>CM027091.1:9117699-10430199 GCA_015343265.1 Pao palembangensis | reverse complement strand
CATGTTTGTTATGTGAATGTGAAAGAATGTACCAATGCACATGTTGGAAAACTAAACGTTGACTGTGAATCCACACAAACCGAGTGTGCTCGGTTTATGTGTCATATGTCCTAACTGTCATTGTGAAGGTGAGTGTGAAGATGACTGTGGATGTTTTTTTTTGTGCAACTGGTTGCGATACTACACAAAGACACATTTCATGCATGTGCAGACACGTTTGCAACCTAGTCCTGTATTACAGATCAGCCCCCAGAAGAGACAGTGTGCTTTATAAATAAGTTTAAAAGCCACTTCTATGACGAGTAATCTCTTTATTAATCTCTATATTTTTGTGGCTTATAGTTTAAAAAACAATTTGTTTAGATTTTAGATTCCTTAATTTAAATGTTTGTCCAGAGTTGAAAAATGGCCTTCAGTGATCGGCTTCTCTCTCCATCTCCTCACCTCTCACATGCTTGGTAGGAGTCCTACCGCCCCCTTGGTGAGGACTTCAGCTTTGGGAGCAGTGCACTGATTGGCCTGCTGGTGATTGCAGTCGCCATAGCAACTGTGATTGTGATCAGTCTGGTGCTTTTGAGGAAGAGACAGTACGGCACTATCAGCCATGGTATTGTGGAGGTGAGCCAATCATTATTTGATTTCCATAAGCAAACATCAAATAAGACACATACAGCATGATTTACCCACCGGAGTTGAATTGTTGCTGAGGTCAGTGCTGTGTCTGACCCCCAGGTTGACCCCATGCTGTCGCCAGAGGAACGCCATCTCAGCAAGATGCAAAACCATGGCTATGAAAACCCCACCTACAAATACCTGGAGCAAATGCAGATCTAAGTAGTGCCGACAGGGGGCAGCAACTATGGGGAAATATACTACTGACCAATAACCTATGCTATTGATAAAAAGCATAATTCAAACTCCTTTTACTGGTCTCATCAGAACAATCCTTAAATAATGCTACTACTTCTACTACTGCTACTATTGTAATATAGAGCTACTTTTGATCATGTTTCTTTTGAAAAAGTGATGTATCTGCCATTTTACATTATGGAAGATGTGATTTCTCTGTGATTGCATATACAGCTACTTCAGATTAAGATGTAACTTTTTTTCAGACATTTTATTTTTTGAAAGTGAAATGCAAATCAAATAAGACTTAAATGTTTTTAATAGCTATCTCAAAAACTGGACCAGACACTATCCTTATAGTTTTCCATCATGCAAGTGTCATTATTGCAGATTCTGAAATAACTTGTGTTTTATTTTGTTCTTTTTTCCTCCTCTTAATAGATGGCTTGTATATGAAGGTTCTTTTTAAATGATTAAATTGTATAGTGAAACAACACATAAAAAAAAATAAAATCATGAGTTACTTTTCTTCTTTATAATAAGAGACACAATATACGATTACATTATAAAAACACACACACACACACACAAATAAATATATATATATATATATATATATATATATATATATATATATATATATATATAAAGGTAGATGTTTTATTCCACTTTATTCTCCAGGAAGTTTGTTTGGGGATCATTTTACAGCTGAACTGTGTTTGCAGGTGCACAGAGTTAAAGAAGAAACAGTGTTCACAGACCCCCAGCTCGAGCACATCGACCCAGCTATGTGAATGTGATCGCCCCATTCACAAAACCAGTTATTAAATGGGGAAGCAGGAAGCAGGGTGATAAGTGATGCCTATTGAGATGCATAAATGAATGTGATGTGTTTAGGAAGCTTTGTTTCCGTGTTCTGTAACAGAGCAGATGGTGTAGCAACTTCTAAATTCCTGCAGCTGTCCATTAAGACCTTCAAAATGAAAAATAAACCAGTGTTTTTGGTGCTGCTCACCAGATACACCAACATCCCTGGATCAGGGTGTGCAGGAGAAACGATGAAGCTGGAGGGCCGTGCAGGCAGACACAGACAAAGACAAACAGGAGAGCTGTTTCCTGAAACAAGCTTGTGTATACAGGAAAATGGAATATCCTACATTTCCAGAACTCCTCTCTTTAACTTTTGTCCCTGTATGCCTGTATTGATGTTGCAACCGTGGCTTTTTTTTCCAGAGCATTACCTGTGGTGTGCATTGTTATTTTATGAAATGATATATATATTTTTAAGTTTTCTATTTTTTCCCTTCTATGACCGTATCTCTGTATGTGGCTGTCTCACTATGCACCCTAATGGCTTTGACCTTGTAATTGCGTGCTTGATTGTGTGGGAGGGGACTGGCAACTAATAAAATATACATATTAGTGATTTTAAAAATTATTGACACTAACTGATGCCTGGGGGCAGGGCACACATCAATAAATTCACAACTTCCACACAGATATGTGTCTTTAGATAGATAGATAGATAGATAGATAGATAGATAGATAGATAGATAGATAGATAGATAGATAGATAGATAGAACATACCTGTCAATTTATATCAACCCCATTGTTTTCAGTAGATTATTGAAATCTCGCGCTGGATTATAATAATCTCAAAAAGTAAAATTAGAAATAATGATTTATATCACCCTCATCATTTGCGGGACTTTCCACAAGTTGTTGTTGCTGGGTTGTTTTTTTTTTTATTATTTTTTTTATTGTATCGCGGAGGTGACGTAAAATCATTGACTCATGAGTTTCTGTGCATTAGTCAAACTCGGAGGCCGCAGGACGTCACGTGACTGAGAGTGACCTCATTTGATAAAACGTTTCTAAATGATATCCGGGCTAATGAACTGATGCGACACATTAAGGAACTAAGTTCCATTAAATCAATTCGTATACTTAGACAAGATTGACATTAAAACGACATTAAAATGCGCCCTTACCTGTGACAGGTAAACAGGAAGCGGGTACAGATGGGCGGGAGAGACACGCCCGCAGAAACCTGAAGCTACCGGAAAAAGGGTTTTCACCTCCGTTGCTTCGCCTGTCGGTCTGTAGTCACAGGTATGTGGCATTTTTCAGCAAATAAACGTTCTTACTAATTAATCAAGCAGAGAGGGTATTTATCTTAACCAATATTATTCGGAATATAGGACGTTTTCTCCGGCATAAGCCTTCTTTTGGGGGGGGGGGTTTATTCTGGCACAGGTGTAATTGTTGGAGAATCGGCTGTCGGGCCTGCAGGGTCGCAGACAACCGTGGGTGGCAAACCCAGGAGCTAAAGTTAAAGAAACAAGAGAAATTTTGAGAAATAGGAAGGAGTGGGTGGTGAAATTAAACATTTTACTGTTAGTTTTGTAGTTCTCGCTGATGGATTACATGGACAGTGGATTGAGATACACTCCAAAAACGGTAAGTGAATGTCTCACGCACACGATGCAAAGTTGCTCTATCATGTCAACCTATTCGAAAAAGACTGCTTTTGTATTACACCGACATAAAATATATTTTATATTTTTTGTATCGTACCGTGAAGGTTAATGAACTTTTGCATCCTAAATTGAAATAATTTAAAATAGAATTGTGGCGTTTTTATATCTCAAAGACTGAACATTTGAATGAATGTCACTTTATTTACAGACAGACCTAGCTATTTATTATACAGTACATTTATCACAATTAATATACATTGCCAAGTAGAGTTTGTACTATATAAATGAGTTTATAAACTGAATTTATTAACCTCTTGTTATACAAATTACAGGCTGTACAAGCATTTTATTTTGGTATCGGGAATCCAACAGAACACACAATCTCTACTATGTATTGGGGTTTAAGTTTTATTTATTGAAATTTGCCGTTTAATTTTCTAGCATTTAAAAGTGAAGGGCATTTGTTGGGGATGGAAACATTTTTTAAGTTTTCTGGAGCTTTTTTTTTTTAGCAAAGTTTGTAGTAAACAGGCAAACACCTGAATTCCACTGGGTTCTTCATCCCTGTTGTGACTTGTTAAATCGAGCATGTTCCACCAATAGCAGCTAAGATCACAAGCAGCATTACGATACAGCATGTTGACAAACACACGTAAACGCCTATTTGATACAAATGGCGGATTCAGGTTTTTGTTTTTTTTTAGAAGATGTGGCTTTATCATGTGTGTTTATTTTTTTATGATTGTATCCTGTCAGCTATGCTTAACAAATGACACCATGAATAAAACATCTGGACCAATAGCACGTTAGCAGTTTGTAAGTCTGTCTGTCTGTCACAGCCTGATGAAGGAGTGGTAGGTTTTACAGTTTGTCAGAGTCTTTTTAACCTCAATTATGCAACCTAGCCAGCACTCAAACAAACTTGTTTTGTAAGTGCAACTTCAGATGTACAGACGGTGGCTCCCAGCAGGTTTGACAGGATTTTACATGGTGAAACCTTTGTGCTCCCTCCCTCCCCTCCTGTGTTTCACCTACTAGACCTATCCACTGGGCTGGAACTTTCCAGTTGCAAAAAAAAACATTTAGATTTCCTTAAACTGCAAATGGATTTTATAGAAAAATACATTTCAAAATGGAGGTTTGTGCTTTTTGTCTTCCTTAAATGCAAAAACAGCAAGTTACTGGTTACTTCCTGTCTTAAGGTACAGAAATCTCTGCTACTCCATTTTGCCTTAAGGTTGAAATTAATTTACAAAGCATTACACCCATAAACTCAATTATTGCTGTTATAATATCAATACAATATCACTAAAAGTTATCACCATTATTAACCCTTTCCTTTTCCACTGACTGATTTCCTCTGGCAACTGTTTTCCAGGACAAAGAATGGGAGTCTTCTGTCCAGTTCCTGCCAGCTTCGGACAATAAAAAACTCGAGAAGAAAAAGGGACCGGGGAAAATTGGAGCCATGATCGGCGTGGTGATATTTGCTCTTTTTGTTGCTCTTATGATCGGGCTGCTGGTCTGGCATTTCCACTGTAAGAATTCTTACTGCTTCGGAATATTTATATTTGTAGAATATTTTGTCATAACAAAATACTAGTTCTAAACGTGATGATTTCGGGTTAGATCAGCATGATTGCAGGTAGTCAGTCTTATCTTTGTGGTTTTGCAGTCAGGAAAGACATCCAGGTCAAGAGGATTTACACCGGCTCCATGCGGATCACCAATCAAGTGTTTGAAAATGCATATGAGAACTCCAGCAGCACTGAGTTCAAAGCTTTGGCAAAGCAGGTTGTTACTCAGGTGAGGCTGCTCCACTGCCACTGCCTGCAGAAAACATACACACACACACTTTGTGTAAAGTGTTTTTTTTTTTGTTTTGTTTTGTTTTAAATATCGTCATTCTGCTGTGCTTTTCAGCTCAAAATCATCTATTCCAAAAGTCCACAGTTGGCCAAATGCTACGTTAGTTCCACTGTCAAAGCTTTCAGGTGAGTGACTGGAGCTGCAATTATAAACTTTTTTTTATTATTGCACATTGAAGAGTCCCAGAGATGAAATTGTCATGTCACGTCTGTCCCCGTTTCTATCTCGCGTCTCTCAGTGAAGGTAGTGTTTTTGCCTACTACCTGTCCGAGTTCCACGTCCCGGTAGGCCAGGAGGCCGCTGTAGACAAAGCCATGGCTGAAATGGACCAGCTCGTGGCTAAGGAGCAGCGGATCAAACTCAAACCAGGCAACTCCCTGCTCTTCGATGATGTCGTGTCTCCAGGTACAGTCTGAGCAGCTGACATATCAGTCAAGCTGGGTTGTTGCAGCTCCTCGTTATCAGGTTGTGGATTTTCTGTTTCTGCTTCTAAGGTGAGATTTAATTTTTTTATTTCTTTGTGCAGCTCTCGACACTCAATTATCTTCCTCCTCATTCAGCCGTAAGTGATTGAATCTGGTAGAATTATTATATTAATATTTTGTAATCTAATGGTTCACCACAACTGAACAGTATTGTTTGTTGTTGTTGATTCTGCTTCAGGATTTCTTCAGTTTTCTGAGCGTGCGAAGTCCGATCACATCGGACAGATTCAGTCTCCTGGCTTCCCCAACTATCCCTATTCCCCCAACACCTTCACGCAGTGGAGTCTGAGGGCAGACCCAAACTACGTCATCAATCTTAGCTTTGATACGATGAATCTGGAAGAGAACTGCAAGAACGACTTCGTCAGAATCTACGACTCGCTGGTGTCCATCGAAAGCCGCATTATGAATGAGTAAGTCATGGAGCTGTGGAAGCTCGTGCCCGAGCACTCACATTTGCATTGGAAATGTTCTCTCCCAGCCAAACCATGTGCTTGGAGAACAACAGGATTCACTTATATTTGTCGAAAAAATGCTCAAGTATTCAGAATTTGTGACACTGCAACAATTTCCTCTAGGTTGTGTGGGTACCACTCACCCAGTAAACCAATGAGCTTTATATCATCGGGGAATGTCATGCTGGTCACCATGGCCACGAATGACAAGAACAACTACCCAGGGTTCAGGGCTCAGGTCTCACAAATCAGACGTGGCAGTCGAGGTAAGACCGGCGTCTTCAGTGTGATGAATGAAGCTCACTCGAATCCCATCGTTGTTCACAGTACATGTCTGAATGTTTTTACAGCCACCATGTGTGGAGGCAAGCTGTCAGGTGATTATGGGAGGTTCACTTCACCCAACTTTCCAAATTACTATCCTCCTCAAATTACCTGTCAGTGGTCGATCGAGGTAACATTACTTGTAAAACAAAAATATGCATGACTGATATTTGGATGAACTGACTAAACACTGTTTTATTTCACTTGTCCTGATCCGTCTCATCGTTAAGGTCCCTGCTGGAAAAGTAGTGAAGGTGACGTTCAAAAAGTTCCTCTTGTTAGAGCCTGGGAAGGAAATGGCACAGGACTGTCCCAAAGACTATGTGAAGATCAATGAAAAAAAGTAAACCCCTGAAAAAAAGTGCTTTTCCGCCTCTTAGAGCAACTCATTAGAACACAGGTCTATGAATGAACCAACAAACGGGTGTGCGAGCAGATGTGTTATTGATGGTGTGTCCTACCAATCAGAGTGTGTGGAGAAATGCCTGATGGGACGGTGACAGAAACCAGCAGCACCAACACGATGGATGTGGTTTTCTTCTCCGACTCTTCCCACGTGGACCGAGGATTTGAGGCGGAGTTTAAGGCCATTGATGCCAGCAACCGTAAGTGACTCTCTTCCGGCCACTAATATCCTGTTCGGGACCAGGCTTCTGAAATCCTGTCATCCACAGCCTGTCCCAACATGTTCCAGTGCAGAAATCAGCGTTGTATCAAACCTGAGCTGAAATGCGACGGCTGGAACGACTGCACAGACATGAGCGATGAAGTCAACTGCAGTGAGTTTTCACACCGACGGCTGATTTTTAGATATGCGCTTCAATTAAACTGTCATTTAATTTTTTTTTTTCTACCCAGAGTGCAATTCAAAAGACATCACTTGTAAAAATGGGTTGTGTAAGCCAATGTTCTGGAAATGTGACGGGGTCAATGACTGTGGAGACCAAACGGACGAGCAGGACTGCGGTGAGACCCTCTGGAACTGACAGAGAAAATATTTAAGTCCAGCAACCAAAAGTGTTACTCACATTTTTCTCTATGCTCCCAAAGGCGGATGTGCAACTGGACAATTTACATGTCAGAACAAGAAATGTGTTTCAGAGAAGAATCGTTGCGACGGGAGAGACGACTGTGGTGATGGGTCGGATGAGTTCAGCTGTGGAAGAAGTAAGAAAATGTTAAATTGTGTCAAGCGTTTGTAATAATTGGTTCCTTTGATTTACTAATAAAACAATTTCTTTTCCTCTCTATAGACACTGATGCAACGTGCACGGATTTGATGTACAAGTGTTCAAACAATAAATGTGTCGCGAAATTGAACCCTGAATGTGATGGAACTGTCGACTGTGAGGATGGATCTGATGAGGCCAACTGTGGTACGTCGGACAAATCCTAATCTTTTCTCTCGGACCACAGATTGGTTGCATTGAGCAATAAAACAGACTCCGACACCACAATAAACCAGATTATGATTCTGGGTTTGCTTTTCAGACTGTGGGAGGAACATGTTCAGAACATCGCGTATTGTTGGTGGTCTGGCTGCAGACGAAGGAGAGTTTCCCTGGCAGGTCAGCCTCCACATTAAAAATAGAGGACACGTCTGTGGAGCGTCCATCATCAGTCCAAACTGGCTGGTTACTGCTGCTCACTGCGTGAAGGATGACGGCGCGTTAAGGTAGCATTTTGTTTCATTTATGCTGCGAGTTTATGGTGCAAAAAGAGAGTAATTTAAACAAACAAATGTCCTGGTGAAATTATGTTTTGATAAGACAAAAGCTCTGAAAAAACTTAACTATAAAAGGATGCTTTCTATTTTTGTTTTTTTCTTAAGGTAGTTTGCTCCCCATTAGTCTCTCATGAGATTAATTCTACACTTGATTCATAATAAACTCTTCCTCCTGTGTTTCATCAGACTCTCACAGCCTGGGACATGGGAAGCCTACTTCGGCCTTCATATCCAACGAAAAACTGAGAAAAACGTTGTAATCAGAAACCTGAAGAAGATCATCTCCCACCCAAACTACAACGAGTACACTTATGACAATGACATCGCCTTGATGGAGACGGACAGCCCTATCACATTCTCTGATTACATTAGGCCTATCTGCTTGCCAGCTCCCCAGCATGACTTTCCAGTTGGTGACACAGTGTTGATCACTGGGTGGGGAGCTACACGAGAAGAAGGTGAGTTTTCAATTAACATTTAATTTATTGGTTTAATGGATAATTGCAACCACAAACACTAAAATGTTAAAGAAAGTATTCTGGTCCAAACAGAAGCTAAATTCTAAGATAATCAGTAATAATTGTAATTTATTAAATGGTTACAGTTTTATCTTTAAATGCCTGTATTCATGCATTGATAGAAATGCAGTAACATTAACCAGCTCATTTAACAGGTAATGCAATTGCACCCCCTAGCGGTCAGATGGACGGTTTGAATTAAAATAATTAAAAAAAAAAAAATTATGCCGATTTGATGATAGGGTAATGAATTTATTTTCTGCGCCTCTGCAAGATGAACTTTTACAAAAAATTACTTGAAACATGATGAAATATTACAATATTTACACCTAAATATTTTGTCTGTTTTCATTCAGGAGCTGGAGCATCAGTGCTCCAAAAGGCTCAGGTACGAATCATCAACCAAGACATTTGTAATTCTCTGATGAAAGGTCAGATCACATCTCGAATGTTGTGTGCTGGGGTGCTGACTGGAGGAATTGATGCTTGTCAGGTAAGAAAAGACCTTAAGTCAGTGGGTATTATAGGTTTCAATACCTCTGCACTAACACCTTCATCACTTTGTTTCCTTTGTCAGGGAGATTCTGGTGGTCCTCTGTCCAGTCCAACTGGGAGTCGTACGTTCTTGGCTGGAGTTGTAAGTTGGGGTGAAGGCTGTGCCCGCAGAAACAAGCCTGGAATCTACACAAGGGTTACCTCTTACCGTGCGTGGATCAAACAAAATACAGGAGTGTAATGTCCATCAAAATGGTCAGATAAGGACCACAGGCACAAATATGGACTTATATATGGTAAATGCCGAAGTGTAGATTTTTGTATCAGTAAAACTCTCTCTGACATTCTCTTGTTTTAGCAACAAACATTGAAAATGCACTATACTTTTTGGATGGAATGCAGTTTTAACACTCTTAAGTCCACTGTGATATTTGTGCTTGTTGTATAAAATGTTTTTAAATGTAAATAAACATTTTATTTTTTTTTTCTTTGTTGTTTTACCATTTCTGGATGGAAATGATTATGTACTTCACAAAAGAATATTAGGTGTGAATGTTACTGTTCCCATGAAATGTGCATCTTTGTACTGTGTAGTCTAGTTATCTGCTAATGGCAATCGAAAACTCAAATTTACAGTCACAATACTTTTTACTTATTATTATGAAACAAACACAGCAGCAATGTTGTAATCTACCTCCTATGGTTTGGTATGTAAACAAATTTATTGCTGATTTTCAGTCCAACAGAAAGTTAGGAACTTCTAATGAACTGACTTTTCAAAACAATTTTATAATTACAAATGTCTCATTTTCTTTTCTGTCCAACCAAATTAGATTTTGTGTGAGTAAAGTTTTAACTGTTACTGAGTTGTTGCTCACTAACAATCACTCCCAGTGATTGAAATTTCCTGTGTAAATGCATGTTTTACAAGAGATGTTTTTAATAAAATTTTAAATCACCTTTACCTGATAAGTTTTATTAATTGGTGTATATTTTGTTTCTTAAACAGTTATGAAATGTTTAAACAATTAAAGTAACTCCGAGGTTTATGGATCAGAGGGATGGGAGTATTTGAAATGCTGCATACCACATGGTGCCTATGTATTGTACTATACAGTATCTTTCATTTGAATTGAATAATTTCTCACTCAAAGTTGCGTCTTATTTGCGAGGTAAAATATATCGATTTATTCATTTGCGAAATAAATTCAAATAGATTTCGATGTACCCCGGAACGTTCGATCAGATTTAACGGATACTTTATAACAACGGAACGGATATGTGCCAATGTATTATTGTTCCCCTGTGCTCAGTCGTTGCAGAGCCTTTTACTCATTTTTTTTGTTTGTTCTGTTTTTTACCTCTTAACTTAAAACATAAATTTCCGCTTCAAACGGATTAGGTATTTGTATTGGGCAGTTTGAAATCTCAACTAAGGCCACCAGGTCGAACGATACAAGTCAGTAAACTTAAACTCACGTGGGTATTATTTATTTACACAAAATTAACATAATGGTCGAGTAATCTATTGAGCTGGGGTAAATATGGATTCGGGTGACAATCGAAGTTGGGATTGGGACAGTCCACATTGCCGAGCACAACTGGACGAGGTATTTTTCCGACGACATGACTACATCCAGGCTGGCAGCCCGGAGCACAAAGAGTTCTGGGCCTTCTTTGACCGCTTTCAGAGGTTTAAAATTAAAAGGGACATGTCTGGCTTAACAACCAGTCGAGATGAAAGAAGAGACCGCAGAACGATTGCGTCTGGAACAGAAGACCTTGGCCTTCCAAAGGAATACGATGCCCGGTATCGGATTAATGTTTCTGTCTGTACTAGAGATGTCGAGGAGCGCATGGGGATGTCAAGCAGGCACAGATCCTCTGGTCCAGGTAATCAGGAGATCTCAGACTGTCGTGTGGCCCTGCTACATTTTCTAGACTTCACTCAAAGGCAGAGCTTTACCAAACTAGCCAAGCTACGCAAAGACCAGAAGAACCTGCCTATCTTCCAGTACCGGAAGAAGATCCTGGAGCTAGTGCGACTTCACCCCGTTGTGGTGGTGGCGGGGGACACAGGCTGTGGGAAATCCACCCAAGTACCCCAGTATCTTCTGTCAGCTGGTTTCAGCCATATAGCCTGCACTCAGCCTCGACGTATCGCCTGCATATCCCTTGCAAAGAGGGTTAGCTTTGAGAGTCTCAATCAGTTTGGCTCAAAGGTTTGTAATGAAGGATTAGATATAGTTATTTACTTGCTTGATTATAAAATGCATATTTTGAGTAAATTGCTGCTGTAGAGCTCAACAAAATTAATCAACATATTGCAGGTGGGGCACCAGATACGCTTTGAAACCACCAGGACAACAGCCACCAAACTGTTGTTTCTGACCGAGGGGCTGCTGCTTCGACAGATCCAGCACGACAGGACACTGGCTCAGTATCAGGTGGTGATAGTTGATGAGGTTCACGAGAGACATCTCCATTGTGACTTCCTACTTGGAGTCTTGCGCACGTTGGTGGCCGAGCGTTCTGATCTGCGACTCATCCTCATGTCGGCCACCATCAACATTAAACTTTTCTCAGACTACTTCCGCAATGCTCCTGTGCTACAGGTACCGGGCAGGCTGTTTCCTATTCAGGTCAGTAGAGAAAGTAGTTATACATTATAGACGAGACAAAAGTTATTGTGTGTGCTCATAAAGCAAAGTTAACTTTCTGCTTTCACTCACAGTGAAAGACCTGAGAGTAATGGGCACTCATTCATAAAATTTATTCTAAATGATTGAGCTACTGTTCTGTTTGACTGACTGATGCCTATCTTTTTTTTTCCCCTCACTAGGTGATATACCAGCCTATTCTACCTGAAGAGCAGTCCTCACGTTCAGAGAAAATGGATCCCAGACCATATCTCCGGATCCTGCAGGGTATTGATCAGCGTTACACTTCTGAGGAGCGTGGTGATCTGCTCATTTTTCTTAGCGGTATGGCAGAGATTTCCACCATCCAGGAGGCCTGTCAGATTTATGCCACACACACACGTCGCTGGATCATCTTACCGCTGCACAGCACTCTGTCCCTAGCCCAGCAGGATAAGGCACAGTCACATTATGAATAAAAATGGTCGTGTATTGTTTAAATCTCATACACACTACATGTATTTTTGAGATGTAATTCTTTCCACTTGTTATATGTTAGGTGTTTGACATTGCTCCTGCTGGGGTGAGGAAATGCATCATCTCAACCAACATTGCTGAGACTTCAGTGACAATAGATGGGGTGCGCTTTGTTGTCGACTCAGGTAAGGATCGCTTATTATATGCTGTATAATGGTTACATTTTGAAATTCACTCCTTCTGGTAGCATATCTAATAGGAATCCCTAAAATGTCCATACAGTGCCAAAAGATATTCATCAAGTTGTTTATTTTTAACAGGAAAAGTCAAGGAAATGAGTTTTGATCCTAAAGCCAAGATGCAACGCTTGCAAGAGTTCTGGATCAGTCGTGCGAGCTCTGAGCAGAGGAAGGGTCGAGCAGGCCGCACAGGCCCGGGAGTGTGTTACCGTTTGTATGCAGAGTCTGACTACAATGCTTTCGCACCTTATCCTGTGCCTGAAATCCACAGGGTGTCGCTGGATTCCCTCATTCTGCAGGTATCGACACCTTACAATGACAAGAACACTTTTAATAATGATCCTCATCCTTTTGATTTTTTTCCCCTCAGATGAAAAGTATGGATCTTGGAGACCCACATTCTTTTGTTTTTATTGATCCTCCTCCAGCTGTCAGTATTCAAACTGCAGTGACTTACCTAAAAGAACAGGGTGCACTAGACAGGCACGGTGAACTGACCTCTATTGGTAGTTTGTTGGCACAATTACCTGTGGATGTGGTCATAGGTAAAAGGAAGACTTCCCTGTTTTATTCTGTTTTTTTTTTTTGTTTTTTTTTGTAGGCGTAATTGATAAAAGAACACCGTATTGTTTGTGCTCATTTTTGTGTTTGTCCAGGGAAGATGTTAGTACTAGGCTCCCTGTTTAACCTGGTGGAGTCCGTGTTGAGCGTAGCAGCAGCCCTCAGTGTTCAGTCACCTTTCCTGCGGAGTTCACAACAAAACCCAGATTGTGCTACTGCTCGCCAGTCCCTGCACAGCAACCAGGGAGACCCCTTCACATTGCTCAATACCTTCAATGCCTGGGTGGAGGTTAGTAAGGGACACACTGCCATAAAATCATAGGTATAGACTGTTCATTAATGTCAATAAACCTGTTCTTTATGATCTAATTAGATAAAAGGAGAGAGAGGTGGTGGATCAAGGAAGTGGTGCAGGAGGAGGGGCTTGGAGGAGCAGCGACTTTATGAAATGGTCAACCTACGCAGGCAGTTCAAGGCATAGCTCCATAGTTTTACAATATCAAGTATTACATTTTTTTATACTACTACAGTATTTCATGAACGTCCTCTATGCTTAACAGGACTTGCTGAGGAGCCACGGTCTGCTGGAATCAGATTTCAGCACTTCCTCTGATAGTGACCGTGGGCAACGTAGGGAGAAGCTCACAGAGAGGAAGAAGCTACATCAGCTAAAGAGGGACCACGAGCAACAGGAGACCACCAAACGAAAGGTCTTAAAGCTGGACGAAGGTCAGGATGAATTCTCATCAGGATCCGATACAGAAAAAACAGGCAGAGGCAAAAAATACAAGCAGGCATCAGGACCAAGCGTGGACATACAGGTGAATTTAGTATACAGGATGCAGTCTAAAAAGACAGGTAATTAACTTGTTTTGTTTGTTTGTTTTTAAATATGAAATTAAAGCTCCTGCTACTTCTACTCCCTTCAGATAAACACCGCTGTTTGCATGTGCATTCAATAAGATGTTTGGGGCGCTTACATCCTGAGGGACATATCTGTTGGACTCTTCTCTGTTAAACAGGAGGTGAAGTTCAAGCTACGTCACGACATGTCAGAGCTGCAGGAAGCGGTCGGCGCCAGTCAGGACTTGTCCTCCCGACAACAGGCTTTGCTCAAGCTGCTGCTCTGCAGAGGCCTCTACCCTCAGATGGCACTGCCAGATGAACACAACACCTCCCGCAAGGACTCTGACCAGGTCAGCCCCGCTGCTGCAGCAGCCATCCTAATTCATAGAGTAAACCAACCATAGCATGCTTAAGTATTAAAAGTCATGTTGTTTTAACATGAGATAGGTGTTTCATACAAAGAATAAGCAGGGAGTGGTGATCCATCCAACCAGTGTTTTTGCCACTGACCCTGAGGTGTTACTTCTGCCTGAGGAAGAAAGCAGAGACATGGGTAATAATTTCAAATATTCTCAGGAGATCAAACTTGCTTGGATGTTGATAGATGTTGATTTTTTTCCACAATCTGTCAGTCTCCGCCTATTCTTAAAGTTGCTTTATTTATTATATTAGCAGCATCCATCTAACTAGTATGATTTTTCTGTGATTCACTGTTTTGATTCTTAAACGTTCTCAAAGAGACTGCCTAATTTGCAGCCATTGTCTTTTTGATGTGATGCATGTGTGTTGTCGTGTCTCGTCTGTGCCTCCCTCTTTGACTCTGTTTCCTGTCTAAAGAGTCTAATAAGAGAGACAGCAGCAGACACCAGCTGTTAGCTTTTGTCACTTTACTGGAGACCAACAGACCATATTTGACCAACTGCGTTCGGGTTCCTGCACTGCAGGTTAGTGGACCATGTGACCGAATTAGTGTTTAAATCTTGTACAGAAGAAAACATTTGAATTGTCAGTAAACAGAGACTTTTGTGTCACTGGTTTTACAGAATGTACTTGCGTGTTATTTGGTTCCTGTCTTTGCGATAAGTCATTTATTTTACACTGATTAGGATTAGATAATTGTATTTTCTGAACGTGTTTATCTCTTAGACTTTGCTGCTGGTGGCGAACTCTATCGACAGTAATGCTGACTGTACGCGACTCGTGGTGGACGGTTGGATAGAGCTGGAGCTGAGAAATCCAGAGGAGGCGCTGAAAGTGCTCTCCTCAGCTCTAACACTCAGGGCTGACTGGGAGCGCCTCCTGTTGGCCCAGCTGGAACACAACACATCAAGGGGGGAAACAGCCCAGGGAGTGCCCCGCAAAACCAGAGAGAAGCTGAGTGAAGGCCTGGTTCGCTATCTGCTCTACACTGAGGTACCCAGAATAAATTGTACCCGCAAAACTTATACAAATCATACTTTAAATGCAAAATGTGGATTGTGTTAATTTATTTGCTATTTTTAGTTAAATTGAGCCCAACATACAGTAATGAAGTCAACATAAACTGATTAAGAGGTGCAGGATTACTGTTGTTATCTTGGGTATTCTTGATGTTTTTCATACCTACATTTTTTTATGCTTTCAACACAACTGTTAAGTATTTTTTTTTATAGTTACTCAATAACTCCCCACACAGGTCATTTACAGCCTACAGCGTCTCACAGCTTTACAGACGCAAAACCTGTATATCGGCCCGCAGACAGAGTCCGGGTTGTCTCACCTGAAAACTCCAGGTCTCAGTTCGCTGTGTCCAGGAAGTGAGGCCAAGCCAGATCCCATTAAAGGAGGCCTGCAAGTCACCAGCTTTTTCACCTACAACTGTTTGGCTGTGAGTCTTTCTGAGAATGAAGAACATTTCCTTAAAGCTGCAGCTTCAGACAAAAGTTGCTGATTGACCCTCATTTCATATTTGTAGTCACACTTGTCAGTGGTGCTGACAGATAAATCAAATGCTTTGTACTTTGTGATGTGCAGGACTCCAAGGATCTTTACAGTGAGTGTCTGCGCACCTTTTGGAGCTGCCCTAACTGTGACCTCTACATGCCTCTGACGCCACTAGAACGCATGCAGCATGAGTCCTCCTGCAGGCCAGCTGGAGAACAGCAGCAGCAGCAAGAAGGTCAGGATTTCTGATATTTACTGATATGAATAAGTTTTCTTTTGATAAAAAGCATTAATTTTAAATGTGTTGTCATTTCAGAGCCAGAAAGTGGACGGAAGAGCTCGTCAGGAATGTCCAGCCTTACTAGAGTTTATCACTGTGACATATGTAACAAAGACCTGACGCTCACCTCTACCGAGATCCTCAAACATAAAAGGCAGCACATGTATTCTGCAAGTAACTGACCATAGTGCTGTAAAGATATGAGGTGATGACAAATCCCTTTTTGTTATAGATAAAAGTTTTCATTTAATGCAATGTCTATCTTTGTTTTTATATGGGGATGCCGTGGTGCAAGAACAGTGCCACAGTGGGAAAAAAAGACATTCACACATGAGAGAGACTCATTTAAAATATAGAGTGAGGGTTTAATAATGATACAAACCCACGATATGTAACACCTCAAAGCAGCACATTGGCACAAAGTCAGAAGTAAGACAGCACGGAAGATAAAAACCTGTCTCAAAAAATAAAGAATCAGAATAAATATCTCAATAAATAAACAGGTAATATCTCATTAATTACTTTGAAACTAATAAATACATACATTTGAAATATGCACATCGGCAGAAATCAATTATCCAAAAAGTAAATAGTACTTAACACAGTTACTTAGAAATCATAAGTTAATTGATTACTCAAATCAAAAGGCACATGTAAGAATGGGGCCTGCAACTGTGATCGCATGACTGTCGTTACTGTACTTTAACACCATTTCTGAACCAAAAGTAGTGAACTGTGCAATGGCTTTACTAGTTTGCACCACTGAGTGCGTGTGTGTCTGTGCAGGTGTGTGCAGTGCAGAATCTGTGGTTGACTGAATGTGAATGTTTCCTGCCAGTGGGACAGGGTGTCTTTTTTTTTTTTTTTTTTTTTTTTTTTTTTTTTTCATAAGTGGACAAAACACTGCTGGCAGGCTGGTCTCGTAGTGCAGACAGCCATCCTGTAACAGAAAGGTCAAGGGCTGTGTTTATCAGCAGTCATGTGACAACTGACTGAGCCCGACTGCTGGTCCACTCACTTTAAGCCACTTTGGATAAAGTTTCTTGGCTAAGCGTAAAATGTAAACCTGGCGAAGCTTCTGAAAGTTTCGTTCTGCTATGGTTCAGTGTCTTCCAGATTACCATGGGTTCAAGACGCTGCCTTCCCTCACACCACTGGGTTGATGAGAGAACTCACCCACACACACACACACACTCTCTGACGTCATGCCCCTTGCATTGCTTTTTCTTTTACAATATTTGTAAGAATCATTAGCCTTAACTGTCCGGTCAGTCACCTCTCAAAGCAAGAACTGTCGAATTTTGTGTAGGTATTTTCTATGAATTATCTATAAAATATGTCCTGCAGAGGTGCGTCACCTGCAGATTTTCCAACCATCTCAGGGTAAATGTATCTCATTAATCCCAGCTGTTCCCGACCGACCGACTGCAGGCCATCTTTTCAAATCAGAACACATTTCCTGCCCTAAAACAGGGTCGAAGGTCAATGTTGGATGCCGCTGATCAGAGGTTGATTTGCATTTCTGTTGACCTTTTCTGCTTGAAAAGAAAATCACAAAACATGACAGTTTTCATCTCCAACACATCAGTTTCTGTTCATCGTTACTTGACACAAACAGCTGGTACAAAAATACTCTTCAGTCCTTTCATTGCACTTTTTGTGTTTCATTTAAAGGATGAAAGTCAGCAAGGGGTCCTATTTATGTTTTTCTTTGGGGTTGGGATTGTAATTTCAGTGTGTGCATTAGGTAGAATAGACTCACTCAGGCCTCAGTAGTCAGCACCTTGACTTGTTGAAAAAGTGCAGTTGTGGAATGTGATTATTTCTATGATTGATATCTAAAATACACGCAAAAATGACAAAAGGTAGAAACTTGGGGAGAGTGTCTGACACACATTCTTGATACTATCTAAAGACAACAAAAACTAAAATAGTATTTGGTTAAAAAGGACCATAATGGATCACGTTGAGACTTTTAAGTCTTCATGGTTGTCATTGCAACATCCCTTAATGGTAATTGTCTCTTTGCCCTGCCATCTATTTTAAGCAAAAGACAACTGTGATTGTGTCGTGCTCGCTCACCAAACCTTTTTTCTCCTTCTCTTTGTCACTTCCTCACCAGGGTCTGACTAACATATGAGGTAAAATTAGAGGTAAAGGGTGACGTCTGTTTGTCTGACTGATAAACAGGCCGGCGTGAAACACAACATCCCCAAGATCTCCTGTTTGTGAAGATGTGATAGTATGTGCCGTTGGGGGATTCTGTCAAAATGTTTTCCATTTAATAAAATATACCAATTAAAAGTATAGCAATCATATATATAAACATCTTTTGTTTTTGTGTTTTTCTTTCTAAATTAAAAAAACAGACACTTGAAACTGTGTACACATCATCGTTGCTTCTGCTTTTCTCTTTCAGTCAAAATGTCTCTGGCCGCTCCCGTCGACTGACCAAACCTCAGTAAATCCACTGTAAAGGCTCTGAATGGCTCCCAAAGACCTGGTCTGCGTGCACCTTCGACAGACACAGACCAGTGCGGAAGGCCCCAAATTGAAAAGTGAAAAAGCGGAATGCAGTGGAACGCTGTGGGGCTTTGAAGGGCCACATCAGAGATCTGGGTCTTCTGAGAACACTGTTCCCACCAGCCAGGCTCCTCCTTTTGTCCTTGCAGGTGGTCTCCCTTCTCAGTGCCCGAAGGTCCCTGGTGTAAGGAAGCCCTCCTTTGCCCCACACCTGGCCTCATCGGACCGCCTTGTGCTTTCCCCCACAGCAGCCACATCTCTCCCCACACCGCAAGCAGGCGCGCAAAGGCAGGTAGCAGCACATGCAGGGCACAAAGAGCGACAGAGCCAGGAGGGCCAACCAGCGGGCACAGCACAGGGGGTGTGGGTATCCCCCCATTGAGTCATCACAGGAGCAGGGCTCCCAGAACTCTCCCTCAGAGTCCGACATACAGTGGTACAGCAGACTCTCCGCGCACCACACGCAGGTCCACTGGCGTAGGCAGTGCAGGGCCGGGTCTGGGGCATCTCTGCAGCGGCCCCGCCCATTCTCCGACGCACTGAACACAGAGCGGCAGTACATACAGCGCGATGAGCAGGATGACGAGGCCTGAGGACATGGACTGTCATCATCCGGTGAGATTGCCCCTGGGTCACCAATGCTGCTGGCCCCTCCCCCTCTTTTACGAGTCCGCGAACGAGGCGTAGCCAGTGAGGTGTGGATGCAGCATGGAGACGGGGAGCCTTTGCCCATCTCCTGGGGTGAGCCAGCACCTGAGGACGTGGCTGACACAGCATTGGGCATGGACATACACGTGGGCGAGGATGAGGACAGACGCTGGGAGGCTTTGCTGTCCAGACTCACCGTCACATCGCAGCCCGCCATCCCCACTCCCCCCAGCTCTTTCTTGAAGCGAACCACACACAGCTCTGACTTATCCTGCAGACTCCCTCCACTGCCCACAACTACACCTCCAGTCAGGCCCCCAACCATAGTCCTGGTGGCGCCCGCTCGTCGGTAGTCCTCATAGCCACGGGAACCCCACAGGTCTTTGCAAGGGTCCACACTGCGCAGGTCTCCTTCCTCTAACAGAGAAATCGTGGGTGACAGCGGTGAGAGAGGTGATGAGGCTGGGGGACCGACAGGAGGGGTGGGCGGAGCGGGAGGTGGTGGCGGGGGCACCGGGGGATTCAGCACAGTCGTCATTTGTGAAAGCTGGTGCTGCCCTGGTCTGGTGTGGATCTGCAGAGAAGGAAAAGAATTACAGAGGAAGCGTGAGTAGCTAGACTGGTTATTTAAACTCATACGATGCAAAGATTGATCGGCAGTCGCAAATCAGTTTGTTTCATTTCAAAATAAAATCAAAACGGTGGCGTTGTAATACCTGAGCAGGTGTCTGTGTCGTGACAGCATGGCTGGATTCAAAGGTAAACTCTTCTGGTCTTACAAAGCAGGTGGATGACGACTCGCTCGTTACTATGGTGATCGGTTTTGGAAGCATCTCCTTTCTGCTGTTGGATGACGACTCGCTTCCTGTATGAGACTGGCAAAGACTGCACGTCATCCCCCGATTTCAGGAATTAATACGTTGATTTAGGGCGTGACATCAAGATGGGTGTCCCATTTTTGCAGGGAAAAATAACGACAGGAAGCAGAAAAACTCATACTTACAGCTTGTCCGTCATCCTCTGTGTCAGCCTCCTCTGGTGTGGAGGACGAGGGTGAGTCAGAACCTGGATCAGATGAAGAGGGAGGTTTGAGGTTTGCCACCATCATTTTAGAGTAAACTGAACCGTGGCTGATAAAATACCTCTGTCCAGCTTGTCTATGACAGTCTGCAGCCCTTTCTCGAAGGAGATGGCGTCGGCGGGACTCTGGAACGTAAGGCCAAACTTTCGATCCTCGACCCTCCAGTGATGGAAGATGGGGTTCACCTTGTTGTACACTAACCCTCTCTGCACTGCACACTCCAACACTGGCTGCAGACACAAACAGCAGCCCCAGCAGGCATTTAAAGGACAGCTCGCCGACCGAGACGAATCGTCATGCCCTCATATGCAATGAATCTATAGCCTTGTGGTGGTGTTGAGAAGCAACATGGCACCAAAGACCGCCATAACACACGCACACACTCACTGCTCGATCTCGCAGTCGTTCTCCACATATGATGTATTCTCTCCGGCCCCTGCTGTCGTGGCTCCTCCCCTTACATATGACCACATGACTGAGGCCGCCACCTCCAAGGGGCACCCAACCGCCGCTGGAGTCGTCACGTGTCATCACCACTGCACGAACACGCACACTGTCAGGGAAGCCAAGAGAGTGAGCGGAGGCCTGGGGCTGATTAAACACACTCATTCAGCATAAAAATCATGGCACGGCTGCTGAAGACATTTCAGGATGTTCGAGTCAAGCAGGTTTAACCATCTCTTCTCATGTCAGTCAAATGATTCCATTATAATTAGCAGCTGATGACAGTTATGCGCACAAAATGGTGAGGATAAGTGAATCTGGGTGTTATAGCGCCTGCAGGCGCTGAGAATGAAATAACAAATGGACTGAAGAGAAAGGCAGCGTTGAGAGAAACGTCTAAACGGGAGGAGGGAGCTAGGGAGAATGAATGTTTCCCAGTTAGATGTATCAATGAACGCACCCATTCGCCATCAGAGGCCCCGGCATCCTCACTAAAAAAGCTCTGCCCTCGCCGTTTGGCTGAATTATTCAGCACTGCAGTTCGTGTGCACGGAAGGCATGCAGGCGCCGAATCATTTTTATTATGATCAAAATCACACTGAGCTGTCGTGGCTGCAATAATTTACTCAGACGTTGGTTTTGTGAATTCCGCCCCTGCTGTACGCACTCATTAACACACCTCGGTGTTATGTTATATTTTTATGAATGGGACAGCGCGGGGCCGCATTCGACACTGTGCTTCATCTTATGTTTATTATGTGCCAGAAATCATACCAGGCCCTGAACGCAACGCAATCGCGTGTTAAAAAAAAAAAAAAAAAAAAAAAAAAAAAAAAAAAAAAAAAAAAGAGGAAGGTAAAGGGGAACGAGTGGGTGAGAGAATGAGAGAAAACGAGAGGTAGGGGGAGGGGGGCGATTAGAAAGGAAGGAAGAGAGGAGGGGTGAGGAGAGAGCGAGAAAGAGAGGGAGAGAGAGAAAAATCACATTTCATTCATAAAGTTTGGCTTTAAAAAATCATAATGAAACCCCGCGACACGTTGATAAAAATCACAACGCCTCCATCCCTTCTTCGTTTTACTGTAGCCATGAACTGAATGACGCGACGCTGGACAAAAAACTCGCCGTAATTCTCCTTTTTTAGCCATGTATGTTACTCATTGACTGATTTCATGACTGTTTTTACCAATCGCTAACCACGCATTTACTCTTGAATTATTGCACGGCTGGTGTTACATTTTTCCCCCCAACGTTGTTATTTTCCTCCGGTGTCTGTGCGGATTGTTTGTTGATCCACGGGAACCACAGATCCACATTCCCCATCATTTATCACATATTGGCGTGGATATATCAGAAAAGGGGTGTATGCTGTTGATTCAAGACTACGTAATGGTGTTTTTATTCTCGGCGGCGGCTACAGTAGCACCTACTGTGACACTCGTGCATGATGCTGGGTTGGTGTAACGTTGATGGCGGTGCTGATCTCTCTATCCGTTTTGGCGAATGGCTCAATATGTGCAATGTTAAAAATAAAAATGTAACGACTTACTCGCCCTCCATGGCTCGGTGTTGCCCGCCGCTTGCAGCAGCCCACCCCAGGGTCTCCTCTCTCTCTCTCTCTCTCTCTCTTTAGCCTCCTTTCAGGAAAAGCCCAAAGACTCACATTCTCTCTTCATCTCCCCTCATTTTCCTAATCTTTCTCTCTCGTCCTCCCTCTCTTGCTCTCTCTCTCTCAACCTTGATGTCGTATCGGTGTATCAGGATAGGCTTGAGGTTGCAGCAGCCATTTTCCGCTGGCAGCATCCTCCCTCCCTCCCTCTCTCTCTCTCTCTCTCTCTCTCTCTCTCTCTCTCTCTCTCTCTCTCTCTCCCTCCCTCCCCCTCTCTCCAGCTATTCCCGTTTTTAGTCTGCCTGCCACTGTGCCAGCACATCCGCGCTAATCACCGACGTTGTCGCAGTTATATGATGTTCCATGTAGTTTGGAATTAAAACCAGTAGATCTTGCAGAGTCTGTTGTGGTGAATGAACGCAAAAGGAAACTATCAATGACCTCCGGACGATCCCCTGGATGTCTCAGCGGAAACATCCGGGAAAACAATTGGAACAATCGGTAAAATAAAACCAGGAAAGTAGCATTATTTTCACGATAAATAGAAACATGATGACATATATTTGTGTTTGTGCATATTTAAAGTTAGCTTTCAGCCTTCTTGCCCCATTCATAAACTAGAAAAGCAGAGAGCGCAGACCGCCGTCAAGCAGGCAGTTTCAGCTGGAACTGTCCCAGCTGCAGACAGTTCAGCACCTTGGACAGCAGCAACAATGCCAGTCTTACTTTGGGGATAGGGAGGTGCTATCAGTACACATGGCAGTCAAGTGTTGGGATTTTCAGGGCTACTTGGTTTACAGGTATGACTCTCGCTTAGGGTGCGAGAGGTCCCAAACAGGCCTCTCTTTGATGCAATTTTAAAATGCATTTCTGACTCTGCTTTCACAGTGCCACTTTAGCAACTAACCAGGAACTTTATTGATTATGGCTGAATATCATCTTTTTAATTTGATCTCAGCTGACAACTATTTGAACACTCTCACTCATGACTGCAGAGGCCATAAAATTTGATCAAGACTTCTTCCACACCATTACCAGTGGCAGATTTTAAAACCAACAGCAGCCATTCTTTGCAATAAATACTTTGCTGTTTCTTCTTCTTAAAAAAAATAAATGATTTGTTTGCCAGAAAAGTTAGAATAGTTTGATTTTATTTATTATTATTGGCAAATATGGTAAAGATCAACCAGATAACAAATCACCTCGAACAGGAGAGGCACTGCTATTAGGAAACCCTAACAAATTTTCAAGGATAATTGTCACAGTTGCTAGGATACAAGAAAAAGGGCAATATATTTCTGTGAGCTTTGGGATGAAAATTCAAATTGTGTACAAAGAATTTGCTTGATTTTGTAGAAATGTTTCCAAATAGTTATATGTGACAATTAAAGAAAAAGTCATGGAAAAAGTTAGAGTGTAATTAAATTTTTGTATTCATTTCGCTTACATAAAATGGCATCTGGTACTGTTTGGTTACCCAATTTTAAAAATGAAAAACAAGACAGAGAAAAATACTAATTCAAGAATACAGAAGAAAAACATTTCTGAAGGTTTGGGCAACAAATTAAACACTTTTATTGAATGAAATCCTCTTCAGCTGTGAAACTGCTTTGGAGGCGACTGGATTATTCCAGTGGGCTGAGTGTCTGTACATGGAGTTTGTTCCTCAGAGCAGGTTACACAATCATTTCCAGCTGCCGCGCATACTCGATGACTTGTTGTGCAAGCTCCTTAGAGGGAATGGTTACCTCTTCTGTACGCTGCTGCTGATTTGTGAAGGAGTAGTAGCCGTCTGGGCTCAAACTCCATCCCCTCTGAAATTAAATAGGTTTGAAATTAGCTTTTACTTTTCACCTTACTACTCGGTCTTCAAAAGTTAAAATTACTATTTTTTAAATTTATTCCACTCTTCTCTTTAATTTTCAAGATGTTGAGGATGTTTATTATTTCTGGGGTCACTAGAATCGACCAGAGAACAGACTCAGAATAGAAACATCCAAAAACGGATAATGATAGACTGAAGTTAAAGTTAGAACTAGTTAAAGTTAGACTAAAAATCAGAAAAAGAAATCTGAGATTTAGCTCTGTAGCTTCATCTCATGAACTTTACAACAGGAAATATTGCCTCAGAAATTAAAATGAACATACCTTCTTGGCATACTCTGTCATTTCTTTTTTGGAACTGAAGAACAGCACACGGGTAGCTTCACTGAACTGGATCTGCTCATATGCTTTCTCTATGCAACCTGCAATCTCATCTCTGAAATTGAAAAGGTCAGAGTTGTGGTTTGACTTATCTTAAAAACATTCACAATTCCACCTGACTTGAATTGTATCAAATATTTCAACAGTAGTTTATTACCACAATAATGTGGTGTTGATTTAATACAGTAGGTCTATGGACAGCAGAGCCTTTGGAAGATACAAGTTTTGTGTTTGGTTGCCTACTCAGCTTTTTATAATGCTTAATTCTTAGGCCTTTCAACGAAAGGTAATATAATGAATAGGTACAACCACCAAATACTGTATAATCCCACATAATTCTTACCGAATTGTGTCGAGTAGGATATCTATAAAAAAGGTGTAACTCTCTGCAGGGATGTTGCCTTTAGCTAGGAAAACCTTGTTGTAACTTCCTTCCATTAGGTACTGAAAGAATATAAATAAAAAGAATATAAATTATTTAAATTAATCCAACTTCACACTGTATAAACTAGAGAAAATGTATTTTTTTTATTCATTCATGTTGAATGAATTAAATTATACCTGTAAATAAGCAATGTAAACAATGTATTATGTATGATATATTATTACCCATGCAAAAAAAACCGCAACATCAAAGCCCAAAATTTCTATAATCAAAAGTCATCACCTGCTCTAAGGACACTGGATGTCTGATGTAGACGTTGGTCTGAATGTCTCGTGCACTCAACCTCTCAAGTTCTGTGTGAAACTCAGAAACACGGTTTTGGGAAAGCAGGAAGAGCAAATTCAGCCCAAGTAACTGGTGCATGTAGGCAGCTTCTGGCAATTCATCCCTTGTAAGAGCAGTAAACACGTCACATTAGACAAATTACAACATCAGATGATCAAACTATGTGTTAAATTTAGAAAAGTGACATTACTTGTAATCAAAGTAGTAACACTTGAGCTGAGCCATATATCTCTCAAAGGATGGGATGTCCTTTTTGAGGATACTCCACAATGCTCCAATTTCAAGGACATCACCTAAAACAAACACACACATCAATATCTTCTTAATATCCCAGACAACTACACTGATCATCAATATCCATGCTCAAGCTTGACTTGACAAAAAAAAAAAAAAAAAAAAAAAAAAAAAACTTACGAGCTAATATAAGCTGTGCCTTGGTGAGTGCCGACCCAGTGGTTGGTAAAAAGTTCAACTCCAGCAATGACACCTGTAAGAAAATGTTGAAAAGTTGAAGTTTTAAAAATGCTATTTTCGACACAATTCAGAATATCGCTTATGTCAACCATGGCGATCTAGATCGATCACATTCACCATCCACAATACTGATTAACTAGCTGCCAGGTTCTAGCAACACTGTGGGTTTTCAGAAAACAAAACAGTAAAGTTCACATAACATAATTTACACGTGGGAAACGAAAATATGCAACGATAGCTGATGGTAAACATAAAGCTATCGATATGCTTTGTCAAAATATGCTTCGGTTAACTGTCGTGCATGTTTCTTACGTTTTGCTCTGTGTTAATACGGATTTAATGAAGTGATGTTTCTTGAAGTAATTTTTGGTTTAGTTGATACTCATCTAGCCATAGTTGACCCGGACTTAACTAGCTATCTATAATAAACTAAATTTAAATTGCGTACCAAAAGAGGTAAACTGCCTACATTAGGTTGTTAGCCCAAATTAGCACGCTTGCTAACACCCCAAACGCTTTTTAAGGGTTTACAGTTCCCTCAGCGAATTTAAAAAGAGCTCAACCCATATGGCACTGTACCTTAAGCTTGGTCAGAATATCCCCACATTTGTTCAGGTTTGGATTCTTCTTGTTCCATTCTGCTTTGAGTGTTTCATAGAGCCCTGTAGTCTCTTTCAACGCCATAGTGAATCTGCAAAATCTACGACACTGAGCAACATAATACGTTAAAAGACGTAAAGTGTCGTAAAACACACACTCTTTACCGCGCGCCGTGACGCTGTATTTGATCAAGATGGCGGCGACTAACGCAGATCTTTGGCTGGAAAGCTTATCAAACCATAGCATTTTCAAACAAATACGCGAAAAATTGGATTTGGAGCCACGTACAAAAGAAGAAAGTGTCACCAGGAGCCTAATATTTTGTTTAGGTGGAGACTTTTTTGTTTGGGACAAGACAGATCGCGTTTTTTACACGACCAACTTGCGGCAACTAAATTCAGAAGAGAGCGGAAGCTATCAAAAGTTGCTGTGCATCAACCCTCCTCATTTTGAGGTGCAACAGGTGTTGCTAAGCCCATCGCAGCTTCACGTTGCCCTCATAGGCCAGCGAGGGGTGTCGGTGTTGGAACTTCCTCAGCGGTGGGGAAAGCGGTCTGAGTTCGAAGGTGGCAAGCGCGAAATCAACTGCAAAACTACACCGGTGGCGGAGCGCTTCTTCAGCAGCTCACCTTCAGTCATCCTGCGACAGGCGACTTGGTACCCCAGTGAAGCCGGCGATCCTCATTTGGTACTTCTCACATCCGACAACAGCATCAGATTCTACAGTTTAAAGTCGCCCCAAACACTGTCCAAGGTCCTTTCCTTGACTCAGTCTGAAGATGACAGCATTGTGCATCCGCAAGCCCGCTCATATGCGGCATCGCTTGGAGAGATAGCTGTCGCGTTTGACTTTGGACCCTTGTCATCATCCACACGAAAAATGTCAGGACGCTCGAAGGAACATGTTGTTTATCCTTTATACATCCTCTATGAAAATGGAGAGACATATCTGAGCTACACATCCCAGGAAAACTGTGTGACTGCATCCAAACCCATTGGACCCCTCCCAATGTATCCTGCAGCAGAAGATAATTACGGCTATGATGCTTGTGCAATTCTCTGCTTACCCACTGTGCCGAGTATCTTGGTCATTGCAACAGAAACAGGCACATTGTATCACTGTGTGGTGTTGGAGTCGGAAGAGGAGGACGAGACAGAATCTGTGGAAAAGTGGATTCGCGGAGCAGAGGCAGTGCCAGCTCTCTATGTCTTTGAGTGTGTGGAGCTTGAGTTAACCCTTAAAGTGGCCACGGGGGAGGATGAGGAGCCTCAAGACTTTGATTTCACCTGCCGAATCAGACTACACATGGACCCCCTGTGCCCACACAGATATCACTGCACCCATGAAGCAGGGGTGCACAGTGTGGGGCTCATCTGGGTCAACAGACTGCAGAAGTTTCTCCAGTCAATGGAGGAAAACAAGGACAGTCTACAGGAGCTGGCTGCGGAGAAGCAATGTATTGTCGAGCACATCATTTGCACCAGGCCACTTCCAACCAGTCAGTCATCCCCAGTTCGGGGCTTTTTGATTTTGTCTGATCTTTCCTTGGGTGCTACCATGATTTGTATCACCAGCACTTATGAATGCATGTTGTTGCCTTTGCTGAGTTCCATCCGGCCACCCTCCCCACCTCTGCTCTGTTCCCATCCTGGTCCCAGCTCTGGTAGCTCCCCCCTTCGTGGGTTTGCCGACAATACCTTCGAGCAGCACATCCGCAACATCCTGGCACGCAGCTCCACCAATCCTGTCTTGCTCAAGGCTGCAGACAAAGAAACGTCACCTCCACCGACGGAGTGCCTGCAGCTCCTCAGCAGAGCAACACAGGTCTTCAGGGAGGAGTACATTCTCAAACAGGACATGGCCCACGAAGAGATGGAAAGAAGAGTGAAACTCCTCACGGGTCAAAAGAATAAGCAGATGGAAGAGTTGAGCCTGTGCAAAGAGGAGAGGCTTGTTTTAAGAAAGACTGCAGAGATGTTAGCTGACAAGTATGAAGATGCAAAATACCGCCAGGAAACCATCCTGAACCGGATGAAAAAAGTCTTGGGGAGTCTGCAAAACCAGCTGCCCATTCTGTCACACAGTGAAAAAGACATGAAGAAGGAGCTGCAGGCCATCAGCAATCAGCTGAAACACCTGGACAACTGCATCAAACAGGTGAACATGAAGATGGAATACCAGAAGACACAGGTGGACAAAGACGCACCTGCATCCAGGGCAACGTTACTACTGAACGCCCAGCAGAAGACAGTCATTCAGGATGTCCTCAGAGAGCAAGGACAGCAAATTGGTGACACCATGAAGCAGATCAAAGACATCAAAAACAACTTCAACTTCTGAGCTTCTGCTAAAATGATTCAAATGTATCGTAATTTAAATTGTGCCTCAAATCTTCTTTTGCATATTGCAGTTAAATGTTTTCTGTTTTGGAGGGGCCATTTAATCAGATGTTTTTCTGTGTTCGCTTCTCTTACTAATTCATGTCAGCATTGTAGTCAAAGCACAATATCTAGACAGGTAAAATAAATCTTGGGGGTATATGTATTCACTGGGTTATCAATAAACATCTAATTTACTCTAACTGGCTTTTTTCATTTGTGGGTTTGAAGGATTGTTATAAGTTTAATATAAAAGTCTTAAAATTTTGGCAGAAAAATGGGAAAATAATTCAGATTGAAAAATAATTTAAAGTATAACAAATTAATCAGTAGTAATTAGAAGTTAAGTTAAATTCAAACCTATTTTATTATGATGAATTTAACATCCCGTGTATATCACCTCAGGTTATGCTTTACTCTGACTCCAGTCTGCCACCCAGTGGCAAGCGCTATTAGTGCAGGTTCATACTTGTGTATCCACCAGATGTCAGCCGTGTCTTGGTTACATTTTCTCCTGCGGTTGATTCACTATTGAGGAATTCCCCCAGCAAACACAGAGTGACGTATATCCCACATCTGGGGATGCCTGATGTTGGTAACTAGGATGGTCTGCTGTGGCTGTTTCTTCATCCCCATGGCATCACTACAATTGACCAACAAATGGGGAATGAGTCAGAGTAGCTGGATCATGAAACAGATGGGGACTGTTTAAAAAGTTTAGCCTCTTCAATGCCACTGCTAGAAAGTAATATAATCGAAAAAATTAAACATGTTAGTTAGCAATGTTTTAATTTACAAGTTAATAAACAACATCTGTGTGAATTTGACTATTTTTTTCATACATTGCCTGTCATTTATTTTGCCTGAAACAGAAAAGGGAGTGGTGTGCTGCAGGTCTAGCTCAGGAATTCTCCAAATAGGGGATGTGAGGTCTTTCATAAAGGTACAGTGTCTGAATCCTGTGCATAAGCCTAAGGAAACTTAGTGGACCCAAAGAAAGGAGTTATTAATAACTCTTAGGCCAGCCCACCACATTCTTTATACTTGAGTCAGGCAGCGGAGAGAGGAGTGCTCTGCTGCCTCTGCTTTTCATTTGTGTTTCTTTCCATAGAGGAGTGGAACATGGAGGCAAGGCCACTCCTCTACCCCTGGAGTCCTGCTGTAACCTGGACATGGTGGTGCTGGTACTTATCGATGGAGGATGAACAGGGTGAATGTGCAACTGAAAAGAAATAAGCAAATGGTCTTTGATTATCCACGTTTGTGTGCAAGAGTGGAAAAAGGGGCTTCAAATCATGAAGGGGGAGGAACCTTGGAAAATAGTGGTGCTGTGACTTGGCAGAGCAGAGCATGAGTCACTGTTTATCTGGTCTGCACATAGAGACCAAGTGAGTTTGTCAAAAAGGAAAAACATTTACACACAGCTAATTAAATATACTGTATGTTTTCTATATTTAATGCAACAGCCTGTGGACATTAGAGATTAAATCTGTATTTTCTACCATAACAATGATCCAATAAGAGACCAGACACAGTTGTAGATTTTTATTTGGTTATATTAAAGTCATAAAGCTGTGTACAGTAGTCAGTAATGTATCTTCCACTTTAGCTGTCATGCATTTTTTTTCTTTTATAAAAATAGTATATAACAGATAAAAGTGCGTCCTGAAAAGCACCAACGTGAAATGCACGTTTGGTTTGTGCTATCAGTTTGACTTTAAGTTGCTACATTTGAGCAACAAAAATCTCTCAGGGACACGACTCAACGGTGGAATAATACTGAAAATAACTGCCGCTACAGTTAATCACTGGGGGAATACAGTAATAATCTTCACTCTACATTCTGTTGCCAAAAAAAGCTAAATATTTTATATCGTTCAGCCCAGTAAAACCAAGTAAATATGTGTTAAAGCTAACATTTAAGAGCTGAAAGGAAGAAGCAACCGGAGCAGCGTGACTCTGAGTATAAAGTTTTTCGCAGTGAGCCTGAAAGTTCCAATGTGTGTGAGGCTAAAATCAGTGTAAAATACATCTAAATGAGAGCAAATACAAACAGTAGCATAAGCGTGCCAGCCAATAGAGGACAGTCTCTGCAGGACTTTGAAACCCGTCTATGCATCAGAACCCTTTTGTCTGCGTTTCGATGGTGGGATCAGACGTGCCGGAAGCTCGGGAGGAAGACCGTGGCCCTCCAACTTGACCTCGATTAAGTGGCTAGCCAGAGCGAATTCTTCATCATCCAGCATCCCATCGTGGTCCAAATCTGACAGCTTCCAAATGCGGCCCAGCACAGAGTTGGGCAGACGGGAGCTCACCATCCAGTCTTTAGCCTTGGTGCCACTCAGCTTCCCCTCGTTGGGAGCGAGGTTGTAGAAGATTTCATCATATTTGGGTTTATCTTTGGTGACCACCCAATCTTCCTCCTCCTCACATCCTTCTTCATTCTCATCAGTGAAGGGGTCGCCTTCCCCAAACGGTCCAGCGCGGGTCCCCAGGAAGGCCCCGCCCTGCACGCCCAGCTGCTCGCCAGCTTCCAGCTCCTCCTGCCGCAGCAGGGGCATCAGCTTGGCGATGTCACCTGACAGTAACTCATCCAAAGCTGCCATCAGATTAGGCTTCAAAGTTTTGAACTTGGTGAAGTCGTGAACCATGAGTTGCTCCTTAAAAAGGGGGAATGTTGCAAATGCCAAAGTTAGTAAAGCGAATTCAAAGATACGACTGACAGGCCCGGAAAAATATGGCCAAATATTTAAAGAGAAATCGTAATTGAAGTGCCTCCAGATGTGCTCAGAAGAGAGAAAACTGAGACAAACCTGCATCTTAGCGCAGTCTGGGAAGTCTCCAGCAGAAATGTTGTGCTGCAGCTGGATTTTGGAGAAAATAACTGGCAGCTGGTAGATCAGACTCTTCTTTTTATTATCCTTTCTGAAGACAGAGGGCATCTCCTGCTTCAGATAGCTGATGATGTGGGCATGGACCTGGGGGGGCAAAGGTTTTAACCAAACAACTAATAGTAAAGGAATCCATTCAAACAATCCCTGGAACAAACACCACCTACCCTAACCAGGCGTGCACGCTTGACTAGATCATTGAGCTTGCGTAAAGCTGCATTGCGAGGAAGGTTTTGAATGTCAGCGAACAAGTCTTCCTCCTCCAGCTCAAACAGTTTACGGTTGTCTGCCACCATCAGAGGCTCAGACCAGAAGGAGCCAATGTAGACGCGCAGAACCTCCGGGGTGCCAAACACTTTCCCCAGGGACCACATGAGTGCACCGTACACTCTCATGAGCTGCTGCGTTCCCACCATGTCTGCTTTGTTCAGCACCACACGCAGCTTATCCTCGTTGCCTTTCAGAGCGCCGATGGCTTCGGAGAATTCGTCCGATATCTCCAGTTTATGTGCATCGAACAGCAGAATGATACGGTCCACGCGCTCCGCAAACCAGCGCAGCACAGCTGGGAAGTCGTAGCCTGGTTAAAACAGGAAAAGGCGGCAAGGTGGTAAAATGCTGCACCCCAGAAGCAGAATATGCACTTCAGAAAAAAGAGGGAGGAGAGCAGCAAAAGTCAACGCAGACACAACCCCTTCGTTTTTTGTTTTAACTCTGATTTTTTTGACAGCTTAATGATCTCGCCATGTTCTTGCCCTGCTGCTAATTGTTAGTGTGACCATGTAAACAAGTTAGCTCGGCGTGCCAGAGAGATGAGTTTGTGAGTAGTTATTCCGGGGCATGTGACTGCAGGCCTCTTTTGCCCTCTCCTCACCTTTGTCACCTCTCTCTCTCACCTCGGCTCACTCTCTGCTTAGCACCGGACAAGATTCCTGGTGTGTCAATGATGCTGATGCTCTCCAGGACCTGGTTGGACATCTGAGCACACTGAAACCTGGGTTTGTTTCCATCATTAGTTAGGAATAAAAGTCAGATAAGAGTGTTCAGACACAGTGCCGTTGCAGAAGGAATCAGGTCGTGTCAAAAACGTTTAATTCTTATGAAAGAAGCCTGTGTGATGGAAGCAGATTGGCCCTCTCCACACCCAGACCTCTCCCACTGCAGCCATTGTATGCAAGCAGCGTTCTCCTTGCTGTTAGCTTCCTGAAGGAAAATGACCATCTCTGCCAGAATTAAACAATGAGGGCTGCTAACGATGTGTGCCTTAGAACAACAGAGTCGCTTCCTGTTGCGTATGAGCTTAACGAGCCCAACGGTTCCCAGGACAGGAAGCGTAAGCATAAGGACAGACGCAAATGCGCTCAGAAACAAGCCCTGTAGAGGGATGGAGGGACAGCACGTTGCATAAACACCTTTCTACCACGATGCTATAAAAAAGTGTGACTTTTCCATGGTTTACATCTGACCTGACAACCCCGTCTGGAAACGGAATATAAGAAAGAACCTCTGTGTTAAACTTTTGCCCTCCAGGTTCAGTAAGTCCCACAAAATCTGACGCCTTGTATTTGTCTTTGCCCCATGAGGCCGCAGACCCCTCTAACCTCGCCTTTGAATCTGCGTACTTTGCAGTTCCTGTCTGAGCTCACTGGCTTTCATTACCCTCTCTTGTGATATCGCTTCCTTTCTCTGTTTTTCCACAAATAAGGCAAGTGCCTCCTTGCTCTGAAATTTGGCACAAGGACTTGAAATTCCAGAGGACTTTGTGTTATCTCTCCTTCCCTGCTCTCTCTCTCTCTCTCACACACTGTATGATACTGACTCGGCCGCCTTGGTGAAATCGTTACACAGAACGCTGTGAATTAGAACCATGCTCTCACCTATTGAGGAAGGTGTTTCCAAAAGGGTTGAGTTTGCGGAAGGGCTTGTTGGGGTCAACAATTAGAGCATTCCCGGGAATCACACTTTCTACATCCCCGTGCATGATGGCAGTAAAGCAGTCAGTGGTTGGTTCAGGTCCCACCCTGCTCCCAGGAATATCCTGCTCCAGTAGATACCTGTCACATACACAAAAGTTCGTTTCTGTTTTCTTTCTGCAGCAAATAAAACTGGAGGTGTGGATTAAAATCTTACTTGATGAACGTTGTCTTTCCGGTAGAGTATTGTCCCACTACTAACACCATTGGTTTATTATCAAAGTCTGCATCCTCCAGGCTGGGAGAGTGGAAGTCATGGAAGCCATAATACTGCTCCAGGGGCAGCAGTTTCTTTCGATACAAGGACTTGAGGCCTTCGGTCACGGTGCGGATCACCTCAGGGGCCTTTTTCACGTTTTTCCGCCCCCAGCGTGACATGACGACAGAGTTATGAGATAATAGGGCGCTCCTTAAAAAAAGGTATGTTTTTTTTTTTTTTTTTGTTTTGATCTTCTTTCCCGTAACTGGACCTTGGAAAAACCTTCTGGGGTTTCCTGTATTTATGTGACCGTTGTTCGCTTGTCCTTGAGACCTCCTCTGCACATGCCAAAAGGGATGATCTGGCTGAGGTTTTCTTTGAAGTCTGGATGCTCACCTTCAGAAGTGGTTGCCAAACTGATAACTTTTAACCTCCTAATGTGCGGAGGGGACAAAACAAATGAACAAGATATAATAAAAACAGAGGAACCTGATGACAAATGCAATAAATGTGGGGAAAAGTATAGCCCAGGCTGCACTGAGGATGTGGCATACGTAACCCTGCAGCAGAGCTCTGTCAAGCTTTGTCAGTGCATGCCTGGAAAAAGTTAGCGTTCACTCTGGAAAAACCCAGCCCTGTGGCAGGATTTGCACAGGCACAGCTCATCTTTCCAGGACAATAAGTGAGACATTCTTTTACTCCCCACAGTTACTTTGGTTTAAAGTGAAATACACATGCTTGCTCATGAGGAAAAGAAAGTCCCATTGCAAATATAATCCCTGAATTGGAGAGAGAGAGCTACTTCAACTCAGAAAGATGAGGATGAAAAAAGGGGCATTTTGAGCAGACGTGTCAGTAGGGTGTTTCTGGTGAGGTTCTTTCTTACTACACTAAATTTAATTTAAACCCATTAAAAAAAAAAAAAAAAATCTGCCAAGAGGAAATTAGACAGCCGGACAAAAACATCATAAGACCAGACTGCAAAGGGCTCTTCTGAAAGTGGTGGAACCATAAAGATCAACAGAGAGAAATCAGATGATTTGACTGCCGTCACACAGTACAGCATTGTGTCAGTGCAGCTGGCTGGGTAAAAACTCTTTTTATGTGCGTTAAACACTCTGCAGCGAGCTTTAAACATTTTAACAATGTGGAAAATCCCCAGTGTTTTTCCCCCAATTGGAACAAATTCAAAGTGGTTCTGTAAATGTATTAATTCATGTAAAAGAGATTAGTCTAGTAACATCATGTGGCAGCTGCTGGTTTATTACAATCCAATTACACAAATAAAGAGTAATATGAACTGAAATCTTTTTTTCTAAAAAGTTTTTTAAAAAAATTACTTACCGACTCTTTACGGTGAGAAGCACGGCGGATTTCTTCAAACAACTTGATCGCTCCCTCTCTCCAGTCTTGCCCTCAGGATCTTGGAAAATATTTTGAGTTGAGAGGACAAAAACAGTCAGTCTGTGGAGGAGCTGCTGCTACATGCATGGGTGTACCCCTGACGGCAAATAGAAAGGCTGAGTGGAGAGCAGTTAGATTACAGTAGAGCGTTCTTTCCTGGAGTTTAGTGCTTTTCAGATGAGCCTCAGATCGGGACACTATCCTTACTCTGTTTGCAGAACAAGCATGAGGTATGAAAAAAAAAAAAAAAAAAAAAAAGAACCACGCAGAGCACACTTGACAAGGTTTTCTCACCGGTTGCTGTCCTCTCTGAGCTCTTCTTGTCTTCCAGGGATGCTTGGCAACACTATCACCCTGCTCAGGACAGGGATGATCTGTATTTGGGCAGAGGGCGTGGATGTGGGGAGGGGGTGGCTTCTAATTAAATAATTTGGTTGGATACATTTTGGTTGGATATACCCCATACCCTGACTGGCATCTCCTGCGTGCTTTTCTCCTTTCTGATGAGTCGACTGTAATACATCATAAAACAGTTCCCCTCATCTGCCTAAATTCTTTTGCTCTTCCCAAACTCTGACTCTTCCAGGGAAGGATACACAGTGTAGAACTATTTTCCACTTCCAGGCACCATCTGCTGGCTGTCCAAACACACCCCACCATTCCCTTGTTACATCCAGCACCTCCTCTTAAAAAGAGTGCTGCAAATAAAGTCCCTGAATGCACCACAAAGACCAATGAACATGCAGCGTTTCATAAAAGAAGCAAGGTTTAATTTACAGTTTTACTAAATGTACATTTTTTTAAAAAGTGTCATTATACACAATAAATACAATACAAAATTAATCTGTAATACTATACTTCAAATTCTCTTACGATCTTTTTGTACATTGTTCCATTTCTATTTTACTGCTTGTGCTGTGTTTGTGTTTGAATTGTCCACCAGGATTCAAAAACACAATAAACGCACAGGAGGCAGGGATACAGAGGCAAAAAAGTTGAACTGAACAGCCTGAGAACACAGAAAATGAACAGCTATATCTGGACTGCCACCTGCTGACTGAAATGCATAAAGTCTGCCTAAACTGGCTTCATAGAGGACAGTTGTTTGCTTTCATAGTTTCGGGTTCTTGATTTTTGACAGCTTCACACACAGAGAATAGATGAGAATTGATTTCCTTAAATTTCTTTGACATCTTGAAGTCAATTTCAAAGGAAAACCACTCTCAAGATAGCTCAAGGTGGTGATTCAGATTAGGGATGTATCGGTATGGACCTTGTCCGAGTAAATTCTAAAGAATTTAAATCCTGATGTAAAGTTTTATGTTGGCGATATCTTGAATAAGACATTCAGATGTTGCTAGTGGATATCATCATGTTTTACAGTATAAACCTTCTCGAGTGAAGGTTCCCCAGATAAAGGTGACCTTTGTCTGTATGAAAGAGCTGCCTGATGCTCACTGTGACCTAACTAAACAGGGACAGAAACTTTTGTGAAAGGCCTCTGGAGACAGGTGCTCAGGTCACATGACAAAACAAACCCCAAAAAGGTGAATATCGAATTACAAACAAGGTATCAAAAAGTGAACAAGAAGTGGACATCATTTTCTGACATTTCATTCTGACATGAGCCTGGCTGGCTTATCTTCATGTCTCCATCTTAAAGATGTTTTCACCATTGAACACCCCAAGCTGTAAATTACTGACAAGAATGTTCAGACAATTCAAATTGACAAACAGAGCCAACGCAGTCAGGCAGAGTCGTATTGTCGCCCCGTTTTTCACAGTGTCCCCAATGCCCTGCCTCCATTTCTGTCTCTCAGCTGGAAGAAGGGGCTGTTATCTGCTTTGAGTTTGGGGCACCAGGCTGCCGTTGTGGCCACGGCCACCAACCTGAGGGTGCTGGGCCAAGGAGGACGACGCAGAAGAGGGAAGAATTGAAGATCTGTGGGATGAGGCTGCAGTACTTCCAGGGCGCTGGCTTTGGTGATGGTGGGACCTGCTACTACCCCCTTTTAAGTGATGTTCACGGGCGGTGGGCTCTTGCTGCAGGTTTAGGATGCTGTCGATGGCACACTGCAGGTGTTGATTCAGAGAGTCATCTGGAGGACTGCCGCTGGAAAAGCTAGCGTTATCCATATCGGGGGAATCGGACTTGCAGCGTTTGGCAGGAAGCAAAGAGTCTCGCACAAAGGAAGGTTCGGGAGAAGGCGGCCCGGGGGCATGTTGGTCCATTCTAAATGTCCCCCCTGCCCTATGTGTATTTTTTGCACTTGCCTGCTTGTATTTACTAACATCTATTTCCTGCTCTGGTTGTTCCTCCATTCTGTCCTTGGCTCCTTCTCTACTCAGGAGCTGTGGGAGATGATGCTGTGTTGTTTTCATACCACAGCCAAACACCTCATCCATTTCATCGAGCTTATTCATGGCGCTCCCTAAGCGGCCCATTTCGTGGCTCGACTCCTTGTGCGTAGAGTCCCTGCCTCTCTTTTCTACCTTCACACTTGCTATCACTGTCCGCTCTGAAGGAGGAGACGAGGCCTCGTGTCTCGTGGGCGACAGAGTGGTTCTGGGGTACAAGAAGCTGTCATCCCCTCCACCTGGGACACCGGGTCTGACGCGGGGACTAACGTTTTCTCGATAGGTTTTCCGAAGCGGGAGACGACAAGTTTTCTGTGAGGGAGTGGTACTGGAGGCAGAGTTTTGTTTGACCCCACCCGCCTCATCATGATCCAATGTCCCATTCATCTGAGTGGTGGATGATGAGGACGAGGTGGTAGTGGTGGTGGTGGAGGACGACATTGGCCAACTATGAGAGGTAGCAGAAGATGAAGCACCACCGTGGGGAACATTGCCTCTCGCAGCTGGGTTACACTGAGTGGTTACTATGGTGACTGATGAGGCAGAAGAAGCAGTACATACAGGGGACTGAGTTTTGACGACTGTGGAAGGAGACGATACACGATGAGAGTCTGGATGTGGTGTGGCGATTTCAAACTGAGTCTGGGACATGGCCTGACTGCTCTGCAGAGGCTGCGGCGTATGTATTGGGTCTAAGGCAGTGTTATGAACTACTTTACTGAACCCCGTTTGATCCTGTTTGATCTTGAGTTTCAAGCCAATTCGCCTGCGAGCTTCGTAGGTCTTGATGGGTGGTTTGCTGGTTCTCTGTGGCAGAGCATCATCATCGTCAGCCACTCGAGAGTTGAAACAGGAAGAGGACGTGGAGGATGATTGACTGAGAGAGGCGTTCTGATTAGCTGGTTCTGGCCTGGTTGCAACAGTTGCAGGTGGCAGACAGCTGCTGGACCAGGACACAGAGGCGCCACCTCCGCCTTGCTTTATAACTAGTTTGGTAGGTGGAAAAGGACTAGCACAAGGAGCAGAAGTGGACGCTGGAGGTGGAGCTGGGGTGGGACGTGGCGGATGATTTGGGGTGTTGTTTTGATGAGGTCCCGGGGCAGGTGCGGGAGCAGATACAGGTACTGGAGTAGGTGCTGGAACTGGAACTGAAGCAGGTGCAGGAGCAGGAGCTGGAGCTGGAGCTGGAGCTGGAGCTGGAGCAGGAGCTGGAGCAGGAGCAGGAGCAGGAGCAGGAGCAGGACCAGGGACCATCGCACCCACACTTCCACTGACTGCAGGTTCAGCAGATGTTTTCTGATGGGATGCGACTACACTCTCGTACATACATACGTTTGCCACAAACTCTTCTGTAATGACATTAACAGGATTATTTATAACTAACTTAGCTAAGTTAACTGAAGACAACCACAAAACCATGTAAAACCACAAACACAAAGCATACCCGGTCTCTCCTTGGCCAAGATTTTGTCTTGACTCAGAGCAATCTTTTCTTCCTGAATGAACATCCGGTCTATCATCACCATCTCTGCAGAGGGGCCAAGTCTCTGCTCGGGTACGAAACACCAAATCCCTCAGTTCAAAATCAATCCGAGACAAATAGACAAGAACAACATTGAGGTACTTTGAGTGTTAACACTTACTTTGGACTCAGCAAAAAGCAGGTAGCGATATTTATCCAGCATGGCCTGGGTCCTTTTGAATAGCTGGCAGGAGACCCTCTCAAATTCATCATCCACTGCGTATAAATAAAAAGTTTATGAATGTCAAAATATTTAAGGGCACTAAACTGCAGTTTGTTTGTTGAGTTTACCTCTTTGATAGTCTTGAGAAGAGTTGGCAGTTCCCTGGTAAAGATGGTAAGGCAGCAGTCTATGTAATGTGTCCTCAAAAGAGTGAAAAGGAGCACTGTAGTTGGGGTGTAGCACAGAACCCTGCTGTTTCCTCAGCTGTTCTAGCATCCTGTAGCATCGAACAATGCAAAATTAAACACAGAATAGTGAATAAAAAAGTAAAATAAGCCGTTACACTGCATCGCGGGCAAGACACACCTGGCTTCTTTGCTGGGCTCTGCACTAAAAGGCATCTTGATAGTTGTCTGTAACATAAACAAATTCCTTCAGATGCCTTCCAAAGGATTAGGAGCTGTTTAACTTCTAGTGAAATTTACCTGAGTTTGTAACGTGGGTTGAGCCTGTGGAGCAGATATCTGAGCTAGATTTGCTCCCAATACCTGTATTTGCACCCCCCCTTTCCCTAGAGTCAGACCTCCAACTGAGCTGATCACTCCTGGCTTTGGCTGAACCTGTGAAAATCAGACAATCAGCAAAACAGACATTCATGTATTATAACATTCTGACATTTATCGTGGGGGTGGGACAAATGTGGCAGTAATCACCTGTGCAGGCTGTGTAAGGCTTACAGAAGTGACAGTTTGATTCACAATTGCTCCAGCTGACCCTTGGACTCCTGAGAATACTTGCAAATCATTTGATGCTGAAAAAGACAACAGATCATCGCATCAGACAGGAAATGATGGGACCAGGGATGGGGAAATGGCAGAATGGTTTTGCCATTTGCGTCATTACAGTAATGACCGACCTGTAGCAGGAGTTTTCACAAGTACTGATGTAGGCTGCAACACCGAGGGAAGCTGGGCAGGAGGACCAGTGCTGTCTGATGATGCAATCACCACTTTATCAGCAGGCACATCTTGCTGAGAGCTGAACTGGCTGGTGGCCTGAGGCTGAGCAGGTTGCTTGGCCTGCATCAGGATGCTTTGCTGGACCTTCCCAAAACACATCAACTGTCTTAGACATAATGCAAAGACTAAGAAGACACTGTTTCCCAGATGGGTTTGGGAGACATATTTGGTACACCTATTAAGAATGATATTTCATAGTATGTAATTAAAATTGTGGTGAGCTGGTACCTGGTGCAGTTTTTCCAGCAGCTGTTTCTGTTGGGGTGAAGGCTGCGTGATGCCAGACAAGGTTTGAATTTGTGCACCCACTAACTGCAGGTGCTGCTGCTGCTCCGTTGTCAAGCCCTGGATGGGAATTTGGGTTTTGACGACAGCAGTAGAAGTGCTCACAGGAGGAACCGTAAATTGGTGCTGTGCAGCGGATGCTGCAGGAGGCTTGGGTGACTGAGACACAGGAGGCATTTCTTGTTGAAAAGGGGCAGGCTGGGAAGGTGGCCTTGGCTGAGGCTGAACTTGAATGTGTGCTTGTTGTGGTTGAGTCTGCTGTGGCTGACTTGGTGAAACCGTTTGAGGAGGGTCTGCTATTTGATTATGGATAATAAAAAGCGGAGGGTGAGAGGAAGGCGTGCCTGAGCGGGAGGGTGTTTGAGACTGCGGCTGAGAAGAAGGAAGTGGCTGCTGCTGCTGCTGTTGGTGTGGTGACTGGATCTGCTGGCTCAGCGTGACGGGAGACTGGGAAGGCTGGGGACTGTCTGCCACTGGGGGTGCTGGGGTATGAGTGGTCAAAGCTGGAGAGGGTGACATGCCCTGGATCTTGATTGGCTGTTTATGACCAGAAGAGGGCACCTGAAGAAGCGGAATCACAATATATCGATATGGTTATAAGACTTATAAAACAATATTTATATACATAGAAATAGGAAATATCAACACCCACTCAGAAAATTCTGCAAGCGCGCAGCTTAAACAGTAATCAATGTGACTGTAGCACAATGCTTAGGAATTGCGAGAAGCATATTCTAGTTGTGAAAATAAATCAATCAAGTATTAAATATTAATTATGTTTAAGGTGATCAAAGGTTGCAAGTTCAACATATAAACTAGATCATTTAAATACAAACAATATAAGATAGATGATTATTACACAATTCCAATGAAAGCAAAGATACAAAAAAGATATGGAATCATCCAACCCAAAATACAATTACAGCGTATAGTTAAAACATCGAGCAAAACAGTGAGAAACTTTGAGATCTATGTGACACAGAATTCTCCGATTTATTTTACGTGATTTTGGGTAAAGAGTAGCCACAAAGTTAAAAAGGTCAAAGACGTAAAGTTAAAAAAGCAAGAAGTGGAACTCTGGGCATGGAACCTCAGTCCTGTGATGGTGAATTAAAGGGTGCTTTGAAGCCTCTGGGGACTGGGGTGAGGGGAGTGTGTAATTATAATTTTGTGGGGTTGATATCGTGAATTTGGTCAGGGGAGTCGAACACTGGTCAATAATGCATAAGATGAAAGTGAGTCTGTCGACTCAAACGTGGTGAGTGAGGCGATGCATTCGACTGAGTGGGTGTTAGTCAAGTAGTGAGCTGCATTTGCCAGCTCCAGTATCAATCACAGGCATGGTCTTTAATACTGTGGTGTAAAATTAAATATGAGAATGCATGGAAACACACACACACACAAACACACACACACACACACACACACACACACACACACACACACACACAGTACTAGTTCAACACTTGGGCAAAAAACTTGCTCGTGATTGCCCAACTAATGTATTGCAGGCATGCAATCACTGTTAAAATAGAATTCAACTCAACAAACTAACAACTGGAATGATCATGCATTTGGTTAATGAAAGACACAGAAAGCAAGCAAATTATTACATTTTCAGCTTAGGCAGAGTAACTGTGAGAGGCAGAGAAAGGATGCTTAATGCGGAAGAGATGTGCAGGGGAAAGGTCAGATTCTCTAGAAAAAAAAAAAAAAAAAGTGGCAGCAGCAGCAGCAGCAACAAGTGGGTGGGGATTGACATGAAGGGGCATTTCTACCTGATTTACCACTGCTGTCATGTGGGAAGGGCCTGGGGAAGGGCTGCTGCTCTGACCCACCCAGGAGTCAGTTAATTGACTGTCATGGCCAGGGGCCGGAGCAGTGATGCTGTTGCTGCTGACGATTACAGATGCTGGTATGCCCACAGAGGGGGTGGACTCATTCTCTGTTTGGTGGTGCTGCTCCTAACAGGAGTTTATTTACCATTTCGGGATAAGGAGGGGAAGGAGGAAGGAGAACGGAGGGAAGGGGGGAGTAAAATATCAAACCATAGAGATCAGACCAAGACGTCAGTCCATGCATGTTATTCATATTTTAGAAAATGTAAACTTTACACCATCAAAGAAATGAAATGAGTGGCTAACTGACCTGCTGTAGAAACATCTGCAGAGACTCTTGGCTCAGGATCATACTGGAGCCCTGGTTGGTGAAGAGTAACCTTCCTGGACTTTGCTGGGCCTGAGGGGGGACCAGCCCCACTGCCGTGACAGAGGTGGACACAGACATGGACGGAGAAGACGATGGTACTGCTGTGGCCGTGGACACAGAGGAAGGTGGTTGCATGGCAAGGATAGAGGACTGTGGTACATGCTGTGGAGTAGGATGGGCAGCTTGATCTGTGGAGCTTCCCAGCACAGTGACACCCTCTCCAGACTGCATCTGAGCCATTGTCACTGCTCCTGTACTGCTGTTACTGCTGTTGCTGGGGACTCCACCTGGTTGGGGTTGGAGGGCTGGCTGAAGACTGACTGCAGGGCTCAGTCCCTCCACCTGACTAAGCATAGTCAGGGAGTTTTGGATTGGCATTCCCTGTATGACTGTCTGCGCAGGACCCGATACTGTATGCGTTTGTGTCTGGCTTTGATTCTGGGCCAAGGAGACGGGCATTTGGAAAAGGGTGGGTGTGCCCATTTGCCCAGGCTGGAGCTGAATGGGTCCAGAGAGAATGTGAGCAGCACCAGAGTGGCCCTGTGAAGTCAACACTTGTCCCAAATTAATATTCTGGTTTGCAGTTAAAATCTGGTTTGCAATGAGCTGCCCGCCAGGACCCTGACTTGTTATGATGTGACCCCCTGGGTGCTGGGTCAGGATCTGTCCACCTGCCTGTAACTGCGGCAGAAGAAACTGGTGATTCTGTCCTTGTAGAACTGTCTGAGAAGGAATGACGATGCTGCCTGTTTGGTTTAACAAGTGTACACTGAGCGGCTTGCCAGAGGGTTGTGCTGCTTGTTGTTTAAACAAGGCTTGCTGGAACTGAGGCCCTTGTGTCGTGGCTTGAGTACTCAAGACAACATTGGAGCCAGGCTTTCCCGTCAAAAAGGCTACATTTTGAGCGGTGGAAACTGGAATTTGCTGCAGCCCTAGTGCCTTGTGGGCATCGTTTTGCAAGGGCTGGGATGCCGGCTGAGGCTGCTGCTGCTGCTGTGGTTTGAAGAGTTTCGGTTGGATGGCTCCCCCCTGAGGAGGTTTGGGTTGAATTGGTGTTGGTGTGCGTTGAATGATAACATTTTGCATTATTTGGCCTTGAGTCTGTGTCTGGGGTCCAATTCCAGAACTTAGTTGGGTACTACCAAAACCCACAATTCCAGCAGGAGCACTCATTGTACTGCTGCTGTTTGTGCTGCTGACACAAACAGCTGGTCCATTTAAAGCTGGAGATCCCAAAGTGGCTTTATTACCTTGTATCAAAAGTCCACCCCCTGAGCTTCCGAGCCCTGGCTGAGAACCGGCAGCTGATACCTCTGGCCCACTCTGGTGCAGCTGGTAACCACCCATGGCTTTGGCCAAGATCGGCTGTCCGGACTGACTGATAGTCATGACTGTAGGTTGACCTACAACCTGAATCTGTCCAATACCTAAATGTCCAGACTGACTCCCGTTCGGCAGAGCTTGAAGGTTCGAGATGGGTTGAAGTGTGACATTTCCCAGGCCAACGGGATGCATAAATGGCTGAACACTGATGGCCTTGTTCATGACCTGGGGCTGAAGTTGAAGGCCCTGCTGAGCAAGCACTGATCCCAGCATATCAGCTGTAGCACTGGGAGGAGTGGCAGTGGCACTTGGGGTAGATCCTGGGAAAATTGCTGTTGCTCCTGCAACACCAACACCTATGCCTACACCAACAGCAGTGCTTTCTGCCCCAGAGAGACTGGCATCAGGCAGTGTCTGAACGACTTGTGTAAGACCTGGAATTCCAAAGGAGCCCAGGTCCAATTCAGCCTCAGCTTCCTGGAGGCTTTGTTCTGTGATGTTGGCTTCGGCCAGACTTTGCTGCAGGATGTCACATGGCTCATGATTTGTCCCAATGCCATTGCTCCCACCTTCACCACCTGGGGATCCTCCAAGTATGTCTTCATCTTCCAGAAAGTCCAGATCAACACTGACCCTAGGCAAGCCTGATGGCTCATTTGCTGACAGCTGGACCGCAGGCTGGACCTCTGGAACATGGCCCTTAAAGAAAAGGTTGAAAGTAAAATTCAGTACAGTAAATAGTATATAAACAGCAGTGTCATGACCACGAAGTGTGACCCTGTGAACACTAAATGCAGACACAAAACCACATCAACACAGCAAATCAAAGCTTGTAGAGGGTCATAATGTTAGTGAGAAAAGGGGTTATTTAAAGATGCATGCTACATAGGTGCATAGAAAACAGAGGGAAAAGATTTGGGGGATTTTACTCACCCCAGTGGTAGAGAAGAATGAGCTGGAGGGGTCACTCGAACCATCCAAAAGGTCGTCAGTGTCCAACTACAGACATACCCATCCAGGATAGGACAGACAGAAATCAAAATCACCCAAACAAGCAGGGAAAAGCCACCAGGACAGAGAGACATGGAGCCCATCAAAGAGAATAGCAGGGCAAGGAAAGGAAAGAAAAGGACAGAATACAGTCCATAGAAATTAGATTGCAGAAACCAGTGCAAAAAAGGAACAGAATAACACAGGGTGGGGAAGTGTTAGTATTAGCATTTAACGTCTCAGCTTAATAACAAAGAAAAAGCAAGCTGCAGCCAAAAAAACAAATAATATTGGAACCAAAAAAGTTGCAAAACCAAACATTTCAATAAATTAAACCAGCAAGCGACCTGTGTCTTCAATTGCAATGTGATGTAAATATGCCTTAAAATTTTTATTCTCAACTTTTATCCCCCTCTTCTCGCAATAAGGATGCTTGACATTCTTGACGTATAAAGCACCAAGTTCAGAAACATGAGAACATTCTACTTCACTCTGCAGCCTCAACTGAGGCCATCTCTCCAATATAGGTGTCCCACTTTGCTCTGCAATGCCAAAATTATTTTCAGATAATACTAGAAACTAGCATAATGTGGGAACTCAAAAATGTAATGCATAACCTCCACTGGCATGAAAAAGCTTGAGGTTATGTCCATTACTACGTGGGACAGCAACAGTGTAACAAGAGCACAATTTAGGCTCACAATGAGGCATGTAAACCTATTTATACTTTTGCTTCTCATACTCACATGGGTCTCAGATCCATGAAGAAAGTCATTAAGAGCTTCTGGGTCACTGCAGGAGAAAGTAATATTGATTTAGTTCTAAAGATGACGACAAAATAATGTTATATAGAAAATCCATCCTATCTGACATCTGTCAGCAATAACTTACCAAATTACATCTAGAAGGCACCTGCCATCTTCATCATCCATGACAACTATTAAAAACAGAAAGTATGCCATTTCATTAATGTATTGTATACATAAATGAACCTCTTCCCAAATTATAATTACATTCTATAATATAACAATCCTTTCCCTTTACAACACCATTAAAAATGTTTAAACCCAATATTCATCATATATTTGTCAAGCTCTACATTAATGTCACTTTCATATTTTTACAGTGTAAATTTTAAATTTATAAGTATCTGTCCCCCATTCTATCTTGCAAAAACGTATTTTCTGAAAGAACATGTTTTTTATCTTATTGTTGTCACCTTTTCTTAAATATTATTTAACCCCAAAAACATATGTAATGCATCATAAACTATATGGTTTTAAAATGACAAAATAAACAAAAATAATCTCTAATTTCTAAAGTTATTATGCCACAGTCTACTTCACAATTTAACTCTTCAATAGTACTGAGTTGATACTATATACAGTTTATGTTCATGGTCAGCTTATGAGTTATGATTCAAAACAATATAGCTTATTGCTCTTGGACTTTAGGGAAATCACAGTATCAAAACAAAAAAGAAAAACGACAGATCTAGGTTGATGACTTAAATAGACACTGGGTAATGTGTAACTTTTTTAACGATAATCAGTGTTAAATACAACGCCACCCACTTATAAGACGATATACCTTTGGACATAAAATCAAACTATTCTAACGTAATGTTGTGTTTTCTGCACATCGCTAACTGTGGCAACAGACAACAAACTGAAAAAGCGCGCTTTTCGCGCATCCTAGAAAAAATCCGCTGCAAGCTTGTTGCCGAATGCAAGTCTATGCGGAGTGCATCCCTAACTACCCAAACGCAACAATCTCCGCTGGTACATCCAGAAGTGACTATGAGGAGGAACATCTTTTGCCACCTTAAACGGGCGAGGGATAATAGACATTGCTCAGAGACTGCCAGCGGCAGTACGCAGGATATGAATGGAGACCCTGCAGGCGGCTTGCAACATGCTAGTTGCTGTTTTGCATGGATATTTTGTGGACGCCTTACAATACATCATGTATAACAGTTTTGTTTTTGACTTACGGTTTTGGTGTGACAAAACGTTTCTGTTCAAACCATAGTTTCACCTCTCCTTTAAGGTTTTTTGAACAACTGGGTTAGATTTCGTTACCCTGTCTTGCTAGCCTGCTTAGCCAACCAGCTATCAACAAGACGTATAGCTAGCTGGAGCATTTGACATTCAAAACAAACCACTCTGTGCCAAAATTTTAACAATCAAACGGTACACTGGCAGCTAAATTCAGCCAAGACAGTGTGGTGATTTCTGTTTAGATGTGTAAACGCGACTGCGTAGCGAGCTATCTATTTCTTCTTGCAAGCAAAATATGAGTTAATGTTGGAATACTCTTGGATAAGGGGGGTATGCTTGGGAATTCGTTGGAAAATGACTATGTTTGCCAGGCCACACAGTAATGAGGCGTTTCGATTGCAGTAGCTGTGCATTTCGTGGGTTTACTGCAGTACGCGATTATTGCAGCTTTTGCGCAGTTATTCGGATTTATAGAGAAATTGCTACATCGTAACAAACTCACCCGAGATGATAGAGGTGCAGGCAGCGCGGGGTCTCCAGGACAGCCTCGCACGGGCTGCTGTACAGGACCCAACCACAGACAGGAAACAGGAAACTTTATTTTTGCCTGAGTGAAATCTATCTTTTCTGGCCAAAAGTGTTCGAAGACTATTTTTTTTTTTTACACAAATTGTTCAGTTAACCAAGTATGGGGATTTTATTGTATTGTCTGTTATCGAAAGAAATAGTCTTTAAAATACAACCGAATTTTTAAAACTATGCCAGTTAAAATAGCTGCAATCTACAATAAATAATCTTCAAATAAAGGATAACGTCAGGTTTACATTTGTGTTATCAACACACATCGATTAATGGATAAGTCAGCTAAACTCTAATTGCAGCAACAATTATGTAAACTCATTAGTAACTATTCTGAATTCATTTTAAATTCCCTCAGTTTCGTTTTCATATTGCTGTCTTCAACATGTTTGTTATATTTTGCGGACTATGCAGCTGTGCAAGGGAAACTCTTATTTGTACGAGCAACATTGAACCCAGCATCGTTTTCATTGCTCCAGTCACATGACACGGGTTATGACGATTACTTTGCGGCTGATGATGTGACACGGCTAGCCAAACCCTTTGCTGTTAGCCTAACTTAGCAAGTTTGTTGACTTTCGCAGTTCGTCATTCTATACAGAAATCTCCACAGAGCAAACAAAATGGACAGTAGTGGAAAGGAAAAAGAGGCAATGGCTTTAATTGCTGAGGCAGAAAAGAAAATGAAATCGTCACAGTCGTTTTTTGGATCACTTTTTGGGTGAGTATGTCATGTAGTTACTGTTTAGCTGTCAAGCTAAGGGCTAACCAGGCGATCCGAACACAGATCAAGAGAGAGGTTAAAAACATTCCCACTCCGACTGAACTGGGTTGGGTTGCTTGTGTCTTATGTGTTCTCTGGCTGTGGCAGACACTGTCACTGCAAGTTAGTTGTGTTGCCATGTATTGGCTCTGGATAGCATCTGAACACCTTGGTGACTTTAAATACATAAAAAGCAGTGTAGACCGAACAAATTACACAATGTGTATTTACCTATTGGAGTACTTGGTGATTGAGGCTTATTTCAAGTCATGTTACATTTAATGAATTACTGCCTTGGTGTATGAAAGTGAATAAGCTACATTGTTGTTGCTATAGCGTCATTCAGTGGTTAATATCCATCAAAGGTTTTGTTGCTAATGCAAATCAGACACTATTCATAGTACCGTTTACGTTGTGGTATTTGTTATTGTACTTTTTGAAATGAAATTCCTCTGGTACAGGGGATCTTCAAAGATGGAAGAGGCCTGCGACATGTATGTGAGGGCAGCCAACATGTATAAAATGGCCAAAAATTGGTGTGGTAAGAATAATACTTTGCTTTGAATTACCATATGTGATAATCTATGTGCAACTGTCTAAAAATGACAATTTGTTTTCCAGCTGCAGGAAATGCATTTTCTCAAGCTGCGCGCCTTCACCTTCAGATGCAGAGCAAACATGATGCCGCTACTAATTTTATAGATGCTGGAAATGCCTTCAAAAAAGCAGATCCACAAGGTAATGACTACTACTCACCATTCTGGAGTTATAGCTCATGTGCTGTAAATATTCTACCTAAATATACTTTTTTTTTTCTCTCACCAGAGGCTATAAACTGCCTAAACAGAGCTATTGAGATATACACTGATATGGTATGAGTCTAGCAGTTAGACTGGCTGCAGAGAAAACCTTTTTAGGTTTTCATCTATTTTTACAAAATATCTTTGCTTAACTTTAATGTTTTTGGGTTGTAGGGACGCTTCACCATTGCAGCCAAACATCATATGAGCATCGCGGAAATATATGAGACAGAGCTGGTGGACATTGATAAGGTCTGCCCAATTCTGTCACTAAACTAATTCTCACTAAAGGAAAACGCTGTTCATGCCTGGTAATATTTCGTCCACTTTATAGTATTTCTTCTTTGTAAAAGTCACCCTCCTTCTTTACAGGCTATTGCTCATTATGAACAAGCTGGAGATTATTACAAAGGTGAAGAATCCACCAGGTGACTTTCTTTTTCTCGTTTCCTTTTATCATGAAATGTTCCTTGCTCTTTACCCTGCTCTTGTAATTGTTGTCAGATTATGGACTGTGAGAGCTCTCTCTTTTTTTTATTTTAGTTCTGCAAACAAGTGCCTTCTGAAAGTAGCCACTTATGCAGCACAGTTGGAGCAGTACCAGAAAGCAATCGATATCTTTGAACAGGTGTGATGACGCATACTAGCAAACATTTGATCACTCATTTTAGACACGGCCTGAATTCCTTTGTGGAGCCTGTCTGCAGAACAGTGTCGATCTGTGATTTCAGGTTGGAGCCTACGCAATGGAGAGCACTCTTCTCAAATACGGTGCCAAGGATTACTTCTTCAAGGCAGCACTCTGTCACTTCTGTGTAGACATGCTGAATGCAAAAGTAAGCATGACCACAACCTTTGTCTGTGTTCATAGTAAGTCTAACTTTCACTCTCTTGTTTAAAAGCTTGCAGCGCAGAAGTATGAAGAAATGTTTCCAGCTTTCACTGACTCTCGAGAATGCAAATTGTTGAAGGTAGGCTCTGTTGTTGTTTTTAATTTAAAATATAGTTATAACCTTCCAATTAACTGGGAATTTCTGTTTCCTAGCTGGTATCTGTTGTTTTTAATTAAAAATCTCTTCATTACAAATGGCTAGATGTGTTTGAAATGTGTTATAGTTGTCATATCTCAGCCTCCTGCATCCTACATTAAAGCCAATAAAACAGTTTAAAGTAAATCATCTGCAGTGTTATATAAAGTTTTTTGTTTTACTTTTAACAAAAAATGAAACAGAAACTTCTAGATGCCTATGAGGAGCAGAACGTGGATGCCTTCACTGACTCAGTGAGTTCGTATAATTGTACTTTAATAAAAAATGAACCTGCCAAACATTGTTTGATATATTTGACAGACCGAATGACCTCACCTCGACTCTTCCTTTGAGCGTTTCCTCTGTTCTGCTGGCAGGTGAAGGAATATGACACTATTTCCCGGCTAGACCAGTGGCTCACCACCATGCTTCTGCGCATCAAGAAAACCATACAGGATGAAGAGAACAATCTCTGTTGAATTTCTTCCATCCTCATTCCCTCTGCAAAAGTCTTGCATCCTCCTTTTTGCCTTGAACCTCTCGATTCCATTTTAGCACCATCTGTAATTGACCAGTGGCCTTGATATTGTTCACAGACAAGTTTTCTTTCCTTTCACATGATAACTTTGTCTCTAAAACCCATTTAGGTTCTCAGTGCTGCAGGTATGGACACTAGTGCACACTGCAGAGAATATTACATTTATTTTATTTTACGGAAGCACTGGTCAGTGTGTATTTAAGTAAAAGGGTGCAGTCAAAATATTCATCCCTGGATTTTCTATTAAAGCTTTTTATTTACTTGTATAATGGATGAGAGGATGCCAACACTTTAATCAAAGCCTGTTTTCAATAATATTAGCATTATTTTTGAAAATAATCAGCATCTTCCAGTGCAATCTGATATTATGATATATGCCTTTGTAGAGACAAGCGCTGCCATTTGTTTTTGGTGCTCAAGTAAAACATCAGAACACATCGAGGCGTCTCTAATTAAACATCATCTTGGCTGAATAAGGAGTTTCAGAGTTTCAGCCTTAAAGTTCTCAGGACCTGACCTGTGATCATTCAGATTTGATTAACACAATTAAGACTGAGAAATGTCAGTTTGTTTTCTGTCATGACAGGAGAAAGTGCTTTTAATTTTATTAAAGAAGTGTGGAACCTTTGCATGGTTATGAATAAGAAAATTAGCAGACTTTTCCCCAATGTGTACGAGTTACTTTTCAACTATTTTTGTGATTATTTGAGCTGTCTTGTATTTCTGTCCGATTCAGGCTGGAAAAACCATTGGAAACAGGATGCAATACAGAAGACAAATGAGCTTTACTGATCCGAACACTGTGCTCATGTGCTCACCTGATGTTTTTACCAGAAAGTTGACATTAAACCATTTGTAAATCTGTTAATTTTTGAATGTCAGATGTTTGAATAAACCTCTTGGAAACACAGCTGGATCAGCTCTCATAAGAAGTTCTGATGTCAGTCAAGCACAAAAAGATTGCATCCTTTAATTTGAAAGGAGATTATGCTTCCTAAAAACACATAAATTGAATAAGAAAAATGAAAGATTGCAATGAAAAACAAGTTGCAGTGCAAACGTGTATTTGCATGTTCGGTATGGCACCCCCTACTGTTGGATATCCGAACTCAAGATGAGTCGAGATCTGAGGTTAAATCAGATTTATGAGAATAATAAAGATGCTTAAGGTATGAATCTTTAATAAGTGCACCGAATAACGTTTTCGCTTGTTTTTTATAAAGGAGTTAATGTCAACTTATTCATATGCCTATAACTTGTTTTGAAGGACGGACAGATCGACAAATTTTGTGGAAAAATGCATGAGAAAGGGTTGCTGCTCACCTGCCTTCACGAGCGTCCGCTCCACCTGCTGCTGAACCGACGTCATTAAGAAAACTCGGGCCTGGAAACCCAAATGATGCTGGATCCCATTTTGTTGCGTCGCTGCAGCTTCTGACGGGTGTACCTTCATCTCAGGTGAGGTAAGAACGGTTCCAAAAATGTTTATTTGTCCTTGTTTAAATTCACAGTTTAACAACATGGAGGTAACGGCGGGTTTGCTAAACACAATATCACATTTTTTAAAATGACGTTTTAATGCCTTTTGCTACGTTATTCTGAATGTCTAAAACGCAGTTATATTGTTTTGCAGATGCTGGTGTGAGCTGGAGACGATACTGAACACCAGAGCTCATTTCTAAAACATCTGAGCTAATGAAGCCACTAAAAACCTTCACGGCTGTAGTTTTCCTTGTTACATTTGTCTTCATCTTTTTCTCGACTTTACACCTGGAGAGGACCCGCAGAGCCAAGTCAGATGTGCTGTGGTACCGGAGGCCTACGGTCCACGAGGGTGAGGTTAAAGCCTCCACCCAGGTCAGGGCCACCACCCCAAATGTGGGTGGGGGTGGTTTTGTCCTCTCTGGAGCACTGCTGCAGCCGCTGTCTTCTGTTTCACGTTTCATCCCCGTGTTTCCCATCGATGACGTGTACACCAGGATGTGCCTACAGGCCGTGGGAGTTTCTCCTGAGGACAACTCTGGCTTCAAAACCTTCGATATCAAGGAGGAAGACCGTGAGAACCTGTGCGTGCACAAAAACCTCATTCTGATTCACCAGCGGTCCCCACAGCAGATCAAGAAGCTATGGGGCAGCATTCACAACCCCTTCCTGACCTGCTGAAAACGACCGGCTGAGACGGGAACACTGAAGCCATAGTGACTGTTTTTTTCCTGTTTTTTCAAGTTGATTTTGGGACATTTGGTTTTCTTTTTCACACTTTGGATTATTTTAAGGTTAAAACTTTACATTTTATTTTTGCAAATGCCAATCCAAGCTCCACAAATCAGTTGAGTTTCAATTAAAACAATCAAGGCAACTGAATTTTAATAGTTTATTTTCCACAAAATGTCACTAGTGTAACAGAATTTCAGGGATTATGGAAGTGTGTAACAAAAACACCTACAGAATACGTCAAACATGAGGGGAAAGGTGAGTGAACACAGGAGTAGTTTGTTTGCTTTCTGGTCTCCTCTCCTTTAATCCACAAAACACCCACTGGATTCTGTTGGCTGATCTTAAAAACATAACACTTCCACCAGAATGATTTAACAATTACAGGGGAGTAATGCAGATATTTAAGGCACCAAATCCAGCCAAGAAGGACATTTTCCTGTTTTTTTTGCTCACTGTTTTGTGCAGAAAACCTGAAACTATTTTATGAATGCAGTTAGCAACAGTTCATCCCAGTACCACCAGAATAAAGCACCGTATTAAGGGCTTACTTTTCATACAGGTCGACAGGGTAGTGCTCTTTGTATTGCTGCACGTGCCTCCAGAAAGATTCTTTCTGCTTGCTCAGAGTGGGTATCATCTCATGGTACACGTCGGTAAAAAGCAGTTCAGGGTTGGGCTTTAGGCGCTTCTCCGCTTTTTCGAAGGCCTCCATTACCGTCTTGCGGGACTGCTTCCTCCAGCTCCTCTCGTCATCCTCGCTCCACCATCCGCGGGCTGTCATGTAATGCCTCAGCCTGGAGATGGGGTGATCCTGCTTGTCCCAGTAGTTCACCTCGTCCACCGAGCGGTAAGCTGAGCTGTCGTCACTGGTGCTGTGGTGGCCGATTCTGAAGATATGGAAAAAAGTAAACTCATTCATATGCTAAAATGATGTCCTACATACATCAAACTGCAGTATATGTTGTGAAGAGTTTGCTTAATTTGCATATAAAGCAGACATCAGCTAACCTGTAGGTCATGGCCTCGATGAGGAAGGGCTGGTTTTCAGCCACAGCCCTGCGGCGTGCCTCTTTCGTGGCGTTATACACAGCAAAAACATCGTTGCCATCGACCCGTATAGAAAGCATGCCGTAACCCGGACCGCGAGCAGCTGCAACATAAGACAGAGAATCAAATGTGTTGTTAAGAGCAGCTGAAGATCACATCTGAAGCTTCTTACCGATGCCGTCTCCTCTGTACTGCTCATTGGTGGGAGTGGAAATAGCATAGCCGTTGTTGCGACAGAAGAATATCAGTGGGCACTCGAGGGTGGCGGAGAAGTTGAAGCCAGCGTGTGCGTCTCCTTCGCTGGCCGCACCCTCCCCAAAGTAGCAGATGACGGCGCGATTCATATTTTGTCTCTTAAATGCGTATGCAGCTCCAACCGCTGAAACACGAAAATAGTTTTGCTGTCAGTTACCGCCGCTACGCAAACACAGGCTTTCAACTTACCCTGAGGAATCTGAGTGGCCAGAGGGGAGGAAATGGTGACAAAGTTCAGGTCTCTGCATCCATAGTGGACGGGCATCTGCCGGCCCTTCCCAAGGTCGTCGGCGTTGGCGTAGCACTGCGCCATAAACAAATCCAGAGGAAAGCCCCGATACATCAGAACCCCTGCAGGGCCAGGCCAAGAATTACAATGGCAGTATAGGAAAATTAGGCAAAAGCACTAAAAGGATTTAAAAACTGCTGGAAGAAAACGACCAGGCAGGAAGTAGAGCAGGTAAATCTTACCAGCTTCTCTGTACTGACCAAACACCAAATCGCTTGGGTCAAGAGCAGAGGCACTACCAATGTGTGTCCCCTCTTCACCATAGTTGGTCATGTAAAAGGAGATGCGACCCTGTAACATAAACAGATATAACGACATTCTACTGCTTTTTGAGGAAACGAGGGGGATCCAGGGGCAAAACCTCACCTGTCGCTGAGATTCGTAGAGGATGCGATCCATTGTGTTCAGCAGAGTCATCTTCTGATAAAAGTTCAAAACTGTCTCTTTGGAGAGCTGAGCAGCAGTAAAAACACACATCATCAATACATCAACTTAAGGTTCCAGAAAGAGTTTGAGTGACCATGGTGGCAGGCAGTCTGAGTGTACCTGAGGGTCTTGGGAGGGGTTCATGATATTTCCCTGTCTATCCATGACTCGGTATATTGGGATACCAGAGATGACATTGGGCTGGATAAACTCAAGATTGTCCACAAATTCGGCTGATGCTCCTGGAAACTGTGGCTTTTCCAGTGATGAGTCAAAGGGCTGCTGCAGCTGTGCAGACTAACAAATACAAGGATTATTTAAAAATAACAATATACTATCACTGCAACGAAGGATGACACGCTTTAAAAGAGAGAACAAATTAAATCTAGTCTTTATAATGACATTTAATGCAGTGACTGTCTGATCTTTTATTTTTTAATTTCATAAAGCAACCAGGATTATAGTCATCATCATCAGTTCGTCAATAGATGCTGTGAATGTACATCTACACAGATGTGAATTTAGGATTCACTGTAATCCAACTATAAAGAATAAAACTTAGCCAACTTGTAATTTCATCAAGTGGTGACAAAATAAACTTTTGATGTGATATCCTCTTCGAGGATTATTTCAACGTTCCCTCTGACGTAATGCGACGCAATTACGTTTTCGTCTCACGCCCCTTCGGCCTACCAATGGGAAACAACTAGCAAAAACTTTAGCCTGCTAGCTAACTATGAATCACAACATACACAAGGTGCATCAACGCCAGGAATAGAATCACTTTAAGATAAACAACATTTTCCATGTATCATGCAGATATCCGTAACCTTTTATTTCAAGGCATACATTGGAGAGTCAGAGAACGTCGTTAACCGATATAAGACCTTGATCAAAATACAGACAAGGTTGTCATCTTAGCTAGCTGGAAGGGAGAATCAACAGTGATATATGAGGCTTTACTGGGCCCACAAATTTATTTTTCAGCTCAGTTACCCGTTTAGGTGGTTATTTAATGACATAATGGTTGCAAATTTAACATACGATCTCCATTTTATGTTGTATTTGTATAGATTTTAGCTTTAATTTCGCTAACCCATTTCCAATAGCCAGACCTTCTTAATAACGTGAGCAGAATATTGGAGCGATGTAACTTACATTGGTCTTGAAGGTTCTGTGTTGAGTTAGTCTCGATGCCTTTAGTCCTGCCGCCTGACGAGTTGCGTGGAAACATACTCCATACATTCTGTTCACACTCTTCAGCGCCGCCATGTGTGCTTTTATTTAACCGGCTCTGCGATACTTACACACACAATTTATGTGTGGACTGTCCCAACAAAACACCAAGCAACAAACACGATATCGGCTATTTGGATTCTGCAGCAAATTACAGCGCTACCAGGTCGAACATCCGAGTTCCAGAGTACCGTCAAGTCGATCACAAGCACCGTGACATCCGGGAAAGGAGATCAACAAACAAAACTAGAAAATAGCGCTGACTCCGTCAAAGCAAAAGAATCTTTCAAATAATTATTGGATGCAGATACTATAGGCAGTATTAATACAAGGTTACATAATATACTTGGTTGCTTTCTGATCAAAGCCATTTATGATCAAAAGCTCCTTGGCTTTGGAAAATTAAATGTAATAGTCCCTCCCAAATTGCACAGTCTTATTTTGTAGGAAACACTTCCGGTACTTTCAAACGCTTGCGTATTAAAAAGGCAATATAGCTGGCTTTTATTCACATCAGTTAAGTGTCACAAGTTTAGAAATAAGGCTGCAACATCGCAGAAAGTGAAATTGTTGCGACTGCACTGGAAACACAACCAAGAAACGTTCACTTTAACAATTACAACTTAATATTAGTAAAATAAATCAAGAGTGACACCATATTTTAACAGTTTTTCTGTAGAAAAATTAGAAGGTCAGCTTGGTCAGGTAAAACATGTGACCTTTCTTGGCTGAGTGTGTCTCCTCCTGTGGAAAAGGCTCTCTCATGTGGAGTAGATGACGCCTGGATGCACGGGTAGGAGTTGGAGAGTTTATATAGGAAAGGCAGCATGTCTCGCCTGTCCCACCACCACACCAGGGGGTCCTCTGATGTGGGGATTGCAGGAATCTTCCTGTATAACTCAATCTCTTGCCGGAGCTTTGTAGGTAATGAAACAGCAATGCCTGCATCTGCACAACTTTTCAGAGCTCTGTCCTCTGCCTCAAAGAGCTCCTCCAGTGCAGATAACCTGGGCCTTTTACAAAATGGCACCTGGTAGATGAAATTGAACAGAATAAGTCGACAGGAAATCCCAAGTTATGTATTACGAAATGTTCAGATTACCTCCTCTGGATGCTCAGAGTCATGTTGCTCGGAAACAGCATCATTTGATATCTGTAGGAAAACAAAAAGATCTGGATATCAGGAGTATTAGAAAAAAAACAGCAGAATCTAGTTTGTGGCTTTAGTGGGTGGTTGCTAACATACCTGCAAGTGCACAAAAGTAAAGCCTGACAGATATGTACCTCTGCTGTCGCTGTGAGATCAAGTGCAGCATTTAGCACCCTTTGCCAAATCTCATCTGAGTCGATTCTGTTCTTGAACCTTGGATCTAAGGCACTCGCCTCCTGTAAGAATTTCCAAGTGTCACCATCCTGTCGACAGTAAAATAAAGTTTAAGGTTTAATGAAAAACAGAATTTGGAAATATTTAATCTCAGTAAGTATAAATCCTATAAAGTATCTTTTTTCTTCCCTTGATTTTTCTTTTTATTTAAACCAGTACTAAAACTTAAATCTGCATTTACACTTTTTAAAGCAGCCATTATAAATAGATGTTATAGATGAGAGCTATCGCCATAACAACCAAGTAATGACGCCAAAATCTTAGTCTTAGTCACACTAATGTATGCTCCGTAGTTCACGTAAATACTGGAAAATTGTACTCTTACTTTATAATGTGTGGACAGATCACCCCAGATTGTTCCCTTCAGCATGTTAGTGAAGGGAGGGTCTTCATGTTGGGCTTCAAAGTGTGCCTCCAGTTTTTTTAGAATTGGAAAGATCTGACTACAAGTTGGACTCTTCTCAGCAGAGACACATAGTGAAGATGTGTACAGGGGCTTTAGGATCCGAATGAACTCCTCTGCTTCCTGGTGATCACTGTCAGTGATTTCCAGGCTTCCGGGCAAGTTCATGCAAAAAAAAACCAAACATGTCAGGTAATGTTTTTAATACAACATTAATTAAGATTACACTGAAGTTCTGATACTGCGGCTCATTACCTTTTCTCCTCGATGGCCTCTTTGAGCTGAGGATCTGTGAAAGTGGCCTGAATGGCAGGAAACTGCTCCACAAACTGCTCCACCATGAGATAGAGTGAGTCCCAACGTGACGGGACACCAACCAGTAGGAGCTGCTGCTGCAGCACTGAAAGATGAAACACAAGTGTGACTTTTATACTGCGACCTACAGTCTGTCCTGTTACCGATCATTGTGTAAAGGCAGTATCAGGCACTCACTGAACAGCTTCTGCTTCTCTTGGAGTATGTGCTGAGCATAGGAAGAAGTTCTGATCCACACAGCAACACCCCTTATCTTTGATGCCCATTCGATCACGCGCCTGCAGGTAAACGCCTTCTGTGCTGCAAGACTTAGTATACTTGCAAAACATTTCAACTTCCTGATCTGTAAACTGCCGATCAAGATGTCCACGCTGGACTCATTCTCAGCTGTTATGGCAAGAACTTTGTCTTGGACACTGAATTCTTCCAGTATGTGATCCAACAGTCCAGCATCTGCTGTAGACGTGTCGTACACCGGCTTCGTACAAAGGACTTTGTGCATCATCTGGCCTTTCATGATAAAGTGCAGATTAACAGTCAGGTAATGGTCATGAGCAGAATTTGTCCACCAATCACACGTCAGTGCAGCCTCGGTTACCCCTAGCAGCTTCTTAACAGCTTGTTTCCTCTCCTCTGAGTACCATGCAGGTATGAGGGTCTTTATGAGCTGATCTTTGGAAGGCGGTCGGTACTTTGGGTTGAGCATTCTTGCCAGCTCTCTAAAAGAAGGCAGAGATCAAAAATGTTGCATTAGATGATGTAAATAATCACATCTTTGCATCAAAAGTATGCGCCTGTACAACCTACCTGAACCACGGAGACTCGACGGTGGCTAAGGGTTGTAGGGATTTTACAAAATACCTGGTCACGGCCTTGTGGCACTGCTCTGTTCTTTCTTTGTTCATTCGCTTCCCTTCGGATAGTTTGAATGGGGTTGTCACAGCAGAAACTGCAGCTTCCTTGATGACGTTGCTTGTTTCAACAGAAACAAAATTATCTACATTAAAGAAAGATGAATAGAAAAGTGATCATCAATTTACTGTATGACTGTTGGTCATTACTCTCCAGCTCACACTTACGAGCATTCAGGCCACTTGTTATTATCTCCATGCACACTGAATCCCAAATTTCCTCTGCATTTACTTCCCCAGTGAAGGGCTCGGGCATGCCCTGAATCTCAATTCCTACCAAAAAAAACCCACTAAATTTACCACCAGATTATGAAAAATATCAACTAAATTCAAAAGCCTACACTGTGGCTGCAGTGACAAATCGTTAACATGTCCCTACGCATACATAAATGCACACCTGCCATGTTTAAAATCCCCTTCTGATAAAGATCTGTTATGAGCAGAGAGGGACACTCATGACTTCGTAGAGCTTCAAAGTGGAGGTATGCCTGCAGCACTTCCATGCTGCAGGAAGACATGTCACCCATCGTCTGTTCCAGCACCACTGCCAGGCTGTCGTCAGCACTGTGATTCTAGATACATAAAGAAAGTGGGGGTTAATAATCACGTTGCACTGAAAACACTTTTTTTTTTCTTTTTTTAATTTTGTAAAGCACAAAAACCTGAATCAAACTCTGCAGGAGCGTGCAAAATTGCAGAGTGAGGATTATATGGCTGTTGTAATTGTGCAGACCCTCGCTCCACTCCTGGTAGTGGTACATTAAATCACATTCTGGACACTTTTTTAAAAAAGTGGAATTGTCTAAAAGATATAAAAACATGATTTTACAAGGATTGCCACAAAGACAAGTTTAAATGCCACATTACATAACAGGCATGTTTGCGTACGCACCTTTGATCACTCCATTTGATGTCACGACCCTGGCTTTATCAGTGATCAACACTGGATCCGTTAAACAGACCTGACCCGGACACTCTTGGCACACTGTTTCGGCTGGAATCAGCTGCTTTGAAAACTGCATTTCAGACTCAAACTGGGTGAGGTTTTCAGGAAGAGTAGAGGGTAACTTCTTCTGGTGATAAACATATTTTGCCATTTGCTTTAGGCTTTCATCTCTAGGTGGCTGTATGATTTCAGGTGTGCTTTCAATCGACTCAGCATTTTCAAGCGCTGCGTCTTGATTTGCATTTAGGGAAAATAACTTTCGATTGGTTTGTAAGAGATACCATTTGGCAAGGCATTTGTGTAAGCAGGAAATCCTCCCTGGAGAACAGTCACAGTGCCAGAACCTTCCCCGTATATTATACGTCACAAACAATCTTCCAATCTTGCTGTTCTGTGTCACTTTGGGCTCAAACACAGAGAAATACAGGCAATGATTTCCACCGAGATCCGCAAGAGAAACAAGAGGTGCCAAGTTCTGTGCCGCATGATCATGATGCTTCTGGCACTTGGCCTTCATTTCCTTTCCAATCAAATTATTGGCCACCAGCTCCTCCAGCACAGAAGGGTCCAGGTCTTCCTGTCTTGCATGATTTATACAAAAATCCACTGAGCGTAAATGTGGGCACTGGCTATATGGCAAACCTCCTTCCTTTTGGAACTGGAAGATAACCTCACATCGGTCTTCTTCACACAGCATTTTGTTGACACCAGCTGATCTCTTTTTGATGACATGGACTGGTACAGCAGTGGCCTTGTAATACTTTGACACAGCATACACCCCATTATGAGAGTCAATGCACTGACTTCTTAAATGATCTTTGGCTGTTATGTCTGTGTCTGAAATTAAATGTTTTCTGAGTTTGTGTTTGCTTAGATTTTTTTTATGCAAACATAGATTGCATATTGAGCATTTAATTTTTTGCTTTGCTCGACCTGATATTTGAAGCGCTTGCTGGACAGTGTTTGCTGGATAAGAAGAGGAGTAAACCACCGGGGCGGCAGGCTGGACTGGAACAGCTAGTGCAACAGAGAGCTGGTCAGATACACCAGTGGGTTTAACAAAGCAGTAAGTTGCTGTTGGATGTTGTTCAACTGTTGGATTTGGTTGAACAGGGAATGTGACTGAAGCTAGTGGTGAATCTACTGTTGATTTCAGATGAACAGGGGAGTCAGTCGGCATACAGTGCTGATCTACTGGTGATTTGGGTTGAACAGGGGAGGCAGCTACAGCTGGATGTTGGTGTGCTGTTGATTTCAGTTCGACAGGAGGGTTAGCTGAAGCGGGATTCTGGCCAGCTGTAGATTTTGTTAAATCAGAAGACTGCCCCGTTGAAATGAGTGGCTGGAAAAGGGAAGTAAAATTGAGCATGAGGAGGGCAGGCTTGCCAACTGCTGCAGTGGGAAAATAAGAGTGGTCATGTGGAGTAGGACAATGGCTGCCATGTGTTAGACTTTGGGCACACTTGCCCAAATGAATTTCAAACTGTCTCTTTGTTGTTATCGTCTTTGCACAGTATGGGCAATGAAAATGTCGCTCTTCTCTGCACTCCAAATTGCAAGTATAGATGCTAAATTCTATAAGAAACACAAATTAATGTACATGAATAAAAGCAGCTGTATATTAATTCAAAATAAATGTTTGTATTTAAGCTTATATATTCTGACCTCCATGTTTTACAGCTCTTATTCTGTGGATTTCTAAATGTGTCCAAACACTTCCATAGTCTGCTTTTGGCTTGTAGACTGATGTCTTACAGAAGGGGCAGTGGTACAGATTGCAGGTCTTGCACAATTCCAGATTAATGCGGCCATCTGATTGTCTGCGGATTGTGACTTTCGGGTCCCTTGAGAGAAAGATGCAAAAACACAACTGACTGTATGCTTTAGTTGCAAGAACCAAAATGATTTTTCTTAAACTGGAGTCAGATACTTCCCTCCTATCAATAAAAAACGTTGCACTGTACAACTATAATATTGGCATCACTTACTCTGATTTTGTTTGCTTTTTATTTGGCAATATAACTACATGGGTTATTCATTTTCTCTACATTCAATATCTATTAAAAAATAGTTACATGAACATGTTCACTACATTAGTGACTATATCAGTGATTGCAGAAATAATAATAACATTTATTAATATTTTTCATCATCGTCATCTATTCTTAGGGAATGAGGAGAAAACTTCATTTACCCAAAACATAAAGTAGTGCAGAAGTTTGCGATGAGACAAACAGTAATGAGCTAGCCGGAGGTATCTTATCGTGGCTCTCACCATTTATAACCAACTATCAGAGCAGGCTGTATATGTATAAGCTGATTTATTTAAAATTTGACATTTCTTACCTTTCAACACGCCCACAAAGCGGCTCTCCTGGCGCATTCGCATCACCACACGCCCCGAAAGGCTGCGCCATTTTGTTTAGTTACCGTAGAAGCCGTTGGAAGCTCTGCAGTCCCGAGATACGCCTTCTTCTTCTTCTATGGATTTTCTTGTCGGTTGGCAAGCCGAGATACGCCTGTCAGACACGCCCCTTTTTTCACTACTTGGAAAATATTAAAAACACATTGACCATTACCAACATAAAAAAACAATAACACAAACCCGTCTATCTTTATTTCTTTTGCATTCTTAGGTTTAATTTTAAATTTGTCTGCCTTAATGTAAATTTAATGATTTTTACTGAGCAAATTCGTCATCATTATGAGTCCGTAACGGCAAAATAGATGACGCATTTTATCAGCGACAGGACGTTTATCTCCGTCGTAGCGGCGTGATGGAAGTGTGTGGCGTTTCACATGTTACTCTCAGGGATTTTAGTTGTGAACAGAGTTTGTTGTCTCGTCCCGATGGTTCAGCGTCATTCATGCAAGGTAACAATTGATAAAAGTTTAATTGTGTGTTTTCGTCTGGTACTGTTAGCATATTCTGCCAACATGCTACTCCTTGCCACTAAAAGCAAGAGAATTCTTGCAGATATCTAGTATTGATTTTGAACTGATTGTTTTGACTGAAAAGGTGGAATCTTTTTTTTCATCGTTATTTATTTTTTCTTAAATAATCATCTTTTAATTCCATGCAAAGGGGACACAAGCGTGTTGGCCGGGGTGTATGGACCAGCTGAAGTAAAAGTCAGCAAGGAAATCTATGACCGTGCAACACTGGAGGTGTTGTTACAACCCAAAGTGGGACTACCAAGTAATTATCCAAATAAACAAAATAATTTACTACTCTGTTGATGTTGTTTTATGCAGGGGCGATTATGAATGTAGTATGTTTATTTTACAATACGTTATTAGTATATTAATAAATAGTAGAATTTTTTTCTCCTTTCAGTTTGAAATTAGATAAATTATTGCACTTTATATCATATTCATGTCATTATTATTGGTTTTAGCAGGAACGTATAACCACCTCTTTTAAGCCTTCTCAACTTCTGCTTTAAAACTGTTATACAGCAACACACCACATGGTGGAATAAGTGAGACATCTGGTGTCAAACTGTAGATCTGAGGATATTTATTTCTATATTTTCTAGGCGTGAAGGAGCGATCACAAGAGCAGAATGTGAGAGAGACCTGTGAGGCATCTCTGCTCTTGTCACTTCACCCTCGCTCCTCACTCACTCTCGTTCTTCAGGTGTTACATGATGATGGTTCAGTATCCTTCAGACAAAAAACAACTTACTGTCATGTTGTGCTGTTCATTTCTGCTAGTTTGAAAATGGAATTACCTGAGATGTCTTTTTCTTGACCTGTCCTTCAGCTATTGTCTTGTTTTTTGAATGCTGCCTGTATGGCTCTCATGGATGCAGGCCTGCCCATGAGCTGCCTGTTTTGTGGAGTAACGTGCGCTATTGATGCTGATGGTGAAATCATCACCGACCCTACTGCAGCTCAGGAGAAGGCAAATCTGGGGCTCATATGTTCTATTAAACATCACTCTAAGGCATTGTGACTTGATGATGGTGTTGTTTGTGTAATTAATTTTTAAAAGTATCTACTGGAGGACAACACATACCACAGGAAAATATAAATAGCTCAGCTCAGAAAGAAGAGTTTTCCTATATTTACAAAGGTGGCTCCGATACGAGCAGTTGCACATATGAAGCAATAAAAATGTATAGTTAAAGGCCTTAATTTGCTATAATTCACTCTAAAAAATAACTAAACTAAATGATTAAACTATCAAATTATTGAGAGACTTAAAAGACTAAGAAGGAATTTCACCATTAAACTCAATACAATGAGTAAACACATTACTACATTGTCAGTGCTGTTATCTTGCTTGTAAAATATTAGAATTTTTCAAGTCTTTTTTGTCAACAGGAAAGTCGTGCTTTGATGACTTTTGCAGTTGACAGTCAGAAACGCAGAGTGATGATGTCATCAACCAAAGGATCCTTTTCCGTTCAAGAGGTGAGAAAATCAAAATGTCGCAAAATCTGAAATATGGTATTTCTGCTCCTTCTGATGTATTATTACATCTTTTTTCGTATTACAGCTGCAGAAATGTATAGCAGTCAGTCAGAAAGCATCAGAGAAGATCTTCCAGTTCTACAGAGACTCTGTCCAGCGACGATATTCCAAAAACCTCTGATGAAGATGCTAAATTCTCTAATCTTATCTTGAATTTTTATGTATACAATTTCTGGTGTTGTAATAAAATATGAGCAACTGCTGCTATTTTTGCTTCAGTTCTGTTATACTCAAGCTGTGCTGTGGGTGTAGTGAGAGATTTTTGTGGGAGGTGATGGACATCTGTGCATTTGTGAGATTCCTTGCATGAACCACAGAAAAGAAGGAGAATAAAGTCAAACAGATTTATTGAGATTCATCAATTATTTTTTCCGCGTAAATTTTACATGTAATACAAGGGTGCGAACTGGGAAGCAACGGGTTTTTTTTAATCGACTCATTGTTCCATGCTGCTGTATCCAGGTGCTGTTTACGCAGGTTACACAAAGTGAGAAAAAAATCTGCCCATAGACTGAGGGCCAGCATAGCAGTCATGGCAGCCTGCAGTTAATGCTTGCATATCCAGGAGGTGGAACGGCTCAGGATTGTCAGAACTACACAACACGGTGCGTGAGTAGCATCGTCACAGCACATCAGCAGTGATCACTGACAAAGGTTAGAGGCTGAGAAATCACTGGTGTCCACAGTTCCCACATACAGTAGAGTGACTGTAATCTTTTGCCAGAGTCTTGAAACAACTTTGACACCGTTTGGTTGTGGACTATAAAAACTAGATATCTAAATAGAAAATGTTGACATTTACATTTTTTTCAGTAGTAAATAAATGGTTTGTCACAGTTTTGTTAATTCGCATTTCATTCCAAACCAATATGGCCAGAGGAATTTTCTCCTTAAAGCATTTTTTGCCCCAGTAATTAAATATGAAATTGTGACTAAAGTCTGCACATAAAGAAGTGCCAATTCATCACACAGGTTTCTGTTGCAGGTTGGAGACACTTTACTGACTCATGCATAACACCACAGAGCATTAAATGTCTTCTTAGGCTATTTTTAACCTCTGCTCATCTGTGTTGCTTTACTCAGTATGAGAAGATAACTTAAAAACATGTCATACTGCACAAAGCAAGCTCTTGAAGGATTTTAGTCCTCCTTCCTGAGGAGGTAGAAGAATATGTTGGTTGCAGTGAGCACAGCCACCTTCTCGCTTCTATTAATGGAATAATCCTTTTGAGTCACTTTTGTATTTTTTTGGCACTTGCAGGTCTGCATACCTCTACACAATGTCTACATTTACGTCCTTTTTTTATATTTAAATATTTTTGCATTTTATCTGACACTTTCGGAACAACATATTTACATGAAATTCCTAAAGATACTCATTTAACAGAAAAATATCAACGCAGGTGAACGATCAGTGGTGTTTAATATGGATTCAGGATGGACTGTGGTGAAAGTGGAGCTATAAATTCTGGGTATTCTGGCCCCTTATATTGTCCTTTAAAAAAAAAAAAAATACATACATACATATATATATATATATATATATGTGTATGTGTGTGTGTGTGTGTGTGTGTGTGTGTGTGTGTGTGTGTGTGTGTGTGTTCTCAGCCTGTAAAAGCTTTTAACCTAGCAAATGACATTGATGGCCTGGGTCCTCAATGAGCAAGTGCCATCAGGATTCCGCTGCTGCTATACCCTTGCTTCAACCTTCTCATAATTCTAAACATCACACCACCGTATGCTGCTCTCCACTTAGCTCCTCATAGGCAGACGAGGCTACGTACAGCCTGTCTTGACGCTCATTATTTATCTGCTGGCCGTGACAGTGTTTTTTATATATATATATATATATATATATATATATATATATATATATATATATATATATATATATATATATATATACAGTATTGTCAGAACATCTGCATTTTTTTCAACACGGTAGGCTAATTGGTAATGCGATGACAGCAACTGCACAGGTCTAAAATCCACAGAGGAAAAATAAAGCACATTTACAGAGTGAATCTTGTGTATTAAATGAGATTGTTTAAGCAAAGACTGAGATTATTTTACATTTACATCTGATAATAGTGGTATGGGTTGGCTTTTTGCAGGTATATTATTATAAGAGATCATATTATGGTGGTTTTCCAGACAGGTAAGAAATGAGTGCAGCGATGGCGCAGATGTATGTTATGATCCCAAACACAATGGAGAGCACTGAGAGCCACAGCGCCTGGCGGGATGCTGCATTCGCCCCCTGATAATCTCCCTGAGCTGACGCCTTGTTGGTCTGAGATGGAGGAAAAGAAGAGTGAGATAGGAGTTAAAAGAGGAAGAAAGAGGAGAGAAGATATTCATCATCATTTGTCAACGTCCTTCTTGGACTCCACTTACCTCTGCTCATAACAGTCACACTTTAAGCCCATATTACAGTTTATTCCACCTCTGAATCACACCTGTCATGTCGACATCCTCCCCCTTACCCTCTCCTCTTGATTCTTGTTTAAAATCTGCTCAACAATATTGTAAATCTGTCAACTTTTGGCTCTAATTAAACATTAATGATGGCCATCGATGTGACCAAACCTCCTTTGCAATTCACTCTCAATTGCAAAGCAAACAGGACTTTTCTCTGCTGCACTGCAATAAGCATTTTTACACAAAACTACAGAGCAGTTGGAGAAATCTTAATACCAGCAATAATCCTGACAAACAGTTGTGCACGTGTCTGTGCTCACCATATAGTACACTCAGACATTCAGAATTCACATATTATTTACAGAATTAAGTAGAAAAATTGTGTTTGAATATTTTCCTTATAATAACGTTTTGGTAGGTGTGCATGTGTCGGTGGTTGTGAAATAAAACCACAACGCACACTCTCACGAGCCTCTCCTCTGACTTTGTCTCAAAGCTTTTGCAGCATAATCCTGTACATCTAGATGTAATCCCTCCTGCCTTCCAGACACTGGAGGTGTTGTTAAAATGCTGCCAAGTAGTTTCTAATGAGCTCAGGTGTGCGCGTGAGACCGAAAGTACCTTCTGTGAAAGGTAGAAGGCAGCGATGCCCAGAGGCCAGAAGCAGCAGAGCATGGAGAAAAAGGCCAAACCCAGATAGTCCTGAGGGATCATCAGAGGGAAGTTGCTCTCGCTGTCTGTGTCACTGAAGTCCTCAATGGATGAGTCCTGAGAGTCGCACAGCATGCAGGGAGAGGTTGACCTTTGGTCAGCAACTTTCCAAAGCAAAGCAGTGTATTTTTTTCATACAAATTTGTTCAGTCTTGCTGGAATTACTCAAGATCATCACAAAACAAACTCAGCACTTTTCTTAGGGTTTCTTTTTGGTTTAAATTGATTTTACAGGAAATGTGATAAGATTAAGATATATTTTCTTTTTGGGATTTCATCTATTAAAGCCAAAAACTCCACATTCACTCAAGTAGCTAAATAAGAAAATGAGAATTTCCCTACATTAACATACAAATATTATACAATCTATGGTTGACTGTGATGGACCTTATGAAACGCTTCATTTGTTATGTTGCCTTGATTTCCTCCACACAGCTGTATAAGTTTGCTGGTGTCTGTGAGATAATGTGACTGAATGAGGTTAGTCTGTGTTGCACTGGTTGTGCTGCAGGCAATTCGTGACTCATGCATCTTTTTAAAACATCTGCATATTCAGTCTGACTTCCTCTTAAACTCAACCACTGTCAGATTGCCTAACACTCAAGCTGATATAAGTGAGTAAATTACCACTTTATTTTATTTCCAGAGGTCTGTACCTTTGTATCCCTGCAATGTTCCATGAATATTATTTTATGCTCTCACCTGCACTGCAGCAGGAAAACTTTTGATCATTACTTCCTAACCTACAAAGACGATGTTTCTAAGTCTATTTTAAGTTCCTCTTTGAGGAATTTTGTGCTCAAAATATCCCATGCTTACTCACTGCGCAGCGAAGAGGACACAGTGGAAAATATTTCTTGCCTGGTATTTAATATTCATTGTTTGCCTGATAGACTGTCATGATTCAGTTTCATTTTGCACATTTGAAAGTTTGCATATTGAATATTCTTTAATAGATAGAAATCTGGACTTGAATATGTACAAGGAAATTCACTATTCTTCATTCTTTGAACCTTAGTAATGTGTTAGTGGAAGAACCTATTTCTTCTTGCTACTTTTGCTACTACAATTATTGATTTAATGAATCCTTTAAACATTCATTGTCACCACACATTAAATAAACATGACAGTTAGGGTATCTTACATCAGAATCAGGAAGCAGGTCATCCTCGTCATCCATGCTATAGGATACACTGTGGAAGTCCTGAGCCTCGGCCAACAGCTTCCTCTCCAATGTGGAACCAGGCCGAATGTCCACAAATGTGGTCTCTAGGTAGTCTTTGCTGAGCATGGAGTCTCCATGGCTCCAAAGAGGGGCTGATGGGTAAAAGGACTCCAATGTGTGTGGTAAGGAACAAGGATCCAGCAGCTGCTGCTGCTGAAGCTCAGGAGGAAGTCCGCATTGGCTTCTCCAAGCAAATGGTGGGTAAGCCATGTCCTCCTCACACTTAACCAAGATGCCCTTGAATAGCCCGCCGGGGGCCTGTCCAGTTCCAGGCCCCAGTCCTTGACCTGATGCAGGATTACTATTGAGGCTTTCTTCCAGAAGAGGGTGCTCCACTTCATCTAGATTCTCCATCCCTCTTTAATGACACTGACCGCACGACAGAGTGTGGGTTCATGCAAAGGCTGCTGCTCTGCTGACTTCTGTGTTTCAGTGATCACCCATCTTTTAATCCAATCTTGAATTCTTTCTCAATATATGGCTTCGGTCAAAGGGCAGCAACGCATGCTGGGTTTCTGAGTAAAGTATCCTTCACATATAGAATGAAGGCATCTCCTTGCTTCTGAAAACTATTGTGAGATCCTGTGTCAGTTCACACGTCATAAGATATTTGTTTCAAAAGATGAAGACTCGTGTCCCATGTCTTCAATTCCACTTTAGAGTGTCAGTGTTCATAAATATGCTAATGTGAGTGAGTCTTCCTCTCTCATATAATATGAAAATATCAATTCAGATGTGGAGTGACCTTGATTAGCCCCAGCCAGGCAAAAAAGTTGGAAACGGTAAAAGAGTGATTTCTCAGTTTCTCAAGTACAATAGGATGTGTTGATTTAGGCAAGGATTTGAGCATTTGGAGTAAACCTGGATGTAACCAACAAATGTGAATGTAAGAATAGATTACAAATGTCTTTCAGGTTGTTGTGACTTGCGGAATCATGTTGGTTTTCTTGACTAATTGCAAAACATGGCAACAAAGCCCAATAAAACAGGACAAAGTCAGTGACCTTTGAAATGACTGGCCTGGCACAATTTCTTAAGTCCTTAAATATGCAGAATGCCTAACTGCAGGCAAATTAGTGGCACAATGAACAGATTGGGACCATATCAGAAGGCCGTTAATCTGTAAAAGCAATGAGGTTCCAGAAATAGAATCCTACGGTGCACATGTGCAGGTCAATTGGGCTGCCAGCATCCTGTTGCCAGATGAAGTCATCATGAAGAAATTTAAGTCCTCTGTTGTCTGGTTGATGCTTGCCGCAGGGATGTTCCCTCTGGACGTGTATTTTTTATGCGCTGGGTCCACCTTAACAGACAGACTTTCCTTTAAGACAGATGATGGACTCTGACACTCTGCTCTGCTCTCCAGTGAGTGCAAGCAGTCTGTAAAGTGAAGAGACAAGGTCACACAAAACATTAGGACACATAAGCTCACCTTTGTTCACACAGTACAGCTACATGTCTGAGCAAACAACATACGACCAATCTATATCAGACAGTATTTGGCTACTGGTTACAAGAATAATAATAATCGCCACTAGTGGGATGCAAGTGGACACTGCCTGACACAGCCACAGCTCAGCACGTTCAGGAAAAGCAATTGCATCCGCGTGTTAAGAAAAACCGCTTGCTCAGTATTTTATCTGACTGATAGGCTTCTATTAAGCTGAGCGTGGACAGGGAGAACATGGGAGACTCACTGTATTATCCAGCATTTGCGTTGCATTCTGTACATCAAATTGAATATTAGGTATATTTTGTTAACTTGAAAAGATAAGTTCCAATTTTAACAAACAAGACCTAACCAAATGAGACATCACAGCCTGATTTAGCCATTGCATAAAAAAATGGGAGTTAAAAAAAAAAAAAAAACACAAGACAATATAGGCATAATGAATTATAATGATTCATGCAAATAAATGTAAATATACTGTGCATTACTGTGTGTACTGTGTGTTTACGTGTTTACAAAGTTCATCCACCCAGGGTGTAGCCTGCTTCTCACCTCGTGCGTATTAGGATAGGCTCTCAACAGCCTCCCACAGGATAAGCTGCTTAGAAAATTAAAAAATGAGTCAAAGCCTGACGTTATACTCTATACCATCACAGTAGTAGGTGACTTTAACATGTCAAACTAAGTGTTGTGGGGTAATCCAAACAGAGGATATCAAAAAATCAACACATTAGTGCTGGAGAAATGTCACTGCCAAAAAAAACAAGTAAGAAGAGCTGAATTAAGTCTGCATTCTGTACCAAAGGTCTTTCCATCTCTGCCAGAAAGTGTCATTTAAATAAATCACATAATATCTCATCAACATATATTCTCCCTGCCTGGCAGAGTGCTCCAGATCAATTCAATGACTCACTGTGATGCACTTTGCCGTGCAGCACAGAATTAAATGGAGTAATTGGTCGCCTTTCAGGTTTTCTGGGTAGATACTCGTTCGTACCCTGATACTGCTTCATGGTGTGAAACCCAGCCACAGCCCCCTCCTCCGCACACACACGCCTTTATAGAAGGAGAGTGCCTCTCCCAACGAACAAGCTGAGTTACTGTTCGACGCACTGACGTCAGCAACGGCTCTGAGCAAACTCCACTCCCATCGAACTCACACAGACACACACTTCTGAACAAACGCCAGACGATACACATGCACTTGTGTTCACCCTGGCATTATATTTGTAACACTTCACCAGCCTCCCCATTCTCTTCTGTCCTCTCCAATTTCTGTGGCTTCATTGCATGAGAGATGCACTCAGCTTTATTACACCCCGCCCCACCCTCCACCCCACACCGCCTCCATCCTACACCTCTGCTCATCCACCATAAAAAGACTTCTGTCAGCTGTGTTATAAGCCATACCTCCTTTTCTGATACTGCAACGCTCATAAACTAGTCAGGTAGAGGGAAGGCTGCAAGGACACTGCAAATTATCATCAACTCTTTCACAAGTGCTTCTCTCTCTCCTCTCAGCAGTCGTTTTCTTTTTGAGCTGTCGTATTGCCATAGAGAACAGCACATTTATTTATGTGGTCCTTCCTTTTCCCCTCAGTCCTTGTTGCATGACAACAGGGTTGAAAATGTGCAGCCAAAGTGAAATACAATATTGCTGTTTCGAAAGTAGAGAACTGTTGCTGCTGACTCTTGTGGAGATTTTCAGCTACTCTGCAGTCTTTGTGGCACGCAGTAACTCTGCCGTTTGGCATAAACACATTCGTGCACAGAGCTGGAAGTAATTGCTGTAATATTTTAGCTGAGCGCACGTCTATAAAAGAAATAGCATCCTTGCTGCTGGAAATCTGAGTCGTAAATGTTGTGTACCGCTAAAAACATTCCTCTTTTATTTATCTCTTTGAGCCATGGCTGACAGGATGAATGGAACCCTGATAAAAACGAAACACACAGTAGCTACATGAGGGTATTACACAGCTTATGATGCCCAAAGTAACATCATGTTCCTATGGAAACAAATTCACCACGGAGTGGCATGCCCACTGTGGGATAAATGAACCAGGGGCTAACTTGCCATTTCAGAATTGTTTGTCAGCTTGATAATAACTGGATGGGATAATTCCAGCCGTTCCTTCCAGTAAGGGTGTGTAACTGTCACATTAGACAGCAAAGAAAGGATCATTTCGACTGAATTACTCCATAGGTAACACACATGCCCACCCGCGCACACGCACACACACACACACACACACACACACACACACACACACACACACACAGTGTTTGCACAGCTGGGGCTTGAGCGCAGTGAGGCCTAAGTAATAAGATTCCGTAATATGCTGCAAATGTCTCCAGTATCCATGCAAAATGCATTGCACATCATGCATGTACACCTACTCTAAGCTTAGGCTCTCAAAGACCTTGTTGTTTGTGTACTCAGTGCCTGAAACTCTACATTTTTCTGAGCTTCTAAGGATGGCTGTACGCTCACATTAATATTGGCACATACAGTACACACACATGGTGACAGCATGGTAGATCAGAAAACCTGGATGGATGCACAGCTGATTTTTAACACACGCAAAAAACACCAAAACAAAAGTCCAAATTAAGATTAAGGTGGTATCAACGTAAAAGTGCTCACTTAAATTTTACTGCAAATCGGAAAAGACCAGATACTGTCATCTCTGGGGAACAAATATGAAACAATGCAGCTCCCTTGTGAGTAAGTTTATGTGCAAGGGTGTGCATGTAGAGCCAAATTATATGCACTAATAAACCTCTCAAAAATCTTCATGAGAGTGATGGGACAGAGGTCAATAAAGGAGCATCGACTTGACAGTGACGTAGACACTTTTCTTATATTAACCCTGTCAGCTGTATAGACCAGATGCTTATTTGAAAGATTTTCCTTAATATTACTTTATATGATTTACAATCAATTCTTCAGACATAATTGTTGTTTTCTAAATAATAGCAAATTACTAAATCAATTCCAAATAATGGTAAAGATAATGCCATGAATGGTAGAAAATATGGGTAAAGAAAATACCGTAATATTTACTTCGTGTTCCATATTAGAAATTGCTGTTATGGAGGAGTGGGGGTGGGGTGGTGGAACAATAACAGACGAATTATCTCTAAAAATGTAACGACGTTTCTGCAGTGTTCGCTGATAATAATCGACCTGTAACAGTGCGGGGCGAACGCACTTTTCTTTAGTTTCGCCCCGCTGATCCTGCAGCTGAAGGTGTCCTGTCAGTGAATCGCAAGCTCACCTTTATGCTGGGACCTCAGATGCGTCCTGTCCTTTCTGTGGGACGGTTCTTGGGAGAATGCGGGAATGCAGTCATCCTCAGAGATGAAGGCTGCTCCACGCCGCTCCAGGTACAGTACGCGCGCCTGTATATGTGTCTCCTACACGTGTCTGAGACAGAGATGGAGAACGCAAAGGCCAAACCCACAGGCACTGCTGTGTTGATGATCTGCATGTGGAAACATGCAGATGCTCCTAATTCACCTGAGCGTGGTAACTGCCCCCCCTCAGCCAGCACATCGCTTGCATGCCCTTCCTCTCATGAATCCTCACTGCTGCATAAATCACGACATATCAACTTTCCTCTGACACCCGCAGCTCTTCTCTGACAGGACTTTCCAAATTTCACACGTCTTCTCCCCCTCAACCTCTCCTCTCTCGTTCTCTCTTCCCCCCACCCTCTGTCCCCCTCCTTCATCTCTGACATCTGATTACTGGAGGACAGAAATACCGGGTCCTAAAGCCTGCCTGCTAGTGCAGTGGCACGTGCTGGTTAATATTTTAATTACTCTAAAGTCCCCGTAAGGATAGAGTGAATGGCACATATGCAAAGTGAGGGCATTTTGCGTCTTCTTACATCTTTAAGCAGATTAGAGGGGTCATTTTAGGTCTGAAAGATTGGGGTTAAGACTATAGGGATATAAGGTTGTTGTGGTGGTTGTTGTTCATCAGGGTTCATGCCAGATCATCTAATGGACAAGCTGTGAATGCATCCTCCACAGCGTGCACAGCGTGCATCTAAGTGCAAGACCCAGAAACAATGTCACCATTTCAAATACACAAGGGGGAGGGGGGGAGTTTCGAAATTAAAAAAAGTTGGTAAAACAAATGCAGAGGGAGGTGCAGGGGGTATTCGTCTGTGCTATTACCGAGTGGGGGCAGTTGGATGTCCCCCCACCAGCAAGACTCTACCTTGTATTTCTGCTACACTCTATATGACCCACTTTATCCATCCGAGCCAGGCCACATTAAGATCTCCAGTCAGAAGATGCAAAAACAATCATCCCTGCTTCAGGCTCATGCTCATTTCCCTTCCTTCTGGGGAGGCTACGTGGGATAAAGCTCAGGCAACGCTGGACACCAGCAATCAATGAAATCCACAGGGCTTACGCTGAGTATTTAATGAGGTGCACTGCTCTCAGCTAGAATCCCCATCTCCTAGAAATGGTTTAACCTTTAGGCTGCTTTTTTGTCATTTGGCTCTCTCCAATTGGTCAACACCAGCACAAAGCTGCCTATCCGACGCTCCGTTTGTCTTTGTGGCCAGAGTGACAGCAGCTTCTCACTCCACCATGAAGCAAAGATCAATAATCTCTCTTTAGTCCGAGCACATCCACCTACTGTCACACCATTTACCCTCTTTTCTGCTCTCCTGCAGTCCAGCATTACGTCTTTGTTCAAAGAAAACAACAACTGTCGTCTGTACGACCAGATTTGATTGGTGTTGTTGATTTTGCTTTGTTGAATTACAAAACTGGGCATTTTAAATTGATTTCAAGCAAAAACGAGGAACATAATCCTGTTTTACAAGACAAAACTCATCTTCAGGTTTTATTTTACGGCTCAGACGTGATCAATGAACAGGTATTCATTAATCAATCAACCAATCAGTCATTTTGTGGGTAATTGTGTCTGTGTGTGTGTAAATGCCAGCGCCCTGTGTGAAACAAAATGTCATAACATTTATCTCCTCAATGGCTGGCCTTTACCAACCAGCTGATTTAAGAGTAATGAGCTACCCGAGGATGGTGGCAGCCCAAAGGTGAAAAGGTGGCGACTCACTCTCACAGAGACATGCTTGCATGTACACTGGCGTTCTAACTGAATGTTACTTGATGTAAAATGAGGTCACTTCCAAAATATTTCAGGCTGTGGGCAAATAAAACAGCGTGTTTTAATTAGGCACGCGCTTTTCTCTACTGTTGTTGCAACATTTATGCATGATTGGACACATCAGCAACCCTGTTGGAGGAGGACGGCGCAGGACGGTGCAGACAAGGGAGGGTAGCATTAGCAGAAAGCCCGGGGGGGCCGTATAGCTCAGCAGAGGATACACAGTTAATCTAATACTCACAGAGGAGTGGAAATAAAATCACTTTGGGCTTCTAAAGATTAATTATTGTTGGAAAGTATCAGCTCTGGTGGGATTGAGGATATTAGATATCAACCTAAGAATAATCTATTGTTGTTGTTGCAGGCAGGAGCTGACGAGAGCAGGTCTGATTGGTGTGCACGACTGGGGCTTGCAACCGAAGGAGCAGTGCAGCGTTGTGCTCCTTCCAAGACAATGTGCGGCTCACGTTTTTGTCTTTTAACCCTCTGCAGGGCTGAATTACTTACCTTACATAAGGGGAAAAAACTGAGGGATACAAGGACAAACAAAATGGAGAGAGCTTAGCGTGAAATACACAAATACACCCACACGTGTTCACATCTTAGGCATCCAACCCACACACGAATGCTGAAATGTTTACATAAATATATGTGAACAGGCACACACACTCTCACGCCATTCAACTGCCATAAACCATCAGGGAAAAGTGAAAGAAGGGGTGTGTGTGATGCTTTTTTAAGAGGAGAGCAATTAATGTACCAAAAAATTGATTACACGTTAATCTGAAGAAAACTTGGCTTTGGGAATCAACAAGTGAAGATGGCAGATCATTGTCATGTAAACGCCCCCAGTGGGATTATACTTTTCTATTTTTTATATCTTTACCTCCATCTGTACAAGCTTTGGGAAATCTTTTTAGTGTCCAATCTTGCTTAAAAGGAGATCTGTAGTAAGACAGTAAGATAAACATTTAGAGAGGAAGAGGGATGATGGGCTCAGGTTTCTCGCCAATTAAAGTGATTAGTATCCTTCTGCCAAGAAGGATGAAGGCGAGTTAATAGTGCCGGATTAAGGGAAAAAAAAAACCAACATTGCTTAGTGTGTGTGAAGCACTCAAAGACAGCAGGACAGGGAGTGGAGAGCTTGGAGGCTGGACTGGGCACAGGGAGTGGACACAAGTGCTAAAACCCAGAGCAGATCTGCAGATGTACTGATGTAGCGGGGTGAGGTGAAAGGGGAAGGGGGGGAAGGTGGGATGGACAGAAGAGAAAAGAAAGCAAAGGAGCACTTTCAAGGATATGGAACCAAGGACGATTCCTGTAAAAGCTTTCAAATCATCTCAAATGACCCAGTTCTGACCGCAAATCCAGAAGATGCAATGTCATCATTACACATTAGATTCAACGTTTTCCCACGCTTTAGAACCAGAGCCAGCACCTGGGAAGGTGATGGAGGAGGAGAGGAAGGTAGCTGATGGTGTCATGGTTGGTTTTTAGTTGAGTTTGTGCCAGAGCTTAGCCTACAATAAAGGACTTGTTTTCATGAAGCCCTGAATGATTTATTAAAGTGAGGAGAGGCGGATAGGGTGCAGCCAAGCGGGCTCTGGTTAACCATGGAAAGGACAGAGGACAAGCACTCGTCTATTATTCATGACACAATGGGAATACAAAGTGGCAGCATGGTTCCGAATGAGCAAAAAACAGGGAAGAAAAGAAAGAAATTAGCAGCGGCAGAGTGGACAAGGACGATGTTTGTGCATTTGTTGTTTCACCGTTTTTGGTGTGTGCCCTTTACGTGGAGCTGGCTGGTTCCAGAAGAGCTCTGTGCTTCTGCTGGGTCACAGATCTGTCTGCTCACCTTAGTGTTAGAGCAAAGCATGCATAACCACACACACACACACACACACACACACACACACACACAATCTTCCTTCAAGGCAGTTTGCCGGCTGTCACCTACAATACTCTCAAATAAAGGGCCGCTGTGGACCGCTGGAACACAGACATGCATGCAGTACGCCATGATGACATTCATCTTACACAATTGTTTGTGGTAGCCGAGTAGATAGAAAATGTGTTGGCTTCTTGGTTGTGTGTAAATAATGAAGAATGCCTGTGCCGAGATTACGCCGTGGTACGTTTTCTTGCCTCCGAGCTGACAAAGCCAATCTCCTCAGAAGTATAACCGAGCGGAACGTTTCTCAGTGCTTAAAAGGCAACGACATACAACTTTGATAGCCAGGGGTGCGCTGCATACCACTTGAAGACACACAATTATGCCCGCAGTGCTTCGAGATTCGAGATGACTGTTGGTCAAAACAAAAATCCATTTTGTCACAGAAATTCAATCCATATTCCTACACTATGTTTTGTGGGTGTCAGGTGGGGTTTTCAGATCCTGATGGGCCAAAAAGGCCGACTTACATGATGGGCAACAACTCTGAAATCAGTGTGAGCAGAATGAGAATATGCAGCCGACCGGACTCCTCCCACACAGTGGCTTCAGCTCATGTCAATAAGAGTTCATTTTGCTTCATGGAGGCTGTAATGGAGTTTCAATGAACCATCAAATGAGTTCTGCTTGAACAGAATCACCGGTCATCACAAAAAAGAAAAAAAAACTATTGCAGACACTATCATCATTATGGCCCTGAAACAGGAGGAGTAAGCACCTATGTAACTGTGGCTGTTATTGCCTGAATATAAGGGACATTTCTGAAACCACTGTTCAAAAAGTAATTCAGTTTCAGATGTTGTGATAAAGTGATCCACACTATCTTCATTTATCATGTTTTAGCAATTTAAGTTATCTATAATTCAAAAAATGGGTTTTATTAATCAAGATTTGGGCATCTTTCCTGTGTCAATCAGAATATCTTGTATGCTGCTACAGCTAGTGGACAGGTGACTCCACTTAAATCATCTGGATTATTCACCTGAAAGCGTTCAGACACAGCACAAGATTATCATGTGCGCCACCACCTGCAGAGTTAATATATAAATGTGTCTCTTTATCCTCATCCTCCTCTTCTTTTTCCACTATCATAATTATCATCAACATCATGATTACTCTTTCAATAATCTGCATACAACTAAAATAAGGAAAACATTAAAATGGAAACAGCTTCAAGCGGTGTTGACACTAATCCGCCTCAGGGATTGTGATGAAGCAAGCGTTGGTGGTTTCTTAATACCAGTGGGATAGAGATCTACAGATCAAAAGACTTGAGTAAGACGTAATTTAAAAAAAAAATGAAACTTGAATGCAGGCTTTTTTTGTTATTATCCTTATGCATAGTAATAAAACTAAATGAATTATTAAAAAGAAACTTAGAAGTCATCAGAGTCATTTGTGACGTAAGAAGAGAAAAACAATCTTCTTCCAAGAAGCATAACTGGGTGACAAAAATAAATCATTTCATATCTGCTTTAAGTCTTCAAATATCTTCGTCATTCTGTACTTTACTGCAGCGACACCTGCTGGTCTATGGTGAAAACTCGACCGTGTTATTTTAATAATGATAAGTCCCTTGATGAGAGACTCTCTCTCACTCTCTCACACACACACACACACACACACACACTTTTAAAATAGATTTATTATAAGATAGTAAATTCTGGAGTCACATTGCAAGACAACTATAATCTTCATCTCCCTTCAAAACCATTACTGACTGTACAGTCTCATGTGACCTAAACATTCATTTTTAGTCATTTTCCCTGGCTCTCTGATACAACAGAATACAGTTTTAGGCAGTTCCAGTAATCTCTAGACTGTTTGACTAATGTTAGTACCCAGCACACAGTGGACACTAAAACACTAAGACCACAGTTTAATATTTCATTTCTAATCTGTCATTAACTCAGAAAGTTCACTGTATGAATGGAACATAGTTAAAAAGCAGAATACAGCCCCCATACATGCTGTAAGTCTAATTTGTAGTTTAACAGGAAAAGACTTCAGCAAATCCTGTACAAACAGTGTATTTTATCACAAAAGATCTTCTCCATCAATTCTCTTTGTCTTAAATATCAGAAGCTGATAGACCCACAGCATAACTATAATCATAATGCAGACAGTTATTTTAAACTGTCAAACTAAAATGCATAGCTGTTGTTCTGTACCAGTTTTAACATATGGATTAGCAGAGAGTCTTTGGTCGAACCTTTGGAAAAAGCTGAAAAACAAAAACAGTTGTTTAATTCTTTTTTTTTTTTTTTTTGCAGGATGTGATGGTTGAATTGTCTAACTCCTAATGATCATCATCGCTGCATCTTACCCCAAAGTAGTTGTTTGGAACAAAGCCTTCTCTGCCACAGAGCGAGGCCCACCACCAGTCTGAGCCCTCGGGTTTCTGCAGAATGGTGACCATGTCTCCGTCTTTGAAGCTCAGTTCATCAGCTGCCTGAGCTGGGTAGCTCCACAGTGCATACAGCACCCCGCTGTTTTCCACACCCATGGCCTCCTCCACACCTGGAATCCCACCAATGCAACAAATTTAAACGCGTCTTACTGTGGCGGCGAGCGACAGAAGTGTACGCGATGTTTGTACAGGATGCATTCCTGCTTGTGTTAGGAAACATTGCTTCAGTGCTTTTAAAATATCATTTTATGATTCATTCAAATGTCATAGGGCGTGTGTGTGTGTGTGTGTGTGTGTGTGTGTGTGCACTCCTCGCCTCTTAGAAAGTTCTCACAGTCCTCAAAGGCGAGAGCATACGGGTCACATTTCTGGGAGGCAGTAGCGCCGTCGCTCTCTGTCATGGCCATCACCGCGGCTCCACTTCTCACCAAGAATTCACAGAGAGGACGGTCGTTGCATGAGGCCGCACAGTGCAGCGGTGTCCTGTGGGTCAAAGATTTGGCACTTGGCAAACACTTCCGTTGATTCAAGACCCTCATCGATAAAGACTTTGTAACAGAATACAGCAAAAGAGTAATTAAACAATAGACCTAGGCAGAGAGAATATAAATATTTACCAGCCATGGCTATCTGGTGCGCTGACGTTCGCCCCGACGCGGACCAGAAAGTCTACAATGTTGTAATGACCCCCGCAGATAGCATTGTGAAGGGCGGTGATGCCTTCATCGTTGGGATAGCTCGGGTCAACCATCTGTGGAAAAAAGGAATGCGTTTATTATTTAAGAACAAGGACGCAAATATGGTGCCATCACACTGTTGCAGGGAAGCAAATGCTGTGTTATTCAATGTAAGAAGTTCCGTGTGCTGTTTAGTACAGATTAGTCTAGATGTGCACGCACCTCTTGTACAGCTTTCTGCACCGTCTCCAGTTCACCGACCAGTGCTCCATCTAACGCCAGGACGTGCGGGCTGAGGCGGGCTCTCTTCCCAGAACTTTTACGTTCTTGTTTAGGCTGCCGAAGTATGGAATTGTAGCTCTGAATCCGAAGTAGAAACAGACTTTCAATGACTTCATACGCTTTCATTTGCTCTGAGATGATAGATGATTACGCATCTCTTACTCTGACCTCCTGGGGGATCAGGGTGGATTTTTTCGGTGCTGGGGGAGGAGGTATAGCGCAGTCCTCTCCATCCGAAGAGCTGCTGGTGTCACTGCTCTGGTCTCCTTTTGGTCGGCGTTCCTTCTTCCGAAACAGCTTGTTGATTAGATGTTTGTACTGGTTTGGCTGGTAAAGAGAGGCTTTTTTCAGGGGCTGGGATTGGTCCATGGAGCCCCGTCTCTTCAAAGCCCGGGGAATTTCAGCCCGGATGCGGAGCACCTCCTCTATGTCAGGGATCTCTTGGCTCTGGGCCTCTGGAGCCACTACTGGCTGTAACCTGGTGGGGCTGAGAGGCCGGGGAGCTGGTGGTACAGCCTGCTCAGACTGGGTGAATGGATTCTCCAAAACCACAGGCAGGTTTTGAGCTGGGTCCAGCCGCTCCAGCTCTGCATCCACATCGCCTGAGCTCAGCACTGAAACGAAGAAAAAGAGCTTTTGTTACCCGAGGTTACCTGACGTCTAAACTTTGATCGTAAAAGCGTTTTACCATCACTATACAGGGCTGGCTGTCTCAACTCTGGTGGCTGTCTCTGAGGCTGAAAAACAGGTTGCTTGAAGAATTCCCTCGGCATGGGTGCAGCTGGTTGATATGCTGCCATGTCACTTTCTCCTCCCACTCTGGGGTGGCGGGTTGACATTGCCCCCCACTGTGGATTTTGGAGACGCATGATGACAGAAAGGGGGATAGGCCTGTGCTGGCGGGACAGAGTGGAGGCCGGAGGAATAGAAATACGGGAGATGATGGGCTGGAGGGTGTAGGGGTAGTGGGATGGAGAGGAAACCTCTGGAGGTGCCGATATACGTGCATTACGGGGAAGTGAGCTATGGGAGAAGTGCAGAGCTTTAGACCGAGGATCCTGGAGGGAAAAAAAGAGAGAAATAACACTCATTCTAATCCACTTAATACAGTGATTATAATATCAATTGTCTCTGCTTGTGAATGATTACATTTCTGCAGATGGGTTTAGTAGTAGCTGTCTTTATCTGTTCTCAAGGATCAGTGATACCTTTTTTGGGGTTGGAGTTGGTGGAGGGCCATCAAGGTCAGATTCCCTCCAGGCGCTGTTTGGCACGGTCGGCCGGACCCACTCTGTCTCTGCAACAGGAAAGTGCTCCTTTAGAACACAGAGACCAGGGCCAGTGCTCCTTTGGCCTACTCAATCAATGAAGTGCCCTTGGGTCATTACACAACTTCTGATGTGTAGTACAAATGTTAGGGGAGTGGAGTAGCTGAGCTGAAATCAACCAACCGTCATAGGTGTGGTGAGGTTTCTTTACATAGGACATGTCCAGATCTGTCTCGTTCCATTTGCTGGGACTCCTGTGCTGCTGCACACCATCTTTGAGAGAGAGGAAGAGGAAAAGAGAGATTACTGTCGACTTTACTGTTGCTGATTTATTTACTTATACTTTTATTTAGTTTCCACTGATAAACATGGTTGAAAACTAAGGTCGCGCGTGTTAATATTTATTGAAAGGACAGTACTGCCACCTACCTGATTGGCGAAATCCAAAATTTCGTGGCAGCGTGCTCGACATCGGGTGATTCATAGACAGAGGGGAGGGGCTTCTGTCTGGCCGGGGCGACCTGCGGCCCATCTGAGTGTTATCGTACGGGTTCAACATGTTAGGGGACGGGTGGAAGGTGGCAGAACGTGAGGACTGGCCAAAGGAAAGATTTATGGGGCTCAGAGAAGGACTGCTCAGGCCCCGTGGGCTCTGGTTCATGCGAGATGGAGAGTTACGCCTCGGGCTGGGAGGTGCCTGTATGGGACTGTACTGACCATAGAGGTAGCTGTCAGATCCACCCTGAGGAAGCGGGGAATGTGTATTCCTCTGGGTCTTGGGGGATGACAGTGGGCTGGTGGTGAGGACAGGGGAGGACGGGACGTTTTTAGTGCTGGAGATGATGGAGTCAGAGGAATGGTACGTTGTGGAGTTTGGAGAGAAGGACCGAGAGCTGGAGCTTCCATTACTACCTGCCCTCTGTGGGCTTGAAACTCTGGGGCTGGTGGATGGAGTCTCCTCTCTGGAAACTGGAGAGCTGGTCTGCAGGGGGGGAAAAAAAAATCATATATTATTAATGACTGATTAAAAATATAACAATAAGAACACTGGCCATATTTCATTTTTGCAGGGTCTGATTAAATATCTAAAAAAAAATAGGTGCATTTCTGAACATAATTTAAAGTGAGGGGAGGAGAATATCAGTACTGAACCTGTGCTTCAGGCTTGTTTTTAGAGGACACCTCGTTCAACAGGGAGCTGAACTCTTTTGATAACTCATCCGCTGTGGCCAGTGATGCGTTCAGGTCATCGTTAATGGTCTGGACTTCATGTAAACCAAACGTATGAGCAAAAGATGTTAAGGGAAGGAAAACAGTTGCTTGTATTCTACACAGATAATTGAACAAGAATGAGATCAGTGGAAAACTTACACAGCATGCTGCTGCCAAAACTTGTCTGGGAACTCATGGCTGTGAGGTGACTTGCTGCTTTTGGAAAGTGTACGCACAACTTCTCAGTCCCAGGAAGACGTCACCTGATAAATTTACCTTGTCCAGACAAGTGACTTTCCTCATACCATGGCTGCATTTAATACTTGCACATCTGTTGAATCACAGCACTGTTTTTTTTTTTTTTTTTTGCCGCAGTGTTCGCATTTCTGAGACAAAAACACTCTAACAGAAGGTGCAACAGCCTCATGCACGTGCTACGTCTGTCTGGAAGGCAACAGCAGATAGATGAGTCAACAGTGAACGCAGCATAGGAACAGTAAAAGCTACTGCTGGGTGAAAGATCGTTCACCATTTTATGGCCTTGGTGATGTTAAACAAAACGGAAGCCGTATTCATTTAAGCAGCGCATAAAACAAATGTTAGAGGAATGATAGAAGTCTAGAATACAGAATAATACCGCATAGTAGACCATAATACCAAAATCATACTGTCTGTTCAGCCTTTAAGGGTCGAGCAAACCTCTCACCTGTTTTAATGACAAATGCGGTTGCGCAGACATGCGGAGGGTGAGGTCAGGCTCTCGGCCTGGAACAAAACAAAGAATTCACTGTTACTGATTCACTCACAGTTCTGGGCAGGGTGGGGGGATACTAAAATTCGTGTTTGAGCGTGATTTCTTAACACGACGCGTTTCACACATGAAACTACTGTTATAACCTGTGTGTTTATTATGGTTTACAGACCTGCAAACACCTTTTAATGACAACCAAGCTGTTCTTGTGTAGTGTTCATCTTAAAAGGTTCCAAATGTACACAGATTAAAGAACGGTTTTACGTTTAAATCCATCTACAGTGCTACACTCCCCACACTGTGTGCTTTCACTCTGCCCTAACTGGGATTTGTCATGCTTAGCAGGGGTTGGTATGGGCTCACATTCCTCTCCACTCCTCTCTCTCTCTCTCACACACACACACACACACACACACACACACACACACACACTCTTCAGGACACTTATCTTTGAGATTAAATGTCACTGACTCACAAAGTTCAGGTTGATCACTCAGACACTAAACTTTCTGCCTCCTGTCCAGACATTCCGTCACCCCGCCCGTTCTCTCCCTGTAATGGTTTTCAACGTGCCAGTTTAGCACTTTCCATTTTGGCTGTGTTGATTTTGAGATAACCTGGATGTTTACTGTCGTTTGCTATTGTTTTCTTCGATTTTGTTTTCTTAATGAACTCTTGTTAATCCGCTTTAACAAGTCCTTGGACTCAATAGTCGTTCAACAGAAAAACCTGTCTTGACTTGGAATGAAATGAAAGAGGCTGCAGGAAAACTGCTGCTTATCTTTTGTTATTTCAGACACCTGTTGTGATTATTGGGATAATTGTTCTTACAGCATTTTACAAGTAATTATCTCTTTAAGGTAGGAAAGCCAAGAGTACTGTACAAAAGCCTTGGCTGCCTCAGAACACAGCTAGCAGCTCGGAAAAGCAGAAATCTTGTGGGCAAAAAAAAAAAAAAAAAAAAAAAAAAGAAATTGTATGCAATGTCAGGGTGTGTTTAACCAAAAGCAACATACAAGCCTTTGCTTTTTTTCCTTTTATGTCCTTCAGAACCAGTTTCAGATGACAAATCACAATGATTGGCTCCTCAAACACATCCTTCCTTTTGTTAGGGGATGTGGTCAGGACCGGGCCCTAAAGGAATTCCTCTGACACAACCAAGCACTTCTCTTCCTGGTTTTTGTTGTCACGGCAGCCACGAAAATCTTCAAACTGCTCTGGCTCATTTTTCGTTCTAGAGACCGCTAACTTGTGTTCCACTGGCGGATAAATCTCCTGCAGCTCCAGAAAGCTGCAATTTCAAATGAGCCAGACGATACGCCGTTTGGACGTCTTTCTTGATCATTCATTCCGGGAGTCCACTGCTAAAGATAAGCGCAGGTGCAATGACTCTTCCATGTAATGGTTTGAAACTGGCTGTTGACATTTCAGGGCAAAAGAGTAAGAACAGTGATCGTGGGAAAGGTGCACAGACAGAACGGATGCATTGGAAACCATCTGAGAAAGGATTTATGCTTGACCCATCTAAAATATCGGTGATGAATATCTTCGATTTCATGGATTATAAACCGCCTCAAGATGAAAAACTGTTGCATTTTTTTTGCTTCTAATTAAATCAGGCTTCAGTGGATGATGATGATGATGATGATGATAACTACATTTATGTAGCTTTTTGCTGTTAATGCTGTTGGATCTCATTTGGCATAACTGTTCTCTCTAAAGCACGTGACTGTGGAATCTCACAGTCCTGCACAACAGACATTTCTGGCAGGTTACATGCCCTGTTTAATAACAGCAACCCCTTATTCCCATATTGAGGAGCAAAAACACCAAGAAGGGACCTTTACCTGCTTGAGTACATGCCATTTGACAGATTTGATTCACGTTTAATTTCTTATGGCATAAAGTGCAGCGCCACTGTGACATACTGGCGCATTTTGTGCAGGAGAAATAACTACCAACAGGTTGCTGCAAGTGCACCGCGCAATGCAGCCCATCTGGTTCTGACATAACAGCGTAAACAATATTGGAAAACTGAAAACGTGTTCTGACAGGAAAGATTGGTTTTCTTCGCATTTGTTCAGTGATCAGTTCAACTAAAATGATAAGCAAACCACACAAGTTGACTGGAACTAATTAGTACTCAGGAGCTACAAGCCACAATTCCAAATGCAAAGTTCTATTCTGCGTCACAGCGTGGGAAATATCGTTACAGCCGTGATTATTCAAATATACTATCCCAAGTACCTAAATCTAAAGTAACGCTGCTCTAGTTCTTTGGTCTCTGCACGGTATTGGTGAATATGCTGTACAGATATGCGGATCCGAGCTCCTTCTGTGGTTGCAGAACTATACAAGGACAAGGAGGTTAACATCTGGTTTTCATTAAAGATAAACACAAGCCATCAAGGCCATCAGAGCGATCGTGGAAATCTGGGAATGAAACACACTTTTTGATTTGTGATTGCGTAATTTGTGAAATTTGCGACCAGTCGGTGAGGCTCCACACCTACACGGGAAATGTAAGAAAGTAGCAAACGCTCTGACTTATCTTCAATTTCTACATCGCATGCATTCAAATACTTACTCAAACGGATAAAAGTGTCTTCGTTGTTGAGTTCCAAACTCCAGATCGCTGTCCAGGGATCGTTTCCGCCTCTCAGAAGTTGAAACGTCTCTCCAGCGTCGGCTTCTCCAGACATGGAGTCATGGGCGCGTATAGAATAGTTATTCTGGATCACAGATCAGCGTCTCTCCGCCGCTGCTGTAACCTGAGCCAGGAGGTTCTGTCACAGCTGGAACAGGTTACAGGAGGATTCCTCAACGCTCTGGGGGCGGGGCCGCCTCCTGGATGACGCCATTCAGTGGATCACGAAGCTGTCACTCTTTTAGACAGCCAATCAGGTGGAGCTCTGTTGGCGTCGACATTCTGCGTGATATTATATTAAAACAATATTTTAAAATGTAATTTACTGCTTTGGCCAGAACGTTTATATTCAATACAAAACTTTTTTTTGCATTTGGAGTCACTTATTTGTCACTTAACTAAAATAGTTTAGCTGTTTTATTACATAATTGTTTAAGTCATCTCATGAAAAAATATATTAATATTTTTAAACAAAACAAAATGACCATGAACCTAGTTTGTGAATTTTTAATAAATGCACTACATGTACAGCAGAGGCTGTCCATCTTAACAGTTTACCCTACTTTTTAAGTATAGGACATACAATTGTCTCCTACAAATACATCAGATTCTCTGCTGAAAAAAAAAAGTAAGCACAAGTGTGGAAGAATTAATATTCTAAATATCAAATATGAAAACCTTATGAAATATTTTTTGACACCTTCATAGACAAAACAAAAACAGCAAAAAATACATACTTTGACTTTAAATCCATCATCAACTACCAGAATTATAGATTGCAGCAAATTTAAATACAATGTACAAAATGAGAGCAACCAGTTTCGAGCCACTAATGAACTTACAGGACATCTTGTTCAGTCCTCAGACTTCAGAAGGCTGTGCCTAAAAAGGATTCTGATTGTGTGAAACGATCAGCAGAAATGTCTGCATTTAGCTGGTTGATAGCAGTCCATGGTACTCTGACAGTTAGCACTAATATATGTCACAGTGACTTAGCATAATGTCCATTTATGTCCTTCAAAAAAAAAAAAAAAAGAAAAAAAAAAGCATCTACCATCCCCCTCTGTGGAAGGTTGGATGTGGAAACCCTGGAGTTCCATTTCTAAAATGCCTTATTTCGCCGTCATCCATGCCTTCTGGTTCCATGGCAGGATGTCGGTGAAAAGGAGGACCACGAGGAAGAAAAGGTAGAGGCATTCTGAACCTGTCTGGAGGGAACATGGGCCCTCTGTGCATCATTTGTGGGGGTAAGTGTGACATGTTTGAAGGTGAGAGAAACGGAGGTAGATGAGGACCAGGGGTGCCAGCAGGGGGCTGCAGAGGAGGGAAACCTGGCTGGGGACCAGACATGAGTCCCGGGTCAGGAAGGGCCATGACAGAAGCGACAGCAGGTCCCAGGTGGTTGTCCATATGTACGGAGAGCATGTTTCTGTCTGCTTTGTTATCCTCTTCACAATGATCACTTCCTGCAGGTAATGAATAAAGGTAACATTCAGGAGAGGTTCAAAAATATTAAATTATAGAGCATTACAGAGAACACTTTGGTCAATTATTAAAATCATTTACCTGGTGCCAATGCTGTCCGTTCAATCTCTTGGTGGATGAAAGCAGCTCCTACAGGAGGCATGGATGCAGGGGAGATGATAATGGGGCCAGGGAAGGCAAGTGGACTCCCGATGGGTGCTGCCTGTTCAACGGGCTGGGCCTGGAAGACAAAGATGCACAATTTCATTGTTACTGAGCTTAAAATGAATTATGATGCAGTCAAATTAAAGACGGAGCGGCATCAACAGCATCCAGTTTCATTGGTTTTAACAATTTCAAGTACATGCCATCAGTTTGAAGGAAAAACAAACAGCTTCAGATTAAAGAAAAGACATGTATACTAACAGATTTTTTTTTGGGATTGTCCTTTTAATATAATATTTATGTCATGCTCAAATGCAGCAAATGCCAAATGTTGAAAGATGAACATCTAGAACTATTCTGTCCATAAAGGTAGATGCTCCAAGAAGAGAACTCCTGTCTGGAGCACAGAATGCTGTCAGTGTTCTGCACCACTAATGAAACATGTAGACACCTTTTCCACTGGTGAAAAGGTTAAAGGCCATTTAAGCACAGCTTATTAACTGATGCAGTCTTCCATGGAGTTGAATAAAACTGAACCTTTACATCGATCTACAACTGACTGAACGGTGTCGGTAGTATTACTATTCTAGCATGGTCTGTTTTAAGTCATGCAAATAACTAAACATATCAATTAAACACATAAACACAATATGCATCTTTTAGAAATAGAAAAATTTTACCTTCTTTTGCTAAAGAAAAATAAAGCCAACATGATACAATTTAATCATTGATTAGCAGATTAGTTGTCTATTGTGATGATGTCATCTCGGTGTTAATCGGTTAAAAATAAACATTGGCCAAATAATGCATTAAATCTTTTCTTGACATTTTTTTTTATAGAGAGGGAAAGGGTTTCTTACACAACCACATCCAGCCACAAGAGGGCGGCAAAGACATTTTGACTTCATTTTCTGAAGGTGCATCAAATCAGACTCTGGTACACTAGTATTGTAAACAAAGTGCAGACAAATTAAATATATAATCTTCCTCAGACGAATGTATTCCATCAAAGACATTTAAATATTAAAGCTAAACTGCACATATCTATTCAAAACATAGTATCAAACCTTCTATTCAATTTTACTCACAAATTAGCCAAAACTTAATTATGAAACAATTATTACACAAGTTTCATTTTGAAAAAGAAATTGTAACTTAATAAGGGGTTCTTTATTCTTCATTAATGAAAACATAAAATTTGAATATTAATCCAAGTCCATTTAGAGTTTAGCACGTTAAATTTCCTCTGGGTATTTACTTTTGAAGACATGCCATATTCCACCTGTTTGTGACTTTTGCTTTACTAAATATACATATTTAAAACTCTAGCTGTATTACTATTATTTGCTGAAAACATAATCAGTTTACCTTTAAACATATAGTTTATATACTATCAGAGGGACACATTACAGTAAGGAGACATTTGATACCAGGGAATTATAATTAAATAAAATTTTAGTTTTGTTTCTTAAACTACCACTTTAACTACCTTTATCAAGGCAGCTCAGATCAACGGTAAACAAAAGGACCCCTGACCCATAGCATTCCCGTCAGAACATTTCTCATACACTCACCTTTGTGAGGACTTGTGTTAGTCTGATGTTCTCCGCACATAGACTGAGAACACTGTTGCACTACCTGAGGTAACTGAAAAGTGACCTCACATGAAAACAAGAGGAAAAGACATTTGTTTCTACGCCAATGAGCAATACAATTTGAGGACAATCCTGAATGCACCTCTACAAAATAGATATCTTTTTTTAAAAAAGATAGCTCATGTATATATTAAATTCATATTTTATAATATTGGGAAATTAAAAAGGTGTGTAGACACTGACAGCACAAACTGATGTAACTATTCTTTGTTAAAAGAAAAAGTATTTTAGTGGTGCAATAAGTGTCTTGTTGAAATATGCTTCCTTGTAAATGTCTTAAAACACCATTTCCTGCTCAGGTGTAATTTCCCATTTTCAACAGATGACACAACCCCATGCCATAACAAAAGCTGATTTCTACACAAATTTAAGAGTGGATTAATTTTTAGCAAATACTTGGCCTGGAAAACTGAATTTTCTGTCTGGGTACACACATTGTACCCTGACAGGGTACACACAGGGACAATGTGTGTCTGGGTACACACTGTCTCCCTGTCACTACCTCCCCTGGATCCCCTTGAGCACAGAGGTGCTGCAGAGTTCTCACTGGCTGTGCTTTTATCGCGCATAGTTGGGTGAGATCTTTTGGTGCAGCGCCCTCTAGTGGATCAAATGAGCACTTTCTCCAGTCCTAGAGGGTTTGCAATGCAAAAGCCTGAATATGGGTTTACACATTCAGAATAAAACACTCCCACACTAATCACAACGCTGAAATTTCTGTGAAAAAGCAATAATACTGCAGATGCAGGTAATCCTAAAAATTTGGCCAAAAAGGCTGCCCTAAAAAAAGCGGTCAAAGGGTCAAATTATTGTTTCACCTGCCAAATATGCTTTTTTCCGTGTTGACAAACCTCCAGTATGCCTCTTCCAGATGAGATACGGATGTTGCCGTTTCCCCCACTGTGCAGAAATGAAGCTATAACATCCTGGGTATAAGCACTCATTGACGACGCAACCAAGAGTACAAGCTGTGACCCCACGATCCCACAGGGACAAACTTGAACTGGCCAGGAAAATGACCACTGGTGTGCAGCTGTGAACTCTGTTCCCCGTTGTCATCCACCTTTTAAAACAGGCTACGGTTAAGGCATTTAAAGGTAGTATGCAGCTGACTTAAAGCATGTTGACTGGTGTGTGGAGGGTACAACATAAACTTGAAAATTATGATTTATATTTTTAAGTGCGCTTCACGTGCAACGTTTTGGTGAAAAACAATCTATAATTTAGGAAAAGTTCAGTAATGTGTTTTATTTTAGCACCTAAAGCCTTCTGGGGCCTTGTCACTACAATTTTAATCACTACTGTACTGCACCTGTAGGTTTGGTATGGATATTAAAAAAAATAATCATGTTTTATGCAATGTTGCAAACTATACATTGTATATTTTGATGATAGTCATAAGAAAAAAATACATTTTTAATGTTGCCCATTCAAAACATAAAAATATTTTGTAAATAAGGCATTTGTCCAAAAAGCCAAGTCATATTTGGCTTCAAATAGAACGGTAATTTAAGAGCAGTTTTTTAAAATATTAATGAAAATAGTAGTTAAAAGTTTCAATGGGCCGCTGATCAGAACCAATTTAACCCACCTGAGTGGATACTTCTGAATAGAATCTTTGAACATTACATATAATTAAAACTGAAGTCAAATCTGAAATAGAGGCTTAATGTGAATGTACTTTTTATTTTTTTTGTTGAAAGAAGCAATATCAACTAAAGCATCCATCAAACTGCCTTGCATTCCCTCCATGTGCCACATTATCTTGGTCATTTTTGCACATTTCCCTGCTCCCCTCTGCAGCACAAGTGCACTTATGTTAAAACTTCATGTTTAAAGTGACATTTACTGGATATGTCCCCTTGTCCAAATCTGTGATTCGGCACCCCGACCACAACACAGATGTGCCAGCAACATCAAGAAATCACAAAACAGCAAAGTACCGAAAGAGGGAGCGGTCACATTTCTGTGGAATATACAAACAAGAAATCAAAGACAGAAATGTCCCTTTGTATCGTAATGCTGTAAGCATTGGAGTGTCTCAATCGCAATTACTTTAACAATGTAATGATCAGTTTGTTCCAAGCACCCATTTATGCAGGGAAAACGCTGTTTTTCAGTTGCATGAAGGATCAATTTAGTTTGGTATTCTTACAGTTTTTCCTCTGATAGAACAGAGTCAACCATGTTTAATATGGCTGAAGCAGGAAACAAACGAATGAAACAAAGCTGCATCCCAGTAATGTCTAAGATGAGGTCGGAACAGGAAGCAGAGATAAGTGCCTCCTCTGAATTTAAATCAGACAAAAGGCCCAAGAGGTCAAACAGTGACAGGATTAGGAATCAAAACTTTGTGAAAGTTACCATTTGTCAATCATGGGCTCTTTTCATACTACATTGGGACATGTAAAGGTACTGTATTATATCTTTACGACATGTACAGAGACCTGTGGCCATTTGGCAAAATGACTGTCAAACAAAGTATAAGGTCATTCCTGATCAAGATCATGTTAAAGTGGTGATCTTCCCCAACCTGGTATTCTTGTCAAAATAAAATGACCATAAAACATCGCTTTAGTGACCTTACCTCTACAAATGCTCCTTCACTTGTCCTTTAACGTTTGGCTTAGGGTTTTTGTCTGGCGTGCTCATGTATTTAATTAAAAAGGAGTTGAGCATTGAATCCTTGCTTAAGCAAGTTGACAAGTTCCTTTGTGTTTAGAGTGTCTGTAATAAATACATCTCTACCTCAAGTCGATTCTCAGCACTCATAGTCAACACACACGTTTCCTTTGCTTGTTTCTGCTTCTGCTGGGAGCCTCAAGGTGACATTTCCATGAAATGTGCCATACAAAACAAAGGTGAAACCGAAGACAGATGTCTGCCTTTAGAGAGTGTATCACAGATTCTAAGGCATGAAGGACGTCCTTTGTGTTTCTTTCTCTCCATTCATCAACAGATTCTCTACTTGGCAAACTTCCACTTCTCAGAAACAAGAAAATCAGATACTGCAGCCTGTCCAGGTTTTGATTTCTTTGGTGAAACATGTTGAATAATTGGCGGAATTATGGCTTACCTTTTCTTGTTACTTGAAAACACTTCTTTCCATCTTGGCCTTTAAATTCCACTGGCATCCAATACAAACCCTTGAGCTCAAAGGTTGTGCGCAACCATTCACAAAGACCATTCGCAATTTCACCAGCTAAAGGTGGGAGGGTGCAGAGGGTCCGACCAGATCACCATGAAGCTACTTTCTTTTATTTAGCAGCTGTTCACGAGGCGTGCTTTATCATGCAATGATTGGACTATTCAAGCTACATCTGTTTGTATATTTGCAGTCACCCAGATGTTTCATGTACTTGTTAATATAAATTCACTGCTGTCTGTCAACAGCAGGATGTGAGACTCAAGGGAAAAAAAAAAATCCAGATAAAAAATCCAGATACCAATGACCAAATCCTAGTTTTTTGACCAATGGGCTGTTCCTGAAAACAAAAAGGTTTATGTGCCCTCTATATATACCACAGTAGGTTTTGTTATTTTCACACTTTATTTGAATAAGTTACTGCAGGGTACAAGGTCAGTGAAAATGCATATTTTTTTTTTTTTTTTAGGAGAAGAAACCAACAGTTGTTCCTGAAGCTGAATGTGACTCAGCAGAAAAGCTTATCTGATTTCTATTCCAGGAGGAAAACATGAAACTGCAAGGTGACCTTAGAACATTGATGGATTATGGCAAAGTGATTATCCCCGTGATTAATTTACTATTAGGGAATAAATAATCTGATTTTAAAATTTACATTTAAAAAAAAAAAAATCTAATCACAATCCGTAGTCACTACTCCGTATTTGTTCACATACCTTCACTGGGAAGATTTTCTTGAAGCCCATGTCTTTAGAGTTAAACTACTGACTCACTTCCACAACCTGCGAACATTCTAAGAGTGCTCTTATTTTCACATTTTGCTGCCTTTTATTTAAGGTATGGGAAAAGAAATTTGACATTTGCTACTGGTTTATCACAAGTTAGCATTTTTTTGGATGCTAAGGAGGTCTCACTTTTTGTAACAATGTGGATAAAAGTTAAAGAAACGTGTTTAAATGTCTAAGTATTGCTGCAAAGAGGCTGTGTGCGGCTGTCAGAATTTCTAACCCTAAGATCAAAACTACTTGCAAATTTAAAGAACTTGTAAACTTTATTGAAGAGAGAAATTAAGCGGGCAGTACAGATAAGCTCCACTGCTCACACACTTCATTTTCCCATTCATACTCTACAATAATGTGGAAGCCTCCAATACAATATGAATGAAACCAGTAAAATGAGAAACCTGAGAATATCAAAATTAAGGTGTTGGATGTCTGCATTATCATTACCTGAACTTGGGTGACTCCATCTACTGACACACTCTCCACTGCTCCATTTGTAGCCGCCATTTTATTAAGGTCCTTGGCAATATTCCAGTCTGTGGACAAGAAAAAGAGTAATAGCAAGATCAGGATATTGTAAGTAATGGAGGAGGTTGTAGACAATTCAGGAGGTATCAAGTAGTTTATCTTACCTGGATTAAAAGTGTCTGCATCAAGCATACCACCTTCCTGATAGCTCTCCAAATCCTCAACTCTGACCTTGGTCCAGGGGATGTAGGTAACTCCTTGCTCTACATCCCAGAACTTTTTGTGAGTTGATTTTATACCTTTGTTCAAGGCCCAGGCGATCTATATTAGACATTATTTACATACATTATCATTCTAAAAATAGGAAATGAACAAGACATGAACTTAAATGCACATGTAAAAGGCTGCAAACCAAAAATAAACTGTAGTTAATGTACCTTCACTGGTTTCTGGTTAACTCTGTATGATCCCCGACTGAGTTTGTTTAACGCGGTATAAGCATCTTGTCTGTGAACCATGACAATGTAAGCGCAGCCTCTAGGAGGGATCATCTGGAAATAAAGAAGACAAAAAGGTTAAATTGACAGCAGAAGTGGCAGATGTACTACAGATTAATGAAGTATGAGTTTTCTATACTACCCAAACTCACGTTGATTGACTCAATTTGACCAAACTCCTCTAAAAGGGAGACCACGTCAGACTGCTGGGTTTTCTTGTCCAGCTGTCCAATCCAAAGTGTAGTACTGCAAACTATACGACAAGCAAAACCACATGAGCAGCATTAGCCTTTTCCAAAAATGCTTTCATACATGACTGGATGACAGAGTCACATATTTGATTCTAATTTCTGTTGCACATACCACTTAGAGTTTGGCTTTTTATACTCGGAAGACCTTTCTGTCTGCGCTCTCTGTTGTTCTCCCTTTCACTTCTGTCCCGAGAACGAGACCTCCAATGGCTTTCTCTGGATCGAGAATGCTCAGGTCTACACCTTCTAGAGCGGGATGACGATCTGGACCTTCTTCTTCTTGGAGATCTTAAACACATCATATTGAACATGGCATCACAAGATAACATATTACAAGATGTGATTACAGTTTTGTGAGTCAACTGAAGACAAAATAAGCACAATAAACTTGAGCTATGCATCAATAGTTCAGTGTGAAGCTGTATTTCCACCTAACAGAGTGTGGTTCACTTTCGTGTGCTGCTTTACAGTGCTCAAAACACCAAGGGGAAGAGAGTATGACTGTTCATCTCATTAGATAGCACTGGATCTAGCTCTTTAACTTTACCACACCACTGGTTTCCCACCTATAAGGGTACAGAAGTAAAATTACAACCACTGTAGTTAATAGTAAATATAGATTCTTACCTGGAACCTGATCTCCTGTTATAACTCCTGTGTCTTCCTTCCTGAATTAAACCCGAATCTTCTCTTGAACGGCCCTATTTGCAAATGATGACACGGCAAAATTACTGAGTGTGGCATTAATCAGGTAAAATGTGTAAACCTGTGACAGCTGCTATAATTACATGTGCCTAATGAAGAACACGTGTCTAATGACAACAGCGTGCATTAATTAGATACAGAAAAAAAACAATGTTTTATGAAGGCAGGAATGATGCAATTAACACCAACAACATGTCACACATTCCAGTCTATCACTAACATATATGTGTGTGTGTTTATGGAGCTCAAGAGATTTACCTCACAGTGAGAATAAGCATCTTTTATGGGATGGTATCTATCTGGTAGCACATGACACTCAGTATGAGTCATTTTTCCATCCTGCACAAAAAAAGACAAATAGAAATTAAGATTTCACCTTCAAATAGGTACAAAATCAAATTAAAAACACTGATACAATAACTTTGATGAAAGTTATTTATTTCGGTTGAGGCAAGCATTTTCATAATAACCAGCAAGCATTTACAGCAAAACCAACCGAAAACTTGCTTATATCACCGACCCTTTGTCTAAGCTTACAAGATTAAGATATGTTACAGTATTTCAATACAAACAATTTTTGGATGTCAGTTTTTTCTTTAACACTAAAGTATCTATATTTATAGTCATAATAAATAAATTATATTTGGTACCTGTATACTGCTGCTTTGGGCCATCAGATGAATACTCTCAAGAAACGCTTTTTCAGAAATGCCTCTGTAATGACAAAATATATGCGGTTCCAGGTATAAAAAAAAAAACAACACAAAAATATGATAATTGTTATTGGACAGTAGATTTATAAAGACTAAAACATTTTTGTACTCACTGTGGCTGAGCACTTCCTTCTTTAGCAGTTATATCCTCTGGGTCATCATCGTACTCAAATCGATCAAGGAGTTTCTAGGGAAATATTTTTCACAAACGTGACATTTACAGGATTGCCAGAACTGTCATAACACTGAGTTGACCTATTAATTACCTCAGCTAAAGAGCTTTTATTTTCTTTGAGTGTGCTATACGGGTTGAGCTGGGTCAGAGGCACATGTGGTGGGGTTGCCACGTTGTTTCCAAAGGTGGCTGAGAGAGTCTTATCTTCCTGCTGGAAATTCTGGAGTATTCTCTGCAGCTGGAAGATAGATGAGTCATTTAAGACTTCAACTTTGCTTCGAATGCCATGATTCCAAAATGCTGGGGCACCCTCTATGTCAGGCATTACCAAATGGTGGACCTTGGTCCGGATCCGGACCCAGTGATGGTTCTGTCCGGAACCGTGACCAATATCTGATAAATCTACGTGAATAGATTTTCATGGAGCATTTTCCCAGTGGTCACAGCTATAGACAGCGGGCGCTGCTATTCCAGTTAAATACAACAATAGCCCCACTCAGTCGAGCCAATCAAATTGTGCGAAATGTGTGAAAAATAATCAAAACAAATAATCAAACAAATCCCGATGTCAGCTTCAACAGCAACCAGAAAATCAGAAATAGTAGCAGATGATGTACTGGCACAGATTGATGCAGCTATTCAGAATACACCCTGCCTGTCTTTGGCCATTAACTAGCCTACAGATGTTATTGATAATGCCCAGCTTTTGGTGTATGTCAGATTTTTCACAGAGATACGATTAATTGTGTAGGCCTTCATTTTTTTTTTTTTTTTAGGCTGAGACCTCTTTAATTTAAGAAAATAAAAAAGAGAAAAATGTTTAGTCAATGCTGTGTATGCATTTTTTGCCACCTTTTCTTTATTGCTTTCTGAAAATGTTGACATTTTTCCTTGAAGTGTTGGCCTTCAATTTTTTAGGCTGGGACCACTTTAATTTGAGGAAAAAAAGTGTTATTTTGCATGTTTTATTTATTTCATTTTGAGGTTTTTGTTTTCTTTAATCTAAAATAAAAGGTCTTAAATTTATTTGCCTGGGCTACTTTTATATATGGTAAAAGAGCTAATTGTGCACTAGGCTAAACCTGCACTATGAAAAATGTGGACATAGGAAAGGCTGTAAGACACAAACTCGACTTTGTTTCGGACCTTTTACTTGGAGCAAATTTTAATAATTGGACCTCAGTGAGTGACTTTTAATTGAATACCCCTGCTCTATGTTTTTCTAACTTACCTCCTGGCCATGCGGTGACTGAAACAGCTGTGCCACGGCAGCTAAGGCATCAGACGTTGGTAGCTGGGGCTCACTGGGCACAACTGTGGGACTAGTGACAGGCAGCTGCATCTGAGGAGCTATAGGAACAGTTCAAACGCAAGGCAAATCAGGTGCATACTTGGGAGAAATAAATCATTTTGATCAAAGAATTATGTAAGTTTATTTACCCTCAACTATATTAGGAGAAATTATATTTCCATTTGCCATATCCACTAATGACTGAAGTATATCGATGTCAAACACCCCATTCTTCTGCCACAGGTGCAGCACACGGACTATTTTGTTCTGAAAAAGAGAGAGAGAAGGAGAGGGAGGAAGGGAGAGAGCGCGAGAGAGAAAGTCTTTCAGCACGACATTCAGTTATATTCAATAGAATTCCTAGTTGCACAAATATAGAAAACCTTGTCTTCCTCTGGGCAGTGGTAAAGGTTTTGAAAGGTGTCTGTGAAGTTCTTCAGGAATCTGGGACCAAACACATCCTTGTCAACACCAAACTGATGCCGTGACTGTCGAACAATCGAATCAACCACATACAACCCAGGGACTTTTAATTCTGGCTTGCACTAAAAAAAAGGGAAAAAGTCAATAAATATTCATTTCTTTACAAATTTCTATTTTAAATGTCATTTGAACTTTAGGTTAAAGGTACATACCTTTTTGATAAACTTTTCCACAATCTGGACAACATGTTTGTAAAGCTAATGAAAGACACACACAAAATTACATTTTCTAAACGTGTATGTTTTTATTCCAATAGAAGAACCTCTTTTTTTTTTAATGTGCAACACTTTGTTTAACATTACTTGGTTGAAATGTGCTTTGTAAATTAGTTTTCAAAAATGGAGAATTTACCTTGATTGCTTTAATAGCTGCTTTTGTAACCGACATCATTTTAGCACGGGATATTGGAGGCTTCATGTCTATCATGGAGAACAACTTAAAAAAAGATAAGGAAATAATTATTATGGTCAAATAACAAACATGTATACATTATGTTTGTTAGACGAACTGTGGCTGGCTACTCATTATGATGGTTTCTTCCACTTAAACTTGCGCATATTTAATAAAATAGACCATATTTATATTTTAATTAATAAATATATAGACATTAAGATAATTTTTTTAAGTGTTCAGAATAACGAGAATAGAGATTTGACTATCAATCTCTATAACCATCTTAATTACACTGAATAACAGACTGGCTTCAGGGAAATACACCAAAACGTTAAAGTGTCGATACTAGGAATAATATATGCTAAACCACTCAGCAGTAGATGGACTAGTCAGGTTGAACATGCAAGCATAACTTTGCCAAAAATAATCGATAAAGGAGTGTCAACAGAAATTATTAAAAAAAAAAGCTTCATCAATAAAAACTACATTCGGTCACTCTAATTATCGATTACAAATAGCTTCAACAGTTAGCCGCTTAGCCAGACACTGAAATTCCAGGCCTACCAGTATGAAGTCAGTTTCAGCAAAAAAATAGTGCTTGCTGGAGAAAGGCAAATCGTCTTACGTTTATACTAGTCAAATGTAACTACACAAACGCTCTGAAAATTGACATTTTCAAATTTCTAAGTGCTTTAAAGTTGTTGATGACATACGCAGCAAAGCCTTAAACTAACTGACATTAGCTTGAAGCGCTAGCCTTCATTTTGCTCTTTGGACGGAAGAAAACTTTACCTCCATGTTGAACGCCTTCACTGCATCCATTGCTGATATAGATTCCTTATACAAATTAACAGGGCAGTTTCTTTACGTAGTCACGAGAATATGAAATTTCATGGCTAAAATACATTCAGCAACACCGAATAACTTTATTTTAATGTCGCGGTGAAAGCATAGCCACCCAGACCTCTGCTACAGTCGGACAAGCGAACGTCACGTGACAAGCTCCCCCGATTTGCTATTTCCTGTTAGCGGTGACGTCACCATACGGACGTCTGCGATAAATCAACAATTTTGAAAAAAAAAGGAAAAAATTAACAAAAGTAAATGCGTGAAAACGTATTTTGAACGATATACCGTTAGAATAAATTCTGTGCGACCTTAAATTGACATACTGTTTTTTTCTTTTTGAAAAGCATATTACGTCCTCCAGTGGCTAAATATTGTATTGCATAGATCTTCAAATTCCCGTCAGAAGCGTTGACCATTATATGATACCAGTAATATGTGTGTGAACTTCAGTCAGCACACCTCCTACATCCATCCTACTGCCGACTCAAGGCTGACATGGAGAACACAACTAGTTCATATGAATGGGAATACTATTATGATTATATTGATCCTGTGGTCGTGGATGAAAGTCAGCTCAAATACAATAAGTGTGAGTATTTGTTCTTTTACAGTACTGCTAAATTATTATCATTAGGAGTAGTAGTAGTAGTAATAATAACTAACAGCAGTTTCTTTTTTGCTTACAGACGCAATAGTTATAATATTCTGGATTTCACTTTGTGGCTTTGTGGGGTTCCTTTTTCTTACTTTGAATCTAATGTCTCACAGTGGAAATTTTCCAGGGTAAGGTACCAATGCATTTGTGACTTAATTTAGATTTACAACCACTTTTCCACATTAATATCTGGCATTTTCTCCTATAATATTCCAGGATCCCCAGATGCAGAATCATACGGCAGAGATCTTGAGTGGATGCTAAATCTTAAAGCGGACTGTTTAAATAAACAAAACAATTGTAACTGTGTAGTTTTGATGAGTGGTTCTGATGATGGTATTAGTGCCATAGAAATCAAAGCAAGGGATCTATGAATTTTATAATTGTTATGTATGTAAAAGAGTTTCATTAAATATAGTAATGCTGTGCTTTAAATTTTAATGTGTACAAATATGAATCATGTCTGAGATATTTAAAATAAAAAATGATTTAATAGCATTTTTCAATTCTTTAGTTTGTTCATTTGTCAACTGAATTTTTTTAGTATTATTAGTCTTAAATCTTAATAGCACTTTGTCGCCATACAGCTTTACAATGTTCTGAGAATCATTTTGGTCAAAACCTCCACTGAATTACATTTTTTAAAGATCAGGTCATAAAGAATAGAATGCACAGAACTTTTATATAAAAGGATTTTACTAATTTTTTTTTGAAAAACGAGTATAGGCTTTTTTTTTTTTTTTTTTTTGCAAGGATCTATTCTAAATATCTAACTTATGCTGCTGCTGATGTCATCACAAATGGCCTTAATAGCTGTTTGACTTGCTGACTTGGAATTTTTCTGTCTTTTACATTTGGCCACCAAACTGACATGAGACAGAAACATCTGAGGTGATGTGGCTCCACTCCACATCTCACTGACGTAGAGTGACAACAGAAACAGCCCCGCTTCTAGAAAGGAGAAAATAAATGCATGATGTAAACTAAAATATAGAACAGTAACTGAATTCTACTGTTGAAATGTGATAAAGGTATCTTACCGTATCTGGATTTTGACAGACAGGCAGACGCAACTGCCTGATGAAGCACTGGAAGGTTGCCTTTGGCCTCTAGTAAGCACATCATGATGTCAGTAAATATCTGGAAAGTTTCCAGTCTTGATGGGATGCTACTATGGCAATAAACTTCTGTGTGGTGATGGAGTCGAAGAAGATCGGCTCTCCAGCCAGAATCATTTAACATAACATTCATAATTTCCTTGTGCTCCAGTATGGCTTTCTTGGCCCAAAATAAAAATTCCTTTGTTCTGTTTTCATCGTATGAGTCCTCTACCAAGCACCTCAGGCACCACTTGGTGAGCAGGTGTACAGCATCACTGGCTAAAGGACTCGGACCAAGTCTGTTGACAAGCTGTGGTTCAGAAACTGGAATCACAGGCTCCCAATGAACAAAGATGCTGCAGAGGTAAGTTTTACACTGCATCAAGTAGCTCCTTTCTTGTTTCTCAGTTTCAGAATCTTCTGCCAGGTTTTGTCTTTGTGATTGGGCCTTGGAAAGGCGGGCTTTGGCTTGAATCTTATCCTTACCTACAAAAGAAGATAACAAGACTGCAGTTAAAGTAGTAAAAATACAAGGAATTACTACATCCACTAAAACGTACATTCTCTAAGGAAATGGAAAATGACAGCATCCAGCATATTACAACCTTTTAATGTGTGCCTGACATAGAAACATGAGAGCATCCTTCGAATGGAAGGTCACCACTCAAGGGCACTCACCAAACAGCTCCTTCAGTTGGTGCTTTTCACAAATGTCTTGTATTTGGGTAAGCAGTGCTGTATTGTGGGCCAAAAAAGCCCAGCAACGGAGAAGAGAAAGAGCTTCTGAGCAGGAGAGGGGCTGTGGGGGGAATGTGAGGCGTCCAGCTTGTGTGTTGAGACTGAGAACTGTCCTTCTATACTTCAACACAGAGCAAAGAGTCTGCAGAAACAGACAGAGCTGTGCAGGCCTCACACATAACCTGGTGAAATATCAACAAAACACTGACATCTTTGACCAAAGACACAAAGAAGTCATAAAACTAGCAACCCTTTGGGTCAAGACAGTGAGGAGGACCTCTAAATATTTACCCGAGATGTCTGCTGATAGTCAAGGCCACACAGAGGAAGTCATTAATCAGAGGCAGTGGCAGACACTTCACTGAGCTTTGGTGTTTTTCATCTGCCGTCATCTGCTTCTCCTTCTGTCCAAGAATCGTAAACCACAGCACATGAAACAGATCTATGATGACACTGAGCAGCTGCTGGTCCACAGTCCTGAGCAGGGAAGGCAGACATATAATATATATGAATCCGACATAAGATATGAGTGTAAATATCAAAGTCAATTTCATAATAAAGACTGAATTAGTGGACTACTATCACGCTTACTTCCTTTCAGCCATTTGTATAATCCACGTTAGGAGCCCGCAGCTCTTTGACAGGTTATAAGCTGCTCTGGTAATGCGAGCAGCCTGCAGCAAGACTTTCATAATCTGGGCCTAGAGATATACACACGGAAAATAAATGTATACTAAACACATTTTAATACTTTGACAATTTATTCCACAATCTATTTGAATTCTTTGTTATCACAGTCTCTTTTTATCTCTTTGCCAGTGCTTTAGTGAATACCTGGCAGTGTTCATCACACAGGGGGCTACTACTGAAGCCCATCAGGATCTGAAAGATGCCCTGCTTGTCACACAGTTCAAAACACTGCCCATCACTCATCCCTTCCTCCAGCACATGTAGGATCCATTCACGCTCCATTTTATGCTGGAAAAAAGGTCAAATTCCAGAGAACTGTCAATTCTGTGAAACAGATAACATGATCTAAGATCTAGTCTGGCTAGATCAAACTAATGAAGGTTAAATAAACTGTGTTTATTTTTACAGCCATTCATTTACTTGTGCACACTAAAAGGACCTGGGCAAGTTTCATGGCAAGGTAAAAAAAACAAAAATATCTCTCATTTCAGGATAAATTACCTCCAGGTCAAAGCCGTAGAAAAGCTTGAAGAACTCAGGGACTCTCCTGAAGTCCAAACTCTGATGAGACAGCAAAAACCTGTTCAACACCACATACATGTGGTCCTCTGTGACGTGGGGAAGAAAAAGCGTAAAAGTAAAATGAGTGAAATAGAAGACATTTATATATGACAACAAATAAGTTTAAGGAGACCTCAACATCCTCCGGACTAATCAACCTTTAAACATGAAACATAACACTTTAGTCAGGATGTAATTAGTCAAGGTCAAATTTCATCAACGTAAAGGGTTACATACCAGGTTTTAGCATCTGCTGAGCCACTTTGGTGACATAAGTGGTCAAAACAAACGAAAGTCTTTGATTTGGGTGTCGGATTCCATTCTTCATCATGTCCATCAGGTACAGCAGCTGTTTGAGACAAACAAACCCTTCAGTGTTTCTTTACATACAACCTTTAAAGACACTTGCTAGCTTCCCCACATTTACCTGACTCTTTTCCCTGAACTGAGAACCTTCCAAGTGTTGGTAGAAGCAGCTCAGCACATGATAGGCTGCTGCTCTCACTTTTGGGTCGTAGCTACTCAGAGCCATCACTGTCACTCCCATGGCATGGCTGGATACAAACTTCAGGCAATCGATCACACACTCTAAGTACAGAAACAGATAAAATGCAAAAGTGATCAAAGAACGTGAACCGATTAGGAATGTTCAAAGAAACACTTCAATAATACTTACCTGGTCCAAGAATAGCACTGAAGAGAGGCAAAAGAAAACAGGGATCATACATATTCCCAAGGTCCTTCCTGGCACTGTCAGTGTAAATGAGCCCCTTGTCTTCCTATATTTGAGTAACAATTGGAATTGCATTTCAATATGACATACCATCTTGCTCCTCAGATTCACACAGATTTAGACAGATTAGTGAACACTAATTGAAAAAAATAGGGCGTTTGTGTACAAAGAGGTCTTGTACAGAGGTCTTACATTTTAGATCTTTGGGTTCAGCTCATGAAAAATGGGAGCAAAAACTGCATTCTGCATTTATTTTATGTTCAGTGTATTCATGAAATACTGCTTAGAAAATCACTTTAGAGATAAAATGCAGCACTTTATGACAAAAGCTAATCTGGAAAATACACTGCTCATAAAAACTGACCTGGGTCATCATTTTGCGTTGCTGGGGAAAGTGTGCAACAGTCTGCAGCATCCTGTCAGTATTCAGCAGGGCCAACAAATTATCTGAGCTGACCTGCTTCCAAAGAGAAGCTCCTAGGCCTTTCCTGGTTTTGTGATGTTCTACAGCAGCTGGGCCCCACAAGAAGGCTCTGCAGTTGGAAGGAATTCATTAATGAAGAGACTTCTTTCATGTGTAGGTTTTCCAAATGTGAAAGGAACTCACTGAAATTTCAGCAGGCTGACATTGTTCCTTTCATATTCTTGAAGGAGTAGTAATATTTTCTGATCTACAAACCAAAAAAGTAGATGTCACAGGAAAGCAGAATAACACCCAAAAATACAGGAATACTTTTAGATCCTACCTAAAGTACTCAACGTTACTCCATACGCGCCCAAAAGTACAACAAAGTGATTGCTGGTACAGACTGCTGGACATTTCTTCACCAAACAGAGAAGTAAAGACACCAAAGCTTCTGTACAGACAACACATTTGGATTTGTCTGCAAAAATGAAGAAATGAAATGTGCTGAAGTTTGAAATTTTTAACCCACACTAGTCATACCTTTAGAAGAATTCTTGGGCTCTTCACCAGAGTCCAACATTGTGGGCAGAAAGAGAGAATGGGTGCTGGTCATCATATGAATGGTTGATAATGAGACCAGATCCTTGTGGCCTTCACTGTCAGTATAAATCACCTCCAACAGGCTGCTCAGTGTATTCAGAAAAAGGTGATCTTTGAAGCGATACCTGCCACAGCAAAGTTGTTTAATGTCACTGAAACAAAATAACAGTTTTTATGAGACACTTGAAGAAGTTCTAACAAAAAAAAATCTTACTTCAGTCCATTCTTGACAAAACTGTTCCACTCAGATGCAGTGATGTCTTTAGATGATGACTGAATGATAATAATAAAAAGTTACATATAAATGAAATAAAAACACGAGTGTGCATGTGTGTATGAGAAACCCACAAGGTGTTGACAGAGTTTTTCCAAAATGCTCCTCTCCTGCTCAGATGGTGAAGCAGTCTGATCTTTATAGTGGCTGTAACTGGCAATGAGACACTTGGTGGCAGCAGTAACAACAGACTTCCTCCAAGTTTCTTTTTCTTCTGGAAAATCAGCCAGTTTTTCAGTAATAACATCAATTAATTTCCACCTGGAAAGGAGGAAAAGAGGTTATACAATAACTTCTAATGATCAGAATTTGTTTAAGTTCAAAGCTGAATAAATACCTTTCAAAATTGTCCACGTTTTGAAGAGCAGTCGGCAGGTTGTCAATCAGGTTCCTGATGTCACTGATGTTTGCAGACAGTTTGATCAGGCTAGATAACGCTTCACTCTGTTGGGTTTTTGAGTTCTTAGTCACGTTTCCCAGAACACATTGGGACAATTTGTAGAGCAACTTTTGCTTCAAGGCTTTTAAAACTTGTTTTTTCACTGTAAAAACACAAATTTATATTTAACGTACCATAAGAGACATAAAGTAAACAAAGATTTTGTCTTATTTACAAGTCAATAACAAACCATCTGTGGGCCTGGCTGGATCCTCTTTACTTGCCATCTGCAAGTAGACTATAATCAGTGGAAGGAACATTTCTGTGTTGTCCAAAAGCTTCTCCATGTTTGAAGGTTCTAGGCACCACATCTCAAAACAAAGAAGATGGGTGGAGCAGTTCTGTAGTAACAGTGAGCTGATTGCCTGAGTGTTGTGTGAAGGATACTGGAAACAATGCAGCAAAATGTCTTTGTTAATAAGCTTGGCACTGCCTGGCTCATCACACAAAGTCTGCAATAAGAAGGCCTCTAGTGTGGGGCTGGAGCAGAACAGGAACAAAGTCCCTAAACCATAGAGGTGTGTCTGAGAGAGAAAGATACTGTGGTCCAGGGAAGAGGTTGCTTTAGACTCTGTGAGGATCTGTACTGCTGCCTGACCATATACACTTAGCTCAGCTGGTGCCCCCTTACTCCTGGGGAGGATAAGACTCTCCGGAGGGAGAAGTAACAAATTGGAAATGACTTCATTCAGCTTAACAGAGTCTAAGTAACAGTGCAAAGACAAGAGGGCTTGGAAAGGTTTAGAGTGTTTCTTAGCCCCCTGGGATGGCTTTTCCAGCACTTCCTTAAGCACTGACTTTTCTATAGCCTCCACGTAGCTACAAACAAGGTCCAGGCGAGCCAGATCATTGAGAACAGGAGCGCTGGTCTTTAACAAGGCCAGAATGTCCTCATTCAACTGAGCGCATAGCTGCTTTAATCTGACAGGGTTCAGGGTGTGGGGTGGCAATGCAGACAACTCCAGGGCCAGAAACCACTGTGCCAAACATGGATGCTTGAAGATGGTGCCAAGTACGGAAAGAAGCATCTAAACAGAGAAAAGATCATTTTAGAATCAGCATGAAATAAAGAGATAAAGTTATAGTTGAATTTCTCTCCAACCTGTTCTTTCTTAGCTTCTTCTGCTGATGATTGGTTGATTTCTAGGAAGAGCTCTGATCCTTCCTGGGGCTTCTCAGCCGTTGGCACAGAGTTTGTGTTCTCCTGGAAATCTCTCAACATGGTCACCAAATCCAAGAGTATCCCCATTAAGGTCCTCACAGGGTCAATACCTATTTCTTTGGGGAACTGTGGAGAATATATATTTTATATTAAGATCATACCTTTTGTCTAAATAGCAACTTAGATTAGCAGATAAGCTTGTGCTGTTTTCTTACAGTGCCAACAATTTCCAGGGTTGATTTTATGTAGAGTAAGATCTGTTTGACTGCTACTGGATACTCAGCCATTGACATGGAGGAGAGAGATTCCTCCACTTTCTTTCTGAAAGCATCCTTGAGCAAAGTGCTCATTCCCTGGCTATAAGCAGCTTTCATCAGCGCAGTGAATGAAGACGGTAATGATAATTCCCATGAACAGCCTTCAGATGACGTAAACTGTGATAAGAGACATTTGTTATTTAATATACTAAGAATTTAACAAAACCCCTGTTAACAAAACTGACCAGTTCCTCCTGGCACTGTCGTGGAAGCCATTTGGAGTAATACGCATGAAGGCTTATGATGGATGGATGAGGAAGAGCAGAGGGTTCTAAAGAAACAAGCTCTTTGTCATACTGTAGCATAGCCAAACAGAGTGGGAGCGGTTCTCTCTGACAGTGCAGCACATCAGAAAGAACTGCAGACAAATACTCAAAGACCACTCCTGAAAGAAAAAAAATACACAGTTAGGAGATAAATATATTCAGAAATATTACACGCTGTGCCTTTAATAAATAAGCATATACACTTCATTCGTACGGTACTGTACCCTTGTCTGCTGGCAGTTTGTTTCTGGCCTCCAGAGCAGCAGGTACAAACACACTGAAAGGGAAGGTCTGAAGAATGAGCTCTTCGCTCAGAGATGGCCCGAATTCCTGCATCTCCCCTTCAGTACTCTCCATGATGACATCCAGCATGTCTATGACATCTTGAAAACATTGTTGACAATAGAAACAGATATGGTCATGCTAGGGAAAATAGAAACTGTCACTGGAATATTTAAATCCTCACCATCTATGTGTGAGACTGGGGCACTGGCAGTCTCGCTCTCTTGGCTACTCAGGTTATCTTGCAGGTAAGCTGCCTCCTGGACAAGGCTGGCAACCTTATCTGTGTACATGTAAGAACTGCTCACAAGTTTCCCCAATACCTAGAGCAAGTGCAAATCATAATTTAACGTGACTTGATTTGAGTAAAAAAGGAACTAAGTAAATAAGCATGTTGTGCTGATAACTCACCCTCTCCAAGAACTGAATCACTGTTTCTTGTTGGTTTGGATCTACTCTTGCCAGCTGATTGAGCCATATCTCCAGCTCCATCCAGGTATACTCAAACACCCCACTGTCCCTTAGCACCTAAATAAAAATCAGACGTGGCGTTTCCTTTTACCTAAAAATATGCTTATATTCACAATATTTTAGTAGAAATTTGAGCATTTTGTATATGCTGGGGTGCTTGACCAACACAAGATGAAAGAAAATAAAACAAAAAGCCTCTTACTTTCAGAATTAGTGAGCGTGTAGACGTTTTCAGATGACTGCTGCTGCTGCTGACAAACATCTTCAGAAGCAGGTAAAGTACAGACTTTTCTCCAGATGACTCTGAATCTGCAACATCCTGAGAACAAAAAAACTGCACATTTAAAATAATATTTATCATAAACTAAAAATAAATAGTAATCCAAAAAATGGGCTTGAAATAAGCGCAGCAGTACAAGGACTTTACCTGTATCCGGAACCATGAAAACTTGCTTGCAGGGAGATCTAATGCTAACTGTAGTATCTGATACTGTAAAACTGGAGGAACTTCTTCCCGTATTCCTTTGTCAGACACAATACCTAGAGCAGTGAAAAAAAAAAAACATAAACAACTAATATCATGCTCAAAAGATAAACTGTATTTACACACAGTCCTAAAAATATTACCTTTCAAGAGCTTGCTGAAGTCAAATTTGCACTGGCTGACCAGATGTGGAACCACTTTCTGGTAAAGACATATGATCTGAAGAATCAGAGCCTTTAAAAGAATAATCTCAGCTGTCTCAGCAGCTGTTAAAAAGGGGGAAAACAAACGACCAGTCATTTGACTAGTTACAGTCTATGATAACATAAGAAGTATGTTCTGTATGAGTACCAGGAATTTCATTTTTGTCATCTTTCTGTGTGACACTTCCTTCAGTTGGTGTATTTTTTTCTTCATCATTCATCTTTTCCTTCTTGCTAAGTGACTGCCACTTTGCAATTACACCTGTTATATCAGGCAAAATCTGAAATAAATAAGTAGTTATAAGTACATGGGTAGATGTGAGTGGTTAAAAGTATAAATACTGACTGGATATCTGTGCCTTGTCCTTACCTTGCTGAGAGCCTCCCTGTACTGCTGCAGCAGTTCTGCCATCATGTCAAGTGTGTATCCTTTTGAGTTATGCCACTCTGATTTCTCCAAAAGGTACTCTATATTCTTATTAGCTCGTTTCAAGATGAAGTTTGTCATGGACAGGGTTGTGAGCTGCGCTGCAGTGTTCGCAAGCTGATGAATAGAAGATATTTGGAAAATATGTAATAATCTAACTACTATACATAATACCATACTGTGTTCAGTAACTTGTGATAGTGCAGTTACTGGATGAGTTTCTCAGTCACTTACACTGAGCCCCTGAGTGAAGAAGGACTTGTTACAGACTGGAGGAAGCGATACCACCATGATCATGGAAAGCAAACGAGGAAGAGCAATGACTTCAGCAGTTTGAAAAATGGCGGAAATCTCTGGCTGGGCATCATAGATCTGAATTGTAATAAAAGATTTTTAAGGAATGGTACAATATATAGCTAGTGTGTAGTATGTATGAAAGCAGTATCTTACCTTTTTGAGTAACTGGACATTTTCCTGCCATGCACTTTTACAGCGAGGTGTATACAAATACTGAATTTCTTGGAAGTATCTGGCCAAAATATCAGGGCAAGCCTTCAGAACACTGACCACCAGGTCTGCCACTAATCTATCCTCAGTGGCCTGCTTCAGGCCCACCAAGAACTTGAGCAAGACAATGTTGCCAGGTCTGTTGAGAATTAAAATGCCATGTTCAGCATGAGGACTGCGTGTAAATTAGGAAAACCTGACTCGCTGTTTACTTACCTGCCAGCTGTGCCATAGCTGGCGTCATGAAAACTGATACCATGCTTACAAGAGCTACAGAGGTCAGTAAGGAAGCTGTGAACAAGATCCCGTACAGCAGATATCCCAGCATGATCAGAGTCTTCTTCCACCTCAATTACAGAAAAAAAGATTTAGACTCATTAGTTATAAATTAAATTTGTTTCCATTTTGTCTCCATCCAACACACAAAAAAATGAGGTACTCACATTGTCATCAGTGGATACATCCACAAGGCCATTCCATTTATACAAGGATGCTATGTTGGCCAATACAGCAGGTGTGAAAAAACTTACTTTCTGGGTTTTACTTATGGCCTTATTTAGTACAACCTGCAACAACAAAAAATAAACGTGTAAGTGTCAAATCCATAAATCTGTTCTAAATGGGGAGTGAGCAGTGGAAGACTTACTCTGGTCTTCAGTGTGGATAAAATAAGATTTACTACAGACATCCTGTCTTCCTTTATACCTGTACTTAGGATCTCTGGAAGGAGTTCTGACAAAAGCATCAAATCAACATACCATCAACACAAACTAAGATTACTGTGAAGATTTTGATTGACATCTTAATACAGACCTACCTTTGAATTCTAAAACTTGTCCAATGGTGGTATTATTTCCAGACACCAAAAAAGATAGCACAAACTGGACAAAAGCCATGCGTACATCAGGTCTTCCCTGAGGATTTCACAAAGGAAAAATGTGAGGATATTTCTATATAGTGTCAGTGAATCAAATTTAAGCTAAGTTCTAAAACTCTGCTCTCATTATATTATCAGGGGGATTGGGTGTAATGTAATGATAGAACATTTGATTTTGTCAAACCTACTACTCAGTCTGAACATGACTACGCATACCTTCTTGTCCTTTCTCTTTGCCAGGCCTGATAGAGATTTATTGACGTGAATGCAATTTAGGACCTCTTGAGCAGCCTCTGGACCCTGAGACACCAAAGCAGTCAGGAAACTGAGGCACTGACGAACAAACCTGTGCTTGACAAAAACAGAACATTAGCCTTATGTAGTTAAACGACACCACAATCAAACTGTTAAAATATTTATTTTACTTAAAAACAACAACCTGTGATTGGTTGAATGGAGAGAGGACTGCAGAAGTTTCATGTAGCCAGACACAGTTTTCTTAACAATAGCATTGCCCACCATGCTAAAGTGGGAAAGGTCGCTTGCTGTCCTGAGAAGTATCATCTCCAGGCTTTCAAAAATCAGGATCAACTGGCAAGAGAAAATCCATTCATCCATTAATTATGCCATTAATTCAATTCAATTCCATTAATAATTCCATTCATTTCAAAATTTAATTTATACATCGCTTTGCCATAAATATGCTGAACCAACCAATCAATAAAAGTGTTTCATATTACCTCTGTCTCTACATGCTTTTCTCCCTCCAGCAATTTGAATATTTCTGTACACTCCATTGATATTTTAATGAAACCTTCAACCACATCATACACGTCAGATGATGGCAGCTTCTTGGCAGCTGATACGAACGACTTTAGACCTGCAGCAGAGAACACATAAAGAAACACGCAGCCCCAAACGGAGTGAAACTGCAGCTCAAGCTTACTTTAAAGACTACTTTGAAGACTTTATAACTACCGTGATTATCGCAGTATCGGCAGCGTGAACGTGTAAACTCACCGTTCATGGCAGAACTGGGTTCTTTCAGCATAGTTTTAAATGCAGTTCCACTAAATTCTGTATCTTTTGATATTTTCACAGGGGGGTGTGACTCCGTAGAGTCATCACTAATGCGCTTTTTACTCATTTTCACTCCCAAAATGGGTGAAAAGTTATCAATGTGTTAAAGTTAGTGTACACCACAAGTTCTTGGTCGGTATCCCACGTTGTAGCGTAAACAGAAACTGTCCTTTGAAATTTCGATCCGGCCGGAAAAGAGCACTTCTGACTTTTAGTTCCGTACAATTCAAAAGACGCGGATAAAACGCTATGGGGATCGGCAGTTTGTAGTTTTTACCACAACGATATAGACCTGCTTCTAACAAATAGTAACTAATATCAAGACACGAGTAATATCAATAGAATGTTATTGTTTTTAACGAAAAATTGGGTAGATTGAAGAAAGAAATGCCTGGGGAAAATGAAATATTGAGATTCTGAACATTCTGAACAAATTCGTACAACAGATTTAACACGCCGTCTTAACAATTGTCCTTCCTGGATGTGATATTCCAGCTTCTTAGTCACTATTTGATCCTTACTAATTTATAGCTATTTTGTATTATATTTATTTTAAAATAAAAATCATCATGTTGTACGTCAAATATCTGGCCACAAGAGGGAACCTTTGCCTATACTATACATTGTTAGCGATATACAGTAGTCATTTAATAAATCTCAAAGTCCTGATTGATGCAAAATGTTGCTTATACAGTAGTTCTTCTGTGTGTTTTATAGTTTTCCTTAAAGTACAAGTCGTGAAAAGGTGTGTGTGTGTGTATGTGTGCGCGCGCGCGCGCGTGCGTGTCGGTCGGTCTGTCTGTCTGTCTGTCTGTCTGTCTGTGAATATAGAGCTTATCCAAAATATGAACTACATCATTTAGAGTCTCAGCTTGGCACATATGAAGGATCAACATGTTCACTGACAATATGTCACTCTTTCTTGAGGCAGCTCCTTGTGGCTTGTCTGTCCTCCAAATAGGACTGGGACTCTGCACTGATGCTCTTAACATCAAGGCATGGTATTTAATGCCTGAAATAAATCTGCTGCACTGCTGCTAAATTACCTGTTACTGAAGTGGAGTGGGACCAAACTGTGCTGGATGCGAGTGGAAACAGGAGTGGCACAGCTGTGCAAAACCTTTTCCGGTCCATAAATGCCATGTTTATTTTTGAAGTTCTGGCTTGGTGTGCACCGCTTCTCTTTTAAACTAAATGGTGGGTGTGCAAAGCCTACTGAGCACTGACAGGGATGGTCAGGCTTTTATAGTCCTGGGATGTATGTCTGAGATGTCCATCAGCTGAAGAGGGGTTGCATCGTTGGGGACCGCAGAGAGAGAGATCATGTCAGAAGGTCAAACAACAACTTGATTCGTTTTTAGAATTTAGGAAATAAGAATGAAAATTAAGGGAATTCATTACTGCTGTACCATGATTACCTCTGTTATGACAACAGTAGCATGACTGGATCTGGTTAGAGACACTGGGTGGTTTCGAAAAAATCCTCCTCCACACCTGAAGACACTTTATCATGCTTGTTTTTCCACCACAGACCTTTCTGTGAGGTTTCTGTTGTGTGCCTCTCACAGTCTCACAGTACTTCCTCATTATAAAAGTACCGTTGGAGGATCAAAGTTTACTCCAGGCCTAACAAACAGCCAGACACTTGGCCAGTCAGAAACATCTGGTGGTAGTTGGCTCCAGCTGTTGGTATGTGCCCACACTCCCGCAATTAGGATCCAGGTTAGATGTGGAGATCATTTCACATAAGCTGCATGGTTCTGCTCGATCACTGGCCACAAATGGTGGGAAGAGACTTTTTGATACACCAAGAACAGATTCTCTGCACTTTGGGACAAAATTAATAATTGAAAACAACACAAAACAGTAAAACACATCATATAAGACAGAACCTGATGTTGTGTTTTCTGTCTTTCAGATAAAGTTTTCATTAGCTGTTATTTATTTCATCTAGTACTATATTGTGATGTTTTATTCCAATATTTGTGCAGCTCTCAGATGTCAACGTTGTGCTTTAAAAATAAATGTGGATTGGATTGAAAAAGAAAAAAAGAAGAAGATTTCGTGCAGCATTTTATTTCTAGTGACAGCATTGTGATTGGATAATTATTTGGTTTAAGCCATTGGCTGAAGGTTCCTGAAGATGAAGGACAGGATAAAAGGCCTATGATTCAGTCAGAGGATTTTGGTTCTAAACCACAGAAAATCATTAAAGGGCACAAATGGGATGTGGTTATTTACTACATCTAAGAATATAAAATAATTTTTTTTTCACCATTGAAATGATCACCGGTATATTTGTGGAACCTTGCCTCTGTATTTTTAGTTGATGGCTAAGCAGCTGGTTTTTAGATAGGTACTGATTATAGTGTTTGTTCAAACTGAAGCCCACGTGGATTTGACAGTAGCAAACAGGACTCTTCTTGAACATCTGTGTGCAACTAACACTGAAACGCTGCTTAACTGCCATCTCTCACAAAGGGCCGTATTTATTCTCCAGCACCTTTTATACATTATTTTTGGAAGAAAACATTAACATTTCGTTTTCTTTTTTGAAACATTTCATTCATCCACTGTTGAAAATAACAAGGGGTGGCTGTATGCCAGGTGGTAGCGTGATACGAAGGTCGTTTGTTCAATTATGACCCCTGAATGGTGTGTCTTTGAGATGCGCCATCAACGTGCAAGATGCGCATTAATGGTCATTCCTGACAGACGTTTGCCTTATAAGTGTCTTATAAGGCTGACCACAATGATTATAGAAATATTATCCCAAAATTAACCTATTTTACACATTGCATGTATTGTGACTTGAATTCTGAAGTCACATTAGAGCAGCTCTCCAGTCGTCAGAAGTTGAATGAACATGATCTCTGCTGGGTAATGAAATAGATAATATACAAAGACATGCATAAACTTTTTTTTTTTCTGTAGAGGGATTTGACTTGTAGCTTTATGGCTCTGTGAGAAAACAGCATGTTGAAATACATATAAAACGACTATTTTACAGTAATATTAAAAGCAGTCATGCATTCAAAATAAAAATGAGCACAAGATGCTACATTAATATTGAGAAAGAAGGATTTAAAGTTGAAAATCATACACATTACATGACTATTCTGGAGTCAAACCTCCCCCAGGAACTAGTTATCCTTTTATCTATCCATCCAAACAACTTAGTTTTGCCTTTTCTAAAAATCATGTGACCCTTTAAGTTGAAATTGGCAGGCAGCGTGACTGCTGATATCTAGAAAAAGAAACTGCTGGACCATCAGTATTGCTGAGTGGAGCCATGGCAACCTTATGGGTGGCATAACGAGACTTCGGACACCATCAACACAACATACAACAGATGTTTATTTTATTTTTACTTTCCTCTGAACCTGGGGAAATCTCTAAATGAAAAACAGAAAAACACATTACAGAATGCTGGCGCTAAGTGAACGCAGGTTCTAAACTCTGCACGCTTTTCTTCCAAAATCTGTTTACAGGATTGTAGTTTATTGGCGATGAGCAGTTGTGGTTTGTTCTTTTATCTCATGGCTTGACCAACAGCTCAATCCACCAAAGAAAATTCCATAGAAAAACAGTTTCTGCGCTGGAGCAAAGGTTTTACTCCGTGTCTCAGCTGCAGCAGACTGAATGTTCACCTCATCTTCCCCGGTGAAGGGATGAAGGAATTGAGCCAGGATGCTCCATTTTGACCCTGGCAGTCATTGTTCATTTCAGTGCCAAGGCATATTGCAATGGTGGGTCTCAGATTGATAGAGCATAGCGTCAACGCTTTTTGAAATTTTTCCTCTGACAGCGTTGTGAGCTGTGAAGTAAAGGGATTAGAGTCTTTCCCGCAATCCTCAAAGAAACATTTGCTTGAACAATTTAATTGTTTTGGGAATTCCAGGCCACCCCTCTCAATGCTGCATTCCTTCCCTGCACAACAGAGCACATTCCTGGTGAATAAAAGTGATCTCCATCAGAATCAGTTAGGACTCCCTACAATGTCTGAGGAATTTCATCCTGCAGCAAAACGACGTGCAGGACTGCGTGATTGATAGTGTATTAATTAGAAAGCATTCACGGTGGGCAGCGTCAAAGGAGGGCCTTTTCTCGCTCTCCGTCTCTCTGAAGTAGGTGTTATTGTTGGAAAGCTTTCTGTTATTAAGTGGACAGCAGCCAGAATATCTGATCTAAACGCGCAAGACAAATGAAATGTGAGGATGCTGCATTATTCCCACACGAACTCGAAGATATATATTCAATATTCTCTCTCAAAATCTCATTATGGTTGTAAAAGAAATATTTTGCATAGACTTGGCAGGGTCGCTGCATGGTTGGCGGGGGGTGGTGGGGGGTCATTTTTAATAATTTTCTTATCCACTAACTGTATTGCTGTGGAGACGAATGCCAGCGGCTGGATTAAAAATAAACCTACCAGGCTATTAGCCTGCTTACTTCTGCAGCAGAACAAGAGGTAGCATTCACAGCCACACTTATTATTTTGGGATGAACATTAACCAAATCTAATTCAGTCTATTATATGCATTTATATGCATACAATAGATAATGAATATTAAAGCAAATCAACATTAATTATCACAACTATTGTATAATACAATATTAGCCAGCGTATAATAGATTTGATGCACTTTTATTCGGTTTCCCCCAGTGGAGGAGACCATCACACACAATTGAATCTCGATTAAACCCAATCTGTTTGTTCTTCCATGGACTTTCAGGGCTGCTTCATGAGCCAAGCTGTGTGGTTTTCATGGTCAGATGTCACTAAAATAACCATCACAGGGAAATTACTGAAACCACAACCTTATAATGTGGACAAAACTGTACCTCAAAGCAGTTTCTCAGATTTATCAGCCATCACAGTACCCTTTTTTCTGTTTAAAAAATATATATCAGTGGGTATGCTCTGCACTGGTGAGAGGGACACATTAAAATGTAATTACAATTTTGCCATAAACTCTGTTTTGCAAAAAAAAACAAAAAACAAAGAACAAAAACAAAACAAAACACAAACCTGTCATTAAGTAAGATTAGCAAACTACCTATCAATGTTTTGATTAACTGTTGTTGCTGATAAATCAGGTTTCTCTGTTAAATGGCTTGACATAAATACCTTTCAGAGCAGTCAGTCGTTGACTATAAAGAGGTGTGACTGCTCCAACACTGCTAAAGATGCAAACTAGTGCTTCTCTGGGGAGAAAATGTAAGCTATGCTCCTTTCACGACTTACAAAATGTGAGGAAAAGTTAGTTGCATTGATAAAATCACCCCCAGGAGATTTCCTGACTTCTAACTTCAGAGAGTAAAAAACTCTCTCTCTCTATCTGTATGTGTGTGTGTGTGTGTGTGTGTGTGTGTGATGCTCCTGCTGATGGGGAGGTTATTTTTAAGGTGCTGCGTGCCGGTGCATCTAATTCTGAAATTTGACTGACTTAAAGGTTCATCTGAAGAAGCACCAGCTTTTTTATAATAAAACATTTAAACACAAAAGTAAATGAATGAGAAAGGTGGTTGCAACATTATCTATCTATCTATCTATCTATCTATCTATCTATCTATCTATCTATCTATCTATCTATCCTTATTCAACTCTTTTTGTTTGTCAAACTCTACATTTTAAATCCAGGTGTGACCATCCAGACTGTTTTTATGGCTTCCCTTCTGAGGGGTGATGATGGCACCAAGGTTCAGGTTGGTTTGCTTTTTGCAGCGTGGCCCCAGCTCCCTGCAGCAGCAGCAGCAGCAGCAGCTCAGGGCAGAGGAGCAGGAGTTTTGGAACAGGAGCCCTGAAACAGGAGGTTACGCTCTGTCACGTGTTGAATAAATTAGATTGGGAGAGAGACGTCGGCCGATCGGTGCCACACTGCCTTCAGTCGGCGTGCTGCATCGGTGCATGCAACAGACACTCCAAGGTTTTACCGAAAAGGTTGCAAACAGTTGAAATTTGAGCTTTCTCGTCAAACATCTCTTAGACATTCACAGGACGGCGCAAACAAACGGGGAGATCTTTGGAAAAGCACTCCTGAAAGGGGGGATCTTCTCTCACCGGCAAAAGACAGCCGCCTTTTAGATCTAAAAATGGATGTAACTTTAACTTTGGAGCACGCAGAGGAGTACTGAAAAAATATCCCGCAAGTCTTCTCCTGAAACACAACAAGCAACAGATGTATGTGAGTATCGATCACGTAGGTTTTGATTCTGATCTTCATCCACAATAACCTGGCGTTGTCATCTCCGCAGTTTAATCCAGAACTGCGGATCTTTTTACGCACACATTCGTCTGTTGAGCTGTCTTTTATCTGTACGCTTTCCCCGTTTGCCATTATTCAGTGGACTCAACTTGAAAAAAGACCTCGGTAACTACTTTTAAGCAGACGAGTCAGATCTAACGGTGCAACATTTGGGTGCAGCCTCAACTCTATAAAGACAGCTCGCTGGACAATGCCTGGAGGTTGTTTCAAGGATAGAAATCCAGAAATCTAGGTCTGTCGCGCTGCGAGGCGGATCGGTGTGCGCTTTTAAGGATTACTTAATCTTTGGGGAGTAAACCTCGATTTGATAATAGATTATAGCGAACTATATCAAAGTTCATGAAATGTTCTCTCAGCCTGCGCACAGACTTGACCGCGGCTAAATATTTTAACTGTATGACTGGCACTCCGCGAAAGAAAAGAGATTTTTTTGGGAGGGGGGGTGGGGGTGGGGGGGCAAATTAGTGGATCCTACGGGGCTCTTGCATTGTCCGGAGAGTGCTGCCGCTGTGCCTTTGTGCGTCGCTCTTACTCTATTTGAACAAATACCAAATGATTATCTGCATGCTGCACCGTTATTATGCTGGAAGTCTGGTGTTCGCTGACCGTGAAAAAGTGTTCCTTTCTCTCAATTAATAAATTAATTAAGCCTCTGCAGGGTTCCATCACCGCGTACTTGAGTTGTAACAGTGAGGTTGCAATTGTGCAGATGAGTCATAAGAAGTTATTCAGTTCAGTTGTTGTTCTTTGTTTATAACTGAATAATTCATATGGTGAATAATACCATTGTGCTTGTTAGGCCAGAGGCTACCTGTTCTGTTTACAATCACTCATATTTGACACACAGTTGGCCTCATTTTTTAAATATTTCTGAAGTGTTTCATATTCCTATTTTCTGTGTCATCAGTAACGATTTACAAACTCTGTAAATGTGACTGTTGGAATCTCTAGGTGCAGGAGAGTAATCCCTGTTTTTTTATTGTCTCCATCTGAGCTCCACCAGCAAAGGTCATAGACTTCCTTGAACAACCTTCTGCATATGAATCTTAACATATCACTTGAACTTTGACCTCAGCTTTACTAACGCCGTGTTGTGCACTTTTGCCGCCCTTGCTACTGTGACTTGATCCACATCTGTTTCTAATCTGTTTTTAATGATGCAATCTGGGCAATAACAGACGGTGTCCACTTAAAACACAGAAGGTGTGTGTGTGTGTGTGTGTGTGTGTGTTGTTGTTATCTGCAGCATCTTCTTCAAACATTTGAATCTTTGCTTTTGGAATGATGATTGTTTTGGACTTCATAAAGCATCGGCACATTTTGAAAATGGTTCTGGTGCTGTCATGGTCAGGGAATGCATTTGCATCAGGAGACAGTGGGAAACATCCAGTGGCTTTTTCCATTCGGAAGCTTAATGGAGGCCACTGTGGCACTTGTGAGGTGCAGTGATCTGGCAAATCTTTAGTGTTTTCAAGTTTTCTTCACGCTAAGCCTGCCATCTTCATGTCCAAATGGCAGTCCTGTCCCTGGGTTCTGACATTGTTCCAAATGCTGTCATGGAATAGCAACACTCAAATTAGCTACAGTTGTTGCCGATTGGGGTGAATGTTGCGTGCGTGCTAATTAAGCTCATTGGCATGCTGCTGTGATTTATAACTAAGCTTTGTGGATCAGACACTGTGGTTACACCATGATGGCAAGTCCATCTACAACACATCATAAACATTATTATTATCTTAGTCTATAATATTGGTTTTGAGAATCGCACACTGCATGAGAAGCAAAGAGGTAAACATGAAATCTTACCAGCTTACTGCTTAAACAGATTTTGATGCAGATTCTTGTCATGCTAATAAAGAGCCTAAAGTAGGTTAATATCCGATGCACTGTAACAGAGGTTTCATTCTGTACAAAAGCCTTAGAAATCTTGGATTTGTTTGGCTAACGTGGTTTAGTGGATTTAGGTTTAGGAGAAAGTGGGCCAAAGCTCTAGTAACCAGCTAACGGTAAGATTTACCTTAATCCAACTTAATTGAGGTGCAAACTACAATAATAGTAATTAAAAAAAAAATAAATCAAAATAATTGCTAATAATCAGATGGAAACCTTGACAATCCAATCTGGACTCATGATAATGAGTTTTGGCTTTCTTCCAGGCACGTATGAAGTTGTAGATCATGTCAATGAGCAATAGTTGTGAGCACTGGTCAAGTTTCATTATTAATGTTTAAAATAATATCTTGTAACTTAAAGTAGAGCATTACAACCAGACCTACAACAAAACCGAATAGTTGCACATACAAGGCTATAATTACAAAATGAGCGATCCAGAGGGTTCGGCCCTGAGGAGGTTCCACACTTGATCAGTCAGAGCTGTCAATCATTACAAGCCATTATGAATATAGATAAGCAAATCAGACAAGAAGCCTGGGGAGACTGGGTGACACATAGTTTAAACACTGAAGTCATGGACCTTTCTGGACTTTATAATGCATAATGTCCTTTTCAACATCGTATTGTCCAAGTAATCTACACCAGTGTGTCTGCTGTGCACATGTCTGCCAGTGTGCTGTAGCTTAGCAATAGAATGTATTACTGCAATCATGGCATTTGGATAAAATTCTGGCTTTGCAAAGCTATCCTTTGTAGTTGGGAGAACATTCCATAACCTCCAGTAAAGCTCAATTGTATATTTTTTCTTGATTTCATTCATTGTTAAGATATTCAGGTAATCAAAAGGTTTTTGTTATGTTGCTCATTTAAAGTAGGTGGAGGTATCGTATGAATTTATTGACCTTATATCTAAGTCCTTATCATTTTTGTATTTGTCATCTGACAATGAACTGAATTCATGCTAATGCAGCAAAGATACCATGTCCCATTTTTAATAACAAGTCAAGCTCCAGGATTTATTTTACTATAACGCATTAGAAATCAGTCCAGTTTATGACATAAACGTTAGCATTTCCAGTGTTGTGGTCTCCAAATCACGGCAGACTGAAATTAGTAATGGAATCTGGGGTGCTCATGGACGACTTCCAGCAACCCTCAATTACAATATTGCAAAGCCAGAAAAGGGAGAGAAGTAGACTGAATGGAGCCCTTAACTCTGCTGTGTTTCTCTGCCACTCAAACTTGCTTTCACCACCATGGCTGAAACAGATGGCCAAACTGTGTTTTGGGATGCATAGGAGGCATTTTCTGCACACGTAGATGTTTTGTAATTGTTAGTTTGCATTTATCATCAAAACCAGCGGAGGGAGCCTCAAAACCTCTCAGCAGAACGTCACTCATAAGTTATACACAGAATGTGCTTTATGTATGTAATTTCTTGGAATAAATGTCTGGTGCAGCCATATCAGTTGACTTAAACCAGATGCATGGAATTTAATGCATTTAAACTGAACCATAAACATTAGAGTGATTAAAAAATATATTAAATGTGCCAGATATTTGTATTTAATTCTTATTTAGAAATGCCTGTCAGGTATCCACTGATAATGGAAGGACTTTTAGACTGGCCAGTCTGTGTGTTTGTAATTTTTTTGGCATACATAAATATGAACTTGTAGATTCAGATTAAATGACACTGATGTAGTAAGGTCACTGGATAACAGCCAAAGATGTCTCTGCTGATGCAGTGCACTCTGGTTTGTGGGTGTGCTGTTTTATTTAGCAAAGGAGAACTCTCTGGTATGTACTGTAGGACCAAAAAGGTGTTGACTTATGAAGTGAAGTAAAGAGTGCAGGGAAATATTATGTTCATGGACTATTGTGTGTTGTGGATGGGAACAGAGCCCATCAAACATATGGAAATGTGTTTAAGACAAATGCACATTCTTCTAGATGTAGAAGTCATAAACCATCTCTCTGTTCCTATTGCATTTCTATTTCTAAATCACTCAGCTTTTCATTCTTTCTTTGTGTGTCTCCAGGTGTAAAAAAGAAGAGCCAAAATGAGGACAGCTTCCAACGAGTTTCGGGTGTCTTTGAAACATCATGGAGCGTTTTGGAGCAGAAGAATTGCGCTAATAATGTGTGTGGCCTTGGAACTTGTAACGTTCCATTCACCCGTGGTCCTGGGAAGCCTTGAGTTGCAGTTAGATGAGGAACAACCTGCAGGCACCGTTGTCGGAGACATCAGTGCAGGACTGCCTCCTGGTGTCACTGCAACCTTGTTCTTCATCTCCGACCACGAGGGTACAGGTGTCAGTACTGATCTGCACATAGATGAAAGCACGGGCATTATCGAAACTGCCAAAATTCTGGACAGGGAAGTTCGGGATCGATACAACTTCATTGCTGTCACAATGACTGGTGTGACTGTGGAGGTTACCATCAAAGTGAATGACATAAATGACCACGCTCCAATGTTCCCAAGGAAAAAAGCAACCTTTAAAATCCCAGAACAGACAGCCATCGGTACTAGATTTCCTCTCGAGCCAGCTGTCGATGCCGATCAGGGACAACTAACAACACAGGGTTACCTAATCAAGGATGGAAATGTCGGCCAAGCATTTACCTTGGAGACCAGGAGGGGAAGCAATGGGGTTCTCTATCTTGACTTGGTGGTCAACACCATTCTAGACAGAGAAAAAAGATCCACATACACCTTGTCCCTGGAGGCCTTTGATGGGGGCTCTCCCAAGAGAACTGATGTGATGTCATTAGATATTACTGTCCAAGACATTAATGACAATGCTCCTGTTTTCAACCAGAGCCGCTACCATGCCATAATATCTGAGAACCTCCAACCAGGAAGCAACATCCTGCAAGTGTTTGCTACAGACGATGACGAAGGAGACAACGGGAAGGTGTTGTATGAAATAAACAGGAGACAAAGCGATCCAGACCGTTACTTTGTCGTTGACTCTCAGTCTGGTGTCATCACACTCAACAAGCCGCTGGACTTTGAGATGAAGAGAGTCCATGAGCTGGTGGTGCAGGCGCAGGACAATGCAACACAGCCCGAGGTCTCCAACGCCTTTGTCACCATCCATGTCAGAGACTACAATGACAACCAGCCCACTATGACAATCATCTTTCTCAGTGAAGACGGCTCTCCAAGAGTATCAGAAGGTGCACAGCCAGGCCAGTACGTGGCCAGGATATCAGTCACAGATCCAGATTATGGAGAGTACGCCAATGTTAACGTGTCACTAGAGGGAGGCGATGGTAAATTTGCCCTCACCACCAAGGATAATATCATCTACCTGATCTGTGTGGACAGGATTCTGGACAGGGAGGAGAGAGACACCTATGAGCTGAGGGTGATGGCGACAGACTCAGGCACGCCTCCTCTCAGGGCTGAGTCATCCTTCATCATCCAGGTGACTGACGTCAATGACAACCCACCGCTGTTTGACCAGCCAGTGTACAGGCAGGTCATTCCTGAAGTGGTGTTTCCAGGCAGCTTTGTGCTGCAGGTGACAGCTAGGGATAAAGACCACGGACCAAATGGAGACATAACTTACAGCCTCTTTCAAGACCAAGGTGCTTACAGCAAGTGGTTCAGTATAGACTCAGTTACAGGGATTATAACTACTGACTCACAGCTGGATTATGAAAAAAACCCAAATCCCAGCATAACCGTGGTGGCCACAGATGGAGGGAAACCACCCTTGTCCTCCACCGCTGTAGTAAATATTGTGCTCCAGGATGTAAATGACAACGAGCCTGTCTTTGAGAGAAACTTCTACAATGTCTCTATCAAGGAGAACACAGCTCCAGGGACCTGCATTCTTGAGGTATGCCATTTCCCTTCCACAGATTTAATTCATGAACGTTTCGTTTCATGAATGCATTGATGTTCAGAAACATGAACCCCCCCGCCACTAAAACAATAAATTCATCCAAAAATATAACGCCCATTTGGTTGCAATTGAGAGAAATGTGTCTTTTGCCTTCATTCCCTACAAAAGTTTTATTTACTTTAAAACCACTATAAATTGGAGTGCCTTTGTGTGGATTTACCTGCAGATTCATAACATGATAATCTTATTTTTGGCTGTCCCCTTGTTTACCTCACAAGAGGTTTCCAGGGTAACGGAGGTGATATAAAGTCCTCGTTCAGCATAGTTGCAATGGGGTTGTTCACATTTTCACAGGCAGACACAAATTGACGTGAATTCACCCTTTAAAATGAAATATTTTTTAGGATTTTTTTCTTTTTTAAAAAAGACAACAAATTAATTGTTTAAGAGCATTTATCAAATCCAAAAATTCCCAAGAGCTGCTGTATTATTGGAATGATTTGAAATCAGAGTGCCATGCAGAATGAACAGATGGGCTCTTGCCCCAAGGTCTGGCTTTGGCATAGAAGAAGTAAATAGAAAATTCAGGCCTTCCCATCTTATGGCTTCACTTCAGAAACAGAAGAGCAGACAATATTCTACCATTGCTCTCTCCAACGGGAATGAAGTTCATGTTCCAAGTAAATAATTAAAATCCTATATTTACTGTTTTAAACCACAAGCATCACTATCTGAGCTCAGAAAAAGAAATATCAATGACTGGTACCATCACTGAGACTGTGTAGAGTGTGTTTAAAGCCACTCTTCAGCCTGTCTGGATATGCAGCAGACGTTTGTTTGGCCGGCTGTGTGAGAACAGGCTGGTCTTAGTCGGGGTGCCAGTTCTACGTCCAAGTAGCTCACCATGACATCTGATGGCTGCCTTTTTCCATTGCAGACCAAATTTCCAATTTCTTTTTTCCTTCTGCATTACTGTCCAAACAGACATTATATTAATAATAATTCAGGGATCATTAGTTGAAAATTTTGAAGTGTCTTTACTTCCTCTGGAGGTCACCAGCACAGCAGTTCATGATTATTCCAGGCAAGCCTGGCTAACCTGGCCAGACTCTAATGACATGGAATAATTTGTCACTTTCTCTTATATATGTTTTGCTTTATAGATTACTTTAGAACTAGAAATGCTGCATTAAAACAACTAGAAATAATCCAATAGTTTTTAAATCTCTACTTTTACATGGTTGGTTTAAAGTTCATGTCTACGAATATTCCCCTTTTTGGCATCATTTTGGCTCCAGGAGAAAGTCAAGAGGGGGTCTTGCAGCAGCTGAGTAGGAAGTGAGCTCTGAAAAGAGCTGGTGTGATGGGGTGGCCAGAACAACGGGGTTTTTTCGTCCATCCATTGGCCTGTCCCTCTCTCTGTTCTTATCTGATCTAACTTCATTTCCCATCAGCAGGGATGTGATGAAAGCCAAGTGTTCATTTCTAAAACCACCCAGCTCATGTTGGACCGCTTGTCATCACTGGAGATCCCTCAGCAAAAATGTTGCAACTTAATAATTTGTTAATGGTAACTAAATAACAATAGCATTTGCCATTTCCGCTTTTACCCGAAGTGGTTATTTAGCAACTTTCTGACTAATCATGTCACCTCTCTCCTGTAGGATTATTATGTTTTGGCTAGGATTTCTCACTCCAGATGAAGTGATATTTCAACCAGTATAACAGACTATTCAGACATAGTGGACACACATTATTTCACGACATTCTTTACAGACACCCTAGTTGAAAGAGGTAGGCAGTACGCTGAAACTCTTTTCCTGACAACATTAAGGCAATCTGTACATGGGGGAAAGGATATAATTATAATTGCCCCAGAGAAAAGGTATGAATAATAGATAGAATTTGTTTCTTAAACATGAACACATCACAGTTTCAACAGTCTATTTGCGCTCTACTGACCATGAAGACATTAATTCCAATACTTTGAGCCATGGAGTTTTGCAGTATTACCTAGTTTACAATACTGTTAATTGTTTACATGTGAAATTGAGTAATTATATTAAAATCCATTGCAGCAGATTCAGTTGACATACTAATTTATTAAGGACACAAATCAATTCCCACTGGACATTTGCTGAAACATCCTTCGTGATTTTTCATGCCAGAGTGATCTGTTTCCCTGTGAGATTGGTTTAGCTGGAGGCAGGCTAATTCCCATTTATACTGCTTCTTTTTTTTCTAACTTGTGAAATAGAAGGAAGCTAAATGCACTACTTGATGTGTTTGCAAATGTAATACTTCCTTCCACATATACTTCGGGGCTTAGCAGGGTACTGAGATTAGCATAAATACTACTTCATCTTTAGAGAATGTGGGTGTTCAGGTGATGGACACAGATTGGATTGTGCTCAGGCTTTCATCAGCGAATCCATTATCTTTCAGAACTTTCAGAACAGGACCGAGATGTGATAAACTTATAAATTATACAACTGAATATCTGAATATAGAAAAATTATATGTGACAGAGAAAGTGCAGTTTAATTTATTATTAGAAAAAGACAATAAATACCACAGTATGTAGCGTTCAATGACAGGTTTCTCAGGTTGTTGTAAAACAAGCGGTGTTCATTGTTCATCTCACTCTCTAACTCTGAGTTCAAGTTGAGGGTCAGCGCTGACTGTGACACTTGTGACACTGCCACAAGTGCAAGAGATAAAAGTCTGCTGGAGGGGTTTCCTCTCTGTCTGGGACGGAAGGTCGGCTTAGATGCCTCTCTTGTGGGACTTGAGATTTTATTAATAAAGTCTGCTGCAGGTGAGGCACACCTCTCAGCAGGTCTTCCAAGTGTCTGTGGGTGTGGTCAAAGTAATCGAGGGAAACAGAGAAAGAAAACAGTGAGTCTCCAGAGGGACAGTCCGCCTCATGGCAGCTGTGACAACTGACAACCATCACACATCAGCAGCTGGATCCCACTGTTAATTCTTCCCTGAACATCTAACCTTTAACTCTGAAGGCTGGGATCTCCATTGCCCTTCCTGAATCATTGTCTGTGTTTGTGTAACTTTACTCTTTCACCTTGTCTGACCAGAATTCTTATCTTTCCTACTTCCTTTTCCCATACTGCTACATCCCTTCTGAGATCCAATTTCTCCTCTTCACTTCCCCTCAAATCCCTCCAGAGATTTGACAAGTACATCATTGCAGGTGAGAGCTGCACAACTTCACTGCCTGAGGACACTCCAGCCTCCCTGGAGGGAAGTAAATGCTTTGTTAGTGGTTAGCTTGGAGGTCTTTTGCAGGCAAGCAATTATGTCATTTACGAGCGAAAACAATGGAAGATTTTTACTAGATGAGGTGTGAAGTCAGACTGTATCTTTGCTTTTATATCCACCATTTAATGTAACATTCGTATTATCTGTGGAAGAGGGTTTGGGAGCTTACTGTGATCAGGTCTGCTGAGCCTTCTGTTTTCGCAGTCCGCACTACCCTGCACATGTGCAGTTGGCATTGCTAAACAAGCTGGGTAGCAGGAAGCATCATCTGCTCATGATATTCATTCTGTTCCAAAGGCAAATCTGTGTTAAATCACCCATCCCGTCTCCTGCTGTCCACAAAAAGCCAGCAGACTGGAAAGCAGACATTGAGTGACAGCTTGCCAGGTAACAAATATCTGTAACTACAGCCTTGAAAAATCTGCCATTCTGTAGAAAGCATGCATTGCAGAATTAGTTTGAGGTCAGCTGAAGGTAAAGTGATGAGGGCAGAGCAAAAGGAATTATTTAATACTCCATATCTGAAAAATCACTGATAGGGGAAGAGCTTTGTGAAAACAATGGTTAAACGGGGAATTCATGGAAAATGCTGTAAGAACAGTGACAGCTCGAAATGCCTGTGTGGAAGTAGAGAATCAAAAATAATAATAAAAAAAAAAACCAAACAATCCCACAATGTCGTCTGTGTAAAATCAAATTATAACATAATTGTACAATCAAATGTGAATCATTTTATAGAAAAGCTTAATTTTGTAACAGTTAAGGGTACTGTACTTTAGAGTTTTGCCTGGTATATGACCTATATGTGCATAATAAAACTCTGGCGCTCACAAACTGAACACATAAAAAACCTGCTCTGTGTATGACATTGTTTGCTGGATGCAGGTTCACTTGCCACATGAGATAAGCATTAACCTGGCTTTTTAGGTTTTATGTCCTCATGAGGTAGTAGTCAGATTAGATTGTAGTAATTAATTTTAGTCCTCTGACAATGTCTTTTTTTATTGTCGGATGATTCCAGGAAGTATATTCAGTAGCCAGTGAGAAGATTGGAGTCTGAGCCAAATAGCAAATGTCAGCTTGTCTGCTTGAATTTGAATCAAAAGGAAGAGAATAATTAATTGACAACAGAAGTCAATTATAAAGCACAAGCACAAACATTTTTTTTTACTGTCACGTGTAGCTCAGTTATGGTGAGGACGTTTTAAGCCTCACAAGAGAGCCAAAAAGGTACCCAGAGCTGCTTTTGGGATGAGATGCTCCCCTTTAATTTTGTGGTTACCCAACACTGTCTGTCATGGATTTAGACAGAGAGGCTCCCAGGATCACTCTTGCCAGACACAGAGTCTGTATGTTCTGATGCTCCATGGTGGTCCTCCCACACACTGTTGGTCGCATAGCTTGAAGAATTTGCCACATGGACCAGAAATATCCCATCTTCTCCTAAAATCTAGTGTTATGCATATACCTTACAGCTTGCAGTAAGCAGACAATGGTTTCATTCAACACTTCCTAACTGAACATTTCCTGTTAGTAGTATTATTAAAATGTTATTAAGATTTAAAAAGGAACTAATTATCACCGGAATGTCTAATTTATCAGCAAGGCAAATTTAATCTGGTTCTGCAGAGATTGCGCTGTAAATGGTGTGCTGCTTCATTAAACAAGCGTGTTAAAAAGCCAAATCTTTGTTTAGATTATTCTGTGTAGCTGCGGCGAGGAGCGCAGAAACCAGCGGAACTCTCCATGATTAAGAGGCCAAACTGCGTGTTATGTAGGCTCAAGATATATGAAGTGATACTGGGAAAAGCCAGGAGCTGTTAGGTGTGTTTACATACAGAGAGGATTTAAAAATGGAATTCTCTTAATCAGTGACCTGGGCCCTATATCAGATAATTACTGGAAAGCCTTTGGTTCATTATAAAGCTTCAAAAATACAAGACTCGAGAGCAGGAGAATTCCATCTGTTGAATGGTTGATGTGCAACCCTTGATCCGACTACAGCTGCACCATATTGGGTTGCTTCTGCAACATTATTGACCAGTCATTTACGCGGTCAACTCAGCACACAAATTGATGCAGACAGGCAGCTGGTTAGTGCAGGAGCCGGGTTAACGGAGAAGCTGTTAGTGCTTTCATCAAAATACTTCATCGGTGTCTCCTCTAGAGGTATTGAGGCATTTGTTTTCTCTAACCTGGCTTTCTGTCTATAATCTGAAATAGTGTGTGATATATTTCATCAGATTCGTCGTGCAGCTTCAAAACAATTGAAACCCATTTGAATTGCTCTTCTGTGCAACAGAATTTGTCAAGATTCATTTTAGTCTTATTAAAGAGGGCCGTGGGAGTGTGCATGTGACTGAAGTCTGTGCACATCAGTGACTTTATAAATGTGGACGTGAGAGCATCCCAAAAATGAAGGCAAGTGGAGTACTATTCATGTTTAATTATGGTAACATTTTACACGTTCAGAGATAATTTGTCTTTTCTCATCCAATTGTAAATTACTAGATATTACATGCGGAGAATTAAATTTAGTGTTTTTGTTGTTAATTTAGGTCACAAATGGAGCACTAAAAGTATTGTGTTGGTGATTATAGCTTCATGATAATTCACTTGACATGTTGAAGACATAAGATGCGCATATACTGAAATAATCTCAAGACAGCACTTCAATTCAAATGAGTTTCATTACAGGGGAAAGCTCTGAGTGATGCAGTAGCTTTTGAGTAGAGTTCGTCCCAACGGGCTTTATGCAAAGGAGAGCAAAAAGGATGTCAAATACAAATGGTGAAGATTCGGATCTATTAGTTAGGGTAGTGTAGAACACTGTATCAATTTGTTTCAGCATTTAAAAGTGAACCTATAAAACTATAAAAATATAAAGTATTGACTGTGACATTAACTCACAGACTTTGTGCAATCAAGCCATAGTGGTATTAAGTTCATGTAACATTTCTCTCTTAGCAAAAGGCAATGTTTTCTTTTTCTGAAGGTAGAACAAGTTCTCACTATCCTCCTTTTTTAAAGACAGCCTTTTCTTTAGGGGGTCTCGTCTGAGCCTCTTCCCCCCCTGCAGTTCTGTAAATGACTTGTAAACAGGCTGTTTAAGTGTGAAGTCACCCTGTGCCCTGTTGCTTCCGCTCTTTACACTAGCACATACACACATAGAAGCAGACCCAGTGTTGTTTGGGGGAGTGCACTTCATCTGTTAGGAGACCGCTGTCAGTAAGAAATGTCTGCAAAAGTGAAAATTATGAATGGCGATTGACCTTTCTTGTTCTTGATCCATTGTTGTTTCATTTATTCATCTACTTTATATCTGTAATAATGATAGCCCACAGCTGTTTACTGCAGGCTAAGGTTAAGATTTAAAAAAATGTTGTAAACATGACAATCATAGGAAAGGACAATGCTCTGTCCTACACTAGAATCTAAAAAAATGATTCAAACAAGCGGGGAAAAGTGAAAGGAAAACAGTGAGAATAAAACAGATGCTGTGAGGGAAAGGATGGAGTTGTACACCATGCAGTGGCCGCGCAAAAGCAGCACAAAGATGTAGCCAAAGTGGCCGCTTGTTTCCATGGCAATCTTCAGAAACACGGAATCAACAAGCAACGCCATCGTTTTCACAGGCAAATCAACACAAAGTGCCTGATTTTCCATTATATTTGCAACAAAGTATTTATATGCATGGACAGAATCACACAGAGGTAGAACAAGTTCTTCTACACTTATCCAAACACCGACTTTATTTTTTTTATGTTGGGTCAGACTGTTATGTATTGAGCTGTCCTCTCTCAAAAGTTCATCCCTGTTATTTTTTTGGACTGTCTCGCTGTCTTGGCTATCACACAACTTTATCAACACATCCTTGAAGCCTGGAGAACATGCAGGGAGGCCTGAGAATGTTTGTTGGAGATAGAAATATCATGACGTTTTGGCTGGAGACGGTACGTTTGTCCTGAAGTGTAAATACAGCACATGAACTGAGCTATCTGATGAATCTATATTATATATATGGAGTGAGGTTTGGATTTAAATCTGGGACAAGACAGAATATGTTTATTCAACATGTTCACCCTTACTAAGCCCACCTAGGCTTACTTGTTGCCAGTGCTGGGCCTCTGCATCTGTCAAGACGGACATTCAGGCTGGGTGTGAGGGGGCGGTAGCGGTGGTGGTCGTGGGGGTGTTCACAAGAAAAACGCCAGCCCTACTCAGACATCTTTGTCCGTGCTTTTTGTCTCACTATAGGCACCTCCTTTCACCATGTCCTTCTCAGCTCTCCAGGGTTCAGATAAAAGATTGGGGGCATTCTAATGAAGTGCCAGCACGATTAGATTGAGTTTGCCAGGCTTTTTCCACTTGGAATGGAAGAGCTATCAGTCGACAAAACACTTCCCTTAAGAAACAGCCTGATCCCCCCTCAGCAGATATTTTGCCCTTATCTCCTATAGTTTAGCCATGTGAACAAACACATCTCTGGATGGTCATGACCAACGTGCAGGATTGACCACAATAATTCAGCACATCAGTTCACGAAACAGTTTAATCTGAAAACAGTCTCGCTTGTGAGGGAGTTGGAGTTACACGACGGATCTACCAAAGCCGACAACTGTGTTTTTATTTATTTATTTTTTTAGTCTTTTCCTCGTGTAAAATTAATTACTGGCGACAGCATGTAATTAAATAATTGATTCAGTCTCTTTTTTTGTTCACTGCTCAAAGGACGCTGCATTTGGTGTGGCCTCCCAGAAGTTGGGGTGGTATGGTGAAGATTAATGATCTGACATCAGACCGCTTGAACTTGTTAAGAGTGGCATGATACACTCACATAGCTGCGTTCACACTGGACGATCGGTTCGTTTCCAATCCCTCCTAAACTGGAGAATCTTCAGATGTGGGTAACGAAGGAAGCGAGTGGGAATGAACACCGTGGCAGTGGTGTGGTTTGTGGACGAGGGAGAGGAAACTGCTTGCTCATACGGCACCAAACTAATTCAGGGCTTAAAAATCTGTGCCAACCTCACCAAAGAGGTCTGCATTATATAACTGCCCAACTTTGTTTTCTATTTCTCATTAGGTATCCAAAAACAAAGAACAGAGGGGATACTGTTTTTCTAAAGTGAAACGTCAGGCTAGATTGATGGATCAACCATTTCTCCATATTCATTCTATTCCTTAGACAAAATTATTCAAATGAATTCAAGTCAGCCAGGACAGTTCTTAGAATACCTAGTTTGAAACACCCTTTTTGAGATACAGAGCTCATTTACATGGGTGCAGGCAGACTGATATGCGATGCAGAGAGGACCGATTGGATAAATCAAGCAATCCCTTCATCAGTTGCCAAGGACACAGTGATGTTAACTTTGTCATTAGTCAGACAAAAACATGCCTCAAGTGCTAAAGAAATAAAGTTAATTGTAGCCCTTAATTAATGTGTGGGACCTTGTTCAGCCAGATTCTAGTAACAAAAGCTACAATACTTTTTGCTTTAGAGTTCTTGTAACTTGCTAATTGAGGTTTTATTTACAAGTAAGCCAAAATCCTTGCTGCATTTTTTTCCCTTTTAATCTGGGGATGCTAATGTGAAGCAAAAGTCTTTCTAGAAAGCCAGGGTAGACCCTTTTTGCTCTCCGGGTTTACTGTTGCCAGGCTCTTGGTAAATGCTAGAGGAGTTTCCACAATGTGCCTGCATAGAATGGCCAGTGGCACAAACGCAGCACAGTCTGTATCTGTGGAGACTGTTGACGTGCGATAGCCTCTTTATGATGGTAAACTCTTTTATTCTAGAGCTGGGGAACCCCAGCCAACATGCCAACATAACCACATTGTACACGAATTGATTCAACTTGTTGGATTAGCTGGTTAAATACATTGATCCCTGACATCTAGGCATTAGTATATCAAAAACAACAGCGGAATTTTTTTCCCATTTCTTGTTTGCTCTTGGTCTAGTGTGAGGAAGTTAGCAACCTGAATGTTAATTATGGTTGCGATACTGAGGGAAGTGTTTACTAACTGAGAAAATTCTCTGTAGACATACATAGAAAATATTTTTTGTTCATAATTTTTGTGGCTGGGATCTACAAATGTCTGCAGTGTGTATGGATGATGGTATTTAACCCAATATATATTTACTGCAGTCATTCTGCCAAACCATTGACAGAGAATTCTTGCCCTCATGCATGCGGTTGCACTAAGGAAATACAGCCAGAATGGACAGAAAAGCAAGAAGACAATATAGTCGTGTACATAGAAACCATAGGTTGTTCTCTTAGTCCTCTGTCAAACAAAGCAAAAAATGTTAGCACATTATAGCAAGAAACAAAAAAGTTAGAAGAAAAAAGTTAAAAAAGAGGTCAAGATAGGTCTTTCCAGAAAAAATATAAGGCAAAAAAAAAAAAAAATAAAAATAGGAGCTGGTGTCCTGATGAGGTAGCCCACTAACCTCAGAGGCGCCACACTCCCTGGTTTTTCCCAGTGCAGCGTAAAGGAGGGGCCACACCACACACCCTTCCAACTGCCAAGGCTCAGCTTCAGCCTGGCTTTTTCTCTCTTTTTCTGGCTGTGGAGGGACCATGTGTCATATTTTAAGGCAACAAAGCATTACTCCATAGCTGCTTCAGAGAGCAAGTTCTCAACCAGGTGTCTCAGCTTTGAGGACGCCACTACAAAAGAACCATACCAGTATTTAACCATAAATCCTTTAAATAATATTAAATAAAGTGTATATTTATTCAGTGCTGAGGGGTGTGGGTATTAAATGTGAAACTATAGAATTATGGCACTCCTGTGCCCAGACTGTAACATCAGTCACAGCAACTGGGGGTCAATCGGGCAGACGTGAACCATCAGGAGATCACTGAAGTGAGAGTAAAATTCTTCAGTTTTAACATCAATTTTTTCTTGAGAAATAAAGCTTGAAAAGTGGAAAATGAAAGGCATGCACCAAACAACTAATCTTATCAAATCAAACCACATTAAAATTCATTTCACAGAATATCAGAATGCTTGTGTGGATTACATAAAAGCTGCATATGCATATGACTGCTTTCTATTTCTTCCTTCAATAATGGTCACTTTGTTGACGGTTTTGACTGGTTTCACTGGACTGTCACCATACTCGTGTGACTTGGTGCTAAAAATATTCATTGTTCATTGTACATTCCGTAAGCTAACTGGTTCCATGCTTTTAAGTCTATATTCCCTTGAGGCAGTGCAGATATAGGTCAGAGAAGGACAGGACAGCCTGTAGGTACTCCTACATAAACCAAATCATATCCGCTCAACTTTCAAGGGTAAGACCGGGGATAATGTGTAATATTAACTGTCTGTCTAAACAGATGAAATGCATTCTAAGGAAATGGAGCTTACGTACTCCTGCCCCAAGCCACAGATACACACTCAGTGTACCATAGTGAAAAGTCAGTGGAGGGCAGCATCATGGGATTATGGGATGCAGGATGTCTGCCTTTACAAAGGAAATGAGAGGTGTCTAAATAAAGCCATTTAAAATTATACAGAGGAGACGTGATCAAGCGTTCTGCGCCATTCATTTGTGGCTTAAGATGAGACAGCATTACGCACCGAAAGGGATAATATACAGAGAGCGGGAAGGAGAGACACTAAAAATGAAGCACGAAAGTGGCAAAAAGGGACAGAATTGCAAATCACATCTGTTTGAAACAGGAGCCGTCTCTGATATTTTTTTCCCCAGCATTACTGAATCTGGAAGACTAAGATCAAAAGTCTCCTGACAAAGATGAGACGTTGGATGCAGAGGTCATATGAGTCTTTCTCTCACCAGTCATTTCAACAGGTAGAGACAATGGATCAATCTATTGTTGACATCTGGCTGAATTTTACATCTTTGTGGTAAAATGTCTAATGGAAAATATTTAGGGTCTGAGTCGGACAATACAGAAGCACGTTTTTATAGTGAGATAAATGTCTTGGACATGAAATTGGTGATTGGCTAAGATTTTTTTTCCTCTGATAAAGTTCTGTTGTTCTGGGGGAGGACAGCAGATCATCTGAAATGTTGTTTGTGCTGTTGTTGTTGTTTTGTATGAATCCAGATATAGTAAATCAGAAAATGCCTTCTTCCTGCCTAGTCTGTAATTTACATATAATTGTCAGTATGCATTGGAAAGCAGAAAAATGCTAAATCCCATCTTCCTTTTTGACAGTGTTCATCATTGTGTCAGGGAGGCTACGTGAAGGTGTTGATGAATCAACTTTATGCCATTATCGTTGGATGTGATTAACATAATTACATGTGCTTTATATGCATTTCCAAAATAACCTTACACTGAAATAATATTTCTGTTTTTTATGATTTAACCCACGCTTTTCTTTTGCTCTGGCTGACCCATTTGGACCTTTTTTGTTTTCACGTTTACATAACTGTGAGTGGTTTAGAGTGAACCAAGGCCCAGCAAGTAGCCAGCAGTAAGCAGCTGCTTCTCATCTTTCTCTACAACCATGTGTGTTATGGCTCCACTCTGATTGGGTATCACGTAACTCCCCTGTATCCCCAGAGACCTCTGAGATTTGGATGCAGACTCTGGCTGCTTTATTATTGAACCACAGAAAAGTGGAAGAATAAATTCAAAATCAACTGTATCTATATGTAAACTCAGAAATATGATATGTGGATATGTTGAAAATTTAATTTAATTTCAACTTTGTTTATATAGTCTCTGTTACATTCAAGGTTGTCTCTTTGAGCTTGACCCCTGAGCAAGCAACAATGCCAAAGAAAAAAGTGCCTTTTATTAGGATAAAACCCTGACCAGGACCTGGTCCATATGGGGTGACCTTTCTGCTGATGGCAGGCTGGGAAAAGGAGGAGAAGAGGAGATAGGGCAGGGGAGAAAGACAAAAAGAGGAGTGGAGCAGTAACACAGATCTACGTTTAAAATCCTTTATTGTTTAATTTAACTTCATCAGTACAGATATTGCTGCCCCATCCTGAGATAAAGTCTAAATTTGGAGTTATTCCATCTTGTTTAGCATTATTTCCTCTCAGGGGCACTTGTAAAGTTACAAACCCTCCCACCTGATTGAGGATTAGAATTTCTTTCTATCTTATCCTCGCTCTGTGTTGCACCTCTACTTCCCCAATGCTCCATGACAGTCCTTAGGATGTTTGTGAAATGGAAGTAGTGTGCGGTTCCTCTGGGACGTAACAGAGAAGGGAAGGGCCTGCTGCTGCCTCACCTCTGTGTTCCTGCACCCTCCCCTGTGGCCCAATGAGCGAGGGGCTGGCTCTAAGGTTACACGTGTGCGTTTGTCTGAGAAAGAGCTGCCTTTACATGTGTCTGTTGTGGCTTCGGCATATCTGTTTTTTTGCATTGGAAGTAGATGTCATGTTGAGTTAGTCCAGCAATCTGCTGAAGGATGGCTAGACTAGAGAACAATATTTTTTTTAAGATTGCCCTCCAGTTACAGTTGCCAGAGAGTGAAGAGAGGCTGCCATCTAACTTTGTGTTTTCCTATGCACGATCTATTTCCATTTGTACCAATAAAATAAACATTCTCTTGGATGAAACATGAGGCGGTTGTTCACAGATGGAAATTAGCCTGCCTAATTTCTTCTCTACAAAATACTAGGGGCATTCCTTTTTCCTTGCATAGGTGTTGTGTGCAAAGCAGGTGAAATTAAGAAATGTACTGCTGACTTGTATGTCCTGAGCTAAAGGTCCATCCTATCCAATGAAATTCAATCTGTGATGGATTTTTGCTATTTTAACCACATTTTCACTGAACGTTGTGGTTATCGTGCACTCGGCCAGTGGCTGACAGTTTCGGGGCACTGGTTCTTTTTCTTGGCAGCTGCAGCCGTCCAACTTTGCACACAGGTAGAGGATTTGATGACTAGCAGGAGACAACAGCAGCACACACGGGTTGCCATCCTTAGCATGAGTTCAATCAACACCCATATGTCATCTGTCAGCTGCACTAATCCGAAGCCGACAGTTGTAAAAATATAGCCATTAGATGATCGCCCTCGCCTCTTCAACATGTTCTGTTGGAGTGTGCTGACTCAGTCCTGCAGTTGTTCCCCTGATTGAAAACAAATGCGTCCATCACTCCTGTCACTGAAACCAAATACTTTGTAAATGATTGATCCAGATACGACATTCTTACATTTTAAACTGATACATGTTCAGCAGTTGATCTCTGGACTTAATTATTTTGTCCCATAATAAAACAATTTTCTGTCTGAAGGCAAGTCAAGTTAGAGAAGAAGTCAAGTTTAGAGTATTGGAAAATATATTCTCAGATGGCGGCCGAAATGAGTTTCCTTCACAGGGTGGCTGGGCTCTCCCTTAGAGACAGGGTGAGAAGCTCTGCCATCCGGGAGGAGCTCGGAGTAGAGCCGCTGCTCCTCCGTGTTGAGAGGAGTCAGATGAGGTGGCTCGGGCACCTAGTAAGGATGCCTCCCGGACGCCTCCCTGGTGAGGTGTTCAGGGCACGTCCTTCCGGTAGGAGGCCCCCGGGAAGACCCAGGACACGCTGGAGGGACTACGTCTCTCGGCTGGCCTGGGAACGCCTCGGGATCCCCCCGGAAGAGCTGGACGAAGTAGCTGGGGAGAGGGAAGTCTGGGCTTCCCTGCTTAGGCTGCTGCCCCCGCGACCCGACCCCGGATAAGCGGAAGAAGATGGATGGATGGATGGATATTCTCAGATGGGAAAAAAAAGTGGTTCAGTAGATGTTTGGGAATAATTATAGATAAACAGATAAATAATAAAGCACGTATATAAATCAGACTCCTTTTGTATTTGCCCAGCAGAAAATTACAATGGCCAGACGTAAGAATGGAGCCAAACTGTGCTTGAAGCCTAACTAATTTAAAGACATATTCACTATCTTAAGTGCACAGTAAACAACAGTAAACTGCCACAGTAGAGAGTTCCTCCCCACCTCTGCTGCTTTCTCCAGTCAGATTTTTCCTTTGCATCTGGGTTTGATGTGATCTGTATATGCATCAGTCTGAGGAGGTCGGTGGCTCTCTGTCTAAAGGGATAGTTCAACTCTAAATAGTGTTTGTTCTGTTGGCGCACAACATAATGCAGAGAATTGAATCATGGGCACCAAAGGAGAAACCGCTGAACGGCTGACAGAGAGAAGAAAGTTGGTATGCAAATATTGATGGCCCATATTTGTCTGAGCTGTCAAATTCAGACATCCTAACAAAAGGCATTGATTTGCAGTCCTCTCTTTTTAATGTTGAAATGGAATACTGGAAAAAAAAAAAACACCTATAAGAGAAACAGAAGGTGGTCTGTATGAAAGAGCCTTACACCAGATCACTAAAATCTCTTCACTAGTAGCATTTAAAGTAGTGCTTAAACAGTGAAAAGGGGACCAGCTCTTTTTCATTTTGTGAATTTCTGTGTGATAACTGTGTTTTCTCTGCATTAACGCCACAGTAAATACCAATAAATAAGAACAAAATAACAATAACTTGCACCATGCAACACCTGCGATCGGCATTGTGACTCCTAAAAAAGGAGGAAGTTGTTCTTAATCCTTTATACACAGTCAGCGCCATGAAGAACTGCGGAAAGCTGCATTGCAGTAAACTGAGGCAAGTGTCTTTTTCTCCACTGGTACTTGTTTGTTATTTCTGTTGCCTCCCTTGCTTTCCAGATTCTCATCCTCTGGCGTGGCTTTTCGGCAGTGCACGTTGTTCTGCTGCTTGTGGTGAGGCAGTGCATATACCAAAGTCATCAAGAAGCTGGGCCCTGAGCTGTGCGGAAGGGCCGCTGTGTGATAGGATTAACCATCTGAGCGTCACACCGCTTAATTAATGAAACTGGCTCAGATTTTCTGCACTGCGACAAAGGCGCTACCTGTCACCAGTTGCCATCAGAAATTCCACAAAGTTCATCAGACGCTTGTACTTTGTTTGCTTGAGGGAAACACTGAGGTGTTTTATGAGTTCACAACAAAAATGCTTTTCTTCATCTCGGTTTATCCTAAGATCAATGCTTTCATTGTGCAAGTAAACAGTAGCCATGACTCCCTTGATAATGTGGGTTCCCACCTCTTTCCTATCTGCCTTCATTCATCCACTTTTAACTTTGTATTGAAAAGGGTTGTAAATGTGGGCTGGTATTACGGGGTTGATGACCCTGCAGGGCCTTCTGAGGGCTTCAGCATAACCAATGGGACCAGATTAGTTTGCATTCCGCCGGCTCTGGAAACGATTACCTGGAATTAACTCAAATCAAAGACTTCTTTTTATTATCTCAGCAGCATCAGTCAAAGAAGGCAGCACCATTCTGACTGCCAACAGAAACTTTAAAATAACAGCACTGCATATCAGTCCTACTGACAACCTATTTTTGTCAACTAAATCAGCTTAAACCTCAAACAGAATTTGCTAATATATTATGCCAGATACAAACTGTACTGATGATGTTAAATACAAAAAAGAATAATACCATGAAACACTAAAAAAAATCCCGACACTTTTATACTTTTTTATGCTTTTACTAAGTCTGAGTCAAATGCCACTTTGAAATATCCTGAAATATACGGCGACAATCACTTTAAATAGGCCGAACACATATGTTCCTCTTTGATGTTTGTCTTTCGTTTGAAATTTGGTAAAGCATGAAATGACGGATCTTTTATTTTCCAGCGCTCTTCCACGATGGCCTCTTGTTATTCTTCTTCCCCCCACTGGTGCTCCTGGTTTCAGATTACTTCTTGGCTTACACACGTCACGAAATATTTGAGGTTTTACCTCTATCAAGAACAGCAGCCTCCTGTATTAAAGATAGAGATTCTGCTTTGGTCTGTAATGTGGGCATGTCTCCACAGTTAGATCCACATTACCTTTATTATAAATATAACCTTTTTATTGGGTCTTTCTAAAGGAAATGTTGAAATAATTGAAGTGTAAGAGATGTAGTAAAGCCTCTATTCCTTCAGCACAGTAGACTGAAAAATGGGATAAAGGAACAAAGGAATTCGTACATGCAACCATTTGCATTAATCTTTTAGAGTTTTTATCATGTTGAGACATAGAACCTAGTAGTGCTAAGATACAGAATATTATGTTTTGCATAAAAAAAACAAAACAAAACTCTACATTGCGATGAATTTAAATCTTTCTTATACTGTTTTTGTCCCAAGTTGACTTTAAGTGCAGCTATGAAAGGACTTTGACTTTCCTTTTTACTTTGAATGGTAAAAAGGTGAAAATACTAAAACATCCTTTATTTTGCATACTTTTCCTAAACTTTTTTGGATAAAAGTGTGCAAACAACTCAAACCATGAGCTCATAAGGTTACTGAGCAAATAATTATTTCTTATTCAAAATGAAATCCTTTTTTAGAGCGTAAAAGACGCTTTTGCACCCCTGTGTAGTTTCATCATTTGTTGTTAAGTACCTGAGAGCTGTAAATGTCTTAGGACACCAGGTGACCAGCCTGGTCCCGTTGCCTAATGTAAGCCGTTGTGCTAGATGGTGATTACACAAGGACACATTTATGCTGAATTGCCTTAAAAAGCTGTCAGAAGGGGTAGAGTTAAAAAACAAAACAGTTCTCCAAATCCATTTTATACCAACAAAGGACTGAAGGTCAACTAACTACTCGTCCAAAGCAAAAGTAATTTTTCTGTCATTGCATACCAGCCCACTATGATTTTATTATTCTTCCATTTTCTTTTATTAGAGAATAACCCAATCATGACAGAGCTTAACTCTGTGTGCAATCCATTTAAAAGATCACGGATGATAGGAAAGTGTTTCTCCCAATTGACATCTCAAAGTCAGAGCAAGATAAACAACAGTCTCAGTTAATGGGCCTTCTGCTCCGAATTCTAAATAGACCAAACCTAAATAATATTGCGAAATGTAAACGTGTCTACAAGCACCTACAGGATGTAACATATCCGTGAATACTGTATAATCCTCCAGAGACTGTCTGATTTACAAGACCCTTAAGTGAACGTATTAACAGTCCGTCTGATATGTCCAACATACACCACAGGTTTTCTGTGTTGTTTATAAAATGTGAAAGACACACTATGCTTTGTGTCAAGAGTCTCTTTTTAAGGCTGACTTATTGAATATATAATTAAATTGAATTATTTAACGCATAATTATGGTTTCCTTATTTCCCAGAGTAAATTTATCTCATGGAATGTAGTTCATTAGTGTATGTTGTTACTGGACCCTCTCACAAAATGAAATATTATATCAACCATGCAAGACATATTTTTTTATTAATTCGAATGTCACAAAGCAATAAGATATCCCAGTAAGTCTTCAGATAAGGCTTTATAATTCACAAAATGAGGACAACAGGCCACACACTCAGATCTATACTGCCTGCTCCTCCAATGTGCCGTGGTCAGTTCTGATGTTATCATTTGGACCGATGGAAGATACAGCAGAAATGTTTTTACAGCCGGTGTGACATCATCAGATTTCAAAAGCATCTCGGAGCAAAGAGTTCACGGCTGAGGACATGTGTGGGAAAGCTAATACTGTGGTGTGGCCACCCCTATCACCGATCTGATCTCTGATTGAAGATCCATCTATCGGTTCATTGTTAGATCATTGATTACGTATCAGGTGTGACCGCTCTCGCCACGACACACTGTTGGTACCAGGCTGCACATTCAATACATCAGCCTTTCAGAAATTCACTGAAATGGATAAAGATAAACTCGGAATAATAATAAAAAAAAAAACCTAATCACTTTCCGGTCAACGGAAAAGGCTTAAATCCAAAACTTCAAATGTGTGAATTTTTCTTCTTCTTTCAACAGTGTTGTAGTTAAAGCCTTGAGCTGGGGCCCACACACCACGCACAACACAGAGTAAAATATCGCTAGACCAGACTTTGATCTGCAACAGGAGGTTTGGCAAGGAAATGTATGTTTCCCAACAAACATTCTAAAGTCTAAAAGAAAAGTGGTGATGTTCCACCCAAGCACTTAAACAACTTAGTATGCAGAATTATTATTTGCACATCGAGCAGTGAGTGCTCACATAATTTCTTATTAATTATTGACGACTGACTGAAGTGTTGTTTTAAGATGATATTTTTGGGTCATCTTCCTCACATCAAACTCAGCAGAAAAACAAGCAGTAAAAAAAAAAATCTGCTGGAATCAGACCCGTCAAGTGAAGAATTTAAAAGTGGTTTGATTTATTTTTTTGTATTAAGACACTGATATATCTCAGAGGAGAGTATCAACATGTGATTTTTTTTTTCCATACATCCAGCCTTGCTCTTGGTGTACTCACATTCAATGGTTCTCTTCTCTGAGCCTTTGCCCTCTGAAATTAAATATAATCCCTTTGAGGCGTGGTTGATCTACTTATAGTTTTGCTCCACACAAAGCCAGTTTCTCCCCCCCAAAGACCCCAACATGTGACATCTGAATCTGACCATTTGTGAGATCTCATGACTTTCCAATAATCCTTGTTTCTCGTTGGCCTTTTAAATATTGTCTTTGTTAAGTTTTATCTTTTGCCTGTTAACACTAAAACAGTCCACGTTGCCTTGTCTCTCTTTGTGAAAGCCCCTTTAATCCTCACTACCACACATTTAAGATTTCATTGAAATGTCTGCAACCTCTGAATGTGGTTATTTTCAGCACAAAGGAAATTTTCATTTAGATGACTAATATATATGTTGCCCTGTTTTTCTGTTTAATCCAGGGCCTCATACAGGTTAAAAACATTCATATTGATCAAATGTTTGCAGAGGGAATATACTCTTGTGCACTGATGTAATCTTTTAAAGGAAAGAAAAACATTGTATAGTTGCAGCTGAATGAATCCTGCAAGGCCCCAGCCTCAGAGGAAACTGGAGGATTTTTTTTTTCCTTCACACGCTGGCTTTTCCCCACTTTTGCTCAGTGTTCCCCGTTTCCTTTCTTCGTAAAAAAAAAAAAGTCCTCAATACAATGCTCCCTTTCACACTGCAGCATGAGTGACGGATGTAAGTTCGTTTTGTGTGTTTCCTAAAAAATTACGTGCTGAAATGAGGAAAGGTATCGGTTTTCTGTCGGTTTTTAAACTGTCAATAATCCTCGCGCTCGAGGACAACATTAGAAAGACAGTTTCTTAGAAAAGTAAACACAAACTGAAACATTAGCAGTCCCAACATCACAGCTGTGTGATATACAGTATGGGCTCTCTTACATGGTTTTGTGTACCACCACGAGAGCTTCCAGTTAAGGACAGTAACATGTTTTTTCCCCAAATTTGTAATTTTGCTACCCTGACATTAGAGTGAGATGCTTACTTAATGTGTTATAAACTCCATATTTTAAAAGAACGCCGCATTACAAAGAAATTGTACAACGTCTGAGTGCTAAGCTAATGACATGCAGGAGTGGAGTGACAATGAGGTTTTACTGAAGAAAAGCACGAGATCTGTGAGCCACATTTAAATGACGGTTATAATATATTTATGAAGCTCGGTTTTGTCTAAAGGCAGGGTTAATCAGCTCCATAGTGGTGCGGAGCACTCCATCTGGTTCTGCCTCACGGTTGCTCTCCTCGTCTGAAGCTCAACTGGGTCACTTTTATCTCCTCAAACTTCAAGCCTGCTCTTTTAGACTGGGATCAATCACTCTAAAGTTTTAGCTTTTAACTCTCACCCTTGCTTTGAGCAAGCACCAAGCTTACAGTGATAGCGTTGTTTTATGGGATTTTTGACCAGTTCTTTTGCATCTTAAAAACTTCAATCTGAAACAAATTTTCCGTCTGCACTTTATTTATTCAATTTGTTTACTTGGTTGATCTATCGATGCTTCTCCCTGTGTGGGGACTGCTGTGCCATTTACAGCAGTGCCGCAAACCCAGTGACACCATTTGTCTTCCTTCCTCTCTTATTACAGAATACAGAAAGAAAATAAACCCAGGACCATATGTCTTTCGGATATATTATCCTCCCCACTACAGAAATGGCCGATAAGCCTACGTCATTAAACGTCCTACACCTTTCTTTGATCTGGTCATGGTCTGAGACCCTTCCTGTTGTTTATTCTACTGCTTTAGCAGCCTGCCGCTCAGCCTGTTTCCTATCTGTTGGCCTAAGGCATAAGCTTGAAAGCTGTTGCCAGCTTTATGTCACAGGTGTCATTGTTATGTCTGTAACGTACAGCCCATATGATGTTTAGGTACACAGAGCAGAAGTGTAGCCTGGCGTACGGTTTGCATTTATCCTTGGTGAGGCTGCCTCGCTTATTCCACAGCTGATCATTTATCTTGAACTTTTGCTTTATTTGGGGACATCACTTGCATCCTTTTACTTTTTCTGTCCTTGTTCACACAGAGAAACTATGACCTTTGACTGTTGGTGATGTGAGGTCATGCAGTCACACATTCCACTCCCGCCAATAAATCCTTCCTCAGAGAACTGTGATTTATTTCTGCTATTGTCACAGGGGTCTAAAGTCAAAGCGCTCAACACAGGCCCACGGAGGTCTGTGCACAGGGTCTCCCAGCAGGATATAATATAGTAACCCTTTCAGTGCCTGCGTAAATGTCCTCAAACAGGGCTTTAATTGGATAATTTGTTTAACAATTATGGACATGGTTGAAAGACTAATATGTTTGACTATAAAAGATGACTATAAATGATTTAGGTAACTGAACTATAGCTGTAAAAAGACACTGATCCTAGTGTAGAGTCATGAGTTTTTCAACCACAAATAGTTCCATTGCTGCAGCTGGTTTTAACAATTTTGGCCTCATGTAATTGGATTATTTTTCAAAACAAAGCATGTTAGTGAGGACTGAAATTCACTTTTATGTGGTAAATTATAAGTGGTTTATATGCACATTTATTTGTCCAGCATGATCTTTTGCGTTGCTTTAATTATTATTTTTTTAAAGTAAAACTTGAGAAAAAAGTATTGTTGTAATCCATTCAGGACTGGAGCATCTTCATTGGTCTTAGAATAAGCAACTGCAAATTTACGGAGAACAGAAAAGGACTAAAAGCTGTTTTTTTTTTTTTTTTTGAAGCTTTGACTCCTGCGTGGAAATGACAGAGTGAATGCAGCAGAACTGGCATTAGATCAGGGGTGTCAATCTGATTCCACAAAGGGCCGTGTGGCTGCACCAAGAGTTTGACCAATCAGCTGTCTGAAGACACAGATCAGTTGATTAAATGACTTCAGTCTGGTGTGCAGTTGCTTGGTTGGAGCGAAAACCTGCAGTCACACAGCCCTTTGTGGAATCGATTTGACACCCCTGCATTCGATGAAATGTCTCTTGGCTTCACTTTTTTTTTTAATAAATGGGTTGCTCCTCGTGGCTTATTTGAAGATAATTTGCTACTCTGAGATGCCCTATAATATAATACCTCAGATCATCAGAGCGGTCTTTAATTACAAAGCCAAAAGAACATTAACTCACAACTTGGAAAAATGCTAAGGTCCCGTGGGGGAATTCTGATGCCAATTTATCTGTGATTTATATTACTTTCTCTTCTTTTCTGTGAAGAACTCCACGTGTGCTTTGGTTATTGATGAAGGTTCCAGATCCTGATTTGATTTTTTTCTCTCTTATTTGGGTGAACTTACTATCACTTTTCACAACATTCCCTGATAGCAATCAGTTGCATAGCTGCACAAGCAATTAGCACAATGACAAACACATTCTGGCCAGATCAACAACCCCGACTTAAACAAAGGAGTAACTGGTCAAACTCATGAATGATAACTGTGAGGTGAATTTGAGGTGTGTCTGGGTGCAATGGGCATGCCATGGGGAAGCCCAGGACTAACCTCAGCTTTTGTGTAGCTAACTCAGAACTGTTATTGTTCAAATAGATGTTTCATTACGACTTGTGTGTGTTCCTTTTCAGGGGTTTGCGTGAGTGTAATCGTGTGGATGACATGTTTACTGTGAAAGTCCCTTTTGGTCTGAGAAACAACTGAAGTGCTCAGTGACTACCTTATGTATACTCAGAAGGAATTGTTTGAAATGAATCACATGAAGGAGGGGACTAGACATGTATACAAGATAAAATATAATTATTCTATCACCCAAATATTTTGGAGAGAACTAAATAAATATCCCAATGAGGAAATGAAACCCACCTATTTTTTTTGGAGGCTCAAATGAATGTGTGTAGAAGAATGCTTATGAATCAGAGCAAACATCTGAGATGGTAAACATTCAAATATCACATGGCTGTATTGTCAAAAAAAAACAAAAAACGTTTCCGACGTCACAGAACGCATTCCTGTCGAAAAGGTGACGCACGCTGTGGAAAACATGGGAAAATCTCTGTCATGTTTTCCAGCAACTTTGGAAACAAGATAAAAAGAAGCAGGCATGACACAGCGCCAGCGTTTCGATCCATCTCGGTGTGACATTGTTTTATGCGAAGAGCAGCTGTTGTTTGTTGTTGGCAGGGAACTGTTTGGAAAGTTACAGGACACATCACATGTGTTTCTGTGCACTCCTCTGTCAATCTGTACGCCATTCCCTTTTCTGCCCAGGAGGAATCTCTGTTGACTCGTAATTATGTGACTCGGTGAAATAAAGGAATGAGCTCCAAACAGACACTTGGCTCTCTGGAGGATTTCCACTGACAGAATGTGTCATTATGTGTCCAATCCACATCTGAGGCAAAGGCGACTTCCTCCACGGTTGAACTTACAGTTAAACAGACTCCAGTGGAGAAACAGAGCCTTTGCACGGTCTGACTTCATTTCTTTGTAATGTTTATCAGTTGGTGACAAACTCCATTTATATGTGATTCCACTCGGTTTTCATGACCTCAGTGCCCTGACTCAACCAGCCCGCTTCCTCTTTTTCACCTCTGGACACAGAAGTTGCACAGACACAACTGGTAATTATAGGTTTCCCTGACTTGGATGCAGCGCTCGTGTCTGCAGCAGGTCAGAAGACAGCATTATTCATTTGGGCTTACTTCCAGAATAGGCTATGTTGTTGAAATACAGTGATTTTTTGTTTAAAGTAGTGTTTTGTAACAGAATAAGACACACCCAGTCCTCATTACTATGGATCTTAAAGGTATAAATTAGCAAGTAAGAAAATGGTAAATTAGTCATTGCTCACAGACCTAAATAATTTCATGTGTTGCCTAATAAACTGTTTTCTTTATTACTGAAAATATGTGAATATTTTTCTTTTTAATAGAATTGGAATTTAGGACATTCACTCAGAAAGTGATGTCATCGCTTTTTAGTAATGCTGCAGCAGAAAACTGTATTCTTAATGGTGACTATGTAAACAGATCTTTCGTTCCTTTCACTTCTCCTCCCAGTTTACACTGAAACTTCTATCCTTGTTGAAGAAAGGACATTTGAGTTGACAAATCCTTTCATCCTTCATGAATAATAAAAGAAATGTTGATGTAGCATGGCAGCAGAATTATAGATATCGTACTAAATTGTATCCAAGGCCTGTCACAACAGGAAAATCTGTCAGGTTTTTCATTATTGAACAGCTGCTGTTTAGGGTGAGAAAATGAAGGACTAATCCAAACCGTCACTCAGTGGAACCACAGCCTGATGCATTCATAGGGAAGTGTAAGTGCTGCAACGATGAGCTATTGATTTATTTATCTTTTAAATCACTGATCTAAGGGGCTCTGACAGGCTGTTTCAGCACCAGCTCTTCCGTACAGTCATTGAAATCATAAACTCCAGAGATAATGTATGAAACTGAAATGCATTTTCTACAAAACTAAATTGCTTGGTATCAGTGCTGGTGTCTGCAGTAGCACAGAATTCGGATTGATAGAGGTTTGCTTTACAGGTTGTGTTTTTTTAATTGGTAGACGGCCTGATTACAAAGTTATACAGTAGCTACTGTAGACCTGCTTTACACAAGGACGTGAGGACAAATATCATGAATAATCAAATAAGGCTTTGGACCTCTGGGAACCAGGGTCTAGTCTGGTTTTGCAACCACATGTGTACTGTATTTACGCACGCCATGCTCAGTGGGCATTCTCCCACCCACTGCAAGCAGCTGTAGTACTGGCCTAGCCCACACCAGTGCTCCTGCACCCCCACGCACTTTGCATGGTTCCTATTAGCTCCCCTCCCACTTACCCAAACCCTGGGATCTGCCGCCTGGCTTTCCTCAGTAGGCCAGTGCCGAGCACAGCCTTTGGATTGTTGTGAAAGAAAGGAGTTGCTGAAACAGAGCTATGATAGAGCCTGACAGGTCTGGCTCCACCAGCATTTGATGTGAGGTTAGCTTCCTTGGAGGAAGTCTGAGAGTGGAGCTTCAAACTGCAGTTCACCACTTCCGACGGATGTAGTGTGGGTTTGATTGGCTCTTTACTGGTTTCAGTACTTACTCTGGTGGGTGGTTGGAGGTTATTTTATTGACATTGTTTATGAGTCACTGTTAATCTTAACCTTCATTCTTTACATCATTTTAATCCCAATAAAAGGCTTGAAGTGAAAGGTACACTTCAGTTTTTATTGATGAAAGAACCGGAAACTTAACAAATTGCTGTTCCTAGAACCCCAGAACCTTAAAATTGTATGCTTATTCTTTTTTTTTTTTTTTTTTTTAATTTCATCCATCTGCAAAACAGTGTAACAGCTACAAATCAAATTCTCCCAGTTAGCTTGTTCGAGTCATGTCTCATATTGAAATTGCCTGGTTAGTCCAGTTAGTTGTGGGGGGGGGCAGGGGCGCTTTTAAAATCACCGTAAGGTTATTTCCAAGGTGCAACATTCTACGTTGATGACTGAAATCTTTAGCAGCTGTATGGGAATATCTATGAGCATACGTTAGTAGGTGTTTAGTTATCAATATGGAAGTAATTTGTAATTAATTGACCTCTACATATCACAAATATCATTCTGTTCCTGCTCCTGAATGCAACTTTTCTCCATCCAGGTCTCCTTTCCTCTGCCTTTGCATGATATGTCTCCTCACAGCTCATTTTGCCTTTCTGAAACCCTTCTCTCCTTAAATGGTTTGATGGCTAATCACTTCCAGATGCAAGATGGAGATGAAAGACAGGCGCTTCAGTTTGAGAGCAAAAAGAAAAAAAAAATAGTCTAATGAATGTTTAAAAAAATGACGGATAACTAAGTTCCAACAAGTTTGTGACATCTTGAAAATTGCAGACTACAAAGAGGGACTGTTTTGAGAGAAAAATGTGTTTTTTGTCCTTGGAACTCTGCTTTGAGACAAGCCTGACATGTTTATGTTAAACATAAGAGTTATGAGTTATGTTGATTCTGTCAGTCTCACTGACAATGTGCCTGAATAAAGGAGGTTGCTAAGGACAAATGTTATAATAAAGCCTAGACTAAGTCTACTCATCTCATGTTGGAAACCTAAACCTGAAGCAGTAAGGTTTTAAACCCATACATGTCTTGACACAGAGGTTTGTTGACCAAAGCCAAACCTCGAGCTTTGCTTTCATTCCTGTTGAAATGTATAAAATCCTTTTCTGTTACATAAAGAATTATTTCCAATGGGAAAATAATACATGGTGTGTTTAGATTGTCCATTATATCTCATTGCATTGATCATCATACTGACCTGCCTGCTTTATACACACTGAAACTCTGTCAGATGTTTTGACTAACTTTTTTTTTTCTGCCGTGCAGTCGTTACGTTGAGTGATGTGTGAAACGAAAGGAAGGAGACAGAAACCTTATCCTGTAGCGTGTCTGCACTCCAGCACTGGGCGTCGTTATACATCTGTGTACTACACCGCCTCCCCTCTCTTCCTCTGCCAGATACGTGGACCTTACACCGCGCTAACCTGCTGCCCTTAATATGGGTCCTGCACAGAGACAGATGATAAGCTGCAGCTCCTGAAATAACTGTTGATTTAGAAATGAATACCTATTTCTCTCCTTGCGTCAGATTGTACTCGGGACAGTAATGGGAAAAAAATAGTGCAATAGCTCTGACCTTTGAGGTTCATAATCTCAGCTATCTGTTTTTTCTTTTGTAGATGTTTTCAAAGGCAGATGACAGCTACAGTATTTATGCTAGCATACTTGCTGTGAAATATTATCTGTTGTCATGTTTATTCTTTAGTCCATCTGTAACAGATTGTTTTAGTATTCGTATACGGTTCTATAGGTCGAAACATTAACCCCACAAGGACAGTCATTTCTCTTGTCAAGATTCAGTGAGAAGTGATTTGACTGGCACATACATGTATATTTTTGGAAAAATCAGCATGAATAAGATGGCTACCAAACTTGACAGTTATACGGTGTTCCACGGGGATACCTCAACTCTGCAAATGTATTTAAATGGACATCTGGATGGAGATCTGGAGTAGATCATTCATAATGTAGGAGTAGATGGAGTAGATCATTCATAATGCAGGGATACTGTAGGAGGCTTTGTGGATTTTAATTGCTAACAACGAATACAGGTCCTCAAAGAAATGTCAATTTAATCTGAAACACTGATGGCAAATGTATGCTATCAAATAAATACTTGGTTGTTGAGTTGCAAATGAAAATGACATCAAGCACCTGGCACTGCATGGAAATATAAAACGTTTCCTAAAGTAATAATCCAAGTGGACCATAAGTATCGATATAATCTTATATATTTTCTGTAGGCACTGAATGCCCCAGTAAAATCCAGTCATACTTATTTGCGTTTTGATATGCATTTCATGTGCTGCGAGCTGAATCACTGAATATTTTTTCTGCGACCTTTGTCCTTACTCACAGCAGTTTTAGACAAGAGTTGTCAAAATCAGCCAAACAGTGCCAAGAAGAAGACTGGATCAACCTTCACTAACATTTAAAGACCCAAACTACATTTTTGTTGTACCTCAACTGATTTTAATTTCCATTCTTACATACATTGGCTGATAAAGCTTTGTAATACAGTCAGCTTTTGAACTTTTACATGGCCCTTAGGATTTTTCTTGACGTGTAGCATGTATCATGTAACATACATTATCAGTAATATACAATGGTATCAAGTTTAGGCTTGATCATCTTGAAGAACAAAGGAAGGCGTCTGGGATGATTTTCAACTTTTTTTTTTTAATCCTTTGAAATTTCATTATCTTTTATCACACTTATGCAAAACAGCCAACCGTCTCTGGCCAGTTTGACAGTATTAAATGTCACAATTTCATAAACCTTACATATGTCTAAAACTATGCAGTGAAGATTTCAGCCCTTTTGTCTCCCAGGCAACCCAAAATCTTTCACACATGGTTGGTTAGAATCCAAACAACACTGTCTGTGTGGCAAATGTTTCGATATTTTCATCAACAGTGTGTGGGATTCCTTCCTTCCATTTGGCCGGTGTGGTCTCCGCCTGGATCTTTAGTGTGGTGGTGGACATGTCACAAATTATGCTTATCTGCTACTTTTGTGAAAGTATGGGGTAAGAAGCCTTCAGGCAGCCGCTCCACCTCTTTCTTCTCATTTGTGCTCTGCTTAGAAGTGATGCCAAGACAATAGGGGGAGAGGAGTGTGTGCAGCTTAACACCAGCTGTGAAAACTCAAAACAACTCAGTCCAGTTTTCTGCAGGTCGCATACTGAGCCTCCACTTTCATATTTACCTTCACTGCGTAATGGCTTTATTCCATTCGGTTCAACAAATGGTACATGATTTGACATAAGGTGCTACATACTGGGTTTGATTTTTCTGTATTTGATTGGTATGGTCTTATTCACCAAACATAAAGAACAATTTAATTGCCTTTTTGAATTATTCTGGTCTCCAAAAAGTTTTTCAAGTTTTCTTTTCTCAAGAGTGTAGACTAGAACACTCTTATGAGAAAAGATAGACAGAGATAGACAGTTATACTTCACTATTTTCCCAAAAAATCAATAAAAGTTTTTTATTGGGCCAATGTCACAGTAGGCTCTTCTGTACACTCGTACATGACTCCTTTCTTGTGGTAAATACGAAAAGATTTTGTTGTAATCATGGGAATGGGCTTGAGCACTCATTTGCTCTGCAGGCATCATAAGATGGTGATGAGTAATAACCTTTTCCTCGGCGTTTGCACATTTATATCTTTCTTGTGCATTTAAAGAACACAAAAAGGACGTTTACAAGCACTTTCTGATTGATGTGTGCGATAATTTCCAAATTGGCAAATAGTTGTTTGGGTTTACGCGTGCTGCGTCACTCGTGTCCTATTTGGATTGGCTGGTTTTGCTGAGGAAGATGCAAGACAGATTTGTTTGACTGGGCACAAACACGAGGAGCATGATGAAAAACTGCATTTCTTTTTAAGCATCTCATACTTTGTAGGCCTCTTTGGTTTGGACTCTACATCATTCACAGGTTTTTGCATGTTTTTTTGTTTTTTTTTTTTTTTTTCCTGCATGCCCCAACAAGGTCACACAAATACACATGTTTTTACTTGGTCCACAGATATTTATAATAATAGGATAGAATGCCACAGTGCTCATTATAGGATAATTGTCATTGTAAAGGAAAACTTTCTCTAAAAATAGAAAGAACCCGATTGTGGGCTTCTTAATTTCCAAATCTGGCTGTCTTTCAGACCAGAGTCTGAATATAATATTGGCCAGAACATTTTGGTGCATTCAAAACCCTCAGGGTCATTGCTCAATTGGAACACATTATACATAAATATATAAAGGCATGTTTTCTCCCATGAAATCTGTTCTCTTGATTAGAATGTCAGTCAGACCGTTTCTTCTGGGAGGCTTTTGGATTCTATCGGAAGAACCACAATGTGCCCCGGGTATCTATGGTTTCTGTCTGCTTGTTTTACAAAGGAGTTGGCCAAATGTTGCTCTCCCCCCTGTTGATAGAACAGCTCACTCCATGCTCCACTCTTGCAAATACTGTTGGCTGTTTCTTCTTCTGCATTTAATCCATCTTTTGAATGTCTAATCTGAGATGGTGTGTGTAATACCAATGTTTTAAGTGAATCAGTGGGAAAATGGCTTTTACTGGCTTTTTATCAATGTTTGAAATACCCCCTTCAGAAAATCATTTAACACATGGGTACAAGTTTAGGCCTTTTCTTTGTCTTTTATGCTTGTAGACACATCTACCCAGTTCTCACTTCATAGAGTTAATGACTTCAGGCTTGGTTAATTGTCTAATTCATTTCTAATTTTCCCACGTCTTTCATTTTAAGTGGCTGGTAAATGATACATTATTTGAAAAAAAGGACACTATTTTGCTGCTATTAGATTAGAAATGAGAGCGTACTTAAAACAGCAGTCATTGCTTATTCAAAACTAAACCAATTGTTCTGGTGGTAGTCTGTCTCTGGTTATTTCATTTATTCAAACCTTTTTTCTGGGGGAACAAATAACTGTGGCCAAATTGAAAAGCAACATGGAGTCCCCATGCCCCATGTGCCTGTCAGGAAAGGGCCAATTTCAAAAAGGAAAAATTTTCCAGATCACCTGCAAAAGTTTGGTGGCTTTTTTTCTTTTGCTGCCAAAATGAGCCTTTGCCTTTTTCTCTGTGCAACGCATGATACATAAATAAAGCTACGGGATTGTTATAAATATCTGACCATTCTTCAAAATTAGAGACGATTACTGACTATGTGTTAAAAGATGGAGGAGCTTTCTTGTATTTCCTTTGGTTTCTCCTTTCCTCATGTGGTTTATCATTCTTCTCTTTGGATTGTGTCCTTGCCAGCTTTACAACTCCCTGACTCCTACACACTGCTCACCCTCTGTCAGGAGTCACAGTCCAGAATGAGGGGCATGTTCATCTCTTTGCCATCTGCTCAGGAAAGAACTGACGCTTAAAAAGCTGCAGCAGCACCTTCATCACCTCAAGCGAATAACTGATCATTTCCATCTAGTCACACTCATACACATCTCATCCATAAATAAACAAATAAATGAATGAAGGAATTTGCCTGGATTCAGTTGTTTTCTTTGGCTGTGTTCTCTGTCTCAGTGGGAGCTCCCTGCTACATCTCAATACTCGAGCTTCTCCTTTGTTCTAAAGAGTTTTTTTCCTAAAAAGATCCACTTTAAAAGACGTATAGAGAATTCTAATCAACATGTGTGGGTTAACGTTACTGTAATCTCTTAGAAACTGTGATTCAGAGCCAGACACTCGTAAACAATTATACAGCTAAGACTCAGGGGCCCGATCTGATTGGTTTTGGGAGATCTTGCAGTAATTGAGTTCGCTCTCCGGCTCATGGCTTATGAGGTCCTTTTATAGCTCCCACAGTTGCAGCCCTCTATAGATGTGCTGCATTATTAAAACCAGACGTCAAGTAGGACATTATATTAGGGGTCTAAGGAACTGCAATGAAGCCTACTCTCTGGTATCCCCCCCATTCAGGTCACTGTCCTTTGTAGACAGACGGCGATTCTTACGGAGGCCCTTTTCTCTACTGGCAGTCCTCCAAGGGCCTGCAGAAGCCATCCTCATTTGACCCACCCTCCTTCAGAGGGTTTTTTTTTTTTTTTTACCACAGATCCTTTATGGCTCCTACAGAAATAACTCCAAAGAAGTTTTCAATAGACACCTTGTCCTCACTCCTCCACACCTCTGACGAAGCAATTGCTCAAGAGTTGTAGAAAAACTGGAGACTGACATATATTCAATCTACTTTAATGCACTTTTCCTGCTCAAAATTGGAACGTTTAAGCAGTATCTTTTTTTTTTTTTTTTTTTGTAGGTGACCGCAAGAGATGCAGATGGAGGATCATTTGGCTCCATTAACTACTCCCTCAGTTCTGGCATCAAAAGTGCTTCTCCGTCACAGTTTACCGTTGGCAAGGAGACAGGCCAGATCTGTACTACTGCTGTACTCGACAGGGATCAGGGGCCAGCCAGCTTTGACTTTATGGTTACTGCCGTGGATGGGGTGAGTTTTCATATTTTGAAATACTGCTTATATGAATCCATTGAGTCAGAGTAATACTCTAAACAGTGTTTTTTCCATATGGGAAGCAGAGACATGGACAACTGTGCAGGAAAACACTTTGATTTGTGCAGCCAAGTAGGAAATAAAAACTCTAAGTGACAAGTTTACTCAAAAGTCAGTATATTCCGTTCCCATAAAACCAAATAAGACTTTAAACAATGAAAACATGTAAAAATATAAGAATATCTCTATATTCTTTTAAAAACAATCACATGGAGAAATATCAGGAAGTCATATTTTAACAAATTAAAATGATTTCCTCTGTCATTTTTGTCATTCTGTCTGGATAAAGAAGACCTGTATGTTTTCCTAAAATGAAAAACCTGTGAAACAGATTGTTTCATGGCACCATGGTGTCTTGCCCTCCAGTGGTCTTGAGAATTTTGCTCTTTCTCAAAGGAAATTAACAATAAGTCGACACAAACTGGGACAAACACTTTATAAGCTCTGTTAAAAGACATTTACACTTGGTTTGCCACTGTTTTTATTTGCACAATTAGCATGACCTAAATCCTTCTTATAGGTGTGCTTTAATGTATGTGAAGGTGCAACAAAGGCTCTTTTTGTTTCCTTGGCAGGGTGGATTGAGTTCGGTAGCCTATGTGAGGGTAGATCTGGTTGACATTAATGATAACAGACCTGCCTTTTACCCAGTCAACTATGCTGTTAGTCTGAGCACGCAGAGCGCCCCTGGGACATCTGTTGTCAGAGTGATGGCCTATGACCTCGACTCGGGCGAAAATGGCAGAATTACATACAAAACAGCACCTGGAGGGGCCTCTCCTTACTTTACTCTCAACAAAGACACAGGTTGGCAAGACTACTTCTACAGTTCTTACGTACACCTTACTGGATTACCGATGTATTATTTTCCCTGCTGTCTCACCCGTCCATAACAATATTTTCTTGCTTGAGTTGTAATGCAGAGTGACAAAAAAAAGGCCTCTTTGAAACGTGTCTGTGGCTTCTGATTTGCAGGTGTGATCTCCCTGTCTCGGTCCGTTTTTGGGAAGGCCAATTCTGTTATTCCAATGGTAATCTCTGCCCAGGATGGTGGTGGTCTGGTTTCCTTCACCAATGCCAGAGTCAATATTAGTGTGGTGGCAGGCCTGGTGGCGCCACCTGTGTTTGAACACGCTCAGTACTACTTCTCTGTACCCGAGGATGTGTTGAGGGGAACAGTCGTAGGCATCATTCAGGCCAGCGTGAAGACAGGTATGGTTCCTACTTACGAATGTCCTCACTCAGTTGCAGGCGTACCATTCATATCGTACACATTTCTTTCCTGTTCCCTGCCACAAATAGGCACTGAGCCAGCATACACACATAATGCTCAAATAACATCAATCAAAAATTCCATTTTCCAACTTTGTTTAGATATTCATGTTACAGTTGACAAATGACACAGTTGCTTAAGTGCTGTTGGTATGGCCTCCTGGACTATGGTGAGAGGTTTCTGTTTTTTGTCATCTTTTCCTGATTTCAGACTCCTTTCGGGATATCTCCTACACCATCAGTTCTGGGGACCCTGTGGGATACATTACAGTGGATCCTGACTCAGGTGCTCTTAGAACCAGCCTGCCCCTGGATCATGAAGTCCAGCCATCTCTTGATTTGGAGGTGCAGGCCCGCAGTGGCAACCCCCCAGCCTTTGGCCAGACTCGTGTCCACATAAGCATCACGGACATCAATGATAACCCACCTGTATTTTCACCTTCATCCTATGAGTCGCTATTGCTTCCAGAGCATACGGAAATGGGAACTGTGGTGTACAGGGTCCAAGCTGAGGATCAAGACTCTGGAGCTAATGGGCAACTCTCTTTCGATCTTTATTCCCCCGGTGGAACCCAGAGGACCTTTAGCATAGATCGCAGCAGTGGAGAGATCAGATTGGTCGGGAGCCTCCGCTATGAAAGTACTCCTCGTTATGACCTCCAGGTGATTGCTAAAGATAGTGGAGTACCCCAGCTCAGTGCTACCTTTGTACTAGTGGTTCATGTCCAAGCAGAAAATGATCATGGACCTGTGTTCGATACTCTTTCGTACCGTGTTGAGTTAAAAGAAGGGACACCGATAAACAAACGTTTCCTCCAGGTCAGGGCTCTGAACAGAGAAACACCTGGCTCAGGCTACTCCAGTCCCCTTTCCTACCATCTCCGTCCAGATGGAGATTCGGCAGCCTTTGGTATTGCTTCAGACAGTGGCTGGCTGTTTGTGAAGAGCACTCTGGACAGAGAAGTCAAGGATATGTATCTCCTAACAGTAGTGGCCACCCAAGGTCATGGGCAGTTAAAGAAGACGGGCAGTGCTACAGTGCGGATATCAGTGACTGATGAGAATGACAACTCTCCGCGATTCACACAGGACAGAGTCTTTATGGCTGTCAAAGAAAACCTGCCTGCAGGAACCGGTTTTGGTCATGTGTCTGCCGCAGATCGAGACGGTGGTCCCAACGGTCGCCTTAGTTACCGCTTCCTGCACCCTGACCGCCATTTCCAGATAAACTCCCACACAGGTTAATACAACTACTTTCAGTATTTTCCCAGCCATTGCAATTCTAATAATTATTAAGAGATAATTTAACCTTTGATTAAATAATTACTAAGGTATGTTTAGACGAGCTATGATTTTTGTTTTTTGTTTTTTGTTAATTTAAAGTGGATAAATCAGTCCAAAAAGCAAGACTCTGTCAGTCCAATCATCTGCTTTCTCAAATGTTCTGCACTCATCCCTCAGGATGATTATACCCCTTTTTGTTTGTCTCTCCAGGTGAAATGAGTACAAAGACTGTTCTGGACAGAGAGCAGCAGTCAAGTTACCAACTAGTAGTGTTGGTTCAGGATGGAGGTTCTCCACCTCGCAGCGCCACGGGCACTGCCTTCATCACTGTCCTTGACGACAATGACAATGACCCAGCGTTTACACACAGCCTGTCTGGCAAAAACCTCATTTTGCAGGTAACTGCCTAAACCAGACACATGGGCAGCAAAATAAAGCGTCATTGCTGTTTTTGTTTACCTGTATTATTGTTTGCTGTGTAGGTGACAGAAAGTCAGTCTTCTGGGGTTTTAGTGGGCACACTGCAGGCCAAAGACCCAGATGAAGGAGAGAATGGCACTGTATTCTATAGTTTGACAGGTATATTACACCCAGGAAATGATCAAGATGACCCTGGATGTCCAAGATTCCAACATGAATTCATGATTTAACTCTGTACATGATTTAATTTGGTTAACAAAATGTTAAGTGTATGTTGTCCTCTTCCGAAGGTCCCCGAGCCGACCGCTTTTCTCTGAACCCAAACTCTGGAGAGCTGCATTCATCTTCAGCTCTCAGCCACTCAGAACGTGCTGAGTACTCGCTGACAGTGACAGCGACTGACAGAGGACAACCTCCGCGCAGCACCTCCTGCTCCCTCACCATTCAGGTCAGACTTTTGCTGGAAGTCATCCAGCACAAACACCCTCACCACTCACCTATTTAATATCAAAGAATAGGCTCAGCGCTGAGAGGATTCATGTCTCTGGGCCTCTCAGACTAACTGCAGACATATCAGCCTCACTTCTGACAAGCTTCCCTCCCATCCCCTCCCATTTCTTCCCCTGTGAGTTTTCAAATGGGAAATTTCTATCGCAAAGTGGGTCTGAATCAAACACTCCCAGCTGTCTTGTGATGGGGGCCAGCTGCAGACTGCTCTGATCAAGGTCATACTCAATGACTTCAACACTCTTTTTAATACAGTAGACTTTGTTGACATAAATGACAGCGATGGACACACATGTAAAACATAGCGTTAAAGGTTATTCAGTAATTAAATGAGATATTGATGTCATTTGCTTTCTACAAGCAATAATGATGATGGGACAGACTGGACCAATTTATTTTCAGAACACATATTGTCTGTCAGATTCTGAAAAAAAATTAAAAAAAATAAAATGGTTGTTATTTCACCACTGTTGCCTGCTTAATCTGGGAGCTGTGGTGTTCCTCCCTTCAAAGTTAGGGTTAGGGTTTTTTTTAAATGCTATATGTACAATGTGTAATCTGTGGCCCTCTCCTTTTTAAGTATTCTGTTGCTTCTTCATTGCAGGTTCTCAGCATGAACAGACCTTCTTATAATTCCCATCTGATAACTTTCAATTCAGTGGAGCAGACTGCACCCGGGTCAATAATCGGCTCAGTCCGTCACCACGAGGGGGAAACCTCTAAGGAAGGGGAAGTGACCTACACAGTGATCGGTGGTACAGACAGAGACGGAACATTTGTTGTTGACCGTCTGACGGGAGACGTATTCCTAGCGCGTCCTCTCGATTATGAACAGTACAGCCACTACAGCCTGCAGATTGAGGTAGATGACCTCTCCCAAGCCATGCCGAGCAGCACGTTGGTTCACCTGAACATTGAGGTAGAGGACAGTAATGACCATGCTCCTCAGTTCCCCGAGGATCCCATCACTGTTGTCATACCTGAGAGCATGGAGTCCGGCTCGTCTGTGTATACGTTTCAGGCCACGGACAAAGATGGCAGTGAAGCCAACAGTGAGTTAAGATACTCGATTCTTCACCAGTGGCCAAACGCACATGGACTACTATCCCTGGACCCTTCCACTGGAGTTCTCTCTATTGCTCAAGAGCTGGATCACGAGGTCACCCCCAGCCTAATACTAGTTGTGAGAGCAACAGACTCGGCCCATGATGCCAGCCAAAGACGTTGGGGCTCTGTCACAGCACGGGTATATATAACCGATGAGAACGACAATCCCCCAGTGTTCCGCTCACCTGCCAGTGTTAGTGTCATGGAGGACCAGCCAGTGGGCTTTGTGGCCCTATATGTCATGGCCACTGATGCAGATGAAGGGGAAAATGGCAGGGTGACCTACAGGATCCAATCAGGCAACACTGGAGGAAAATTCATCCTCAATCCTAACACTGGTGAGTCCAAATGTGCTCTTGTAATTTGGTATAGCCAACTTTCTGCCTGTTTATTGATGCTGTTTCCTATAATACATGAGGACATTTACAAGACTTATCCCTTGGGAAAAAAGTGTTTACAATGTGTATTTTAGTTAAATGTATTAAATAAATTGGACTATAAACATAACATTAGCTCACACTGCAACTAATCATCTCTAATCATGAGTTCTTACGCTATTCTTTCATATATTAAACAAAATAGAATTTTGAGTCCTTGGTCTTTGCATATGTAAGAATACATTTTTAATTTTCATTTCCATTCTATATTTATATTTTCAATTGTGTGTGCTAATTGTTTTCTATATTAGAATGATTGCAGGATTCTTTTTAAGCAACTGCAGCTTCTCTAAATTTGACTTTGTATAGCATGTGAACTCAGTCCCCCAGACCCCTTCCTACAAGCTCTTACAAGTACAGTGAAACGCTGCTTATGTCTGAGCACAACAAGATGCTTGCTTCACCTTTCATGACTTATGTCTCCTCATTGCAGGCTAGACAGTCAGAGCAGTGTGCCAGAAAAATAACACACGTGCACACACACACACAAACATACACAAAGCTCATCATCTGTTATTGTGGAACTCTTCCCATGAAAGACCAAAGAACCTCCTGCTTGGGCTTCTGGGAACCATTAGCTGGGATCAGTTACATGTGTTTGTGTGTATGCACAAGTGTGTTCGTGCGAGTAAGAGCACTCACACGTGCATTTGCGCTTGCGCGAGACTGTCACTTAGCTGGCGCTGACCTCGGGCTGTTTCGTCCTGTGAGCTTTGTTGTGGTGTGTAAGACATGTGTCAAAGTTAACTCCGCCTTCCCCTTCAAGTCCCCTAACCGAACGCTCTCTGCAGCAGCTCAGGAATGGAAACGTTCTGGATCTGTCATGCATGTCACTTCTGCTTTAAAGCAGAATGTGCACTCACCTTGACGTCTTTTCATGCATAATGGTTATGTGTTAGAATGATGGCAGAGTTAATCCTCCACATACCTGGGTTGCTCCTGTGTAGAAGTCGGCGATGGTAGACCTGAGACCATCTCTGCACACTCTGTTTCAGTACTCTGGCATCAGTGTTACCACACTAGAGATGGCTCTGTCCAGATGGAGGTCTTTGCGACCAAAGGCAGTAAATACAAAAGTGATCTGGGGCTTTACTTCTTTGCAAAAGACAACACCATTAAATGAATAAAATAACATTTTAGAAAGTACTCATTTATTTAGCACAAAAAAGTGTGTTTGGTTGTCTGAGCGACCTTACACTACAGTCCAGAGTGTTGGTGCCACAAACCACTTACATACTTACAATTCTGGAATTGAAAGTATTCAAAGCTTCCCCTATTCCCAATTGCCTTTTATCAGTGACCAGGGAAACAGAAGGATCACAGTCAAGTCAAATTTGCTGAAAAATATTCAAGCATATAATTCCTGCAAGATTATAGGCTTAGGGGCAAATTTCCCCAATCCTAACAAGATAAAAAAGGGAGAAACATGCTAAAACTAAAAGTTAAAGCTAAAACATGTTTAGGACTCTCTTACTACTCATTTTAAAGCAGTGAAATGATAATCGCATCGCTGCATGCTCTCCTGTTTTAGGGTTTGATAATGAAAAGGCAGGATTGTCCCATAATTTCTGCAAAGCACGGCAGGCCTGACCCTTGCATGCATAGACTGTGTTTACTGCTTCTTTCATAATGGCTGCTGCACTTTCCAATGAAAAAAAGAAAGAAACAAAAAACAGAAGAGAAACTTTTAAACTGTGTCCAGATTGTAGGTCTGTTCAACGCTGGTGGTGGTAGCTCTCAGGTAGGTAACACTGTTTGTGGAGGAGATTTGCTTTCATTTGTGTCTCACACTTCAAGTTCACTTACTTTAAATACTTACTCAACTGCACAGTGGAAAGTGGCATTTTATACTGCAATTGAGTGTTATTGCCTCTCTGGAAGAGGATGTAATAAAGCACATGCACACACTCAGGAAAACGTTCCTCTTGTGAAACCTCTGACTCCTTTCTTCAACAGGCTCTCTATCTATTTTCAAACCCCTTGACCGTGAGGAGCAGGACATCTTTAACCTAACAATAATCGCTGAGGATCATGGGATACCTCAGCAGTCGTCTACCCAGCTGCTGTGTGTCCATGTGATTGATGTGAATGATGAGGTGCCCTGGTTTGAGGAGACCCAATATGAAGCCCAGGTCTTTGAGAACCAGCCTTCAGGAACTAGTGTGCTAACAGTGTCTGCGTCTGATCTGGACCAAGGTGAGACTGTTTGTGTTTGTGTGTGTGTGCGTGCGTGTGAGTGTATCCATGTGGCCAGAGATGTAATGGAAATTATTCCGTTTTAACAATTCCATGTGATGTTTTTCAGCCTTCGTGTGCCGAGTGTATTCAGATTACATTAACAGTTGGTTTTAATTGAACACAGTTGGGAGGGATGGTGTACAGAAAGTTTGCATTCCCCCTGGCTTAGTCAGAAGCACATAAAACAGAAGGATTACAAACTTTTCTTCCAAAAACAATCAGTAAAGCTTGCCAGGCCCCATTCTCATTTCATGCAATCGGCATTGAGAGGAGGGTTTTATGCTAATGCTTAGAAAGCAAAATTAATATCACAAACATATAAATACAACATAAAAGCGTAAGAGGCTTCTTCATGAACTAAAAACATATTTGTATGCATTTTTTTGTGATTAAATTCTGCACTTTGCTGAAATGTTGTCATCAAATAAACATCATTCTTTCTGTGAGTTAATTAATATTCTATGTATTGTTCTTTAGGACCCAATGGCCAGGTGACATATGGTGGCATCTTAGAGGAGGATTTTCACATAAACCCAGTTACAGGTGTAATAACAACCACAAAGGCACTGGATCGGGAGCTCCGGGAGTATTACACTGTCACTGGTAAAGTTCTAAAGCATCACAAATAAAAGGGCTTTAAAACTGGTTAAGTAATTTTACTTATTTTTCTTGTTTGTTTTTCACAGTTTATGCCAAGGATGGAGGACTCCCCCCTAATTACGCCAAAGCCACAGTGAGAATCAGAGTGCTTGATGAGAATGACAACACCCCCTACTTTGGACGTCTCTATTACAGCATTGAGGTTCCAGAAAATCTGGAGGCCATGCCTCTGTTTACCCTGAGGGCCAATGACCAAGATTCAGGAGAGAATGGGATTATTAACTACAAAATTACAGGTGATTTCTTTTTTGCGAATAACTTTCTTGCTTACTTTATTCCTGAGCGTGAATTTGACAGTCGGCAAATTAACAACGTGACAATCCGATCTTACTGTTCTTCTCCTTGCAGTTGGAGATTTATCTGGAGATTTCCACTTGGACAGACTGTCAGGTGTGTTGTCCACTTCAAGACCTCTAGATAGGGAGGTGAGAACTAGATATACGCTAACGGTTACAGCGCAGGACCAGGGCCACCGTCCCCTTAGCAGCACTGCGACAGTGGAGGTGACTGTTCTGGACATCAACGATCACAGCCCACGGTTTGAGAGTAGCACCTACACTGCAGACATTCCTGAAGATATTCCTATCGGCTCGCATGTCCTCGATGTGAAAGCAACAGATCTGGACCAAGGCCCCAACAGCCGTGTTCTCTACTTTCTGAGCAGTAGTTCACACAGCATGTTCATCATTGACCAGGACACAGGCAGCATTATCACAGCTGCACCTCTAGACAGAGAGAAAATTGCCTCTTATACCTTCAAGGTGTGTGCCACAGACTCTTCCCCTTTAAACCCTCGTAACGCCACTGCGGAGGTGACAATCTCTGTCCAGGATGTGAATGACAATGCTCCCTTCTTCATTCAAGACCCACTCATTGTGAATGTCTCCATCGGCAGTGTGTCCAGTCGCCGAGTGCTGGCCACCATGAGAGCAGAGGACAAAGACTTTGGGGCCAATGGCTCCGTGTTTTATCGTTTTGCAAACCCTGTGAGGGGTTTTACCATCAACTCTCTGACAGGAGATATCCAGGCTACAGAAAAGCTGCAGAGCCTGTCTCAAAGCCAGAGGACTTTAATAGTTCAGGCAATGGACCAAGGTAATCCAGCTCAGTCCTCCCTGGGGGTCGTCATCATTTACCTTAGGGAACAGATCTACAGAGGGATCCGCTTCTCCAGGACAACACGAGATGTCACTCTGCAGGAGAACGCTTCGAAAGGTTTGATGATATTAAACATTTGCAGCATGAAATCTGCAAATTCACAATTTTCAATTTTGATTTTATAGGCACAGTCGTAACACAGATACAGGCCCGGTACCCTGATGGCTCTCAAACTGGAATCAGTTACAGTATTTTCAATGGAAATAGAATGCAATCATTTGGAATAAATACCATTACTGGTAAGTGCATAGAGACTGCAGTAGGCACTCCAAAATAATGTTTTCAAAACCACTTTTCACCTCCTTTCCTTTCAATCTCATTTCTGTCAAATAGGTGAAATATGGGTCCAGAAATCTGAAGGGCTGGACTTTGAGGAGACTCCGAAACTCCGCCTTGTGGTGAAAGCCGAATCAGCATCCTCCAGCTCCTACATGGCTGTTAACTTAATCCTGCAGGATGTCAACGACAACTTGCCACGCTTTCAGCTCCAAAATTATGTAGCCTACATTAGAGAAGCGCAGGGTTACGACTTTCCCATTATCCAGGTACAGTAGCCACCCCCAGGCACACTTAAGAGCAAAAATTCATAAACCTGTCATATCAATGTAATACTGAACCCTGGTGTAAAACATTGCGATCATTTTGTGGGTCCTGAAATGGGATTACACTGTAATCCCATTTGTGCCATAAAGATGTTTTTTTCCAGTTTAAATTTTAATGTCCCGATTATTAAACTGTGTGTTTTCGCACATTTGCTGCAGGTTGCTGCAGTTGACCTGGATCAAGGACAAAATGGTCAGGTGATCTATTCTCTCAGGTCATCATCTATGAGTGGCTTGTTTAAGATTGACCCACTGACTGGCAGCATCACCACTGCTGCCATAATGGACAGAGAGATCTGGACAGAAACAAAGTGAGTCGTTTTGTTCATCTAGTCGTGCTATTGCATGGGAGTAAAGATACAGACATTTGTGTGTGTACATATCTATCTATCTATCTATCTATCTATCTATCTATCTATCTATCTATCTATACAGTACTACTCGGAAAATTAGAATATTGTGTAAAAGTTGTTTTACTCAGGCAATTCAACATAAAAGGTGAAACCAATACATGTAATAGACTCATTACAGATGCAAGATTTTACTTTCAGAGGCCTAACATTTTTGTATTTAAAATTCTTTTTTTTATTGATTTCAAGCAATATTCAAATTTTCAGAGTTTTTGAATTTGAGGTTTTCTGAAGCTGCAAGTACTAATCAGCAAAATCAAAACAAATAAAAGCTTGAAATATATTGATTCGCATACTATTTGTCTATATAATATATACATTTCACCTTTAAAGTTACAGAAATGCATGCACTTTTTCAGGATATTTTCCGAGTAGTACTATATATATATATATATATATATATATATATATATATGTTTTTTTTTTTTTTTTTTGCCCTCAGGCTTGTTGTCACAGCAACAGACAGAGGAACCCCACGTCTGGCTGGCTCTGCTACCCTCACTGTGATCATCACTGACCTCAATGACAACAGCCCAATGATTCCTCTGCCTCAAGAGATTCATGTGCCGGAGAGTAAGTCAGCTTTACCCTCAGAGTGACTGGAGAGTAAAAGAAAATATTTTTTTTCCAGATTTTCATGTGTATTTGACCAATGCAGCCCAACACTGGATATTTCTTCTTACAAATGCATGTTTTCGCTGCAGTAGCGGCCTAATTTATATTACTGTTCTACACATACAGATACTCTGATAGGCACAGTTATCACCCAGGTGACAGGAAATGATGTGGACTCAGGACCAGCACTCTTCTATACATTAAACTTGGATGTGAATAGCCGAGACATGTTCGGGATCCATCGTTACGGAGGAGGAGTGTCTCTGACTGGACCTCTGGACTATGAAGAACGGACATGGTACACAGTGACTGTGAGCACATCTGACTCTAAACATCACAGCGAGGCAAACCTCACTGTGCTGGTGGATGATGTAAATGATAATGCACCCACCTTCACTCAAGACATGTACCAGGTACGGATGATATTACAACCTTGCCTTGTGAGCATGATTGTTGTCATAGCACATGGCCATATCTGTCTTGTGTGTCGCTCATTAGGTGACTGTAGCAGAGCACCTCCCAGCAGGCAGTGCTGTCATCACAGTCACAGCCACAGACCGTGATTCTGGAGACAATGGGAAAATTACCTACAGAGTGATGTCCTCTACTAAAGGCATCTTTTACATCGACCCAAGCAATGGTAATGTCCTGTCTTGTAACAAAACTCTGTAATGTGAACATTAAGTATATTTGCTGTGTCCTTTGTCAACCGCACAGGTACTCTGTTCGCCAATCAGAAAACCACATTTGATTCTGAGAATCCCTCCATCCTCGTGGTCATTGAGGCCCGGGACCAGGGCACTCCATCACTTTCAACCATCGTCACCGTCCATGTGCACGTGACAGATGTCAACGACAACGCCCCCATCTTCCACCAGTCAGAATACAGAGCCAGTTTGTCCGAAAATGATGTTCCTGGTTCGACTATTTTGACCCTAGAAGCTGTGGACGGAGATGTAACCCGTGATAACTGTGGTTTTGATTTTGCCATTGCCAGTGGCAATTTAGGCAATACCTTCCAGATTGAAAGCAGTGTGCGCTTCTTGGAGGGCCATGGCTTCCAGACAGTCGGGAGCCTGATTCTGGTGGAGGAGCTGGACTTTGAAGCAGTGCCAAGTTATAACTTGACTGTTGTGGTATCGGACCGTGGAATCCCACAGCGTAGCTCCAGTGTGCTTATCCTCATCAGCGTCCTGGACAGCAATGACAACCCCCCAGCTTTCAGCCGGGCAGAGTACAATGTAGTGTTGAGTGAGGGTGTAGTAGCAGGGACAGAGATTTTGCATCTGTCTGCCACAGATCCAGACTCCGCTCCCAATGGAGAGGTTCAGTATTCCATCTGCTCAGGGGACGAAACAGAGCTGTTTCAAGTAGACCGGTGGACAGGAGCCTTGAGGCTTCTGCGAGCTCTGGGCAGCGAGAGCCAGTCGTCTCACGTGATTATTGTCCAGGCTACTGACGGTCAAGGTCAGTACGCCTTGGCTCCAGTCAGTGTTGAAGTCAAGGACATCAACGATAACCGGCCTTTTTTCCCCCTCAAACTGTTAACCGCGAGCATCAGGGAGAATAAACCCCAGAATGCCTTAGTGACTGTACTTCACGCAGTTGACCACGACAAAGGTGTTTTTGGAAAGTTAAACTACTACATGTTAGACAAATCCAGTGGCGGCAAAGAAACTTTCGTCATTAACCAAACTTCAGGTGAGGTTCGGACTCGCTGTAGTTTTGATTTTGAGAAAGTCGACTCCTTTTATTTTGTAGCTGTTGCCATGGATGCTGGAAACTATTCTGCGACTGTAACAGTACAGGTTTATGTAACAGGGGAGGATGAATACGATCCAGTTTTCACCTCCTCTGACTTTTCATTCAAAGTGCCTGAAGGAGCAAAGAAGGGTCAGATAATAGGCAAAGTACAAGCACAGGATGAGGATGGAGGTGTGGATGGTATCGTCCTCTACTCTTTAGTACACACTTCACCTTATTTTGAAGTCAACAGATCAACAGGAGCAATTTCCTTAAGAATGGACAGCCACAGTACGCCCGTGAGTCGTTCTAAAAGAGAACTCCGTCTCATGACATTGGACGTCACTGCTCACAGCCCTCTGGAGACATCTCGCATAGCTGTGGCCAAAGTTATCATAGATGTCACCCACACATCCTTTGGTCTCACCACCGAAATGAACACGCTGCTCATTAGTGTGGTTGCAGTTTCACTCGGAACCATCGTCATCCTTATAATGATAGCAGTGGCACTATTTTTTGTAAGATTAAGACGCCACAAGAAGGAACAGCAAAAACACAGACAAACACCAGTATCGGAGACAATGCTGCACAAGCTTGAAGAAACAAAAATAGCAGCTAATGAGATGATTTACCACCAGGCCCTTCCTGGATATGCAGCTGATCGGAGTAACAATGGGGGTCCGTACACTCGTGGAGGATCACTGGATCCCTCCCACTCCAGTGGGCGTGGATCAGCAGAGGCAGCAGAGGACGACGAAATCAGAATGATCAATGAACACCCTCGAGTGTCTAGCATCTCCTCTTCCATGCAGGAGCGCATCTCTGCTCGAGGACCAGACTCTGGAATCCAGCAGGATGCAGATCAGCTGTCTGACGTGTCATGCGAGCCCTCCATAGACTGGTTCAGAGGGAAAAAAATAGGCAGCCTTAATGGTACTTTATTAGCTGGCCAGGTCCCCGTGTACAGGGATGAGGGAGGCGGATATGTGGGTGTGGGACGCGGACTTAACATTACCCACCCAAAAGATTACGCTTTCCCACAGGATGGGAAGCCGACTGTTGATGGTTCTTTGACAGCCATTGTGGCCAGTGATGAGGAGCTGAGAGGAAGCTACAACTGGGATTATCTGCTAAACTGGTGTCCCCAGTTCCAGCCCCTAGCTAATGTTTTTACTGAAATAGCACGTTTAAAGGATGAAACAGCCCCTCCTCATCCTCGCAGGTCATTCCATCACAAACCAAAGCCTGAGTCTAGAATTGACCCTCCACCTCTCATAACATCTGTGGCTCACCCAGGGGCAAAAACTGTACCTCCAAAGCCCGCCATGGGCAGGACGTTCCCCCACTTGGGTTCTTTTCGAAGATCTCCCCTCAGTTCAGATGGATCCATCTCTTCAGTTGCTATGTCTCCCAGCTTTTCCCCCTCTCTCTCACCTCTAGCAGCTTGCTCTCCTGCAGTCACGCCTTTCAGTGTCTCGCAGGGTCCTTCTGCATCACTGATCAGCACAACTGAGCACAATTTGGAGCACAGTGAGGAGGCAGAGCTGAGGATTTGAATGCTAAGTTGCAGACTTTAAATCGAGTCACTGCTGCCTCAGACTCGTTTTCGTTTGGCCGCAGGAGCTGCAGACAGGAACCCCTCGAGGCTTTTGTCTTTTCTGTTCTTGTTCTCCAGAGATCGAATTAAGAAAGAACTGAAGTCATGGTGCTTAAAGAGAAACTGGTCTACATGACTAATAAGACAAAATGGATTATTTCTTCTATGTTTGTGTGTATGTGTGTGTGTGAGAGAGAGAGAGAGAAATCCTTCTGATGATTTGTGTTAATTTGCACATTCAAACGAAGATTCATACACAATGTCAATATTTTGTATAGAATCATGTCTATATTTTTATACTCTGGGTTTCTGAAACAAAAAGGCAAATGTGCCTAAACTTTGCGTAAACCTTAGTATATATATATTTCTATATTTGTATATTTGATGCTTGTAATGTTTACATGTTTGTACTGTATGTTGGTTTTATCTGGCAAATGTTAACTTTGTGATTTCGAACAAAGCTCTCATTCATGTTTTATGAATTTTTGTGACCGATTACTATAAATATTCTTAGAGGCGGAGCCACCCATTCCTCAGTAAGTATAAATGTGATGCGAAAACATACACGAATCCAGAGGGAAATGAAAATTATATCATTTCTCACAGTGAGCCTTACTGTTCCCATATCATTTGTAAAAATATTCATATTATAAAGTTTTGAGCAGCTGCATATGAGGTAAAGCTAGAGTATCAGCAACCCTTAATTCCAAAGAATGACAACATTCCTCAGTAAAATTTGTCAGAGTGGAAACAGGAAATCAGATATTATAACCAACTTATCATCTTACCCATTTTACCCTGATTTTTTTGAACACTTGATACATGTTTGAATACAGTATTTTGGTGGTTTCCTTTATTTTAATGTCAGAAAGTTTGACAAAGACTAAATAAAATGTGATTTTTAGACAGATACAAATGAAACTAATGTTTCACCTTTACAAAACATAATCTTTGTTAATTTTGTGTTTCTCTATGCGTGTCATGTTTGCTTAAATCCCCATTATTAGGTCACCAGTAATATTATAACTTGCAGCACTAATGTATTTAAGATTTAATTTATTACCTCCAAAACTAAGAGACTTGATGAATTTGGCAACAGGGATTTTTGTCTGACCATGACCAAAAACTGTGTGAACACTCTTCTACCTGTTTAATAGAATGAATGATCAGTTCAGTGTTAATAAAAGATGCTCTCCAGTCACATTCCATGTTTGTTTAAGCTATGTGTGTAATAGAGAAAAAATAAAAGTTGCTCTGAATTTTCATACATATACATAGAAATGTTTTGAGTAAAAAGCACCTGATTAAAGTACTTACATGAAAAGATTTTTTGTCACTGTCACTGCTTTCAGGAAGGCCTTTTATATGCAAAATTTGTATTTTCTGCATTTTCAATGCACCGTTAACTATACTTAACTATAAACTGATAAAGTATCCAGAAATTAAAGCTTTACCAAACATCTAGTGGAGGATGATTTACATTAACACAATACTTTGAGTGATTTTTTTGTGGTAGTTATTAAAATATGTGGCAGAAAGTGATCAGACTTTAAAGTTATGAACTTGGATTAAAATTAAAAAAAAAATACAAATAAAAAAAGAAACGTACAGAAAAGTAATGAGGAGAAGCTGCATGGCCAGGTGGAGCTAAAAGAGAAAAATGTGGAGGTTCAGAACAATAAAAGGAAAAGTCGAAGGAGGACAAATATGTCTAAAAAATCCAGGAAAGTCTAAAAAGACAAAAAGAAGAGGGATGTCTAAGTTATGTTTTATTGCTCTTCCATTACATGTGTGTGGAATGTTGAACTTGGACAAATAATCCCTTGTGTTTTATGGATACCGTTCTGTTGATCCAATATAAGGAAAACTCTGAGACTGCGATGACGCTTCAGATAGAGAAGCAGATCTACTGATATTCATTTATGACGGGTCACGTCTTTTTTATGTGCTTATTTTTGTTACTAGTTTGTTTTTCATGTTGCTGATTGATCAATTTCCGGCAGTTATCTGTGTTTGGTTAGATCACCTCCCTCCTCAAACCTTCCAACTGTGCTGAATTGTCCTGCCCTGACCCTGACCCTTTATTAGATGAATCATATGTTCAAACCTGGGGCTCTACATATTTTGTAGTGGTGATAAAATAAAATATTTCAAAGTAAAATCCCTACATTTAACCACAGTGAACCTTTCATCCCACTGCAGACTTCCAGTCCTGCACTCATCTAATACTATGACAATTTCCAAACTTTTTCCACACTTTGAAGTTAATGCATGTCACCCGGGTTGCCTAATATTGTTATTTCTTTCTGTATTCAGCCCCATCTGTCATTGGAACTCATTACACAACTCTCATATTGCCTGAGGTTGGACAACACTCCTGGTGTGTGATGAAACAGAGCTGAAACCGGACCAGATTTGCTCCAAGGCCCACCTCTGACTTGTTTATGAGGCTTGAAACTGAACCTCATGGTGCTGTTTACACACCATGTCCAGACTGGAAATATAGGCTGTAGTGGACAGTCGGTTTATGAGTCGCTTGGAAATATATGCCAGAATATACACAACAGATCTCAGTGATCTAGGAGGGATGCACTAAGTAATTACTCAGTTCAAATTAAGGCCTTTGTGAAAACCAAATGAAAGCTATCATTTTGCTGCCAACGTTACTTGGACATGAAGGAGGTCACTGTTGCATGCAAACTTCAGGATGCCTTCTTAAGCTTCCTGAGTTAAATGACCTACAGAGGTCTATGTGGCAGCCATTACTACTCTGTTTGGTCCTTTAAAACTATAAACTTATGTGTATTCCATTCCAATTAAGTCTTATAGACCACCAAGTCAAACAATTTCATGCACTGAGCCTTTGAATTTGGTACTAATATACAGGGTCTTTTGGTACAATAAGGTGTAATATCCATTTTTTTTGTTGCTACGCAGAAGAGTGTGTTGCTGCTGTCATAGCATCTCTTTACGTTTGTCATTTCTAAGATTTGGGAGCTGCTTTGTTTCAGTTTCCAATCAGAAATCAGAAAACAGAAAACAATATTCCAGGAATGGTCTTTGTTTGTTTAAAAAAAAAATTGCCTGCAATTCGATTTGCATTAATTTAAAGAGTGAATCAACAAACTTTGCTGAAAAGGTGGTTTTGTATTAATCCCCTCATACTGACGCAAGACCAAACAGAAGAGCGCTAACTGCATCACAGATGAAAGGATCGCGCCAAGGTCCTTCTCTCTCTGTTATCCTCACGCTAACTAGGTTACTGAAAAGCAGGTACAGTTCTGAGAGCAAAACTCCCATTTTGTTAAAATTACTAAAGCAGTGAGTCGCTGTTGATGACATGCTATATTACGCAACCCTAAACATGATGAATGGCTGCGGCAGAGATCAGTCAGCTGCGATGTGAATCACATGGACTTATGGGTATAGGAAATGGGAATCTTTGCTTTCATGTATGCGAGGCTGTTCCTTTTGCTAAGGATCAGACTCCTCTTTGCAGAAACCCAGGCTACTGTCCAGTTAAAATGAAACCTGACCAGAAAGAGGTCTTTCTGCTCCTGCTTGGATTACCCATAAACCCCTTATACCTGCGGCTTGCACGGACATCTCCATTCCGTTTTTCCCCTGAAAAGGGTCAGGCTCCGGGGATGGTCCGGTCTAAGCTTACCACAATCCTTTCTCCAAACACACAGGAGAGACACCCCCCCATCCTCTTGTCTGTTGCAAGTTCTGTTTTTCCCTGCTCTTTCTTCTCCTCTTGCCAGGCTACTTGCGTGACTAGAGTGAGTGGAAGAAAAAAAAAAAAGGTTTCAAAAGCCATTGGCACGCGAGCTCCGAATCTATTTTTGGAGAGCGTCTTTTTTTCTTTCAAAACAAAAAAGCCACAGGGAAAAATAGGCAATACTGGGGTGTAGGGGTCTGTTTCTCATTTGGCCAGGTCTGCCTCCTGTCCTGCCCCGCCAACGTCACAACCACAGCACTTTGAGGAAAAAGTGCGGCTTAGACAAGGGAGGAGAAGTGTTTTCCCTGCAAAACCATAGCCAAGACTATGGACTCACATCTTTACCCTTGTCACTTAGCAACCAAGCTAACCTGCTTCCCATTAGGAGGCCATCTGCTTATGTTCCAGGCTTTACTTTGTTTTGATTTAGTTTCACCCCTCTTTAACTTTTGTCTCACATTTGCCAGGATTAAATTGCAGCATTTTTATGTCGATACATTTAAGTCAGCTGTTGTTTGTGAAGCTTTCTGCAGAAGCATTTCCTTCAATGCAGCACATAAATATTTCCTTTCTGTTCTGATGACATGTACTAATTATCTGTAGATGAAAGATTAAATACTGCTGCTACTACTACTACTACTACTAATAATAATAATAATGAGTACATATAAGTTATTGTAAAAGTATGATTATTATTAACATGATTCATTCTGCTGTAGTCAGTCAGTATGATGGGCCAGCACATTATGGCATGAACGCAAATGTAGAGATTTGTGGTTGCAGACTAAAATAACTCATATCAGTGCAGATGCTGCGCAGATATTGCAGAGTTTCCCATCCCTCGTGTCTATGGCAGGAAACTACACCACCCATAGCCAGGATGAAATCAAATGTCTTTTTCTACCTTAATATACATAAAGTAATGTAAATACAGTGATTTATACATTTGCTTTATCCAGGCCAGTTCTTTTTTTTAAAAAATGTTATGCGCAGGATTTCAGGATGTAAACTTTTCTAAACCAAGGCAAAGAATCACACTTAAATTTCCATATTGTTCCAGTGCTACACTTTCTGACCCATTACTTCTAAACCGACTACAAAAACAATAAAATTGACTGAAATAATGTTTATTCTAGCAAATAAAAAAAACATGAAATGATTGTGTGCATGTAATAGAGAAAAGGGGAGAACAGAGAAAGATGTACTGGCAGGCCGAATTTAAGGACAGAGAAAGGAAAAATAGTGCAGGTCATTTTACTTGGTTTGGATTACAGACTTTCCTCCTTCTCTGATGAACACACATATTTTAATGCCTCTTCCTTTTCCTGCTGATTGAGAGCAGAGTGATACCTCATATTTGATGCAAATTAACCTTCTTGTAGGTACTCTCTGGCAATTTGAATTTAAATGTACCTTGCACACTGATAAGTTTGCAATTAAGTGCACTTTTGGTTTCTAGGTTTTAATATTTGTAATCCCGTTCTGTGTGCAGCAAAATGTGATGATGAACCAGGGGCTTCAAGCATGACACTGAATGATATGCTGACTGGCGTTTAATCTCATCAGCAGTTACCCACGTTCTCTCCTTTGAGAACATAAAATCCTTAAGAAGACAACAACAACAGTTTCACTTCAAACACACACATTTGAGGATTTATCGTGGTGCACACAGAGGTTAGAGAGTATGTGGCAGTACTTCTGTGCTTTCCTCACAGCTCAATTGAATGTGGATGTAAGCACAAAGGGACAATTCAGCGATGAGCTCATGTTCAGCTTTAGCTCTTGCAAACTGGTATTTTTCAGTACATGACAGAGTGATCCATTTAATTTTGCACATTGAACTGCCACATAACTACAAAAAAGTCCCTGCATCCTCGCTGACCCTGAGACACAATGTTTGTTGTCCTGCTGAACCGCTGATTAATATTGTATCTGAGTTCTTTTTCCTCTTTAATCACTCTCATTTACATGAGTGATATCACTAATTAGAAACATCTTAAAAAGAAACAACCACTTGGTTTTAATTAAACCCTATGAACCAGAACTGAACACTACTCTCATAATACTTTTCTCCTTGTCAATGTACATTACACTATAAATCAACTTTATAATTAAACATTAAATCCACATGTGTAGTGGCAGGATAAGCATCTGCTCACTTTGCTTAGTTTCATTTAAGAATTGCTTTTAATATTAAGGTGACTAACATTAGGCTCTCATCTCCTACATTTCATAATTGCGACACTTAAAAAGCTTCACATTATCCACACCTTCATCTTTGCTCTTAAGAATAATTCATGAACCTGTTGGCAAAATATCTAAATCCTGCAGACTTGTACAAGAAAGCTTTCCTTTGCCTTTAAAGTTGTGACCACGTGACGGTGAACGCTTTTGATTTAGCTGCCTTGTTTTGACCACTACATTAAAAGTTCAGGTTGGATGGATGGAGGACAAGTTTTTATCTGAAACACTGTTAAACAGCTGCTCAGCATCTGTAGGTAAGGCTTTTCCACATTCATCTTAATATTAATAGCAAAAACATAGTGATTTACTACAGGCTTGCTGCAAATTTTATTAAGTGTCTCTTCAGTCTACAACTCTAATCTGGTGTGCATTTTGTGGCGACATCTATTAAAAATACACAACATTGGTGTATTTTTTTGTTTGTCTTAGCAACAATACTTCAGTCCACTGCTGCAGATGCAATGCTTCATTGCTGCCTGTAATTTGTCCAGTCCAGAAAGAGAACCAAGTTTTGCATTAAGTCAGTTCTCAACAACTTTGCAGAGAGCGCCGGTTGCCAAGAACTTTGAACTGTCTGCATTCGGGCGCCTGGAACACGCCCAGCTACTGAGAAAGAGCTCTGAAGAAGAGTGGTCGACTTCAAGTGGAAAGTATTTTCGTCTACAGTCCATCTGCTTTCACTTTAATTCACCGAATAAATTGATAGTGTCTTCTACGGCATGCGGACAATTATGCGTTTTTACACTGCAGTTCATTTCAAAAGCACTGATGTTGTGGAGATTTTCACTCATCAGCATAGGCTGTTCACAGAATCGGCTTAGATCTTAGAGTTACACAGTCAGCACAGTCATAAAAGTTATGGCCCATTCAGTAATTGCAAAAGTTTTACTGCTCATAGGAAATTAGACATGAATATTATTAATATCTTCCTTGCTAGCTGGACTTCCCCACAAAGTAAGAATGTTATAATGTCAAATATTTGCAGTTGTAACAACAACACTCTTGTGGCCATAGAATCCCCTGAACAAACGTATACTTGTGTAATATCTCTGAATGATAAATGATTTTAGCGGTAAACGCTACAGAATAGAAAATGGGGGCTAACACATGCTGAGAAGAAGGTAATATTTTGCCAAGCTTTTCCAAATCCCACTACAGCTTCACAGCAGGGGGTAGCTGCTGCACCAGTCTGCCCAGGCTCTTGTCAGCACAAGTGAAGAGCAGAAAGCGGACAAAATCAATGCATCCACACACACAAACACACACACACACACACACACACACACGAAAACGCAAAGTAGCTCAGCAAGATGAAATGTTTCACTCGGGAGTAGACCGTGCTTTTAACCCCACAACCAATTTAGTATAAAGACATGGAGCCTAGTCACATTTGTAACAGGAAAAATTCATTAAAAAAAACCTTTGTAAATGCAATTTTGTTATACTGAAAGAATGAAAGGCATAAACTATGAATTATGGGCAGGGATGGGGGCACAGAGGAGATCTGCCTATACATTATCCTTGCACTGAAAATAGAGGCTGAAAATAGAACGTTTTTAAAACAGCATCAAGCAAGCCGATTGGATGATCTGACCTCTACCTCACGCTTTCATGTTTTTTGGAGTGACCTGAAATGTCGCGAGTTAGAAGCTGTATTTAGCGCAGCTGAGTCCTTGAGAAGCATCTTTTTTCTGTCAGAGTTTTGAAAAAGTGAAGCAGCAGGACAGAACTCATGACAGATTACAGACAGGTTGACTGAAACTCATTTGGAAAAAAATCTTATCATATGAACAGGTTAATCAATTTATGTGACTTGGGATTTGAGGTTTGAGTAGAATTTCATGTTGTTAAGCCCGAGTGATCCTCCCTTGGACTTTGGTGATGAGAAACGATGCTGCGAACTGCAAGACTGCTTTTAAGACTTCAAAGAGTATCACAGAGTTGGACGGGGTGTGAATTATGATTCCGCCCTTAAATCTAAAAAAAAGGAAAAAGGAAATTGCTTGGTTCAAGCCTTACCATTGCAAGCTGTTGCCCGTTTTCAGTGTTAGCAACCTCTTTCTGACACCAATCTACTGTCCTGGCAAGAGATGTAATTGAAACAGAATCACAGTTCTCCCTCTGCTTCCAACGACCATCATAAAATACTGAGTCACCACAAATGTTCAGTCCACATTATCACATTTGGGCCAAAACACAAATTCAAATGTGCTGTTTACCACAACAAGAACAGTTCAGAGCCCAGCGTTATTTCCAGCGTTGAAATGACTATGCTTTATTGGATATATTAGCTTTTTTTTCCAGGTCATGTTGCCAGCACAGGTTAAAATATTCCTTCTGATTTCCCTCTTTTTTAATGAACACTGGCTTCCTGGATATAATTTTAAACAGGTTTAACACTTTGAACACTGCAAGACACCGGTCCGAATGAAGCGTAGCCCATAAAAAGTGCTGAAGCCTGGCAAAAGTTAGTCATGAGCTGTTCGCGCACTGCAGATACGGCTTTGAGTCGAGCCATTAACCAACGCAAGCAACATCTGTGGAGCAGCTTGTACGGTAATGAGTGGCAGAGGTAGTGTTCGTTGCGGCGGAGGGTTTTTGAAAAAAGGGTCGCCGGGATAAGGAGAGTCCGAGCTCCAAGCTGCCAAGGGTGGAAACAGATACAACACACGGTGCTGGGCCCCACATCTGCTTTATCACATCTCGCCTGTTGCTGTGATTTAGAGGACAGGACGCCTACAGGTGCTGTTCTACTTACTGCATGCCAGAGGAATCATGTCCCATGTGATTAAGAAAAGAATAACAGAGGTCCTACTGTGCAGTAGTGTGTCTGAAACCTGTTTAGGTTTTAAGAATAAGGGCAATAAAACCTCAGGTATTCGATGAATTGTTGGAAATTTAGAATGCAAAAATACAGAATATGTGCAGCGTAGTTATAGAACGCAAACTCATGTAGGATGTTATATTATCCTTTAAAGTGTTGTAAAACTTGTGTAACTTGTGTACAGAGCCTAGAACAATAGTGGATATAAAAACAAGAAAAGCAGATTAGAAACTTAAACCCACATAAACCACATCTGCTAATGTTCTTTCAGGTAATAAAAAACAACGAGATATTTCTGAAGTCACATCCAAAGGGCATGTTTTCCACTGCAGAGGCAGAGCAGGAGCATTGAGGGGGGTCTGAACACATTTCCTTTGCAGATGTCCCCAAAAGCTCCGCACTAACGAGAGCTGATCTTAAATGTTTTATGGATATTGCTGGACGTCGTAAATCTCTCATCGGTGCGACACGGCTTTTGGAAACGGCGCACTCGAATGAGCAAACATGAAGCACTCGTGCCCATTAAGGGAAAAACAGTTAATAGATGCGATTATGCTCTTATAGCAGGAGTCATTTGATGTGAAAGCATCTCCTGAAATGCTAGATACCTCGCTGTAATATGCATTAAGGGACAAGATACCAACACCAGGCTAGACAACAACAGCCTTTCCTCCACCACTAAAGTGGTGCATGACCTGTACCTGTTGCTGACATATGAAATGAAGTTCATTCATAGCATAAATTAGAATATATCTTCTGGGTCTTTCCAAGTGAACTTCAAAAGAGAAAATTCACATTCAGATCATAAACTGAAGACCAAAATCAACTTCATGTTCGGAATTCACTATTTCAAAATCGGATGTTCAAAGGATTCATTTCATATCTGTTTCTGAACAGACAGTGGGGATGTGCACAGCAGTAACTAAAAAACATAACCTGTCTCCTACAAAGGCTGCAGATCTACTATTATGTTGTCTGTTCAGAAGTCTGTTAGCCTGTTATAATGAGAAACAAGGGAGACTGTTTTGTTTTACAAAATGCTATGCAGACATTCTCAGACTGCACTGCTGCTTCCACTATTTGCTTATGTGTTGTCAACATGGTTGACGACAAAGTGGCTTTTTTCTTGTTAACTAAATAGTATTTCTGTACTGAATCAGTATTTTATTTAACTTTTATGTATAACATTGCATTATGACAAACCTATGTAGAAAAAGGGTTTATTATCTACTATGTTTGAAAAGCAAATGAATTCGATTACAACGATTGCAGATGCGTTACACGCTAAATTACAAGGTAAGTAAACATGAAACAGTAACCCAGGACAAACAATTTTTAAATTGCCCCCCTTAGTGTTTTTATGGAAACAAATCTGTGTGAGGGGGTTTCAGTGAAAACAACAAAGCAACTGCAGAAAACTGTGTTTCCTGGGGGACACTGATATGTGCTGTTGGTTATTACACCCACCAATCAAAACATCTGCTTTAATTGTCTCTAATCAGAAATTTTCAAAGCAATTTGTAATAAGGCCTAAAATGTTAAAAAAAAAAAAAAAACCCTTAATGTTGATTGCATCCTGTCTTCAAAGAAAATAACACAATATAGAAATTCACAGCTTCCAAGGACTCATGATGATGATAAATTGCTGTTTGACTGGTTGATTGAGCCACAAATTGGGGAGGGAAGAGACTGACTGAAATGGCACATGAAAGACACATTAAAATCGCTTCCACATGCACTCTAATGTAAAAACTGGGAGCTGTGTGTAATTCCCTGGGAGTAGAAGATGGAGACAGTGCCACCTTGTCATCATCTTCTAGATTCTCCCGTCTCACGTGCTTGTTTGCACTGGGACTGCTCGAGGATAACTTTCCCGCCCAACATCTGGAATAGACATTAATGATCATTAAAAACAGAGTGCCTGAAGCTCTAAAATGACAGGGGGAGGGGTCGTATGGTCCGCTCACATGCTGGCAGTGTGACATGTACTGCGGTCTCAGAGGAGACCCCACCTGAAAGCTTTAAATTTTAATTTGGGCTTGTTCTAAATTTATAGGTGACACTAAATTTACACTCTCTTCTGGACGAAGTCAATGCCCCAAATTGTAAAAAGTGAAAGCTTGACAAACAATAAAACATCCCTGCCTCCCCATTATTATTGAGGCTACATCTGTGATGTTTATCACATTAACATAAAAAGAGTGGAAATGCCTGTATTTTAACCAGAAATTAGTTACTGTAGGGCCTATGGGTTAAGTCTGTTGAAAATATTATCTTTTTTTCTTTGCTTTCTGTCATTTATACTTTAAGTATAGTTGAATAGGACACAAGGAGGCAAAAGGCAACGTGACAGCATGTCTACTGTAAAACACGCAGTAACCAGAAGTGTGTAAAATCAACATATTTAAGGTAAGGTGTGTTTTAACTCAAACTAGACAAACTGGAGCATAGACTTTCTTGTTCAAATTGATTTTCTGACACAATATAATTTACATATATACATTAATGGAAGATATACATAACCATGTTGAGTTTATCACGTTATTCCAGACTGCAGACCTCTTCAGTTACATGTTTTGTTTACATTTCCTCATAAATCCTGCTAATATTTATTCATGCCTGTGGACTTTACGTACTTTTCCAGAGCTGTACGCAGTGCCATTGCCTTGCATGGACGACTAATGTGACCATATCTTAAGACTTGTTTAAAGTGTCTTCAAAACATGCTAAAAGCAAACATATCTGTACCTGTTTTGAATGGCTTGCTGCCTTCACATAGGATAAGAAGCAGTTCAGCTGTTCCAGTGGAAAAACACCAAACTAACTTTTTGACAGTCTTCCAAAGAGTATCCCATTTAAATCTGCATAAGAAATCAAAATTTAGCTGTGTGCAGGAAAAATAACAATGCAGACAGAAAATAATAGTGAAGAAAGGTAAGAATTCACAAAGATTGGTGAATATATAGGATTTTAGGTTTCTCTGCTCAAAAGTAAAAAAAGCAAAAAAAAAGTTAAATCTACATTTGGAAGCCATATGCAGTTCCTTTGCATCTCTGATTGAAACAAATGAGGCAAATAATTGGAATTACATTTGGTTTTACATTAGGGAGAAGTTCTATCTCGGGGCTTTTCACATCTCAAAATAAACTACTGTATTTAAACAGTTGATTTCAATAGATATTGCAATCAACGTAACATCCTGGAGGCAGGAACCATTCTACTAATGATTTATGGATCTGACAACTGAGGAGTCTGCGCCTCAGCATAGTTGCTGCGTCCTGAGAAGCTTCCAAGAGCAGAAGAGCTCATTATTCACGCGTCAATAAGTCATTAGTGACATCTTCAGGATGCCGCTGGTACTACAGCCTAGGGCTAACGCTACGTCAGCAGGACACGCCAAGGAAAATGGAGCGAAGGAGGGGCGGGGACTGGCTTTCTGTTTTCTTTCATAATAAGAGTGTCTACTTTCATTATATGCGTTTAGTTGCTCATTTATGTAACAACATTTTATAAAAAGCACAAGCTTTGTATCATAAAGGTAAGTTTGATCTTAAAACCTGGCCGTATAACTTACAAGATCGCTTATAAGTCGCGTAAGATTTTATTTCGAAATGGTAGTTCCAAATATATGAGCTTGCAGGATGCAGGGATTTTCAGTATGTTATGGAAGCAAATGATATAGCTGCTCGTTACAAGAAACACAATAATGGATGTAGCGTTGGATGATCAATAAAGACAACGTTTTTTTCTCGTTGGACTTTACATTTCAAGCCTGGAACGCTTGGTCTTACTCGCTATTTCAGATTGCTACGTGAAAGAATAAGCTAGGTTAGTTGTCAAGCGGTAACCCTCTAGCAAGCCACATCAGCACCACTGACATTAGCCAGCCACGCTATCATCACCGTAAGCAATTGGTTATTTTGTTTTGATGTGGGCTTAATATCTGTATGTTTTGTTCTAACTACAATAATGATGCAATATTTTGTTTCAGTGGTTGGCACTTTATATACTGCATTATGGCAGACAGTATCATGAGTAAGGCTGCCACCATGGAGATTCCTATTAACAGCAATGGAGACACAGGTACTCCAGAGGATGACAGCCTGGAGCAGGTCAGTGGTCTTTTTTCTCACTGAGATGGTTGTATCTTTAATGTGTCATGTCATTTTTACACAATCTTATATAAGTCTGAAAGCTGTTAATGATGCATAGGCCTGCTGCTGTGGGAAATACCTCACATGCTTTCCATGCTTTAAACCTGCTGTTTGACAATATTTTGACCATCGACTCATTCTGAAATTGTGTTATAAATTCTGAAGAGTACAAAACGTATAACTTTTTTTGAAATACATTATTTTAAGCATTCCTAACAGACGAGAGAAAGTCACAATTTTATGCAGGAAGAAAATTTATGCTAAGGGTGAACATATAGCATTTTCGTCTGCTTTGCTCGAATTCTGCTCCATGTCATAGTTATCTAATGCGTTTCACTGTTAAGAGTTTAGTATATGATCAGAAACGGTTTCCAGTGACACGTTATTTATCAGATGTACCTATATGGTAATTTATCAGGACTTACAGCAGGTGATGGTGTCTGGACCCAACCTGAACGAAACCAGCATCGTCTCCGGAGGTTATGGAGGACCTGCAGGGGGCATCATTCCCACCAGCAGCATTAAAGGTACTGCTCAAAACTTTAGGCTCCATGCTTCACAGGTTTTGGCTTGTTTGTCTTTTCTCCACAATGCAGATAGTTGATTTATAGTTCATTATTCTGGAGTGCTCTACACTATTTCAGTTATTTTGTTGGGTCCCAGTCACACAAACACATCTGTCTAATGTCATCAGCATTTTACCATATTAACTGTCAGGCATATATCATTGTTCCAGTCTTTAAGTCTGGAAAGGCCAATATTTACAGTATGCCCTTTTATACTCTGAAAAGCTCCCATACTGTCACACTGAGAGCTTTTCTGCTGTGTCGTCTGAAATGTCAGAAGAGAGCTGCAGACTGTCAGGCTTATGGTTCATATGTCGAACATTCGTATCCCACAGGGCCTGGAGTTTGCTTCAACCCTGACTATCTCGACAGACGACGAGCCCCTGCGTCAGGACCAGGTGGCTGTGTATTCTGACATTTTTGTTTAAGCTAATCTTGATATGTTGGTATGTTATGGCCCCTAACAAGATGTTTTAGTGTTGCTTGACCAAGATGTATGTAGCCTGCTTTTACTTCTCCAAACCAGACGATATTTTTGGGCACTTTCCAGAATTAGGAATATAGTGACATGATGTTGAAAGGCTGCTTTTTTTTATGAGCTCTTCCTCTCTATACTGTAATATGCAGTTTCGATGGTTTGTCATTGCTTGAGCATAATTTCCATCCCATCGAAAAGTCCATTTTCATCTTTTGTCATTAATTTTGTCTTTTTTTTTTTGCACGAGAAACTTGCACGATGGGTTTTTGTCCAATTTTTAACTCCAAGCTTACTCCTTCACTCTTACTAACCTTACTCTTTCAGCCTTTCAGCTCTGTGGATGCATGAATTCACTCATTACATCCTCGTGGTCTGACCACATCATCCTCATTCCAGACATTCGCATGAAATCCAGAGGTGCTAGCATGCCTAATATCCAGTCTTCCATAACTCAGCTCGGCCAATGCAAAGATCAACATCCAGGTATCGTCATTCCCATCTCCGTTTTCACAATATCCTCAGTCATTGCCATTACCCAAGACATTTCTGTGTAGAATATCATTGAATGTGGAATAAGCCACTTGAATGTGGTTTTGTTTTTCCTCTTTTTTTTTTTTTTATAGGATCATCAAATCATAGTGCTCCCAGTTCAGCTGAAGAAGTTTCACGTGGCGTGGCAGTGGAGAAACTGGACAGTGTGAAGAAATGGGGCATAAACACCTACAAGGTATTCTGCACCCTTGAGTCTGTTATATTTTCATCTTTGTTTATCAAATATGATGCTGAATCAGTTTTTTGAAGTAGAAAGAATTATCCTGCTTATTGATTGCTTATTCTTCCTGGCTCGCCAACTTTTGAGCTAGAGGCTGGTGAGCTCTTGTTTATTTTCTATTGTCAGTCCCTCAGGTGTTCATGTTTTGTGACTCCAGAATATCTAATTGAGACAGCAGGCTTGGAAAGGTCTCTTTCAATGCAGTTAGATTGATTTTATAATATAGAATACGTTAAAAAAAAGTCGATGTTGCTGTTTTATTTCTTTGTCTTTACGTTATGTCCTCTTCACAGTGCACAAAGCAGATGTTCTCGGAGAGGTTTGGACGAGGTTCACGGACAGTGGACCTGGAACTGGAGGCTCAGATCGAGTTGTTAAAAGACACTAAAAGCAAGTATGAAAACATCTTAAGACTGGCCACTGCGCTCATCAGCCATTTCCAAAGTATGGTGCAGACACAGCAGGCTCTAGGAGACACCTTCACCGACCTGAGCCAGAAGTCTCCAGAGTTACAGGTGAGTTAGACTTCAGATTAACGTCACATCAAAATAAGGCCAACAGGTTAAACTTTAGCCTCTCTCCTCAGGACGAGTTTGGGTATAATGCAGAAACTCAGAAGTTGCTGTGTAAGAACGGTGAAGCCCTGCTGGGTGCCATAAACTTCTTCGTCTCCAGTGTCGACACACTGGTCAACAAAACCATGGAGGATACGCTGATGACCATTAGACTGTATGAAAATGCGAGGTATGAAATCCTGTTTAAAGTTCTTGCTGGAAGATGAGGTGGTAGTGGGTGCATGTGACAAACCTGAGCTTTTGTGCTTGCATGCAGGCTTGAATTTGATGCCTATCGGTCCGATCTGGAAGAGCTGAGTCTGGGCCCCAGAGATGCAGCTGCCATGGTCCGCATCGAGATGGCTCAGCATGACTATCAGATCCATCGAGACAAATACGAAAGGCTGCGTAGCGATGTCACAATTAAACTTAAATTCCTGGAGGAAAACAAGGTTTATAATTTTCTTTTTACAGTATATTTATAAAATATACCTCGTTGCTCATTTTGTCTGCCGTTACTGACTCATTTGTTAATAGGTGTATGCAGATTTAAAGTCAGTTTAGGTCTCTATCAGCTGTGCTTTTCTGTAACATGTCTCTTCTTTTTCCTCCCAGGTGAAGGTGATGCACAAGCAGCTGCTTCTCTTCCATAATGCTATCTCAGCCTATTTTGCTGGAAACCAGCAGCAGTTGGAACAAACTCTATTACAGTTCAACGTGAAGTTAAAGCCTCCAGGATCGCAGAAGCCATCCTGGCTGGAGGAGCAGTAAAGATTGCCTGGGGCTCAGCACTTTGGCCAGACGATTGCTGTTAGGTGGACTAGAATCCGTTGAATTAAAGAGTGTGTTGTAGAGGCAGCAGCCGCCAGCGATAAAGAAAACCATGAAAAATCCCTTTTGTAATGTTTTTCAGTATCAGCGATTACACAAATAGCACACACCACTTTCAGTTATAGTTTTGTTACAGCACAAAATGTGCTTTTATCTTTCTTTTGCTTTAGGAAGCACAATCATTTGCATAGCTATTATTTATGTACACATCCTGGAGATGCTTTATGGCAGTTTTGCACAGGCATTTTTAAATGTTGAAAAGAATATATCTTAAATATTTTAGAATATATTACAATGGAAAGATAAGAAATGTCACAACCCAAAACAGCATGATGAGTCCCCCTTCAAATTGAGTTCCATTCATTGACAACATTAGAATATTCATAATTCCAAACAGTTCTTATGTCATTCTGAGAACCTGGTGAATGTTCAGGGAATGTTTTACAGCATAGAATATTTCTAACAATGTCCTAAAATCTAATTATCGCAATCACTTTGACCCTGATAATTAGATTATCTTATTATCAGGCCACTTTATACAACCTCACGATGAGTATAGGAGAGAATTTCTGGGTTTTTTTAAATTATTTATTGATCGATCTATTTGTACTTAGCATTACACATCCTGTATCATTTCTAGTCAGCTGATAGCTGTTGTCTTGTTCTGCATTACCAATAAAATCCGCTGGATGTTTTAATTCACGCTGTCACATACATAGAAAAATCGTATGTTTGTTAGTATTTCTGTAAATGATAATACAGACATATCTCATTATTTCCATGACTTGGTTCATCAATGTTAGCTGGTATTTTACTCATGTAAAGAAGTGACTGAGGTTCCCGTTGCGTGGATCACTCTGGTGCCACTTTGATTGGCTGCCGCTGGAAAGAAAGTGGAAATCTGGTGGGAAACATGAAAATTAGTTTGAGTGACTTTTCGGACAGTGTGTCTAGATTGGGCAAAACTGTAAAGCTCAGGTTGCTGCATCATCAGAACTCAGAATTGAGTGTTGATCTTCCGGTTTGCCATTTGTTTCTCTTTATAAGTCTCCAAAAGTGCGCCATGAATATTAAAATAATGTGTAAATAAAACTGTACATAGCTGAAACATCAATGTGCTTATTGTAATAATAGATATCCCTTCTGCAACAAACGATCGAGATGCACATGAAGTTCAAAATAAATATTTTTGAAAATTTTATAATAAAACCTTATACTTAATGACTGACTGAGTCAGTCCAAAGCATCACGCAGTATAAATTCAGAATGCGACACTTAATGTAGATAGAAGAGCTTGAATTTAAAAAAAAAAAATCGTGTATAATACAGAGGTTTATATCAGAAGATTGGATAGCAATAATTATAACGAGCACGACATCGGAATAAACGTTATTTAAGTCGTTCTAAGTATAGGATAAGATTCAGACTGCTATGTTGTCTTAAGCTAAAGAAACTGTCCTAAGAAAGAAAGAAAGAAAGAGATCCTTATAACGTCAGGAACCCCGCCGTTTCCTTTTGACGCGGCTGTGTGACGTCACAGACGCGTATCTGCGTGGGTTCACCTGGGTGTGCCATTTTCAGACTGTTTCGCGACTAACGCTGAGTTTGCCAGCTTGTAGCTCAGTTTCTCATGAGTGCTCACCGATGAACGGAGGAAGTGAACGGAGAAAATGAAAAAGTAAGATAATGGAGCGACTGAATCAAAAGCTCAGGTGTGTTTTCTTTCTTGTTTTCAAGCTCAAGTTAACTGATGAAAAAAAGTTGTGAAGATCCAAAAATCCAACTTTTTGTAATAAAGTATTTTCAGACCTTTACTTATCTTATTCTAAATGTTGGTTTTTACCTTTTTTGGCAAATAATTAAATAATTTAACTAAATTAGGGGTTTAGGTTTTTTGGCCATTTTATAAAAATAGAGACGAGCATACTGGAAGATATTTAAGGTAACATATAAACATTTGAACATAATGTATTAGTTCACAGGGCAGCCATCGCAGCATTTGTGTTAACTGGATGAGAAAGTGAATGCTGTCTTTTGTCAACATTGTTGCTCACTGACAGACAGACTGACAAACTGTCTCCACCCTGCTCTGTTTCTTTTCAGGCACTCATCCTGACAGTTTTTTGTCCAAGGTCTGGATTCATTCAGACCAGCTGGCGCATTCGCTCCACTCGAAGCTTTTTATTTATTTTTAATTTCTTTTTTATTCCCACTTGGATGTATGAGAGAGACCAAGATCAGAGCCACAGACTGCTGAGAGCCTCTTATTAAAAGATGGAATCAGAAGGTCTGCCCGCTGTACCGCTTCTACCACCACCACCACCACCACCGCCACCTCCTCTGCCACCACCCCCACCCCCTCCACCTCCTCCTGGCCCTCCTCCATCTGTGAAAGGAGCAGGCGTCATCTGCAGAGGTTTGCGGAGGTCCTCCAGGATGCGTAATTTTAACTGGGAAACCCTCCCCAAGCACAGCGTAGTTGGAAAGTACAACATCTGGACAGCAGATAGAACTGATGGAGAATATGAGCTGGACACCGATCGTATGGAAGAGCTGTTTAGTCACAAGCAGGACCAACAACAAATAAAACCCCTGAACCGTCAGAGTCTGAGGGGCCTGCCCGCCGCTCCAGGAGGAGAGATGGTGAGTACCTGCAGCCCCCCAGGATGAAGGTGTTGATCTTAGATATAAATCTATTTCTTATCCCAGGTTTCCATCCTCAGCTCCAAGAGGAGCATGAACATTGGAATTTTCCTGAAACAATTCAAGAGGTGAGTCAGAAGGTGGTACCCAGGAGGTGCAATTGTTTTTCACAACACTCCTCACATTTCAGAATCTGAAACTTGGCCGCCTCGCGCTGGCAAACCTCCCACATCTATCGTGTCCAGACAGGCCTGATCCACATTGTTATACTGCTCCAACAGGTTACCTCACTGCAGTAACACCTCACTTTAGTTACTCAAAAACAAACTCAGACTGAAACAGTCAGAAATACTTCATGGTAAAATAATTACTTCCCTGAAATTAACTGTAGCGTCCTTGATGAGTAAAGATCTGAAACCAGACTCTGTTTGCTTGCATCCACAGACCTGTACAAGACATGGTTGAAGAAATCCAATCAGGAAATGGTCTCAGTTTTGGCTCTGGAAAACTGAGGGAGCTGTGCAAGCTGCTGCCTGATGAAAGAGAGGTTCTTGTTGCAGCTCTTCTTTGTTGTAGCACTTCCTCCAGTGCTCTTAAATCTTAAAGCATCACGTATTTGCGCCTGTTGCAGGAGAAGGAGCTGCTCCGATTTAAGGGGGACCGCTCTGGACTTCCTGATGCAGATCTGTTTATGTTAATGCTGGTCAACATTCCAAAGTCAGTCTGCTGACTGTGACTCCATATAAATCAGACCTGTTTATAGTTTTCTCTTCTTATTAACCTTTTTACCCCCGTTAGTTATGAAGAACGTCTCCGTAGCTTGGTGCTCAAAGAGGAATTTTTCCCCCTTACGGGTGAAATGAAAGGATACATCAACACTTTGACATTTGCTGGAAAGGGTATTTTTTCTTTCTGGATTCTGTAATAAAACTGATCTTATTTGAAGCAGATTCAAGACTGAAACCCACTTCTGCAAATGTTTTTGTTTGTTAGAACTTTTGGAGTCTGACCATCTTCATTCGGTCATTCGGCTGGTGCTCAAAACTGGAAATTACATGAATGCGGTGAGGATGCAATGCAAGGGATGCAAAATGGTTTATGTTTGAAAATTGTTTGAAAGGCTTACTCACAGTGTTTGATCACAGGGTGGGTACGCAGGCAGTGCAATCGGCTTCCGAATGGCTTCTTTGTTGAAGTTGGCAGACACCAAAGCAAACAAACCAGGAATGAATCTTATGCATTATGTTGTTATGGTTCGTGTATTTTGTCACTTAAAGCTAGTGTTTTTTCACTTTTATTCTTTTATCTCTAAAATAGTCTTGATGGTAGTTTTTTAATGAACAATTTCCTGTGTGTGGATTTTATTACAGCAATCCCAGAAGGCAGATTTGGCCCTTCTTGAATTTCCTCAAGAGCTCAAACACATAGAAGCTGCATCAAGGTAAAAAATAAAAAAAAAACGGTCCTCATCATAGTTTACCTTCTTTATATTAACTCTGCATCCTAATTTATTCTTGCTTCTGAAAATGACTTAGAATGAACAAAGGTGACATTGAGGCAGAATATGAAAGACAGGTGAAGAGGATACAGGATGCCAAAGGGGACGCGCTGAAGCAAGAAGACCTGAAAGCACAAATGGAAGACTTCTTACAGGTGAGCAGGACTTTTACCAGTGATTATGGTCTGTGTGGATGTCAGCAATAAATAAAGGTTATAAGGGTTTTTTTTCCCTCTAAATTAGGAGGCGGAGGTCTGCTTGGCAGAACTAGAGGCTGATCTTAAAGAACTGCAGGCGGTCAGTGATTCAGTGGCAGAGTACTTCTGTGAGGATCCAAACAAATTCAAACTGGATGATTGCTGCTCTGTTTTCAATGAATTTTGCAAGAAATTTAAGCGCGCAATGCAGGTAAGTGTTTACCTAAGAATTTTAAAAAAAATTAAAAAAGCAAATAACTTTGTAATTATTCTGTTAACTGATTTCTTTTGTGTGTTTATTATGAAGGAAAACAAAGCTCGGGAGGTGGCAGAAGTGCAGCGGAGGCACAGAGAAAGACTGCATTGTGCCGCCAAACGGAGGTCCACAGCAACCTGCTCCAGTCAGGACAAGGAAATGGATGGGGTTGCATTAGAATCTGTCCTGCAAAGCTTCCTTACCAAGAGACTCTATCACAGTAGATCAGGAAGACCTCATGGAAGCCCCACAGGTGGCAGCCCTAAAAAGGGGAGCCTTTCAGAAATCATTGCTAAGGGAAATATCGCTGCAAATCAAAGCAAAGGAGGCCTTTTTACAGATGTGGTGGTTGGAAAAAAAGAGTGGAACTCTGCAGGGGAGCTCACAGAGAAGTGTTTGCAAAATGAACTCCAGTCTAATACTGAGGATATAAAAGACCAATGTGCCCTTTCTAATGAGAAAAAGACGAGTGCTACCAAAAAGGGAGATTCTAAAGGGTTGACACCATTGGTTAGTAGAGTGGCCACCATTTCCTCCTCAGGCAGATCCTTCTCAGACACCAGCAATGATAGTGATGATGAACTACAGGACAATAATGAGGAGGAGGCTCAAAAGTTGCGTGAAGCTTCCAGAAAAGTGTTGCGTTTTCAGAACAGTCGCAGCAGTGTGTCATCTTCAGAACTGGAGAATCAGAAATCACCCCGAATCAAAGGTGTGCCCCGTCAGCGCACCTTTGATGAAGAGATACGGATGTGTCCCGAAGATGCGTCCAATGAGGATTTAGAATTTTTTTTTTGTTCACAACCCTCCTCCATACGAAACCTCGGCCGCTGCAATACTCTCCCATCAAAGGTCCCTAAAACTGAAAAAGAGCGAAGTGACCAGTGGGCACAACATCCTGTTAAAAGCCCCGAATCTGCAGCAGCAGACAAACACGACACGCTGCAAACAGAAGGTGCTGGAACCAATCATTCAAACCAGGTGTTTGACTTTAGTAATGTATCAAAAGTTTACTCTCAAGGCCCAAACTCCCCACTGAGAGAAAAGAAACCCAGTGCAACCCACGTTCCACATGAAGGGCTTGTGGAGCAAAATCGAGAAGGTACATCAGTGGAACCCACAGACGTCCAAATGCAGAGAAATGGTGGAAATCCTCCCCCCAAGAGTACATGGATTAAAACAGAATCCACTGGACTATTTTTTAACCTTTTCAAACGTCTTGGGGATATAAGCAAACTACAAAGCAGCAAGGAGACTGTGCACAAAGATTCTGATTCTGGCACATAAGCTTTTAAAACTGTTATCACTGTCGCGGGAATATCTTCCAGAATGTAATCGACAAAATACATCCCGGGATACCAAAAACTAGCCCAATGAACGTCTAAAAATACCTCAAAGGACTTTAAAAAAACAAAAAAAAACCAAAAACAACTTGTAGAAAACAGCATTGCAACATGGGAGACTGAAGGAGAATATGGGTCAAAACAGTGAGTTCAGTGAACACTGCCGCAGCCATAGGTGTGCTGTTTGAGACAACGATGAAAATAGTGATTTTGAGGGAGTTAAGCAATGAAAAGGTCGTTTGTAAGTGGTTGATGAGAGCTTCCACTAGATGGCAGAATAACTTTGTAAAGGAAAGTAGGAGTGATGCAGGTTTAACAGCAGCCTGCACGTTGTGCAAACAAAGGGATGGTGGAGACACATGCTGTAGAATATTTTATCTATTTTTTATGGTCCATCATAATATTTTCTTGATGCGTTGTCCTCAAAATGGAGTAATATGTGAATACATATGTTAATCATTTCAGTCTTGATTGTGTATTTATTCTCAAGGTAAATAAACTCAGTATGAGTAAACATCATATAAACCAATTTTCATAAGACAAGTTGATAAAATTATTGCTTTGATCAAATATTAAGTTATTAAATTAAACGTATCTCTATTTCATAATCAGTCATTTGTCTGTTATCCTCTTCTGTTGCTGTATAGCATCAACCTATCTGCGATGCTTTCAGGGTCTCAATCCAGCCATTGTTTAGAGCTTAAATGGGTCAGCGGAACAAAGGCAGTCTATCTGTTTAGAGCTGATCACTGACTGTCAAATGCAAGGATTTATATTCTGATCTACAGTGAACCTGAGGTTAAAGTAGCATGGCTCGATGGTCAATACCAGAGCCAAAGAAGAAACATCTCTCAGCCAGGAGGCGAGGCCCCATGAAGCTTTTGTAGCTTAGCTGCAGTCTTGTGAAGCAATAAAAGTAAGACAAACACTATAGTGATCATAAGCAGTACAATTACATGGAATTGATGCTAGAGGTTGGCAAGACTCATTTGTTTTATAGTAAAGCAGTGTTTTCTAATGTCTGCCTGCACTCATGTGACCTATTGAGGTCCATGTTATTGTTCCGAGGAGTAGAATAGGAAATTCACATGCAAATTATACACGTTACATTACCACGCAACTTCCTACAAAGAAAGAAGAAGAAGAAGACGATTCAGAGTTGAAAGTGTCAGTAGTAAAGATACCAACACTGCATTCTTTGACCTGCTGCTAGACTGCAGGAGCCATCTTGGTTAAATTACAATGAGAGCAGTCTCCATGGCAACCCCAAGTCTCAGAATGATACCCAAAGGATGACTGGGTCTCATCTAAGCCCCACCCCCACCAATATTATATATATATATTTTTACTGTATGCACTATTAGAGCAGCCTCAGACTGTGCACACGTTACGGCTCACATACAGTATTTCCATGTGTGATCATTTACATTAATAATAATTATCCAGAGCATACTGATCCTCTTCCTGTTCCGCTTCATTTATGAATGCTTGTTTAATCAAGCGTTCATACAAATAATATTGATTTTTTTTTTTTACTGCTTTTAGTCTTTCTTTTGAGTATTTCTTTGCAACCAAACACCGTGGCAATAAACCAATCCATTGTCGTTTTAAGGGAAACTGGGTGGTATCTACAAAGGAGCCAAACCCCTTTGCACCAGACAGGCTAGATGTCTGGTTCCTGAGATTTTCACTGCTTAGCATATTCCCTACCCCCTCCATATGTTATTGGGTTCTTCAGCTCCTCCCATCCACCCTCTGACCAATGCCGCGTGTAAGCCACTCCCCGAGCCTGCTCCTTTCCCTTCTCGGTTTCTTTACTGTCCCCTTCTTCCACCAGACAGACTCTGCCCTTTTCTTTCTGTCTCCCTGTCTGTGGATTTGTGGCGCAGGACTGGGTCTCTGACAATGGGAAGCTTTCCACACGGCTTGCAATGCTGACACTCCTCTCTCTCCTGCTGGGAATTCATGTGAGTACAATCTCACCATTCACATTGATGGTATAGCATTGCTGCTTTCTCACGTTCTGTTCCAATCATTTTGTCCTCAATAATAAAACTGGAATGGGAGCAGATTAATTATTGATTACTTCATATCAGCAAGCATCTGTGCATTGGCAGTGACTGGGGAATTTTAGTATTATTATTCTTCATCATTTATTCTTTTGTGATGCATCCTATCTTTATTTTCTCATGTGAAACATGAAGTGGAAAGATTCAGCCTGTGATTGTTGTAACTGTTGCACTGAACCATCCATCTGCTCTGATTATTGCTTCCTCATCCAACCCACACACTTCTCCATTTACTGTCCTCAGCGGCCCTGGCTGCTGGCTCTGAAGCAGGTGGGCATCTCTGCTGCAGTTTTAGGGCTGGGCTTTGTATTCAGGCGTGCATCCTCTTTTGTGTAGAGGATTAGAGATCGTCCACTGGTTTTTTGTGATTTGAATTTCTATGGGGTGAATTTGAGAGAGGCGATGTGAGCCACATGTGAATCAGCATGTTGTTCACTTATGTCATTGTCTGACGCCTTGCGTTGCACTGGACTGCAGCAACGCTGGGAGCCGGCACATCATTTTCATAACGAGAGCCTCCAGTGTCAGCAGATGGTCCCTCATTGATTACTGTTGTGTTGTGAGCAGTGGCTCATCAGCGTGTAAATTATCCCAGCAGTCACATATTGGCGAAGAGTGAAGGGTTGGATTGGTTCTGCCTTGCTGGCTGCCTGCACTGTGACACAGGGAGGCTGCAGACGGAGCAGGACGTTAACCTAAAGGCCAGTACTAAGATTGGATTATTTATCATTATACCTTTGCTCTGTAAATTTTTGTAAATGCACAATAGTCAAATGATGGGTTAAGAAAATCCTTCACATTAAAATAAAGAAATGAGTTTGTGTACTAACAGTTCTAAATGAATGAGCTTTACAGTACAGATTTATTTCTATATCTCTTAAACAACTGAAGTACAGAAATATATAAAGAGAAGTCAACATGAGGATGATGCAGTGTATATTACTGTCTCACAACTAAACACAGAAACGTAATGTGATTGTGGTTGTCATGGATATCATATTTTCATGCAATGAAATTAACATTCCTTTTTCATCATACAATCACAGCAGCGGCGTAATACCTACACAAAATTCAATTATGACATTATGGAGTTGTCACATTATTTATAGATACAAATTGACTGCTGATCCTTACAGTAAAGCAGAATTATTAAATATTAAACGGCACTGAGTGACTGCATGAGGGGCCACAGATCCTCTGCTGCACCCTGCCTTTTGGATGACCTTTTATAAAATCTGCAGACTTTGGGCTTCATTGTCTTTGGTAATCTACATGATTACACGCTTGTCTGCTGACTCTGTTTTTGTGTCACTGTTGATTTGTTTGCTGTGATTACTGTACCCGATATGAGGTGGTCACTTTTTTCATCTCTTCTGTGCCGTGTCGGGTCTGATTAATCATGTGTGTCTGCAGACAAAGACAGATGCTGATAAAGCATAAAACAAATGTTCTTTAGCTCCCCTCAGACACATTTGATGTTATCAGATATGTAACTTGCATACATCTGCCAATGCAAATCCCTAAAACAGTACCGCAGTTGTGACACATTTATTCAAAAGATTCTCATAAAGAAACAAGGCCTCTCTTCATGTATACAGCAGCACAGCAAGCAGCCAATATTAGAAACGCAACAAACTAATTTCAAATTTAACACTAGGACATTTATAGAAACGATCCATCCTTTTAATTCTGACAGTAGTGAAAAGCACCATATAGTGATCTTACTTCATTAGGGTTTTATTGTAGATGACAGAAAATAATTTAAGGCCACAGTAGCAGTAGAACAGCAACTTTAAATTCCTGCACACAGCCTGGTCAGGACAGTCACTCCTCTGCAGAAGCCGCGTGCCAGGTCAGGATAACGTGCTTTGTGCATGTGCCGTGTGTGTTTTGATTCAGAACCAAGCTGGCTGGGTGGGATGGAGCCATTACAGTGTGAGAGAAACTGTAATCCAGATGGCAGACAGTAAGTGATCCTGCACGAGGACATTAATCCACTTAACTGAAGATCAGGGTGAGAGTGGCAGTAAGGCTGAATTCACAAATACAATTGTTGGGTGTCCTGCAGGTCACACGTTCCACAGAGAGGATAGGATAAAAATCACTGAATGACCTCATCTGATAGGTCACAACCCTGAAGAGTATCCTTTTCCTGCTCCACCAAACGTGATATTCACTCTCAGGAAGATGTTGTTTTGACAGAAGGATCTCACAGTAGGGAGGAAGAGTGTTGAGAGAATAGACTGACTTGGATGACGTGAAGGGAAGATGGTTGGGGGGGCACTTATGGCCCAAAGGCAGTGCCCACCCACCACAGGGGAGGAGCCCTGAGGGCTCTGGCTCCTCAGCCTTCCTCCTGATGTCACCATTCAGCTGCTGCAGCTCATGAGAAGGGAAGACAGCCCTCAGCAGGAAGGGCGTCTGAGAGTAGCCGGGGGAGGGGGAGAGGGCAAAGGGTTGAATGTGTGGACAGTGACAGGACTTTAGTAGGCTGTGCACGTTAAAGATGCTACAATAAGCCCTGTCTGGATCGAATGTTTGTGGTTCTGGACAGGGTTGCTGCATTTTTGTGGCTGAGACAGAAAAATAGAAAAATGTCAAAACAAAGAATGAATCGGGTGGGAGGGAAGAAGATGTGGGCTGTGAGCCGAGCTGAGCAGAACTATAACGGATACTGATAGAGCCATGTGCTTGTTCAGAAAGGGACAGCTGCTCCAGAGCCGTGTTCCCTCATGGGACACCGACAGTTTGCCATGAGTTTCACCCCAATCTCCCCACAGACGCAGACAGGTGGAGCCTGAACTCAGGCAGCTGGGAGTCAAGGGAAAGATCTAACAGGAATTTGGGGAGTGGCCTTATTAAAACTTCCTCTTTCTTTCTTGGACGCTAAGAAATAAAGGGGCCCAGCTTGATGCTGAGGGCTGCCTAACGTTAGCCCAGTCCTGCTCTCAGGCATGAAGAATCCTGCTGCTTAAATGCTTAAATTTGGGATGAATCCAAAGAGAAATTTCATATACTGCTGCTGAAATAGTGGAGGAAGGATGAGGCGAGGCTGATAAATCTTTTAGTCAGACGGCTGTGACGCACAATGAGGTGATGGGTGAGTTAACAGTGATCTTCTAAGGAAATGCTGCAGGGTGTGTTCTAGGCAATCATCAAACATAGAAGAGGCCATTCACAATTCTTTCTTCATTAAACTAAAAGTTAATAGTGATTTTTCTTTTGAACTTAACATTCTTTCAGGTAGTTCCTGTTGTTAACTTTCAGTGTATTAATTTATGATAAAGACAGTGTTATTGGTATTCCTTATTCTCATCAGGACAGCACATAAAAATATTTAATGTACTATATTCAAGCATATCACATTACTTAACTGACAGGCAGTGTTGAGGTTATGACCTAAATAAAGAACATTGTAAAAGATTGCTCTTCTGTGATTATTCAGCGTTTGTGCTAGCTAACCTCTGCAAAAGTCAACAAGATTAATATGAAGGTAGCTTTTTCCGAGGAGCCAAGTGTAGTCCAATGGCTCTGTGTGATAAGTTAAACATCCACATGCTCTTTGTGAGCACATGGCTCCTAACAGCAGCATCGTGACACACTAGCGTTTTGAATAACTGAAATAACATTTCACAGTGCTGGCTGTGAATTCCATTTCCAAATTTGATCATGTTGTAGTGATTTGCTGTGCTTTTATGCAATTCACCTTTCAAAGGTCTTATTTCAGTGTGGCAGAGCTCTTAAATTCTTTTTGTATAATTAGGGAAAACCCCATCTGAAAATCTGTTTTCAAGATATTTGGGATGGGATTTTTAGGGGATGGGATGTAACATTCATGGATGTCAAAGCAACATATGAAATTGATTGAAGATACTAGAGTTCTTTGATAATGATGTCACTCGCTTGTGACATTGTTTCATGCTGCATCAAATCTGTGATTAATGTGGTCTTCAAGAACACTGCATGCTAAACTGAAATGAAATCTGAATTGTACTAATACTAATAACTAACGAATCTCATCCCTTAAGATATAAAACAATACAACACACTTAAAGGGCAGCAGCACAGAAGCACAAGGTCAACACCATAATAAACACAAAGCATATTATCCAGTTTTAGCTGAATAATAGAAGCTTCATTCTTTTTTCTTTACTACTGCTCAGTTGGGGCATTTACACTCTCCAAACAGGGCACTTTGTGACTGTTTCACAAGATGTCTCTTGTTTCTTTTGTCTTGCATGTTTAAGGTTTAAAAGTCCCTGTGAATGTCGGCTCCCATGGCTAAGCGCGAGTCCACCAGCAGCAGCCCAGTGGTCAGGCAGATAGACAAGCAGTTTCTGGTCTGCAGCATTTGTTTGGACCATTATCACAACCCCAAGGTCCTGCCCTGTCTGCACACCTTCTGTGAGAAGTAAGCTGTGAACAATTCAGTGCCCGGTATATGTTATCTTATTATTATTATAGTAAATATTGTAATTCTTTCCAGACTGTTTAATAGACTAACAGGTTTAAGACTGATAGATGATAAAGAATGATAAACAATAGCAATAATGCTGAAAGAGTACATTTTCATTCTAGTAAAAGGAGTTATTTATTTAGAATTTTATGTTTTAACTTTGTCTTTATGTGTAGGTGTCTACAGAACTACATCCCTCCCCAGTCTTTGACATTGTCCTGCCCAGTATGTAGACAAACCTCCATCTTGCCTGAAAAGGGTGTGGCAGCTTTGCAGAACAACTTCTTCATAACAAATCTGATGGAGGTGTTGCAGAGGGACCCGGAGTGCAGCCGACCTGAAGCTTGTAATGTTCTGGAGTCTGCCAGTGCAGCCACGGCGTGTCAGCCCCTTTCCTGCCCCAACCATGAAGGCAAGGTGAGGGTGTTGTGTAGCACACAGCTGACCACAATAAATATGTTCAGCTTTCAACCGGTTTTTAAATTCAAGACACATTTACCAACATATTTATGCACGTGTGTCGTATGTTGCTCCACGGCTCCACCTGCAGGTAATGGAGTTTTACTGTGAGTCATGTGAAACGGCAATGTGTCTGGAGTGCACAGAAGGAGAACACAGGGAACACGTGACAGTTCCGCTGAGGGATGTGCTGGAACAACACAAATCCGTCCTGAAAAACCAGCTGGACACCGTGCGCAACAGGTACAATGAAATACCTGGCGAAATTTAGAAATACTATAAATACTGGAATTTTAATTTTGATTTATTTTGGCAGATTACCTCAGCTCACAGCAGCCATTGAACTCGTAAATGAGATCTCGAGGCAGCTCTCTGAACGGAAAAACCAGGCGGTAACGGAAATCAGTCATACGTTTGATGAGCTGGAGAAGGCCTTACACCAACGCAAGACTGCTCTTGTTACTGAGGTGGAAAACATCTGCAACACCAAGCAGAAGGTCAGAGGGCGTTCTACAAGTGCATTTTTGATGATGATCAACTCTAACACCATTCTCGTTTCTTTGGACGTTCGTAGGTGCTTCAAGATCAGCTGGGCACTTTGCTTCTGGGCAAAGAGAACATTCAGAGTAGCTGCAACTTTACAGAACAGGCCCTGAGTCACGGCAGTGCCACTGAGGTCCTACTGGTTCAGAAGCAAATGGGTGAGCGGGTCAGTGCTCTGGCACGCCACAGCTTTCCCGAACATCCCCATGAAAATGGACATCTGGAATGCCAGGTAGAGACCGATGGACTGCGGCGCTCCATCCAGAACCTCGGAGTCCTGATCACAACAGGAGCGGTAGGCCATACAAGTGTTGCCACTGGTGAAGGCCTGAGACACGCACTGGTAAACCAGCACACCACCGTCACTGTCACGACTAAAGACAAGGATGGAGAGCTGGTCAAGACAGGCAATGCCGCGCTCAGGGCGGAGATCTTCTCAGCAGATGGAACTTGCACCGAAGCTGAAGTGGTGGACAACAAGAACGGGACCTATGAGATTGGCTACACTATCCGCTCAGAGGGAGAATTTACCTTCTCTTTGCTGCTGTATGAGCAGCCTGTGAGGGGGAGCCCGTTCCGCTTGCGTGCCGTCAAACCGTCAGATGTGCTCCAGTCTCCCGACGACGTGAAGAGGAGGGTGAAGTCTCCGAGCGGAGGAGGCGGTCATGTCCGACAGAAGGCCGTACGCAGACCCTCCAGCATGTACAGCACCACCAAGAAGAAGGAAAACCCCATTGAGGATGAGCTGATTTATAGAGTTGGTATGTAATTAAATTGCCACTTCTGCTAATAAGTGTGGTAAATGCTGAGCCTGGGACAAATGTAGTGACATTTTATTGACACAACAGGAACACGTGGACGAGATAAAGGAGAATTCACTAACATACAAGGCATCTCAGCATCCAGCAATGGACGAATTGTTGTGGCAGACAGCAACAATCAGTGCATACAGGTCAGTGCCAGGTCCGCCTCCTGGGATAAAGTGATGATCACCGGCTGGGTGTCCAGGATGAACCGCCTCTTTTTTTTATAGGTGTTTTCAAATGACGGCCAGTTTAAGATGAGGTTTGGGGTCAGAGGTCGTTCACCGGGGCAGCTGCAGCGTCCCACAGGGGTCACAGTGGACATGAACGGTGACATCATCGTGGCCGACTATGACAACAGATGGATTAGCATTTTCTCCTCTGACGGCAAATTCAAGGTGACTAGTCCTCTTCAGGGGGAGGAAAAAAAGTTTTTTTTAAAGTTCTTAGTGACGCTCAGCCTCTGATCTCTGACCATCATAGAACAAGATTGGCGCTGGAAGACTGATGGGACCCAAAGGTGTGGCTGTTGATAAGAACGGACACATCATCACAGCTGACAACAAGGCCTGCTGCGTGTTCATCTTCCAGTCCAACGGGAAGCTGGTGACAAAGTTTGGAGCCAGAGGAACTTCCGACAGACACTTTGCAGGTATCAAACAAATGGTTTCATTTCATTTATATGTTATTTACAGGAACACAAGATGGACTCGGAATGATGCTTAATTTTTGTGGTGGGTCTTGATTTCCCGGCGTGTCCTTACAGGAACATTGATTTGTATTTTGATCAGCATGTTTTACAATCCTTCTGTTCACAGACTAATGCACGATGATGTTTTTATTTTCTTCCTGCCTTTGATTGTCATTCAACAAAATGTGGAGCATGCCTGCTCTACAGGAATGCTTTCATATGCATCGTTTGTTGCAGACTCAGCTCTGAAACTCATCCTTTCTTTCAATTTCATCTCTCACTTGGACCTTTTCTTTTCTTATAGAAAAGAGTGGTGCAAACATTGCACTGGAACAAAAGCTTAGTAAATCTGGCCCTGCTTTCAGTAAGTAAATGTTTCCCCCATGAGTGTGACAAATCCTTGTTGTTCTTTTTTTTTTTTCCACACTGCTGCTCAGCTTCTGTCTTGTCTCACACACTCTCCCACATCAACGAGTCTCCTTGTTGCCGCCGTGTTGTGCGTTTTCAGTCCGGTCCAAAAATAGTGTGGAACTTCCTGTCCTTTCCTGAGATGACTCATCTTTCCTCTCTTTTTCCCCCTTTGTCTCCTCTGCTGATTCCAGGTCCTCACTTTGTGGCTGTGAATAACAAAAATGAAATAGTGGTAACAGACTTCCATAACCACTCGGTCAAGGTATGGCTTGTTGAAACTATCTGCACACATTTATAATGGTAAAGCTGCACTGTTTTGATTTAATAAACAAGCAGAACATATGTTTCCTGTTGTTTAAAAATGGTCATTTTTCCCGTCACAAAAATGTTTCTGTGTGACAAACAGGTCACTGGTCAATTATTTTTCCTGTTTAATCTTTCCTGCAGGTGTACAATGCAGATGGGGAGTTCCTGTTTAAATTTGGCTCCCATGGAGAGGGTAATGGCCAGTTCAACGCTCCAACAGGCGTGGCTGTGGACACCAATGGGAATATCATCGTTGCTGACTGGGGCAACAGTCGGATTCAGGTTAGCTCCAGAAAACCATATTTCATGAAACAGTGAGCTACAGCTCTCACTCGCCTAACTCTGTTACCTGTGCCATGTGAAAAGGTGTTCGACAGCTCCGGGTCCTTCCTGTCTTACATTAACACATCAGCAGACCCTCTTTATGGACCGCAGGGGCTGGCCCTGACATCCGATGGTCACGTGGCGGTTGCAGACTCTGGAAACCACTGCTTCAAAGTGTACCGCTACCTACAGTAGAGGTTTGAAACAGCCACCTTCACCGCTGCAATAACCGATGTATTCCACAGGGTGCAGAGACCTTTCCAATACAGCCTTTTAATGTGCACACAAGCTAATCTCTTGGATAATACCGTGTCTGAAATCAATTTTAACACCTTTAAGATGTGTGTTGAGGGTTCATTTGAGAGTTGTGTAATGTAGCAATTTTGGAACAAGATTAATGGACCTTGGGGACTAGTTTTTGAGGAAATTTTGGAAGGGGATAGACTGAGGTGTTAAATGAGCCATAACTTGTCCAAATGCATGTATACTGTATCTTAACTCCTAAGAAACAACATTATGTACCTATCACTTGATTTTCTCATGAAATTATCAATGCTTTCAGTGAAATGAATGTGCAATGCTTCTCCAAATAGGAAATGTAAAACCTGTCATGTACTGACACCAACACAGATGTTGACATCATTTGCTGAATGTTATGTATGTACATAATTGTATATTGTGTATAGCTCACTTGTATGTACTTAATATGATTTAGAACAGCCATTTGACTATTCCAAGAGCAGCATTCAAGGATTCCATAATAAAAAAAATGTGTATGGCAGCTGCATTTTACACATATCCAGCATATGCTTAAAAGACAAAGAGTGTCATATTTATTATTAATGTAAGCAGCACAAGAATCTTATACATTTTTAAAAAGCTAATTTATTTTTCTTTTATATATGTGTTCAGCATTTGCAAAGGATTTTTTTTCTAAATTGATGTTCCTTTTCTCTTTCTCTCTTTTTTTTTAAGCTTTGGGCTTAATATTTTCTTTGTTGGGAAATAAAACTTGGAGCCAAATTCAGTTTCACCCACATCAAGCTAACAGGTACACCCTACAAAGAATTATTTCTCAGGTAATCAGCCAATAGATCCCATGCAGATCATCATAAAACAACTCCGGATATTAGTTTTGGTTGAATAGATTTCTTGGAAGACCATTTGGAACATGAATTCTGTCTTAACATATTTTGTTTCACATAGAAAACAGTTACACAGAATGTATTATGAGCTTTATTAGCAATCTCATCCATGCCGTTGTCTATGATGTAGCTGTAACTCGCAAAACATATCCTGCTTTCTGCCTTACCATGGACAAACCTGTACCAGTAGAGCCTTTCCCTAGTGTACATACATGCGTAGAGTCACAGGTGGGGGAGACAGACCAGGGGCGGAAGGACAGCAACTTCCTGGACTGATGTAATGACTCATGATATTCTTTTAAACATCCACAACATTCACCAGTTGAAGGGGTTTCTGGGCTATAGGGTGTCAATCAATTCCATCAGCAAAGTCAACCACGATGAAGCTGCTGTTTTTCATGCACCTCGTTTGTTTTATTCACCTTTTTTGCCAAACAGGAGCATCTCATGTCACACCAACAGTCAGTTTTGTTGAATATGCACTGGTAATAAAAGCACATGGTTTACTGAACTGCGTTTTTTCCCCCTCTCTATGTATTCATTTACCAGTTTTATTATTATTTAACCGCTCAATGAATATAATTATTTTGATTGATTGCGCTTTGGGGCATCAAAGTACCAGCTGTTGGCCTGTCTTGGTTTACATTTAGAGTTCAAAATTCAATAACTTATGGAAAAGTATTCGTAGAAGAGGTGAAAATGAATACTGATGCTAAATAGGAATAATATATGGGATTATGAATATTTCTATGCACAAAGGCAGTTATTTTTATTCAAACTCTTGGAAGGAGAAGGTGTGATGATTTGTACAAAGATGTGATTGTGTGTACAGTTTACAGACACAGTCCCGATGATAGTTCTAGTCTTTAAAAATGGGTTTCAGGTCGATGCTAAGACAGGTCGACAGCTCTTACAGTATGCGATTTCAACAGTAACTAACCCCAAAGACATCCAAATGGTGAATTTATGGTAAAAATACAAATATATACATACGTACAGTACATACAACACACACCTGTCTGAAGAAGCCCAGAATGAACCCAAAGGTTTGGAGTTAAAGCAAAGACTCACAAAACAGCAATGCAGTGTTCAAAGTAGATCAGCAAAGCAAATTCTGCACCAACAAAATGAGAGTTAGAGTAAACATCTCCTGATAGTGTGATGTCACTGGTTGCATAGAATTGTTTTCCACATCAACAGTAATCACAAATTAAACCCAACACTTTAACGTAGCGATTATAATGCTCTTTGTCAGAATGGAGTTATATGAGGTAATGTGATTACAGCAGATGTGAACACAGAAAATGAAAACTCTCAGAGATTATAGTTACCTCTAATTATGTCAAAGCTGTAAAGTAAATAAATAAATACATTTAAAGCTAATGAAATAATGTGTTCCATGTAAAAGCAATGATGGATGTGGATTAAAAAATGTAATTTCTTTTGAATCTACTCATTGGTTGACATTTAACTATTTCTACAGAGATGCAGTAGTCAACACTGACAACTTCAGTCTACCTGTTGTACTAAATGTGAAAAGGAGTTCCTGTCAAAAACTGTAAATGTAGAACTGCTACTACACTACACTGTACATTGCAGACCAGCTGTCTTCAGATCAGTAACGCAGTCTCTAATGCAGTGGCTCATTTGTAACACTAGTAGTCTAAAACAACTTTAGCCTGTACTTAAGCCCGTATCTAACAACTTGAAAATATTTTGAATAATGTAATTCACCTAAAAAAAGTCACATTTCCATTCAAATAAACCCTTTCTGAGGGTTAAACGGTGTAATTACAAAATTAAAGGCATGCAAAATGATGAGTCAAACTTAATCTTTCATTGATCAAACTGATAAAAAACAGAAAAAACCCCCCAAAACTGAACAAACCGTGGTTTCTTAGTCACACTGACCATACAGAAAAATCACCAATTGTGTCTAAATGCAGCAAATCAAATACACAAAGCCCGGCGGGAAAAACAATCAGCATGAGCTTCTCTGCAAATTCGCCGTTCAAGTACGAAGACATCTTCTAAAGCACCTTTTTCAGATCATGAGCAGCAAAAGCAAATGAATATGTGAATGCTGATGAACTGACAAGTGACTTGAAACAGATGCAAAAAAAAAAAAATCTCAAAGTTGTCTCCAGGTCCAGGGTACTTCTTGTTGCCATGGAAACCTCGCAGTACAGTATTTCAAGTAGAGAGAATGAAAGCTTTTAAAGTTTGTATGGATCCACCCACATCTTCAGTTTTCATCTAAAGTATGAGGCACTTACAAAAGAAAAATATTGACTAAAATCTCCGAGCGCTGTCTGTTTGTTAGACCTCTGAGCTGTCACTGCTACTGAGAGCCTGCGTTACCATGGGTTCTCCGCTGCTGGACTTTTTGGGTGCATCTTTCTTCTCTCGCTTGGACCGGATGAGCACCACCACCACGATGATCAGGAGCACTGTGAGGAGCAGTCCAACAAAGAGGCCAATAATCAACACTAGGCCATCGTCACTGTTGTCCCTCTGGTTGAGCTCACGGGGGATGACGCCTTTGGTGACGATCTCACTCTCTGGACTTGTCTTCCGCTGGCTACTGCGGTCCAGCGCAATGTGGAGGATGTTGGTCCCGCGATTGTTATTCACCCCGATATCGTCCACTATGTCTGGCACATCATTGGCTGATCTTCTGTTGCGATGGCCGTAGTTTGGAATCACATTAGCAGGCCGGCTCATCACATGGTACTCCACACTTCTTTTCCCAATGCCACGGTTGGCGTTGTCACGGGAACGCACGGTGTAGATGGTGTGAATGTACCACTCTCTCCCCACAGACACCTGCCAAGATCGACAGTTGATCTACTGTGGGGGAATCTTGATACTGATCTCTAATTTTAATACTACTATTTTCTTTTTTCACACAATACAGTCTAAGTTCCTTAATGCAAACCATTATTATTTGAACATTTTGTACACGACATATTTCCAGCTTACTGACCTGGAACAGGGCGGAGGAGTCCATACTGAAGCCATCTGACCCAGGTTGTCTCACCAGAGCTAAAGCACCAGGATCATCCACAGCCAGTAACGCTTTGAAGGCTACACTGCCAAATGACCTTGCCTGGGTCTCTGGCTGGGCCTTGTCCTAGAAGAAGAAAGAGAATAAAAGAACATGAGCCTTGGACTGAATCCACCAAAATGATGAAAATAGGTTTGTTGCTTACAATTATTTTGAATCTGTAGAGCAGTGATGGAGAATCAGCCAGACAGCCAAACTCAAAGTTGCTGGGGTTATATTTTGGAACGTATCCATCCGTTCCAGTGCATAAAAAGACTTTTTCTATGTTACAAATAAACGAGTCTCCCAGGTTCTGCACTGGATCCACCATCACTCGGCCATAAACCGTATCCTCTGCAGGAAGAGAAACACAGTTTGTCTCATACAATTTGCACCAGTTTCTGATGCAATAGTTAGATCTCTTTTTAATCTTGGCAATAGCAGCATGTCACAATCACAACAGCTTTGATGCCCCTTCAGATACTTTGAAGGTTTTTCTAAAAGAAAAAAAATCCCAGTAATAATCATGAATAATGTACTGAGCTTAGCTTTGAAAAGACAAAAGGGTGGCCATGAAGATGATTCTTGAAGCCATGACTGGATTTAATTTTTTATCCCCTTTGATCAAGAAAGAGTTGCAGCACAAATATATATTATACTGGTATTTTTTTTCCTTTCAAGTACTTAACAAGTAATTATTCCAATATTTGTTCTTACCCTTTGAAAATGCTGTGTCACTCTCCTGTCCAAATCCCATCGAGCCATCCGAGAGCCAGAGCGTCCTTTTAGACAGTAAGATCATCTGTGTGTTCAGACTAAACTCGGTAGCGACGGGATCACTAACCTAGCAACGCAAAGAAGATACACAAATCGCATCCAAAACCTTCCTAAGTTTGAACAGTCCTCCAAATAAAAATCCTTAATATGGTTTTACCTGCTGAAAGCGGATGTCCATGTCAAAAGTAAGTGGCTCTCTGGGATTACAGACAGGAGGAATGGTGTACTCCAGGCTTGGAGGGGACGTGCATGGCAGTAGCTTCACCGTGTATGTGCCAGAGTAGTCACGCACCTGAGGGGAAGCTATTTTCTTTAAAATGGCGAGCAAAGCTATTCTTTTTTTCCACTGGAAAAATAAGGTACACTCACGGCAAAATCCGAGACAAATGTCCACTGTTGAATGGGCTGGTTGTAGGTGGGCTCAGTCCTCACAAGGCTGAGGTTAAAGGTCAAACCCGGGTGGTCCGGACACATGACCATCGAGTTGAGTGCTGAGGCTGATGGTAAAATGCACAAATTACATTTTATATATATACGTATATACTGAGCCATCTTTAACACTGATAACTATAAATTGTGATAATTTATTGAAATGAATCTCTCCTAAAGATTTTCTATACTTGTATTTTTAAAATATTTATTGCCTGAAATAAATATATCAATAGAAATATGTATATTAAACCATACCTGGATGTGTAGATACAAACAATCCTCTGAATCGGGCCTCCGTGCGGAAGTTGACCACAAGTCGTCCGTGACCATTTATACGCATGCTGGTTGGGTACAAAGCACCTAAAAAATACATTAAAAGTTTGAGTAGGCTACTTACAGATAGCATCAATCATGCTGTGATAAGGCATGACATATAAATGTGTTTCTGAAATTTATATTCTAAATCACTAATCAACTCTTGCCTTGGAGTTCAGCCTCTGGTGGGCTACCGATACCATCCCTCCATAAGATGGCAGTGTCGTACACAAATGTGAGCCTCAGCTCGGATTGCAAATCAAAATGTTGCCACCCTCCTGCACCCACGGGGGAGTGAAACACATAGGAGACGTGGAGCGGGACCCGCAGAGTCACGTAGGACTGGATGAGGTTCAACACCTTCGGTGATAGAGATAAAATCTGATTATACTGCATATTATGCATATTCCTCTAGAGATAATAATATGATTATGTTGACATAATATTTTATTTGTGGTGAATTGCATTCATTATTATTAATGAATATAATGTCAGCAATACAAAAATCAATAAATTACAAGCTTTGATAAAAGATTTTTTGAGCACCCCTCCACGATGTAAAAAAAAAAAAAAATTGCCCTAAAAGGGCCAAAAAACGAGTGGCGAGAGAGAGAGCGAGAGAGAGAGAGAGAGAGAGAGAGAGAGAGACTTCTTTAAGTTATCTACACTCCCCCTGTCCTGCGTGTGCTGCCTGCCTGCACTGGCTCTCTGCTCATGTAGAGACGTGCCTGTGTGCCTCTGGGTGCTAAGCACCCAAGCAAATGATTTGCAGAGTTGCCTTTTGACACATTCTGCTGGGACTTAATAGATTTCTGTGTTGGTCTTAAGCTGGGCACTGAGGCTATGCAGTGTGACAGGATACTGGTCCCAGCCTGCACAGAGCTGCCTCTGCTCGGACATTCTGCTCACTTACACAGGGCACAGGCCACTGCAAACAAACGGGGTCCCTTGTATCGAGGGAAACCTGCCATATAGATCCCAAAATTGAATCCTCACAGCCTCACTCTATCATCAATCTACATACTATTTTTAGGACAATAACCATAGCAACGAAATGGACGTACAAAGTCGATGCTATTTCTCCTTGATGTGATATCAAGAGGGAAATAATGTTAGCAGTATATGCTTGTCTTTATTTTACTAAATTAGATAATCTTGTAGTGTCTTATATAGTATAATATATAGGCTATACTGTATATAGTCTAATATACATCTATAGATTTGATACACACAAGCCTAATAAAAATACATTCATGATACGTTTCTGATAATGCGCCATTGTACTTTACAAATGTATGTGTGAGGTTCATATTAAAAGCTGAAGTCTGATTACTTGTCCGGACATGTTTGTCATCACTACATACACACAGAAATCCTGCAGCCGCAGGTAATCAAAGCATGGAAAATGAGCATCTCTTTAAAACAAACCAATATGTTTGTTTCGGTATATTTAGAACAAAATATCTAGTCTATTTGTAAAGCTTGTTGGGGTTTAACTTATAAAAGAGGGAAAAATAGAGATTTTCCTCTGTGTGCTCTTCTTCACCAACACTCCACACCTTAATTGATTGCAAAGTATGGGTCTCCAAAGTGAATGCAAATCATGAGTGCAAGGCATTTAAGGACATGAAGTTTCCTTTTTATTTCTCCTTTTTACTGCAAAACTAAGGGCTGCTGCTTCTGCCACATTTTGCACCTGGTCTCAGAGACAAAGGGAGGTCTGTAAAACTGTTATTATATTGCCACTTTGACGAATTGAAGGAAGGACATCAGGTTAGCCATTGCTAGAGGCTGTGGGTCTACAGACTATAATGAACAAGTGAACATCTCAAACCAAGCAGAAAAGGTGGAAGTTAACACATCTGTAAATGATTGATAAAGATTCAAAATCAGGGGGAAGAAACGTTAGCACAGAATAAGGACTGTCCTCTCTTTTTTTGACTATTTGAACATCATGAGTGGTGAAGCAATGACCCAAAGCTCAAAGTTGGAGAAGCTTACCTGTCCATCAGTCCCAATGCTCCCACCACAGTCGTTGAGCAGCTCAGACATGTCATAGTAGCTAGTGAATTCCCACATACAAGCCTCCAAATTTAGGTTTCTGTAGAACCGCAATGTACTGGATCCCCTGAGAGAATTGCTATATTGGTATGGAGCCGTCTCGCCGATCACCTCGGGGTTTTTGGTGGCGTCGGTGAGGAAGCCGTAGTGAGTCTTAACCTCAGTGTAATCCAACAAATTGGAACAGCGATGGTTGCCAACACGAGTACCATCAGGGCTCAGCGTCAGCTCGAAGTTAGACAAAGGCCGCGTAGACACTACAGGCAACATACCTGAGGGCAGGGAGAAGCATTAATCGGATCAGCAATTACAGATCAAACGGCTTTAGTGTTTACACACTAGATTGATGACATGCTGTTCTTACCGTCAATGTGAGGCATGGTGACAGTTACTTTGATGAGGTTGGGATAGTCTGTGTTCTCTGTTCCGGTATATCGCAGCCTGGCAGAGAAGGGCTCGGCCCCCACTGTGCCTGTGACACGAGGCTGGCAAACTCCTACAACCCAGGCAAAAACCAACAAACATCAAACATTTCGGCTCCCACCGCAGAAAAATTTTTTTTTTCCACATACTTTTGTATTTCTGTCAGAGCAGATTAAATGTCTGTGACATAAGAGAATTATGGGGAATAATGCTGAACCATCTGAAGCTGCAGAGCTGAGTTGAACTTACCCTCATCTGTGCTGATGGACACTATGGGGCTACTGAGCTCCAGACCTTCATCCCCGTTTGAGTTCACACACCTTGCTGCACACTGGACTCTGGAACCAGCTTGGAAGTAGACAGAGTCCAGGGTGATGAGCTTGGAGGAAGTGAAGAAAGTGTTGAAATCGACTTCCCTCATAGGGCTGGTGACACCGTCGGGGCTGGTGGGGGCGCTGACGATCCAACGGTAGCGAGTCAGGGTGTTGTTGATGTTCTCACTTTTGCAGATGGAGCCTGTTTTTTCGTAGTCTGGGTATTTTGGATTACACGCCTATAGAGGGAAAAAATTATTTATGCTCATAGGTTAGTTCTGGATTAACAGTATTTGCATGCTTAAAACTGGGGTGAAGACGAATCCCTGGGACATACAGTGACACAGATAACAGGATATCCAGCCACAGGAAGTGAGTCTTTGTTCTTGTCTATTTCATCATAATGCAGCAGAGAAACCACAATTGGCACCGAAGGGAAAGTGACATCTGCCATGCTGTTGGTCTCTTCAATATAGATAATAGCTTTGCTCATCTGTTGAATAAAAGGAAGAGGCAATTATGTTAGGTGAGGACAAATTGCTTTCTTTACAGGCGGGTGCACAGTTGACACTTAAATGATGCATTAATTTGACTCAGTTTTCACCTTTGTTTCTGCAACCATGTTCTCATCAGGCTTCAGGTGCACAGTGAAGGCCTCCCTCATTTCTCTGACACTGTCATACAAAACCTCCACCTCCACGTAGTGCTCTGTGTCACCCTCCTTAAAGACAATTTCTATGCAAGAAAGAGACACTGATTTAGAGGCAAATTTGAAAACAATTTATCTACATAAAGATGTGCATCCTAATTTCTACCCTCTGATATCGGGTGATAATCCTCTCCAGAGGTAGCAGATCCATCCTTGGTATGAACACGAACAATAGACACTTTGGAGGGGTCTCCAATGCGAAGCACGGGGATCTTCAAGACAGACACTTGTCCGTTTTCTTTTGGCTCATTTACACTGAATTTGGTTTCTCCGAACAATATAATTGGCTCTGGGAAAACATCAAAAAGACACTTTTAAAAAACATCTTTTTCAACATATTCCACCAGGAAATCTAACATTGTTCTGAGGAAACAAAAAAATATGCAAATTAATTAAACTGTAAAAAAAAAAAAACATTCTTAAAAGATGCTGCCAGATTAAAGATTAAAGTTGATAACTGACTGATAACACAAGATAAACTTGTGACAAGTGCTCTTACTGTCTGCATCATCTTTTATCTTAAGGAGTGTTTCATTTTGTCCTCCTACTGACGCTCCAAATGGAGATTCACTCTTGGGGCTTCCCAACACAAGGCGGAGTTCTTCATCTTCTTCATGTTCGGAGTCATCGACAAGTATAAGTGTGCAAGGCTTTTCAGTCTCTCCTGACAAAGAACAAAATGAAAAAGCATAGTTTGTAACATAGTTTTGTAACTAGTTTGAACAAGCAGAGAGGTAACACTATGGAATGTTTTATGACACTACCTGGTAAGAAGGTGATGATGGAGGCATCTGTGTTGGGCCTCTCATTGAAGTCCATCATGACCTGGGCCGTCCCCTGCCTGCTGTAACAGCGAACCGTGGACTTATAGCTGATATCCCCACTCCGATACACAACAGCCGAGATCTGGCCAGAGTTTTCATTACCCACGTATACGACATCACGGAACTGCACTTTTGGCACTGCAGGGAAAGGAACTCAAATCAAAAATCTCCATCACAAATACCGAGGGTTGTAACGTCTGATGTCTGCCACTCACAGTCAGAGACTGAGTCGTTGATGAGGATGGTCGTCTTGCTTGGCTCACCAAGGATCCCGTTCATTGGCATCCGGAGAACCAGTTCAAATTTCTCTGGCCCCTCCAACACTGGCTGGCCCAGGTCGTCCAGTATGGTCACACGAAATGTCTGCATAGTGACCCCCGGTGCAAAGTCCAGATTCCGACTGATCCCGACATAATCCGTGCCAGCTGCTCCACAACACAATATAGGTCAGGTGTCTTTCTCAGAATCAAGCGCTTATGGGATATAATGGATATAGCACAAATGGACAATAGTGCTTAATCTTCTTTCACCTGCTCTCATGTTACTTCATAGTTGTTTAAAAGGAAGCAATTCTAATGAAAGAATGAGCCCTGTGTGCAAAGAGATACTATCTCATCAGTGAATATGTGATGAAAGGCTGCATGGGTAAAGGAGGGTTAAAAGAAACAAGATAGCTCCCAGAGCGCCAAAAGGTTATTTATTTGTCAATCTCAGCTCTCCCTTCACCTACAGGCTTTTTCTTAGACACTTATGACCCAGTTATGTGTGTAAGGGAACTTGCATTGCAGTTATACCACATATGATTAGTCTGTTTATAGTTACAATGCAGTAGAGAACAGAGATATTCTTTTATAGTGTGAGTTTGAGGGGCGGGGAGGACTGCCTGGGGGCAGGAGATAAGAGAAGCTGTAGGGAAGGCTGGAAGAGATAGCAACCACTCTTAGAATATAAAGCGCTTGCCAATGTGCAGAACAATCTGTAGGCATTCAAAAAGCTTTCTCCTCACACACATCACCATTATCCTCGCAGCAGTGTTTACGCCCAAAAGACAACAGCCCCATTACCTCGTCTCCCCCCCAAACTAAAACAATATTTACATTCCTCAGTTCATCCGTCCAAAATATTCAGCATTACCCTTTCCTTGGGTTCTCCAGCTCAGGTAAACAGAACAGTGTCAGGAGGACGACTCAAGTCCGTTGTTGACCATGGTTTATTTCATTCTAAGAATTACTTCATGCTCCCAGAAAAAGATGCCTCGCACTTCCACATACCCTCAGCTGAAACAGGATCTGTCTTTCTGGAGCGCACTGTGACGGTTCCTCCTTTGGAGAGATCAGTCCCTGTCCTCCACACCTGCACCTCCACAAAGCCATCACTTTCATCCACGTGGTAGTCCGTGTTGCCAAAGTAGAAGACAGGAACTGGAAAGAATAACAGAGGAAAGAGTGGAAGAGATAAGAAACACAAACACACAAAGTCATAATTTATAACCATGTTGTAGCTCATTCAAAACAGGATACTTGTCTGCTGCAATAATCTGTAATATCCGGCAAGTGATTTCGCAAGAATAATTCTGTCAGTAGTTCATGAGGTGTTCAACAATATTGAATATTGTTATTTATTTTTTCCTGTAGGTATTGTTACAATGAAATTCTATATCTGCATTATTGAAAAACAAAACTTGAAATCAGAGCCTGGTTCTGTCACAGTCTGCCTGTCAGTCACTTCAGTAACTTTCCATTACTTCACCTCATTACTGTCCAGGTCTCGCCTTCCAATCAGTCACACCTGTATCCCTTTCACCCCAATCAGCCATAGTATTTAGGTCCCAGATTCACACCTGCCCGTTGCTAGATTGTCCTCTGTACTGTGCACGACTCTCCAGTGTTTTTTTCTTCTGTCTGGCCTGTCTCTGTCGCTTGACCCTCAGACAAACGACCAGCTGATTGTCCCTGACCACAATCATTTGACTGAGTTCTCTCTGGTATTCTTCTTTAATAAAGACTGTTAAATTTGAGACTGCGTGGCGCCTGGGTGTCTGTCCGGAAGGAGTTAGGTTTGGTTTTAAATGAGGGGCCAGTAATGGTGAGGATAAGAGGCAAACAGGCTGCCTTACCGGAGTTCCGAGGGATGCGTACCGGCCCGGGCCTGCCTGACTGCAATTACTGTTTCTATGTACTGAGATTCCTCTGCTGTCAGATTCATCCACTGTTATTCCATTTAACTACTTCAGAATCTGTTTCCTGTCAACAATGGAAAATATATGCCACCTGTGACAGACCAGATTAGGGGGTTTGGACAGTTCTATATATAGCCTTTGGCTGGTGATGTCACACGAGAACTATTGTCAAAAAGAGACAATATAATAGAATCTAAGTGTGGTGAAGGATGTACACAAAAGGGGAAATAAAGAACTGAACAACGGAAGCTGACTAAAACGTGAAAGAAATTATTTTATGATTATGCTGCTTTTATTTGCAAGGCAGTTAATGAAGAGATGAATTTAACACAATATCATCATGACGGCTGTGGTTTCCATAACAATGGAAGGCCGTACCTTCAAGATTGTACTTTTGTTCTCATTAAATCAAAATGAGTGAAGCCATGCTGAAGTAGACCCACACATCTGTACTGAGATAGCAGCAGGGGTGTTTTCACACACAGCCTCAGGAAATAAAAAAGGCAAGTTTTGTTGCAGTCTTTTCAGGCAATAGCAGCCAAAACAAGATAAAGTCAGTCCTAAAAGGCAATCCCAAAATGAATTTGTATTTTAAAAAGGAGCAACTCACACACCTTAGTAGCTATTCTCATGTAAGGGAACAAAGAGGGGAACAATTTTACACTTAGTTTGTCCTATGAGGGTAACCGGGACACTTGCCAGCATTTCACCCCACAGAGAACCCAAACAAAGATGACTTTGGCTGCTTGTACCGGTCTTGAAGTGGAGTAATCAGATCTACACGCCTAAGGTTGGCAGCCAAGCAAGGCCCCAGCTCCTGTTGTACTAGTGCAGTAATCAGATCAGGTTGGAGGAGCAGAAAAACCCTGCTTCAAAGGGTTATGGTTCATTAACTGAAAAGTAAACCACTAGCTTCACAGAATCCAGGCAGCCACTCCAGAAACAGTCTGGTCCTTATAATGCACGTGTGCTTTAACTTTATATAAAACCGAATCTTTTAATGTATATTTTGGCTTGCTTCTAAAGTAAAAGTAAAATGCATAAAGAAAATTAACGCTCAAATGCCCATGAAGAGATTTTATACTTGGTAACAATGGTATACTTATATGCTACTCTTTTGTATCTAAACATATTCAAAATATAGACACATAGTGAGACAGGGGTAACTCCAGGTAACTCATTATACTCCCACTGACTGTGATTTCAGTTGAACTTTGCATGACATTCCCACGGTACTTATTTAATGGCGAGCTTCATCTGGGCTCTGGCACAGCAGAAACACACAAAAGAAACACCATTTTCAATCCAGTCAGATCTACAACTTTATCCACTGCTGGAATGTCGGCTTACTTTAAAGCTGGACAGAGAGTCACCATCTCTCTGCTTAAATACCTAAAGACATCTGGTTATTTCAGAATGAACGGGAATCCAGGTGGCATGTAATGAAAGGGTTTGTTGGCTCCCCCTCGATTTGTTCCCATCCAGGATATAATGCACACGCGCAGAATCCACCCATCTTTAAAACAGCTCATAATCATACCTTCTGCGCACGAGTGAAATTTACAGCCGACTTGTGTGAATCTATAAACACGCGAGTCGGGTCCTGCCGCTCAACCACCAGTCTATTTTCCCCAGACGCAGAGTTGGTATCAAACACCAATTACCTGTGCAAGAAAGGACAGGTTTCTTCCGACCCACGGCAGCCTAAACCAGAGAAACTGTGGGGATGAGGCCATTTTTGTGCAGACGCACCGCCGCAGGGAAAATAGTAAGAATTTGAAGGATAACAGCTGTCCATTCATACTACTGTAAAATACCTGGACAGCTGAAAACTTTACAGTCTTAAATGTCAAGTTTCTTTTATCAGTTGGATGGCAAGAACACCTGTCTTTTAAACACCATTCCTCCGATGAAACATTACATCATGAATCATACTTATGGTTACATTGTGCTTTTGGTAATAACAGATATCAAAATACACATTAGTTTGCTCCTCAAAATCATTTGCTAATACATGTCTATACTGTACATCTGTAACGTTCACTTTAAATTGCACTATATTGTGGAAACTAAACACTGCTGACATGCTTTTTGTGCTGATATCAGTATAGCACACTTCTAAGAACTACATGAGCTCATAACTCTGTAGCTAGAGAAAACCCTCCTGGGAGCCCAGCACAGTGCTCTCAGAGAGGTGCTCAATCATGCAGGCCCCTTCATCCACTCGACAACAACCATTTGAGAACTGTTGCTATAAAATAGAGGATAAAGAAGAATATGGTGCCCAATTATTTCCCTTCCACAGAGCGGAATTAATTATAAGAAAAGAATATTAATGACTTAAATTCAGACTAGGACTGATTCTTTTCTTCTTTTTCTTATCTTACAGCTATTTCTAATTTATGTCACCATTAGTGATCATGTAATTTCATTATTACCCCCTGCGGTGATGAAGCTTTGACACCACAGTTATTCTCATTACTGATATTTAATATAGTCGCAGCATGCCTTCAGTCTAAACAACTCCAGTGTTCCAGCATTACAAAAAAGTTATATTATGGAGGTAACATTATTCATGAATCCCTGCACAGACGTGTCTGAGTGGCAGGTGTCAGAAGTAGCCAATTTGTCAGGCAACAGCTCAAAGCTTTGCTGATTTCCATGTCACCATAAAAGCCATGACCTGGACAGGTTGCAACTTGAAAACTAGTTCACTCTGACTTGCAACAACAATAACATTTCTCCTAAAATTCTGGAATGAGCACTCAAAGCTACAGAACAAAAATGCTATTTCTCAGACTCTTTAGTAGTCTTTAGTAGTTAACAATACGAGAAGTCTAGAGTGTTTGGAAATGCTCCAGCTGGGTGGAAAACAACTTGTTTGTACAGCAGGGTCAGTGCTGTAAGGGCAGACCTTGGAGCCTCATTAAAGTGTGTGTCACCACAGCTGTCTGAGCAGTCTGAAGTCCATTGAGCCAGTCGGGCCAAAAGGCTTTGTGCCCACATTTTGTCTGGTTACTGTGGATCCCGCTACAGTAAAAAAGGAAAAGAAACTTTCCAACGTCACTTCACCCTCTAGGCAGGTCAGACTAATCCACTTGCAGTGTGTTTGCTTGAAGTTACACGGGGACTAGTTAAGGACAACATCATATTAAAGGAAAAAAAGGATTCTTTCTGGTTAAATGACAGATTTTCTATCACCTTTTGTATAATTTTCTATCCAACAAAGGGTTCCCCTGCAAGAAAACTAGTAGGGTAATTGGAGCAGTTGGCCAAATTAAAAATAATATAAATCATCTAATCCTCAATAAGATTAAAAGAATAACAACTCCCAATAGTTGTTTTTTCCTGAGCTATTCAGTCCATGTAATTTGATAGAGTGATGAATTAAAGATTGCATCATCGTCACAATTATCCAGCTTCAAATGGGTTTTGATTAAAGGCACGAAGATGCTTCCAAATTCATGCTGAGATTTGCAGCTCCAAGGCTGGCTGCCTACAATCGCACAGCCTTGATTTCACAGCAGTGTTGACAGAGATCATTGGGGTGATACAGAACTGAGGAATTGCTGTCAGGTGTTGGGGAACTAAAGAGGCGTCAGGAAGAAACTGGAGCTTATCAGCCCGCCAGTCTAAGTCTGCAGCTATGAGATAAATTCTTTGCCTCCAGGAACCATGGTGGTGCACTCAAACGCTTTTGTCAGGTGTTCTTTAAAACACAAACAGGCAGGCGTCACACAAATGTTTCCTGAAAACAATGATTTACACCTTTTCAACCTGGCACACTTGCTTTGAGTCAGTTAATAAAACTGAAAAACGTTTGCTATTAAGGATATAATATTATAATAAATTCTTTAGTTTCATTCTCTTTTGCTTGCTGAGACTATGTGTGGCATTCACAGTAACAATTAATGTCAGTGAAATCTTACTGTCATCCATGTCAGGAATAATGGTGATTCTGGCCGTGGGGAACTCTGATCCCAGACGGCCCCCCATGGACATGCTGAGGGAGACATTGAAGCTTTCCTCATCCTCGTACAATGAGTCATCAATTATCATGACCCGGCAGGGCTTCTCTGTCTCTCCCTTGTCGAAGCGTAGGATGCTGTGATGGTCCTCGGGCCTGGAGATGTAATCGGAGTAAGACAGCACTGTAGTGGGGACGGTGCCTGTGGCTGAAACTGAAGGAGACGCAATAACAGAAGTCAGTGATCAAAACTGTGGGGGATTACAGCGTGCTTTTCCCAAGACATAATATTGCTTTGAATATTATCCTCTCTGGGCACAATCTGGTTTGGTTTTTCACAGTTGGCAATTATCTGTGTATTGCTGTCAAAGTTGAGAGGGGTACCGACACAGCTAATCCATATTATTTAATTTTTCTACACTTGTGGTACTGAAAATGTTGACAGAGAACAGGGGGTTCTGCACACTGTAAAAGTAAACTTGTGGGAGGAACAACACCTGTGAAAAATAAAACAGTGCTACACGATGGAATATAATGGCAGCCCCGAATCGTGGTGTTTCTGTTGGCGGTGTCATATTCTTTGTTTGCTGGTGACTGACATGCTGCAAGGAATGCAGAGCATGCAAATGAAAGTGGCAGCACTTCCCCTGAAAAGGTGGCAAAAGGGAAAACATGAAGGGGCCCTTAAGAAGCAAGGATCTGCTCCTGGATTGTGAAGGGAAGCAGTCGGTCTAGTCATAAAGAAGAAGAAAGCACAAATATCCATATAGGCAAATATCAGCTCGGTATCAGCTACTATCAGTGGGATACATGGGAACCCAGGTTAATACCAACTAACTGTTATGTATATACTGTACTTCTGTTATATTCATATCCCTAAAATATAAAAAAAATGTTGTTTTGTGTAAAACAGGAAGCAGTTATTACCTTGTTGTGTGTAGCAGATGACCATCAGCTCCTGACTGACATCTCCACTCCTGTGCACGGGGACTAACAGCTCACCAATGTCTTCATCTATTTTGTATTCAGCCGATGGTATAAAAACTGTTGACTCTGTGAAGAAGAATCAAACATCAAGACATTAGCACATGTAGAAATATTATTTGCTGGCAGCTAATTAAAAGTGCAGTAGGTTCTCAGCAGATAAATAAAGATGTCTGTTAAAAAAAAAAGCTGAAATATTAAAGAAAGAATTATCCACTGTCAGTGTATGTAAAACAAGGTCTTACACAGTTGAGTCATTTTTTTTTTTTTTCCTTTGAGTGTTTTTTTCTCCCCATAAGCTGGCTAGAACAAAGGTGGGCTAAGCTCGTTTGTATATTTGCAAGCTGCGGCGCATGAAATAGTTTCACTGAAACACTTTTTTGTGTACTTAAAAATGACAAATCTTATCATTTTGCAGCATTTTAGCCATAAACCACAGACAAAAGCTATGTATTTACTTTGGTTACAGGCATTGTCACCCAAAGTTACAGCGTCACACTCAACAACATAACTTTTATATTTACAATTTCATCAGTAGACAGAAAGAAAGAACATAAAAAGGAGAGACATGCTTAAAAGCCTTTTTAAGTTTTTTAGTTTTAACCTTGAGAAGCTACAACTCAGGAGACTCAGCAGAAACTCTTAAAGATCAACTACATTAATAAAAAGCCTCCCACCGATTGCAATATGAAAAACATTTTGAGATTATTTGAACAAAACACATTAAAAGGCATAAATTGTTTAATTCTCAAATTCTTGCTTTTCATCTTGAAAATGATGGCATAAGAAGGTTTCTAATAATCACATTTTAGCTCAACTACAGAGAAGCTGTTTTCAGAAACACTGTTCGCCTGGTTTGTAGTGCTCATTTCACATGCGAGGGAGGTCAACTTAATCATTTCCATATCCATATGACCTTGCTCATGTACACTCGCAGAAAGGAAAAAAAAAAGCACTGTTCATAAATTTCCTCATTAAATTGCTGTTTTCAGCTCCTAGCTAGTGCTTCAGGGTTCAACATGTTTTGTTATAGCCGCATGATTAAAAGCACTCTGCTGACACACTCCACTTTTATGATTTAAAGACATTTGACAATTAATTCAAATGAAGGATAAATAAAAATACAGCGCTCCTACCATCAGCAGGGTCCAGGATCTCCACAGTAGCAAACTCTGGGAATTCAAGAGCTGCCATCACCGGTTCGGATACAACAATCTGGAATGTTTCTGACACCTCATACTCGCTGTCTGGCAGAATTTGGACCCTCCAGGTGGCTGTTGTTTGGCCTGGGTTAAACTGCACCTGTTTCTGAGATTTTCCTCTAAAATCTTTGTCCTTTTCTGCAGTGCCATCCTTTGTGTCTATACCTGAAATACAAACAAAACTGGGTTATTAACACAATAAACCAAAAAAGAATATTCCTACTTTCGGCAAATTCTAAAATAGCCAAGTTTCCAGTCTTCTATGAGGAAGTTTTGGTGCTTTTTCTGGTCAAATCAACATTGAGAAAATGCACTGGGTACAAGAATTAGGTACTTCATTTTCATTTCACATGAGCGTTTCTTTCCACATGCACAGCAACTCGAGGTATGAGGACTAGCTGTCTTGTAGATGTCAGAAAATGCTTCCTCTGTCAAGTTTGAGTGATACTCTGGCACCAGCTAACCAGCTCCTTTGTTGAAAGCTGAAGGGCAGCAGATGCATCTTCAAAAGACCACATACAGAGAAACGCAGGACTTCTGCTTTGTAGGAAAATTACCATTCTCCCCTTTGATGGAAATAAAAAGTGGGCTTTGATATGCAAGTGCAGGAGGAAGGAAACCCCACTTCCTGCACATATGCCCTGAGAAAAGATGTGCAGGACCAACTGAGCCTGAAAAATCAGCACACTTCAAAGACCAGCAAGGAGACTGATTTTCCCTCTGCACACTTTTTTTCATTGCACAATGCCTTGATTGGATCATCACTATGAGACTGCTGTGAGCAGGTGGACTGCAAACTAGTGCCACCTGTACCACGTACGACGAGCAGCAGCCCGCCAGAAGGCTCCTCTGATCACTCAGGCGGGTTGGGAAGTAAAACATACCCAGCATGTGAAAACAGTGGTCTAAAATCAGACTGAGATGAGTCAAACTGGCATCAGAAGCACCAGGCAGATAAACGTCTTACAGAGCATGTTTGATGGAGCAATGTGTAAAAATGTCACCTTTTTATGTCAGATTTGTACTGCTTTGTTTGAGAAAGACATCCACCTTTATGCAAATGTTCCTGACAAGTAAGATATGTTAATACCTAACAGAGTCAGGAAAATCCAATTTGTTTTGGCAGTGACTCAGAAAGAAACAGTTTAAAAAGCCACTAAATAGACTGTTGTGTATTATCCCAGAAGAATGCCCAAGGTTGTAAGTGTTTCTTATTTGCTGACGGAAGTAAACTGCGTAGCAAATTCCACTATGTAAGCTTTAAAAATGAGAATGAGAGGGACCTGTAACACAAAAAGATCTCAACTTAAAAAAGAGCTTGCCACCTATGGCAAGTTCTACCCCTATCTCAATCACCTTGCCTCAAACAATCATAATAAACTCTCTGCTGAGAAACATTGAAATGGCTCAAGTAGTGACAATTCCTGCTTGTCACAAATCCTCAGCCCCTTTTTGTTAATTTAGTTCCAGCCAATAAACTGCCTGGAGTAGAAAGGCGTCCTACTTGATCATCAACTCTGGGTGACCTTTTTGGTGTGTGCAGTCACTCTTTCAGGGATTGTCTGGTTTATTGAGTTATTGGAATGTAAATACTTTTCCAATGAAGCAGGTCAAAGGTCAGGACATGTGTGGCCCTAAAGGGTGGCCCTAAAGACTACACTTGTCCCATTGTTTCATCTTTGATTACTAATTATTACTGATACTCAATACTTCATATAAACATGTTGCATATTGCTTTCAGGCAACCTTAAAAATGTACACTTTCCGTTTTTACCGTGTGGAACTAAAATCAGAGTTTGTGTTTACTTACTAACAAAGGACGTTTCCCCTAGGTAACCCCGGCGTTTCAGCACCACCTCCAGGAACTTCACCTCTTCATCAACCACGTAGTGTTCCTTCTCTAAGGAGATCCAAGCCCAGTTCAGATGGAACTGCTGATTCTTCAGGGTGTTCCCTCCTGGAGACAAGTACATGAGCTAGCTCATTAAAATGGTTAAACTGCCGAGAAAGGACTCATCATCCACTAAAAAGTAATAAAAGATCAAATGATGCTATTGAAACATAACAATTCCATCTGTTAGGGTTTGGGTTAGGGTTAGCCGTTCTTAGCCATGCGCTCAGTGGGTGGCATGAGGGCTGTGGGGCTTAATGCTCCTCTCCCGCTAACTGCTTCGTTTTCAATTGAGATAAAGGTGCCTTTTTCCTTTTCTTTTGAAGCTGGATTCAACACTGCAATTCTGAAGTGCATCGCGTACGCACACACACACACACACACATTTGCACAGACTCTGACCTGAACAGTAAATAAATAAATCTTCAGTGTGTACCCAGCAAACAGTGTGCCTCTTATTGTGTGGGATGAAAATAACTGGGCCACTAAACATCAAGCAAAATGGGGGAACGCAAGTGAAACTGTTGGGGAGGGGTCACTGGGCTTTTGTTCGGGGTCTCGGAGTGTTGCTGTTGTTTGTGTTAGGCACCAATGAGTCTGTGACCTTTCCAACCCCGGCTGTTAATCCTTTCCAACCCCGGCTGTTAATGTCAGTAAATCTGTTACACACAGCTGAGTGCCCCACTGTCCGTTTCCTTCCTGGTCACACTCAGACGTTAGAGGTGTGAGAGTGCGTACGTTTACAACTTCATGTGTCACGGCGGGTGAAATGAGATATGGTCTCTGCAACTGCCTAGATCGTTCCCTGGGATGAATGTTCTGACACAATTAAACAATGGTATAATACAGTTGTAACAACAGCGCTGACGACATAAAAACAATACTAATAACAATGTATAGAAGTGTTACTTTTTTCTTCCTGTGTGTTCCACATCCTTCATTTGGAGACAAATAACCTGTGTGTGACATGACCTTTCCACTCCAGCTGGATTAAAGCCAGCAGCATAGCACGCATGCCACCCATAAACACTGCAGGTCTTATCTGAATAAATCCACCCCCTGGTGAGGTAATGGAAACAACCCGCTCATCTGACATTAGCACAGTCTCCATAATGTTATTACACAGGTGATATTCTTGATGTTGAGCTTAATCCAGAATATGGAACGTGGAATATGAAGCATCTTTTTGTCATCAAAACTCAGGTTTTACTGGGTACAAACGGGCTTTATGATGATGATAATAATAATAAACTGCTACATATGTTGCAGAAATTCTTTATGTGATACCAAATAAAAACACATTCAAATCCCACTTTTAAACAAAAATAAATTCTTATTTAGAGTGCATAGAAAATCCTGTCATAGCAAAAAAAAAACAAAACACTGACTTTAGGAGACTTTAAGTCCTGCAAAAGCTGCAGCCCAACCCTCAGGGAGCTAAGTCGTGGTGCTCATTTCCAGAGGACGACTTCACTCCCCCAGATTTCTTTCCAATTAAAATAAAGCAATGGTTGGAGTAAGTCCACTTCAAAGAGGCCCTGAGGAAAACACCCAAGTTAATCTTTAACCAGCACTCAGAGCAGTGAGAAAGAATTCAGAGAAGGGGATCTCCTCCCTTCAGGATTCAGTGCTGCACATATCAGTGGGGAAACCTAAACCATGAATTCACCAGTTATCATATTTTCACATGAACTTCACACTGTCCTCTTTTGTATCCATGTCTAGTTAACATCACATGATTTAAGCGGCGTTCTCATAAACTCTTTCTAATGCCTCTCTTAAATGAATTTGCAGTGTATTTTTTAGACACAAGAATGCTTCCAGAAAAGGACTTGGAGAGACATTGTGTAACTATACTGTTATACACAAGTCCACCCAGCTAACTTAGTTGATATGTGATGAGGGACAGAAGGCTTTTCAGCCAAAGAATGTCAAGCTGCGCTGTGCCAACTCACAGACCCAGTCTCCTCCCTGCTTCCTTGTTGCAGACCTTATTTGGTCACCGTCAGGCATCGTGGGGCCACAGAACCCTGTGGACCCTCATCCGTACACTCAGGCAGACAGACAGGCAGGCGACCCACAGAGCCATTACCCCGGTGAAAGGGGAAAATAAAGTGGGACACAAATTTCATTCAAGGGACCAATTTGTCTGAATTTAGTAAAACAGTGCAAGCAGGTGTGTTCACGGGTGTTTTTTATCGATTTAATTGATTTATCAGTAATTGATTTAAGACTAAAACACCCAGAGGTTGCTTTATTTCACCTGAAAATTTGCTAACATGTCATTAATTTGCATATTTCAAAACAGCTATTCATAATATGCAGAGAGTATCTATTCAGATCATTAAATGAGGAAACAGGAAAGGGGTTTGCAGGCAGTCATATCTAATAGTGCAGAGTGTGATGAATGCTGCAGTCTCTGGGGGCCGTAAGCAGGCATTTAGACTATTAATCTCATTAATGTGAAATTGTGCTGTGTAATATTATGTTTGACATGTATGGCACCGTGCTACTTTCACATCATGTTTCATCATGCACAATGTTTGCAACACTGATTAAACACATTCCTCCATAACAACTTAAATTAACTTTAAGAAGCTGTCTTTGCATTCACACCGTGGTTCACCAGGCCACAGCAGAATACTTTCATCTCTCCAATTAAGTAAAAGATATAATAAAACACCGAAAAAAGAAAGCACGTGGAGGAGGAGGAGGAGGAGGAGAGAGAGAGAGAGAGAGAGAGAGAGAGAGATAGTCTAATCACTTTAAGCTGGTATCAGCAGTAATGAGTTGGCTGTGGCTTGAAAGATTTAGAACTCTTATGATTTCACAGGCCCTAATCCCTTTTTTATAAACAAACTTTTCCAGAGGACTGGTTAGGCAGAGGTTTGGCTGCCCTCACTGGTCACCGTTGCCTCTGAGTCCTCTCTGTCACAGTGGTCACTCCAAGGTGACATTTGAGAGGCCTGAAACAAAGACATCTGAACAAAAGTGCTGGGTCAGCGATCCGTGCCAGGTTTAAAGGACGCAGTGCTTTGCTCTCAGCAGGGAAAAGTTCTGTTTAACATCTAAACCCACTATTGTAATTTAGAACACAAAGAGAGGAATTGTTTTTGTTGTCTTTTCATTTCAGTGATTATATTATGATTAAACTTTGATGAAACTGAATACAAGGTATTTAGAAAGGCATTAAGTAGAAGCTCTAACACGACTCTCCTGGTTATTATCAGTGTGTATGTAGCTCAGCTAATATTAAGTTATATGTATTTACTTAGAAAACCTGATGCAGCCCTTACTTCTTTTAGAAGAGGGGAAATTATTTCATAAGTTGAGATCTGACGTTTCACTCAAGAATACAGATACAGTAAAAAAAATATGCTGGCTTTAACGTGAGAATTCTCTGGAGATAGGTCGTCTCTCTATAAACTTATTAAATGAATAAATAGATAAATAAAATGGGTGGAGACAGAATAAAAAAACAAACTAAAGAAGAGATATTATTTTTGAAAAAGCAGCAAAATTTTTTTTCTTAAAAACTGTCCTTTCCAGTCTGATAGACAAAACTGTTTCATCCATATCAGCGTCTTTTATGACTGTGCGATGGCCGTCATGCACAGACTGTAACAACTGCAGCAAATGTAGTTGAGGAAACTCCTCTGAGTTTTTCTCCCGGTCTGTGACCACCTCACAAGAGGGATTCCCAGTGCTCTTATTCCAGTTGGGGCTCTTTTATTTGTGGACAAGAGAACAAGAGTATCAGAGCAATATTGTACATTGTAATTGTAGGGGCGAGGTCACATTGTCCCTAGAGACTGCTTCATGCTCCAGTTTCCTCCGGCATTACCACAAATGATGTCGTTTGTCAACACTGAACACAAAACCCAGGCTTTGCCTGCAGGGATCAGAGTAGATAATCTAATTTATTCTGACTCATAGAGCACATTAATCTGATAAACAGTGAACTTTTGGGTTTGGATATTTTCAGGGTCAGGCTCCATGTGAAGCTACGGGCATACATACAGGGAACAGATGCAAAGTTTTTGCTTTTATGGATAATCCTATTAGATCCGCCTGGAAATATTAGTTGAAACAAAATGCTTGCAAACACTTTAAGGATTATAATGCCGCCTGCAACTCTGCAGAAGTTCTCAGCTGTGGGTTACTGGTTTCAAACCAGGGGCAAAGGGTTTACTGCTGCCAAGCATCGGCTTAAGTGCTGCTCCTATCTGTAGCATCCAGGATGGAAAACAGACCTGGGTGAGTTTGTCTTATTTCATGTTATGGTTATGCTGCGATAATTCACAAGAGCACGGCTGCTTTCCATCCCAATAGGAATAACTTTTTAGGTCAAAGAGTTTCAAGCCCATCCAGACTTCTGGAAGTCATGCCTGCCGATTTGTTTTTGATTGCGTAGGTGAGGTCTGACAAAGTGTTCCTTAATTGTCCTTGAATGGCATTCCTGCCTGTCAAAGAGCATCCAGCCTCAAGTGTCCTAATTAACAGCTCACCACACTGTTTACAGAACAGAGCCTGGGCTCTCAATAACAGTGGAAATACCCACAAAAGGCTGAGTTAGCAGCTCCATTCGCTCCTTAAGGTCAGTGTGGATTTAAAAATCAAGGGGTTCTTCCTCATCGCTACCCATTTATGCACAGCCTAAATACTCTGAAAGTCATAAAGGGGAAGTCTGTCCTTTCACTGCAATTTCAGCGAGTCAGAAAATTGCTGAAAACAATAAAAAAATAGTAAATACATATAAAATTCTATGAGTGTGTACCACTTAGAGAGCCAATAAATATTGATTTATTTGAAAATGTACTACTTAGATCCAAGGTAGCAGGTACTTCCATCCATCCATTTTCTGTGCCTGCTTAATTGATTATGCAAATAGAAACCTTATATAAAGTTGTATTTTTCTAAATGTCTGTGTTAAATATACGTCCACTCTGCAATGCTGCTGGTGACAGAATAGAAAGGAGTAGAGGGAGGGAAACAACACAAACATTCACAGGGAAGCAAGAAAAAGAGGGAAAACAAAGCGACATGAGGATGCAGTGAAGGGACTTAACAAAAAGACGTGTAGGGGGGCTACTTTTTTCTTGACCCATGTGAGTGCACAGTGTTTGCTGTCTTGTCAGACCGAATAATGGTGGACTGTTTGCTGAAAGCACCAGTGTGAGGCCATAGAATATAAAACTCGGTCCCGATCCCACAGACTCACCAGCTCCATACTAATAGAGCCGGCTGTTTGTCGAGGCTGTTCTGAGCGTCTGCTTGCATCTGTTTCATTTAAAACATGTTTCGTCTGCATTTCACACTGTTTACGTGCAAATCCTTGCATGCGAACGGTTTTACGCCTGAGAGGAGCAGAGGAGGAGAGAGCTACCTGAAGAACTGAAATGTTAATTCTAGTTTTAAAAGAGTCTTTGCTTTGTTGTTCATGATTGGAGAAATCAATGGTTTCTGCTTTTTAAAGATAAGCGTGTTAGGGTGCATGTACAGAGGGGAAAGCACGTCTAAGGATTTACACTGTTGTCTCCTTAATTTTCATTTACTCTGTATAATGAAACACAACAGGGTTCTGAATCTGAACAAAGGCAGTTCCCTCAGCTCTTCTTGTACTTTCTTTTGACTACCCCCCTCCCCTCCCACCCCCCTCCGCATTAAAACATTTTTTAAGCACGATAGTGCTTAAACAACAGTGTGAGAAAAATGTTAATTTAAAAAGAGGTTTCATACTCAGCAACATACTACGATTCTGTAGTGAGAAGAAGCCAGTTAGTGCAAAGTGTAAATGACGGAATGTAAATTTACAGGCCTATTTCCTTCAAGTTTGCTAATATTCTTAACGCTTTCCTACAGAACTAATTTCTGTCATCTAAAGAAAAAGCAGCTGATTGGGGTCTGAGGAGCAGCTAGATTCTCGGAAAAGAACAGCTCTCTTTAGAAGCTAAGTGGAAATTAAAATTAAACCTGTTAGAGGGTCACCCTGAAGATGCCACATGGCGCCAACAGCACTAGATGTTCTCTCTTCAAAAAAAAAGATTATTTGTGACTGTTTGACCAGCAATAACTTTTAGAATATTAAGACACACTAAAATGGATTTTATGCTGCTGGTAATCTCTCGGTCAATTATTTGGGGATTTAAATGCAACCATTGTATCAGATAGTTCGGTTGTCTAGACTTGCAGCCTGCATTGTTTTTCTTTTTCCTCCCATTCCTCGCTAATGTATAACCCTCCAGTCCAACCTCATGTATACGTTCTGGTAGATAGGCCCAAGCAAGTCTAGTTAAATTCAGGAAGAAGGACATTCCTCAGTATTCTTCATTGGGGGAAGGGTTCCACTGAACATAATATTCCAAATGCTTTCATCCTGCATGAAGCTACATGGTAGAAAAAGATTAGGTATTATTTCTGTAGGCATCTCAAGTAATTACATCACTATTTCTCAGATGAGGTTGCACATACACAAATTCACTGACTTCATTAATAACTTGCCACCATCTATGTGTGTATTTAAAAAGAGACCTGCACAACACTACATTTGTGCCATCTCTACAGCCAACAGAGAGCCTTGCCCCCACCTTCATCTCCTCTGACTGCTCTTCCCTCCTATTTCTTGGCTACCGTTGATGACTTATCATATCTTGCATCTCAGGCTTAATTTACAGGGGAGAACACTGGCTGAGGTGGTGATGAGGAGGATTTCGATCCACAGACAAAATCCCTAAAAGGTTTCTCTCCGTGCCATATAAGATTATGGCTCCTTCCCCAAGGAGTTTGCCTTGTGTGTGGCATATTCAATTACCCATTTTCTGTATACTTTCAGTTTCCAGAAACGCTGATTACCATATATCAGAATGAAAGGAACTAGTGTTTTTCATGGCATATATGATTGCATTCTAAACAAAAGAAACACCAGTATGAAATCATAGAAAAATTTGTCACCAATTAAGTTGCAGTTGATGCCAAGAATCTTAATGCAACATTTTAGCCAGATTCATCTCTTATTTTTGGATCTGCACACTGCCCTGTATGTGTGTGCTTGTGTAATCTACACACAAAGGAGACGTATTCTTGAGGTTCCCATTCTGAAGTTGTGACACGGCAGTCTGCAGCCCAGCTGTCGCAGGACTGTCTGTGCTGCAGCAGTGATGAGAAAAGTATTCACGCCCTGCTGCCAGGATTCAGAGGCCACAATACAAATTGATTCTGCAAAACTCAACAAAAGCTCTGCTTCTATAAAGAGGTTAACTTTTACAGCTCTGACTGAGCTCCTGCTAGTTTTTCAGAAACAGCAGTTGTGTAAAAACACAGTGTCATTAAACAGCTTTCATTCTTCCTGGAAAACTCACAAAAAAGGTATTTCTACAAACTCTGTGCTTCAATAGCTTCAGTTCTGCTACACTCATATCCTGAGGCAGATATGATGACACACATCATCATCCAGGGAACAAGTCTGGGCATGGGGTGGTGTTTTGGGGATTTTTGCTTTGTTAACCAAGGCTCCAGACTCATATTTTAACAGCATATGAAGACTAGCAGATCTATCTATCTATCTATCTATCTATCTATCTATCTATCTATCTATCTATCTATCTATCTATCTATCTATCTATCTATCTATCTATCTATCTATCTATCTATCATCTTCCTGACAAAACAGGCTTCCATAACAATAAAATGTCTTCTTAATATTTTATGAGCTGCTTGACAGATACAGGACAGTAAGGAATATGTAAGTGTGTGTGGAGGGGAGGTATTTTTTGTTTTGTTTTGTTTTGTTTTGTTTTTTTCTTCAACTCTTGAAATAGAACAACTGGGAAAGCTTGGTGATTTGTTGAAATTTAAGTACTATACTTGTGCATTGGATTTTTAATCCAGGATGTAAGAAGAGATTTGGCTTAATTAAGATAAGTCCTGGGAAGCTAGTTAATATGAGTGTGAAATCACAGGAGAACTGCGATGAAGATATTCACACTGACACAAAATGCTTGTTAACAAAGAGTGTGTTCCAGTGTGGAGAGAAAATGAATCACACCTAACCCATGGTAGCATGGTAGTGTGTCTGTCATCATCCTTGATGTTGACAGATTTGTGTGTGTGCCTGAACATACAGATGTCAAACTTTGTGTAAAGAAAAAAGAAAAAAAGGTGTAAGAGTTCTTTGAAGCAGACACTCACACACCACTGTGTGTAATTTCAGCCCACTGTGATTATTCGCTCAAAATAAAACAAAGGCAGTTGAAAACATATGCCCACTTTGATAAAAGTACGTTACTGCATCACTAAAAGCAATATGAAATAAAATAAAAGTAACTACTACTACTACTACTACTACTAATAATAATAATAATAATAATAATAATAATAATACTGGAACATGTCACACGGTGTTGCTGAACATAAAACTGCTACAAAAACTTTGAATTTATTTATTTTGTACTGTTTTGATGTATTACCTATTGATTTAAAAAATTGGGAAATCCAAATATGGAGCCACCACAAGAGAAGTGTCTTCCAGGACAGAGTGCAGCTGTATGCCAGTCTACAGTATTCAGCGCCTCCCTAACAAGGCTCTTCAAAGTGCTGGAGGCTCTGTCTGGGGATTTAGAGCAGCCACCAGTACTGCTTGATCCTTATTAAAAAAAATGTTCATCTGTTGCTTTATACGCTGCAGTGCAGTGTGTGTTGAGTCCATATGGAAGCATCATGCAATGAGACTTTTCATTATTTAAGTAATTAAATTACAAGCTTTAACATCGAAAGTGCAGTTCAGCATTTTGTTTCAAATGTTCTTGTTGTCTAGGATGAGGCATGCTGTCTTTTTGTGCTAAAAGACATAGAAAAATACTTTTTTTGGAAGACAACTCACCACTTACACAGCATGAGATGCAACTACTGTATGTCAGTGAGCAAACTAGAAAGGCAAAGACGGGGACAACGCAGAAATTCTATGACAAATAACCGAACTGAGAGGGTTATAAATGAAGCAAAGAAAGTGCTCAGTGGGTTTACCTGCCATCTGATAGACTTTCTCACCATCATTTTTGTCATCACTTACTAGAAACCCATCACTGATGTTATCCTGATTATTTATATGAAAGTAGAATGGACAAGCTACTATGCAAGTGATACGATACTTTCTGTCACACGCTACTTTGCTCATTTATACGAGGAATGAGAAAACTCAAAAAAAGTCTCAGTACCGTTTGAAAAAGATCCTGGATTCAGAAATTCACGGTCAGAACATTCTGCATTTCAGTCTTCAAGACTCAGGCTAAAGCTGTTTCATTTCAGGTGTGAAGGTGTTTCACAGAGCCCAATTTAGAGAGGACACGTTCAAATGAGTTCACTTACCGCTGTCTTCAATCGAGAAAGAGAAGATGTCATTTGTGGCATTGGCTCGGTCCCTCAGGATGTAGCATATATTCATATCATCAATATCAGCTGAAAAGCAGAAGCATTTGCATAAGTATTAATCTTTATTCATTAGTATGTGTGAATGCTGAGTGGGAATCTAAACTGATGAGCCAAAGAATAATAAAAACCACTGAAAAATGTGTTGGTGATGGGATTAGGTAGCTGGCTTTTTGGGGCTGTGTGTGTGTGTGTGTGTGTGTGTGTGTGTGTGTAATGCGGGCTGCCTAAGCAGCATTTACCAAATGCTCAACCTATTCCTTTATTTACGGTCTGTTTAACTTTGTGACAAAGGTTTAAATACTAACAGGCCACTTAGGAGAAAGCTTACAATGGCTCGGTAAATAAAGGCACAGAACATGTCTGTAATTTGCTCGTACTGTGTGACTCTGCTAATCTGTAAATCACCTCAAGTCCTTTCCCAAAGCCAGACACATTAGGCATACTTGAAAAATGCACTCCTCTAATCAAATCTTGTGAGCCTGAGGCACTTGCATCTTCCAGTTCCATAAACAGACCTGACTTTCAAAAACATATATAATTCAAAATAATTCAACTCAGCAGTAATCGCAAACGAATTTTCAGTGTGGGCTCGAAGGAAAACAGCACATAACTACATTAGTGCAGAGTGCTTTCCAAATCCAACAGTGTCACACAGAAATGTAAAATAAAATTTTCTTACTTTGGGTGAAAGTGTTGATGGTCGAGTTTCCTTTGTTGAGGTTGATCAGGTAGCCGTATTTCGGGGCATGAGTAATCCTGAAGGTGACAGTTTCCTGAATGTTGTCATTGTCTTCCGCTTTCAGTGTCTTTCTGGTGATCACAACCCCTAAGCGGCCGCTGTCCAGAACCCGCAGCGTTGGGGCGCCCTTGTTCACCACAATCTGCGGTACTCCGTTATCCACCGGGAGGACAGTAATCTTCATCATTTGAGGTTTTCGGGTCTCAAAAACAGTGTCAGGGAATATGTAGAAGTCCGTGTGAGTGCCGTCAGTGACAGTGAAGGAGAAGCTGTCCTCTGAACTCTCTGTACCATCGTGCCTGTAGCTTATCATGTTGTCATTCAGGTCCTGCTTGGTGAAGGCGGTGACAGGCCGTGTGTTGTTAAAGAGCAGGCGGCCATGAACTGGGACTTGAGTGACCGTAAACTTCAAGAGGCGGTCAACAGTATCTCTGTCTTCCACTGTCAGCTCAAATGGGGTAATGAGCTTGTTATCTCCCTCAGTCACTACCAGGCCATGTATTGTCACCACAGGTTTTTTGTTGTCCACATCACTTATGGAAATGCGAAAAGTGCGGAACACGGGATTATAACCATCAGTCACTTCAAATTCAAAGCTATCCATTTTCACTTCGTCGTCGGCAGTGTGGATGTAGTAGATTTTGCTGCCAGCCAGCTGCAGCTGTGTGAAGGATGAGATGGGAGTCCCAGGTGTATCTGTGCATTCTAAGTGTCCTCTCATTGGAGCTCTGGTGATTGTAAACACCAAATGTTCATCTGGGCTGTTGAGGTCACTGGTGCTGAGCAGGTCTGTTGTCAGAGTAACCCTGCCTCCTTCTTTAAGTGATACACCTTTACTAACAACATTGGGGAAAACCATATCTATTCCACCTACTGTAATATAAAAGTATCTGTCAATCAAAGGGTTGATGCCATCTGTCACATCGAACTTGATGAGGTCACGGATCCCCTCTTGGCCATTGTGGATGTATACAATTAAACCCTGATTCACTTCATTTTGTGTAAAGTTCACTCCAACCGTGATATTTTCCTGCGTCTCCAGAGGCGTGGTTCTCTGTAGAAAGCCCTGACCTGGCCCATACCGAATAATATATGTTAGCGTGCTGTCTTCGGAGTCCAGATCAGTGGCCTTTAAAACATTGCTAGTTATGACTTTCACATCACCTATCTCTATTTCAAGGCCATCGTTGATTGCCATTCTTGGAGTCTCATCATCTACAGGGATAATCATAACAATTACTGTCTTCTCTATGGTGAATTTCCCGTCCGTCAGGATGATATCAAAACTGTCTTCTGAGGTCTCTGAGTTGTCGTGCTCATAAACAATGCTGGAGGCCTCCCTGATCTGATCTAAGGTGAAGTTTGTGACAGGAACAGTGCCGGTGGTGAGCTGATTGAGGATAAATCCGTGCTTGGGAGGTTTGCTGACAATAAATGTGAGCGGATCTGGGGGGAGATCTGCATCAGCACCGTTCAGGATGGGAGTGTCAATGACTATGTTCATGCCCTCCATAACGACAAACTCTCTCATGAAAATATCCGGTTTTTCATCATTGGAGGGGATTATGGAAATTGGGAAAAAATGCCTTTTAGAGAAATTGATGCCATCAGAGCATCTGAATGTAAACCTGTCCTCCACAGGCTCCACTCCTCTGTGAATGCTTTGAACATAATAAATGTGTCTGTGTCTGATGTCCTTGATGGTGAAAGCACTAATGGCTGTCCCGGACCTGGATTTCTCAGAGCCCGGAGCTGGAGAGATATTTTCCACGTAGCCTGAAGTCGGCTGCACAATGATGGTACAGTGGAGGTCATCGAGGGGCGTGTCAGCATCATTTGCACTGATATGAAGATTTTGAATGAGATTCTTCTCGCCCTCCGTAACGGTGAACTGTTGCCCCACAAAGACCTCTGGTGCTTGACTGTCCAGGGGAAGAATAGTTACATGAACTCTGACCCCTGTAATCCTATTTCCTCCAACTGTCCACTCATCAGACATGTCTGTCAAAGTGAGATTGAAAAAGTCCTCCTTTGTGGAGAAGCCTATCTCCCCACTAGTATGAGCATACACCACATAGCCATTAATGATATCAGCTTGGGTGAATGTGCCAGATGGGATACCTCTCACCAGAATTTCACCCAGTGATGGAGAGTCCTCAACAATGAAGGTCAAACGGAGATCATCTGTGTCCTCGTCCCTTCCCTGAATGACATTACTTGTGATTTCCGTAGCTCCATTTTCCAGTACATCTATGTAGGAGCCAAGTGTGCCAACAGGCAGATTGACTGTTGGCGTCTCATCATCAACTGGCTTCACATTAATCTTTATAGTAATCGGGACAACGTGGACTCCGTCACTAACGTCTATCTGTATTGTATCACCTGTGGACTCGTCCCCATTGTGAATGTAGGAAATTCTGCTGTTTTCAATATCATCGAGGCTGAAACTGTCTCCTTTTCTCATGTAGTTAAATGTAAACTGCAAGTGTCCGTGCACGGGAGGCCGGGTGACAGTGAAGGAAATCTGCGTGCGGTCTGTGTCTGTGTCTGAGGTGTCCAGCTCAGCACTCGTAATGACATGCGTGCTGTGTTCAAGAACAGTAAATCCAGAGTTTGTTATCTGAGGCGGTTTATTGTCCACAGGCTTTAATAGTATGGTAAAGACTCCATCTGCTTTGTTTCCTGAAACGTCCTCCACTGTGTACCTAAGCTGTAGAACATGAGTGGTAATTCCAAGCTCAAGATCTGGTGGTTTGTACGCTATTTTGTGGTGATTAATCTGTGCCTGGGTGAAAGAGGTGATTTTAGTATTTGGCTTTTCAGTTAATACCAGAGCTCCCAACTTGACAGGGCTGTTCTCATCTGTGTCTGTTGGTGGTTGAATGATTGTGTATTTGAGATCACGGTCCTCCGTATCCAGGTCAGTGTAACGAAGGAATTTCTTTCGGAAGTAAGTGAGCTGATACTCCTGCACAGTCATTTGGAGAGTCGTGCCTGGGTAGAGCTCTGGTGGGAGGTCGTCCACGGGGATAATTTTGATAATGAATGAGCTCTCGCCTGACTGGTTTGGAGGGTCATTGTCATCTTGAACTCTAAATGAAAACTGATCCATGACAGTGCTGGTGCTGTGAGGACCGATATGCTTGTAAAACAATTTACCATCAATAATATCCTGCTGCAGCCAATCAGTCACTACTTTCTCATATACTTCATCTTCTGTGTTAAACTTCCAGGTCGATGGGTCCTCCGGGGCTTCGGACTGGCGCAGCAATACCTGCCCAATTGTAGAAAAGGGAGGTAGCATTGTGAATTTGATTGAGGAATCTTCTGAATCGATATCTGCTGCGCTGAGTGCGAGTGGGGAGATTGGCATCATTTGATTTTTGAATAAAATCAAGCCTGTGTTGGCATTGATTATAGGAGCCTCGTCATCAGTGGGAACAACGGTGATTGGAAAAAGAAACTCCACCTCATTTGTGCCATCCATCATTCTGAAAATGATGTTATCACTGTATGTGTCGCTGCCATCGTGCTGATAAATAACAACTCCAGCGTCTAGATCACCTGGGGTGAAAAATTTCCTCTTGGAGCCCAGAACAGTTAAGTCTCCATGTCTCAGTCCATCAATTACAGTGATTCTGACTTTGTCTAAATTGTCCTCATCACTGATTTCCAAATTCTGTGAAGTGGACAGAGGCCTAGACTGACCCTCGTACAGTAACAAGCCAGTGTTTCTAGTCACCACTGGGGCCAATGTGTTCATCGGCTTTACAACAATCATGAATGCAAAAGGGTCTGACACGGCCCCCTCTGTATCCACAACCTCAAACTCAATCTGGAAAATCCGCTCAGTGTCTGAATCCACAGCAGGGGGCTTGTAGGCAATTTTCAAGTCTTTGAGGTCTCCTTGATAAAATGAGGTTATTGGTAAATTTCTATCATCTGTGCTCACTATGTAGCCCTCCTCGATCGACAGGGGGGATGTGATGTTGAATATTAATTCATCGGGATTAGACTCGACATCCTCAGCTGCCAGCATGTCCGTGGTTATTGCTGTCATTACGAACTGATCTACTTCCATCATCATCATGGCAACAAAACTGGGCTTGGGTGCAGTATTCTCCTCTCCCTCCCTAATCCTTACCAAAATTTGGAAAAACTCCTGCTTGAGCATATTGCCCTCCTTATCATGCAGCTCTACAAGCATCGGAATGTAATCTCTGTTTGGTGACTTCACAGGAAACGTGTGCTGATACCGGACGTTCATTTTAATAAACTCGTCACAGTCCATCATTGTTCCAACACTGTCCTCCTCCACAAGTTTTCCATACCTCGGCAGCACATTGCCACTGGAGAGTGGGGTTATTTTACACTGTTGTGCACTTCTATCGTAGGTGAACTCTAAAATCTTTCTATCAATAGCGTTACTGGTGCCAAGCAGTTTCTCAACTGTGAGTGGCATATTTTTGGTTAGCACTTCCAACTGTGTGAAAATGACTTCTATCTCCATCATAAAAGGTATAATAATGGTATCTGTATGGGTGTCATACCTGAGCTGTAATCTCACTCTATCCCTCGAAGGACTCCTGGAGCCAAAGTGAGAATATTTCACGTCATTAGGGCCAAATTCACAGGGAAACTTTTTCGGAGACAGGTGCCCGGGCCGTTGAGACAATGGATCATTGTCCAAGACTGTTATGGTGCATTTATCGCCTGGCTGAACTTGGATAACCAGATCGTTGATGGGATCAATCAACACTGATCTCCCGAAAGGCACGCGGATCCCATTATTGGCGACCAATATCGTGTCCTCCGACAGCTCGGACCTCGAGGCGTAAAATAATCCATAACTGTTAAAATCCTGCGCAAGTGCATCACCTGTCAGAATCACAGCAATAATGAAGAAAGCAGCGCCAATCCCGTGCAGATGCGGAGGATTAATCCAAGCCATCTGGAGCGCGGGGTCTCAGAAAACACGCGTTGAACTTTGCGCATACAGCCGCGTAAAACAAAAGTGGCAGTTAAAGTTACAAAAATATACAATCAGAGTCAGCGAGGATCGTGCATCCGCGGACGGTAAGGTGCACCATTCTGTCACAGCACCAACACGCTGATAACCTCAACTTCATACTCCTGCTTTGCCAGAGGACCGAGCGTTACGCCCTCCTTTTAGCCGATTGGCTCAGATCTCCGCTGGAATGCATTTTGCAGAGTTTTAAATGGCCGTGCCTTGTGCCATTCTGAGCAGACAAAAACGATGTCGCGTAGGCTGGACCTCCTCATGATGAATAAAGCGAGAAAGGAGAAGAGAAAAGTGGAGAATCAGCATGGAGAAAGATTTATAAACGGCAGAGTGAGCAGCAATATCGTTTTCCCAATCAATGTGATTAATCATCATTCTTAGATTTTCTTAAATGTTCTTCAATCAAGTCCCCCAACGATAAGAGACAGGTCTGAAGTACAGCATTGTCTGGAGGCTTTGTCAGGGAAAGGCTTTGTCTCCCTCTCCTGGCTTCTGCTGCAGAGGACGCTCCAAGTTAGAAATCGGCTGCAAAGTGCAGCTCTTGAGTATTACACTGTGAACAGTTAATTGCAGAATTATGACTGCTTCCGCTGTAAAGGGAAAATGACCTGTAATTCTACACACAAATCAACTGCTGAGCTCCAAAGTTGTGGCAGTTGTTTGCTTGCTTTGGCCTAGTTCATGCTCTGCTGTCTGTCATCATGTAGGTCCTCTGAGTCTGAGAAACTCCCCCCTCCAGCAGTGTCTCCTTACTGCTCACATGCCCAGTCATGATGAAGCCTGCCTTCCTCTCTGCTGCTACTCATCTGAAAATCCGGTGTCAATTAAGAGGACACCCACACAGCCATTGTGAAACAGAGCACAAGAGCAGGTCAACATGTCTTCATAAGATGAAAGGCGGGTTTGATTTTTGTGAGCACATTCAGACAAGGATCTCACATTTTATGACAGACTGAGATGTCTGTTGCTGAGTGAGAGAATCTTAAAAAAATGCAGCTCAATCCGTCATTTTCACATTAAATAAAAAGTAAAAAAAAAAAACAAATTATATTTTAAAGACACAGCAGAAGCAGTAAATGCACATCACTGCATTCTTTTGTTCTCCATGTATTATGAATCACAGTCCTTGCACCGATAAACATCGATAAGCTTCTCAGTCTTCCCATGCTGGTGTATAGCATCCCTGGAGCTATATATTGCCCAGAAGAATTTGGCTCAGAGCCCTCTGATTCCTTTCATTAGATTTTTATTTCATCCATGAAGTTGTCTGTGCAGCCATTGTGTCTCTGCCTGCCTATGGCTGTGCATTAATAACATACAAACCCCCTCTCAGCTGGCATGTGTTGAAATCAATACACAGGGGCTTGCCGTAACAAACTGTGCAGCCGAGACGCACTGGATTCTGTTGACAGATTCCAATTATAAATATTGCCAAGTAAACTCTGAGGCATAGCTACGAGGCCTTGACAGCTCCTAGTTACACAAGAAAATGAAAAAGAAAATGAATAGAACCTTCTGACAGCAGCAATGGTGAGAGGGAATTGGATCACACCCAAAACTTCAGATTAATTTTTGAGGTGTGAGGAAGTTTGATAATATTCTGTCATATCAGGTTTACATCAAATTTACTGGAAACCGCAAAGGCTTCTCTAAAGATGGAACTAAATAGACCTGCCAGTTAATAACATGTTAGTCCAGTCACTTTCCAAATGTGCAGGTGATTTATAGAACATGGTGCAGGTTGGCATGCGATATCGAACATCACTGCTTTTCTTCATGTTAGATTTATCTGTTCAGCATTTCCTCCATGCTAAACACTGACCACAGAATACAACTTCCTGTTTACTTAGGACCTCATTTAATTCTTCATTCCACTTACTAATGCTGTTATATTTAGATTATAATTTTCCTTTGCTGACAGTTAAGACAGAAAAGAGAGAAACAAATTAATTTCACTGTATCTGTAATTTTCTGCTCTTTACAGGGGTAACTTCCTTCCTTCCTTCTTTTTCCTGCCCTGTCATCACCCTGTCATTATGTTAACAGACGTGTACATCACCTCAGGTCCCTGAAGGTAACACCACCATGTCAGTACGACAAACACTGCTAGATGGACAGAATAACTGCAGTCAAATGAGGGCTAGGGAATTATTTATTTATGTCCATTCCTAACACTAACAATGAACAAAAACTAGGATTCCTCTCATTGTTGTGCTTTTATGTGCTCTGCCTCTTTAAAATCCATACCTACTTGAATTTAACAGGATTATTTACACCGATGGTTATTCCCTATGGACAGCTCAGTCCCAGCCACACTGATCTCATTAACGCTATTTTAGAGCATTACATTCCTGTCAGGAATGTCATTTGATGGTTAATTCCAGATTGGTGACAGCAGCTTCTCTGAAGTCTAACCTCACCAAAGCAAAGTGCATAGCCAGTAGAAACACAATTCATGGCCAATCCTGCAGCCAAATCAGTCTTCTCTGTTTTATCTCTCTCTTGGGAGACCACAGAATTAAAAAGAACCACTGAGGTTTAATTATATTCTTTATTCGTTTCTTCTAAAAACAAAACAAAACAAAAAAAAAAAGCAAAAACTCAGGTGTGTGTGTGTGTGTGTGAGACAATAATGTATGGCCACAGCGATCACAGTGCTTAGAAAACAGGCCTAAGGTATTTAAAGCGTGCGCTTAACAAATAGGTTCATTGTTCTGCTGCACAGAAAAGAAACATGACCAAAATAGATAAAAGGACAAAACAAGAAAAAAGAGGTTCCAAGAACTGGGACAGAAAAACAGAAACACTGTGTGTGAAGCATCTTACTCAATAATACACATTTATCAATGCAGGGTGATAAACCATTGGTTTTGTTATCATCCATCCATCCATCCATCCATAATTACAATACTACAAAACATACGTTTTGTGTGTTCATGTGCCCCAATGTGGGATCATAAGCTCTAAACAGTTGATTTGCCCTTTGCTGGTACAGAATCAAGCCTTCTGTGTGGGAGATTGCTGTGCCTTTAAGGTCACCATGTAATTTAAAAGACTTTCAAAGTATTAAATATATTGCTGAGCCCAAAGCTCTCTAAGAGAACACGAGGAATTGTGGGCCACCAGTGCAGTGTCAAAATGGCAGCTGAGGACACAATTAAAGCTTAGCAGACCTTTAATTTAACCGTCCGTCCTTAACAGAAAATTGCAATTTGGGCTTCAGGCTTTAAAACTTTCTTTAAAAATGAAATTCCTGGGCTTCCTGCGGAGGAGTGGTCACCCAGAGGCCAAAGGGTACATCATTTAATTGGACTTTAGCCAGATGCCCTGCAAGCTTTCGTATTCGTGATTAGTTTTGAGGCTGTAAGACACTTAGCATGCACCCTAGCCTGCAGACCGTGCTCATTTATGCTGCGCAACGAGAAATAAAAATGGAGAAACCCGGTGAGAGACACTGTGAGACATCGGCGGGTTGTCATATCATCAGCAGAAAAAAAGATGTTGTTGTGTAATTTCTGGTGGGATTATTAGAAAACAAGAGTGCAAATTGCTTATGACCCTCAGAGGAGGTTCTTTTTTCTCAAGGAAATCGCACATATAAATAAGAAGCAGAAGCAATAAAAACGAGAGGACTGTGACTTCCCCTAATGTTCTATTAAAATGAATGAGGCATTACTTCATGAAGTCAACTTTAATTCTATCTCCTGAAATGCATTCTCTCCCTGGTTTGCTTAATGTGCAGTTGTTAAATAAATCAGCAACAATACCATAAAACAGCACAGAAATGCTTCCTTGTGTGCGATATTCCACAGTTATTGTTATATAATCAAGGGTAAGCTCCTTCACAAAGGAAGTGAGTGCATTTCAGATTAGATTGATTAGATTTACTCTGACACAATAAAATCGATGGCCTCATGTGTCCGTGTGTGCTCCTATTTTTCCGCCATTCTGTAGGATGTCTGAAATATTTCAAAGTCCCCCTGCCAGGCTGTAATTGACCTAATCCTTCCATTACTCACAAGTCACTAAAGTCAGCTGTCATAAGTCAGAGTTAACTGCTATAACAAGGTGCTTTCTAAGATGGTGTTTTCAGCCATGACTAACCCCTCCACCAACACCCTTACCCTAACCATCCCTACTAATCACCCTGACTCTAACCCTTATCCTAACTTAAACCCAATTCTAACCCCAACCTTGACAACCATGTCTTAACCTTCAAACAGGCCTTTGAAGTTGTGAGGACCAGGAAAGATGTCCTCACCTTCCAAAAATGTCCTTACTTTGCTAGTAGAATGAGTATTTTGGTACTCAGTATGTACACGTACAAGAACACACACACACACACACACACACACACACACACACACACACACACTCCTATCTGACAGCTCTAATAAGCACCTGTACAACTGACAAACTCACGCTGACTTATGTCAGGTGATGGGATGTTGTCCAAGGTTTGGTAAATACACCTGGAGACACAAACAGAACCTATAACCTCTGGACATCATCGCCTGCGGATTCCTGCAAGTAAAATCCTGGAAGTAAAATCTTTAGCACATCAAAAGAAAAAGTAAAGAAAAAGTCACGGCAAGTATAATTAATTAGAAACTTAATACCATTGCCATAAGCTATTAATAAAAGCAATAAAAGCTTTTTTAAAAATGTATAATTGTGGAGCATCACTGAAGAGAAAATATACTTATACTTACTAATTCTTATTACATTTGCTATGCTATCGTTATAGTAATAAAATGGAAGGCTAATGTCAAGTATGATTAAAAATAACAGAACATAACCATTAAAAATATCATCCATTCAGTTTTCATATTTCAAGCTTGATTTGACATGTCAGCGGAGCTTCAAACAGACGTGTTTCCTGACAAACCCGAATAGTTCCAAACAGATCTAATGACCCGGCCCCTGATGCAATTCCAAAGCTGCCGGCCAAGGCATTGCATCAGCGTTCATTTGAAATGCAAGGTCAAAATCTGGCTGATACTTTGTCTAATTGACAGAGAGTTCGGATTCAATGTCGGTCATCTCTACATTCATGCGGAAAGATAAAAGTAAAGTCAAACCAGTCAGATACAGCAGTTTTATACGAATATATATTCCCCTGAAAGAATGGTGTGCATTTGTAATGTGTGAATGTCTTTATTATTGTTGTTTTAGCTTTTTAGGACTGGCACAAACCAACGGAAAATGTAGAAAAAAATGCATGGAAGATGAAAGTTTATTGGCTCTCAGTTGAAAGAATTGTTATTAATCGAAGCTAACACTCTCAAGTGATGCAGGTTACATCTTGGAAGTGTCTGCAGGAATTTCTGGCATCTGAAATTTAAGTGAGAAGTTTTCTAGTGAGAACTCTTACTTTTCAAAGTTTGTGGACGTTTTTATCTTGGAAATTAAAGGCATAAACACCAAGTTCCAGTAAATAAAAAGAGAGTCTTTGCATATTTAAGGGAAAACTGTTATCAACAGGCTGGAAGTAGGTCAGGGGAGTCTGTAGTAACAAACATTTGGCCCAGATTTGCTAAGCCTCAGTGAACATCAACTTTTGACGGATGCTTTCTTCTTCTTTTTCTTGTAATTAACCCAACAAGTGTGGTTCTTTGGCGGCTGCTCAGTGAAATCAGTCTGCCCTCCAGTGGTGAGTCATTCTCAGTGTTCAAATTTTTTCACAGCTCTGTGGCACTTTCATTCACAATTTTTTATTCTAAGATAAATTATTTTAATACAGATTATGTACCTTTAGGGTTCAGTGCTGTAAAATGGTCTAGACTGTACACATAATAATTCAGCAGTACATAAACCAGTCCTGCTGCACTGACTTTAATGGCCAGAATAGCTGTAATGGCAGCTAGTTTTACATAAACATGTATTTATAAAGGTCCTGTTAATTCTGTCAGGTTGCAGCTCTCCTCTGGGTAGAAATGAGCACTAAGCCATGCACCAGCTGTATGACTGAACCTCAACAAGGGACTAAAAATGGAAACACAGCAGCTGCTGTAGCGCCTACATGGTCAGTAGCTGTTTTAACTCATACAGTTGCAAATGATTGGGCAGCTGTGAAATGGAACTTGCTGCCGAAAGCTGAAAAAATGCAAATGTTGACTCTATCTCCTTCTTTTCTGGTGTTGTGGAAATGTAGTTCAGTAAGATTTTTAATAGATTTCACACTCCATACACAATGTATGAAAAATGATCAATACATTTTGGATTCGGTCATTACGTGGTCGCCCACTGTGCAGCCAGATAAGATGGTGCTGGTGTAATTGCATTAGCAAGTGCACAAACCAGATTGGCTCACAGATGCCCTGCAATGAGTGTGCTGAGATAATAGCTCTGGAGATGATTGTAATGACCACAAGTCCTCTAAGTGAGAGATCCTGTTGGTTTAGGGAAAAAAAGAAATGCACAAAACACGGTGTCTTCCCATACAGACACAATCTGCACAAACTAACACATTTACAGAGGACAGAAGAGGAAGATTACAGTGGAATCTATGAGGAAGTGCTGGATATTAATGCATAGTTCTTAATACAATTTTATTTAAAACTGAAGTATGAACTATTAAAATCATGTCTCAAAAGTCCTACTATTTAGAATTTGTTTTTAAATATTTAAATTAACCTCACTAATATCATTGATGTGTTTTTATTAGATGACTTCTGATATAGTAAAACCTCATATTCTACTATAAAATTTGAGATTTGAAAACTGCTCCATTCTTTACCTTCCTTCGTTGACAACCATTTCCTTCTTCGGACCGAAGGGAGGAAAGAACATTGACACATCGAATGTGTCCTTCCCATTTTTTTCCTCATGGACTTGTGATGGGAATTAAAAACGTTTCTAAGCAACTGCAGACTCACGTTACAAACGTTAAAAATCTCAGCTCGTTGTTTACCAAACCCCAGTAATTGCAGTAGTGATTGAAAGCTTAATGGGAAAAGGATGTGGAAGTAATTACTGAGAGGTTTTCAGTCATTTTTAAGCTTTTCTTTGTAAACACAGATAATTGCCAACATTGTTTGGATTATGGGCATGGTCATGATGGGCAAGATTCTGGAACACATGATGGAGTGTTAAACGTGTCACATTTACTCTGTTGTTGTCTTATCATATTGTTGTAAGCAGGTTGACCTCACACATCGATTTTACAGATTATTAAACCTTCTTTTTTGTATTATGTTTTCTGCATGTTGTAGCTGTTGTTTCCTCTGAAAAAAAAACTTTTGTACCTGCCAAAACATAGCAGAACACGAGAGGAGGGTTTTTTTGAACGGTGTTTGTGCATGTTGTCGCTGTCCCAGACACGTGTTTCTGTAAAATGGACGGGTCCGTAGTTTATTCTAAATGGCCCAGAGACAGAGGGAGAGAGGGAGAGAGAGAGGGAGAAAAGGGTGGGCAGAAGATCTCGTGACTGGCGGCTTCAGTGATAAGATGAGGTCCCGGCCACTCAAGTTTCATATCTGATTCAAATTGATGGGTTGAGAATCACACCTGAGAATGTAAGTTCTCTTTTTCTGTTTTTTTATGTGTTACATTATTTTTCTTGTATCAAAGATCAACTTATAGGATTGCTCTGTGGCGTCTCTCTATAGCCACCATGTCCCAGCTGTTCTACAGGAAATCTGACAACTCCTCCTTCAGAGATCGCATCGCTTTGCGGATCATCCGGTCCGAATCTGAGCTCTCTGCCCTGGAGAGGGCCTACCTGGGGGCCGTCGAGAAGGGGGATTATTCCAGTGTTAAACAGGCCCTAGAAGAGGCTGAGATCTACTTCAGGATCAACATCAACTGCATCGACCCCCTGGGGCGCACAGCCCTGCTCATCGCTATTGAAAATGAGAACCTTGAGATCATTGAGCTGCTGCTTAGCTATAATGTGTATGTGGGCGATGCCCTACTGCATGCCATCCGGAAACAAGTGGTGGGGGCCGTGGAGCTGCTCCTCAACCACAAGAAGCCACGTGGGGAAAAACAGGTAAGCTGGAGTTTACAGAAACTATTTGCAGTCAGATGTTCTAACCGTGCACCACCATCAAATTTCTGATAGTTGATAGGCTCTTTGACTAAATTTAGCCAGGATTAATCTTTTGCAGTGGGTAAAAACAGAACCTCTTATTTAAGTCTTGGTCATCTTTAATTAAAAGAAAGCAGCTCTTATTTTCCTCCCAGATCCAACTCATGCGTTCTGCACTCATGCTACGGAACTGATCTGAGCTTTAAAATTTCCTTTGTGTCCCTGAAAAAAGGTCCTCTCAGTCCTGCTGGACAGGCAGTTTTCAGATTTCACCCCAGATATCACTCCAATCATCCTCGCAGCTCACATCAACAACTATGAGATCATCAAGCTGCTTCTTCAGCGAGGTGTCTCCATACCTCAGCCACATGCCGTGCACTGCAACTGCATCGAGTGCGTGTCCTGCTCAGACGTGGACAGCCTCCGTCACTCCCGCTCTCGCCTCAACATCTACAAGGCCCTTGCGAGCCCATCGCTTATCGCCCTCTCCAGCGAGGACCCTTTCCTCACAGCGTTTAAGCTCAGCTGGGAGCTGAAGCAGCTCAGCACAGTGGAGAACGAGTTCAAGTCTGAGTACGGGGAGCTCTCTCGTATGTGTAAACAATTTGCAAAAGACCTCTTGGACCAGACCAGAAGTTCTAAAGAGCTGGAGATAATCCTTAACTACCGTGATGACTCCAACCCGCTGCTGGATGAGAACACTAATGACCTGGCCCGGCTGAAGCTGGCTATCAAATACAGCCAGAAAGAGGTAAGACCTGAGCTGATGGTAAGCCTTTTATTGACCGCTGTAATTCTGGCTACTTTTTTTTTTCTTTTTCTTTTTGTAAAAGACCAATTTAAGTGCATGAAGAGCAGATGTTTGAACAAATGAAAGAAAGCTGTAAATGTCTTAAATGGGTGGAGATCTCCTCTGGGAGGGTAGAACAACATGTAATTGTCCGGATGGCTTTTAGCAATGCATTACATTAATGCTCTCAGACAGACCCATGAGAGTGATATAACTGGGGGTAATGATGGAATAGGTAATGGCCATTTCCCTGAAATATGTACTCACAATAATTTCATTTAGGGGGGGACCCTTTTACAACCTTTTATTGTTTCCTTGGGGACAATTATCCATTTAATACTGTGTCAGTGTTCTGTCAGTTGTTTAGAAACACTATTCACTTTAAAATTATACAGTAGAATAAAAAAAAAAAAATGCCCAGGGGAAAAAAAAAAAAGTGCTTTAAGCGAAATTCATTGTGTTTTTTTTTTAAACATGTAATGGGGTACTGAAAGGACTTAGAGATTTTACCTTCCAAGAATATCTTCTCCTGCCTCCTTCTGCCTCCAACCACACCACAGCAAGTCAGGCGCTCAGGAGGAGTGCCAGGAAACATAAAAATGTCAGATTCTGCGCTGACAGATGAGCTCATCTCCAACAAATCGAGGCATGCTCTGGTGCCATGATGGCAGTCTATTTGGTTCTAACGTGGTTACGTTTAAATTAACATCCATCAACATCTGCAGATGTCCAACACATTAAGATTAACATCTTAAAATGTTAATCTGAAACAGATATCCTTCTTTACAGAAGTGAAAAAGATTTGTTGTCTTAAAAGTTTTGTAGCTGCATGTTTTGTTTTTGTGTTGTGTTTGTGAAACCTGAAGGACTTTTATACCAAGTTAGTAAATTATTTTGGTCAGATTTGTTTTTCTATGTCACTTAGTTTGTTGCTCAGCCCAACTGTCAGCAGCTGTTGGCATCTCGGTGGTACGATGAGTTCCCGGGCTGGAGGAGGCGCCACTGGGCAGTAAAGCTCCTCACGTGCATCTTCATCGGCCTTCTTTTCCCACTGCTGTGCATCGGCTACCTAATCTCTCCAAAAAGCCGCTATGGCTTGTTCATCCGTAAGCCCTTCATCAAGTTCATCTGTCACACTGCCTCCTACCTGACTTTCCTCTTCCTGCTCTTCTTGGCCTCACAGCACATAGCCTCTCCCCTGCCCAACTTACAGGGGCCCCCTCCCACCACTGTGGAATGGATGATCCTGCCCTGGGTAATCGGTAATGTGCAGCACACACATGCTATACACAAACTGCAACAAGTCATTTGTATGCCAGTAACAAACATTTGAGTACTGATAAACAAGTTACAATCATGACTGTAAACAGCTGTTGTAACTCCTGATTGCTTGCCTCTTACATCTGCTTCCTGATGATGGTGGTGTTCCATTTGCAAATCCATTTGTGTGGTTCATCGTTCTGGTTTCAGGTTTTATATGGAATGAGATAAAGCAAATGTGGGACAGTGGTTTCCAAGACTACATAGGTGACTGGTGGAACTTAATGGACTTCATCATGAATTCCCTGTATATTGCAACCATTTCCCTGAAGATCATTGCCTATGTAAAGGTACTATCCCACTCAGAAGGCAAAGGTTTCTGTAAATTAATCTGATGTGGTATTTCAAGCTTCTGTTTGTGCATGAACATGAATTTATGCATTGTGTTATGTTCAAAATAATGGGACTATGAATTTTGTTTTACAGTACAGTGTGCAAAAACCCAGAAGCAACTGGGAAATGTGGCATCCAACCTTGGTTGCAGAGTCTTTATTTGCCATTGCCAACATCTTCAGCTCGTTGCGGCTCATCTGCCTTTTCACCGTCAACTCGCATCTGGGCCCATTACAGATTTCACTGGGTCGCATGCTGCTGGACATCCTCAAGTTCTTCTTCATCTACTCGCTGGTGCTGTTAGCCTTTGCCAATGGGCTCAACCAGCTCTACTTTTATTATGAAACTGAGGGGAGTAATAACTGCAAAGGTATTCGCTGTAATCAGCAGAACAATGCCTTCTCAACGTAAGTTAAAGCAAATGGATTACCAGCAGCAAAACTGGTTCTCAGTAATTTATTATCTTGTGTATTCAGCTCATTGTGATGTATGGTTGTGTGCTTCTCAGGCTGTTTGAGACACTGCAGTCCTTATATTGGACCATATTTGGCCTGATTTCTCTCTATGTGACTAATGTGGAACCAGAACACGAATTCACCGAGTTTGTAGGCTCCACAATGTTTGGCACGTACAATGTCATCTCCCTTGTCGTGCTTCTGAACATGCTTATTGCGATGATGAACAACTCCTACCAGCATATTGCTGTGAGTGGTATGGCCTTACCTCACTACTTTTTCCTGCATTTGTTTGCATTTGGATTAATTTATTTTCCTTTGCTTTTTTAGGATCATGCAGATATCGAGTGGAAATTTGCAAGAACAAAACTTTGGATGAGCTATTTTGAAGAAGGGGGGACTTTACCAGCACCGTTTAATATAATACCCAGTCCAAAATCTGTCTATTATCTGTTTGCATGGATAAAGAAGCATTTGATGAAGAGGCAGAGTGTTAAAAGACTTGAAACCTTTGAAACTTTAGGGGTAAGTGATGGTTTATTTAGGTCAGAGTTGTAAACAGTAATAATATAACACTTATGTTATTCTTTAATTTCAGAGGCGGGCAGCTGAAAATGTAAGATTAAACCACGAGTATCAGGTATTTGTTGTCATAAAACCTGCAACTATCTACATTCTTCTTCTATAGATGAATCACTTACAGTTGTGTTCATTTTTTTAGGAGGTCTTGAAAAACCTAGTAAAGCGATACGTGGCTGCAATTATCAGAGACGCCAAAACAGAGAGAAGCCTGACAGAAGAGAATTTCAAGGTGATATCTGTAATATTTGACTTTAAAGCAACTATTTCATTGCACCACCTAATCTCTGCTGCCATCTAATTTCCATTTCTTAACAGGAGTTGAAGCAGGACATTTCCAGCTTCCGCTATGAAGTCCTAGGAATGATGAAAAGTAAACCCAAAGGTGGAGTTTCAAGCAAAGTTGCAAGCTCCACCTTGGCTTACCCTGGAAACTCATTTAAATATTCACCACATTTGCCCAATGATGCACCCCTGCAGAAACCAGACACGGAGGAGGCCACCTCTGCCCCTGCAGCGAGCACAGCTGCACGGGCAGAGGTGAACACCACCAGTACTGTGTTCTGGACTGACAAGGAAGTCAGTGGCTCATGTCCCACGTCCAGAAAAAAAGGACAGACTCACCACAAACTGCACAAAGAGGTCTCCGATTTTGACCAACTCTCGAGACAAAGCAAAAGTTCCTCTCAGGAATGCAATGAAATATATTCACCACCAGTGCAGGATACATCTGGATCTGCTAAAGACCAGGAACAACCTCAGCCTGAAAAGGAGATTGTGGATATCTTACAGAAAGTCGAGAAGGACATCCGGGAAATAGAACTTTTTTCAAAGCAGCTTGGCCAGAAAGTGAAAAATGGTCCCAAAAAAACATAAAACCCACTCTGTGGTTGCAAGAGACCACAAAAATTCATCTGGCAAATCCTTAACATATACTCAAAGTATCTAAGGCTTTACCAAAACAAAACTGTACATGCATAATTATATATCTTTAAGTTTTCCATGAACGCCAGGATCTATATCTCGCATGGGTTAAACAGTCAAAAGGTCATTTATAATCTTGTGATGTGTTCATTAATGGATGCTGTGTTAACTAATCTTCTAACCAAATAAAAACTTACCCTAATTTCAAAAGTTGTATTTTTCTTTGTTTACTACTCACGGTGTAGCTTTGGTTTAAAGAAAACCAAGGATCTTTTTAGCTGTGGTGATGACCTTCTGGAGCGCTTTCTATTCTGCAGCAATGCAGCTGCAAAATGCGCACACATACAGTAGGTTGCATGTAACTACTACTGTACATGTACACTTATTTTTAAGTTGAACAACCTCTATTAAAGAAAGGCAATTTAGCTCTGTCTCTCCAAGTGCATGATTCTCTAACTGGAATCTTAGTCTATAATCTGCTGGCTAGTGCATATCTATTGCTTTTCTAGTTACTATTATACTAATTTCTACTTGAAAGTAAAAACAATTACTGCATTAAATTACATTGATAACTGTCGAGGAAATATATATTTAACCAAAACCCCATTACGGCTTAATGTCCGTTCGAATAAAAACATAGTATATTGCCCCCTCTAGTGTTCCATTATGGAAACTGCGTTAGAATTACATAAGGATTAAAATGAGAGCTGTCAGGCAAATACAGTCTCAACCAGGGGTTTGCAGCCCTGTCCTCAAGCAACCATCAAGCTTTTCAGCATCTGATTCTATATCAAGTTGGCTCTTCAGATATATAATGCAATGGCATGTGACTTCATCACTGCTGCCATGGTAGCAGATGCTGAAAGCAACAATTAAGCTTTTCAGCATCCACTACCATGGTAGCAGCGATGATTTCACATGCACGCACTATATATCTGAAGAGTCAACTTGATATAGAGTAAAGTCACATTTGTTTCCAGTTTGTTCCCACTTTGAAGAGCTTCTGACAAAATGCAACAAGAGTCAAGACCAAAAACACTTTTCTGACTCAAGCTGGTGTGCTGTGTGAAATTTTCTGACTCATGCAAACCAAAAAAAAAATCAGCAATACAGATCAAGAATTATGTGATGTAACTAGATGATTAATCCAAAGTGATTTAAGACAATAAGTACACACTTTTGGAATTAGTGAAGAAATAAAACGTTACGGCTCCAGAACACATTAGAGTTTGGACTTCCTGATCAAGTTGTCTGATTTTTGGCTCATTTCCTTATCTGTGAAATATTGATGCTAGGAGACTTATCGTTTACACTTCCTCCCACCACTGGGTGGAGCAAAATATACATCCAGAACTCTTTCCCTAACAGTTTGACACTATTTCTGAAGGCCTTCTAATAGAAAAACACAAAGCTGAACTGGTTCAGCTGGTACAGCTTTAAAGCCTCTTGAAATTTCAAACCTTGGAGAGTTCTACAGTCTGATCAGTTTAACCTCCAAGAAACTGGCGTCCATAAATAATAAATTTTTTGTAACATAAATAATCAATTTTTCATCAAATAAGGCTATTGTTGCACTAGAGCTCAATTAAATCTTTGTTTATGCAACATTTAATTGTGTACATATATAAATAAAAATTTACAGTTTACACATTCCAACCTGCATAAAAATTATATAGAGGTTGCATCATTTATTTCAGTGAAAAGTAAAAACATTTTGAAAATAAGTTAAGGTTTGCATGCTGTGTATATATAACCGTAATGAGTTGCAGAGGAATGCCAGTGTTGTACTGTAATGTAATGTATGCACAGTGAGGCTTCCAGGAGGCATTGGGTGGTCCACTCACAAGATGCTGAGATCCTCCTTGAGTGGTGGGTGAGAACTATATAAACTCCACCTCGGGGTCTTTTCCTACCACTGAGTCCGAGAGTGCAGTTAAGAAATCAGAGATGAATCTCTTTTTCATAGTTGCTTTTGCACTCTTTGTGCTTTCCATGTTTGACGAGGCTGACTCGTCAGCTTATGATAAAATAGTCGCCCACAGTCGCATCAGGGCAAGAAAAGAAGGGTAAGTACATAGTTATTTTACATTTACTTAATTACTAGTTTGTGTTTTCATTTACTATTTGCATGAGGTCATATGTGGAACCTTATTTGATTGCATACACGGGTAATCGGCCTGGGGCTCTCTCTTGTTTTCTGTAACCACACTTTCTTTCAGTGATTATGATTTTCTGTTCATTTGTTCCTTAGACCAAATGTCTGTGCCCTTCAGCAAGTCATGGGAACCAAGAAGTACTTTAGTACCTGTCGTAACTGGTACAATAAGTCCATTTGTGGGAGAAAGGCGTAAGTCTGTTTTTTCATGTTCACAGAACTGTTTCTCTTCTTTAAAAAGAAAAAACGATAATATTTAGTGCTAGTTTTCAATGTTTTATATGAAGTTATGTTTTATAGATTAAATCTTTAAGTGTTTTATATTTATGTTGTCTTTTGAGTGAAACATATATGATAACTAGTTAAGGAAAAAAAAGCATATGGAAAACAATGAAAAATACAGTTCCGGCCTGTGTCATTAATGTGGGTTTTCATTACTCAGAAAGACCGATTGTCAGTGAACACCAGTGGTGAACCACTACTTTCAGGAAATGATGTGACTGCATGGAAAAATGTTTAACCCCAATCTTTCTCGACAAGCTTTTTTTTTCTGCTATTGTTTCAGCGCTCTCAGCACTTTTGTGTTGAGACGTGCCAACTCTACAGTATGTCTCCCTCTCATATGCACACGCATATTAATCTTCTTGAATGTAAATTGGTAAATAGACTATTAATCATAAATGTACACAGCCAGATATCTGACTATGAAATCAATCATAAGTGAGCTGAGTCAAGGATACGCAATTGCATGATTAACGCCAACATGTGCTCATGTAAACAAGGACATAACATTCCAGACTTTTTTTAATCATACAAACAAGCAGAACTGATTCTTTTTTTTTTTTTTTTTTTTTTTTTAAGATAAATGATTTTGCTTACGTGTTCATCATATAACCGAAACCAAGTCATCATAATTCTCAGTGGAAAAACCAGATTCTATTAAGATGCTGACGAGTCAAAGGTTTCCAACGACATGGCCAGACCCAAACCCTCAGTGTGGGAGGGCAGTGGAGCAAGGGTTCTGCTGACTCTGCCCCACTGGGGGCTCGGTTGATCTCATCGCAATCCCTTCAACCCTGTTTAACGTCCATATGGATACAGCTGTTGGGGTGGGGGTTGGCGCAATTATCCATGCCTCAGTCTGCCTCTGCTCTATCTGAAATGACCAATAATCCTAATAATTGCACTTTTGGGGCTTTTCACTGGTGCATATGTGTTGAAACATTTGAGAAGAAATGTCACAAATGTCTTTTAAGTGGTGGAAAATCTAAATAACACAGTTTACAGTGCTTAAATCTGCTGACTGGGGTGGTATAGTTCCTTTTATTTTAATACGTTTTAATAAGTTTTATCCACAGGCCAGGAGAAGTCTTTGCTTCCTGCAAGCTTATCCAAAACAACATCAACATAATTTGTGTCTTATTTATCTAAGCACAAACACGGCAATATATTCTCTGAATTATACAAATGGTTTCCAGATTAGTTCTACAGACCATAAAACCGCATGTGTTGTGTCAACAGTCCCTCTGGGCCAAAATCCTGGTGTTTCTGAGCACAACGAAATGCCAAATAAAGTTCTAATTGAGCTTCAAAGTGGAGGTCTTGTGATATAAATCTACTACTGTAATGGTAGTATGCTTAAATAATCCAGACACCCCTTCCATTAAGGTTTGGCTTAAACTGCTGGATTACATGGTTTTACATGAGATGAGATAATGGCTGACATCTGGAACCACTGAACGCACAAGAATGAAGCCAGAAAACAATTCAGCAAAAAAGGAAAATGATTTTAAAAAGTCTTAGGCAACTTTATTAAAAGGTTTACCATTTCATGCTTTTGAGATGATACTCACGGAGCAATGGGTGTGTTTCACAGGACGGTGCTTTACGAATGCTGTCCTGGGTACATGAAGTTGGAGGGCATGCATGGATGCCCTGCAGGTATTTTGCATAAAGAATAACAATGTGGTCACATCCTCCAGCTGTAGAACAGCTGTATTACCACATTAAACTCTTTTTACCTCTGCACTTTAAACATAGCAAAATATACAGATGTGGCGGCAGATCTCTAATAATTCCCATCTATATAATGTCTCAGTGGCCCCAATTGACCATGTCTACGGCACCCTGGGTGTGGTGAAAGCCACCTCAAGCCAAAGATACTCCGACATTTCCAAACTAAGGCCAGAGATCGAGGGGTCAGGATCCTACACTTTCTTTGCTCCATCCAATGAGGCCTGGGATTCTTTGGACAAAGTGAGTCAAGAACAAAGCAAAATTTAGTAGATATATTTGTGTGGTTGTAATATCTCACTTATCTTTACTAACAGACCATAGTAAATGCACTGGTCAGCAATGTGAACGTTGAGCTCTACAACGCTCTGCATTATCACATGTCCAACAGACGTCTTTTAACCAAAGATCTGAAGAACGGAATGACAGTCCCTTCGATGTACAATGACCTTGGCCTCTATATCAACCATTACCCCAATGGAGTGCGTATTATCATTCATATTATCCCAGCAATCCTGTTGAAGCTTTAGCAAAAATCCTCCTTTCTGTTACAACAATCAACACACACAGGTGGTGACAGTCAACTGTGCCAGGATAATCCATGGCAACCAGGTTGCAACCAACGGAGTTGTGCATGTGATTGACCGTGTTATCAGTGCTGTTGGAAACACGATTCAGGACTTCATCGAAGTTGACGATGATCTGTCAACCTTGAATGTGAGTACAAATGATTGGCCACTTAAGGTAACAGGGTAAGGTAATTTATTGAAGGTTGACTTAAATAAGATTTAGTTGAGGAGGTTGTTTCTGCATGCGTATTAATGTTTATTCCACTTCTCTGGGTGAAATATAGGACGTAGTTCAAAGTGCAGGAGTCTTGGAGAAGCTGGGTCAACCAGGACATTACACTCTGTTCGCTCCCACCAACAAAGCCTTCCAGGGTTTGGGCCGTGAAGTTTTGGAGAGACTTCGGGGCAACAAGGGGGTCCTCAAAGGTAAAGTTAGTGCTTTAGCAGTCAAAAAGATTACTAGATGGGTATATTATAGCACACTCACAACAACTTTTGGAGTCACCCATGATTACACGTGTTCAGGTGGATGAACATTGACCCTAAAGCAAACCTCTTTTGAGTTTTATGTTGTAAACTTTACAGGTCACAATGTTTGCGAGAACTGCAAACAAGCGAGTTGAAATTGAAGTCAGGAAACAGCTGCTTTGCAATTCAACACAATCAAAGTGACGCATCTCCTTCAGTGCTAGCTGACAGCTTGCTTGTGTTACAACAATATTGCCTTTCCAAGACAAACAAAACTTTCAAAATCAAATCCAAAATTAGATCCCTCTGTGTCAACTGGACTGAAAGTTTTCCTTGAAAACGTTTCGCCCTCTCTCCAGAGAGGGCGAAACTTCTTCAGTTCAGAACTTCAGAACTGAAGAAGCTCTCTGGAGAGAGGGCGAAACATTTTCAAAGAAAACTTTCAGTCCAGTTGACACAGAGAGATCTAATTTTGGATAACTATGACCTGGATGAGTGAGAATCTACACAGACATCTTTCAAAATCAAACTAATCCTTGAAGGACTCCCAACTCAAGGACCCGCAGGATCCAAAGGATCATGAGGTTGAGGTTGAAATGTCATCAGTTGCATTGTAATGGCCATGCAGCATCTGCATAAAATAAATATAGTCAGTGGAAAAGTATATTATACTTTTCATGCCAACTATGTGAGAGACTGACTGGTGTCCAACCCAAACCAACAAAGTTCTCTCCATATTCTGTACCTAAACTACCGGGGTTAAGGACATTCTCATGTTTTCATTTTCAGCTCTTGTTAATTTCCACCTCCTGGACTCAGTCCAGTGCTCCGAGGCCATCATGGGCGGGACCTCTTATGATACCATGGAGGGCAGCAACGTTGTGATCGGCTGTGATGGTGAAAGTTTAACTGTGAACGGTGTTAAGATGGTGCTCAAAAAAGACATTGTTACCACCAATGGAGTCATCCACCTCATTGACCAAGTGCTCATGCCAGACTCAGGTTGGATGCTAATCAATTTAGAGACATTTAAATTCATTTTCCTAGAGTCCAGGTTTCAGTTTTTTTTGTTTTTTTTTAATTTTCTGTACTATTTTATTTTAGCTAAGCAGGTGATGGAACTAGTGGGAGATTCCCAGTCAACCTTCCGTGACATGGTGGCTCAGTTGGGCCTTTCTAATGCAATGAAACCAAAGGCTGATTACACTTTACTGGCTCCCCTCAACGTTGCCTTCAATGGTAGGTCTGATCGTTGCACCATGCAAGTTAGCCTCTTCCCCCCTTCCTGAACACTCATCATGATAGCGCCGCTTACGTTCCCACTAAGTGGAATTGATATTTGTGGATTTGTGAAGTCACTTTGTAACTTAATATAAAGGATGTAGATGTAGCTGCTCCTTGATGACAACCATCATAATGCATGTAATAAAGCCAAGAAGGGCACTTACATGTTCACAGTGATACCAATAAAACCCCTGTTAACTCTTCAGATGACATCATGTCCAAGGACCAGAGGTTGCTCAGGATTATCCTGGAGAACCACATCATGAAGAATAAAGTTGTCCTGGGACAGCTGTACAATGGGCAGCATCTGGAGACTATTGGAGGCAAACGTTTGAGGGTCTTCATCTATCGTACAGTATGTCCGCTCCACTCCTCACAAGTTCTGCCAGAAACGATGGCTGGCGCCAGGGATGCCACACTTGCCGCCACACTCATCTTCATGCTTTTCAGCCACACCGTTTAATTGATTTTGGATTAATTTATTGTTTATTGTTTTATGGCAGGCTGTGTGCATTGAGAACTCCTGTCTGATCAGGGGCAGTAAAGAGGGAAGCAATGGAGCGCTTCACATCACAAAGACTCTGCTGAGACCAGCAGAAAAATCCATGCATGAGATTCTGAGGGAGAACGGAAGATTTAAGTAAGTCCACTTAAATATTATAATTAAAATTGTTGATATATAAAACCAGATCTGTAACTTCTTGAATGTTCTCATTACATGTTAGCACAAAACCCAGTATTTATTTTTTCCTGTCTGTGTTGCAGGATCTTTCTGTCTCTGATGGAAGCTGCTGACTTGACTGACCTGCTGAAACAGGAGGGGGATTTCACCCTGTTTGCCCCAAGTGATAAGGCTTTTGCTGGCTTGACAGAGAGTGATTTAACCTTACTAAAGAGTAGGTGGTCTTTCTTCTCTTAATATCTTGCTTTTTAACTAGTGGAACGTATTTAATGTGCCATTTTTTTTTAGGTGACATACATGCTCTCAGAACCATTCTTTTATATCACTTCAACAAAGGGATCTTCATCGGTGGAGGTTTGGAAAATAGGGTTACAAACCTTCTCAAGTCTCTCCAGGGCAACAACATTAAAGTTATCTTCGTAAGTGGAGCGAGACCAGCCATCACCCACATCCGGCAACATTATGTTTGCTTACCTAAAGGGATAGTTCACCCAAAAATCCAAATCACTGATTATGCGCTCTGCTTGTGGTTTGCAAGTGCTCATTTTGACCATTTTTGGGTCTTTTTTTCCCCCTCAGGCAAACAATACGATGCAAGTGAATTCGCTTCAAATCCCAGAATCAGATATAATGGGCACAAATGGCGTCATTCACTTTGTGAACCACATCTTGTATCCAGGGGGTAAATTATTCTTTCTCTGTGTGATTATAAATGTATTGCCCTTGCAAGTTCAAAAACCAAAACCGCCACCCTTTTTTCCAGATATCCCCGTTGGAAACCAGAATCTCCTCAGGCTGCTGCAAAAGCTGGTCACCAACATACAAATCAAGGTACTACAACAAAACCTGACATTAAAAATTCAAAAATGTATTTTCTGCTGCCTATAGTAAGATAAATGGATAAATGGAACAGATGATGCAATTGCCCACCATTTTTTCAATTTATATTTCAATTTGTACATTAATTGCAACTTTTCTTATTGATTACAACATTTGGTTGACATGAATTCTTACCCCTCTCTTCAGTACACTTCGGGTTACAAATATCAAGAAATTCCACTTACCTTTTTAAGTAAGTAATAATTACATTTAAATATTATTGTATTTATGTTTTGATTACAATTATATCCCTCACTGTCATTAACAAATATCTTTTTCCTGTGATTATCACTAGAGAGGGTCATCCAGGAAGGTACAGTAGCCTAATAATGATTTAAGAATCAGAACATGATTTTGTATGAGTACATTCTACTACTTTGTATTTGGCTACTAAGAAGAATGGTTGTATGTTGTGCAATGCATCCCCACTTGTTTTGAAGGTCCTGATATAACCACGGTGACGAGAGTTATTCAGTCAAAACCCACTTTCACCAAGATGACCACTGATATTGAAGATTTTGAGCCATCCATCACCAAGATCACCAGGGTTATCCAAGGTATGTATGTGTTTAGATAAATGAGTTTACCCTTAAGAATATTTATTATTTTGATTTTTGATAATGGTGTCATTTACAGGTCCCCAGTACTCATCCAGTGCTGGCATCTCCACAGTCAACCTGGAAGGTCAGATCAAGAATAAAAATATGAAATTAAGTCAGATATAGTAATGTATTCCAATTTATTGCTATTATTTGGTATCACAGTATAAACTTTTTTTTTTATTTATTATAGATCGCAGTTCAAGAAGAACCACTACCTGAACCAGGTAAATTAGATACCCATCTCTAGTAAGGCAGACTACTGTTTTGATCATAGTTACTTCAACCCAGGAGGCCAGAGTTCATGTGAATAAACTCACAGGTCTTTGGGGTCTCACCATCACTGAAGCAGACTTTGCACAGCAGTCGTGCAGCAGCCAGAATCTCTGCATGCGTGATTGATTGAGCACCCTCTGCAGTCTTGGAATAGAAGTTCTAAGACTTCCCATGCCAGCGCCTGCTGTGACAATACTCGAACAAATGCCGTGCTTATTCTTGATCCGCTGCAGCTGCTGCTCATACTGGATAGGTTTTCAGGCCTTTCTCCCATCCCAGCAGCCACCTGTTGGCTCCCAGTGTGTAACTTCATCACAGTCTGCTGTGTTGAGTTCGGGCCACTGTTGCGTTACATGCTGATCCGCTACATGTTCATCTATTTTTCCCCAGTTGGTAACATGAGGAGCTGGAGGGAATCAGCAGAAATTGTGACCACCCCCAAGGCCTAGAAAGGTTCATTCTGGTGAAAAATTACAGGAGATGCATCTAAAATGTTGGCGATTTGAAATCAACTGTAATAGATGCAATCAAAATAAATCAAATTGAATGGTGCTCTGAATGTGTCTTGTTTATTCCGTCTAAAAAGATGCTTGTAAAAGGAGCTTAAACATTTTGGCAAGCTTTAAGAAACAAACAGAGACATACAATCCTTTTATTACGTGCCATTTAAGTACTTATAAAACGTTCTATTTCTGGAATTTGACCACCTTAGCATGATAAAAATAGAAAAGGTGTTTTAGTTTAGTTTTTTTTTTTTTTTTTTAATTTTCAACTTTTCATTTCTCTGGTTTCCAGTTTCATTAGACTTTGTGTGAATCTTATTGGTCCAGTATTTGGTATAATCTATCCAATCTCTCCATTCTGGTTTATAAACTTGTAAATTTATGGTTTTAAATAAAGTCTAACTGGATTTGACATGCAAGATATAGTTTCTGTTTTGAAACATTCTTTAGGGAATTGGCATTTTCAATGTATTTTTTAAATAAAATAAAAGAGATTACCCAAAGTTGGATAAAGCAGGTACAGAAAATGGATGGATGGAAAATAGATTACCACACACAGCACAACACATAATGCTGAAGGTTATCGCTGAAGATAAAAAACAAAACAAAACATGTTTCTTTATTTTTATGGGCACTGCAGAGGCATTCAACAATCATTTATCAATAGTGACATCACAGTGTTTAATTTTGCAGTTTCCTGTTGATCGCTCTCACCAGTCTGGCTGAAAATTAACATTTTTACCGAGCAATCATTGACGTAACCTTTCTGTTTTGTAATCCATAATTATATTATCTTGCATCATGCCAATGTTTGCATCCATAAATACTTTCCACATTTCAGTAAACATTTCATTTTTTAATTGCAAAATATTTGTTTAGCTAAAACCAGTGCTGATTTAAAAAAATGTAACTAACTAAAATTAGCACATCTGTATACATTACATCAGTGTTTGAGATTTTTGGAGCAGCACTGTAATATTATGCAGGAATAAATGTAATTTCTTGTTAACTGAATTATATTTTAATTTGCTTTTTCCCCAAACATCTGTTTTCCCCCTCTACTCTAAGGGCTGATTCATAAGCTGTAAGTATCCCACAGAGTGACAGACTCTCCGGGGATCATTTTTATTGCACAGTCAGTAGTAATCGTATGTTCATCAGCCAGTTTACTCGCTGTTTTTGCCAAGATTTTTATTGCTTCAAGGAGAAAAGAGTTTGCTTTGTCAATCAGGACTTCCGGGCTTCATTTTCTGTGGTTATACCACAACACTTCTGTGAATAAAAAATAAATTATTATTCTTTTCCAAAACTTGCAGCCTCAACATTATCTGTACTTACACAAGTGAAAAATAACATCTGTGCTGGATGATTTTATGGAAGTAGAAATAAATACATTGCTCAGATATTTTCATGTGGCTGTTTGCTACTGGAGTCAGTCTGGATTATCAATGAACGAGAAGTCTAAAGAGTATTTCATCTCTAAAGGATTTTTGTTATTATTATTATTATTATTATTATTATTATTATTATTATTATTATTATTATTATTATTATTATTATTATTATTATCAAGGTGCTTGGAGTGGGACTAAACAATTTTTTAAAGCAACTGCAGACACATGCTCTATATTTGCCCAACATGGTTTATAACCATTTATAACAATTTAATTTATTTAGGGATGTGGATTTTAAAGGATGGTGATGAAATGTGATATTCACGCCTTCAGCATGGAATCCTCTTCCCATGCTTGAAATGATTCTCAGTGTTTCCTATTTAAAGCAGTGTATCCATTTATTTGACTTTTTCCTGTTCAGAACAAAAACGACTGTGTCTTGCTAATATTGACGCGAGCTGCATGAGGTCGCTTTACTCTTGCTGCGGCCTCCAGGAGTTCTGGTATGATCTTAAACTGAACATTCTTCTTTTACTGTCCCCGTGAACACTTTTATAGGACAAGGGTGTTATAAATCCTTTGCTTATTCTAAATGAGCTATACTTAAAACCATTGAAAGACTGTTTTTAATCAGTATGGCAAGAAGACTGAGATAACAAATATCTGCTGCTGGAGTTAGAAGACACTATTTGTGCTTGTCATCACTCCGGGGAGACAAAGTTCATTTCACTGATTCTATTTTAAAATATAAGTATTTCAGGGATTCACTACAAGCTGCTGCCTAAATTCAGAGGCCAAGTCAGTCAGCACATGCTAATAAGCATGAATCAGTCTCAACATGTATTGGTTTTGGGAAAATTAGGTCATTAATCTTAATATCTCTCATTGTGGAAGTAATCAGTAAGCAGCATTTGAAGAGGTTTAACTACAGGATGTCCACTAGCTTCATGCTTTCAAATATAATATCTCTTTTTGTGAGAGTGTTTTCTCTGTTTCTGAGCACAGGCCAGTGGTTATATGCAGCTGTAGATGACTATAAGCTCATACAGACTAGTTCATTTAATGCTGAAATGAGAAATAGAGTTGATGAAATGAGACTGACATGTAAACACTCTGCAGCCAAGTATTTAACAACAGAAACTATACCACTGAGGTTTTCATGTCTCCGTAATTACAAAAGACCCAACTGGGTTTTATTCCCCCCTTTCAACTTCAGTGGTGGAACTCATAAAATCGTTATGTTTAAATTGAAATTCTAATCCCTCATCCAGACTATCAAGTATGGTCTGGCACTCAGAAGAAACACACCATATTTGAGGGGAGGGTTTTATTTGTTATGACTTGCCTTGAGGGAACATTTTAGACTGGAAATGTGGTTGATCAGATGAACTGGATGCAAACTAATCAGATGATGCTATGTTTGTGCATTTCCAGTCCTGGAAAGCATACAAATGTACAACATACATTTATAAAGTATGCTAACAGTACAAATTCCACATTTAAAGATGGAAGGACAGAGATCAAACCACAGGTTTCTTCCTCTTTTTGGTATTTCTACAGAAACTCTGAACACTTTCCATGAGTGAAAGTTTATGGGAAACATACCGAAGTTAAGTGCAGGTATGATGTTGGTTGTAAAAGTATCCGGAGGTGAAAAGCAGATTTTTTAAAGGGCACTTTGTTGCTCTTCACTACCACCTTCTAGTATAAAAGTGATGCAGACCCGTTACACCCCCTTTTCCATATTTCGTAAACTTTCAAACAGATGCCGCTATAAAAGTAGGGACAGAGTGTTTTTCCAGATATTACAGCCTCGTGTCACCGCGAGGATGATCTGTCAAGAGTCCTGGACTTAGAAAAGAGCAGGATGTCTCTGCTCATAAATCACAGGACATGGAAAGTTTTACTGGTGACTGTGATCCCAGTCCCACTCCTTTCATCCATCAGTGGAAGGCAACTTTGTTCTTCAGCTTCCTGTTACCAATGATGATGATGATGACAGTGGAGAAAAAGGATCATTTTCATACTAATATTTAAATGTGAGTTTCATCTCTCAATAATCAGCAATATTCCATTGGCATTTATGTGCCACAAAATTGCCGTGTTTAATTAATTAAATAAATTAATTAATTCCAGACAGGACAGCCTGCCTGGTTCCAATAGGGGATCTGTTTTTTTTTATAATCGTGTCTGTCACTCTTGATGATACACTCTCATCACATTACATCTGTAGATTGAGCTGCACACGTTGAATCAATTCCCTTCACATGGCCTATCACCTCACTAATTCAGTTTTTTGAGAGAAGGATGACCATAATAATGAATGAGTTTGACATAAATGTGGTAAAGATGCTCTTGTTTATCACATCCTTTTCCTTTTTAATTGGCATTTAAATGTTATTGTTGATCAATATATTTAAATCTTATACATGTTCAATTGATTACCTAATTATAATTGTATTACATTTTTATGCATACACTCACTTTAATATGTATTTAATATCTATTAATATGTATTATTATACTCATTATTATTATATTATTATATATTATTATACTCACTCATATACTCATCATATTATACTCATAAAATGTTTTTTTATGTAAGTAGCTAGTTTTATAACGACTAGACATTGCATTTTAGAAGTAGTTTGGAAACTACTGGAAGACATTGTCTTGTCTTGTCGGTGACTTTAAAAATGTATATTTACTGTTCTCTAGCGGTCATAATGGAAAATTACAACAGGTCAAGCTACTGTTAATTGCAGTCCAATGCCTTTCAGCACTTCTGCTTAACTTTTTAAAGTAAAGTAAGTAAGTAAAAAACGACAGGAAGTTTATTTTGAAACTCAACACGGGCACATCCTGTTAGAAGACTACAACTTTGAACTGTCAGTGTTGTGGAGAGTTATTGAGAGGCGTTATCAACCACGAATTGAGCACAGCCTTATACAGGAAGACTGAATGCAGAATATTTGCTTCATAAAGGACATTGAGATATATTGTTTGACAGCACAAGACGTTAGCGAAAACACAGCTAACTGGCCTCGGAGTTCTGTCCTTCATTGAGGTAAGCGTTTTCACCGTTAGCTAAAGAAGCTATTGCTACCTAGCTAATAAGTGAATTCTCAGAATGTTTTTGATTAAATTCTTTTCGAAACAAGTTGTTTGCGTCAAGACATTAAGGGACAAGGACTTTATCGTAAAGTTGTGGACAAAGACTGATTGTTCTTTGCGTTTTAGAAACCATATTTTTTTGTTTTTGAACTGTTCTCAGTATTTTCTATCACTAGAGTAATACTAACATCATTGAAGTTACTGTTAGGTATAATTGTAGAAAGACAATTTTCAAATCTTTATACACTACTTTTGAAGTAGTAGGTTTGCTTCTAAATGCGGGTGTTGTACAGCGTATTTAAACTGTTGATTAATTTAATTTATTATTTCAGCGGTAATGGAGCAAGTCAAACAAGATGCATTTGACAACGCCAGGCTTGAGGTGATCAAAGATGGCTACGATAGGGCCTTTGAGTGCATTAATAAAGCACTGACAGCAGATGAAGCTGGAGAAAAGACCCAGGCCCTGGGCTTCTATAAACGAGGGCGGCAGCACCTTCTCAGGGCCATCGTTGTGCCTTCTCAGGGGGAAGAATGTGTTGGCAGCTGCTGGGAATCAGCCAGACAGATGCAAGAGAAGATGCAGGAGACCCTGAACAACATCACAACTCGTCTGGCTGTGTTGGAGACCAGCCCTGAGTTGAATACTGCAATAGCAAGTGTGTCTCACCCAAGTGCACCTGACGTGTCCCCAGCAAGTCTCTACCCAAAATTCCCCACAAAAACAATGCCAGGACATCCGGCTCCATCAAACCTACTCTCCCCAAGTAGCCAGGCAGATGAGGCTGTGAGAGGCAGTGCTCAAGGTCTTTCGCCCACCAGTTATCCATTGGGTCTGACCGAACATCCCCCAGCGTACTCCCCTGAGGCTGCAGACGGCCATGTTTCCATTTCATATGGAACAAACACAGGAGAAATGCCACTGGTTGGAGATGATTTCTTCAGTCATACAACTAACTCCACACCATCTCCCCAAAGTTTGTCTGAAGATGGAGAGGAGCTGCTTTACATTCCTTATGGTGTCCAGATATTTTTTGTCACACCTGAAGGACAAGTGAGTGCCCCGTCATACCCGGGCTACTTGCGACTCGTGAAGTTTACGAGTGACCACTCTGACAGAATGCCCAACCGACCACCAGCATTTCTTCAGGTAGGATAGTTCCTGTCCCACTGACACACCACCAGATATACAAAACATCATCTGCGTTATTTAAAACAAATAAATCACCACTTTTGGCACTTTGCCCCCATCTTGTGTATTGCACACTAATTTGAAAACCACGCAGTGAGGCTTTGATTACAAATTACATAAGGCATCAGTGTTGCCATTATTCAGTTCAAACTAATCTATCTGACACATGCTGTTTTCAGCAGTTTTGTGTTTTATTAGTGTTTGTTCTGTAATAACCATCAGCCCTGCTGGATCATGAGACTGTAATTTGAATCATTAGCAGGGAATTTCCCAGGTAAGTTTACCAGTGGATGACATCAGCCATTTCTACAAAGGTCACATGATTACCTAAATCCTGACCTTTAATCCAGTTAGAGACGCAGCAGTCGGCAGGGACAGTTATCTACTTTGTTTGCTGTCAGACAGCTCGCTATGTTGCACTAATCAGAGTCTTTATCACCCAAAGGGAAAACAAAGAAGCTTATTTTTAGAAGATTCTAGTCAGATCTGGTATATTTCTTCCCATTTTAGTCAAAATTCACTCCTTACTCTTTTTTCCCTGAAAACGTTTGATCTCCGTATGCAGCATTACTTATCGCATTTGCATTGCATTACCACATTTCTATCAGCATTATTTTCTTTTAACCTAATTTGCCTTCCGGCAGGTGTGTGACTGGCTCTATCCTCTCATGAAAACCTTCCCAGTGTTGCTGTGTAACACTGGGGTTTTCATGTTTCCGGACATGATGGCACCGGCTCCAGGCTATTATCTGGGGGTGGTGCTGTCCTCTGAGCTACCTGCTGCAGACAGAGGGCTGTTTCAGGACCTGCTCGCCCAGATGACAGATTTCAGGGTTCAGGTCAGTTGAAGTGTACAGCTCAATTGAAAACATGCACTGAATATTTCACGTTGATAAGTGAATTCCCCTGAACACTGTGACCCAATGCAACATAGTGCTTTTTTGGCTAATCCTCTTGTACCAGTGGGGCCAAGAGACAGGTGTTTTAGCCACCTGAGTGGCTGAGTTTTTAGATTCAGTTCTGCGATGCAAATCTGAGGTCAGAATCAATGCCAAAATGGTTCAGCTGTGACTCGTTAGCTGTTTGGGGTTTCTAAACACAATCCAACCAATTATCAATATGCAGAACTCTAAAACATATGTATCTGTAGCTTGGAGAGATTTCAACCCAAATTATGCATGTCGAGAAAGCACTGATCTCTCTGCGCTGGCACACATCTTTAAGTTCCTCCAGCCTCAGCACTGTGGGGATTTGAAATGGGCAGCAGTGGAGATTTAATCAGTCCTAATGCTCTTACCTGCAGCAGCAGCAGCAGGACAACCTTATACTTTCAGCACAATGACAAAGACCGTGATGCAGGTACAGTTGCTGGGTCAGACCAACGCAGAATGAGCTCATTTCTGACGGAGGCAGTCAGCTACTTATTACCTGATGGATGTAATTCCCAATGCAGAAGTAGAGTTTTTGTTTTTGGACAGTGGGAGATACGAGGCTCTCAGCATAAAGGGAGTTTGTGCTCTGAAACATTTTAGAATGGCGCCGTGTTCGGGGCAAACAAACGGAGCACTGTAATGAGAGAGAGACTAACAACAGGAGCTGTTGTTTGAAGGTTACTCGGAGACAAACATCTGAATGGAGGCAGCTCGGCTAGGAGAAATAAGGATTAAAAGAGTTTGACTGACAGTAGGGTCTCATTTTCAGGCCAGCTTGTCTGGGTTTATTTTACAGTAACAAACTGATGTGTCTGTATCATCAGGCTCCAGATGAAGCTGCAGAAAGTGTTAATCTCAGTCAGTCAGTGTCCATCGCCACACCTGAGAAGACAGTAGCAGAGGAGATGGTACCTGAGGAGACTGAGGAGCAAAAGAATCTGCCGGAGTGGAGTGAGAAGGTGGCAAGTGGGATTCTGACAGGTGAGGTCGCACTGGGTCCTGCACCAAAAATATGCCTCCATTTTTGTTACATCTTGTTTAAAAAAAATCTAATCTGGCGTATTTAACAGGCGCATCCTGGCTAAAATGGGGCCTGGTTAAAGGAGCCGAGTATACAGGCGTGGCCATTCACAAAGGGGCATCCAAACTCCGAGAACACATTACTCCAGAGGATAAACCCACCCACGTCAGCCCCACAGTGACTAAAGGCCTCCATGTTGCCAAGCAGGCAACAGGAGGAGCTGTCAAAGTCAGCCAGTTTCTAGGTGACACAGTCAGCACCTTTTACTGGTGTGGTCATTTGGCATCGAGTCCTGTAATTTACTAATGCTTTGTCGCATCAGTGGACGGGGTGTGTGCGGTGGCTGGCCGCGTGGGCAGGGAGTTGGTGCCACATGTGAAAAAACACGGAGGTAAGCTCATCCCAGAGTCGATGAAGAAGGACAAGGATGGACGCTCGAACATAGACGGAGCCATGGTTGTTGCTGCCAGCGGAGTGGAAGGTAGAGTCACTCTACAGTTTTTGTGGTGAGGAGGAGCCCTAAACTGTGCATAACAACTTATTTTTGATGCATTTGGACAGGATTTGCAGCAGTTTGGACGGGCTTGGAAGTTGCAGCAAAGAACATAACTACTAGTGTAGCAGCAGAGACCGTTACCACTGTAAAACACAAGTAAGTCTTCCTATGTGGACTAAAAGAGTGCACAAAATGTACATAAATGTATGACAGGCTGGGAAGGTTTTATATGTGTTACATGCAAATCTCAGGCATGACGCATACAAAACCAAATTCACTCAACCTCCTACTTTACTTTTGCAGATTTAGGGGTCTACAAAAGGCTTTTCACCCACCTAATGAGGAGCAATGTAATTTTCCCTGATTATACACAGCTATAACTAAACACAAGCATGACAAAAACCTCTAACTGGTCCTACCTGTGTCATTCTGCCTGTCACTGATTCTTCAGTTGCCTTTAATGGAAAATTCACAGTTTAGCAGCTGATTTCTTCTATTATTGTCTGAATTGATGCGGATTGCTGTATTGGGGTTAAGATATCACAATTTTAACTAAAGTGATTTTCCATTCCAGCTGCCAGAAATTACTTGGTTTCAAACTGAGCACATGCATGGGTGTAATCTTTGTCACGCAAAGCATGATCTCCTTGTAATCCTTATTAATCGATCCCCCAAATGCTCTGTCTCCCCCATTCTCATCGTTATCTGTCATCCGATCTGACCTGTGACGAAGGTACGGAGCTGCAGCAGGACAAGCCACAGACCACGCTGTCAACTCTGCCATCAATGTTGGAATCACTGCCTTCAACGTTGACAACCTGGGCATCAAAGCTGTGGTGAAACGGACTGGCAAGCAGACGGCAAAAGCCCTTTTAGAAGACTACAAGCTCCAGGAAAAACCAGGCAAACAAGTGGAGAAATCAGACAAGTAGCCAGTAGTCTGCCTCGTTCCCTCCGTAACGCCTTAAAGCCTAATATGATTGTATCACATCTGATTGAATTTAATTTATAAATTATATTTATATGAAAACATCTAATGTTTATGCATTATTTCACTTCACTCACCTTGATTCTGCTCAGATTGAGATTGTATAAATAAAATTATTTACACACTACCATTGACCTGTTATTGGTAGTTAATTAGATTAAACTAATCTGTACTGAGATAGTCAATAAACTGGACATGTGCTGTATAAATGTGTATTACAATGCAAAGAAAAGAAAAAGACTTTAAAGATGCAAATTATCTGTTTTCATTCTCTGAATTTTAAAAGCTGACAAATGGTTTGAAATAATAAAGGGCTGTAAAAAGTTATAGATAATATTACAAAATGCTTTAATAAATATGTTTTTAATACAACTTTATTTCCTGCTGCATTTTATTTTAAGACATTACAAGTGTCCTCTACAAATGTACTCAACTTCTGGAACCTGTCATGGACGTTGTGTGAGGATCTGTGAATGTGGCTGGACTCTCCACCAGCTGAAACACCAGAGAACCCGATCCTGGCACACTGGCAGCATCTGTCCCGTGGGGAGCAGCAGATTTGCCCAGGTCATGCCCTGTGCTAGTCACCCTATCAGCTGGAGGAAGCTTTTCGTGCCAGAGGTCAAATCTCTTGTCTCCTGCTGTAGGATGTTTGTGATTCATGACATTCACAAAAGATGTTGTCAAATTCAGGATTATTCTATGACAAATATCTACAGAGCCTAGGCTGGCAAAAAAAAAAAAAATATATATATATATAATATATATATTATATATATATATATATATATATATATATATATATATATCCTTCAAACTTTTGAAAAAAACCCTATTCATAAAGATAATGCATATGGGTTAAAAAGTGCTGATCATGAACGCAGCTCCTGCATGTCCACCTGACATCCGATCGGTCCTGTATAGATGACGTCATAGGTCTGCCCAGCACACCTATCACGTCCCCGCACCGGAATCAATTAACTACAACAACACACCTGTGTGGACAGCGCAGGTAAAGCACATGTTGTTTAGCTGTCTGCATTTTATTAGTTCGTTTATTTGTAGTAGAAAAGAGGGAAAAAAACAGTATATTTTCTGCAAATTATCGCGTCGATATCTTCAGTCTCCTTTGGTTTAATGGGGTTTATTTAAGCGAGTCAACGATGGATTCGCTGACACTGTGTCGGGGTTTGCCGTTTGGTCACAACGCCGGCAAGAAACCACTGCAATGGCCGCGCTGAGGCGGGGGAGGGTGGGGGAGCACACCGGCGGTAGCCCTGCCTCCTCTCTGCATGTGAACACACACACACACACACCGGCAGGCTTCTCCATCATCAGGGCCAACAAAGGGACGCCTGGTTCATCTGAGGCGTCAGATGTATGAATCATTCATCGACAGAAGTTTCGCGTACAGACAGCCGTGCTGCAGCTTCCGTCCTGTCCTCACCTCAAAGGTAAGAGCGATCGCACCCGAACACACAGCTTTCTGTAAAAAACGGACTGATTTTAATCCTGTAGCCATAACAGCGGGGGTTCAGCCAGGATGCCGTAAAAGACGCATCCTCCCTGTGCAGTGGTGTCCACTCCAGATAAATGTGAATTTAGCTGCTGTAACCATGGAATGAGATGTGCAGAATAAAATGGGTGTGACGTGTTACTCCATCTGTGTGTATGAGTGAGCAGCAGCATCAGGAGTGTAGACTAGACTGACAGTGAGCTTAATTCCTCATATTTTATGCAGGTACAAGTTAAGGATCTTATTCTTGTAGTAAATGTCCTCGGTTTGGTTTATTTCAGGGTATTGCAGTGCTGCACCATCATGGAGCTGGAGCACTTTGACGAGCGGGACAAAGCTCAGAGGTACACACGGAGGGGTTCCAGAGGGAATGGGCTCCCCAGCCCCACACACAGTGCTCACTGCAGCCTGTACAGAACCAGGACGCTGCAAGCACTGAGCTCCGAGAAGAAGGCCAAGAAGATCCGTTTCTACCGGAACGGGGACCGATACTTTAAAGGGATCGTGTACGCCATTTCTCAGGAGAGGTTTGGATCCCTGGAAGCGCTCCTTGCTGACCTGACAAGATCTCTGTCTGATAATGTTAACTTGCCACAAGGCGTGCGGACCATATACAGTGTAGATGGACAGACAAAGATCAGCAGCATAGACCAGCTGGTGGAAGGTGAGGAGTAATAATCATGCGGTTGACCTTCCCAATGACTTACTTGTGTGTTTGTGTATGCAAATAGAATCATTTGTATTTTCTGCAGGTGAGAGCTACGTCTGTGCCTCCATAGAGCCCTACAAGAAGGTGGACTACACAAAGAATGTAAATCCCAACTGGTCCGTCAGTGCCAGGACGGCTGTGTCCACCCGGGACCCCGCCTCTCTCGGCAGTGCCAAGTCTGTTTGCCCGGAAGGCAAAGACAACCGAGACTTCATCAAGCCCAAACTGGTGACTATCATCCGCAGTGGAGTGAAGCCTCGCAAGGCCGTCCGGATCCTGCTCAACAAGAAGACTGCACACTCGTTTGACCAGGTCCTGACTGACATCACAGACGCCATCAAGTTGGACTCTGGAGTCGTCAAGAGACTGTACACCGTGGACGGGAAGATGGTAGGTGTTCAGCATGGGTCATTAAATGCATCAGATCAGTTGTTTGAACTATTCCCAAGTTTTTGGATGCATATAGTGTTGCATGTTGTTATGCAGTGTTGCAGTGCTTTAATGGGGCCCCGTACGAACAGTTCAAACATAGATACTATGGTGATGGCTTAGATTTAAATGGAGAATATTTACTTCATCTTAGTTACCAAGGTGGCATCCAGCAGCACATGTATGACAGAGACCAGTCTGTGAGTCTCTCTTCTCTTGGCTGCTCTTCATGACAGTTCATCTTCACACACTTGATCATTTAAGACAACCATTTAAAGGCTTTAGGAGTCACAGAAATCTGCTTTTGTGGCAGTTGCGGCTCATTCTCCTCTGCCACAGAGAGATGGAGTACGAAATCAACCGGGAATATTTGCTAAAGGTATAAAGAGAAGTGGGTTTTTAGGGCTCTGTGTCATATTCCTGCTGCAACAGTAATACATTCTTAAATGATGAGTAGTTCCTCTTTAAAAGATGTGAAAAAAACACTGTTTCTTATCATAATCAGCTTTCTGCCTCGTTCAAATGTTTGTCATCCCTCTGCTGGTTTTGTCCACAGCTCATGTATTTGCCCCAATGTTTAAATTTATTTATTCTTCTGGGCTGGTTGCTAAGGAACAGCCTCTGCAGCCCAGTGGCGCAGTGGTGGTGTTGGGACCGTAGTTGTGTGAGGGTTCATACTGTACGATGAAAGTACGCATGCTGACAGCTTAACCACAGTGCACGTCCAGTTCTGCTCACGTATGAGCTCAAATGTGAGAAAAGTCATGTTTTTCACAACAAAGAACCTCAGAAAAGCTGGTTGAAACGTAAATAGACATGAAAATGGTTTTTATACTGTATTTCCGCATGTAGTCACAGCCAGGTATTGTGGCTTTAATTTCCCAGTTTTAAAGTTACTGATGCCATCTGGCAAAAATTTAACAATTCATTTATTTTTTTGTAGTTATTGCCATGTTATGGCTCCAGGTGGTGAAAGGTAATCCCTTTGCCATCAAAAAACATGTTCCACATTCTGTGAAAGACCGTGAATGTGTCAAACCTGGTTATTCTGGATAGTTTTTTGCATATTCATGTTAACTGTCTTCAAATATCTTTTCCCTTTTTTTCCCCCCATAGAATTTCTTAATTTGAGACACTTTAAATCCTCTTTATTCCTAACTCAAACACAGTGAACAGATGGTTGGATAGAATAGTCCTGTGACTTCTTTTACGCAGTATAATGCAGAATGCTGTTATTTTTAAAACATTCTTTTAGCGGATCTGGAGGATGAATCATGTATTGGATGTACAGTCCTTTCTCGGTCCTGCACTTTATAAATCTTGGATCATCGATCATGGCAGGGTTTTATGCTCATCTTTAACATCCTTTTGAAATACACGCTAACATAGCAAGCAAACGTAATTCACTCTTTTTTTTTCATAACTGATTGAAGTTAATTGCTGTTCATTGATGTTAGAATACATGTAAACATTTCTCTTGATTCTCTTGATCTGTCACGTGTTTTATATCTAGTTTACATTTAACAGTGGCACGTGCATTTTTCCCAGTAATGGACTAACTATTAAACGGTGACATTTTGAAAGCTCTTACTGTGATCAGAGGGGCGTATGGCTGTTGTTACACCGACTGCTGTGACCTGGCTGCTGAACACAGAAGCTGTTTGCTTAAAAATAAATTCTCTTTGTCCTTATTTTTGGTGGAAATTAAAGTTTAAAGCTAAGCTAAGAACACACTGTGTTCCTTGTAGTTCATGTAGGAAAAAAAAGCACAAATACGGTGCACAATAATTAGTCTATAATCTAATATGGTATGATTTTACATCACTTTTTTTTATTATGTTAAAACTTGGTATAGAAAAGACAAATAGATGTGGAAGCATCCCACTGGCTGTTTTGCTCCACAGATTCAGAACCCTGGATAGCTCCAGCTGTTTTATTCTAAATTAATGTTCATGGGATGCATAATTCCCACTGCAATTTTTTAGTTAATGCCTTTGGAAATTACAGGTTTAAAAAAAAAATAATCACACACAGGAAAACACAGGTCCCTTGTGGGTGTGTGTAGTTGGGGGTGGAAGCTGCTGTGTCACTGAGTCAGAAGGCATGAGTAATCAATAGAAAACAACACACTGACGCTTGCCCCAGTACAAGAAATATGCAGAATTTGCAACTATATCAAAGCTACCCTTAATAAATGACCTGTCCGTAATGATACTGTGAGCCACACACACACATGCATGTTTGACCACGATGTCCTGGACACAGCTGCTGTGAAAAGGACATGAGCCATTGATTAATGGTTTTTAGCCTTTGGCTACAATGGTCTGTCTACATTTGGTGTGGTGACACTATGGTGCTGTGATGTCACCTCTGTTATTAGAGGGAGATGATTCTGAAGCCTGATGTCAGGTGTTTTAATTCTGTTCCACGAACCTGAATGTTAACGGTGTTTTTAGCTAAAGCTTCATCTACACAGCTCTAGCAGATCTGACAGCTCATCTTTCAGCAGCCGTACCCCGCCCCCCCATCGTCTCATGCTGAACACTAATACTGACTGGTTGCCTCGGCAATGGCTGTGCAACTCTCCTCCCTCTGGAAGCAGTGGGGAGGGGCAGAGATGCTCAGAGAAAAGGGAGATGCTAACCCCCCTCCTATTTGTATTGCTTTATTGCTGTTCGGAGTATTTGTGGTAATTTCTGGTCTCTTACCAACCGTTTGAAACTGTATTTATTCAGAGATAATTTGGTCATGACTAAGGAAGGCGGTGTGGTGGGTTTAATCTATGGTCAGTTGTGGTGGCTTTCTCTTGTCTGGATCTCTAAGTATTTAAGTGCTCTTATTAGACTCCTGCTGAACTCTCACTCCTCCTCAATGAGAATATGATGAATTATGAATGTTCACATTAGATGTTCAACTCTTTAAAGTTTTTAGTTCCCTTAAAGCTCTGTTATGAGATAACCCTGCATTTATCTGTATTTTCACTATAACGATTATCGATTAGCTGTAATGATTTGACACAAATGTATTTTAGTTGTCCTCACGTGTAACTAACAGCTAATTTAAAATTTGAGTAAATTAAGCCCAATAATTTTTATGAATTTCTGAGTCTGAATTAAAAATGGCTCATTTTGAACAATCCACAGTTAAGCACATTATTATCCATGAGGAGAAGGTCAGGACTCCCCATTAGATTTTCATTTATTCATGAGGCTGCACGCACCGTGATCAGGAGCAGAAGGAGCTTCGTCATCCAGTGCGCCTGGGCCACAATGAAATGCAATTTGTGTCAATCACTGCAATCAAATTAATGCAGGGATTATTTTAACAAAAGAATCATTTAATCCATGGTAATGTTCTGGTTTATATTTATCATATTTTATATTTGTCAGGACAACAGATCTGGAAAATACTTCATTCTGAATGCTGTACTGCTTTTTTACACATACCTGTTCACTCATGACCATGGTGTGTGAGATTAATGCACCAGGGTTCAGGAGGTAATGTACAGAAAACCTTCAGAGGTTATAATGATCTTGTTTAATGACTCTGAGAACTCATTTTTAATATTTAATAGCTTTTAAATGCTACAGATGTCTGTCTGGTATCAATCCAGTGCTCCCAGTAAGTTCACGAAGGCCTCCATGTCCACAGGTCACCGGTCTTCAGGACTTCTTTGCAGAAGATGATATATTCTTTGCCTGTGGACCTGAGAAGTTCCGCTATCAGGACGACTTCAACTTGGATGAAAATGGTGAGTGTTTTTAGTTGTGTACAACTATAATAATTTTCATGCATGTTTCTAATAGGAATAAAGAGTTTTATTTAAAAGCACCTTTCTGGACACTCTACAACATTAATCAATAAATAACAGTTGAAATCAGCAGGCAATAAAAGGCATAAAAGAAGTGAACGGACAGTGTGGTTGAAGTAGGCGATCTTAAACAGATGGCTTCTGAGATCTGATCTGAAGATAGGGAGAGGGTCTTTGTTTTGGATGGCTGGTGGTAGAGAGTTCCAGAGCTGGGGAGCAGATAATTATATATAATTACTGTCAAACTGACAGATAACTGACTAATAAATGTCAATGGCAACTCTTTTCTTTCTGCAGAATGTAGAGTGTCAAAGTCTGCATCGTACGGCCGCCTCCCGTCTTTGCAAGGCCGTGGTTCCCCCAGAGGTGGAGGGATGTCTCGCAGGAGTAAGTCTCCATCGTCCACCAGTTCAGGTACATGTTTGTGTCCAGACACAGAAGAATAAGGCAGCAGGACTTATCACTTCTTCCTTTTTAAAAAAAAATAATAATAAATTCAAACTGTATCCACAGCCAATGGCACTGCAGGCAGTCAGCTGTCCACACCTCGCTCTGGAAAGTCTCCCAGTCCATCTCCCACCAGTCCAGCCAGCCTGAGGAGGCGACGGGTAATGAAATGATTATTTTCTATGTTAACTCCTGATGGATCTAATGTTTTGAATCAGACCATCTTTCGTTTTATAATGGTTTATCAGCAGTTTGGTAATTGCCCCACATGCCATCATGTGTTTAAGGGAAACCTAAAATGAACTCTTACTACTCGGACATTAAGGCCTTATTGGGTTGCTTTTGGAGCACAATTCATAAAAATAATATTTAAAAAACAGTGTAGTAGTGTCTGGGGTTAGAATAACTAATTAATAAAGCAATCTAATATGGCTTAAATGTCTTCATAGATGTGGATTCCTTGAAGGTGTGAGGAAGCTCTGAAGACTTTTCTACTCAGTCTTGATTTCTTGACCAGTGCATCAGTGTTTTCACTTTCTAAAACTCTCTCTTCCTCCAGGGATCCCAGCATAGTGGTTCTTCACTTTCTTTAGCTTCCACAAAGGTTTGCAGCTCCATGGATGAAGGCGATGGTCCTGGCAGTGAAGGTAGGAGCTTTAGTAGGACGCATTTCTATTTTTACCTTCCCAATCTTATCTTGTTTTTCTCCAGTCGAGCTGATGGATGAGCCCTCCTCCATCCCTGCCTCCATAGCAGAGAGGTACAAAGTTGGGAGGAATTTAGGCGACGGAAACTTTGCCGTCGTCCGAGAGTGTATGGAGAGATCGACAGGAAGAGAGTACGCTCTGAAGGTCATCAGCAAGAATAAATGCAGGGGAAAGGTCAGCATGCTAATGTTCACATAAGTTTGCTGAAAATTAAGTGTCTTTTGTATAACCAGCGTTATCCTTTGTTGCCTAGGAGCACATGATCCAGAGTGAAGTGTCCATCCTTCGGCGTGTGAAACATCCCAACATTGTGCTTCTGATCGAGGAAATTGACACTCACAGTGATCTTTATCTCGTCATGGAGTTGGTGAAGGTACTTCATGTTTAACATATCTGACAGAGAATTTCAGGGGCCAAACATTCTCATGATCCCCGGTTACATCAGTCCTATAACGCTTCACTGTTTCTCCAGGGCGGGGATCTCTTTGACGCAATCATCTCCTCTAACAAATACACAGAGCGAGATGCCAGCTGCATGCTCTTCAACCTGGCCAGTGCCATCAAGTACCTGCACAGTCTCAATATTGTCCACAGAGATATAAAACCGGAAAACCTGTTGGTGAGTACGATGGTGGAGTAAGATAGAACAACAGACCTTCAGTCCAAAGAGCTCATGATTAGCAACTCAATGTCAGAAATACAGAGTTTACGCTTATAACAGCCAGAAAAGAGTCCTGCAAAATTCACCATCAATGAGGTTTTTAACAATTACCTGAAATTTACATGTGAAAGTTGTCATTTGTTTCGTAGTATTGTTGCTTATATACAATTTGTCTGATTTTAGATGTTCTTTGATTTTTCTTTCTGAATGTTTTGCTGTAACTTGGCTTTAAACCTACCTCGTTGATGATGGTGTGTAGATGTCAGTTCTGCTTTTTCTCAGGTTACCTTGTTTGTCTCTCAGGTTTATGAACATCAGGATGGCAGTAAATCTCTGAAGCTTGGTGACTTTGGCCTGGCTACAGTTGTCAATGGGCCTCTCCATACTGTGTGCGGCACACCCACTTATGTTGCACCAGAGATCATTGCTGAGACAGGGTGAGTCAAAAAAAAAAAAAAAAATATATATATATATATATATATATATATATATATATATACACACACACACCTTGTTTCTCTTCTCAAATGTGTGTGTAGTCTAGTACCTAATGCCTCCTTTTCACAGATACGGCCTCAAGGTTGACATCTGGGCAGCTGGTGTCATCACGTACATTCTGCTCTGTGGCTTTCCTCCATTCCGTGGGTATGCACTTGTGTTGGATCAGAACCAACCAAACACTCCACGCTGACATCACTGCTTTTTAACACACTGAATTAATTTATCCAGCAGCGGTGATGACCAGGAAGCTCTCTTCCAGCAGATTTTGCAGGGCCTGCTTGATTTCCCAACACCTTACTGGGACAATGTGTCTGACAGTGCCAAGGTTGGTGTTTAGAAGTCTTACATTAAACACCATGTGAATGTCTGTGATGTCTTGGAAAACACTATTATAGCTGACAGGTCATGTTTTTCTAGGCTGTGATCACCGCGATGCTACAGGTGGAGGTGGATCAGAGATATACAGCCGCGCAGGTTCTCGATCATCCGTGGGTCAATGTAGGTTCAGTATGTCAGAATCACATCTGAACCTGCATGTAAACAATAGATCTGACACATTTGCTTGCATTTCCCAGGATGATGGCGTGTCAGAAAACGAGAACCAGTTGTCTGTGGCCGGGAAGCTCAAGAAGAACTTTAACACAGGGCCCAAGCTCAGCAGCACCTCAGCAGGAGTGTCCGTGATCACGGTAAGCTGACGCCCGATGCAGCTCTGCAGCTGCAGGCTGGATCATGCTTCTAGATGATTGTGCTTTATCGCAGATGCTTTGAATGGCAAGAACATCTGCTTTTTAAAACCTGGCTTCATAATCTGTCTGCTGCTTCTGCATGCAAATAACCTTAAAATGCCTCAGTGTTGACATGTTTCATTGATGCTGTTGAAAGGTGGAAAAAAAAGAATCATCCATCTTTACCGCACATAATCCATGCTTTGTTTTTCATTAAGTGACCATTCAACCTTCAACGGACTGTCAGTACTGTTGTATGGAGATCTTTAAAAACTGGTTTACAGTTACTAGTGTTTCTATGAAGGATTGTAAAAAGAAATACATTTTAAGCAACTTGTGATGGAAGATTTGGATTGGTTGCTCTGTTGTTTCATAATTTTACTTTGTAGGAAATTGAACTAGTCTGTAACCGATCCAAAATATTTGTGACGGTTGAAATTGTCATATTGAAGTGATCCATTTTGACTCCTCTCTCATCATCGAGCAGTGTGCTTAGCTCGAATCAGCTCAGTAATTTTTCAATGAATCTCAGAATTGCGCTGATCTGTTTCTGCTCAGCCAGACCAGGACTTTACCCACCAGCGGTCAGGGTCTTTGCACCACAACCAGCACCCAGGAATGTACTGGATAAGGTATGGTGCTAAAATGCACTGCTTCCATGGCAAAGTGCTGGCAGTCCCATTTCCTCTGCGGTCTTTCAGCCAGTGACCCCATCCCACCCCCATAACGAGTCATCCTTTTCTTTACAACATGAATCCCATCAGTTAATAACATGATTTAAGTTAGTGTTGTGGCTGTTTGCTTATGCCTAGTATGTAGTTTACTTGCTTTTCACTCATTCCATATCAGGTGACATTTATTGCATTTGAAGGTTCATGTGAGGCATTAATCTGAGTTTTACTTCTTCACGAGGCCACTGTAGTGTAGCAAATGCAGTCTTCTTGACTGTAGTAACAGCTGCTGTGTCACCCAACAGACCACGCCACTTGATAAAGAGAAGCAAGTTTTCAGACGAAGACGCAACCAGGATGTGAAGCTTGTCCCTCAGCTCCCTCATAGCATTGGTGCTGGTGTTTCCCACAGTGCTAATTTCACCCCAACTGAGTTAACCCCCGAGTCTGAGGACTGTTCCCCAAGTTCACCAGACACTGTCCGTTCCCCGATCTCTCCCTTCTGAGGCCACAGCACTATCCAGCCTTCAATGGAGAAGTGAAAGTGGGTGGAGTGAAGGTTGGGTTCACTGTGCTGACTTGACATTCAGTGTATACCCATTTTTTTATATTTAATTTTATCTACCATAAGGTCTATTGAAGAAAATTCATTACGCATGCATTTGTTTATGAAGATATTTTTTAGTGTGTCACCAAATTGCGTAAGCCTTATTTCTTAATCAGCAAGTACTGATTAATAGTATTCTAGTGCCCTCCAGCGGTCATTATTACGTACTGCAGAAACAACTCCCTGCTTCATGAAGGTTTAAGTGCAAAGGATTTTTCTGACATGTCCTGATGTTTGCATTGTCGCGAAGTTCAAAACACCTTCCTCCTTTAAAAATACAAATTGTTCAGCTGGTACAGGTACATATGGTATGTGGATCTAGCAGTAGTAGTCCTTACGCCTGGTTCATCACCTGGAAACGACACAGGAGATGAAAAATGCTGCTATATTGTACCACGAAGTCCAGAGCACATTTTGTTGTGGGGGACAAATTTTGTCCTGCTATCTGGTAGCTTATGTCTTACAGCATTGAGGACAATAATGTTTGACTATGAATGGTGAAGCTCACCTGTGTGCAGTAATACAGATGAATGTTAGTCCTGTATTGTGCATATTTGGATTTAAGTGCAATTAAGTTTATTGCCCATTAAGCACAGTATTTTAAGATTCTCCTTCCAAGTGCTGGAAACAGCGTGTTGCAGGTGTTTGCTGACAGCGGTTGATGGCAATTAGTGTTTGTCTTTTTTCTTTTAATACTGAAGAAACATGTTGGAAAACAATAGTGCTTCCAGCTATTTTATGGTTACTTCTTAATCAATTTCAGCATGATTTAAATGGTTACTTCAATAAGACATGTTCTGGCTGCTGTACATGAAGTGGGTTGATATCTCACATTCCTCACATTTAACTGGCATGTGTAGTTAAAAAAAAAAAACCAAAAAAAAAAAAAAACCTTTTGTCTTCTGTTTGACAGATCTCTGTCCAATAACCTGTTACATAGCTATGTGCTGTTTCAGTAAAAGACTCGTACTACAGTTAAGACCTGTATAATGCATATAAACATTTTTAGGAATGTAACATCACAAATTTCGTTGTAAAAGGGCTGTTCAGTTTTTGACTCGTGATAAAAAGCACAAAGACAGCATGTTGATGGGTTGATTTTGGAATGTGTTTGCTTTTAGTAGCTGCAAAAGTATTGTTTGAAGTTGCGACATTCAAAGAAAAATTGCAATGTGTTATGTGGTCACGGATGAATGTTGTATTTTATGTACACTACAAATAGTCCAGTAATATGTGGATGCAAAAATCCCAGTTTAGTCTGATAAGAAGAAATCTGGAAATAAAAGCAGTCAAAGACTAGAACTTCTATTTCCAAACGTAATGTGTGCAGTACCACAGTGACAGTAGATGGCACTATAACCTTACGAACCGCTTGTACAGTGTTCTTTCCTAAAATTCCACCTTCGGTCACTTGGTGCATGGGGGATTATGCATGCTAATTGCATTTTTTAATGTGGATTACATTAATAAAAGCTGACGATAATCACATGTCAAATGACACAAATTCACTTTTACTGAAAAAGCAAGTAACCATTTATTTTTTTACAACACAGCTGCAAATTTCTGCAAAAGAACTCACATCTTTGTATAGTCTGAAACAAAAATGAATTTGATGCAAACAGTTATAAAATTAAACCCAGTCTGGGAGGTGAGTTAAATATTGAACATGTCACTTTTTTTCCCCTTTAACCTAGTTTTAGACAAAATAATCCACACAGACCAAGAAACCAACCCAAATGAGTTCAGAAATGGTTATGTAATAATGTAAAATGACTCTAGACTAATGCATTGCATACAAAAAAATGGAATGTGCAAAAATTGCACAAAGTCAAAACAGCTAAAATCTCAGTAATTAGAAAGCAGTCCTGCCTCTTGTTAGTGCAAATTAATATCGGTTCAGTCCCAACCAGTAGTGGCCTCAAGGGTGTCATCACCAGTTCCACAAGATAATTGTTACAAAAGGATTTCTAAATGTTTCGGTAAGCACCTGTGGGACCACAATCATAACCCGATAATTATGAGCATATCCTGCTCATTGCAAGATTTCTGACAGGAGTGAAGAGAATCATCAGAAGACTTTTCCATGGACCCCTGTGGACAGTCTCAGAATGTTTGTTACGTGACATTTGGATAAGCCCAGAATCTAGGCTGATACCGAAACTAAACTCTTCAGATGCTATAATACACACCATATTCAGAGAAAGCAAACCCCCACTGTAGTTCTTGATAAAAATCCATTGCTGTCTAACAGGAAACTGAAGATGACACCAGCGTGGACACTGACCCAAAGCACAGAGCCAGAAATCCCTCCACAGAAGCAAAATAAACAGCTAACCACCCACATGGAAAATCTAGGGAAAGAACTAAAGTATACAAAAGAGGTTCGTGGAACATTTTCCCAACAGGATTTGAAGACCATTTTCTGTGGAAGAATGGGCCAAAATCCCACCTGAAAAATGCATGTGCCTAGTTTCTCCATACAGGAAAAATCTTGAAGCATTGTTACCAGCCTTAACTAAATGACACAAACTTGTTTTGAATTCTTTGTACTACTGAGGAGAAACTGACGTGTTCAATCCTCATTGACAGGGTGGCATCTTATAGCACTATTAGAAAAATCAAAATGCAAACTCAAATTTGCATATTTGTCATTTCACATCAGCCCCTCCTGCTCGGATTTGTGGCCTCTGGATTCGTTATTGGAAGCATCTGAACCATTCGAGTAAACGTTTCATTATTCATCATCAGTAAGTGCTCAGGTTGAAATAGAATTACTGCTAATCCAAAAAACATCACCAATGAGTTCACATTAAATGACTTTTCTGTCACAACAAATAACGTAACAATTATTCTACTTATTCACACATTTCAACACTAACGATGAGCAAACAATAAGCCTTCACACTTTTTTACTATCCAACTAATATCTGAAGTTCAATGAAGGCATTTTAAACATTTATATGGGATTTTAACTGCTGCCAACAAGCTGGTTGGTTAACAATGTATCTTTCATTTATAGATTCTTTCATATAAAAGTATTAATGATTGTGGTTTTTTTCATATAAACATATAAATGTTTCAACAGAAAGTCCCTCATTTTGAATGTTCACAGTTTAAATCAGGAACTTAATAGCTACATTGTGTCTTGAACCTGTCTCCAGTCCCTGCTTGCGCTGAACAGACTTGCCTTGTTTTGCTGGTGCTTGGGTGAAATCCAGCAGTAAAAAACATCCCAGTGGAGGTTCACTATAGATCATCTGAACATGTTTATGAAAAAACACAATGCTACCATGCTTGTTTTTCAGCCCGCTGGCCCTTCAGTGTGGCTAAGGCATTTGTTTGATGCTCTTCTGCTCAGTACCTGTTCTGATGCTCGTGGTGCCACCGATTGAAATCAATGTTGAATGCCACAATGCTTCCGGAGACCATGCCTGTGATCAAGGTCCTGTGGAGGAAAAGGAACAAAGATTCAAACATAATTCCTCAATTACCTCAGGAGGACTCAGTGGAAGAGACTGGGCCATGAATGATTTGTTAAAATGTGTGTTGTGGTAACGAAAAAACAGGAGGTCATCAGAGCTGCAACAGTAAAATATCAAATTCCCCTCTCTGTAGAAACAGACCATTGAAATCACCCTTTCCCTCAAGTATGTAAGGAAAGCAGCTGATTTCACAGGGTCATCTTGTACTGTTGGACCCTGAGGGCTCCAGTGCTGAATACACAATGAGCAGCTGAGGCAGAATGGCCCGAGCAGGGTTCACTTGTTATCACTTCAGTTATCTATAGTCAGCTTATTTGGTTTCACAGTTGTTCATCACTGATGACTTGTTAAGCTAAACTGAAAAAGTGTATTAATTATATTTTTAACATACATTAAAGGACGGTTATGAGACTATTGCCTGGTCGTGACGGCTGACTTGTTTAAGGCCTCACTACTGGGTCAGACTGGAAGTCCCTGCGAGAGGTTTACCCTGTGGCTGTAAAGTGTAGCTTGAATGTTCGGATTCTTTAACCACTCTTGACTGCCAGGGTCACATGATTACGTCAGACCTATCGCCCTAGAGCGAACACTGTCACGTCTCTGCCGCCAACTTTAATGACTCCTGACGAATCCCACAAAGTGCAAATATGGAGAAAACATGCTGCTGACCTGCCAACGGCCTTTTGCTGTATCTGTGAGCACGCCGTCTCTTTCTGCAAAATTAATGCATTTGCAGAAGACGACGGTCGCTATGGCAACATGGGTTCTTATTCATGGAAAAGACTGGTGAAGTCCCAACTAAAATGCCCAGTGATGTACCTGGAACCATGTTTTTTTTATGAGCCTACATAAATATACATGGGTTTGCCAAGTAATTCTTCCAACCACATATGCCCACCTACAGATTCTGTACATAAATGGCATAAATATCCTCATGCTTACATGTACATTTAGCCTGTAAAAAGCATCTGAGTATCTTTTCTGGCTGATTTCTGATGTTCTGAGATGAGTGACTTAAGTTTTCTCTTATGTTTTGAGCACAGTGCTGCCGAGATGGTCAAACACATTACAGCTCTGAGGCATCAGTCATGCCTTCTGGCTCCACCATGATGTCTCTCATTAGTCAAAGTCTCAGGCTGTATGTACAGGAGATTCAAAACAATCACTGTAAAAACTGGTGTTTGGGTCAGCTCTCCTTTACATACAGAACTTTCAGTCGGCAACCCATTATATGTATGTAATCTGTCTGCTCTGACCTTTGGTCATGTGAGAGGTCCATGGCCCGGATGCCTGCATCACAGCCAGGGTAGACACAGAGCTGCTTGAAGTCACAGGCCTGCCACACCTCCACCACACCGTTATCCCCACCCGTCACCAGGTTGTGGCCGTCGCTGCTCAGGACAATAGCCTGAAGATATAGAAGGGCTTCAGCATTTAAAATAGTAGCAATCAAACTCTTCTCTTAGCATTAATTCCACATGCATTATTTTGACACAGGCTTATTAGCTAATTTATTTTTTGTGTGTTTCCATCTCACCTTGGTGGAGTCGTTGACTTCCATCTGTGCCAGCAGTTTTCCATTGATGCTGAAGTTGCAGAAACGGCCTCTTTCGTAACAGACGATGCAGTGGCCCTCGCTGGACACAGAGATGAGCCGGGGCCGCTGAAAATGATCAGGAGCCTCCAGAGCCCGCAGAAGGTCTCCTGTGATGGTGTGGACCAGACATGGACCCTCTGCCAAAGCAAAACACACAGAATTCCAAATAAATTCTTGTCTCAGCATGGTGTGAGAACCGTTTATTTTATTTCCATTAGTAGACTAACCTTTGGCTCCACTGATGACCAGGCCAAGTTCTGCACACACGGACACACATACAACTTCCTGGTCGTGGCCTGTCAGAACGGCTCGAGGTGCCGGGTAGTCACCTTCAAAGTCAGACATACCACAAATCAAAAAATTTCAGTAAGTTATTTTGCAAACAAACAAACAAACACCAGCTATCGCATAACGTCCTTGGGGGAGGTCCCTTTGGATTGTCATGCAAATGCAGTCATGTTTACTGATGATCATCAAACGACTTGATTTCTCCTCACGTCACATGATTGATGATGGCCAGGGGAGAGGTTAGTGAGGGGAGTTTCCCAGCAGTCAAACACAAATGCAGATTAAATTATTGTGCAGCAGTGGTACTCTTACGGACCACTAATGGTAAATAAGCCCTAATCATTGCTATATGTTCTCTGAACACACTGGCTCTTTGCTGCAAATTGGTGTAATTAGGTCAGAATTTAATTGTGCTAAAAAAAGTTTTTTAAAAGTGCTAAATAGCAAACCTAATGGAAAGAAAATAGGAATTTTAGGTAAAATTAAGAAAAAATATGGGTCCTTGCTATTTCCTACCTCTCAGTGAAGAAAACGCACAGAAGTACCGTCAGTTTTGTGACATTCAGTGAATATAGTAAAAGTTTCTCTGCCCACCAGATGACAGTTTTGTCCTGCTCGATGACAGGGACATGTCAGACTACCACCCCCCTCCCTCTACACTTTCATCCTGTCCTCCTCTTCCAGCTCAGCTGCTTGGGTCCAGTCAGTGAAGCTGGACTGTGATCGATGCAGTAGGGTCCCCCAGAGAGCTGGACCTGAGCTGGCTGTCAGCCCCAGCACCCTGTGTTGAGGGGAGCTGAATAGGACAAGTGTCAGAAAAAGTCTCCAGAGGGGGAAAGAACCTTGTGCAGCTCACCTACCCGACAAAAGATTCAATCAGTCTGCACTGCGCCACCACTCACCCTCTCTTAGCCCCTGGGACAAGCTGAAGTCAGCCACCACAATTACCTGGTAAAAATATCCCCTTACAACGGTGTGATGGGAGTCGAAGAGGCTGGACCGTGATTGAGCTGGAAGGCGTTTTAATTACTGCACAAGTGCCCGTCCTTTTGGGGTGTCGGGGCTGGTAAAACATGCTCACACCTCCTTCCCTCAACATTAGCGAAAATAGACATGAAATCAGCAGACTGGATTGAATAAGAGGATAAAGAACACACGAAAAATGCTACACGGGACACCTGGCTATGTAATGCCATTCATATTTAAAATAGATTTTCAAAGCTAGTAATACAATTCTTTTTCAAATAAATCAACATTTCTTTCTTCTAAAGTGTTGCTTAGCAAGACATATATTGATCCCATATTGACAAGGGCTCAGATTTGGTGAAAACATATTCTTTCTGTTCCGCCAGACGATCTATGCAGCTTTTGTCCATTGCAGTGTACCTGCTGAATGGCAGTGTGAATATCAGGGGAATACTGTTCTCCTGCAGCAGCAACACAAGTGCAATTGCCCCTTGCTAATTGGAGGCAGTCAAGCTGAAATCCTTAATTAACTGTTTGAGTTCCAGTGAAGTTAATTGGAGAAAATTCACAACTAATTTTCAGACATGAATATCAATGACAGATGTGTGTGTGTCCACAGCATTTGTGGACACACGATTAAAAAAACAATAACATGCACAAACATCTTTCATGCGATAGAGAGCTTCTTATTTGTACCCTTATGCATCGCCCGCTACTGCTATTGTCTGTCATCATGACGAATTAGTAAGAGCACAAATAATCGGTGAGAAAAGTCAAAACCATGCACAGACTTGTGCCGTGTTGATAGAAGAAAGGAAATCCGGGGTGCTCCATTTCCAAGCAACACACGCCAATAGAATGAATCACACTAATTTATTACAGCCACGATGCAGATAATTATCTGCCTGTTGCCTCACATTTGATTTCATAGGCAGTGTTGCTCAAGTTTACTTTTTTTTTTTTATTAATTTGAAATTTTGAGTAATACCAATTATTCTTAGTTTTTCAAATAGGTGTCACTAAAATTCATATCTGGATGGATATGTGTTCTCTGCTAACCATTATGGGTGTTGTCGCCGATGATGTGGTGTCTGCCACTCCAGTACCACAGCAGAAGAGTTGCATCCCTGGACCCAGAAACAATGTAGCAGTCTCCTCCGATGTAAGACTCTGATCTGGCCAGACACGTCACCACATCCCAGTGGCCAAAAACTATCTGCGTCAGCTTGCCTAAAGCAATAAATACAAACAACACTTTTGAGTTTCGCTCACTAATAAGGTGAAATAAATTGTGCAAATGACCTCTAGTTAGTTGCATTGACCAATTATAGCATTAATTATTAATAATTTTCCTTACATGTAAATGAGCTAACTAAAATACCCCAATATAGTTTTACAACTGACTGGCCTTATAGTGTTCTGTCCTCCACACATCAGCGCACACCTTTATAGAAAATAGAGTTTACACTCCAGCCTACCTGTCTCCGAGGAGTACACACGAAAGCTCTTGTCCCAGAAGCCACACACCAGTATGTAGCGGTTGTCAGCTGTCACCACAAAACAGTGTGAGGTGATCTGGATGCTCTGGTCCACTAGGTCTGTGATCTGACGCTTGTTGCTTCCAGTATTGTTGGCTGTAACAAGTGGGGGGGGGGAAATTTAGCCTTTAGTACATTTTACTGAAATTAGTTTTGAACAAGAGAAAATAAATGGATTTACTCACCAACTAAAGAATCCATTTCTATAGGGAGGTGATGGGCTTGATCCAGAGAGTAGCCGGGTGCTCCTCGGAGACCTCCATTCAGGCAGGAATACATGCAGAACTGTATCAGTGAGGCTGTTTGTAATCTCTGCGCGTGTTTCTAAACACCTGTTCTCTTCAGTGCCAAATGTAATTGTCTTCCAGCAAATTAGGGTATTTCTGGCCTTTTTTGTTTTTAACATAGCATCAAACTGAATGTAAGGATGTTTGAATGGGGGCTATCTGCATCTGGAGCCATTTTTAGCTTAAAAAAAATGGGCGCAACTGAAGGCTACATTATTGTCATTATTGTGAAAAGCTTTCCCCTCCCCTGACGGGATGGCGAGCTGCTGCAGCTGCATTCATTAGCGTGGCTGCAGCCACACGGTGCGGCTGGACTCTTTGGTCCTGAGCTCAGTGTGTTTCTCCTGAGACAGATGGGGATGTGTGAGGAGAATGTGGTGCAGTTGCGACCTAATTTCCCAGGTAACCAGTGCATTGGCCCTCTGACCTTTAGGTGAGGCCGGTTCTCAGGGAGGGACTCTGTGGGTAATGTTGTTCGCACACGTCTGAAAAGGAACATGTGGAAACACTCATGGTCAACTTACCTAGGAGGTACTAGGCTTTCACACAGCCAGCTGGCTACAGCTCCATTATGAGGGGAGGGCAGCTTTGTGTGTGATCGTGATGAAGTGATTTTTGAGGACTACTGCTGTGGTAGGTATCACATGTGACACAGCTCATTTTACAAGGATATATTTTAGTTTCAGGACATGTGAAAGAATACCTTTTTTATTTTTATAACTCTGTGTTCTATTAAATTTGAATCTAGTTGATGGGACTATAATCTACCACCAGGCTCCGCTTACCAACAGTGTTGTTCCATCGGTTAACGGCAAATAGGCGACTGCAGGTGACAGTGACCACAGCAGGCATGGTGAGGTGGGGGAGGGTGTTTGCCGCCACATGAGTTACAGGTGAATTGGACGGAAACTTCAAAACCATGATGACATCCTGCTGCATCTGGTCCTTGAACATGAGAGGACTCTGTTAGAAAGAGAAGAGAGGAAAGTGGGCAAACGTAGAAAGACAAAAAGGTGATGAAGGGGTTTAAAAATAGAAGGTATGTAGAAAAATATAGGAAGGAATTAATAGAAGGAAGCAATTAGAATGTAGAGTAAAAACTAGGTTTCACGTTTATATGATGTGTGTTTTGTTTATATGTATATCACAATGTTTAAAAAAAAAATAACCATTTTATGTCTTTAAAGGTGTGCTAAGTTATGTGTAATTATTCTTGGAACTTGAATCTTTAATAAGTTTCAGCTCTGATTTCCATGACAGAAGTGGACAAAAGTCATGTCTGTTGTAAAAGGAGAAACCAAAAAAAAAAAGGCCCAACTTACGAACTTTTCATGTGGAAATAATAATGAGGGCCAGGCTGGCTATTACAAGAATCTGGTCTTTAGGCAGAAAAATGGAGCTTCTAGGCCAGTAGGGAGCACTCTTCCCTTTAGCTCACTGAGTCAGAGTGCAGCAACACTTGTAAAACATATTGAAAAAAAAAAATACTGAGAAAAGAATGGGTCCCTATAGTGCCGGTCTGTTACCTAAATGAGGTAAACCATCTAAAATATTAGCCTTGTTTATAAATAACATCTTATAATGAGACTAAAGTGTAAAGAATCTAAAATCCTGCGTTGACACACAAACACAGGCACGCAAACCCGCACAATTCATATTTGTGTAAACCCACGTATTCTCCCTCACCACCAACACCAATAGAGTTGAAGTCGGATTTTCCCAGCATGCTTGGTGTGCTCACCAGGTGCATGGCGGAGCTGCGTGGAGGATGTGGCTCAATAAGCAACTGAGATGGCGTCTGTCCAAAGTGCTGGATCTGTGCCTCTGTGGCCTGCAGGAAAGAGGAGCGAGAGAGCAAGAGAGAGAGCACAGGAGGGAAAGAGAGAGAGGCTGTCACAATCAATATGCATCAAAGTGATGGGTCAATGCGTTACTTGACAATGCAAGCAAATCCTAACTCAGCCATGCCTCTCTTTGAGGAAGGGGGGAAGGCAATGGGGGAAAGGGGAGCTCTCCCAATCCCCCTTGTGCTCCCCCTTCCCCCACAGCCTGCAGAGTCATCCAAGTGTTAGTATGGAAGAGACAAGCCTTTTCCTATTAACATGCTTCAGTTAACCATTCCCATTTCCAGTCACAGGGGCCCCCGCTGCACAAACGTTAACCTGGAGTGACATGCAGCCAGGAGTGCGGCAGACTGGCCCGTTTTTAGATGTTATTGTGCTTGAAACAAAGGAAAAAAGTCTGTCTGTGCACACACACAGCCATGTGAGGCAGAGCCACGAAATCACACAGGCAGACCAGATCTGCCCGTGGGTGTCTTGATGAAGGATGCATGATGAGATACGAGCTGAGAATGTGAATGCCTGTGTCACAAAAGTAACACCAGCAAAAGTCACACTGAGCAGAGAAAAGACAACACACAAAGAACAGTTTGCTATTATTAGAAATTACATTTCTTTTAAAAAGAAAAAAATAATGTCCTTTGACTTCAGTAAGTGGTGAAAAAATAAGCAGCAGGAGTTGCAGAGCTTGACTGAAAGTGGGGCACTTGATGTTCGCAGTGATTGATGTGACTGGAGCCACTTCCACCATCAGAGGGGAGCTTGTAGATGTCTGTCAATGCCACAGCGCACAATGGAACACACATCAGTCAGCCTAACGCCCGCCCGTCTGACTGCTGGGGTGACTAGCCTTCATTTTCCTCGGCCTGTACACACTACTCACTATCAAAAGGGCCTATTGGGAGGCACATGTCACATGGGAAGATGTGGCGCAGGAAGTTTGGAGGTGATACTGGATTGGGACAGGCCACCTGCAAGCCAAGGAGTCATCCCCCCAACACCCCCGATCACTTCCTATTTTCTACAGCACCAAAATAGGCTCCGCCACCGCTGCTGTGCGGTGGTGGAGCAAAGCAGCACAGCAAAGTTTCATGTGACTTGGTGAGAACATTTGGCAAACATTAAGTGCTCGTCCTCTTTTCGTTTTACAAGCCAGTCTGTCAAGTCATAAGCGCCTGACAATGTGGCAATTTAAGGTTAGGTTTAAGACGAGGGTCACCATGTCGAAGCGAGTTTGGGAATTTGATACAAAGATGAAGACCATGTGGAAATCATCACCATATTTCTTGTGATGGTTGTATTACAAAAGGAACATTCTGGTAGTTTCAGAAAAACCTGGTGTCCAGTATTTTTTCCATTTTTTCTTACTTTTTTCCAGGAAGATTTTGTCCAGATATATTTGTTTCATATTAACATAAGGTTCAAAACAAGTCAATATATCTTAGGTGCCTCAACCTTAATCCTTTCTGATGTTTGTCAGAAAAGTATCTATCACAGCATGAAATGGGAAGCACTGATCTTTCAATTGATTGCTTTATGTCATCCCCCCTTTTGTTTTATTGCTAACAAAACTTATTGCCAAATCGATGTGAAAGCAATGGCTATGATGCTTGACTGAGCACCTAATAGTCAGAAGAACACTTCATGTGTGCACATTTATGTCCTTGCTCAAATGACCACCACAGAGAACGATCCCCAAACAGCATATTCAGAAATGTAGCCATTTTAATTACCAATAAAATGTGCTTAAGTCTATTTTAGCTGGGGTTAAATACTAACAGAATTATCCTAGGGTGTTTTTTGATTGACAGATATATAGTTGACATGTGAACCACTGTATGGGGCAAAAATGTTTCAAGTAATGTGTGATTACAAAACATACATATATGGTGAACATTTGAAAGAATTCTTTTTGTCACTGAGGTCAAGTAAAAACATACCCATATTTTAACTACTCTGTGAATATTATGGTGTGATTAATGTTGCTTCAAAGCCCTTCAGTGGCTGAAAAAAAATACACCGTCTTTGTTGCAGAGGGGGCAGGAGAGGAGGAACAATGTCCCACTGATGAATAATTTGTCCGTTGATTTCTGAGTGACACTCTGGGGTCTGAATCAAGGGGTTGCTGTCATGTTTTTCCGTAAGAGGGGGCTGTCAGGAGGAACAACACAAAGGAGGACTGCTGTTTGGGCATTGTGCCCAGTGGAGCTGTCATTGTACTCAGGCCTGGCGACACATCAGAGTGTGTCATCGTATCTACCTGAAGCATGGGCGGAAACCATCTCTCGTGACCTCTGATTCCTTGACATTTCAAATGTCTTAATTGTTGCGGCTAATGCCAGATCCATAGCTTCACCTGTCAGGCCATGAATGAATCAATACCCTGGAGTCAATCGTCACACTTCAGCAAGTCTCAGCAAGACATTTATATGGCATTTTTCCACGCTGCACCTCACTGACTCAGACCAGCCTGTGTGAAACAGCCAACAGCAGTAGGAATGCAGTTTTTTTAGGAAATCACCACAACCACTGCCATAAATGCATGCAGAATAACATACAGTAACTTTGAAATACTTAAATTATAAAAAGGAACTTACATGCATGCACCAAATGTTATTCTACAGTTATAAGAGGATGTTCAAATTTATCCATTTTGATAATGCAATTTTAAGAATATTGCATCCTACACGAGGGTTACATTTGTGACAGAAAGAATGTAACATGAAATTAGTAATAACTGAAGGTATGAAGGCTTGTCTTAATTAGCACTCATCATATCAACATTACATCAGTTGCAATTAGCAGACCAATTTCTATTTCCTACAAAAACAACAACAACAAAAAACATTCATATGTCACAATACCATCATCTAGGCTCAATTAGAGTGTCTGAGAAATTGACTTCTTGTGCAACAGTGCTGTCATCTCTCAGGGTAACAATCAGGTGGATGACAGCCTAAAACCCCCTCAGCCTGATGCAAATTGAAAAAAGGCAATGTCTAAACCTTTTCAAAAAGTGACGAAAACTGAACACAATATGGTTTAGTAATTAGATCAGCCAAATCTTCTGCAGGTGATTTGCATAGTGGTCACTTGATAAATAAAGGCACCCCTGGAAGTGACAGTATATAAATGACTTGTTTTGCAGACAGCAGATGGTGGATATCACAGGAGGAGACAAGCTCACACTGGAAAGTACCACAATGCACGCCAGCTGCTGCAGTCTCTGTTCCCCTTTCCCCTCTTTACAATTAGGCTACCCAGGACTTATACATCTCTAATAGATATGCAGCTAATTAGTTAAGGACAAGATATCTCACTTCATCACCTATATTCTGTTTGACCTTTGACTCCTGAAACTAAGTGAGCCACAGAAGGTGGCGAAATTGCTGTAGATGCAACTAAAAGTAAACCAAATGATTCCAAAATAACAACAGTAACAGTAAACCAGTAGCTCTGCACAAAACTCTCAAGTTTAATTTGTGTGACACAGTTGCTGACTGCCAGATGCATGACATGAATGTTCCCAGAGCTGGAGCACGTCAGGACAAATACAAACAGGAAGTTGCTACCTCATGATCAAGAAAATAAAAGTGTAATGGGCTTTTGTCTCCGTGGTGATGCGTGCGTGCCATACCTCTCTGAGTGAAGGATCTGTGATGCTGTCCAGCCTGGTGGCGCCCTCGTAAGTCAGGTAGTGAAAGACGTTGAGGGCACGAACCGCTTCAGGGCCTCGCTGCTTGTAGCCAAAAATAAGGTCAATCCACTGATGCAGCTGACTCGACACAAACTCGCTTTCCAGGGCCTGTCAGAGGATTACAGGGCAAGTGGAGGTGAGAGGGACCCCAACAGCATGTGAACAGGATAGCAAAAAATAAAATCAAGTAGCACTTCACTTTAATGTCATAAAACCAATTGAGAAATGTTCATGAAACAGCTGTCCATGACCATATGACCATAAATCATATAGAGCGCATTATGGCGCAATCACCAACACAGACACAATGTAGTCTTTGCTGTGTCAGCAGCAATTATAGGCACCTTTTGGGCATTCACATTTGGTTCATGTTAAAATTAATCCAGGTTCATCATCAAGTCCAGTTCAGGCATTGATTAACAATTAAGAAAATGTATTTCTGTTCCTAAAACGAGCTCCTGTAAGCGCTAACTTAATGTCAGAATGCAACACCCTCTGGTCACCTTATGAAATCAAGCTTTCTTTGATTATGAACTTGATTTCTTATGTAATGATACAGAATATTTTTGGATGAGATTAAACTAATTATTCCTATATAAGCCATAGTGCAGGTCCCAATATATTGCTGCAAATACATAGTGGAATATAATTCCCATACACGCTGCTTTGCTGGAGGAATTTACACTCCTCCCCTCACATCAGGAACAACAGCCATTACCAAGAAAGCCTGCTCAAGCACACAGAGGCAGAGTTTGCCACAGGGCATATCACTACAATTGAAAGTGGCACATGCAAAGATGGGAAGTGGGAGGGAGGAAGGGATGGAGAAGAAGGAAAGGGAGAAAAAAGAGAGAGGGGGAGGCAGGGGGCAAGATTCACTGACAGCAATGAAATAATAGAGGAAGTGAGAGAGTGGGCAAGTGAGGAAGCCGAACAAAAGGACAAAAAAATGCAGGCAGGAGGACTGTGATTTTCTGGGACAGACACTGGTCTGTGGATGTAACACTAGGAGGCAACATCACATGTGCATCCTTCAACAGTGGGAATATTTTCACTGTAATCCTTTTATCATCCTCTCCTGCTTGTTTTCCAGTTGCAGACATGCCCAAAACAACTCCCAGACTCCCCATATTTCGGCTGTACACGAGCCTGATAGAGCTCGACCAGGCTGCATGTATAGCGTGCATGCTAAAAGGTCACTGCCATGAGACCAGTCCAGCTCTGTCATTCTAGTTGAAAAGGTCAAGTGTGTTCCCATCGCATCTCATAGCCAAAAAACACGACTGCAAAAAAATTATGATGCATAGGTACATGGATTTCCTGGAATTTTCAACAACAATAGTGAAGTTTTTAGGATTTTATTCAAATTTAAGTAAAATCAGAACAGTTGCAGACCACTACACACAACCCATTTGCAGACCCCTTTATCAAACCTCATCAAATATGACAATAAAAGGCTTATGTCGTCAAGTGTTTGGACAAATTTATGGTGCAGCGTGTCACAGTTTGAGTGTAAATCTAGATTATTTAGAATTTTAATTACAGCAATAAAAGCAACACAAACCACTTTAATTTTCCTTTGTGTGGATTTAAAAGAGCAGTAGGAGTAAAAAGAAATCTGGAAAACATCAGTACCTTGTGGACGGTATATTGATATATTGGCGTTCTGTGTTTTGAAGATACAGATGTGTTGGGGAAAATGTGTTCAAAATGCATCTGCATTCATATAAGTACAGGCAATTGCTATCCATCATGTAAATTTTTGTGTGATTTTTTTCTTCATGGTTGGGAGGAGAGTTGAGGTTGTACAGTAAATGATTCCAGATTTAAGGCAGAACGGAGTTTATGTGACGGCAGGAGACCGCGCTGCGCTGCTCCCAAAACATGCTGGGAATCATGGACCACATGTTGATAGGTTGTCTGTATTAAACACACACACACACACACACACACACACTCAAGCAGCCAAAATCATGAGGTCTAGTATTAAATGTAAAACCATAGTAGCAATCCTATACTTTGTCTTTTAGTGACATCACTGAGGTCAGAGGTCAAGGGTAAGGCATCAGAACTGAAGGGTGAACTTTATTAGATGCTTCATGAAAATGACAAGCAGACAGATGCATGAGAAGGTTAAGAAGAGTAAAAACTGTGAGAGATACTGCTGCTGAACAAAAAGGTTAAATGTAAATTATTCCTTTTTAAAGCTTATCTTCAACTGACAATCCTACCTCACTGTGGATCTTCATGATGATGGTAAAAACATGTCTTCATCGCTTATTCATAACACTCCTGAACACAGTTTTTTTCTTCTGTTGTCTGTAGCTTATTTAATGGATCTTGAATTATAAAAATTGACATGTCCGTGACATTTACCATCCTGTTGATCCTGATGAGGTCTTCGGGTTTCTTGGCCCAGGCTGGCAATTCCACGTCACAAACCGTGATCCTGTCTTCCCTCATCCCTAGATTGTAGCCATTGCTGTTGACAAACATCTCTGGAAGGTAGAAGAACTCGGGTATCAGTTCCTGTGTTTTAAAACGAGAGAGATCAAGAGAGTGTTCTTAACAAGGAGCTCACACTCAAGATCACATCTAATAGTGCTGTTTTTACCACGCATTCGACAGCAATTCAGCAGTAACGTGAGGATGCGGTAACAGAAACGAATCTCAGTGAGGTGAAGTGAGATTTCAAGGCAAAAGGTAAGATAAACAAACTAAACAGCAGGCCAAGAGAAGGCAGTAAGAGGTGTTGGCACAGTTATTCCAGGCAGAGGTGTTAGGTATGTTAAATGAAAGTGGAGCTGAGCTGAGCTTCTCTCTCTGGTCGCTGGATGTTTTGCGATGAGGTCAGGACCCTGCAGTGGAGGGTAAATCGGCTTGGTACACAACACCCCTGAGGCCGAGTGTGATTCCTCGCGCCAGGGAAGCAAATATGGAAACATCTTTTAGACTAGAACGGTCCTACCCAATTTAGTCCACGTGTATGTGTTCTAATCTTCTAGTTTTTAACTTGGAGAACCCTGCTAAATACTACATTATTATGATTATTTGCACAGTGAACACATTTCACATTCATGCATCTTATTCTGTATTATTATTCTGTATTATTCTTTAAAATATTTTCACCGATATCTTTCTACATACGTTCACAAGTTACCGTAAAGTAATTCATCGTGTTTGCAAAGTGCAGCACATCACAGCACCTCTGCCACTAACTGAATTTGTCAAACAGAGACCCAGCAGTGCCCCCACTACCGATGATTATGATGTACCCAGGGCGCACCACTTTGGGGGGCCAGACTGTTCTGTCTATCAAATGTGGTAATTTATGGAACAGAGTAAAACAGTTAGAGGATACCTACTGTACAGCACACCTAAAACACACATTTTCACATCTGCAATGTGTGTATTAGAAGATGTGCATCATGCTTCTTTTATGCATTATTATAACACATATTTGGAAGACATGTTTTTTTTAGCTTATATGTGATCTAACAAACATGTATATTGTGTATGTCACCATCTTATTTCGCATCTCTTGCTGTGTGCTGCATAATTGGATGTTATTTATTTTATATTTTCTGATTCTTTTGAGTAAAATATTCTGATGTGGATAGTGGAAATGGCCAGTGGCTGATAAGCTAATGACTAATAATAATTATTAATGTCTATAGTATTTTTAATACAAAATCCACAATGTACATTTTCTGGTTGCTGTCCTCAAGATCTCAAAACGACAGCAAGTGTGTAAAGCTTTTGTGTAATCAGGTATATGTGCATGAGGAATGCAGACACTCTGCACTGTCCTCATGAGAACAAACAGCACACACACACACACACACACACACACACACACACACACCACGTAAACTGTTTTCTGCCTTATAGGCTAAGATTATAAAGGAGACTGTAAATTGGTATTTTAACTCTTTGTGTCAGGTGTATTTTTTAAGGGTGTGCTTGTCAGATTCAGTGGTACGATTCAGCTTTATTTTTCCTATGGGAAACATAAGGTGAACAGTCTTTACACCTCCATAAATCTGTTGGTTTTTCAAGAGAGTGACTTTGCTGGATAAGGTACAGGCCATAACACCGCTGGTCTGCACTTGGTCACATTTCACCCTCTGCACGCGACAGGGAGTGAGTAAACCCACCATTCCTCTCCATTTCCCACACAACTACACTTTCCTTCCATTTTATCGTCTGAAAACTTCCTGCCGTAACTCACCGCCAAGCTGTTAAAACTGCCAGCTCTGTTTTCAAGCCATCCTCCCATGGCAGCCATTAATTCTGCAACAGCATCGTAATGGGCTAACAAGTCAATCACACAAGCCTCCATTGCTTTACACTGTGTCACCTTAATGACATGTTCGTCAAAATCTGTCACCGATGGAGTGCCGCTGGATTCCTACACAGCATGGTGTGCGTGTGTGTGTGTGCGCGTGTCTGTGCCCAGTGCTTCTAACTAAAAAATATTTGTCTCTGCTCATGCCGCTTAGCCATCGTAATATAGCTGTGTGTGCCCGGGGGAAAAAAAAAAAAGTATACACAATCATGATGAGGGGTGGTCAAGGTGGGGTGGGGCCTGCTCAGTATAGCCTTGTTTCCATTTGACTTGCTCTTTTAGGAGGTCATCCCCATCAGGGGTTCAGGCTCCCTCACTCCTGTCGTCATTACTGCAAGAGGAGGCCGGGGTTAATGAAGGAAAGACCCCAGTTTAAAAAAAAGAAAAGAAAAAAGCTGCCTTTTAATCAGAGGTCTGATGGCCCGCTCAGTGCACTTGGCCACAGGGCACACAGTTTCTATATTATCTTGCTTGCTATGCCTTTATTTCCTGTATAGGATGATGTACAATAGCATAATAATACGCACAATAAAATTATGCAGCTTTACTATTTTGTAAAAGCAGAAAAGTTACATCATAGCTAGTTTGCTTTAATGATACGGTCCTATCTTTCCTCAACGAGACTTTTACGCCTGTTATAGTCTGAATAATTCAAACATATTGTTGCAAAATACAAAGAATTACTTCTCATAATACACTATGAAATGCCAGCATTTTCCAGCAAAGTTCATATGTCTCTGTTAATAGATCAGTAACCATCTTATGCGAGTAAAAACAAATGTATGCAGACATACAAGTAGTTTAAAGTAGGGTGTATTTGTTAACAGGGTGGCTTTTAGCTTTCTGCCTGCGTCTCACTGTGATTGTTAGCTGCTTTCTCGCAGATCCTGGTGAGTAAAAGCCCTGTCCGTACATAAAAACTACATTTTAAATAGCTTTTGTCATTAATGCTTTATTAATTGCCCGAGGCAACATTACCCAATGCAGGGTGTGCTAGAAATATGACACTTTGAGGTCAGTGCGTACTCATGCGGCGTAGTAGGCGGTGGGCAAAATGGAGGCGAATCGTGAGGCTTCAGCAGTTTTGGTAACTGCTCGGTGGATTTGCAGGCTGAGGGAGGGCTTTGTCTTTCTCTCAGATGCAGCCTTTGTTCACACTCAGGCGTGCATGTGTGCATAAGAGACAAGATTGCTCTACCTCTGCTTCTTCTCTGCATGAGGCAGATTAAAATATGCTTTTGTAAGTGCTTGGGGTACATCTGCACTAGATGCAAATAATATATTAAAATTCTACCTTTAGATTTGTGTCATCTAACATCTTTACTTTATTGATTGGCCTGCACATTGACGAGGTATGTAAGAGGTATTTAAATTCTGTTAAGGACATGAATTTTCAGATACTATATGCCCAAAAATAGGAAACCATGGAAACCTGAAGACATCAGTTTTATTTGTACCTTAACATCAGAGGTGTCTCTCTGACAGTTTCTCCAGGATCGGCTAATGCTTGAAAAGCAACGCTCTGGGTGGTCAAATTTGTGGTTATTGGTACAAAGGAAAAAGGTGGAGTAGGGTTCCTGCAGAAAAAAACAAATGAAACATAGCAACGATCGTCATTACCCTCATGGTTACAGAGTTCATCAGGAAAAATACTAAAATAAAATATACTTTGAGATAACCAGAGTGTCGTGCAACATACATGTGAATAATCCCTCTAAATTAACCATATTATGACAGAATAATAGCATTATACGTAACAATGTAATAAATTAAAATTTTCCTCTGGAGATCTAAGCCTAGGGGAGAATTAATTAGCGTCCTTCCTGGAGTACAGTAAAGCTTAACGATAATTGGCTCAAATTTGGTATTCGTAGTCTGAGATGGAGCCCAATGCCAGTTGTGGCGGATGGATCACTCACCAGAGGAAGAAAGGGATTGTGGAAACAAACCCAGGGAGGCCAATCTAACTGCTGTCAACAGTGGGCCCTTAGTTCATCATTACTTTTCTACTAATGATGGGGAGGAGAACTACAGTATCAGCTCCTCATAAAGCTCTTTAAAATTAATAAGGTGGCTTCAGAATCAAGGAGTGGAGCAGGCATGCACGAGTATGTTATGTGACATTTGCAGAGCATTGTAAGATTTCTTCTCTTTTTGCAGAGTAAATGAGGACAGTGCCCAGTAACCTTGATGAACATTTCTCCGGCGCGCACTGAGCTGCCTGAAACGCATAAACCTGTCAGCCTCTGTAAATCATTACCCAGCCACTCTTTATTTAGTTCACATATGCCAGTTTACTGGCCTGTGAAATGTGTTTTCGGTCGAACTCGGGCCCAATCAAATTGAGATGTTGAGCAGCTTCCTGAGAGCTCAGAGTAACAACATCATCACGCCTGACAAGTGACAATCAGCTCATGCAGACTCAAAAATGAGAAGATGCGTTTGAATTCAGCTGCTTGACTAATTTAGGGATTTTAAGCGTAGTACAAGAATGAGAGCGAGGGTGCTAGAGGGAGTGATTTTACTCACTATTCTGAAAAGCCAGTGTAACGTGGAGGCAGCTGTGGAGTAGTGGGAGCTGTAATGATAGGGTGGCGCCTGCTCACTTTCCCAGTTCTCGTAGTGTTTGGCATAGAACGCTGCCCTCTTTGGATTCAGAGCCCCAACAGGCTGTAAAAAAAAAAGCAGATAAGTACATTACCTCCACAGAAAAAAAATGCATCATCCTTGTTCAGATAAATCAAATGTTTTTGTAAAATAAGACCCATGAGAAAATGGAGGCTTTTTAAGTCATTAGAGTTGTAAACCATGGAATCCTCTGGATTTTCTTTTGTATGCATTTGTAAGACACATGGTTTCAAACTTCTGAACCTTCACAACCTTCAATCCAATAAATGACTGAGCTACATTTTACAAAAGCTTGCTGAGACACCTTACATCAGAAATAGCAGATATTTTCATACAAAAATAGAAATTGCAGTCCTTACTATGAAGCAATATTCAGCCTTTTGTTCTGAGACTAAACGGCTAAATATGTAATCACCATCAGAACATTCTTTGGGGGAAAAAACATTTGACTGTTTTACATAATCTCCTGCTCACTGAAGCACCAGTGAGTCACAGGAATCCACCTTACATTGTTTTTCATGCATGATCTAACGCATAATCGTTAAAGTTTGACTGATCTTATGACCAGCCCTTCCATCTAAATTCAATTTTAACCTACTAAGACCTGAACTCTTGCATGGCATGCATTTTATTTTCTCTTTGATATTTTGGCTAATTGGCACTTGATGAGTGTAAAACAAAGAATTATCTTTTTCACATGATGTGGTTGTGATTAGTTATAATGTCCACGAGGCCATTTGTTTTAAATTTTGATAAAACACAATAACATCACTGGCCTCGCAAGTGAACACCAGGCTCTTGTTGACCAAAATTTAGTATTGTTTGTATTGTGGTATAGACAAACAAAAATGTCGTCCACACATGTGGATGCCAGGTCCTAGGAGGCTACAGATCCTAAGACATGTTTTGCAAGAATTACGACGGAAACAACCAAAATTTTCCTTAAAATATGTGAGATGGAGTAACTGAATGCTTCTCAAAATGCAAAGAAAATATATATAAAATGTTTCACACATTTTTTTTTGCTGTGCATACGCTGTTGTATGGTGAATACGACAGAGGAAACGTGGATCAGACGGGGATTTTCTGAGACACACAAAAGCTGCTGCCAATACGACCATCACATAGCTCCTGATGTGATGTTCCAAACAACCGCAAGAATCTATAATACTTTAGCGTTGATGCCTATATTTGACCTTTAGAATAATGCAAAATTAATTTATTGTTTTCAATTGTGCTGAAAAAAAAAATGTAGCCACACAAATAATCCTAATTAACAGAGAGAACTTTGTAGTGGTGAGGCAAGGGGAGAGCTCATGGCAGACAAGGAGCTTTACTCTGGGATTTGTCTGTCAGAACTCATTAATTCTCCTGAACACTAAAAAAGTTCCTGTTGTGCTGTCTGCCATCTGAAATTTACTGAGGTATGGTGGCATGGGTAAGCAGGGTGACGCACTGAGGATGGGGGATATGAGCGTCTCCTGCTAAATGTTGTGGCTAATCCATGTGGATTAACCCTGGCTGACCTGATTTACACCCAACACACTCACACCAACATTTCACTCAATGCTGCTACTTCTGTCTATAGTCAGACCTGCTGCTGATGAGCGATAAAATAAAATGGCACATAAAATAAAAACCTTAAAAAGAGGCGAATCACTATCGAAACACCTCTAAAAACTGAATACTCCTCAAAATGATTCATAGCAGTAAATCAAATTGCCTCGTTTAAGCATGCTAAGACACTGAAAACACTTTTTAAACCTCCAAACTAGCTCGATAAACAGTTTTATGTTTCCAGTAGCTAAATAACCAGACACATTACCCCTGTCATTCTCCTTGTAAAGATGCTGCCATGTTTATATCAATGACAGAGAAAGAATATTGACCAATCCTTTGGACAATAATGTTAGTACTGAACTGAAGGCTGTGTAAGATTTTAAATTCTCATTGACACGCTCACGTGGACTTTTAGCCTTTGTTGGCTGTTTCATTTTCACATGCTGTAGTCATTACACATATTTTCAGCTGTGGATATATTGCTTTCTCTGCATTTTCATCACCCTCCCAACAGAAGCGCCCCAGAGGTAGATCAGTAGTCAATATTAATTTACTTAGCTCCACTAAATGGGTTACCATGGGGGAGGGAAACTGGTAATATAATTAATGGCAGCACATGTAAGGTTTCTTAATTCAAAATTTTTGTGATCTGTAACCCCTAAACAGATTAGATGAAGTGTGTATTATTATTACAGTCTCTGTTCTCCATCACACATGTCTAGAACAAGTTTTTAAGGTTCCTCAAATGTGTCAAAATCAGTCTGTAAAACTGAATAGACTGGAGGAATCGAGATTTCTTCAGGTATAATCAGCATTTGTCGGGGGATTGCTTGATATTTTACAGTAAACAGATAAATTAATATAGTCGGTGTGCTAATAAAGCACATATACTTTGTCATTCTCATTCCATGATTCAATTATCTGTCCATGGCATTCTTTAACAGTTATGAGGTGGATTCGTTTCCGCCTGTTATCCATTTGTCAACACATCAAGAAATAATCATTAGAATCTAATGAATCATTTGGGTGCGTGAATATACCTGACATCAAAATATGCAGAACTAAGGCCCTGAGGGGGAGCAGAGCTCTGCTCAATAGCACTGTTCACAGCTGACTGGATGCCCAACCAGCAGGTAATTGTAGGTGTGCACAGCAGGTTTGTGGGGATGTTATTTGGCAGTGGAACACGGTTTAAACACTGCTGTCAATCAAGTGGCAGTCAGCTGTCGACAAGCACGCCTAATGTCTTCAAACTGTGAGAAAGTCAGTCTCTCAACATGTAGAATGCCAGTCTACTTTACAGTTTAAGCTGCCATTCCTTTTTATATATAATCACCTGAAGGTAATGATAAGCCTTAATTTACTGCTTTCTGGAGTGACAGGATAAGGATAGAGAGGACAGATCGGCACATGAAAAAATGAAAAAAAAAAACATCCTACTGTCTACTACATATCACAATAATTAATTAATATTGGAAATAAATATTTAAACATAATCTCACCCACAAGACAGTCAAACCAACACACATGCCCATTCACGTACAATTCTTTATGCAATGAAAGAGTCTCTAGAGATGGTGCTGCTGCCTGTGATCCATTATTAAACAAAAGCAGGACCATGCAGAGAGAAGTGTGGCGCCACTGTCCCTTCCTGCTATGCTAGCTGTGAACTTTTGGAGGTAAGAGCCCCGGGGTTCCAAGGACAACTGTCAGGAGACATGGGCTATGAACTCATGCTAATGAAGGCAGCTCAACCCTGTAAACAGCATGAGAAGATGTCACTGGAATACATTACAATACATAACTGTCTCCCCAGGGCAGGAGGAGTGTACATGGTTCAGCCCTGCCACCATAACCAGATGCATGCACTCACGCACACACAGTGGCTCTCCCCATCCACCTGGATATCGCTATAGTCTTCAATGGGAGACAATTGCTGACATTACTGTCGCAGGAAAACACCCAACAGATGTGTTTTGTTAAAATATTCTGAAATGGACGGCTGATTTTTTTTCCTCATTCACAGCAGCAGTCTCTTATTTCGGTAATTAGTTTTGGTCACGAGGCTGAAAAATTAGACAAAATGTTTTAAACTTGCAGGCAGAGGTTCATAGAATTCCGACGCTTTAAGGGAAAACCATGGGGAATGTGGCAGCGATAACGTGAGAACTCAATGAGGAATGTGACTGTTTTCAGGTCAGTGAGCTGCAGTGAGACAGACAGACATGGGTTGAATGAGGATGGTGAAAAAAGAAAACAGACCAGTTTGGAGTAGAGATCTGGCAAAAATAAAGCTGAACTTTCAGGGCTGCCAGACTATTGTCAGTTCTCTCAGGTGCACAGGGTCAAGTGTTATTTCACCTGTAAGATTTGAAATGATTCTTATGGCTTCTATTGGCTCTTATCAGTTTAATGGCCCTTCATAGCCAGGTAGAAACATATATTTCATGAATTTAACTTTTTGCTTTAACAAGCATGCTAGAACATTTACAAAGTGAGGGCACTATGCTCAAGAGAGTTGTAAATGGAACACAGGGGCATGAAAATATATAAGCTGATCAGAACACTTCTCTCTAAAGAGACTTCCACCCAGAATAAACATTGTGTTTTTGAAACTTAAAAATATGTACTTACTATTTTAAAAAGAAACAAATCCCCTCTTGTTTTATGGGTGAAGGATTTAACATGCAATTATATAAATTTCATAAAGAGTAAAATAAAGTTAGAAAATGTGAGTTCTGGATTTTCCATTTTTGCATTCATGTCATGAGTTTAGAATCTGCACATGACTTCTTAGTGATCAAACATGATATTGTTTCACAGGAAGGAAATCCCCTGCCATCAGGGCTAGCTGCCACATCAGCTCCTCCCACCGCCATCCTGTGCATGGCAATTAGGCCTTGGTACCTTGGAGAGATCTCTGAAGTTTCCCGGCAAGGTCAGGTCCAGCTCTTCTGATTCATAGTTGGTGAGGACCCAGGGAAAGACGGGGTACTGGTTCAGGTCGTTGTACGTCCTCCCTAGACACAGCAGACAGAAATATGTGAGTAATAAAGGCTTGGAAGGAAGCAGAGGGGTTGAACATGGGGCAAAGTACACTCAAGGCTTCAGTTACTTTAGGGGATCAGTGTGTTACATTCCAACAAGCCTCCATCCTCAGACACACTTCCTGTCTCGCTCGTCTGAGGTGAAAAATACACTGATGGCAAGCTGCGTCTGACTTTGGGTAATGTTTTCTCTGCTATGTCTGTTCCTGTTAATTGTCAACGGCCTGTGATTGCGACTTGAGGCCTGAGTGTAGTTTGTACACATCTCTAAGTTGTGATAACATAACGTGGATGTAACGAAGGGGAAATTAATTTTATAGTCCACAACTCCTGAAATGTCACTGCGGGCCTGATGGCTTGATTGGCCAGATGGTGATTTCCTCTGGGTTCTCCCAGAAAGAACATGGTTCTCAAATGTGTCAAATGAAATCCATGGAAAAAATTTAGAAACTAAACTACGTTGCCATTAATGCATTTTCTTTTGAAGATGACACTGATACAGCTGTAGTGTCACGTGGCGACTACTTGTAATCCGGGATTGTAGCAGGCCCGCACAGATGGTTTTTGTTGTTAATTTTATTGCTGAGGATAAATCAAGAATAGGCTCAAAGCAAGTCAAACATTTTTTGATTTTTTGATAGTTAAAATAATTTGCAGCAGGAGGCAGTGTTTGTTCCACTCTGGTTACATTCCTGCGACATGCGTTCTTAATATAATGAAAGTTAACACATTTGCCCTCCAAATGAAAATATTGCTTTTATTTTTTCCAGAATTGATGATCAAATGAAAAAAGATTCCTCTTCATAATGTAAAAAGCAAGTTTTTAATCTAGAGATGAATGCAATCTTCAAAGTTACACATTACTGCAATTATATAGTGTAGAGATAGATCTGCATGTTAGTTTGTATTTAAAATGCTTCATTTTTTATGAATAAAACAGGATCAATTAACACCAACATACAGTAAAAAATTATCCAAAGTGTTTACAAAGGTTCAGCTCTTCAGTAAATGCATTTTTCAACTGCTCGCAGAATGTGATCTGGCCACAAACGGATTCTAAAATTGGACTCAAGCACTTCAAAAATGAAGCCAATGCATCAAAACTGACCTCTGATGTGTCACATAACCTGCTACGCTACGCTGTGAGTTGGCTGCCCTTCACATCTGTTGGGGATTTTCAGGTATTTGTGTTACTAAATAACGTCTTTTTGTACTGCAGACAAAAAGAGAAGAATACTGCAGGAATACAGTTGAATAATTATTTAATGTTCATGCTGTGCAAAATAACTGAATATCTTCGATGCTTGTTTGATCATAAAATGGACTGAATGACTGACAGCTAGACTGTGTTAACTAAAGAGTGTAACTTATGTTACTTGATATAGTTCCTGCCCTCTCTAACTGATTGCAGCTGCAAATAACGTCTCCAGGAGATGATGGCAGCATCTGAGTTAGAGCACCATATGTTAGAAAGAATATAGTGGTAAAATGCTGTCCATCTTTGTCCTTTGGCCAAACCCCTACATTTTCTTTCAAAGTCAGTTTTAACACAGTCTTTGAAAGAAAGGTATATAACATGGTTTGGTTTCATATTTGATAGGAAAAACTCGATATTCATCCAAGGTCAAGTATTCCACGTGTAGCAGTAGAGCAGTACAAACTAGATTTGGTCATGACCAATTTTGGGTTACATCAATTTTCTTTATCTCAGAAAAAAACATTCACAGAGCAGTGGTGTCTAAATCTTCTCCTCTAAATCTAGATAAAGGCATGATAATGTGTGACTGATTAGTTAGTCAGAAGGATGTTATGGCGTATTTAGGGTCTCTGGGAAGCTAGAAAGCGTAATTATCCAGGTTAACGCCACAGAATGAGGAGGAAGCAGTGGATGAGTGCAGTGGAAGAGTACATGATGCTTGTGTGCTTGAACCCACCGCGTCTGAGGCCTGATCTCGACTGGCAGGATGTTAATAACTGTGGAATAGTGTTTAATTAGAAGAGTGTTTCCCGTTCGCACCTCTTCTCTACACTTCACCCACCGCCTGTCTGCCTCCCTACTGACACTGCTGTCAGCCCAGGTCATTACCCGGGATTTTTAATGAATTTTGGGCATGTTTTTCAGTCTGCCTTACATCTAATTAGTTGACAATAATGTATCGAACTGAGGCGCGAGCTAAATATAAATATGCATGAATATTCAGCGGGAAAAAGAGGATGACACTTTTCAGAGCATAGTGTGCTATCGCTCTCGCCTCGCCTGTTAGCTGCAGTTCAGATCAGAGAGTCGACAACAGAACCTCTCAACTCTGCAGACACACGCATGCATGCTCTCAAAAAAAGCCAGGCACTAATTATCTTGCAGAATATGCTGTTGGGGCTCTTTGTTTCAAACAGCACATTCCTCCAGAACAGTGGAGTTGAGAACCACTTAAAGCTACTGGGGATTCTTAAGCAAGTTTGACATACCTGAGGCCATTTATACCATGTTTCCACAAGTGCTGGCATGTACAGTTTATTGATCCTGACAGCTAAATGTAATGTCAATAGATTCTAATGGTGCAGATATTCCTACAGATAATAGATTAAAACTCAACACTTTCACTATTTCTAAGTTTTGCCTGGATGAGGAAAAAAACAAATCAGAACCTATCTACTTAACTGATGGCTGCGGTAAAGAGAATATATTATTTCCCTATCTTTACCAACTTCAGAATAAAATAGCAAGTTTACATTTAGTAAGACTTACCTGCAATGGTGTTTAGAAACATGAGGTACTCGAAGTTGGAGATCTCCCTCCTCTGCCAGCGCTGGGTCATGTTAGAAGATTTGAAAAGCTGCCGAGGTGTCGCCAGGGAAACGCGCCTGTGAAAATCATTTAAAAAGGTCTATTAATGCTTAAAAACACCATACAACTCATAGGAAAAGTTAAAAAAGAACAACTAAACAACAAAATCTGGAAGAAAATGTACAGTGTTTTCTAACAGTTTACGAGATGCTTTTAGCACTTTGACAGTCTAAAGTGTCAATCTATGTTTTCCCCTAAGGTCAATGGCCTAGTCGCAGCCGTTCTCTGTATAATCTTCTGCAAGAGAAATAGGTCGGTTCAGTGAGGGTCAACGCACATTCAGTGACCGTAGCAATGAGATTTCAAATGAGTGTGCTGCAGGCCAGGCCGCACAGAGGCCCCAATCGCAGGAGAGTGAACACTTGCCACAGAGGAATTACAATATTACACATATTTATCAGTGTCACTGGATCAACTGGCTTGTCCCACCTGGCCTGTGGAAGTCCATAGCTGGTGCCCACTCCCACTCGAGGAAGACTGTTGACCACTTTCTTTACTGTGGCCTGGTCAGGAAAGTTGAACATGACTGATGCTGTTAAAAAAAAGTAAATATCAAATAATGAATATGATTGGATATATAATATAGAAGGGTAGACTCAAGATTTTGCGGTGCTTTAATGGGCACTTCTACTCACTTCTGTTGGCCATGAAGACCTCCATGGCTGTGTTCTGCAGAAGGTAACGTCTGGAGAAAATGGCCCGAATCTCACTGAACATCCACTTCCCATGTAAACCCTCAGTGTATGCCAAGACCTACAATGGCATGAAGGAAATTCAGTTATAATACTTTTATAAGCAGTTATATCCGGTTATTAATCACAAAGAACACAAACTAAATACTTCAGGCTAAACATACCAGTCATTAAGTCTTCTGACATCAGTACTACAATCCTAGGTTGTATCCACCGACATTCAAATGGGATTTTCTTGATATTTCCTCAGAATGTGTCTCTGTTGCTCATTAGATCGAGATGTATAGAGTAAGAAAATCCCTTGGGCCAGTGACACATACACAATCAATAAAAGCCATCACATTTTGCCAAGTAGGCTGCATACAAAGGATCAGTATAAGTAGCATCACTGGGGCTGCAGGGCCACACATAGAAAACAAATACAGTCATTCTGACAGGTGAGAATAGTCCCCCTAACACCCCTCTCTCCCTCACTTCCCTCTCACTTCACTTTGACTTAACAATTTTGTCCAAGAGTAAGAGCCCATGAGCAACCTCATCACCTCCCCAGGTTATAATCACACATACGTTAAGTGTGATAGAATAAAGATATTACCAGGCAACAAAGGGGTGAGGCCCTACAGTGCATTAATATCAGGTGGTGGAAAGTGCAGAGGGAGGGAAGCCAGAGTGAGATGTTCAGCTGGGTTAGGTCTGATGCTAATGCTCATTTAAAATAGTGACAGGCTGGAAGAGTACAGTGCAACCCGTGCTGCTTTAATTTCTCCCTGGAATAGCTCAGGCCGACCTCCGTGCCACAGCCAAAATCTCTAGAGTTCAATTAAAATTGGATTAGGTAGAGATGCTGGATGTGCAGCACGGCATCTCTGATGCTCTCCTCCCGGTAATGCCCCTGCCTGACATCTCTGCAACCCCCCAACTCAAACAGTTGTCATAGAGACAGCACAGCCCAGAGCTGCCTGGGGTGGGATGAAGAGAGGTGAAGTGGGAGGAAAGGATGTGGAGCTGTGGGCAGTGTTGAAGGGCAGCAGCAGCTCAATAGGATGCTGGGTAGCTTTTATCCCTCTTCTGCTCTGCAGACAGATGTGCAAATAGTCTTTTGAGTACGATGCTGTGAGGCCCAGTTGTACCATCACTGAGAAGCTGCCATTTTTAATTCTATCTATAAAATACAGAAAAGAAACTAATACAAAAAAATAGTCTACGGTATGGATATTTCAAATTTTCTAGAAATGAAAAAAGCCAGGGTGTATATATTTGTTGCTGTGACAAAGTATAGGCCAAAGGGCTAGCTGTCAGCAAAAGAGAGGCTAAAGAGGAGAAAAAAAAAGAGCCGATTTCAAACAGCCCAGATCAAAAAATTTGTCATAACAACAAAGCTTTGGTCTAAACCAACACACAGCGGCCCCTGCAGACTTGGGGATTTGACAAAGCCCAGCCCTCATTTTTGGAGGCCCAGCTGTAAAAAATGCCATTTAATGAACCTGTCTGCTGAAGCTGTCCCCTGCCTGTCAGAGGTGTCAGCCAGTGACAAGCGCTTGGGACCGCCGCCTCCAGTCACAGACAGGCCTGCCAGCTGGAGACTTCGGCCCCAATCTAATCACGCCACCAGGACGGGACCGGCACTCTGCGCTTGGTCTGTCACGCTCTGGGCTGAGGGAGCTAGGAGGGGTTGGGTGGAGGGGGGGGGTCTCTGTGTGACCAACGAGCACAGCCTTTTGTTTCCATGCAGGTCCCTCCATGCAGGCTCATTAGGAACCACAGGCGCATGCGCCAAACCAGCCAGCTGCAGGAAGATCTCTCCCTAACGCATAATAGCCATAATGCAATTTAACATCGCTGTCCTCCCTTCGTTTTATTCCTGTCCCATTTATGGCTGACTTGACCAGAGGGCAGACTACATCCTCTCTGTAACATCACAGTTGGAAATCAGGAAAATGACTGTGGCAGAAGAGATAAGGACAGGCACAGGTGACATGAGGTTTTAGGCAGAAACTCACATATAATAATGTGCAGATGCTCAAATGGAGCACACACTTGAAAGAAAAAAGAAGCCACTTTATGTATGAAAATAGATTTTAATGATGCCTGACTTCTCAATAAATTTAACGCCACATTGGTGGAGACACTATGACAGATGATATTAATAAATCTAATGAAGCATTTTCTGGAACCTGATGCTATTTTCTCCGATACGGTGCAATAAAGTCCCCCTGCCCTGAATTTTCACTGAAACAGAAAAATAATGCAATTCAGTGTGACCTCCAAGCCAGCATGACTGATATATTTATACGAAAGTGTGGCACTCTTGACAACCTGGTATCACAGGACCTTCGCTGCATTCTTCAAAGATTTGTCTAATAGGCTTCCACCATAAAGCCCCGCGAATGCAGGGTCCCAGGCGGCCAGAGAGAACAGCGCGGTGGAAGAATAAGGGGAGGATATGAGGGGCAGTTCCATTTTGAGTGATATGACTACTCCCCCAGGAGCAAGTGGGATGGATTTCACACACAGCAATTTGGAGGATCAGCACACACTGTATTCAATGGCTGACCCCAGGCAATATTGGCCAAGTCAGTGAAGAGGGTGAGCAGAAGGCGGCAAATAAGGAATAATAAAGCACGGTTAGGATGAGTGAGAGAGAATCAACATAAGAGAAACTGAGGTAAAGGTAAAGTAGGTCAGTATGTGTATATATATATATAAATATATATATATATATACACAGTATATATATAAAGAATCTCAAAAATGAGGACAAAGGGAAAACAGTATCAATACAATAAATGCCACTTAACATAAATAAGTAAAATTACCCTCAAAGTTAATGTATTCCATTAAACTTTTGTGATATAAACTTTTATCATGCCGTGCAAACTTTTAGCTGTGTGTTTAAATTCACACTAAATTTTAATTCAGTTCACACTCTGCCAAGATTTACAGCATATGCTCAAGCATCAAAACATGTTACTCATCTGATCTGCTCTTAATGTGACAACTGTTATGGGGTATGAAAAATAAGATAGAAGGCTGAGGAAAAAAAGGAGGAGAAGAAGCAAGCTTCCACATTCCACTTGGCTCCTTTGGTACCCATATCTCACCCTTAATAAAGTAGCAGCCTCCTAATGCAGGTATTGGGGGGGAACAAGATACAGATTTGCATAATCAGTGTCACTATACATTTGGGTGGGAGCTGGAGTGTAGCAAGATGACACAGCTTGGGTGCTCTGGCGAGACCAGTGGGATAAAGGAGATGAATATGCATTAGATATCCTGGCAGTTCACTGCCCCAAATGTCCAGCCAAGTTTGTCAATAACGTTCATGTCAGGGATAGTATTTCACGCACATTAGTAGCCCTGTGCTGCTGTCTTCAACACTGGCGTGGTAGGACAGGTGGGAGGAGCTGCTTTCCTAGTATGCACCTTTACTTAAAGAGTCAGGGCTCGTTATACTGCCTATGTTCAAATGTAAAGCCTTGAGAAATGTTGGCAAAAAAGTAGAAACAGGGGAATGAGACGTTTGTAGGTTTTTAACACAGTTTTTCAAACTGTGTTAACATACAGTTTTGCATAAAAGATCTACTGGTAGTGATTTTTCATATATATACAGTGTATATATATATACAGTAAGTGTGTGTATATATATACAGTATATATATACAGTAGGTGTGTGTATATATATATATATACACACACACACACACACAGATATAAACATGAAGACACTTAGTGAGTACATCATCCAGATAAACAGCTTGAAGACGCCTTCACTAAGGAGCTTGTGGGGAGGGATGCAGTCATTTGGGAAGGAGTCTTTTCTGCAAGCTTTTCTTAATGGGACTTTTTTCGGAGACTTGTCAGCCCTAAGATGACTGAAATCTTCCTGGCCTCGGTACTAGCTTCCTCTAACTGACACTGAGCACGCCAAGCTGATCGCATTAAATCCTTTTTGTGGTGTGTGGGCGGGGGGTAGGGGGGGTTCAAAGCAAAACAGGGAATTGAAAAAAAAAAATTAGATGAGGATGGAGAGGTGGAGAGACGGAGGAGCAGAGGGACAGAAAGAGCAAGTGGTTCAACTCAAGGGCCTGATGAGCAATGAGCGCCTCTCTCGTCTTCAATTAATCTTGTCTCTCTACCTTTTCGGTGGCATTTCCCGTAGCACCAAGTTAATAACACCACCTCCATCTATTATGCTTTTATCTACTGTTATTCATTGGAAACTGCTTAATACTATGTTACAGATTTGTCCTCCTTTCAATAATTCTGTCATTTGCGGTATATCATGTAGAAAACACACAACCCTCTTCTGCTGGACGCTCTTTGAGGATTATCATGGGTGACACCTCTGAGACACAGCCAGAATATAGAACATCATATTTTTAGGCATAAAGCGAAATTATCCTGACTTATCTGTCATTGCCAAAAGCACAACAAGCCATCCAAGGCCATAGCAAAGGTGGAACAGGTTCTTATCAGCTTCTGGGTACTAGAGCACTTGTAAATTTATGCTAATGAAGGCCCTTTGTCACCAGAGCTCTTCCCTTGGGGCAGAACAGAGTCTAGAGTATGATAATCTGGCTGTTGAGTACACAAGATAATTTGTCCTTTATCCTCATGTAATTATATATTTTAAATCTTTTTACTCATGATAATCCTGCAACCCAAGGTAACCATGTCTGTGATTCTTCGCAGCACTGGTTAACATGCACCATATTCTCTCCAAAAAAAAAAAAAAAAAAAATCACGTAGGAGTGCAGCACTGACGAATCCTGTGCTATGAGTTCTCACATCATTTTGATCCACCTTAGCAGGCAGACGAAAAGCCTGGGGGGACAGTAGACACCTCAGATAAGGGGAAACCATTGAACAGCATTGAAAAAGCCCATCCAATCTTCAAAAAAGATGGAAGAGCCAAAAAAGTTATTTGAAAGGAACAGTGAGATAGCTTTATGGATCTTTTGCTCTTCAATGAGAGACCAGACTTCTGACAAAATGCTTGGATTACTGTAATTTAACTACTGCACTGGATTAGACAATATTAATGCAGGATGTTTTCTCCAAGGTCATTGATCTACTGGGTCCTGAAGTCAGCTGACTCCTCATTTATCTCCCCAACATTAGTTTTTATTTTTTTATTGGGGTGCCCCCACAGCAGAGAAAGATGCAAGAATACATCTTCCAGAGGCATATTATCACAGGATTGTTTGATAATCAACCAAATCCTTTACTTGCCTCATCACTCATCTGACAAATACAAAACAAGGTTTTTTATAAATCTGAGTGAACTCATTTTGATACACCCAAACTGAAGGGGAATAAGTAGTAATTTCTCCAGCTATTTTTGTGCTACTATACACACATGTGCTATGTAGCTCTTTCCAAATGAACAATGGATATTATACCAAGGGAAAATAATGAAACATGTAAATAAACATGTAAAAAGCTAAAATCTTTAAAAAAGGAGGAAACGCAACAATCATTTGCATCTGCAAGTCTCCACAATGAACAGGGCCAAATGATGTGTGTTTTAACACAAGTGCTCTCCCAGTTGTACCAAATCAATTTAAGTTTCACTCAATGGAGAGGCAGTTTCACTGTTTGCATGTGCTCCTTTGCCTTGAACATGGTGTAACAATAGTCTTAAACAAGGCGTTATAAAGACAGAATACCAAAGAGGCTTAAATCCCTGGTTTCAAGAAACATTTAGGCAAAGGTTCCAAGGGATGGAGATGATGAAAGAAAGTAAGCTTGGAAATGGGTTTCTGGGATCCAGAGCCCTTATTGTACAGAAGTCACATCAAATTAATACTGAGAGCCATTTGCAGCCTTTCTTCTCCTGAGCTTTTCAGAACGGATTAAGCAATGAAAACTCAGAAATTACTAAACACCTATTAGGCTTTATGCTCACTATTCTCTTCTTTTCTTTTGAAAGTCATTGAATGTGCTTCAGTCACACCTCAGTCAAGAAGTTTACATTTTTTAATTTTTGTAAAAATTTAAAAAAAAACCAAAACTATAGTCGTAAAATAAATACGTATACTAATATTCATGTACCGATTTTACATCATTTATGATTTTACAGATATTTAGAAACAACTGTGCAGCAGTTTATTTTGATGAAGCTGGCTGTGCTATTCAGGTTGCTTCCTGAAAGCCTCGGTTTCCACGATGAGGAGGAGCCAGTATCGCTAAGGCGCTCTCAGGCTCTCTGCACCCTTCTTTGCTCTCTTCAATGCCTCTTCAAAGAAGTGCAGTGAGTGCATGAATTGTAATCATGGCTCCTAACAGGATTCGAGAGCACCCAAATGATGGCACTTGAGAACCGGGTCGTGTGGAGTTAAACGGCTGTCAAACACTCAAAGCACCCCAGCATGTGAACAAACACACAAAGGCTGGATGGGTCCACGTTTAAGGCCCTCCTACCGATTTTTTCTTATAGGCAGAGATTTAAGATGTGAAAAATGCATATATAAAGCCCTTTTGGATTCTTACGGCCAAACAGGTTTTATTATGTACAACGTCCCAGGTAAGATACTCAACAAGAAACTCTGGAATAAAATTGCAGAATGATTAAGTAGAGTGAGTTGTTGGGTGGAGAAAAAAAACATGCAAAAACTTGAGCTTTGATAATTGTTACCACCTGGGGAACCGGTCTAACAGAGTCAGAATATCTTCTGACTTTGCCTTCAGAATAACAAAAAAGACCAGCTTTGCTCCCCAGACGGGTTTAGTGACTCACCATGGCACAAGACATTTTCCGACCTTAGCCCCACGCTATTCTCCAAAAACACCCAAAAGAAACGGACCTGTGGTGTGAAGTTCCTGTGCGTGACCCTGATTAAAGTCTTAACTGGATTGAGCGCTACAAATAGAGAAAAAGAACCGTTCATTCAGCAGAGATTTTAACATTCCTAAGAGTTTATAATAACATAAATTAAACCTTTTTTCCCTTCTATAACCAGAGAAAATTGAGGATAGGCAAAACCTTTTTCACCTTGTGCGTTAACCAAAATGCTATTTGCTTTTCACAGACAGGCTGCACAAAGCCGACCATTGGCCATTGTGTTGCCGTTTTAAAAAAGCTACAAGCGGGATCCTTTCAGCAGAGAGCAGGCTGCTGGCCTGGCTGGTATACACCCAAGACAAAGTCTGCACCAACCGGGTCTGAGGTCACCCGAGTGGTGAACAAGAGTCCCTCATAATCACAGCCTCAGACTATCAACAATTAGGTAAATCCTAGATGCATTTCCACTAATTATAGAGAGTAAACAGCGCCATAACGAAAATATCAATCAAGTTCATTACAGAAAATACCATAATGACAATAATTACAATAATATCTCATTAAGGAGGAGAATGAGAGTCAGGGGAGAATTAATAGCAGACAGGTGTACAACACACTGCAATTATGGAACCTGAAATTAGTTCACTGCCTGGAGGCACACGAGAGAAAGGAGGGTTGTAAATGACGGTGATGGTGTGTGCATGCATGTGTGTGTGTGTGTGTGTGGGTCGAGAGAGGCTCAACGACAAAAAAAAAAAAAAGGAAGGAATTGCAAATAAGCAAACAAAAATGTCTTAAATGTGTAAATTAGGGAGAGAAATAAGAGGGAAAGCAGCTTTTCCCCACAGACTGGTGCCTTAGATGAGAAGAGAGCAGCGAAACGTGATCAAGGGGAGCTGTGGAGCGGTGCGGCAGGCATCAAGATGAGCACTCAGCCAGCGAGTGGCAGCTTCTCCTTTTCCAGTCAATCATTCATTACAGAGCCAAGTGCTGCGGAGGAGTGCCTCCTCTTTTTGACCTATCATATTACTGCCTCTGTAAACTCCTAATCCTCCCTTCGTTAGATGGTGTCAGCAGCAGACACGCTCGCGCCCTGCTACTGCACTCCCTGCTTAGACGCCTCTCCTGCTCGCCGAGACTGAGAAAATGGTTCTAATCCAAAATATTTAAAATTAATAAAGTACAACAGTTTTAAAGAATCCACTTATTTCCAGTGGCTTTGCTCACCTTTTACACTTTTTTAATCAACTATTTTCAGAATATTCACCAACAGTTAATTGTTTCCTTTTTCGGTTGACCATCCACTGAATACCAGTGGTAAATAAGAGTAAAAAAAGTCTGACTTCAGCTCTCCAGTCTCGCAGAGGTTGATTAGAGCATCCTGCTTCCTTCTGCCTTGGGGCTGTTCCCGAGCAGGTGAAAGCCTGGAGGCAAGAAAACAGTACATCAGCACTTCTTCATCCATCATGGCTCTTTCATGGGGAGCCCATCTCTTGTGCTGCTCTGCTGGTGCCCAGCAAGATGACTGCCATAATGAGTCCAACAGATGAAAGCTCAGCGGGACAAAACAACACTTACAGTGGCATTAGCACCGGTCTCAGGTTAGCTCTAGCAATGTGGTTTCTCAGCAAAACAGCAAAATAAAACTCAAGTTTATCAAAAGAGAATAACTTAGTAAAGCACCCTTCACCATCATGGCCATTTATGTAGATAAAATAATAAAAAAAAATATTTAAGGAAATGACAACCTTGATTTGGGACAGTTCTGTGACAAAATGATCACAGTGACACTATGACTGAACATTATCTCTATCCTTACTGTGCATCCAGCCTGCGTAAATGTGAAATAAACTTTGTGACAGCTGAGACACACCTACCACATAACATGGTTTCAATAATGTTAATTACCATATAAAATAAGCAATTGGCATCCTGCCCCATATGTCCCTCTTCCTCAGAGAGGAAGATGGAAATGAGGTCGGCTTGATTTGATTGTGACATTCTCGCCGTCTGTTCACCATAATGTGAGGCTTTGTCAGTAATAGGCTAATATTCAGCAACGCTCACCACCACCAGAACTAATGAAAGTAGACAAAATGTCTCTACTGCCATCTTTGTCTCGCATCCGCTCAGGGCGAGTCTCCCTCTTTCCCTCCTTCCCTTTTCACCTCCCCGCTCCCCCCTCCGTCTTTGAAGGGAGGGTGACAGCGGCATAAAATGGTGGTGAGCAAATGTGCCTTTCATGTGGCAGCAGTGGTGGAGGTGATGGTACCAATGTGACCAGTCTGTAACCATCACCTTGAACATCCTGCAAAGAAGTGATGACACAGCAGTGCAGCTCAAGGCCAGTTAAGACCAGTATAAGCCTTCAAAATACAGCAGCCTGTGAAGAACAGCATGTTAAAATCATTTCAGTGATGCTGATTCAATCTATCATTATTGGTATTACTAGAACTAAAAACGTGTGGAAAAACTCCTAAAACATCATCTTGAAGATCTTGAACTATGTCCACTATGCAAGGAAAAGACCTCAACTCAACTTCCCTCCTCTTCCATTGTGGCTGAATCATTCAAAAGGTCAACAGCTAACCCTAAGCTAAGAGGACGATGAAACAAGGGCATAAATCACAGAGCGAAACAAGGAAGACTCCTCCGATTCATTAATGGAAATGATCTGTCAATATGCTGGAGTCAATTCACACGTGTCAGCTGGGCTAGGAACACAATGGGCCGGCCAACTTATGAACTCCCTGCACCACTCCACCGAGTCCATAAAACAACTGGCATCGCTGCTGGGGAGCACCCCGAGACACCGCCCACTTGCACAGACCACCAGATGACACAGATGGGGCAAAAGCAAACAAAGACGAGACTCCTTTTGTACAATGAGGCACCCTTTTCAAAAGCCATTCATGCAACAAATTGGGGAAATCTGGCCCAGCAACACTCCGAGTTTGCTCTTTTATTAGTGTGAATCTTACGTCACAGTAAGTGAAATCAGATTTATGGCTCTCTGCTACAAAATGTGGTTAAAATCAAACACACTTTAAAAACTTTTTCTGAACCCATGTTAACCAACAACAGTTTAGCAACAATGTTAAGTAGGAACAGCCGGGGATCAGAGTAACAGCGAGGGCACTTCTGCAACACACATCTTGAACAGCGATGAAAGGATTTTTTTTTTTTTAACAAAAACTACAAAAAACAAATGGCACAATCCTGATCCATACTTACACAGTGCTAGAGCTGAGGAACTTCAAGAACTTGCAAATGCAAGGAAATTAATACAAAGTCAAATATGTTTTATTACTTAAAGCAGCAGATTTAAGTTTTATGAAGTTACAGAGGCTAATAATATTACATATTTATATAAGTTTATGTATTGCTTTATTTCTTTATTTATTTATTATGTTCTTTCATTTCAAAGCAGCTTCCAGATTAACTAATTCCAAAGGAAACTCATCAGTTTGGTCGGAACATTTCCATGTAGATCATTAAATATGCGCACAAAAGCTTTCTGTTATGAGGTCCTCTGTTTTTCCCTGCTCTTTCTCAGCTGCGCACCAGCGCTGCTGCGGCAATCTGCATACAGAGACATTTGTCATCATTAGCCTTGCTCTGACAGTTGGCACCCGGCACTTCAGATCTGTAGGACTGGCAATTATGAACCCTTCATCCCTTATTTAGGCAATGTTGCCTAATTTCGTCACCAGCAGCGTTTGATTACCAACATCCCCGAGTATACAATAAGCTCCCAACCGACCATTGCTTTTGTTTCAGTGCAATGACCTCCTACTCAGGCATTCAGAGATATGTGGGCGCAGACGGCTCGCTTAAACTCCCTTTTAAAATTACTGAAAGCGGGCAGGAGAGAGGACAGTAGATGAGCATCATGGGGTCAGTAGGCAGATGATTACAGCGCCCACTTTTAGATGACAAACATCTTGCAGACATTATGATTAATCACACCGCTCCTGCTGCCCAGTTGTTGCCTTATACTCAAACGAGATGGAAACCAGACGTAGTTTCGCTGATAAATACATGTGAACAGGAATGGACGGTTTATAAATAAACTAGTCAAATACTTGAGGCTGCATCCACCAATTTGCAAAAAATAACCAAACAAAGCATGCTGGATTAAGCAATAATAAACCCTGGAAAATCCTGCTCCAGCACATCCGTCGATAAGTACTATCACCTAAATAGGAGTTAACTGTTCTAAAAAATTAATAATTACTATAAATTATATGCATGTGCATGTTTACTGCACATATCTACCACATCTGCAGGAGGAAAATGTTTACTGATCACAATTAAAAGTTGTAGTTTTGTTTTGTGAGACAGTTTGTGTCCTGAGATTGGTATTTTTTGCAACCAAAACTGAATTGTATTCATCCTAAATTCATGCAAATGCATGCATGTAATTTATCACACAGGTTGACAAGAGTACCATATTGCAGAGGGGAAGGGTGAAGGGCCAAATGAAGCTGAGACAATCAATTAGATTTCCTAACTCGCGCTCCTCTATCTTCCTGTATTTTTTTGTTTTTCTGGCAATGTGTCTGAGCCTTCTGATTTCTTCCAGGGACATGACTAAAACACAGCAGAGAACAAATCAAATAAATGGACACCATCCAACCAAGGTATTCTGTGCAGCTCTGTGTCCAAAAATTAACTCACCTCCTACAGAGAGACCATATTGCTTGGAATAATAATGTTTTGTTATTAAAAATCTCAATGACAATTTAATTTTGCCAGTAATATAATTATAGGAAATGTGTCAGCATCAGCAGCAATCAGAGATTAAAGGATATTAGTTCTCACAGTTTGAGAGCCAGTGTTAATGTCACTTCTGACGTGTCACTGCTTTTAATCTGATTTATATAGAAATGTCATCCTATTAAAGCCACTTTGACTAATCTGCATAAAATCTGAGGTCAGGCTGAGAAATACCCTTCACATGGGAAATGACTTTTGGTTATATTTTCCATAAATGTATGTAATGTAAATGTGATTAAATGGATTATTTCAAAATTAATTATATATACCTTTTTTTGTTATACCTGGTTAATAATTATTAAGTATACACTGAATTCTACTGCTAGTAAATTGCATCCATTAGCTTTTTAGTTACTTGCTCAAAGTATTAGTTCTATAAAAACTGCACAATCTGGAATAATAAACAAAATAATGAAACATGAGTGACCTAGTTTATAAAAGGTATACTGCCATTTTGAGTAATTTGGAGTTCGAGTTCCATCATCAAAGGGACATTTTCAGGCACCATATAACCACCAACCTTCTGTCTAGCCATATTAACAGGATTATCAGTCCCACCAAAAAACATAAAGGGGAAAATGGATGAGAAAAAAAATGAGCAATGGTGCCATGCTCCAGAAACAAAGAGGCCTTCAAAGCAGAGTCACATGCTCATGCAAAACTGGGGGAAGTAGCAGTCATTGTATTGATGTACACAATAATGCATGAATTTCATTTGGTCAAAAACAGGCCTCATTGGAATTTTGCTCCATATATCATAACTGGGAGGCTGCTAATAGCCAAACAGGATGGTGAATAAAGCAACAAAGATTTCAATGTTGTAATAGTAAAGAAATGACTAAAGACTGCAGTGTCTTATGCAGGACCTAACAACTCTGGAGCCTTTGAGCAGCAAAGCAGGTTGAGTTACTGTGAGATCTGTGCAGACACATGCTTTAGATTAAGAGGTGATAATCTCAATGAAAATCCCCCCTTCTATTGCGCATATGGACGACCAAAACCTGAAGCTCAAACTCATGAGGTGACATGAAGCAAGAAACTGCAAAATTTCAGGCCAGTCTGGTTTCAATAAAGACAAGTAGTACCTGCTGGGCCAGAGAAGGAGAGAAGCTTGGGAAGGAAAGTGCCTTTTAGGTCCCTCAGCCAGAAATGTATCTATTTTATATCTAGATATATCTACAGAGATATAGTTATAGAAATCTGAGATATATATCTCTACCTCTATATATGGAGACACACACACACACATATATATATATATATATAGAGAGAGAGAGAGAGAGAGAAAGAGAGAGAGATACATACACACACACACACACACACACACACACACACCTCCTGTTAGGTGACTACCAGCTTCCTTGCTGCTCATCTGTATCCATGCAGTCAGAGCTGACGTGTGCTCGTTTGCCCTCATGTCTGGTCTTCTGCAGTTCTGACTGGCGGAGCAGAGTGTAAATGCCTTTGTGTTCCTGATCTGCACCACATTATCTTTTTGAAGTCCTCTTCAAAAGGTGCTGTTTAATGTGAGATGAAGTGCCCGTGAAGTGAGTGAATTCATTATTATTGTATATTCTGTAATTATTATTGACAAAATAAAATTCTTTATTGCGCAAACAATTTTTAGCATTGTTAGCAATGTCCATAATGACTTCAGATAACTTGGATTTATTTTAATGGCTAAGTGTAATAAGATTTGTATTATAATAAATGCATACATTTAACGAAATAACATTCCAGCATTAGCAAGGTTACATTGATCATTTATTAGCAAATATACGTACATAAGGTATATTTAGTTTTATATTTTGAGTAATTTTAAACATCATTCCCTTGTAAAACGCATAACAGACTATGGCTTAGCCTGGTTTTTACACAAACCCACAACACTTTGATGTCTCGAATACAATCACACAATAAAAATACATAAAGGTGTATTTCCTCCATTCGCCACTCAAAAAATAAAGCCAGTAACTCCCCATTAAATTTAACAAATTAACTAGAATTAGTAGAATTTATTAATAATCGCATAAAAACAATTTTCAAACTCACGTAGATTTTGTGCAAAAACCCCACATTAAACTTAATTGACATGCAGCACCTTGTGTAGAACAAAAGCATTCGTTGAATTAGATCGTTAAATAATTTCTTCTTAATTTAATATTTTGTATTGCGCTATCCTGTGGATTTCAACAATTATGCCGTCTGTTTAATTTAGGCTATAAGTAAATAGGGCTCTTGTAAAACCAGCATAATCTGTGTATGAAAAAAAAACGAGAAAGGCAACAAAAATATTTCGTCCTGTGAAAATGCGTCTGTGTTTCTCTGCTTCTCGATATTCCACAACCTGCTTTTACTTGTATGAAACACCAAATTTGTTGTCGATAATCTGGGAAGCAATGACGCACCAGCCCGGGATTGGCCGCCATGGTTTCAACTCCTCCCTTGCAATAATGAGTGTGAATGTGTGTGTACGTCTGCGTGTTGTAAAACACAGCAATACCGGACGTCTGCGTCAGGAGGGCACAGTCCGCGCTGCGCAATTACACGGACACCTAACTGGCACAAAACCCGAAGACATTTTTGAACTACTGAGCACTCACAAGCCCGATACGGACTTTTAACTCCACCCTGTTAAAGTCGAGGATTTGCTTCGTGCACTCCATTGCAGTTTAGAACACAACAGTGCTGAATGTTGTGACATTATTTTGACGCCGGTGCCCTGAGCACACTTTTAAAAAAACCCGTCTTGTTGACATTTTTTCTTTCTATACAGTTTTCTTTCTTCTCTAAAATTGGCTCCCGTACAAACAGCCGCGTTGGATCCCTCGGCTTACTGCGAGACTCCGGTGTATAACCCGGATCTCTGCCCTAATATGATAGCCGCCCAGGCGAAACTGGTCTATCATCTCAACAAATATTACAACGAGAAATGCCAGGCACGCAAAGCCGCCATCTCCAAGACCATCCGGGAGGTATGCAAGGTGGTATCGGATGTCCTGAAAGAGGTCGAGGTGCAGGAACCCCGTTTCATCAGCTCGCTCAGCGAGATGGATAATCGTTTCGAGGGACTGGAGGTCATTTCACCCACCGAGTTCGAGGTGGTGCTCTATCTGAACCAGATGGGAGTATTCAACTTCGTGGATGACGGGTCTCTGCCGGGCTGCGCCGTTCTGAAACTCAGCGACGGCCGCAAGAGAAGCATGTCTCTGTGGGTAGAATTCATCACCGCCTCCGGTTACCTCTCTGCGCGCAAGATCCGCTCCAGATTCCAGACGCTGGTCGCTCAGGCTGTGGATAAATGCAGCTACAGAGATGTTGTCAAAATGGTCGCTGACACGAGTGAAGTCAAGTTGCGCATTAGAGACAGATACGTGGTGCAAATCACGCCGGCGTTCAAGTGCACCGGGATCTGGCCGCGAAGCGCAGCGCACTGGCCTCTCCCGCACATCCCCTGGCCGGGGCCAAACCGAGTGGCAGAAGTCAAAGCAGAAGGCTTCAACCTTTTATCCAAAGAGTGTTACTCTCTGAACGGCAAACAGAGCTCGGCGGAGAGCGACGCCTGGGTCTTGCAGTTCGCAGAGGCCGAGAACCGGCTCCTCTTGGGTGGATGCCGGAAGAAATGTTTGTCAGTCCTCAAAGCGTTGCGCGACCGTCACCTGGAACTGCCCGGGCAACCTCTGAACAACTACCACATGAAAACTCTGCTTTCCTACGAGTGTGAGAAGCATCCCAGGGAGTCGGACTGGGATGAGAACTGCCTCGGTGACCGCCTAAACGGGATATTATTGCAGCTTATTTCGTGTTTGCAGTGCAGAAGGTGCCCGCATTATTTCCTGCCCAATTTAGACCTGTTTCAAGGAAAACCTCACTCTGCTCTTGAGAACGCGGCCAAACAGACTTGGCGACTGGCAAGAGAAATACTGACCAATCCCAAAAGCTTGGAGAAACTCTGAGGTAAATTGTGCAAGTTCACTTCGTACAAAAATGCGTAAAAGGCCTGACGACCTCACCATAAACACGGACAGAAAAGAATATTGCCAATCAGTTTCCAGTCTTGTGAAGTGTGCCTGTTCTCTCTTGTTGAATTTGTTTTGGCATAGTCTGGTGCAGGATGATTTTTTTATGACAGGTTAGTTTTTATATGAACCTCTTTGGTGGTGAGAAGAGAAAAAAAAAACTAAATTATTGGCTACAAAGCAGTCTATTGCAACACGGTTGCCTAAATCCCAGATTTAAAACAAAGTCCCGTAAAAGCATTTGGAAAAAGAAATAAAACAAAATCACCTGTACATTTTATACTGTAAATACATTCATAGCTTGTGATTCAAGTGGTCTGAAATTGTGAATGTTGTTCTGTGACACGTTAATAGGATCCACCTCCTTAAATCTCCTCCCGGACTCTTCTTTATCTGCTAGAATCTATATTAATTTATATTTGCATCAGTGGGAGTCTGACTCGTCTGTTTTGCTCATCTTTTTGAAAGTTTACATTCTGATAGGCGACATTTGTTACATTGAAATCATTCCACCAAATTTACTTGAATTATTTAAAACACACGAATATTTTGACTGTTTTTTTTCCACTATCATGATTAAGCCTACGTCATGAAAAATGAATATAAAGTATATATATATATATATATATATATACATATATATATTACAGTTTTGGAAAAAAAATGCACTTGAAATACACTGGAGTATAACATCTGTGACCTGATTTTTTTAAAATCTTTGTCTCTGATCTAATTTAAAGAGCTAATAAAACAAGCTGTTTTATACTTGTGTCCCATTATGCTTTTATTAAATTTGTTAATGACATCAGGTGTACCATGCAAAGAATATAATCTTTAAGTTCAGGGTATGACGCTTTCCTTTTGTTAAAGCGTTAGAGTTTGTCATGCTGAAATGTGTGTGAAATAATTTATACTCCCAATTTGAATTAGAAAATAACTAGAAACCTGCCACAGAATTCTGGGTGGATAATTACATACTTTGGGTTTTTTTTTTTACATGTTCATAAAAGTGGAAAAAAAACCCCACACAAAACGAGGGTAGAATTTACAAAAAAAAAAAAATCTCATTAACAAAATACAATTTGTTACTAAAAGAAAAATAGGGTATGCAGAAAAAAAAATTGTCGATTGTTGAAATAAATGTGTAAATTCCCGTTTTTAAAGAAAACATTTCTAACTGTTAGAATAGTGTTGTTTAGTGTTGTTAACTAAATGTTAAACTCTACCACCACTGATTTAGTTAAAGAGGGAAAACTGTTCCAGCCTTCCCCGTAGTCTTACCTTTGCATCGGCCCTTTTGAATGCAGGATCATCTTCGTCCACCTCGAAGTAGATTTCGCTGGTGGTGATGGACAAAGTCCCCCGGGCCACCAGCACAGGGGCAACAAGCTGGGCTGGGCTGCTCAGGACCACCGGGCCTGCAGAGGGGTACCACCGCAAATTATCAGTAACACGTAAAATATTAAGATTTATGAAAAATAAAACCGGGTTTTCAATTTTTTTTTAAAGTGATCACAATTAACGGGGATTAACTCGGCCAAATTTAAGGAATGAAAAAAACATGAAAATATTCATTTTTAACAAGACGGTTTTTTCCCCCTAGGGAATACTATAGTTATTTTCTCTTTCTCAACATCTGCGGTCGTATTTGTTTGCCATCTTGTAAGTAAGTGATGCACAGTAAAATGCAGCGATCCGGTGACGCGGACAATTACCGTTAATAGCTGAGGCCTAATTACAAACACGGAGTGTTTTTGTTTTTTTTTTTTTTATTTTTATTTAGAGGCACATCTTTATTCACACATTAAAAACAGTGTTGAGAATTTGAGGTGCGATTGTGACCCTGGCAGCTGATAGTAATCACATCTTTATTTCAGTCTCCTCCCTCCCTCCTCATCCTCCATGTTCTCAGATCAGTGTCACTGTGGCGCGCCGTTACAGTGATTTGTCTGCTCTCCAACGAAAGCTCTTGAAATCGGGATATTTATCGATCCCTTAAACTCCAAAGAGCCACTTTAATGTCTCATCAATCTTAATCTGCGTTCCTCGGCCAATTATGGCCGATAGGGTTACAGGAATACAAGTGGATTTCGGTCTCAACTCCCAGGGCGCCCCTTCATCGCTCTTCCAGGCTGCACAGCAAAGCGCACTGCCTATCCCCCTTGTATCAGACCATTAATGGTGATTCAATCTGCTGATGCGACAGACACCAGCACGCTCACAGGCTTCATAGAGGAAGAAATACTCCATTTACATTGAAGTTGCATACAATTTATTCCGCAGTACACATTTATCCGAGCGGTATGATTATTATCGTTATTATTATTTACGTATATTATCAGATAACCCCTTTTAATGCATTAACTCCTTCAGTAAACTAAACATTCTTTAGTTACAAGTTCAATCTCAAAGCTAATGCTTTGTATTATGGCCCTAAAGGACTCCACCGAGAGAGAGACACAATGCCTGAAGCATTTAGCTGCAGCATCCACTGCTCATGGGGAGGAAGAGGATTAGCTTTAATCCCCGCAGGGATCCTTCTATAATTAGACTATATGGCATTAAAATGTTTACAGGAGAATAATGAAATTAAGGGCAAGTTACAATGGATGAGTGGTGCACTATAAAAGCTAAAGCTTAATTTTCATTAAATTGCAAGTATTTTTCAAATTGACAAAAAATAAATCTGAGTGTAGTGTCTTTTCTCAGCAATTCGGGAAAACTATTATGAAGGTTGTTTTTATCAGCAATTTCCAGTGATGAAGTGGACAAGTCGGATTGCTTTTTGTTCTATATTAATGTAAAAATACAAGTACCTAAAGTCTACCACTTGCACACACATTGAATGAACATGCATGCACAGATACAACCATAACATGCAGGCCTACTCTAAGTGTCCATTATGAGTCATAGGCATGACCAACACCACCAAGCCCCCCCCAGCACGCCCGACTGTTTAAAGACATAGCAGATAGACGCGAAGGCCTGCATACTTTTTAAACAAGGCTGCACTTGCACTTTCATTTTATTTCATTTTTAATTTGACTGACAAGACTTTTATTATTGACATTAAGAAAGCCTATTTGCAAACCTATAAACACTGACAGTAGAATTGTCTTCTCTCGACTCTCAGGAATTTAATATTCGATTTATTGTTCTATAAACAAGCCATTGTTCAAAGGATCAGTATTGTAAATAAAGACTAGCATGAGAACAGAGAAGCTAAATTATGGCACAGCAAACCCTTTTCTGCTCACAAACAATGCTGTACACAGTATGCTAGCCAAACATTCAAACAAATAGATCGCACTTGACAGGCTGATCCTTTGTGTCTCTAGTTCACTCAGGTTTCGCTGTCTATTTTATTACACAAACTTGGTTTCAATAAACGCACCATCCCTTTTTTATTTTGGGAGGGGGGGGCTTACTTCATGCCACTGAAAACACAGACATCATTTTCAGTGTTTACTAGGGAGAAAAGCTAAACATAGTTCAGTAACCGCAAATGCCTGGACCGCTGAGTGTAAGAGCCTTGCCCTTGGCAGCGGCAGCAGCAGCAGCACCAGGGACTGACCCAAAGACTGGCACCATGAACACTGTTGTTGACAGGCGTCTGCAACCAGATTGCTCATTAAAGCAGTTCAATCGTGAGATTAGATGCAGACCAAACACAGACGCAGCTCATCCTGGTTAAACATAAAACATATCCCTCTCTTGTGACTGAGAAAGCTCCTCTACTGGTAAGAAAATGAAATCTTTGCTAAAAAGTCGGACAGAAATCATCTCACATTATAAATCTACAACAAATGGTCAGTCCCAGTTTGTTTATAATACTGAATGATGGAAATATATTTTACGGCTTTGTAGGTCATTTGATTGGGCAGTCTAGGGTTCAGCTGGCAGGCTGGAAAAAAACAAAAAAAAAACCAAACAAACAAAAAAAAAAACTTCACTCTGCAGTACCCTGGTTCAAATAGAATTTTATATAGTGAGCTGGGGATAATGTATACAATGAACATGGTGTTGTTATTGTAATTTATGGGCATGTAGAGCCTCGGGGTACAGGTTCTATTACAGTTTGTATCTGGAAAAAATCCATTCTGTACATACATTCATGTGTGTTTTTCCATGTGTTTCAGTCATAGCCCAGCTTTAGTATCAATGCACATAGTTCACATTACAGTTATCAAAAATAAATATATAAAACTAGCAAACCTGAAAGCTCAGTCACTGTTGTACTCACCTGCTGAATAACCTAGATCTTCAGATTATAATCACAGTATACATGCGATAGAAATCTTTGTTATTTTTGCCAGCTAACTCCATGGAAACATGAACATTCATGTAATACTGTTTCAGTTTTTATAGTCTAATATTAATATTAACATTAATCAGGTATTTATTTGTAAAGTAAAACAAATAATCCACAATATATTCTTTAAAAACCTAGTTAACAAAAATGTAGATGATCACTATAAGGAGAAAAGTTTTTACCTTTTCAAACTTATCTTTTCACTGAAAAAGAAAATCAATTTTTAATTCTTCAACAAGTTAATTTATACCACCACTTTGTTTTGTATTGTTATGGAAACCATTTATTATTACCATCTTTTAGGCAACCAGCCTGAGGGGAAAAAAAACCTGTATAAAGAGTTTATTCTTACAGCATTGGAGACTTCACATGCAAGGCATCCTGGGAAATGTAGTACTGTAAGAGAACCTACAAGGAGGACATCTCAGATTTCTGCTAAAACTTTTAAAAGCATGTGATACACAAAGATTAAAAATTTTATATCTCTGGCAATTCTGTATTCTTTTGCACATATAACAAGCAACATGCAGGTACAATCTGTTCTTATTTGAAGTCAGGAAAATAATCATAATAAATGAACTTTATCAGCATTATTTCAGAATCATAAACATACCAATATGGATATTTTAAGATACTTCTAGTAACTCTTCAAGTAAATTTCTGTTACTGCAAGGTTTTAAATCAGTGGTCTTTTAAACTTATTTGATTGTTTTTATTTCCTCATCACTCACAGATTATATTAAAGAAAAGCTGTCTGAGTTTTATGGACTTAAACTGAGAATTGTGTTACCGTAGACCTTATCTTATATTTGTGTATGGTAGTGACCGTATATGTTTTGATGCAAAGTTTTGCATGGGTTTAAGGGAATTAATGAAATAATTAAATTTAAAGAAAGTTTATCAGGGTAAATTTTAAGGTGAGAGTTTGACAGGTTTTAGGAAGTTGATACTTTTTATGAACTGCATAAGAAATGAGAAAAGCAGGAGTCATAGCTCATCTGGTTTGTTTTTATTAGATTAAGTGAGGAAGACTTGCCTCTGAAGACAAAGACTCCAGGATGAAACTGTGCTGATAAAGATCCACAACAAAACAGAGCATCACTTAGGCTGAAAACAAAAGATCTTCTTTTTAACCTTCGCAAAAGGAGAAAGTTATGTGACAGCCGGCATCTATCTGTCCGTTGGCGAAATAACTCGAAAAGTTATGAACGTATTTTAATAAAAAATTTAGGAAATGTTGATAATGGGCCAAGGAACAGATGAATACATTTCAGTGATTCCGTATTGTGGAGGGACTTTGACCTTCCAGACATTGCCCTTGGCAGAGGTCTGCACTCTCCAAGTGCTTTTCTAGTTTTCCTGTGGTACATTTGTCTGTATGTTGTATGTCAATGTACTAGTCACTACATGTCAATAACAGTTAAAATAATCCAATTTGCTTCATTAATTTCAATTTGATCTACTGATGTTTATCATATATACACTGTTAACTATATCTATTAGGCAGAAGACAGAGGAAAGATGTGCTAATGCTACAGCAGATTTGGTGTTGATTTGGGGTTAATGGAGGTGTCAGTGTGCTGACTTACCACCCAGGCTGTCCAACTCCTTCTCTTGCAGCAAACTGACTCCATCATCCTCTCCATCCAGTACCAGCTCCGTCTCTGGGTTCTGGCTGGGCACAGTTTGGCTGCGGAACACTTTCTTCAACTTGATCACTTTGTCCTCATTATTAACTGTCAGAGGATGTAGAGCAGAAGGGAAAGAACTCTGTACTTCGCTCTGCCCTCTGTGGTTCTGAACATATGTCGGAGTGTTTTAGCTCTGCATTTTATAAATATTTAGAATTCGACAAAGGTTGAGCTGTTGAACAAAGACAGTATTGTTTTTAACTGAATAAGCCCTACACATCCGGTAAAAATAAAAAACAACAAATGCACTTAACTTCTATATCTACAAAAAAGCACAGCCATATTGTTGCCATTAAGACCAGCGTTGTTTCAATATAGCATATCTAATCTTAAGACGATGAAACATAAAAATGCATAAAGCATTGAGAATTTCTGCATGACATGATGAACCTGATGTGAAATGCTCACTTATGTACTTGCCAAAGCATATAAAAGAAAGTCTACGTGTTCTCTGACTGAATGCGTTTTAGATGGTTGAACATCAAAGGTGTTTCAGCCTTTATTTTTTTAGACAAGGTCAACAAAGAAAACCCATCTGTATCTTAAGAGATCAACAACTGTGTCGCAGGATGCATCCGGCTCGCAGCCGATTAAAGGTATCATCAGCTGCTTTTGGAGCCTTGACAGGACTGAAACTGAGCAGACACAACAATTAGTAGGCTGGTCACACCAGCATTTTCATCATATGGCTGCAGCCAATCACACTCGCTGAACAGAATATGTTCAGAAATCCAGCAAAAACAAAGACATCTCAGAATACATTTATCAGCTTAAATCAGCCTCGCCAACATGTGCCTGCCACGCAACCACTCAGAGCATTTACGTGAATTTGCCTTCGAGAACAGCGAATGTTAGGAATCGTAAGGAAAACCAGAGAAATAACACGTGCGCTTGAAAGAAAAAGTACATGCAAAGAGAAGACTGACACTCCTGAGACACGTTTCCTTTCAGCACCGGTTTTAATCCGCCTCTCCCTCCCCTGAGAAAGGTGTACCTCGCTTTGAAGAGGTCACGTTTGACTGTTGTCAACGCTGCTACTGAGAAAAAAACTCCACTTCCTGCTCTGTCTCGTATCTGGAGCGCTTTCATCAGAGGAGGGGGGAAGACGTCTGCGCCGTTCGGAAATGGATTCTGTGTAATGTTAAGGGCTGAAAAGCAGCCAGTGGTCAGACATCAAAGCAGGCTGAAGGAAACTTAAAACTGTAATTCTGTAAACCATCATTATGCTCCCAGTAAATGAGGGAAATGTCAGTGGACAGGTTGATCTTCTGATTGGCAACTGCATGCATGGCTGAGTTAGCCAAATAAACCGTGCTGATTTCTACACACAAATGACAAACGGTGATCAGGAGGGGCAGCGGTGCGGAGCAGACCATCGGAATGCGACTGTACCCAGAGTGCAACTTGGCTCTCTGCGTAAAGAGAACTCAAGAGCAATAAAAAAAGACTTCAGTCTGACATAACAGACTGCAGACTGGGGCAGGACATCAGTGAATAACAAACTAATCCCCAAAATTCTGATATTTGAGGGCGAAATTGTGATTGCATGACGACGCTAAATCGAGACGCAAGTTCAGTTCAGTCCATAAATATCTCAGTCGGTTCCTCCACAAACAGCAGTTTATTCCTTACTGTGGAGCCATGCAGGAAGGAAGGTCACTGGTCTCCTGGGTCCTCTTGTTCAATCACTGAATTGAAAGTGCTTCAGAGTGCACCAATTACACTCTGTAAAGTGCAACGGAGGTTTCCAGATCCTACTGGAGGTTGGCAAAGATCTTTCCAGCTGTGACCGAATAAAATCAAAATCAAAGCACATTTTTGATTTTTAGACGAATAATCCCTTTGTTGGTCAAATAAATTAGACATATTGGATACAGGCTTCTTGGAAACATTTAGTTGTTCACAGCTTATTGCCTGGAAAGGAACAGATAAAAACTACAGTATTGGTGCCAAAACCTCCACATTTCATATATCACAACACTTGAGAGTTTTGTAGCATTGGGCTTTAATTTTTATAGGCTCAGAGCTGCATTAGGGTTTTTTTATGTCTTCTGTGTAGCATAGACCCTGCTTAAACTCTTCACTGCCACTCCTCAAATAGAAATCCACAACATCACGTTTCACTTAAGGTTCTACATCAGTATACGGGTGCGTCTCCTCATGAGAAAAAATGTAAAAAATGACCACATATTCCCTGGCAAATTTAACACATATGACCATAAATGATCAAAATAGCTAATGCCACTTTTTGAGTTTTTATGGATTTTTTATTTATATTTTCCTGCCAAAAATTGTAATTTTAGGGAAGGAAACATATAGTTAATGTAAAAATCACGAAATAAAGAAACAGGTTAAACTCTGGAGATTTGGTCAGAATTTGGGTGTGTTAATCTGTCAGTTAACTCAACACCATTGTATTATATGACAAATATTCAATAATTTATTGTAATATATAGAGCGTACTGTATAGAATGTTTTTATATAAACTACATCTCCTTTTCCTCCAGACTGTTTCTGATCCTGCCCTCCTACGCGCTCTCTCCACAGGCCCCACATTCCACACAGAGAGGAAAAAGTCCAGTCTGTGGGATTAGGTTACTGCTAGTGCAACGCAATTCTGCCCTCTGTCTTCTCACTTTTATTTACCCTGCACTGAAAGATTAAATGAGGGGGAACGTGATGGTTTCGGGCTTCCTGTGATGCAAGCCATCCATTTTGCAAAGAATGTATTAGAGAGGGTAAAATGTAATGTAAACATTATAACTCTGATCTGCAGAGAGTTTATACAGTGCAGACACTCCTGCAGAACTCTAATATCCAACGATTTGCGGCATGCATCTACTGCTTACAAACAACCTCATTTTCTCTTGTTCACGCATTGACAGCGAGGTTTAATAACCTCACATCTGGATATTAAACATTTAAATGTCCAGATATAGATGGTGGTAATTCCTTTATGACATTTACCATTGTTTAATATCTTTGATCATAAAGGAGGGGTTAATGTGCCATCATGAGGCGGCTGCCTTAGCTGTAGCAGGGCATTAGCACAACCTCTCCCTGCAGCAATCAGCTTTCACCTGAAATGAGACAGCAAGGACACCCGGAGGTAAAACACCCCGTTAAACACTTGGATCAATATTAACGTGACTTCCATTTCATGCTTGCCCAGTTCCAATCACCTAACAATATACTCTGATACTGGGCTGTAGTTGGCTGTAACAGGGCAGGTTATTACAGGCAGAGGGCAGAACCAGAATGGGCTGGATAAGCTGTCAATGTTACTAATGACACGCACACAAGCGGAGATGAGGTAAGGTGATGTTACTGTGAAAACAGTCTTGATTCAGCTGCAGCTAGCCTCAGTGAAATGTTTGTAGAATGACAACAAGCTCTAATTAATGGCTTTTATTGTTACAATTCACTGTCAAGCCTGAAAACTTGTTTCAAGGTTGAACAATCTTAAAAGTGCAAGATATTAAAGCTGATATAATGACACATGAGTCAACAAGACTTTTTGTTATTATTTCTGGTTGTTCTGAGACTAGCAGCAGCTCCTGGAGTCTGCACCAATGCATAAATATTGACTAAATAATCTCTAACCTCTGAGCCTTTGCACCAAAATGACTTCTCAAAGACAATGATGAGCTTCAACTCTATAAATATTCATGAGAAAAATAAAGGCTGTCAGAGTATATTTAAATAAATCGATTCAAAAACACTTCAGAGCTGACAGTCTACTGAAGTCACGGCAGAAGAACAAAAGATTCTTTTCATTTTTTATTCATAACAAAAGCTGGCCTCTATTGTGTGAAGCACTTCAAGAGCCTGAAAGTGAAGCTCACCTATCAGCAAGCCATTTGACCACAGGTGAGCCCTTCACTTGACAAGTTCGCATATTATGCTATTCATTAAAACCACCACATGCTAGCAACTGTTCAATGATGGCTCACTCAAAGTCTGAAACAACAAACAAAACAGTTATCGTGTCCAAGTAATAAAGATACTGTAAATGCTGTTTCACACTCTTCTTCAGAGTTCAGATCCTCCTGGAATAACAGTAACAGTTATACTTGGTTGCGTATCTTTGGCTGGGAGTTAAAGTGACTGTTAGCATGGTAGAGGTGGACGTAGTTTCTTATTATGAATAAAAACAAAAACACTACAAATATGGTAGCGAGTATTTTGAGATTTTTGATACTTATGTTCTTTATTGAGAGAATCACATTTATTTATAAGTTGCAAGCTCTCTTTTCTTTGAGGTCTCCCACATGCCAGATTTAATGTCTACAAACAATAAAACCAGTGTAATTATTGCAGTGCCAGCATGCCTCATATATGGACCACCTGCAGCTGAGGCAGCAGCTGCCACGTGTTTGTCTACACTCTTGCTATGCTTTTCATACATACCATGCTACAGTAGTGCTGAAAGCAGCAAGACAACAGTTTGAACCCTCAACGGTTCAATTCAGTAGCTCAACGTTGCTACAGTCAGAGGTTAGTGAACACTGATCACTATATTTTCAAAAGTCTATTACTGCTTATTTTATACATTAACTCTATACTGGCAGAAATTAAGGGTGTTTAACACTAAGCTGCCTTTCTTTCAAAAGGTAGTTTCAACTGACATAAGGTGTAAGGCAACACTGAAAGCTGACGACAACCTAATAAGAAATGTTTCATGGAAAAGCATGAAACAAAGGAGGCTATCTATTTTTTCTGAATATGTGCTGTGAAATATAATGAAATGCAATAAAATGGACATGTCAACTTCAATTCAGACTATCAAATAAATTGCCAATAAAAATGACACATAAATTCTAAGCTGGCAAAAATAATATAACACTAATGCTTTTATTAATAGCTTTAAATGCAATATTTAGATTTAATATGGGTCTACATATAATAATTGCTCTTGAATTTTTTTCCAGAATTACTAAGAGATGATGAATTTACCATATTCCTCCATTGCCTTGCGTGTGACATCTGAGTGGACGGTGCCAAAAGGGTTCCTGACAAATCTCCGCCTCCTCCGAAGATCATCCTCCCAGTAGTCTAGACGCCAGAAATCATGGGTCTGACTGAGAGAGACAAGAAAGCAAGTAGGTTAGGTGAAGCACATGCCTCTCTGATGGTCTGATGACAGCAGCCTTTTCTTATCAGGGTGGAACATCATATAGAGGGGAAAAAATGGGCCAGAAATAGCAGATTTATTAGGCTCAGAAATGGCACGCTGTAGAGGCCCAGCAATGTTCTACTGAAGACTATAGCATCAAAACAGTGGGGAGTTGCACACATAAATCACAGACACTCCCATTAGCAAATGCAGCATCAAATTACAAGTATAAATGGTGCAGCTTGGCTCCTTCTTTACAATGTTTTTAACAGGACTTGTAAATCAAAGGTAGGGACCTCATAGCAGACAGCATGAGGTTTAATGATTAGGATCTTGGAGCCGCTGAAGCATGGGCATATAAACGAAGCCTCCTCCTTGTATACTTGGAGTCATGATTAAAATAATGTGCTGAAATATTCATCGAAATGATTCCCACAGCCCTCGAGCAACCCGACGGAAAATTGCATTTTTATTCATTATTAATAACAGTGAATTAGGGTCACAAAAAAAGGAGAGGAGGAAGAAAAACAGTTCCAGCGTGTAGTTACCATCTTTGTAAATGATTATTCTAACATTAATGAGGACCTGGGATAATTATATTGCTTGCAGCTAATGCAGACCATTAAGTACCAGGACCAGCATTAGGTTACTGACTGCTGCTCAGTCCAACTATGCCCTGGTTGCTGCTCAGTAAATGCCTGTTTTCTTCAGAAGGAAAAGAGGAGAAAATAAATCTCTTTGACTGCCTGTTTAAGCTGAATTAAATACAAGAAAACAGTGCATTCTGCAATATTTATTTTAGCCGGGTTATTATAAAATCTATATATATAGTTATGCATATCTGGATTCTTGATTTTTTTTTTTTCATTGAATGAGTAATACGTTAATATGCTGGCAGGCAGCTGCCATTGCTCCGTTCGTTTTCTGCCCCCTCCCTGCAGTCTAAACAGATTAAAGTGTTACAGGGGTTCACATCAAAAACACTGTGTCTTCTGCATGAACACAATATCTGCAAATGTCAGGAATCACAGGGCTCAGGAGACTCAGGCCGTAGGCTCTGACAGCAACAAGAGCTCAGTTTCAGTTAAGTATCAATCAAAATTGAGCATGCATGTAAGCGTGCACTCATTGTGTTCTCATAGTATCGTGAGGCGCTGCATGCAAAGCAAGATGGAGCGCCTTGAGCTTGTCCCCTGTCAATCTTCCCCAAAGCTTAGCAGAGAAAAAGAGAGATGTCAGCAGGTTGAAAAGGGAAACGCACATAAATGATATTATAAATGTGAGATTACACAGTGTGAAAAATGTAAATCCACTGCAGGCAACCAGGCGATTACTGCAGAAGATTAGGTCCCCTTAATTCCCAGTGCCAAATGGCAGCAGATGCCAGTGAGGGATAAATTTGCTACTTTGAAGATTCCCCTGTAAGAGTGTTAACAGAATTTGATGCTTTTATGTGATCTGCTGGGATGCTTATTTCAGTATAACTGGGAGTGGCTGTGGCTCAGGTGGTTCAACGTTTGTTCCATCAATCAAAAGGTCGGTTGCTCAGTCCTAGTCATGCACTTCATGTCAACTTGTCCTTGAATGAGATACTGAAGCCCGAATGGTCATTTCTCCTGATGAGCAGGTGGCCCCCAGTGAGCTCATCAGCTTTTGAGTGGATCTGTTGACTTGATAAAGACTATTTATTCCATTTAACGTTGTTATAAAAACTTTGTCTTCAACCCTCATGAAAAATACCAAAAACCAAACCCCATCTGCACCATTTTTCTGGTGCAGATGGTGACCTGATGGTCTGCAGTATTACTATTATTATTACTGTAATATTTGGATAAATCAATGCTGTTAAATAGCGCAAGGTGTGTAAGCTATAAGCTAACCATGATGCTCCATCCCTGTCCTTTAAATAATAAATGCAAAGCTTTGCCTGCATTGGCTTTGTAACAATAACAAATTGTCCAGTAGCATTCCTAATTAAACCGAGCTGGTTTGAGACTATTTTCCACATCAAGTGTGTCTGGCTTCATGACAGCCGTAAAGAATGGCTATGAGCTGGCCTCCTAAAAATGGGTAAAATTTATTAGTTCCATCATACATCAATCACCCAAATGGACCTCAAACTGCATTTTAAAAGCTAATTTTCTTTCACTGATAAGCTACAGGAAACAGGAGCAATGTTATTTATGGATGCTTTCAGATTTGCTAAGTGCGTTGGGATAAATGTGTAAGACAAAACATCCTATTTTCTCCTCAATCAGTATTTAAAGGTCTCTTCTCCTCAGGAGGTGTTTCAGTTGCCAGATCATTGTTTGTTAGAAAAGGAAAATATGACAGGCATTATCCAAAATAAGATGGGAGGAAATGAAAGGACAGATATGTGTTTTATTGGAAAACCTAATGTCAGCCTAAAATAGGGAGATACTGTTGATGGCTGACACTGGATTAGAAATGAGATATTATTAGTGCTGCTGCTGATAGTTTGTTATTCACTCTCATTATCTGCAGAGTACTGGTTGAGTTACCAGGGATAAGGATTGCTGTATACAGCATACAAGGAACACCAGAGTCCGCTACACTCCCTCAAATCCACACATTTACCTGACAAAATTCAAAATAATCAAGATACAATCCTTAAAATGAAGATGTTTCACAGATGTGCTGTAAAAGACAGTAATTACCTTCAGCTAAATGGCTCAAGCACAGCTGGATCTCAGACAGATGAGGACCTCATGGTTAAAAATCTTCTTTTTATTCTATTTATGCTCAGAGGAGATTTGTGTGCAGCGGTCAAGAGGAAGGACAATGACACACTGATTCAATAAGACACCATTATACTCCTTTTAAACGCTTCCATTGGTGACATGATGAGAGGGGTAATTATAATAAATGCCTGCAATCACTGACAATTCTATTCAAAGGAACAGTGGCTGGTTTTTATCATACACTCACTGACTGCTCCAGTTTTTTAGTGCAACTCTGAGCACAGCCGCTCTTTTCTTTGGTTTTCAGTTATCCTAATGATCTTTGACTCAGTGTAGCCAAGCTCTCATAAACAGGTTGCTGACATTAAAAAAAATAAATAAATAAATTAAATTAACCACTCCTTTGAGCCTATTAAAATGACTGTGTATGTGGCTCTATAATGTTGCAGATTATTTGACATGAGAACCATTGGGCAACCTGAACAGTAAGAGCTGAAGTGAGTAAATGCTAAAGTAGACCATCAGCCATGAGTTCTTTTTGGTGAGCATTTTTACACTAATGTCTTCGACATGTTGCTGCTAAAAACAGCAAATGACACAATGCATAAATCAAAAGGTGATGACTGGTGAGCATATGGCGATCAGAATTTCCCAGCCCACCGCTTTCAAAGTATCCTATAGATGATTGGGATGGAGAGAAACAATAACGGTTTCCATAAAAACACATCGAGTTTGATCATATATCTGTCAAATGCAAAGACGTATGAGACTGCCAACATCATGAGCAGATTACCACAGAGGTTCTACACAAGTCTTTCATCTCTCTGATTACATTTCTTATCATTGCTGCACTCAACAGAGTTAAAACCAAGACGACACCAAATGAAGCTCTAAATGCTTCCAGGTATCTGACTTTTCTAGATTCAGAGATAGAGCACTGATGCACGAGGAATGGATACTGGACAAAGACAAAAGGGAAACAACGCAGCAGCAGCAACAGGACTGCCTCCAGCTCATGTGGTGTCATGGAGACAGATGTATGCGATTAGCTGAGGGATGGCAAGCCTTTCTGTACTGTAGGTGAACTCTGCTGCATTGCCAGCTTCGTGGATAACCCATCTTTAATCAGAAACAGGACACACAGTCAGGCAGTGCCCGTCTCCGTTTCGGCACCAGATGAAATTGAAGAATGAGTGAACGGGCCAGTTTCCAGAGATAATCTTGGTGTGCAAGGTTAAGAATGTCCCAAAGGAACTGAAACTGATATAGGTCAAGAACAAATGCAACATATATTTATAAAATATCAGTGTGAAATTATACACTGGAAGATTTGCACATTTGCAGATTTTTTTTTTTGTCTTCATAGCGGATTGAAAATGCAAGATGCATTGTATTATTAATATACAGTAGATGATACTGTGTAATTAATGAGGGAGATATTCATCACTTTTTATGTGGTTGCCTGCTTCATTTCTTTAGCTACAGTTGCAGATTTCTCTCTTGATCTACCGATATAGATATTATAGACTGTGGTTAAATGCATTCATTTGTAACTAAATGGACAGGCCTTCAGGCCATGATGTGTGTAAGCTATGCTTTTCCTGATGCTCTGAACAACAAATATATGCATACACATATCTCGATTATACTGTGCAGAATATATTTTCAAGCTGATTTTTTTTTTTTTTATTTATAGTGTTAGGCTCAACAAGGGTACTTGGTCTTAGTTGTCAGCCTCAGGTGGGACATTAATTTCCAATTCTGCAGAGATTGAAAGACCTCTGAAGGTGCTTTCAGACCTCTATTATAATTAATAACAATTTCAGGTGACAGTAAAGACTGGAGCTACGTTGGGAGCAAAAAGATTCACTCTATCACAAAGTTATTATCCACAGACGCAGCATTACCATTCATCACGTGGGAGATGAAACTCATTGTTATTCGAGGGGAACGGCCGTTCTACCGCATCGCCATAGATCAATATTTGCCACCACCTTCCTTACTCTCTTTGCTTCAAAAAAGTGATTATACACCAGAAATGCTGACAATCAATAGAGCAGTCAGGTAAGGCTGAGGTCTGTAACATCACATGGATGTCACAAACATGGATGGATTAACAAACATTAGCAGGTGCATAAAATACCAGACGGCTTGGATAACAATAGAAAACATTAAAGCAAGTATTTCAGGGATAATTCCATTTTGGTTTATTGTTAAATTGGCTGTTTAAATTACTGACCCATCGTATGTGACAGGAAACAACAGAGTTTGCAGTATGGTCACAGTGAGGTCGTTCCATTCTGTGAAATGGGTACACATTATTCTTCAATGGATTCATCAACCTTGCTTTGACATGTACTTTTACTTTAGATGAGCCTCAACTTTATAATCCACTGGCAGAGTTCAAAGGTCAACAGCAGAGGGGACCGGAGGGCTTGGAAAATCACTCTCCCCCAGGAAAAAAACCCTGACATCCAATTTTCAACTTGATTTATCAGTGTAAAGCTAAAATTGATAGTGTGTCATTACTGGGCAGGGAGCTGTCTTGGAGAGATGTATCAAAGCCTCCTCATTTTGATTTAGCGCTGCAGATCAATACAACCCTATACTGTTTCAATTTGAGGAGTATTGATTTTCCAATGCCGAGTCCATACAGGGAGACATTCATCATCAGGCAAGCATAGTATGATCTAAAGGCACACCCCAAGATCTGAGATCTGCTCGTACGTCACTCCCATCACACTGCAGTTGTTTTCCAGCTTTGCAAAAATTATTTCCTTTTTTGTTGCTTTTGCATAGTTCAGAATTGAGAAGCTTAAAGGTATGCAGATGATCAGATGTTTGTAACAAAGCATGTAGACAAGCATGCACTGACACAATCATTATGCCACTTTGATGAGTTTAAAAGAGACCGGTGAAATAAAATATATGTATAACATAAGTTACACTAGTTTCTTTGTCCTGACTACCTCCAGAAAAAAAAGGTATATTGTGTGAAAATGATAAATGTCTTTTAGCGAGCCTCCAGGCAAAGCAATTTCTGTGCATCAGGGTGAAAACAAACATTAACAAGTCTCTGTCTGTGTCTCTCTCTCTCTCACACGCGCACACACACACACACACACACACACACACACACACACAGACCTCAGAAATGCTTGAGGCCTTTATATTTTACAAGAGTAGCATAAATGGGAAAGTTAATGTAGCATTGAATAAGACTAAGCTGCTGAACTGCAACATCGCCTTAAGCTTGTGAGCATATTGCATCATTTTTCTTCACCAGCAGGTTACCATTAAATTTGAATTTGTTGGAAGTTTTGCAGTATAATTTACAACACACCCACACTCAGTAACCTTTTGCTTTAATGTGTATGTAATGGCATGGCTCTGTTAATATGAAAGAATAGCTCAGAAGCCAATCCAATATATTTTACTTTAAGTTTCAGGCACTTTTATGAAATATCCCTGTAGAATTCCCTTTATGATTGTAAGTGAATAATGCCAGTATAGCTGTATTTAATAAAAAGTGCACTATAGGATCTATAGAATACAAAATAGCTGCTAATGATACTAGCTGTTTGAAATGGAATGAATTTCAATTTTATTGCATGTAAAAGACGCGAAATGTAGTTGTAAAAAATATTACAAGGCATTTTTCCGACGACTGGATGGCTTTTTTGATGACAGATAAAACTAAAGGCAAAGTTTACGGTTTACATTATGGATTACGCTGTTAACTGTCTCCAAACATTTTATTTTTTAAAAAACAGAATTTAGGGTATATTTAGGGTGAGCACGGTGTACACTACTGCATGGGATTAAATTTAAGCCCATACATGAATGCGGCTGAAATGTTACAGCTTTCAAAACAGAGTTTTGCGCAAATTACAATTTGCAACAGCTGTGTGTTTGGCAAAAGTAAAGCTCTTGATTTTTCCGCTCCTCTCTGTATCCGAGGCACCATGTGGACACAAGCGAGATGTGGGAGGTGGAGCGGGACAGCCGACGGCTATTTTAACAAGGCCCATGGGGAAGATGATGAATTGTGAAACCACTACCATGTGCTGGTCTGCGTTTCTGGGAGGGTCAATGAATGCCTGGACAGCACTGCAGTAACACCCCAATCGCCCCCGTTCCCTGTCGTACCATTGGCCAATCAGTCCTCTCCGGGAGATTAAGCCACTCCACACTGCAATTGCGTTTGCTGACCCCCTTACTGACCCTATTGGATCCTGGGAAAAGGGTATTAACTGGTGGTCCAATCCAGTCACAGCAGAGATCTGTGAACAGGTAACTTTACCATCCTCTGCTGGAGCAGCTACAACTCATGTTGGAGACCTAACATGACTCCCCATGGTCCGATGTGAACGTGTATATGAGTGAAGGCTCACCTCTGGACCTGTGTGCCCCAGGCACCATGCTTATTGGTGAGGATGCTGACAATTTTCTGCTTTAACTGGTTAGCTGTCACATGGTCTCGGTGTTTAGTAACACTGATCAGGTGGTCACACATCTTCTCCTCTTCCTTTCTGTCAGCAGCGTACTGGGCACAGTTGGACTAAAGGGGAAAAAAAATCAGAGCGTAAACCTCATTGTACATTTATGGATTCACTATATCAATACTACAAAAACTGATGTGTGGTACTGCAGTGTCATTTGGGACTGTTTAACTTGAACAAAGAAAGGAATAAAATATAGCCTCTAATAGAGCATTTGTCACAGTGGAGAATGTTATGGTTTCATTCAACACACTTCAGTGAGTAAAAGATATTAGTGGACAGCTGAGAGAGATGTTTCTACTCCCTTGGAGAAGTGTAGTAAATCACAACGTGTAGACCGCGGTCATGTGCCTTCTAACTGGGGACAGATGAGGCTCCCTGCTAGGTAGCCTTGGATTGTGCTGTTAAACGAGGAGGAAAAACAGACTAACAGTTCCTCAAAAGAACACAAGCTGTCGTTGCAAATATGCAGTTTTTTTTTAAATGACCCCTTTCAAAGGAACACAGTTAATATGAAATATATATATAAAAAAGAATGAATTAAACAGTAACTGAGCTTCATATGTCATAATTCTAAATAGAACATTTAAAAGAAAAACAAAAATATAAAATCACAACACTAATCTGGTTGTGTAGGAATTCCAGCCTGATAAAAGCAGAAGAGCATATTAGACAAGCTCCTCTGTTTATACAAGATCATCTTACTGCACCCACCCTGGGGGAATTCTTCCTAATATTCAAAATCTAATTTGCTAACAGAAGCTGGGAGTTAATTGGATTTCCTCCTAAAAATTTGAATTCCATCAGATTTTGTGATTTGAGATATTCTTCATGAGGGCAATAACTCAATCTCTGCTTGTCACCTTGCATCACTGATGTCCTGACAAATGTGAAACGTTATTTATCACTTTAAAGCTTATGAAGCTTCCCCCTGACACTAATTTAATTGTAAAAATGTCTTATCTGCACCCTGAATCTTCAATCTAAGAGAGGGGGTAATACAGTAATATCAGACCTGGATGAGAAGTGTGGGGTGTCAGGAGTTGGCAGACAGAACGGATGGGGCCAGGTACACTTCCCCCCTCGTCTGACACTGCATATCCAGCCGTCTCTCCCAGTTTATCTAGCAGGTCAAGGATGTTTGAGGACTGTATATCAAGCAGCTGTTTGAGGATGGCTGCCTTCCACTGATAAGAAACTCATCACTCCTCACATGTACAAGCTGCTAACATAGGAGGGAGTGTTTGTACGGGGATGTGAGATTTCTCCCACACACACACGGAGTTTTTTTTTTAGAACAAAGTCCTCATACTTACCTAAACTTTACTATCAGTCTGAGCCAAATAAATTCTGCACAGCAGCCTAATTTTTATATTTGCATTCTCTCCATGGAGGAATATAAATAAAAGCTCTCAGTATATTTTATATGTCTGACAAAGTAGTAGTTGGGTCTAGGGATGATTCAGTAAATATATACTTTAGGAATTATTCATTTGGGTGGATAAACAAAATCTAAATTTTTAATATTAATGAGTGAAATTTTAAATGATTTGTAAGAAAGTTTGGTGATGAGGAGTTAGTCCTCAGTAAACTGGGACTGGATAACACTACATAATGTCATCATATAATATTTTAAATTTTTTTTGTTAGAACATGAGTCACCAACATGGCTTCTGGGTTTTATTTTATCAGGAGTTTGATAGTTAACCATCATAATTTATACCTCAAAATCTGCATGTTTGTGGACGTCCTCTGCTCGCTGTCTGTTCAGGATGAACTCGGCCTCGTTGGCAACCCGGACTACATGGTCTTTCATGGCATAGCAGACTAACCTTTATGGTAACAGAAAGGGTTAAACAGCCTATTTCACAACCACAGAATTAGTCAAAATATAGTCCTTAGGCATATTTATTAATAAGTAAACACCTTTAGAAACTCCAAGCCTGTGTGGCATACTACTGACTGACCAAACATTCCATCCTACCGACAAGTTTAACAAGAACAGGTTCCCCCATGGCTGACACTGGAGGGTCCCTGGCCCCCACCCACAGTCATATTTAAATTCCAGTACCTACAGTAACAAATGAATGAAAACATCCTGACTACTGTGAGTATATTACATGCCATTTTACACACCATTAGGCTAGCTCTGTTTTAATTAAAGCCTCTCCTGTGTTTTCAAATGTTTGATAAAACCTATAATTTCCCTTCTATCCAAGTCAGAGGCAGTAATCCAAGAGCTGTATCCATCAGCTGCTGGAGCCTCTTTAATTTCTGACAGTCTGATTCCAAGAGATAGATGTTCACTCTTCTCAGACAGAAAAACAACATCAAGCTTTAATCTTACACAATAGGCGATTTTTTTGAAGAGGGGAAAATAACTATGAATGTGCTGTAAATGAAAACAACAGTAACATTTAGAGACAAAAGCCTGTAAAAAATATAGGATTTAAAAGTTCTATTGTTTATCACCCAGCCTGACACCAACAGCTGCCCTATCTATTGTTGCCTCAATAGTTCACCTGTGAATTTAATACATTTTATGACGTGTGTGTGAGACACTCAATAGTTACTGTATTTCCACCACTTTGTATTTCATGACAAAGCATGGTTTGTGGATTAAACTTTCCCCTTATAGTAGGATCCTGGTAAAATAATTAATTTTAGAAATTGTACTTGTAAAGATCATTGTTTAACCTAGATAATACTGTATGTACAGTACATGTAGCATTCCAGCATGGAAAGCATGACAGGATGCTCTGTCACTCACACCTTGACATTAGATCTACCAGGACTCAGGCTACTTCTACATTTGTGTAATTAAGCCAAGCAGGTGCGCAGCAATTTGACAAAAACGAGGGAACGTGTCCGTCAGCAGTACCCTGGACAGCGCCGTGTGGCCCTTATGACTGAAAAGCTTTGTTCCAGGGCCAGCAGGGGACCCAGAAAAGCCGAGCTAGGCTGTAGCCAGAGAAAAGGGCTGACCAGATGGGTTAGCAGATGGACCAGTCGGCTGAGCCGCTGATCTGCTCCACGAAAAAATAACCATGAGTCTGACCACACCCAGAGAATGACACTAACCTTGCAGAAACAGAAGGAGTGAATAAAACAGGGGGACAACCACACACTAATGCTGCATATTATCGCCTCAATATTATTTACTATTAAATCCACATAACAGCTAACAAGAGGCTTAGATCTAATCGTGAGCCATATCTAAATCCAACAGGCTTCTCAGAGCCACAACTGTATAATATACACATTTTAGTAGAATAAAAACCTAGAAAAACAGAAAAATATTGATTGTTAGAGTACAGCAACCGTCACCTTCCTTCGTTGATGAGCTCAATGAAGGCCAGGCCAGCGTTCTTCTGAATTGAGTTCTGCCACTCCTGAAATAAATGTATATGCTGTTAAACAAAAGCATTGTTAAATTTTGTGCTGTAAATATTAAAATCATGTTTTAAATGGCTTTCCTATGAATATTGTCAACAGAATTTCATCGTTTACAATTCAACCAGTTAACTCACTTTTGTTATAAATAAAAAATAACACCCAAAGCAAAAACCTGCGCAACATGCGTGACTATCGGTGAAAAGATCTGTAATTGTGCGATCAAACCATATCCTCTCACTTGAACACAGCTATTTCCCTTGCCCCTTCCAGTGACAGAACTGAGCCCTGCAGTAAACGCCTGCAAGCGATCCTAGCCCCAGGCCACTTGCTGTCTCACAACCTGCTCTGGAAATGATTAAAAAGTTTGAGTGAGCCTTTCACTGTGGGATGTTCAGTTTTCCTGTGCGCCCAGAGAGGTGCAAATGGAACAAAAAAAAAGTCTGCAGTTCAAGAGAGGTAGAAAACTTAGAATATCAAAGTTATTCATTTCAAAGGCTTCAAAATATGCAAATAAAGGCTGCATACATATAAAATAATCATTTGAATGTAACCATTTATAGTTTGGCACAATTAACTTCATTTCACAGTGAATACAAAACTACAAACAGACATATTGTAATGCAGTATTTGTTGCCTTAATGTCAAAGTCCTGACAGAGAAGCAGCAGTTATTGTGTACCATAAAAACTGACACTGACATCATTACATATGGGCATGTGTTTTTGTACACTGCTGTTGTTCCTGACACATATTGGTTCACGCAAGAGTGCACAGTCTGACCATAGAATGTTTTAAATCAGAGAGAGGGTGCTGACAAACTGCGAAGCATCTGGTCTCCAAATGGTCCCCACGACCCCCTTTTCTCTGCAACAGTATCTGGCTGGAATAAGCCGTTGTTGATTTGGACAGGGATCATGTACAGCCAGTGTTCTGAGGTTTCCTTGCACCGCGCTCACGTGACAAAAATAAATATAGATGAAGCAGATGTGACATTGGGGTACCGCCTGAGGAATGGCAGCAGGTCAGTGGAGGTATGGCAACAACACGTCAAATTTGCCATCTTGTGTAAAGTCTGCATGCTGACAGCTATGATAGCGTTTCACAGGCTTCGTTTTCTCTTGTCTGCCTTTTCACTGGAGAGCAGAACTCCCAGAGGAGTCTGCCTTTAATTGCAGAATTTTTAAGTCTACTGCTGGCTACTCGAAAGGAATTAGGAGTGATGTGCAGCTGTTTAAAAACTGATGTGACCCCTACAGGCAATAATCAGAGTGTTGCGCATCAGGTCATTGGAAGATGGTAAGGACTAGCATTTTATCGCTCCAATTTTCATGCATTTTCTCTATCAAATAATACAATTTCAACTTTAAGGTTTAGGTCAGGTTGACACAAGGCAATGACACATTCTTCCATTTATATTTTAAAAAACTTTTTATTGTGCTGGAGTCTCTCTTCCCAGCTTTCATCTTTCTGAAATTTAACAGGGCACTAAGTATTTCTGGGGTTTCAATCCAACCTGTCAGTGCGCAGGAGCCTTTGCTTTTATCTGTCCAGCTTTGCTCTGGTAGACTCCACATCTGGAGACCTTCCATGCACAAATTTCGGTGAATCGCACCAACTCCCCCCACCCACCCATTCCCCTGTTTAAAATGTTACAAGAAACAGAGCTTCCTGACCTTTTCATTCATTTGCCCAGGCTGAGAGCAGAAACACACAGTGTCTCCAGCCAACCACATGATGACTGCTGTGATTAGTATACTTAAATATGAGACAGCAGATCATTACCACTAATTCCTTCATAAAACTGACAGGTGACAAAACAGAAAGGGCCTATAGGTCAGCAAAGTGCTATTCATACTGTCCTCAATTACGGATTACATCAATTACGGATTAGCTTGCTCCAAAGTTTGCATACTTTCCAAATCAAACTTAAAACTTGTTTTAACATGCTTAAAATTGAATGTCTAGTTAAAGAGAAACAAGCTAAAAATGTAAATATTGAAAAAAAATTGCTTTACTTTTGATGTAAAAAATTTCCACATACCATAATCAGTCATTTATCTGTGTGATTATTAAATCATATTAGCTGGATATTCAACATGACTCATGGGTAAACGCTATCTGAAGGGCTGTGGACATCAGGCTCAAAGATCCAGTTTCAAAGCCTCTTTGTATGATTGATATTTCATCCCAGGAAACTAACAGCAAAAACCTCTGGAGGCACAGAAGGGATGGAGAACAAGTTGATTCTCTCATTTGCACCCAGTCCTTCAGCTGCGAAAAGCAACTTCACACAAAACCGTCATCATTTAACAAATGCTGAGCTCCAGCAGGAAAAGCCTCCGGACACAGATAACAGAGAGAACACAAAGTGGCAGTCCACATCGTCGAAGCTTTGGTTCTGCAGTCTGAATCCACAAAGAGGCACCAGGTAATGGTTTCCTTATGGGCTCCTGACAAGACTGATGGGCTGACAGAAGGTATGTCAAATATCTCCTGTTCCGACTACTATTAGAGCTGTGACCTTATTTAAAACAAGGGCCTCACGAGGGTCACTTTGGTGGTGAATATTCTGCTTTACATGAGGTGAGACTTGGAATCAAAGCGAAAAGGTGAAGCGCATAAGTCAGTGAAAAGGTGTCTGAATAGAAACAGAGTGAAGAGGTAAAGGCAGAGAAAGGTGATGCAAAGAGGAAGAGATAAAATCTCACCTGAGAACAGAGCAGCATGACGAGTTCCACCACTGAGGTGCTTGACTTCATACACACAAGACCTGTGCAACCAGACCACAATAGTGTGAATAGATCTAGTCTTAAACAATATGACATGTTCTGGGCTGCAGGACACAACTGAAAAGATTTAAGACAGACAATTTTTAAACCCCTTAAATGCATCATTTTTCCCCTTCATAAAACATCAGAACAGATGCATAGAGATTCACAGCTTTCTACTTCAGCTCAAGAACAGTGGAAGTAGAAGTTTTAAAAAAAAGAAAACAAAGGCTTCAGCTGGTGTGTTCTGCATCTTCTGCAACACATAAAATACTGCAGCCTCAGCACTGAAATTCAAATCACAAATAATGACACTGATGGGTTAAAAACAGTTTTATCATGCTAACATGATAATAAAATACCTACACAATGTTTAGCTGTGCGATAGTCCACAGAGTGCAGACACACAGAACTCTACATCCCTCTCCATTCATGACGGGAGAACGTTCTAGCCAGAGTATTGTAAATACTCAGAGAGGATGTGACCCTGCTGTTGTACACAAAGTGCCACAGCTGACCTCTTGTTATAGCTGTGACATGCCGAGCCATAAGTCAGTCCAGCCTGACACAGGAGTCAGGTAGCCGACTGACCCTGGCCTTGTGCTGGTAGACAAACTAAATGCATTCTATTTAAACATGGCCTGCCAGTCCTTTCCAGTAAACAGGGCAGGGTTAAAGCACGGGTGAATGTGGAATTGTTGGGCAATGTGCCGGCAGCCTGGGCCACTCAGGGGGCAGTGAGGAACAGGCGGCAGGCATCACAACAGCAGCACTGTTCACACAGAGACCTTAGCCACCAACTCCAAGTGTAAAGCTCAGGGTGCACTCAACATAATGACCACATGTCTACAGAGGGGTGAAGGAACAGGGTGAAGCACAGGGGCACTGGGGGCTTGACCCTGAACAATCTAGGGAGTGATGGATGGCTGGTAATTACTGGTAAATGGAGCGCCTTTGCACTACAGCACAGTATTTCAACTGTGAGTCTGAGGAGGGCCAGAAAAGGAAGAGGGGCGAATGGACAAAATCTGATTAACACACTAGCACATGTGCACACATACACAAATTAAAAGCTGCAATAATTTAAACCTGCTTCTACCTGGTTTGATAAATCTTCTATAATTGATGTTAGCGTTAACTGCACTGTACTTTTGTTCTGTAGCAGACAGCGTTGGACGAGGCCGCGGATCTAGCCCCTTGTTTGTGGGTTTGGCCTCTCAGATCGGGTTTGTCAGCCCGGTCAGTCTGCTGACAGACATTGAGTGAATAGGTAACACACATACTCACACTTGTCAAGCCACTGCTACCTGATTTTTCATTCTTTCCTTGAGCTTCAGCAGTAGCCTGAGCCACATGTGCGTGACGCACCCGTCGGAATGTCTATAGTTTCTGGTCTGACAGTTTGCACAGTAAAACCCTGCAGATGAATAAACATGACTTGCCAAGCTTCAATTATAATAATCACATACAAATTTTAAAACTGCAAATCATTAATTTCATGGCTCAATACCGAACAAGACTACATGTCTGGTGTCCATGGAGGTCTCAGAGAGTCTCTATGAAATTACCAGGAAATAAGAAATTCAAAACATATAAAGTATCTCAAAAAATACATAATGCCAATTTAAAAACAAACAAAAAAAAAAAAGTCAGCATCATGCATTACAGATGCAAAACAGATTCAAGATCTAAAAATATCACCAGTAAAAAGGCCACAATTATGTCAACAATAAGTCAAAATGCACCTTGGTGTGGGGGGTGTTAGTACTCAAACACATGCAACTTTATAGTATCTGTACCTTCAATGAGCAGCTCCTGGCCATGGCTACCCAGCAGGGTGCGTGACAGGAAGGGTGCAAAGTCGACAAAGGTCTCTCTCAGCAGGGGTGCCACCTTCTCCAAGGCTCGTTCTAGCTTTGTTGTAATGCTGACAAAGAAAATAAAAATATAAGATTAAGAAGAAAATTAGACTCTTGAAATTAAAACATAACATAACTGCACAGCTAAAAGCAATTTGTACTTGTCCAAAGTTAGATCTCTCTGTGTGCAACGTGGACTGTAAGGTTTCCTTGAAAACGTTTCGCCCTCTCTACAGAAGCCTTGTGGAGAGAGGGCGAAACGTTTTCAAGGAAACCTTACAGTCCACGTTGCACACAGAGAGATCTAATTTTGGATAACTATGACCTGGATGAGTGAGAATCTACACAGACAATTTGTACTTGGTTCTAGTTATTCTAGATGATCCAAAAAAGGCCATAGATGTGGGTGATATGGAAGACAGTAAAGACTACAGGAAATGTGAAGGTTTATCTTGATAAAAGCCACCGTTGACACATATTGACATACAGTATATTCCTAAGCAGATGTTTACATCCTTTGATGTCACAGGTTAGCGTGGTAGCACAATTGTTGCACTTGCTGCTGAGAGAAACGGTGAACAGTCAAGCACTGATACTAGACTCAAGGAGGAGAGAGCCTTGTTTTTGTAGCCAAGGAGCAGCAAGTAGGGGTCTCTACTGACATTTAGTAGGCCAATAAACTCATTCACAAAATTCAAAATTGACTATTTCTGTATCATTTAAGGTCAAACAGTGAGATAAGCATTTGCAGGCTCTGCAGTGACATACTATGACCACACTCTTCAGAGACACACCAAGTAATGTGGGTAAATGCTGCCATGGCAACAGAATCGAATCTTTATTCCTTTAGCATAACAGGCTGAAATAAGAGAGAGAGGAAAAAGAGGCAGAATCCTTCAACAGAAAGTGGGAAAGCAAGACTAATGATCCCTGTCACAAACTATCAGCGCAACTGAGGAAGAGACTCAAGGTCACAGCAAAAGATACGCAAATGCACAAAACCTACACCGGAATTAGGCCAAATGGTCCCCTGGGAATCATACAAATGTTTCAGGAGCAGCATTTTGTCTTCACAATGCACAAAAAGCAAATATCAAGCAGGCCAAACTCAAAACAAGGATGAAATTTCTTTTTCTTTCTTCACAAATAATGAACATTTTAAAATTCCCTATAGTAGGACAACGGTACCTCATGCTTTCCTCTGTATCTTCAGGCATCGGTGCCACAGTCTGCACAGCTGGGAGGTTCTTACTAGTGGCTCCGTTCACAAAATTTGATGACGATATGGCAGAGGGAGCTGCATCGGGGGCTCCTGCAGGGAAAATAACATTTAAATAGATCCAACTTTCCTCACGGAGATAACGATGCCTTGACTAACATTTAGTTAAGAAATCACATTCTTAATAAGAAAACAATGAAGCAGTTTGAATTGAATGAACCACCACAAAAAGAGTGTTCTTTGGTTGAATAGCAGAGACAACTTTAGTATCAGAATAGCGTAAGAGCGCATTGGAAATGGTAGATTTTCCATTATAGAACGTCAGACTGAAAAACTTTTTCTATTTTCTGCAGTTTAATAAAGTGCTGGAGCTGCTAACAGTTCTTGAGGTTATTGGGCCATTTTATATGTAGAGACGACAAATCTTAAAATGGGGGCGGCTCGATGCAGCAGAGTCCAGGGAGACCCACTGTGACAACAGTGGGTGGGACAGCTTTCATTTAGTGAAACACAAATGCACATCACACAGAAGAGCCTTGCGTTTGGATTGTTTTCACTACTGTTAAGGTAGCTCAAATCATATTGAACGTTCCGTCATGACTGGCGCTGATAGTAATGTAAATAGGGCCATCTAGTGGTAAGAATGAGCATCTGCACATGGCACAAGAATCACATGATTCAGAGGGAAAAAGCTTTGTTTCCATTTTTGGAATACAGACAAAGAAGAACAAAGCAGATTCTTCTGAATTAAAAAAAAAATTAAAGAGCACTGTTATTATTATAATTTTAATGTCCAATTGTGACCATATGTGCTAACTTGCATTATTTACCTTTAGTATTGATCATGCTTTTTGGGGTTGCAGAGGCAGTGGCAAAGATGTTTGGGATGCTGCCAGCTGTCAGGCCAGCCGAGGTGTTGCTGCTTCCCACTGTGCTCACTGACAGACTGCCGGGGGAGGCTTTCTTTATCGGCACCACCACACTCCTGCAGAGAAACCATCACAATATCCTTGATTTGCATTCACGTAGCAAATTGTAGATATATTTTAGAAATAAAAGAAAAATCTGCATCTAGAAACAAATGAAAATGTGATTGGTGGAATGAGATAAAGCAAAGGAAAAATATTTATTTTCATGACTACTGTTCAGAAATACTGCGAGACTCCAAACAAAACTAGTCTTAAACAGGAAGATTAAATTCGTCAGCCACGTAATGTGTTAGCCATGATGCTTTTCAAAATAAAACTGAATTTGACAAAAGCCAGAATCCAGCAGAGGTTACTCACAGCTCTGCCTTTAGAACAACAGAATTCGTCTTTGAAATTTCTGTCAACTCCCTGACGGTTCCTTTTCTCTTAAATAAACAAAGACCATAATGGAAACATTTAAATTTATTCATGTTTTACAGACAGAAAAAAATAAGTCCGGCAATACATGAATCGTCCACCCTACTCTTTGTCAGGAGGCAGTCAGGAGGAGCATGTCCAGACATTAGAATATCTAAAAAAAGGAATATAATATTCAGTCAATCTGAATGCTATAATAATAATTTTATTGTAGATGGAATTACTGGTGTATCTCTAAATTTGAAGTACAAAACAGCACATGATGTTATCAAAAAGGGGCATGTTCATGAATAAATCATGGGCAGGAAAGGTTGTGATGCTGGTGACAGGAGATGGAAGATACACTTCTGACCCCAGAGGATCCCCTAACCCACTACATATCTGTCCTCATGTGACCTGATTGGTCAAGAAATAAAGGTCCATGTCGTGAACCTGGGTCTGCAAGAGCTCCTTGAAAAGAGAAGGAAAGTGTGTCATTATCAGGTCTGCAGTTGGCCTTTCAGTTGGTGAGGCATCCAGATAATGAAAATTCTTCAACCTCTGACAGTTACTCCAGGGGACACAGGCCAGGACTCCACTCTGTCACACGCTAAGCCTGCTGTCATCTGAAGCAAATCCCCAGAAATCCTAGCCTCACAAAATAACAGATTTTTAATGGTTTGTTTTGCCATTATGCTCACACTATCTTACAGCTGAAGTAAAACATCCTGGGGTCCGTGGGACACAAACCATGGCTCAGAAGTATGGATTTTTTTCTACCATCAGGCTGTTTTCTTAGGTTTTTCTAGTCCCCTGGTGAGTCTTATAAAGCATAAATGTGCTTTAATTCCCAATCTTTGTAGTTAAATATATAAAGAGTTATAATATAGATAATATCTAGAAAATAACACTGTAAAAACTGGCCAGTTTTTACAGTTTCTGCTCGTTTCTGTGTTTGTGTAATCCTACAGGAACATATCATCCTGTGCAGTTGGTGTGGCTGCACCATTAAAACAGATCTACAGGATGTTGATAAAACGTGAACCTCTTTTAAATGAATAATTCATTTACAGAGCACTCGTGAATCATGTATAGATTATCGAGCACATATGTTATTAATGGGATTGTTTTAATTGTGTGCGGAGAATATAGCAGGGATTAATCTTGGAATCAATATTAATGATGCTGTGGGTGCGGAAGCACTGTAAAGTAGAACCAAAGAGACATTTCCATTATAAACCTGACAAATGGAATCTAATCCGAGTGCTTTGATCAGAATTATAGTGCTCACATCCATGCATACATAGAATTTAAATATTTGAAGATGATTGAATTTTTTCTAATCTTCAGCAAATTTAGAGAACTGAAGGAAGTCAAGGACTAAGGAAGTGTATACTCATCTTTTCTCACTGGTGGAGAGGGCCACTATACTAACTGCTCCTGTGCAGCCTGCTTCAATCCATTGTTTTTCTCTGTTCCTTTTTTTAATGTTGTCACTCCTAATCTATCGCTGCCATGACAGACAAATGAAAGGCCTTTCCACGTCTGGCAGCTCATTTCACTGGCAGGTGGCAAACAATTAGACACACAAAATGGAGGCTGACAGAGGAGTGATGCGAAAAGAGCACGACTAAGTTGTATATGCGTTCATGGGGGGGTTTGTGTGAAAGCATTTCAAAAATAATACACTTTACTGTGGCGACTCATTTCAGCCTGCCACGTCCTATTATGGGTTTGAGCGGTGAGGGTGACAGGGCCGGGTGTGCTGGGGCGCGAGGCCGCTTCTGTTTAATCTGTCATCAACGCCCTGGAGACCCCCACCCACTCAGCTGCCCTCTCCCCACACTCTCCTCCATCTTCCCCTCATCCATGGGTGCACATCAGTCCAGCTCAACAGCAGCAGGGTGAATAGAAAGAAATGAGAGAACCACTGATTCTTCTGACCCCAAAAATTTATGCAACTCAAGGAGGTCCAGAAGAGAGATGATCTGCTCAACTAAACAAGATTTACTCCAGCATTTTAAAAAAACTTCACCAAACACAGAGATTAAAAATGAGCAGGAAGCCGAGACTGGAAATCCCTGTAGGAGCAAGTTTGTAAACTCTCAAATCCAGATAGATTACTGTGTAGTTTTTTCTAATCCAGGAATGTAAATAAGGCACAGCAGTGCCACCATGCTTCAGAGAACTTTTCAAACACAGGGACTTTTTTTTGCCTTTGGATATGAGAAGTTTATAGCAGAAAAGTGAATAATGTGTTGCACGTTGTTAAGAAACCATTAATGGTATCCTGGATAACTAAGATAAACCTGGGGATTAACAGAACTACTTTACAATGGCTTGATTTATGGGCCACAGACACCAAACCTGAAGCCAAACAATCCTAAAAATACCACAGCTCTAAAGACTCATGTTCACAAAATGGTGAAGAAATTAGGATGAAACTAATTATTGCAACCTGGACTGGTGTAATACAATGTTTCCTGGTGACTGAAGTTCAATACACAGTAAAAGACCAAATTCTTGAAATCTGGATGTTCCAGCTATACCTCACTGGTTCGCATAGAGTAGAGCAACAACCAGCCGAGTGTAAACGGAGAACAACAGACAAGACTGTCTTACCTGTCAAAGGAGTGAAACTGCACTGGCAGCACATGGTGGGCCTGGACCTTGGCAGCAGGATCTGGGTGAGACTCGGCCTCCAGCTTCAGGCCCTCCACCGGAGACGCTACCAGACTTTTCAGGATCTCCTTCACGTTGATGCCCTTTTTGGTCTGGCTCATACTAACAACAGAGGAGGATTTGAGCTCCTCTGTGCTGGGAAACTCATGCAGAGTCTCTCCGGAATCCTTGACCTCGGACGACAGTGCAGGTATGAGCTCATTTGTGGTATCTGTCCCCCCAACACTGTGATCCAAGTCAGATCCATTTAGGAGATTGGATCCTCGCTCCTCTCCAGGTCCTGAGTCTGCTGGGTGGTTTACACCATTGTCAAGTAGCTTTGTTGTTTCTGTGATACAAACACACATACATGCAAGTACCCACACATAGACAAATAATTATTATGCAAGTTCTTAAACTGCAATTTTAACATTCATTTTACGTACTACAATCACAAAATTAACACACTGAAATGGAAAGGTTTTTCCATTCTGTTTTGGAGTTTTATTCTGCTTTTGTTGTATTTGTGGAAATGTTTCAGGGGCAATTTAAAAAAATAAAATTACTGGCAAAAGATTTCATCATTTTCTTACAAAAGGCTCCACATGCCACAGCTGCTGAACTGGGCTGCACTACCTCATATGGTAGAAAATTCCATCTCTTTCGTAATAAATATGCATACTGCCTCAGCAGGAAATGAACTTGACCACCTAAATAATGCTGAAATTTCCAAAAAGCAAGTTTTTGTTTGCTTTGTGGTCTGATTCTACTTTATCCTGATGTGGTGGTTACCTAGACGCAAGAGTGGCCATATTAATATTTATCACATGCCCCCTAACAAGGTCAGCAAAGCCTGATGTTGCCAGCCTGTCCTGTGGCTTCCTGAACCATCAGGCGATTGTCTGCCACTTCCCGTTTGAAAAATTCCCCTATTTTCCAGTGAAATTTATGAAAGCAGCAGTGTGCCTTTTTTCTCCAGCAGCCCTCTATGATCCCTTTCTCCTCTAGTGGATTGCTTGCCTAATGGACACTGACAGATGATTCTGAAAATAGCAGAACTGGCTTCACTGCTCCAAACACCCATAGAGGTTGGACAATGCTGCTGTTTTCCGATGCCTTATTCCGTGTGATCTGAGGTCTTTAATATTGCACTTTCATACCTCCATTCTTCACCTATTTCAGTCTCTTTTCTGCACCTCTCCTTTTGTCTGAATAGAAGTTGATGAATGCCCACTCATGCAGCTTACAATGGCAGGTTGGCACACTGCTGCACTGCCTTTATGCAGTAAGAATTCCCTGATTTCCTTTGATGTGCTTTAACATAATGTATGATTGATGACTTGTATTTAATTGAGAAAGATGAAGCCTTTTTTATATTCATAGCTTCTACCATATACCCAGTCTTCGATTGCTTCCATACATTTTTCTGCACAGTGCAATTAGCAGAGCTGATGAATAAATTGTAATCCAGGACAGTGCATTCAGGGTATCCCTGTGATTATACTGCATAAAATTCCATTGCAAGCAGGTAGCAGAAGGACAAACAGCCCTTAATGTTCATAAATGTCAAATAAATAGATCATTGATTAGCTAGCTAACAATAAAAATTTAATAGACTTTAACTGTCAACACCTTTGCTGGTTGGTGGGCTGATCTCCAGATGCCTGCTGCATTCTGATTGGCTGTTTTTCCTGTCACTCTCATGTTGGGGCTCCAGGATGTCCCGGTACTTGGAGACCATCAGGACAGAGATGAAGTACACCACAGCTAATGCTAGGAACTGCGCCTGCTTACTGTCATCCTGCGGGAAAAGAGTCCCAATACAGTAACTGACCATTTATTCACATTGCATAATAATAATTCATATATTAATTTTAATCCTTATTCAAATACTAACTTAAAAATACAATCTTTTAAAATTACCAAGACTCTGATAAACAAAAAGCATTCTTGAGCATGTTTGGTGTTTCATCTGTTAATTGATAGATGTCTCAGATAATGTTTTCGTCTTCCAAACCTACACCTGCACATCCGCACTCACCACATCACGGAAAACCACAGCTCGAAGGCGATTGATGTCCTCATCCTGTAGGAGGCGATCAGGGTCTTTGATGGGGGAGAGGTTGCTGGGGACAGCAACCTCTATGCTGGTCTATATCAGAGAAGAGAGGATGGCATGAAGTGTGCTCAGCTGAGTCTCACTTGTAGAAAAAAAAACATTTTTAGAATCAAAGTGATTAGCAAACTTCCACAGAGTGGCTATAGTATAAAAAGGCAGATCTAGCATAAGAGTTAAGATAAATAATCAACTGAAACAGTAGTTCTCACAGTAGGTCCCATTATTCGCACTGATGCATAGTGGGAACAATAATTTCTTAGATGAACAATGAGGTAACAGGAATGCTGATTCATTGTATCATACCTTGCTGGAAGTCACTGCACCAAGCATGGTTTCCTGCGTCTTATGGTTGTTGAGAATGAAGGACTTCTTTCTCCCATCTCTGTATCTCTGCCTGCACTCCAGACAGTTCTTAACAGCCACACAACATACTACAAACAAAAACACATTTAGAGATAAATTGAAAATACATGCTGCTGTACCTGGACCTCCTGATTTTGTCTGAATACCATTTCCCTTTACATTTTCTTGTGGTGAAATATGGTAAGATGTGCAATTTACCTTCCAAACAGCACATTAGGCCAATGTTTTTCTTTCCAACTGATTTACATCTACAGCAGTAAACAATCATGTGCTCACCAAGTCTGAGACACTGGCGCATCAGGCCACCTGAGGACATGTTCTTCTCCGCTTCGATCTCAGCAAAGTTAAGGGAGCTTGAGAAGACCAAGACATCTACAAGGGCCATGAGGCGGGAGAGGAAATTGATGGCTGTATTTGAGGACATGCCCTGTGTTGTTTCAATGCTGTCCAACTCCACCTGGAACAAGTAGAAAATAAGAGAATTATCAAATCAGGAAAAAAAAAAAAAATCAAAAATCAAATACAAAATTCAATATATATATTCAAATTCAGTTATTCAATAGACTCCAAAGCAGACCAGCTCTTGCCACTAGATGGAAGTGTTGTCTCATATAAGGAGGAGCACTTACAGGAGAGGTGGCCGCTGACAAAAGAGGCAAGATCCCCCCACTAGCAATAATGATGTTGTCGACCATTTGTGAGATGAGGTGTATGGTATTATGGACAAAAATAATGTTCTCGTTGCTGTTAACAAAGTCCATGGTGGTTTTGGACGAGTGGCTGCAGAAAGTGACGGGAAATAAATACATTTTTAGATTTTAAAACAAGTTCTTAAAACAACTTGCATCTATGAATAATTAATATACAGTTACAGTACATAAACATACACGTGTGACAGCTTTTACCCGCTGTAATGTGTGTATAAACCACCTCACATACCTCCTCCAGACATGGATGTCCCCCTCCAGTGAAAACACCAGGTCAGTAAGCAATCTCTGGTGCACAACTGACCATTTGAACTCTGGAATGCGGAACATTGTGGTGCGTGGGCCAGGGCTGAATTGATGTCTCTGTTCCTCCATCATGTGGACGCCTCTGAAACCCAGGTCAACTTGTACACCTCCATCTGTCTGAGTGCCAAGGCGGCCATGCAGACTCTAGGAGTAGACCAATTAATCTTTATATAGTGGCATCATGAGACACTTTTCAGACTAGTTGCTAATCATATTCTACATTTGAGATTGATAGTGGCTGCCTTAATGGGATTTGATGTGACTGTCATGTTGTTCACTGAGAATGATAAATGGACAATAAAGAAACTCCTCCACCCACCATCTCCTGACTTTAGGTGAGGAGAAATCAATGCAATTCTAAATATGAGATAAATTTGTCAACTCGGTCCTGCAAGCCTGTTTAAAAAAAGCAGATGTTAAAAAACTGGGACATGAGCAATTACAGCAGCAGAGAACGATTCAAAAATAAACCCCACCACCCACCAAATCTCCACCAGTGACCCAGCCTGTGCAGAAGCCGAGAGAAGGGCAGGCATAAATAACTCCCAAGAAACTGCTGCAGAACAAACTCTCCGTCTTCCAACCTACTTTCCTTGTCTGGGATACTGCCTGACTGCAGGAGTCTGTACAGTTCCCATAACATGTGAGGATGTTAAAGGGAATTAATGGTTTTGATGCTACAAAATAATTCAGTGAATACATACTAACTACATATCGCATAACCTATATTTGAACAAAACATTACCAAAGCCTACCACGAGAGGGCAATCATTACGATTTGGGTATCTCTCGTTTTGTCCATTTTGTTACTTAGAGCTCATAGCTGCAGCTCATTGTACATAAAAAAAAAAAAGATTGTGATATTCTTCCCTTCTTTAAAACCCAATCAACACTTGTGTGACAGGTGAGACAGCAAGGCAGAATGGAACAAACACCATTGTTAGTTTTTCACCTTAGGAGCCTCTTTTTTATTCATGTTACTGTCATGCTGAATAAAAAAATCACAGGATTAGGTGGATAAAGTAAAATACACACAGTTAAATTCAGACCAAAGCCTGAAGATGAGCTAATGGCTTCAGTGTGAAGATGAACAGCATTTATCTGAGAAATCGATATAATTGAGAACATTGTGATCAAGCTTTAGACCAACCTGTGTGGTGGATGTCTGGATCTTTTTCTCCTTTTCTTGGCTATCATTTGGTTTCTCTGTGTCAGAGGTAGCATTGGCTGTTTTTGTTGGAGTATTTTCTCTGGATGCAGCGTTAGCGTCAGGGCTTGGGGGCGTTTTAAATGGGCCTTCCACAGATCTGCCGCCCCTTGACAATGGCTGTAGTTCAAACTCTTCCTTTTCCAGAATACTGGGTCCCAAGGAACCAAAGTCAGAACCACTTTTATGGATAAGATGGTCTAGTTCTTCACTGGTGTTTGTATGGACTGGATGCTCCTGGTGGGGCGTAACCAGTGGCTGAACTGGACTGAGCCCAGACAGCAGCTTCACTTCCATTCTGGCTGTAACCTTTCCAAACAGGAAGTCATTGCCATTCCTAGTGGACTCCTTTTCATCATCCAGACTGATGAGCGGGCTTGAATTTTGATCTTCAAACACTCCGCTAACATTACTGTTGAGTTTTTCCACAGCAGCACAATAAACATTATCTAAAAGAGAGTCCATCCCTACCAGAGCTCCATTTTCAGACACCCCCACAGACTCAGACTCCAGATCATCTAGTTTAACCTCTGTGGCCTCCACTTTTTCTGCCTTGATGTCCACAAGAAGATCATGAACATCGACCATGACCTTATCTGCCATCACTGTTCCTTTGAGATGCTCTTCACACCTTTTCCTCTCTGACAAGAGGTTGTCTGCACTCTCGTACTCCTTCTCGCTCTCTGGTGTCTGGGAGTTATCATCTGGTTCTCTGTGCTCAACGCCATCCTTGATGCCTGAGGGCTGTGCAGACAAACCAGAAATGGTGCTGACGAAACCCTTTTTTCCTTTCTTAATGTTCTCCTCCTCCTGACGTTGATACTCTTCATACATCTGAGCCAAACACTCCTTATGTGCCTCATATGTCACCTATTAAAAAAAACATTAAAACATGTTAGCCAATTCCAGCTGTGAAAACACGTTCACTGAAGAGAAAAGGGTTAAAGCTGCCCTTGAACAGCAGAGGTCAGGCTTTCATTTCTGTTGCATTAAACAGTACTTACCTTTGAGTGGGCTATAGAGAGCGTGTCCACCCACACGCGCCAGCCCCCCCACTCGTGCTTGATCGCGTGGTAGAGGAGAATGCGAAAAATGCTGTATACCATCTCAGTGATCTTCTGTTCATCGGGATTTTTGGGGTTTATGTAGCCAAGAGAGAACATCCAATCCTGCCATACAGAGCACTGAAGCAGGCATCTTCAAAAGACAAAACATTGGAAGTTACTTTAGTTTTCATTTCAGTCCCGATGTTTCAAGTCAATTCCAACTGGATCTTGTCTTGTCTCAGAAAAACCAGACTCTATTTGACACTTTTTCCAAATTATCAAATAAAGCAACAATAAAGGGAAACACAAATGGAAAACTAATAAAGTTCTGGCTTTCAGTTACAGGAACACATTTCCCTCATGATTCATTTCAAGCCAGTTATTTTTTTTCAAGCTAAATTCCTGAGACTTGAAATCTAATTATCGGCAAAAAATAATCTGCTGTGTCAAAGTGACAAAACTCAAAAAGTAAGTCTCAAAGTTTGCACATGACTGATGTAACAGTGTCATCTTATTAAACACACTGCAAGGAGGAAGAGGGCGGCTCCTAATTCCTTCAGGTTTACACATTAGAAGTGAGATAAATCAAAGGCACGTTAAGCTCCGCTCACCTTCTGTTCTCTCGGCTGTTACTGAACAGTTTGATCATGTCTGACAGGAAGAGCCGGCGCACCTCCATTAACTCTGCACTGGGGGCTGAGTTCTTCAACAATGTGGCCATCACCTTAAGAATCACTATCAGACATAAAAGTAAAACACGTAAGTGAATGCAAATTTTTCCATCTAGACTATATTCTAAAACAGACCATATTTCAAAAAACAACTTATAGGTTTACTTGGGTTCTGAATCTTGACAGTGGAGTCGGGATCAAGATGAGGTTTGTGGACTACCTGTGTGCCAACTTGCTCTGTCAGGATCTGGAGGAGTTGGGGAGACATCCGTCACACACTCGGCACATAGAAACCAGTAGAGGGGAAATGATTTGTTACCTCATACAGAGCGTTGTAAGTTGTCACGGTTACAGTGTTAGTGTTCAGCATGAGCTTCTCTCCCAGGAGAGTAAAGAGACTGTGTGTGTGCATGATCTCCACCTTCCTCCTGTGGATGCACCGACATAGACATTGTGGTTAAGTGACTTGTTTAGAGCTCTATAAGCCACTGACAGAACAGTGAGCACTTGCAGTCGGCTTTCCCACAGGGAACCCGGCTCTGGAGACAAGTGTCTGGAACATCCTGCTGTCACAAAATTGGGGTTTTTTTTTTTTTTTGGGAGGCGTAGAAGATAAAAAGTTTGCCTGTCACTAGCACAGATACAACAGAGAGATACAATGATTGTAAAGGTTAAATAATGACTAACAGCTGAATAGGGATGTCGTTATAATTTAAGTCCAAAGCTGCAGCCACTGCCTCAAGATCAGTTTTCAGGTTACCATTACAAAAGCAGCAGTTCTCACAAAAGCCTGGATATGAAAGGTCAGACTGAAGCTATTCTACAGTTTAAAGTGGAACTTTTACAAGACTTGTACTGAACCTTTAATACATACTGAGAAGGGCATGATCAGATACAGTGCACAATAATTTGTGCCAGTAAATATGTAACAATACATCTATACTGGATATTTGACTCTTGAACACAAACAGGTGTTGCTTTTAAATAGGTGACAGAAACATATGTAGCAGGAAGATACATCTCAATGTCTTTAATTACATCTTTAGTCGAATCAGTTACTCACTTGTGGCCAAGATGCTTGAGAAAGTATCCAAGGACTTTGAGGGACTGCACTCGAATGCTTTCGCTTTTACAGGCCACCAGCTTGTAGATTACCCTGAGCAGACATAGGCAGCAGATGCTACACTATCTCACCTCTGTACTAGTTAGCCCACATTCCAAATGGTTAATTTTACAACAGTATTAAATAAATGCTCAAATGAAAACAGCTTTTTCACATTGTATTCCTACAGCATGCTCCTGCTACTGTGTGCATTGAGATTGTAGTGGATCACAAACTGTTTATGTGATCATCCCTGTCACATTGTGAAATCAATGTTAATAATTGGTGTTCCATGCATGCATCTGCTCAGTGAGCATCTGCATTATTCATGAGGCACACAATAGCAGCACACTTGCACGTGCTATTTTTTTCTCCTTCCAGTGAAATCATTCATTCTTGTTGTTCCTGAACAGCAAAGGGATTTTCTCTGTTGCTGTGGGGCTTACCGTATTCCATTTCTCTGGTCAAAAGCAGGGATCACTGAGGTTGGATGTTCAGACATGAGAGAGACAACCAAGTGCAGCACATCATGCAGATTCTCATCCTGCAGAGAGGGAAAAGGAGGAAGGAAGAAAAGTCATTAAAATACATTTAAACTGCAGCAAAAAAAAAATCTGCCAACTGTAAAGCTTTTTGCAGGATGCATTTTAAATATTGGAGACACACATCTACTAAAATATTGACTAAAAAAGATGAGGACAGACCTTGTTTTTGTAGGACAATGCAACAGAATCTCAATATAATGGATCATTTGACCTGGAGCAGGCATAGACCTACGTACCTCATGTATTGTTAATAAATAGTTCAAGATGCTCTGCAGCTCATCCTCCTTCACACCTCGGTCCTGAAAAAGGTAAATTAAGTCGGGTCTAATTAAGTACAGGACAAGGCAAAATAACTTGCAACACAAATTTACAAAGAAGGTCAGCGTATTTTTCTATTTGTGACTAATCAAATCCAAAGAAGAAAACTGGGGGAACCAAACTGAACTTGTTTTGGTTTATTACCCCCAAGTTTAGAGCAGATTCTGATGTGCAGTTGCTGCAGATTTAGGTTTCAACAACAAAACAACCCAAACCACCAGAGGCTACATTTAGGCTGCCGAACCTCTTTATGTCCAGACATAAAATACCTGTTAAATCAAAAGGTAAAAATCATGCTCCGTTTATGCAGAATGAGCTTTAATAGCTTAAGAGTCAACACAAAAGAAATGTGTTGCAAAAGAAACAACTTAGGACCGACAATCTCCATATGTCCAAACTATGACTATGGGTCAAGTTGTCTGAGCCATAAACACAAGAAGTACCTTGAGGATGAGTTGCTTGAGGAAGAGAAGGATTAATGCCCGCAGAGAAATGATTTCTTTCTGGGCCGGCCTTGGACCATCTGTATGTGGAGAAAGTGAGAGAAAATAAACCACACAACACACAGTTTATGGTTCATTCTGGAGAATATTTCCCATTCTGGGTTCTGTCTATTCCAGGACACACAACTCCAGCATCCAGTCCAAGGTCACACACTGGCAAGCATATCAAAAAATGACCCATAATGCTCATGCCAAATTCAGTCCACACTGGCATCCATATATGACAGACAGAACCCTCATATACTGTGTAAATAACGTGACGGATGTGGCAAAAAGCACTGACTACCTGTCAGGGCTGCAACTGCAGTACTAATATTCTTAAATATTCATAGTTACTTGCTACTTTATATTCAAAGACTTTCATTTTTAACAAAAAAGAATTTGTAGACAGTGTGAAAACGCTAATGGACTGAAGCAACAGGCAGATTAACACAACAAAGAGCTTCTCTGAGAGACACGGGGGAAATACAGCATACATTATTCTTTTAACAATATCAATGCGAGTCCCATCAAGATTAGCAATGCTCACACTGTAGCACAAAGGTTCCAGTCTGGCAGTAAAACCTGGCAGGCATTCATTCATTTCTTGTTTCCCTTGTACAGCCAGTAAGCTAGAAACACACGGACAAATTCTTTTAGCTGCAGAGGTAAATATGGCAGTAACTGCTCAGAACACAGCCGCAAATATGCCTATTCCCCCATTTCTCTCCTCTCCTGTCAGCCCTGATAAAGTCCACTTGCACCTTGGCAGGACACATGTTTACTTGAAATGGGGAGGGCACTGTGATGACAGATGCAGTGGCAGCCCGCCCCCAGCCATTCAGTAGACGGTGTAATCAATGATGAGTCATCCTGTTCCCAGGGTTGAAGGAGGACGGCAAGAGCTACTGCCTCCCAACGCTAATGGAGTGAGAGAGGAAAGCCCAGTGTCAGGACAGAGCCTGACACGGAGGGACTGATAAGAACACCACTGCAGCAGCCTCTGCATCCTAGTTATTCACAACCAATTATACTCAGCAGCTCTCCACAGCTCGTCTTTGTCATTCACGTTTTACTGCAGCGATCCAAGGGCACAAAGGCAAACAGACGGAATTAATTCAATGGATTTCTAAAAATTACACAAAAATTATAGCTGCCTGAAAAGTCAATTTCAGCCACTGTAGATCCCCGAACAGCTCTGCTTCATTCCAATAAACAAAAAAAAAAACAGGAAAAAAATATAAATAACATGCTGACTCCAGAAAACATGAAGGGTTTTGAATTGCAGCCACCCCCCAGTGATTTATAATTATTTACACCCATTTAAGATGGATTGCTCACTACAGCAGATATGCACAGATTTCTGCTGATAAAAGGCCACCAGTATAGCCATAAAACATGCAGAAAACTCAGTATGGAGAAAGCTTTGTTTTCCATTACAATCATCTATTTTACTGCTCCTTTGTTTTGCAGTTGGAGTGCTAAAATGTTTTGTGAATCAACTGCAAATGGAAATTTTATTTTGCATCTGCTTCTTGTTTCGTCTATGTTAGCATTTGTTTCGAAAGTAAAACATCATGAGTTTTAAAACTGTACACAATACCCACACAATCTAAACAAAACAATACTTATGGGCAATGGTTTACATACTTCCATTTTTTCTTTAGTGTTTACTGTGTAGAGTTAGTGTACTGTGTAGTGTTAGAAAGGGTTTCTTCCTGTTAAAAGGGAGTTTTTCCTTGCCACTGTGCTTACCTGGGGGTTCAGGCTCTGTGTTTCTACCTCTGTAAAGCACCTAGAGACAATTTTATTGTAAAAGGTGCTATATAAATAAAATTGAATTGAACTGTGTAAATAAGATACTTCATAAAGAACCAGATGTTCCCCATGTCCCCTTAAATCTACAACAAAATAATTTAGCTAAATAAAGGCACAAGCTAAAATCAAATCATCCATAATCCCTGCCCAAATTATTCATGTGAAGCACTTCCATGTCCGTCACCAGTGATTTTCTTCTGGTGACCGGTTTGAGTTGGAGTTGAAAAAAGGCGTATAGCCAGACAACTTTACTAACTGCCCATAGACGACAAAATAGAGGGGGTAACAAATAGAGGCAGATTATGTGTTAGCTTGGGGGTGCAGATATCACAGAATACAAAAACAAACATAACAAAATGATGCATGAGTTTAATTTAAAAGGACTAATTATGACAGGACTATGAAAGTTACTCCATTGTTGGGTGAGGATGACAGGCTACACTTCATGGTGACTGGTATTTTTCTGGTATTTTCCCAGCTCATGTTGACAATTTCTATTGTAAATCAGAGCAGACAATGATCAAATATAAACACACAAGCACCCGAGGCAACACAGGCCAGAATTCTAACATAACTTCCTATGTTCAACAGGAGTCAAATATAACAAAATAAGCAGCAAAAATTGATGGATTGCTTTCTTGATTTCTATTTATTCATAAGTCGAAAACCTGAAAACATTTTTAACAGCTTGATGCACAGTGTTACTTATTGTGAAACATTATGGGATTAAGGTAATGTTCCTTGGTCTTGCAATGTTAATAATTGATGTCTTTTCTGGAAACATATGATACAATCCTACAACAAATAAAGAGGCAGCAATATAGAAAATCACTGAACTTCCCTTGTTGCAAATCCTCCTGTGAATGTCAGCCATGCTGCAGGGTTTAGAGACCCAGCACTAACACCAGCACCAGAACCATTACCCTGAGGTGATGAAATTATTGATGTGTTGTGTCTGCCTCTCTGTCATTGTAAGTGAATGGCTGTAAATCTAGAAGCTGACAGGCAAGCGCTTCAGTCTGGGATCGTTTTAAACATGCTGGAATGTTTGGATTTCAGGGAACCTTTTTAGAGGCTTTGATAGCAGGTTCATGAAACTACATTATGGCTGGTACACTCTCACTTCCTTTATTGACCTTTAACAGCATGATAAATCTTAAAAACGCACACAGACACACGTCAAACCATATTCAAGAAGTTAATAATGACTCACCAAGCCCCTCTGGTGTGATGCCACTGCTGTCTGCAGGGTTGATGACCCAGTAGTAGTACTTTAGCATATGCATTAACTGAACCACTGTGCCCACTCGACGGATCGCGTTGTAGATGGATGCAGTGCCAATGAACTCAGCAGAAAGGTAAGTGTACAGTGAGAGCTGTATCTGGAGAGGAGACACGTGTTCGTGTGGAAGTACAATTTTACCCCAGTGGAGAGCTCAATCTCAGCTCATTATGCTTGCAGGGTAATGGCAGGAATGGCAACAGACCACAATGCATTACTCAATCTGAAAATTCATGAAGCTCCTCAGGCATAATTAGCAAATTCTGTGCAATTAACAAAAATAACAGAATCAGTCTAAATATACCCTACAATAAATACATTTATTCCTTTGTCAGGAAATTAAATCTATACCATTTTATCATTTTCATAATAGAGACAATAGAGCAGGATAAATAGACAAATAAAAAGCATTTGTGTACTAGGACAAGGTCAATGGGCCCATCTAATGATGAATGCATTTCATGCACCAATCATTCACCCAGCAGGCTACTGGTGCCCCTTGTAGCAGATTGAACAACAAAACTGGACAGACTTCGCAGTATTTCCTACAAGAAGGAGCCAGCAAAGCCCTCCAGACTGTTGTAGAAAGTGTGTTCTGACCCACTTCATTACCTCCTTGCACCTCCTCATTTTCACTCCCCCCTTCTCTACGCTTCAGTTTGGAGTATATTTATTAATGATCTGGCCCAACAGTTGCAGTGCTGGGGCTGTATTAGCCACACAGCCTCATCCATATAAATGATCCATTTTCCTTGGATAATTTATAAAGTGAGAAGGGAAAAATAATTTGCAGTAGTTGAAGGGTGGTTAGTGTGATAGCAGGACAGCAGAAGCAAGTAACTAAACACCAAAAATATTCGCGGCCCAGTGTATTCAGTCCTTAAATGACCTGCAGAAACATTGTGGTAAAAAAACAAAAACCAAACATATATTCAAAGAGGCAATGCTTTGTGTAAGGTTTGAGAATATTTGACTGTTGTGGGGTTGAGATACCAGCAAGAGCTCACCTTGGTAGGGGTGTGGATCCAGATGGCAGCATTGAACAGGATGTGGTCACACAGCTGCTTCAGCAGTGGCGCCCCGTATGTCAGACCATCCAAATACTTGGCAAAGGAGAGGAATTGCTCCAGCACTGCTCTGGTGATGTGTGCCCGTGATGACTACCAAAACCAATGCAAAGACAATGTTCAAACAACATGTCACTTAGGATTACTGTGAGCGTGCACCCTATGGTTATTTTTCCATGGGCGTGCACAAAGATGAACATCACAAAGGCGTCACAAATCTAAGAGATTAAAAGATGACATAATTCAGTGGCAGGGATTCAAAGAGCAGAATAATTATGTTCTATAATTCTATTTATGTAGGTTCAGTTAAAGGATTACTTAGATTTAGGTGTCTCTAGTATTTTTGTCAAAATTAGCATGTAGTAGGGTGCTAGGTATTTATGTTAGGTGTTAAATTTGAGTCAAAAATAAAATATTTAAATGAGATTTAGAGTAAGTTTGAATTTGTAGAGAATTTCACTGTGAAAAACACATTAGGTGCTGCTGTCTAGCACCTGCTTGGTGCCCAGGTGGAGACTTTGTGTGGGCAGGAGAGAGGGGAAAATGAAAGACATGGGGACAAAAAGGTGTGGCATAAACAGATCACAAACAGATGGTGCCATATGTGGAGGTATAAAACCTGGCAGTGGGGAGGGAAAAGAGGAAATCTCAGGTGCCGACTCTGCCTGGCAGTTAGTTAACAGCAGCTGAAGCCAGTGGGTAGGCAAGAGAAGGAGTGACAAAGAGGAGTAATTTTTTCAGGCTCTGAAAGAACTGGTAGCCTGGAGAGACTGGCAAGCTGCTGAAGACACATCAGAAAATGATTAAATAAAAGAGTGATGCAGAGAGAGAGAGAATGAGAACCAAGGGTGGGAAATGGGAAAAGTACTACTCACATTATGTTTTCCTTTGAAAAACATTAAGGAGAAAAATACGCTGACAGGCAATGAGGTTTCCAAACTACACACAATACAGTATCTATTTCCCTTCTGACAACTGCAGGCAGGATAACACTGTAAAATTCACTGCACAAAATACTGTTCAGTTTTCTCAGATCATATTTGGATTATGTAGTTTATTTTGAATATTGCTGTGGATGTTCTCCCATACCTTCTGGAGCAAGTAACCAATCACCAGGAAGCCCTTCCCTCCCAACATCTGCTCCTGCATCACCACAGAGCTCTTCAGCAGCTCCACCAGGAAGGCCAGAAGAGTGGCACTGTAAAACACAAGGAACTCAAACAGCCATTAAATCATTCTAACCTCACAGGTGAATAAACAGCAGCTGCATAAAGAAACCCATGAACAGAGAGAGAGAGAGAGAGAAAAAAACAAGGTCATTTTCAGAGAAGGTCATCAATCAAGCTGCGAATTCTGTTACCCCTTCATGTCGGTACAAAGAACTGGGCTGCTCTCCCTCTTGGGACAAAAAATGACCTGAGGTGGTTGTGAGCGCTTGTGCCCAAGAGGAAGTGTATTTTTCCTCTGATACTGAGCCTTCCAGCTAAAGCAGTTGGCCGAGTGGCAATGTTGCCTGATGACACTTCTTAATCGTCTTTCCCTGGCATCCTCAAGTGGTCTCCACTCCAGGACAGAAACCTCAAGGACACAACAACTCCAGCAGAGTATGTGACCCACAGACTACATCTCTACACTTCATGTGGCTGCAGTCTACACCTATTTCTAAATAAAAGCCTGAGTCCTGAAGGAGTGGCAGCACAGCAAAGTCGTAAAATGGCTGCGGGAAATTCATGGGGGCACATAGCATCAAGTTTATTGGGAACCTTTTTTTGAAATACTGCTTGAAGGTATTGTTGAGAAAATCCACAGCGGCTTTACTAGCATTACACAGTCATAAATGTTGCAAAAGCTTTGACCGGTTCTGCTCAGCCGGCTTTAAAAGGACTCAGTCTCAACATCCAAGGAGAGGACAAAAAGCACGAGTTGAAGAGAGATACAGTGTGACCAGAAGACCCAAGACAGGCTGGTAGGAGAGAAAGAGGTATAGAGCAGAGATAAACAAAATGGAGAGCTCTGGGCATGGGGGGGTTGCAAAATGATGTGGCCAATGCTGCATTCATCTCGCTGTAATACTCTAGCCGAACAGGGGATTAGAGGAGAGAATTTATCCAGAGCACAGTGGGCAAGTTTGGGACTGACAAGTTCAACAAAGATGACAGCAGTTACTTCAAAAGGATCAAACCAACAATGAAAACTGGAGGAACCCTGGACCAAAGGCTGATCAGACACTGCTTCCCTGCAGATGTACTGCACTGGCATACATGTTGACTGATGCCACAGTGTTTATATAATTGCTAAACTAATCCATTACAAATGTTTATACAAGATGTATTATCAAAATTAAATCTAGCTGTGTTTAACTCATTCAAACAGAATCAAATTCAAACCGTCGCTCATATTTGCAAGAATAAGGCTGAAGTTATACTGTTGAGCTGTGACTTACCACACTGTGTCCTCCATCTGACTGTTGCTTGGCTGATGATAGTCCAGTTGAGCAAAGAGTGGAAAGAGCACCTGGATTCCACCAATAGAATGAATGGCACTGTGGATGGAGTGAGTCAATGTGGCTTTCACATCCTGTGAGAAACATTAAAGCAGTAAGAAAATCCCAGTGGGTGCAAAAAAATAATGCATGCAAAATACAGAGTCAGAGTTTGGATTGAGTAGCGCTACTGACCTGCAGCATGAGGGCGTGTGGTGAGTGCACAAAGATGGAGGTGTTTTCTTTCGGCGAGGACTCCAGACAGAGCTGAGCATCAGTGGCCTTGGCGTTATAGGTGAAGGCAATGGAGCTGGCCAACTTGCTGTCATATAACACCTGCTTGTGATGCGCAGCTAAATAGATGTCACTCTCCGATTTAAACTTAAACGTACTCTGAGGGGGAAAAAAAAAGGGACAAAAATAACTGAAGTCGAAAATTGGTTTTCTTGCACAGGATTTCTTTTTAAATTGTTTGTAGGCAAACGCACACTGCTTCACAGCAATTTACTAAAGGCTCTTCTTTCCATGCGTTTCTATCTACAGTAATGCTTCAATTAAAAGCATAATGCAACAGTATTTGTTTGTTAGTGCTTGACAGAATCAGTTAATTAAGATTTCTGGTAATGAATTTATGCTGCATTGCGTAAAAACCTAAATCACAGTGCAAGAAAAAGACCAACAGATTGACGTAGCCAGTTTATCCTCAATTTACCCAATTAGGTGATGACAAATCCCTCAAATTATTTTGCCAATGAAATGTGACTAAAATGTTAATAAGGAAATTAAGTCATCCAATCAAGAGCAGTAAATTATTAATGAATGGGAGGGCTGTTTTACATCTTTGATTAATGAGCAGCGAGCAGATGGAGATCAGATTAAAAAAAGACAGAACTGAAGTGCCAGTGAAGAGAGAACCATCTGGCCATTGACAGACTACAGATAAACACACAGTGACACATAGCATTCACAAAAATGTTCATGCACTGACTCCATTTGTTTTAGAACTGTCTAAAACAAATGGATCAAAAACTGAAAAGCTGAATTAAGTTGTCAACTGCATAGAAAAGAAAAATGCACAAAGTTTTGAGCAGTTTAAATGGTGGCACTGGCTCTCTAAGCATGGCATGTTTCCTTTGAATGTGATGCTGAAAATGCAGGAGCAGCATTCTGTTTGTTGGCTCTGATCAAAGCCTTCACAACAGCGAGTGTGCGCCTCATCATATAGTCTCCAACATCTTCAAAAGTTCCTGCTCAGGAAACCTATGCATCAAGAACTAACAAGTTGAGCACAAGTGCTGCAGCAGCATCAATCAATGTCGTCAGACTGTAGCTACAGTTACAATAAGAACGTGGGTGATATGGCATCATTTTAAAGGCCATTAAGCCATGTAATTGCTAATCCTCATCCCCAGAACACAACTCTGCATCCTCACCTCACAACAGCCAGGGAAGAGGAGAAATTCCCTGCAGTGACATACTAACAGAATCAATGCGTAATTTACCATTGCAGATTTTTCTGTATTACTGTTAAAGGTTTCAAATGAAGTGAATAGTGGGGGATTTTATTATTAGATTCACTTGAACATAAAGGACGGCTTGTTTGCTTGCAAGAAAGATGACTTAAAAAAAAAAAAAAAAGCATAAAGTAGACAGCAAAGCCAGAAACATGTCTACAGCAGAAAAACTAAAATGATGAGCATAAATGAAACATCTGAGTTAAGCCTGTAATTACTTACAGCAAATTGAATGTGACAGATTCTACCATGACCATAAATCATCATACACAGTGGACATACAGCAGTTAATGTGAGGAGCATGGGCTCTAAATTGCCTCTAACTACAAAGCTGTGTTTACATTCATGTGTGTATAAGGCAAACGGTGAAAGGAATCAGACTTGAATGGGAAAACCACGGCCTAGAAAATAAATCATGCATCAATGTTTTCCACAGTCTTTTGTGCTTTGCTGCAGTATAACAGACATGATAAGACGGAGAAGGCAGGCGTTTGCTGTGATCAGCACTCGGAACCTTCCTGGGCGGGCTTCCCCTAGAGAACGCTTCAATTACTACAACCAATCAGCAAGACTGACAACTACGACTATCATACTAATCACATCTGGCTGGATCCCTCATACACATCATCATCCACATCATTCACCACTTCATTAGTAATCTCCTCCTCTGAACAGAATTTCATTATTTTGAGAAATCTTGATGATTGCTCTTCTGCACGGTACCTTTTTAATAGAAAATCTACAACAACAATCAAATAAGTGAATGTTGTCGCCATTAGAGACAAGATTATCATGCATCACGCACTGCCCACATGCTGGGCGACAGCGATCAGGTCGAGATAAATAACCTCCATTTTACAATCTCCAGAAGCGAGGAGACATAGTAATGGAGCAAAATTGAATTCTGTAAATAAGAGAGAAAATATCACTATGACCATAGTATCTTTGTAAATTCACAATATTTTGATCTTTGTGGAAAGCCTTATCTAATAAATCATTTCCTGAGGTCTATCAGCTGAGCTGCTTGACTCAGTGCCATTGCTATTATTTCTGAGAATTTATAAGGCTGTTTATGTGTGGGAATACACTGTTCCCAGGGCAGTAAATCAAGGTTGACTTTTCAGATTGGCTGTTGATCCAGACTGTGTTCTTGTAACCAACTTTAGTCACCCTTTAATCACATACCTTATACCCGGGTCCAAGTTGATGCATTGCAAAGATCTGTGCAGGATTGAGAGCTTCACTGAACACGTACACAGCTGCTAGCTGCCCGCAGAACACTCTGTTGTCATCTGCCGTCTCTGAGGACCCGAGGAAGCATTTATCATAACTCTGCAAGGAGGACACAAAAATAAAACCCTGGATTATTTGATCCTAAGAAAGAAAGATCCTTACTCTTAAACCACTACAGGACGAAAAGGTGTACGTAACTGATAAAAAGTACTTTTGTCGTACATAATTATTAAAGGTGATAAAATGGATTTAAAAAATTAGAAAGAACTCCATTTTCACAAAATGTACCCCCTTATACACTCAAAACCACCATACTGCCACAAAATACTGGTTATAGGGTGGTGTGAAGAGTCATGTGGTGAAAACACCAACAAGGAAGATTTTTCATCAGAAATCGAGGCAGCATTTTCAAATGCTTCTTATTATGCTGTTATTTTCTTGTCTCTTCTCTCTTGTGTACATAGCTCCAAGAAAGAAAAACAGTTTTAAAATTCTGCCTTACTTGAAAGAGTCATTTGCTTTTTAACGAGACATACTGTATGTGTCTGAAAGTTTGGTTCTGGTACAGAGAATGTCTCTTATTTATACTATATATCTTACAGATTTTCTTTTATTTTACACACATATCGTCTTCATAAATCTGTTCGGCAAATACCTGATGTGCCCCCTCATGTACTGCTGCCCTGTGAGACAGACGTGGAAATCAAGGCAAACGTACACAAAAATATTTCTCACTGCACCACTTTTTCCTATATTTTTACATTCCCCTCAAAATTTGAAGCCACAACAAAGACTGCCTGACAGGCTTGTCGGGTGCCCTGTCAAAGAACATACAAACCAGGAGAAAAGATGACAGCAGAGATGAAATAAGCAGGTGACAGCTCACGTCGTTTGTGTTGACGTGCCACGCCATATCACCGTAAGACACGAGCTGTCCATTCACGTAGCATCTGATCTCGCTGTTCCTCCAGCGACTGTAGATGTGAACTATGCTGATCATGTACCACTGAGGTAGAGGAAGGAGTCAGAATGAGAAGATTTAGTGGCTAATTACACAACCTAAGCTTAAAGACATGCAGACACTTTACTGTCATTTTACAGTCATTATCTTGATGAGTAGTGGATGTCAAAATCAAGAAACAATAAGGTGTCAATCAGTCAGTGAATATATAAAAAAAAGAGGACATTATGAAGATTTCATGTTCAAGAATATACATATTTATTGATATGCAAACCAGTAATTTGCAACCACTTTGTTTCAAAACTGCAAAAAAGTGAGAATCACTCGTTTGCCAAAGACACTAACTCTTGACAGGAATGCAGTGATTCAGACAATGTTTATTAGTCTGACTCATAAAGGGCACAGTGAGGGGTGCAGTTGTATTACAAAAGTAAGGACACTTAAACAGGATTTTGAGGCTGTTGGAGGTGTGAAAGCAGCCGGCAGATAATAGAGAGGCACTTATCCACAGATGCCTGAATTCGCAATCAATTAAAAACTTAATTCTGCATTGTTACCCTCCACAGGCGTCTGCAAAATGAAACCGGTGCTGTGGTGAGAGAAATGGCCTGGTGAAAAATTGTTTGACTCAAGCTTTAAGCTTGTTTCCTTTTCTACAGGGAAGGCTACACCTCACTGACATTCTATGGTAAATTATGCTTAATTTTCTCATCTTCATTTTACATCTAATTAGCCACGTAAGCCTCTTCTGGGCATCTTAAACATTTGGGTTCATTTGAGCATTTGTGATTTGTTTTGATGCTAAAAAAGAGCAGGTGATGCTTGTGGTGATGCTGATGAGTAACACCTATGGATGTGTTATTTATTCACACAAGTTTTGAACAAAATTCAACAACATAGGACTCAGCAATGAAAGTCAAACTTACCTTTCTGGGCTGAAAATCATACTTTACACAATGCTGGAAGCCTTTTCCTTTTGATTTGAGAGACGTTATGATTAAGCAGTTACCAACAAAATGTGCAGAGTACCCAATGCCCTTGCTTGTACGAAAGCTGAAAATAAACAAAAAACACTCATAATTTATTAAAATATATATTCCTAATGAATCAAACACTTAAACATAATACAAAGAACACTTTTAAATGCCTTTTGCTGCTCAGTGATAAGTTTGTATGATAATACATTGTATTTAAACAGTCCAACTATTTAACTGTCAAACTATGACTTATGACTACGTTAAAGAGATTAACTATCTGCACAAAAAAGGCCCTGTAGCTGCATGATCAGACCCTTTGCAACTGTACTGACCTTGCAGACAAACAACCTATCAACCAGGTTCTGTTGCTTTTTATCTGCATACTTGGAATGAATAACCTTTTTCCATTTTGTCTACAGCTATACCGCCTTCAAAGCACCACACCACCACCACCACCACCACTACCCACTGGTACCTTCTGATATAAACAGACCTTGCTGTCATGGCTGATAAAGACAACCTGGACCTGCATAGTGAGGGTGCATGCAAGGACAGAGAGAGAGTGAGCAGCCAAGTGAGCAGCCGACATACCTGCCAGGTCACCAAGCTTTGAGAGACACAGAGCAGTGCATTACCAGGACTGAGTACATCTTAGCCTTTGAGGATTCTTGCACATGAATACCAATGTCCTAGTTTACTCAGTATTTTATTTTATTATTATTTTTTTGTGTGTGTCACAGATGTGATATATGATTAACACACCTGTAGTGTAGATTATATCTTCTAAAATGAGATGAAGGTAAAGCAGTAGCATAAAAGATACTGTATATGATTTCAAACAAAAATGCCATTCTGCATCTTAGCTCTTAAATATTCAACCCAAATATAAATATAAATATTAAATATTCAAACATTCACCCATTGTTTCCTGGTAAATCTCTTACTCACTCACACAATCACCTCACTGCATCTGCACATCACACAGGTTTGGTGATTTTAGTACAAAATACACTCAAACCTTGCAGGCTGTGGCTGCTATATTAGTTTTCTGTGGCAGATATTCAAATCTTAATTTAACACCTGCACAGTGCCTCCCATTACAGCAGCCAGCCTCTGTAACAGCCAGCACCAACTGCCACAGTTTATACTTTCATGGTTTTTCATCTCAGTAATCACACATAGTAACCACCTTTATGTGTTATAATTCAAGATTATTATCAGGATTTTTTTTTTTTCAAGTCTCATGTGTCCACCAATACCACCAGTTATAACCTTGAGATGGGATAATAGTTGACAGAAATATTAACCAGCAGATTTGTCAATTAAGATGCTTCATTTGCAAACTGACGTGCCTTTTTTTGTCTTGAAATGCAGATATATGCAAAATAACTATGAGACATTATGTACTACACATAGGAAACACAACCAAGAGCAAAAATAGCAAAAAACTATTGTGACTCACCAATACAGATACGGTTTGTCCTTGTCAAGATTGATGTTATTCAAAGGATCCATTCTGAACCAGGTGCTGAATGTAAATCCATTTTGATAAGGCCACTTGGCAATAGGAGGTAATGCAATGGCCTGGGCAAAAAAAGCAGAGGAAATATTACAGAACAGATTGTTACAGAAAATTGTACATATTCAACTAAAACAATAAAACAGAAACACAAATAGACAGGAAGCACATGTGGCCTCTCTGGAATACATCCACAGCATCCTCTGATCTGCAGTCAGGGACAGGCTCCCATGAATCATAATGTGCATCACAAACTAGCGTTTAAATTGCATTATAATAATGTCACAATTACCCATATGATGTAAATGCCACCTATATATCTTGGACCATTTTCATACAGAGACACATTTGTTAGAAATGTATGAGGACATACTGTACTGTCTCTCACTCCATTTAATGTTTAATCTAGAATTTTATTGCAGGGTCAGTATACAATTATATTGCTTGTACTGTATTTATGTAAGTATGTATTAACTGCCTGTGTGTGTTCATTTACAACAGATGTAGTGTTGCTGAAGGATACATAAATGCTGAAGGATACATAAATATGATTACATAAATATGCTTACTGCTGCACTGCGACCAGGAAAGTTGAAGAAGGCATCTGGACCGTGTCTCTGCGGCATTTGATTCAGCACAGACAACATTTTGACACCATGTTTGGGCTGTACAGGTGAAGAAATGAGCAAAGATTATCAATAACTATTCTCTTACCCTTACCTCAGAACAACAACAACAATTTCATGGGTGTGATGTGCTGTTTCTTACCCAAATGCCTCCTTCCCCTTGTAACATGCTGAAAAGCAACTTCAGTTCCCTCACTGTGATGCTGTAGCTGGCCAAGACTCCCAACATGTCCACCAGCAAGTCTATTAAACAGAGACATCATCAGTGCTACTCATCTGCATTTATTTCATAATTCATTGACAATTGACAGGTACATTTACACACACACACACACACACACACACACACACACACACACACACACACACACACACACACACACAGACCACAGAACAGAATTAGTTTACCTGCAATAACATCATCCACTGAGCTCCATCTTTGGAGCACCTGCTGGATGAGGCCCACCTCAGTGCTCATTTGCAGGTTTCGGACACTTTTTCTGAGGATGGCGGTGAAAATGCTCCAAATTTCAGCCTGGCAGGAGACGTTGCAGTGCTCTAACAGCTCCACCGTGCAACCGATACTTTGCACATCCTGGATAATGAAGTTTGTCTCCAGATCAAACTCACCCCCCACCAACTAAAAAGTGAGATGAGAGAGAGCCAAGATCAGCTCCTGCCTTTCACCTGCTGTTCTGATGAGGAGAGCTCCAGGATGTTAGTAAATATTTCAGGTTGACACAGCTTTTAACCATCCTCATGAACAGTTGAAGCTGTCATCAATGCAACCTCAAGTAGAATTTTAATGGAAATTCAACCATCCACAAAACTGCTTTTATAGTAATAATACACAATCGCCATCAATGAAGAAAAGAAACCAGTAATGCAGTTCATCAAGCATGAAATGAACTGAATAAGTGCATAGTACAAACTGACAACTTGGTGGACAGGAAAGTGGGTCTAGAAACCTACAGCGCATTACTGTGACTGACAGGTAATAGGAAGGTGTGATCATAAGCTGCCTAAAACAGTGTCAAGAGACTAGTCTACGATCCTGTAAACCAAGGCATTATGAGGGGATAATCATTCCGCCGAGCTCAGCTGTTGTGCAAATCCCCACAGAAGCTCTGATTCATTCTTTTCTTTTAATTGTGCATTGAAAATAATGCAGGTGAAAACTGTGGAAAATGAGCGTTATGCACTTGACATGTTCATAAAAAAATTAAAATCTTGTCAGCGCTGTGCCTCTTTCCAGGCTTTGCATTAATCTAATGGTTCGAGTTCAGCAACTCTACACAGGCACTACACAGGGTTGCCAAAATGCTACATGAAAGCTCCGTAAAAATGCAAAAAACAGCTTGCAATTGAAATGCCTTTATCAATAAGACCAGAGACCAGTGAGCAACTAAATGTAGCACAGCCTGAAATATTATGCAGTGGGAGAAATGCATTTATCGTATCAGTGGACAAAATGTGTCTCAGTAGCTGTAACGTAGCCCACACTCTTCTGGAAAATTAAACTGGTGGAGGGTTGTTGTGAGCATGCAGATAATCCTCAAAGCTAACTGTCAACACCTCCTACTACAAGTTAATGTCACTGCGGATATTACAGACTCCAAATGCAATTAAGCGAGCATTGTGTTGTTTAATCACACTGTCAGGTAAAACATGTGAAATCTGGCCGAGACTAATTGGGTTGTTTCACTGGAGTGTCCCAGTTTGCATGGGTTGTGCAAATTCAACTTGGCTAAAATCCTGTGCGGGCCCAGTTTCATGTTTTCCCATGTTTTCTAAAAATGTCATTAAAATCCGTTCATAACTGAGTTATTTTGCCAACAATCAAACAGAGAAACACCAGCTGTTACAAAACATCCTCCCTTGGCAGAGGTAATAAAAAAGTGACTGGTAGATTGACAAAGAGGGTTCAAGTACAAGTTGTCTGAAAAAGACAACTGTTGTAGCAATATGAAACATTTAGAAGTTGTTGGGCATGTATTTTTACTCGTTTCAAACTCCTCTCACAGACATAAATCTCCAGCTGTACAGTAACAGCAGAAAGCAGGGAACACTCATTTATTTTGCACCCATCTTCATCTTCTTCTCTTGATGGCTTGTAGTGATGAAAGACTGCGATCCTCGGTGTGTTTAATGTGGCTGACTGTAAATCCTGTCTTACTGAGACAGATGAGAGAATAACACTACAAACAATCTGCACAATAACACTTCTGCTTTAGGAATGACACACACCAATAATTCAGAAATAAATATCCGGGCATGCAGTCAACATGTAACTGGTTCACACACACCCTGCCTAATGCAAATTCTGATTTCTCTACCCAAACATACATATGATTAACTCCTACAGCATTTTTTTAAAGCACCATTATTTTTTTTACATAATGGAAGTGCAGGAGTGTGTGAATGCATTAAAGCACAGAGCAAAAATTAAGAACACAAAGTTTTCTCTTCCTGTATGGCAAAATGGCAAATTCAGCAGATGTGTGATTTAAATCACCATTTTACAGCTGGACCTAATGTCACCCCATTCGCCTGTTCCTCAAAAGACCCATGAAAGAAGAAATTCTGCCTCCTGCAGCTTTGCTTAATTGCGGAATTTCAATTAAGTGGATCTCTTTTGAATTATTAAGACCTGAGAAGCTCAGGAGAGCTGAGGGTTGATGATTTGCTAATAAAAGACAAAGGTTATAGAAACAACACAGCAATATAAGGCAGAACACTAATACAACTTTTAATTAAGTGAACACTATGCAGTTCAAATTAACATGAGAGCCAAGTAATTTTGTTTTACAGTGCAGAGCCTTAAAAAGAAGCCACTCATTTTCACTCAGCAATAATATGGTTAAGTAAATTTTGTGTGTGTGACTGGATAAATGTCATTTCCCATTTGTGAAGATTGCAGACAGAGGGTGTCGCAATGAAGTCTGTGTGCTACCAAGAATCCAAGCAACATACAGTATTCACAATACTGCCTGCAAACATCACTCCGTCACAAGAAGAAACCAAACCATCAAAAAACAAACAAGGTAACAATATAACCACGAGCTTGTTCCTTTCCGTGTAATCTTTATCAAAGGAGACAGAATAACAGCTGTGCTGCAGGATCAGAAGAGCCTGCAGGTGACTTTGAAAAGCAAAGGCAGTCAAAGGGATAAAGAATGATGCAAAAACCTAGTATGCAGGAAGCAAACATGAGGAAACATTCAAGTGGTCATTTTGCAGCCAAGTGCAAAGCAGCACCAGAAGGAGTTAGTCTCGCAATGCAATATCAGTAGAAAGATATTATCCATCACTCTCAATTCAGACACAAGGAAAAAATATGTTTTTGGACCGGTACAATTCATTGAATTTGTTTAGAAAAGCATGTTGAATGTAGAATTTCACTTTAAAAAAAAATTAAAAAAAAAAAAAAAAATGAGGGAACGATGATTTTTAAATGCCCCATCCAACACAGGGATTCTTTCATTTAAATGTAATGTAGGCATTATTTATAATCAATTGTGGAATCAATCACAATTTGGAGATTTTGAGTAAATACGAAGTAAATTAAAACATCTGACTACCAATTTTCTTCAACCATATTTATTTCTTGTCCTGGGAAGATGTATAAAACCAATACTCTGGCGCTCTATCACTGATATTCTTCAGGCATATTAAATGCCTGTGTGTATGCAAGCAAACAAGCTTTGAACGAGGAAAATGCTTCACGAGGAAAATGCTTCACCTCAGCAGGCTTTACTGCACATCTCATGAAAAACTGGGCAAAAACAGACCACTTAAAGCCACAACCCATTTACCCAGCTGCTGCTGAAAATATAGCCTTTTCTGTGAGATTCTCAAATGAGATGGTTGAGAAGAGTGAAGCTCATAAATGCATGAAATCCTTAATGTCTAAATGATCATGCAAAATGGCTTTAAATTAATACAGATGCCATGTTATACACAAATCTACACTGACACAAAATGGCACAGCCTCTCCAGGGAGGGAAGTCTCAACAGTGGAGCGAGAAGCCAGCCCAAGGCTATCTTTAGTTTAATTTAAAAATGTCATCAAAATAAAGGTCAAGGCATTAATGGAACAGGGCCTAGAATGTTAAAGGGAGTGTGTCATATTTATTCCATTTAGCCTGAATCTTTTAGGTTAGATTGAATTCAGTTTTATTGTCATTACACATCTATAAATACAGAGTAACGAAATATAAATACTGAAACAAACCATAACGAAACATCAAATGTTCTGTGAATTAATTTTGGTTCACTAATATGTAAGCATTACTACAGAAGTGGATATTTTCCTCTCTGAAGGCCAATAATTATGAGACAAAAGAACCTTGGGTTTTATTAATTGTGCATGTGAATCAGGGTTGGAGTGGAGCCTTGCTTGAGCTCATATCATGATGTTCATTCTATTTTTCTATAATTTTGTTTAAAACGATGGTGCGAACAGACCCTGTACACATTTCAGCATTGGCCAAATAACTGATTCTAATCAGATATAATAAACCTGGACCCAAAACCCAATTACCATGTTCAATTCAGCCTAAGGGCAGGTGACCTGGACTAAGGTGGTTTTAAATATGTCCAAAAGTCTCACTAGCCAATTCCACCTACGAGTTACAACAGTGGTCCCCGTCCATCCTAACTGAGGCATTGACCTAATTATTTTTTATATAACAAACACATAGGACAGGTGTTATACTACAGTCAATAAAATATATGGAAGCATAATAACACGTGAAATTTGCATTTAATTAAATTAAAAACTTGAATACTCAACTGTAATTGCATCCATGCAAATTTCTTTCTTTTTTTTTTTTTTTTTTAAGTGGAGGCTCTTGATAGTGTTTACTCACAAAAGCCAAACAGCAGTGCTGCCTTTTGGGCTGCATTTAAATAGAGATTTGGGTAAACCCAGCAGATGCACTGGCAGGTGTGGAGAGAATGTGACCTGCATCAGTGACTAAAACCCTACATGTGACTACACCATGAGGATGCTGGTGTATTGTTTGTGGAAACACTGCGCAAGATTTAAAGATTATGGTGTTTCTGCCTCACTGTACAAAATTCTTGCCGTATACAGATGTAGTCAGTGAGCTTTGTTGTTCCATTTTTATCAAAAATGTTATATCATCTGTCTTTGAACATATCCATGCTTGATAACAGCTTGTTTTTCCAGCCTCTGATTTATTGTCAGGATTAAATTATCACAAAATATCAAACATGTCTGTGGCACGATATTGTGGAAAGTTACAGATTAGTCTTTTATCCTGATGTAAACTGAAAACTAAAAACACATGTAGCCTTTATATTTAAAAAAAAAAATCCTGTTCCGTCAAAGAGTATTACAAGGAATTTCAAGAAATTCACTAATTTTTAAAGCACATAAGCAGAATTCTTACTCTCACAGGACAACAGTGTGGTGTCTTCATACTCTGCTTTCGTCTGAACTTGAGAGCAGCTTATACCTCCAGATTTAACACAGAAGAGATCTGACAACTCCAACAATACTTCATGTACACCCCAGCAGTGACAGTGTGTAAATTCAGTAGATGACAGTTTTCTCCAAAAAGAGAAAATATCAAACCAGAAAAATGAATAGAGTAGTAACAGAAGAACTGCACATGTATTCAAAATAAATGATAAGCCGGATATCAAGTTAAAAATCAAAAGCTATTAGAAACAGAATGTGCCACCCAGTGAGTGACACATGCCTAACACAAAGATCATGGGAATAAGAAGAAACCAGTTTTGCAGAGATTTAAAAACATTTACATATCAAATTATCACAACTGCAAATGACTTGATTTTAAAATGCGTATCTGATAGATTTTGAGGATAGTGCAGGTTCAGGGTCAGTGTAATGACTTCATAGTGAGAAACAGGATATGAATCAAAGGGAGTGGTGAGTACCTGCATGCAGAGTAATAAAAGTGACCCTTTCTGCAAGATCTGCTCGTTTACCTGCTAGTTACTCACCACTGACCATTTTTGTTGGGCATTGGGGACTGTTGACGTCATAATAGTATCTTGGTGTAAATGGATATTCCATTACTTACACTCTACTCTGAATGACACTCCACACTGGGTGTGTGACCCACAGCCTGAGAGACAAAGACCAGATGCAGCGAAGCAGCACATCGACTGTTTTCATGTTTGTTTCCACTGTTCAATTCTGCCATTCCAGCTCAATCCAGATGGAGGAAAAATGTCCCTAGCATATAATCGTTATGAACACAAGTTTTCAAGCCACAATGATTTTCCTATCATACATTCACAGCTGACTGTGTGGCAACACTGGTCTGTTTACTATTCTGTTGGGTTGTATCATGTGGCCCTTCCTCTAATCCCTTGAAAAGCCGGGAAGAGTCAAACAGAAATGCTCATCTCTCCAAAAGGGAAGAGGGAGAAAATTAAAAGGCAATCTTGCAAGAAATAAATAGTGAGTGTGTGTGTGTGTGTGAACACATTTATCAGGAAAACTGAAAGAATTATAGTGAGAGGCACAGAAGATGCATCATCAAATCTGAAAGGCAATCCTGGAAAGAAAATGTGAACTGTCCAATCCCTAGAAGACACAGACAAGCATTAAACACGCCAAATGCAAACAATTAACTTCAATCACTGGATACAACACCGCGTTAATCCAAAAAAGAAGAAAAGCTTGGATACCTGGTGCTATAGACAGACACAGTCACCTTGACAGTACTCCGCACTGCAGTATTCTGCCACTGACCTGTGCTGATGCCGTCAAACAATAGTATCTTCTCAAAATTCAGGAATACAAATACTTTTCAAATCTCTGCAGATATTAACAGCTGACAGCTGTTATTAACCCTGGTTACCTCAATATAATACTGTTCCAAGGATACCACAAACAAGTAGGGGACATAAATAAATAAACAGAACGCACAAGATGATGGACATGCAAGTCGAGACAGATAAATGAGGAGAGAAGATGGCAGACGGGGGCTCTTCATTCCGTTTCTTTCCAAATCATCAAAGTGTCACTTCTCTTTCTGAGCTTAGATTCCGACATTGATCAGTATGCAGGTCACAGGAGCGAGGAAGGAGAGTCCACAGTGTTTACTGCAGCACATCCCCATTTCCTCTGACAACAACATTTATGGGACCATTGCAACACTAACAATAAGTCATATTAGAAGCTGTGGCAGGCTGCACATCCTGATTACAAATGATTGAAACAGTTCAGCTATTTAACAGGTGTAATCGACTGAAGCCAAACATCTACACCATTTTAGTTCTCAGAGTAAAGCTAAATATAAAGGTTTTTCTTATGAGTCTTTATATTTAGTTATCAGGGTAAAGCTAAATATAAAGACTCACAAGAAAAACCTTTGAATTAAAATGTTAAGACTAGCAGACACAAACAGTGTAGGACATTAGACGTTACTCGTCATGGGAACACAATTACTGTTTGAGCTCATTAAGACTGCTATGGATGCTGCAATTAACAGGGAGCCCTGCATCTTCAACAAAAGGCTGAGACCCTCACTTCTGTAGAGAAAAGCTATACGGGAACTTCCAAAAGGCTGTGGAGAGTCAGGGGGAGCTGATGAGACATGGACATAAGCTTTTAGTAACATCCAATGTTTATTTTATCTGACGTCCAAATACTGTGGTAGCGGTTGTATTTCAAGGATTTATTAAATTGGTCTTTCACTAAAGCTGATTTTCAAAGAAAACTTTCACCAGTGAACTTTAAAGGAACTTTATCTTTTTCCATAGAACGTGGGACATTCCCAACTGATTGAATATATTTTATTGAAACTCAGGATATATCTCAGAATATATGCTTATTCTTATATGCTTATGCTTAAATATGTAATTTGAAACTGGTGAATAAGAACAGAACAGACCAAAGGAAAGAATTCTGTAAGCTTGAAACATAAGAGAAACTGGAAATGACATCTTAAAACACATTTATTTTTTTGAATAGTGGAATAGCTGGTTTGGCTGAATGTGCAATTAAGAGAAGTTATAAAAAGAACTATAAAAAGTTTTCTTGATACAAATGATGCAAAATATCAATCAGCATGAGGATTTGAGAAATACAATTGAAAGAGTATTAAAAATACAATATTCACAAGGCTTATATAATGCAACATAAACGTATTTATGATGTGTTTACCATAACATTCAGTAGGCTTAAAAAGTCAAAGAAAAATGTGTTTCTTGCACATCTACAGGAGATTTTTCAATGACTAAAAGCTTCTCTGGCTCACATTGCAGCACAATAAACCAACACATTGAAGTGGCATTCTCAGTTTAATTTATGGCAATTAAACCTTTTCACGTCTCTCACCAACAGAATGTCAACAGGTGATCAAATGTGGAAAACAAATGCAGATACATCAAACTGGGATCATCTGCATGTAAAGACATTTTTGACTATGTCTTTACATTAAAGTGTAGAAAGGAGAACAATACACTTCAGACTGAGTGTAAAACATTTAAAAAAAAAAAAAAAAGGGAAAAACAGGCTGCAGATGAAAATTCAATACAAAATAAATTTGAAATGACCCTATCATTTGTGTGTTGAAGGGGTGTATATTTGAATATTTGTAATAACTGTACTATGCATAAATTAAATTCTTTATTCGAGTCTCATTTTATGTGCTGTGTAATTACTTGCATCAACACAACCTGCCAGCCTCCATCTCTAATATCAGAAGCTGTTGAGCAGAACTGTTCCCTGCAAGTATGATAAATAAAAATGCACCTCACTTGTTTCCAATTCGCACTACAAGGTTTTCTTCTACAGATAGTGCTTTTATAATTGCTCACTGAGCAAAGGGATGCTAATTATTCCATTTAAGAAAAAAAAAACAAGCCTGACCATATTTGCCATGAGAACATTTAGGTATACATACAACTAAATTTTTCAGCACTCATTATTACAACATTTAGAATACCTGCCATCTCTTAAGAACCAAAGTGAAACAAAACCGAAAACCAGAAACTCGTAGCCTGATATCTGAAAGAGTCTTTTCTACGCGATCTGATCCAGTCAGAATGCTGACTGCACAAACAAGCAGGAATTTTATTCTCAGAATCACTGACTGAGACCCAGAAGCACCGCTGACCTATGAACGAGGGTGAATGCACTGACAGAGAGAAATGTGTCCTCAATATGGAGCTGTCACAGAGACAAAGTGCTAATGTAAAGGTGGAGTGAGAATTAAGAGGAAAAGTTTTATTCAATCAGCTGTCACCATTGACTGTTACGGACATTTTTCAATCTAGATAATTAGAAGTAATTGGATTTTTTTTGCACTTAATGCCATAGCTTTTGAATAACCATGAATTTGCTCTGAGTTCAATGTTGGGTATTTGTTATGGACAGATGAATGCACGCGTGAGGCCAATGATTGGCTGATGGAGATCGTAGAGCACATTTTCTCTTTAGCTTATTCCATATTCCTTTTGTTTCAGGGTATTTCATTTAGAGATAACACGTATATAGCAGCAGGACACACAAGCCTATAAATCAGCCTCAGAACAGAAGACAGGTCAAAAGTTGAGGCAGGCCTGACTGCAGCAACTAAAAATCATTCCCACTTATTATTTAAAATGGCAGCAACGTCTCAGAGGGAACGACTAAACACGTAAAACATCATCTTAAATACGCAAACGCTGGGTGCAGCGTTCTGATTTTAGTTAAAAACACTGAACACTGAATTTTAGAATAGACATTCTTTTATTTATCCCAGACATGGGAAATAGAGTCTGCATTCATGCAGCCCCATTAACATACATAGTATCTTTCTAAATTATTTGGATTCAGCCATTTTTGAATGCCACTGGAGTTGCGTGTTCCAACAGAACAACTTCATTAAACATTTAGGAAATAGGTGATCACCATTTAGGTGATCTCAAGGAACTCTACGGCTAAAAATTCAGCCAAAACTAATAAATGCAATTAAAAACAAATAAGACATCTGACCATATATTAGCATAATATATTCTTTCAGGAATCGTCTGGTGTATTAACAAGTTTGGGATCAAAGATTTCATGTAATGATTGACTTCACAACCAAAGCTGCATTTTCTGGCAAGTTTCCAGTCAACTATTTCACTACTTAATTTTTAACCTTTGTAAAGGCAGATACAAAGTTCTACTGCAGTGGCTACCTGCTATCCAGAGGAAAAAAACAGACCGTGTTTATCTAGATGAAAAATATAAATATTGCGGTGTTGTTGGTATGAAACTCGGTTGCAAAGACATTTCCTCTAACAGCGTGAGAGACACAGATGATATGAAAAAAGAACCCAATTTATTCAGGAAGCCCAGGAGACCAGACAGAAGCACAGCACACACATTGGTGTGTGTGCCGGACGCAGCGGCACAGATGATTGGAAATGCTAACAATGACAGCTGCAGGACCGCTTCAATCGTTCCATATAAAGAAAGACTTGGAGAATTTAATAATTGTTACTGCCTTCATTTGGAAAACCTTGTTATAACATGCACGAGTAGCTTTTTTGGCTGTTTTCCTGTCTTCCACAGTGACGCTGAAGCAGCCCTCTTCTCAGCCCATCCCTCCTCCCTCCGAGGTTCCTTTGAAAAGAAACTTAAAACATGAATCAGACATTATGGTGGTCTGACTTTAAATCTGAAAGTGTATTCAAAAATAAATAATAGACTTCTGATCGGCAACATATCTGATCACCAAATCTCAGCATACGTGTGCCAGACTGACAGCCATCATTCCTCTGGCCTACATAAGCAAAGGCTGGAGATGAACAATGAGAGAAACAGATTTGACGCAAACTCAAATACGGCAAATGCAATTTATAGAAACGGCAAACATGAGCAGTGTCGGGGGAAAGGGGGGTGTTCTCTCCAAATACAGGGAGATAAAGTAGTTAAACATTAATCAGAAAAAGAATTATCTCTCAGTAGCCTGATGCCGGGATTCAGCAGTCTCCACAGTCTTTAGTACTCCTAACACCCTGCATTCATATTAACAAGAGGAATAAGACTGTCATATTGGCCCAGGCTGTGTTCCATATAGGCCATCTAATTCCATGCTGAATCATCTTCAACCAAATGCCAGTGCAGTAATCCTTCGCTGTTTGAGACTTTTCAGCCAGATGTTCCTTTCAAAGCAGTCCAAGTCACAACTAATGGTATTAGCCAGAAAGGCGCATTTCGGATTTATCCTTTGCCTATAACGTGACCAAAGGCAAACCACATACAGAGGCATCATTTTTCTCCAACAGCACAAAACAGATATGAAAAGTAGTATGTGGCAGTAAAAGCAAAGAAGTCTGTACAAAATCACTTCACAATATCTTGGGACGAATGCCAAATATTATTTTATTGGTTTTCAAAAGAAAACCAAGTTCAACTCAAAAATCAATTAGCAACAAAGCTGAATTTTCATTTCATTTAACCACTCGATTTATTATATGCTATTGGTACGAAAGGGTTGTAGTGCTAACATTAGCATTAAAATGCATTTGAATCAGTCATCCGACACTGATGTATCGTTGAATAATAACTAAAATAAATAAGACAAATGGGGAATAATATGAATTTCTAAAGCTAATATAGAACAGGCAGCCAAGAATATCCAAGTGACTAATTATAAAAAAGATCCAATTAAAGTATGGCAGGAAACATAATGACCCATAAAAATGGATGCAGTCTTCCTTCATTAGGCTGATCCCTTACTATTAATTGTAATCCAAAACCCTAACTCTCACTAAGCCCCTTGTTATTTCCCCTTCACTTTGCACGCATGAAAATAGGTGTGCAATTTCTTTGTGCTTCCAAAGGTAATGGAAACATCCAAGTTGTAATGGAGCACTATATACACCTCGAAGTGATTGATTACACTAGCCTTTATCAATAGGGAGGCCTCTGGAAGGAACCTGGAGAGCAGGACAAAAACAGCATCCTGGTCTTGGTTGTACAGTGGCAACACTGCAGGGAACACGCTGCAGCACAAAGAAGAATCAGGAATAAACAAAAACAACATGGAATCAAGAGTGTCCCATCAAAGATGACAGTCCTGTCAAGCATAATGTACCAATGTGCATTCGCAAAACGTGTTTTAGCGACTACAAGCTAATAAGGAATTATAAATCTGATACTTCCTGTAAAATGACCTTATTCTTGACCAATAAAATTGGTTTAAAGTCTGTTTCTGTCCTGACACAAAAACTGGGCATGTAAATCAGAGTTACTGTTTAAGAAAAATAGACAAACAGAAGCATATTATCTACTCGTAGCAGCATTTCCATTTACAGGGCATGTATTAATTTAAGAAGATGAGGATTTTTGCGGCATAGATACCCAAGTTTCATGCCTCAATGAAAGCAAGCGAAGCTTGTCAAAGACACATATTGCACCACTTCGGCGGGATCAGAAATTAATTCCCCCCCTCCCCCCCAGTCTTAATGTGTATTTATAATTTACATAAATGTGAATTGGGATGATTTATAGACCCAAAACATGTACTGCAAATTGCACACAAAGGACTGACAGCTGCCTGAAAAATAAATATAATGTTGTTTGCTAATAAAGCCAACCTATTGTACTAAAGGGGCCAGTATTATTATCCATCCATCTTCCTCAGCTTATCTGGGGTCGGGTCGCGGGGGCAGCAGCCTAAGCAGGGAAGCCCAGACTTCCCTCTCCCCAGCCACTTCATCCAGCTCTATTAATACCTCTTTTCTTTTTCATCCACTCACTGTAAAACTCTTCGCCAGAGCATATTCATGCAGCGAGACAGAACTTGGTTATTAAATCACTTACACCCAATTACACCACTGAGTGATTTTAGATGAACTGGCTCTGTGTCAATATTGTTTTTTTCATGCATCCAATATTTAACTCATCTAACAGCATGCAGTCACATTATAGCACACTGTGTCTCCCGCCTTCTAGCAAGATATGAATTAAACAATTACTTCCATTTTCATGCAAGACTTTTTCACATTGTGATCATAAAAACAAGATTTGATTTGAAACTACGCATTTGCACTAAGCGACTGAAAGCTTTTTACAGCAGTGAGCGATGTGACTTTACATGTGTGACCTGAGATGCAGCTCATCTCCATAGAAATGAGTATGTGCCTGCTGGGCTTAATCCCCAAGGGGGAGATGCGTTAACAACCACGACTGGATTGGGTTGGTTGCCAAAACTAGTTCCACCTGGGAGGACAACGCAACTGCTGCTGACAGTGATCGTGCACTTGTTTGTTGATAGTAAAAATGGCCCTGACTGCGGACTGACTGGTTCTCCTGTAGTCTGTTTCTCACAGAGTATGTGTATAAATGTTATTATTTTTAAATCAATGGAATACATCCAGGTATTGATTTGAAAGTGAATTCACGCCATGTTTACAACCTGCGAGTTCCACTTCTTTTCAGAGGCATTCCAGTTAAATGGAAAATTCCCCAATCCTTTGAGTTTGTGGAATTTTTACTCATTTTGAATAAACTTTTAAATCAAAGTCTTGATATAAAGATTAACTGGGCAGAAAATGTGACTAATATTATGAAAAATCAAAAATCAAAATTTTTTAGTTCGCGCAGCGATAAATATGTAAAATAAACAGATATTTTAAGAAAAAGCTGTGATACTGTGAAACTGCTGAGTTCTAGAACAGGTCTTTATAAACAAGACTTAAGTGAGAAAAAGAACAGTCTTAACACTGTTTTCTCATCATACTTCAGCACAGAAACATAATTGTATCAAGGCGTCCCCTAAAATACATTGTCGCTCCATATTTGAAAGCAGATGGCAGATATTCTCCTGGTAAACAGAGTCCCACAGAGCTGGGAGATCCATCACTAAATGCATCCTGACACAGTTCCGGCAACCGCCAAATAACGTCCCATCACAACCACTTTGGGATAACTGAGCCAATAAAGAGGAATAAAGCAATAGTAAGTGAGAAAGAGATGGAAGTATAAGAAAAAAACGTTTTGCATACTACGGGAAAACCAATTTTGACAAAGATGAACAATTAAGTAACAAGCATTTTTTTCAGAATAACACCTTGTTTCACAAAGGGACTTCGCTTGCTCGCTCACTCACACACAATCTCAAGATCCATGTCTTCATTCACAGGATACAACTCGACTGTTCCTTTAGTCTGAAAAAGCATAATGAGTGTGAACTGTGGGGGCAGCTATCAGCTAAAAGTGCATTTGTGTCAGTTAAAGCTCTTAAATCAACATAAAGTAGGAAAGTTGCAAAATAACAGAATAAACAAAGATGACTTTGACGGTCATGACCTTTTTTACAACAGGCTTTCACAGGATATAAAATGCCCTGTAATATTTTCACACTGCTGCCAGTGTGTTATGCTCGCCATAACTCAATTTTATAGAAGGCTAATGTTATTGGCATTATGAGGCTGGACAGAAGACAAAAGACCAAAATAAACATTTTGATCATTTCAAGAGTACAAAATTAATGTGTTTAAAAATATTGGCATTTGCAAAACTGCCCCAGTCCTGAGCTGTGATATTGATTCTAAATGTACAACAGCAGAGGGATGCTCACAGTGAAGGCAACTATGAGTGGCAGCTCAGGGCTGACACCAATCACAACCCTCCGCTTCAATTCATGATGCACTTACGGATATACTGATTGTTCTTTAATAGCAGGTCTGCAGACAGTAGCATATTATTTCAGCAGAGAAAACACAGGAGAATACCATTATAAAAGTTAATTAATATTTTATATCCCCTAAAAGGCCATTAAATAAAACAGAAGTTTTGTTTTTTTTTTTACCAAGAAATGACATGCACCATTAGACGGGAGGAAACATTCTGAGGAATATAAAATCCTGAGAGGCAGCCAAACTTAAATATCTAATAGTAGAACTGAAATTCAATTTCTTTTGCATTTTAATAGCCAAATCATCTCAGTGTAATAAGGTAAGGGTCATCTCGTACATACTTCAAATTGTCAACAATAATTTGGATAATCAAATACATTTTGGTTATGTTAGAAGAAGATTTGATAGCATATGATCAGTATTTATTAATCTTACAATATTTAGTATATATGTGAAAAACAATGAGAATCACCAGTGTACTTTCTATCTTAAATACGGGGCCCTAAAATACTGTAGCTGTTCATCATATGGAACACGTCTTACCTACATTGAAACATATTTGTAAAAGGTACCATCTTTGGCTTGTTGAATTGGCAACATCATTAAAGAACCTCGACTTCATAAGCAAAACCTCAACGTCAAATCGGAAAACACTTGAATAATGCTCGGTATTCTTCACCATGTCCTTGATTGGTATAAATCAAGTGTCACTTGACATTAATGAGTCAATCACGCGTGGGGGAGGTAATGATTGGAGAGTGTTACTCACTCTACAGCTTGGCTGACAGATGGATACTTCATATATAGTCTCTCTAAAAATCTATTTATGTCCTAATCTGGACCCACTATATCTACACAGAACTGGTGTGTCTACATACTGTCTAAATGTGAATATTTATGCAGAAAATTAGTTTAAATACTTTCATTCATCTTGTATTTATTACAGCGTAGTCCTAATCAGGGCTGTGAGGTTCTGTAGTTTGTCCTAGTGATCACCATTCCAATAGTATGAATGTTTATCAGCCCAAAATCAGACTTTTACAATGATTCAAGTAGACTGCGCATATAAAAACAATAAAAGGAGAAAACAAAATTTAAACACTGTTTATAGCCCCTGTAGTTGAACATTCCAGGCACATACCGACAATATTGTTCCTGACAAACGTGATTGTGTGACTAATAATCCTTGCTGTTAGAGCTAATATTACATTTCAGTTAAAGCCTCTGGGGGAGAATAGTTTGCTGATTACACTGTGCTCTCCCGTGCTGCTTCAAAATAAAATGTATTACCAATAAACACTAATGCGAATGTTTGTTTAACACAGTTTAGATCTATAAAACCTAGGGAATGGAGGGGGGTCCAACTTTCATACATTTACTATTATTTTGTGACAAAAAAAAAAAAATCCCTGGAATTCTCTGTGTATCCACACATAAACACAAAAGGCTTACATATCTAGTCTTATTGGACTGTTCTGACAGCACACAGGTGTAAATACTGCCAAGCCCCTCCAGGCCAGCCCTATTTACTTCTTATTAAGCTTGGGGCTATGGGGCACTGTGATTTAACTCCATATCTGAGCTACAGACCAAACACAAAGGTATTCATTCATTAAAATTATCTTACTTCTAGACTGATATTTACTTAAGGTTATGTGTGCGCTTCCTGCAATAACTATAGTATTGTGGATGTCTATGTGGGTACAATAGAGCAAAAAAAAAAAAAAAGGACTAATATTGGATCCATGTTATCAAAAGAAATTTCCATTTGACAGCTGAATAAGAGCTGTACATATAATACATCACAAGATTCATAGGGGGACAAAATTACTAATCCACAAAGGAGACCCCTTAAGAACTGCTTAAAGGAACCTTAAAGATCTCAGATCCATCCCCCCTTTATATTTCCAAAGTAATCTATAATCACAGACATTACAAAGCCTGTAATTGTGGCATTTTACAGGCAGGAAGGGTGGTGGATGACAACTATATTCCTACTTTTACCCAGCTGTGCAGATGTTGGGATGTAATTTCAAGGAAGAGACAAATGGTTTAACATTAAAATGGGGAAAAAAATAATTAAAACAAGGTCATGGTCTGGGATTCATGAATAAATATTCCATTAGACAATCAGCACTGATCAAAATGAGCACAGACCACAGTGTTTTAATCATTAATTACATGAACCCACAAAGAGGGTGAGCAATACTCCTGCTTTGTCACACCAAAGGCTACAATTTGTCCAGTTCCACAAAGAGGATTTCTGTTCTGCCATAACAGGTTGTAATTAATCTCTAGTGTTCTTAAAAGGACAAGAGAGGCCAGTGCACGCGGTCTCTGGCTGCAGTTACCATTGAGGATGATGAAAGTGAAGTTATTTGCTAACTCTTTGTGAACACTTACAGTGCTGCAGCACCTCAACTCTCAAAAGTCTCACATTTCAACTAAACGTACCTGAAGAACATCCCTGAACAGGTTATCAAAAAAACATTAACCAGCTTTTGGACTATCCACACATTTCGATGCAGCCTGATGAAAACTCTTTTCGGTTTAGGTTCTGCTGCTTTTCCCATTCTAACATTGAAGATGCCCTGGTGCCACTCTGCTTCAGCATATGCAGAACATAGCTACAGCGCTTAACAGTGCATTACATTATAACCCCGGACGCATAAATTGTACACACAAATTGAAACTTTAAGTTTACTTTTATGAATCTGTGGCACATGCTCTTAAACTGGTGCATATTTTCCATTTGCAGCATCTTTTTTTTTTTTTTTTTTTTTTTTTTTAAAGGGGGGTGGGGGGAGACCGTTCCTTATACCAATCTGGGTGTCAAAGCGTGAAAAAGCAAACTTACCAAATTCAGGACCGTTTCTACAATATCCCGGTTGCCAACTTGTCCCACCTGGATCAGGCCGGTAAGAACCGCGAATTTCATTTTGATATTCCGGATTGGAACCGATGGATCCATAATACCAGCAGGGAGGACCAGTGAACCTGAACCGCACGTCACCGTTGTCTCAGCGGCGGCTCCAGCGGAGACTGCAGCAGCGTGCTGCTGATGACTCGAAGCCGGTTGTCGGTCCGAGAGAGACACCTTGACTGGCATCGTCACCGCAGCCTCGCTTGTCATTTCCACGCAAAGCGCACAGCTTTAGAGGTCTCCCCAGCAAGAAACTCAGTCAATGCTCTGAAGCGTCCAAAACAGAGGAAAACAGAATATTCAGACCAGAAAAACTACAAAAGACAGAGAACAAACACCCCGTTAGATAAAATCGTTTCCTGGAGTTCCACTTCTGCCGTAATGTCGGTGCCGGTCGGTTAACAGAGCTGACTGACCAGCGGTATGCACACGTTTCTGTCGCTCTGGGAGAGCGTCTGTGCAGCCATGATGCCGCCCCCTGCCGCCTGCGGTTCCATCAGCACGCCTGCGCTGATGCGATCACGGAGCCGCGGATTGACCGTTTCATCACATCACATCAGCCAGCCAGGTGTGTTTACGGTCTGCTGAGGCTGAATGTGACTGCTGTTATGAGATAAAAACACAAACCATGTCTATGCTGCCATACACAAGTGCTAAAGTTTACTTTCGGTCAGCTGGACATTTTAGCAATTTTAATGGGGCAAACAGAACCGCCCTGAATCGTGACAAATATTTTGTGCTAAACTATGCGCGTTAGCAGCATTTTTAATGTAGATCCTTATTACTAACGTAAATCTGTTTGTAAACAGAGAAATGTGGTTAAGAAATAAACTTTACCTGTAATTTTAGTTTTGTTGTCGCAGCAGCAAACATTAACCTGAAACGGCAGCCCCTACGCAGGTGTTCCATATGATACTAATTAAGGCTGCGTTCCATTCAAGCCACTGGAACTATAGTGCCGATCACATGAACGTACATAGATTCGTTAGAAAAGTTCTTCTACCAAATGGAACGGTGCCATGACTAAAGTAATTTTGAATCTTGTCTGCCCACATTTAAAAATAAAATTAAACTTCATGTTTGTGTAATGCAAATTTTAGTTTTCTACTAAAGAGATATTTCTTTAAAAAAACTTTAGACACGATCCTTTAAATTGTACATATATGATAAATGATTTTCCATTTTTTATTTGAGTATCTTATACTTTTTTGCTGGCTGACATTGACGGTCTGCCAGCAGTCCGGAGCATCATCCTGAGCGACAGCAGAGGCTTGCCTTTCATGGCCTCATTAAGCTGTGTCATCCTGGTTTTAAAAGATATAATGTCAGTCTTTAAAGAAATAACTAACTGCAGCATGTTTGAAGACTGGATTCAATTCAATGCACAATGCCTATGAGTAGTACATTATAACGTTATCTGATGGCCATAAATGTGCTTGTGGAAGTACATAAAACATTTATTCAGTAATAAATAAAATTATCCTTGAGTTTATCTATGCACTTTTAATGTCAGTGCAGGCTTTTGCTGATTACGTCCTCTCACTTTATCTGAAGCCTTTGGTCCCCATCATAAAATAAACAGTAAAGAGAGACCACTGAAGGTCGTGAAAGAGAATATTCTCCCTCACCATCGTTTGTGCTCAAAGTGATTTAGCCCTGTTTGATAAATATTAGATAAAGTTTTTATATAACAAACAAATGCACCTTTAAATCTTTCATTAGAGTTGGTAACTAAAGTAAATTCCTTAATTGAAAGTGTAAATTAAAATTTGAGTAATTGTGGCCAACTTAAATTCATTAATTCTGTCTCAGGGGGAAATTAATCGTGAAAATTGTAGCGAGAGCCATCTAGTAGCCTGAAATAATATATTCAAACAAAATGTGTATTTTCTTTTAAAGGAATCTTTAAAAAGAAAAAAAAAATTTTCTCCCGTCAACAGTGTTTTCAGTGATCGACCAGTAGAGGTTCCTCTTCTCCCAGATGAGGAAATGAGAAATACGCAACCATTAGTGCCAATAGGATAAAGAAGTGGTAAGCATAAATATATATGTTTATTGCTTTATCTAAAAAAAAAAAAAAAAAAAAAAAGGCTCTTGTACAATTCAGTATCGTTACGCAGGTATGAGCAAGTCAAACCTTAAGTCATTCTTCTCTCAACCACAGGAGGTCGAAGTTGAAAAAAATTACACCCATTCAAAAATGGCAATACTGAAGCAGAGTAAAACCAGTTTACAATTTTGTACCATGTATATATTCCGGAAACGTGACACACAAATAATCAATATACAGAATTTTAACATATATACGATATGTACTTTCACATATATACAATATATACATCTTGTTTGCATGTACAAAATATTCACACACGCTCACTTATTTACAAAAATGTGGGTCTAAATGATATTATCTGAAATGAATAACATATACTTTATATGTATGCTTCCCAGAAGCATTCAAAAGCTGAATGTCCTAGACATTGAATATTAAACATCAGTAATACATTATTAAAGACACAAGTTAGCATCATTATTACATTATTTACGTTTTGCCACAAATCAGCAAATAAAATACTAGTAGAAAATTGGCAGGATGATAATTCTATCAAGTCATTATCCTCAGCACCTGTTAGGCTGAGCTAAGGCAGCTGACCAAAAAAAAAAAAAAAAAAAAAATTAGATTTTGGTCTCTGGTCCGTCTGAGATCAGTGGCTGAAAAGAACTGCGAATCCGAGCAGCTTCTGCAGCACAGAGGTGACCGAATGCCTTGTTATACCAGTCTGGTGTCCTTCCCCTGATATCAGAAATACACATTTGCTATACATTAACACACCATTTCAATCACTGATATATAACAGTGTATGTGTTTAAGACATGAAAATGGGGCTTACTTCATGTCCACTCTGCTGATGTGGGTCAGTCTGGACTTCCCTGAACCACAGGGCTCCAGTAGGTAGTTGGACTCCAGTACTACAGCTCTTACACCTCCAAGAGGAGGACAATCCTCAATCTTTATAGATACAGAAACCAGGGAGCAGGCACCCTTGGGCAAGTCTGTCCTCCAAGATCTTGAATTAACAGAAAAATGTTTGACATGTGCCCTCACAAAAAATGTGATTTTCATTCTGGGTCAAATTTCAACGAACCTGAGAACTAAAAATTCTCTGCTGGGGTGAGGAGGCATACAACTGAGCGCATACTGAAACACTTCTGTCTGCTTGTCTAGCGTCTCACACACTTTCCACTGCAGCAGATCCACATCCCACAGGTGGCGCTCTCGCAGCACGCGGTTCAGCACAACAGATGGCGGTGCTTCCACCTCGACAGACACTCGCCATCGTCTCAAAGGGTTTCCGTCTCCAACCTGGATAGAACACACAACAATTTTATTTCATGACAAGTTTGTTTTTGATCATTAAATTGCTAATGGTTGTGTTTATGATTTTCTCATCTGAAGCTAGCACTTTGGGATTATTTCCATACATCACCAACCTTCTTACAGTAAAGCTCTGTGTTATCAGAGCTGCTGCAGGATATCCAGTATTTGGACTTTTCCCGGGCCTCTTTAAGGAGATTCTGAAGTCTCCCCTCCATGTGTGTTTGGTATGTTCCGTCATCATCTTCCAGTTGCTTGCACAGCTCACTGATTGTGGGCGCATGCAAATCGGCTTCCACATAGGAATTGCGCGACTGAGTGATCATCTCATGAGAAATCTAATGGATATACAAAAGCATCAGGTAAAATTGACAGCCAACAGAAGATGGAATGTGAATCATTTTAACTACAATGGTCTTTTACCTCAAAGAGACGGTTGCACTCTGTGATCATATGAGCAAGGCCCTGTGTTGCTGCTAAGTTTTCATTTAAATCCTTCTGGTCTGGTCTCCCTGTGGCATACTTCTTCCGCATGGCCCTGGGGATAGTGGGGTAAGAAAACTTGTTACACCAAAATAATCCAATGGTCAACACGGAATATAAATCCTTCCTCTACCCTGCAGGGTGCCACTTTGTTCTCCTTAGCATCACTTTAAACATGCTAGATTAGATAGTTGTGTTGGTACCCAGCATGAGGTCTGAAAAAAACTGAGCAATAAAAAATAAACTAGCCCAGAAGAGAAAAATATAGTGCACCCCGAGGGGGGACAGCACACTATAATCCATTTTATGTCTGCCTTTATGGGGTCATAGGTGAAGATAATTGTGTCTGAGTTAATACAGTGCCTGTGAGAAGGTTCATTAGCATTGAAATGCAGGCAACTGAAACCTTAAAGCTACTAAAATTGAATTACTTTGGTGAGAGATTGTCTTTCTTGAGGATGTTGAGGTGAAATAGAGAGGGAGCCAGACAAACAGCAATGTTCATTGGGGTCATCTGGTTCTCCTCCACAGAGGATGTGACGTCGCTAAGGAAGCAGAGCAATGTCTGCAAGGCCTCCCGATTTTCGTCTGACATCAGCATGATGGCTGCCTGCACAGCTTGCAGCCTTTGGTCCTTTGGCACATCTACACAAGTGAGAGGATGGATTTATTGTATTTCAATTTCATCCTGTTGACAATATCAGATAAAATGATATCAGCATCCTTACATTGGTAGATATGAAGAAAGGTCTCCCCCAGCTTGCTGGTTAGCAGAGGCTCGGGTAAATCCCTGAAGAACTGCTTGACCATGTCAGCTACATCATACGCAGACTGATCTTCATAGTTCACATTGTCAGGAGAACTCTCATTCATCTGCCGTAGAGCTTGAATTCGAGACTTCACACCTGACTTACGAAAGAGACCCACCTGAAGGGAAAACAGAAGCATTAAGTTAACTGTGCAATGGAGGTATTACTTCGAAAATACAAATCAAATGCAAACGAGTGTCTGTTTGCCATGGCTGACCTGGTCGAGACACTGACTCCTCAGGTACCGCAGAGCCTGCTGCAATCCAAGAGGTAAAGGATGCCCAGACCGCTGCACATGCACTATGAGAGGCACACCGAACACATTCTTATCCTTATAATCCGGCACCTTCATTCTCTTCATGAACTTTGGCACAGACCTAAAAGACAAATCAACATGTTTGCTGCATAATACGCTTTTAATTTACATAAAATAAAATTATGAAATAACAATAAGACATACCAAGTCCAGCCATGCTTGTTGGACAGGGAATACTTCTCCATGATTGCAGTTAGGCGCAGCAGAGAAAACTTCTGTAACAAACTCAGCTGGCCCGCCGTCTGGTTGGAAATCTGCAGGGAGGCAACCGAGTGACTCAGGCGATGAGATATCTGAAAGCTGGGCCATCGTAACCTAACATGATAACAGAAGGAAGGAGAAAACAAGATGACCATTTTCATGATTAAAAGACATTTTAATCAATTTAACATATTTTCACATTCTTATGTGGTCTTACCGATTTGGTCTCGTGAGAGAAGCACCTACTCCAGAATCCCTTCTTTCTCTGAGTCTTGTAGATTCTGTCTCAGCCAGTGAGACTTGGTCTTTATCCTCATAACTTGGTGGAGCGTGTCCTTCTGTAACCAAGTCTAATGTGATCTGACTGGAGGACTGATTGCCTACTCTCTCATCCCTCTCGCCACCCAGCTGCCCCAGCCCTTCACTCACATGCAGCACATTCTTACTCCAGTGGTCCACAATCTGCTGTAGGCCGTTGACATGCAGCAGGATATCGTCCAGGTGGGGGAACAGGTCCTCTTTCTCCAGATCTATGAGGTCTCCGGTGCTGGCATAAAGATGTGAGCCCGGAACATTATCGTATACACTTATGCGGCTGCCTCTGGTGCAGCACTGGGTGACAGGCCTGGATTCCTTTGTGCATGCAATCACTGGGGAGTCAAGGTGCATGCTGCCTGTGTGCCAGTTAATGGAGGCTCCATTGGTTGGGGACAAGCTTTCTATGGATAGTGCTTTAGGGAAAGTTCCTGGTTTGTGGTCTTTGGGAATGTGGACCACCAGGTCTTCATACGAGCAGAATTCATTCCTACGGTTTTGCTCTGTAACTTTATGTGCTTGTGTGCCTGAGAAAATGTCTATGTCCTCCAGATACATGCCACTGCGCTTGTAGTGAGGCTTGCGTTCCTTCAGACTGGGGGTGCTTACAGCGCTCCCGCTGGAATTGCTGCTGCCCTCACTGCTGGACTGGGACGGTGTTATTTTGAAGCTTTCTGGAGCTCCACCGTCCCCGTTGATGATGTCAACACACTGCAGCATCTTCAGTGACGGGGCCTGCTCCTGCAGCACCGGAGAGCTGATGACTAACGCCTTACCGCCCCTTCCTGTAGTTCCTCGTGCGCGCAGTGTCTCTATGTGCTTCATGAAGTCTTTGGTACGAATGCGGCTTGTCTTATTGTGCCTATTGGACAGCAGGCTGTAGTGTGTGTTGGGGGTGTGAGGCATTGTGAGAGATGTAGAGTCTGGCATGGCTGCAGATTTGGAGTCCTCAGTGCTGAGGCCCTTCTGGCCGCTGCCGCCGCTGCTCTCACTGTGCAGAGAGGAGACGTCTGGCTCGCTGAGGTCCGTCAAAACACTTTCGCTGCTGGTGGTATTTTTCAGAGGCACACCATCTCTGGAGAGCTGACTCTCTCCATGGTTTTCCAGCAGACAGTCAATGTCCTGTAATCTGGACCAACGGCGGCTGCTCCACTCAAAGGTCCATTTGTCGCTGATAGCAAAAAGGTCTTCTTCATCAGAGTCTTCACTCTGCAAGAGTTTGATGACATCAGTTTAACTAAAACATTAAGTTTAACATCTGCAAATTTTGAATTTTTAAATGATTAGAATTAATGCTCTCAAAAATATCTGTAGTATGGTTCAAATTGAGCATAACCATTGAATTTACTGAATAGTACTTGGTAATTAAAACCCACTGTAGCAAAATACACGGAACCATAAAAACATTGTATTCATTTTTGATTAATCAAACAGGCCTATGCTGTACATTTTCCCTTTTTAGGCTTGTCCAGAATTAATTAAAAGATGACTAACAGGGTTACACATGTCATCCAACATATAATCTATGCCTCCAAGAGCAGTCAGACAGGAAATACAGGAAATAGCTGGAGGAAGGGGTCTGCTCCAAATTAATAACATTATACAGCCATTTGTGATATAACACCAGACACATAATTCCTTGAAGACGTTTCCATAAATAGGCCAAGGAGAAAACCATGAAGCTCAAGTATGCGTGACAGGCTACATTCCACAGTTGGAAGGTTAGATGAATATAGAGATGACAAAATTAAACAAATCTTACAGAAACGCTCTCCTCGTTTCATATGTGTAGCTTGAGGCAGGATTGGATTTGCAACTAACACTAGGAGATTATATACAAGACATCTAAATTTAGCACTTACTTTCTTCTTCGGTAGGTTAACATCAAGTTTCATAGAGGCACACTTATTTAAGGTGTTGAGTCGTCTGAAACACACACAAAAACAGAAAGAAAACTAAACTAGGATGAAAACTAATCTTAAAAAGTAAATACAACAATGGTTTCTAAAGCAGTTCTCCGTGAATAAACTCAATTACATTAGCTATTTACGTTTCGCTCCATTGGTCTGTCAGGATGAGCAGAACCGGAGGGCAATCTGTTTGAGGCGTGATTACTTAAACTTAATGAACACCGGTAATTGCAGTTCTGTTCTCTTGCTCTCAACATTGTGGCATAACTCAGACAGAGGTGAATGGATTAATATAAGGCTTGTGTGGGTCTGTGTGGGAAAGATCTGCACATAAATGCATGTTTTATTATGCTGAACAGCAGGATGGAAACCTTTATGCATTGATGTATGTATTTATTTAATCACCACTGGGGTACATTATGGCATGACATAATAACCCTCTGTCTTTTGTGTGATGGCTCTGCACAAAGAAAGAGTCATTTGTGGTAAATGTTATGAACAAAACAGTGTTTTAAAAGGTCCAGATGGAGCTTATAGCTGTATCAAAATAATGTTAATGAGAGGAGTTGGCCGTACAAAAAGTTCTCATGTCGTCATTGTCAATAACAGGACACAGCTGAAGAGAGCAAGTCTGAACTCAGGGCCCTCGGGGGTCTTAAGAGCTTTAACAGTGGCTCCCAAAAAAGGAGTGATAAATATCAGTTCTTCATTTTTCCATTCTAGAATGTGTAACTCCCCGCACGGCCATTCACGTGTTACCATAGAAATGGGAGGAAGTCATGGGCCAAATCAATTGGAGGTGGAACTGTTTCCAATTGTCTTCCATTTATCCCGTGGCTAGTTTGGAATTTTGATGCGTTGCACTAGGGGTTGTTTGGTGTCACGCTGTATTGAGCTCTCCTCCCGCGTCTCTCTCAGGATGGTTACTATAGTTACCGTGGCAAAGTTCTGTTTTTGTTTTGGCTTGTACAAAACAAAATTACTAATAGGGACTTATATAGAGCCACTAGTTGCTGTTTCAATTTATATTCTTAATTAATTGCAGAGTGACCGCAAAAACAAAGATAAACTGTTGTACTGCAGCTGAATATGTTAAAAAAAATAACTGTATTAAATCCAAAGTCCTTCATCAAAACAAGATTTATTCAAATTAAAGCAGCTGAAACAGGAATGGCAATGCTCTTGATACTAAATTTCTATTAATAATTAAATCATTAGAGGTTTTACATATGGATACAGCACGTGATTTGTTACATTAAAAAGTAAAAGCCGCATTCTGTTGAATCCTAACCCTGACAACAAGTCATGTTTAATGGAAATTACTCACAACATTGATTGATGGAGCTGATTCATGCGTACAGGAAAAGAAATCTGTTTACCTGCAGAGAGGTTCCACGAGATCTTTTTCCAGAAAGTCGTGATCTTTTTTCACTGGAGTAATGTCAATGGGAAATTGAGAATCTAGGTGGATGAAAGCATAAAAAGTGTGATTTTCCAGTAAGTCTTCTGAAGGTGAATGGAATGAATGGAAAGAAACATCTGAAAACAGCATTCCTCCTCGACGGTATAAAGACACCGGAAGGGGGGATGCCTGTCAAACTGGTCTGATACGTGATGCTAACAAGATGAGACAGAATTTGCCCAAATAACAGCACTGGGGCTTGTGCAGGCATTACGTCTTGCTTTGGGTATGGCTCTTACATAACTGGAGACTCAGTGCAGACCATTTGAATTGAACATTCCAGCACATTCATGAGGAGCCGTTAACTTTTTTATGAAAAGCAGAAGAAGCAGTGAAGGCTCAGATCTCCACAAGGCTTTGTCTGTTCCTCCTACAGTCTATTTAGATGCACTGTGGGCTTTGAAACATGATACCAATAAATTTCATTTTTAACACATGACGTCCTCCATCGGACTGTTTTCTCCAGCTGTCATCAGTGGCCGGACAGCCTGAGCTCTATAACAGGACCGACAGCAAACAAATACATGGCACCAAAGCATTTCAAAAGCCTGGCCTGAGCACAAAGAGCTGTGGGAGTAGAGCAACATTAAGCTCCGATAAAACCCCATTTCTTCCCATGACTTCAGCAGAGAAGACATGTTTATGTAACCGCTTGGAACAGATTAGACCTTGAAAGCAGCTGATGTCCTGCTTGTTTTGGGGCTCCAAGAGGCTGCCTGAGGACAAGTTGCTCACTCGGTAAATCCAGGTTTTTGTGCACAGTGATGTGGACCAATGTGACACTGTGTGCCCCCTCACTGTATTGGGGAGTTTAACAATAAAAATGGTATTTTTGGCTTACATTTCCCTTATTATTTGTTATTATTGTGGTAATACATTAATCCCTGTCTATAAAACCAAACAAGATGTCTCGTCTTTATGATGAATTATTACCTTCAAAAAGCTGAGCGTACTGGGGAAATCCTGCTGCCCGCAGCCAGTCACATGCTTCTTTCGCTTCAATTTCTGAAACAAAAGAAAGTGTGTGTTACAAAGCAGGACTAAAATGTGAAAATTTGACGCGATAGAACAGAAAAACAAGCAACAGAGCCTCGGTATAAATACAACATTCTGGGTCAGCCTGGGGCAACTGCAAACTGCAACTTTCTGGGAAAACAAATGAGCCCGGCAGTCATGTCCTGCAGCGAGCCGTCTGCAGGCTCCAGAGACGCTGATGACAAGCGGAGGTAGCAGACTGTTGGCCCCTTTCTAACAATGATAATAGAGTTGGGTGTCGTTTAAGGCCTCAGTGAGACATATTTTTTGACACGTGGGTGTCACGGCGGACCCTCGGCTTTACATTAACAGAGAGGATATATAACTGTGTTTAATAAATACCCAGAGGAATCTTATTTTAGTAAACGTCAGCAGACATGATATTAATTCCAACCTCTGCCACCTCTTTAAACATACGGACAAGCCATGTTTAACTTACTTTAAAAGAAGAAATAAAGCATAAACCTGACAAAAGAAGAATGATTCGATAAATGTATAAAATAAGCTAATACCTTGCAGTGCCATATAGAAGAATTTAATTTAAAATAAAACTCCATTAAACAGTGAAAGCAATATTTGGAATAACAGGTCAGTTACTTACTATAGCTTTAAACACCTTATTACAAAAACACATCATGCAAAATTAGAATTCACACTGTGATATAAACAGTTTCATACTTATCCTTACTGGTTCTGATGCCTTTTTAAACACAAACACAAATTTTCCTTCTGTCTTCTTAATCTCATACACACTTGACTTTCAGGTTTACTCAACACCGGTCTGCGAACATGTCGTACCTAATCTACACTGGCAGATAAAAAGACCCCTGTCGTCGCACATCTGTGGCCTCAGTCCACATCTCTCTGCCTGCGTCTGTCACACTAGAGGTGAAACATGAACCGCGGCCGCTCTTCACACAATACACTGCTACAGTAACCAGGATTTTTGCACAGGAGATACAGGAAATGACCATGTTTTTAAAGACCAGAACTCACCTGTGCTGCTCCACTTCTGTTATGGAAAAATCAATGAAAACTGACTTTGCTCTTCAGCCTGACCAACAACTGAATCAATATTAACAGTTCACGTCCTTGGACAACAACAAAAAAAAAAAAAAAAAAAAGAAAAGGTATCCTACTGATTACACACCAGCAGTTGAGTCAACATGTGTAGGTTGCCTGGAGCCTCCGAGCTCTGTTCCCACCTGTATCACCACCAGTAAATTGCCCTCTGTTCAGTGAGGCTCGCCTCCAAGATGCACAACATCAGCTCGGTATTATCCAACCACAGCACGTAGTGAGAGAGCCGCCGGGTCAGCTTTGTGTCCTCACAGTCACTCCGCTGGGAGCCAGTAACACGAGCTGGGAATTCCTCGCTGTTTGGCATTCTGTAACATGATGCCACAACATTTTGTCCCCCTTGTTCCCTCTTTAAGGAAATCTCTTTTGAATAAAAAGCTGGGCGGGCATCGTGCCAGTGAAGGAGAGCTTGAGCTTGCTATCCACAACCAGCAGCTATATAGAAGTACAGCTCCACAAAGAGAGAAAATCTGGTTTGTCTGTCGCACAATGCCCTGAATGTCAAAAGCTGTGCTGGACTTAAGCAACTGTGACAAAAGATATTCCTCTTTTTTATTATGCAACACCCCCTACCAAGAATCCCAGTTACGTAATTGATTACTGAGATATGAAATGTGCCAAAGTGCCGCAGGTTAGAGACGTGGTCCACATGGGACAGAACACTGGCTGAACGCAGACGCACGTTGCCAAAGTTATGACAGCTTTAAAGAATCATTCACATTCCAACCGATCATAATGCAGTCAACAACATGGGCGATGTCGTGAGGTTTTTATGATCCGCTTTGCCCTGAGCTGTGTCTGCCTGTTTGTTTCTGGCGATAAATCATTGTGTACTCACCCGATATTTTCATCATATAGCAGGAGGGGTTCATATATCCGTCAGGAATAAGAGCGCGTCTCCCAACAAGTCACAGCATCTTCATTCCCTCCCTGAGCCACATTCCTGCTTTCTCTGAACACAGCATGCAGTTTGAAGTCAAATCCACAGCCGAGGCTTTTCCTCCTTCCCCTCGCATCTGTCCCCAACCCCCATGTGTCTATCCCAACACTAAATCTCTCCTTTAACCCACCCCTTTCTGTGGCATTCTCCCTAAATGTTAACCCCCCTCTGGCTCCTTGTGCCCGGCCCTCCTGCCTGGCTCTGCCCATGACAACTCTTTCACACCCCACTCAGCACATTTTTGGCAAAGATTTTTCCAAGCATTCCACTATAAATCATGCCACTGTGGAAGATCCTGTTTGGAATCACGTCAGCCGAATCACACAGCGTCTACTTTAGAGACATTAAAGATGGTGGAAAACGATTAACTTAAACAAACAAGAGGGGAAAACGCGGTTTCTCAGAATGCAGATGTTGTTCTAGCTGAGCATAATGGAAAAACGTAGGCAGCAGAACTGGGGGAAAATCATGACATAAACTGTCAGCAATCAGCAGCAGCGGTGAATCATGCACATTGGAGTGATGTATTCCTGAGTTTCAGCTCTGTCTCTCTCTGAGGAGAAAATCAGTGAATGAGACCAATTGTCATCTTGTTCTTCTATCGACACTAAACAAAGGGCAGACTGTTTAAAAGCAACTGAAAAGGTTACTGTATTTAAACACACCGACATTACCCTCAAAAGTCATCAAGACTGGCTATGCTGATAAAACATTCATGTCTCCACATTTACCTTATTTGGACAATCGAGCACACATGTGTAACTACAGATAACGTTCAATCCACAAAGTATTACTCCACTAGATTTTTGACATCAGTGTAAGGCAAAACTACATATGAGGAATATCTGCTTAAGTCAATATGTGGATACAATTATTTAGACCAGTCAATAGTGTCTGATGAAGGACTCTCCATCTATAAGGACTCTTCCATAATTTCCTACAGCCCAAAGCAGAATTCCATATGTGACGGCAGGCTTCGGCGTCCACATTCCGCTTGTAAAATTCTTGTGACCGGCTGGAGCCAGGACGGGTTACAAACACAGACAGCATGACGTCAGTCCACCATAACAACTTTATATATATATTCCCAAACACACACATATATATGCCCAAACACACATATCTGAGGTAGCTAATTTTCCCACCCACCTATCCACCGCCATGGAGACGAATGAATGAATCAGGCAGATGAATGGAGCAGTCAAAATACAAACTGAGCTCGTCTGCATTGAAAAACACCTGGTGAAAAACAGTCAGTCTGAGTAATGTATAAAAAAAAAAAAAGTCACAGACTGGCTGGCAAAGAGTGGTCGTCACACAGAGGGGAAGTGTGGGGGAGAGGCTGCTCTTCCTCCATTATGATGCTAATTGTATACAGACACCCACTTACAGTGCAGTCAGCCTTACTGTAAAAGTACCTCCAGACAGACAGCCAGGGGAAACACACACTGCCCCCTCTTCCAGTCTGCTCAGAAACCACAAAACCTGATGTCTCATGCCCAAAATAGACTCACATTTCCTTCTGCTCTCCAGCTGGCAACTGTGCATAATCGAGAGAACACAATTGGTTGAATTTACCATTCTTTTTAACTAAAATGTCAGTTAAAACATAGATTTATTTCACTTTTGCCTGATTCTTAAACGATGTGCAGCGATTGCAGTACATAAGGTGGTTTATCCAAAGGCGATCCTGTCATTCTCGTGCAAAGATTAATTTGATACAGCCTTCAGTTAATATGAGTAGCACATGCTAATACAAAAACATGTCTGGTGATAGGATAAAGGACAAAAGCCAAATTTAGAGATTAACTGTCTACAAAGGTGAGTACCAACGCATCACATCTGTGGACATGATGGTTTTTTATTCCAACCTCTCTGAGATGAATGGCACTTGAGATGACTGGCTACATCATAATTACAGAGATCCTGCACTGAATCATCAGCCCCTTTATTTATTCCTGTGCGGACCACACGGGCAACCCTATCCCTGCTGTTGATGTGAGTCAGGGTTTAAAATGAACATCTCTGGGTCCTGTTTCTTGGGTGACAAAACACATTTCCCTACAAGTACAAATGTGGAAGCCGGCCTCGGCCTTGTTCCAATGTGACCCGTGGAGAGCAGATATCTCCTGGAAATCCATGAGCATTATCGATTTTTAGAGTAAACACCATGACTGTGTGAGCAAGGAAGCTGCTGACTGCTGCCATAGTCTGTGGGGTCAGAGGTCATCAAAGCCGTGTTTTTTTTCTTGACGCTCTGTATTGAATTTAAACAAAAACAGCACAGCTGTGGTAACACTCTCCTTCAACTCCGAAGGACACCCAGAGAGAAGGTTCTTTCATCTTCAGGAGTAATGGCCCATAAACTCTGTTTTTTCCTTCTCCGTCTGTCTCCCTCAGGTCTGATTACACCACGTACAGCCTTCATTCATGCTACCAATCATAATACTACAATGCACCATTAAAACGTCAACAACGTTCATTTGTGTGCATTTATTTCTGCGCCGTGTTGTTTTTTTATCCTGGCTGAGCACATAAAATCCTGACAGATGGCTGATTAAATGTGGATTCCACAGTTAAAACCAAGAGGGGTCAGCAGGATGTTGGGGAAAATCAATTGCCTGTTTCCTAAGGCAGATATTACATGATTCCCCAGTTGACAAACAACAGCCTGTGAGAGACTTTGGAAAGATTATCTGGAGCCTCATTGTCTCAACTCATCACAAATGGGCTTTCAGGGAATTATAAATCAGCCCAGACCCAAACCTCTTGTTGGGTTTCACAACTGTGGTGTTGTTTCGTGGACTTTGAAGGGCAGGATTCAAAGTTCAAACCATTAGCCATCAGTGCCATCACATTCTCTTTGCTACTCAACACTAAATCTCACTTGAAAAACATTTTTTCCCACAGTCCTTTCTCTGGTAAAAATCCAGTTTTTTGGCTTTATATTCAACTCTTAATGCAAATGCAACTGCAAATTGAATTAATCAGAAAATAGATTTCCTTTATTTTGCTAGCAATGTCCTGGAGGTCTTGAAAATGAGTGCTTTTTTTTTTAAATGCTTTCTTCACAATGTCAAGTGAAGAGTCTTTCTTTACAAAAGAAGCCGCTGACTTCCCATAAACACATTAATGAAGGAGTTTCAGCAACCAGAAACCAGTCAACAGAGTTTTCTATTAATTACATGCGGTAGTCACATGTCTAGTTCAAACACAGTCTTAACACGTCATGATGCTGGACATCAACCCTGCTGCCACACATCACACATTTCTGTAATGACAAAAACATTTCCTTTCTCCCTGACCATCTTTCTACCATTTCTGAGTGTATGTGTCTTTTGTTAAATAAAATGATTAAGACATTCCAAACACAAAGTAATAAAATGTTTTAACTTTTGCCCCGTAGGTGGCGCTAAAGCTCTACCGTTTTCTACTGGTACAAGGCTGGTTTTAACAAACCAATGACAATGACAGAGATGTGTCACTGAAGAAAGCATTAATGCACCGACTTGATTTTAATCTAATTTGTGCAATTTCCAAACAGTAACAACATTACTAACAGCTTTGGATCTCTTACACCTCCAACAGTCATTTTATTCCTAAATTCTGCAGGAGCAGTGAGTATTTTGTGTCTTTCTCTGAGGAAAGAGCAGAGCCTTGCCATGTTATGCTGTTTTGTGACTCATAATATATGGTTATGTCGCTGTTATTCCCACATCCCTTTGATATCCTGTGTAAACACTGTAATTTGGTTTTCCGAGAGCTGTATAACACGAGTGAAAAAAAAAAAAAAGGGGGTGGCTGTGAATTATTGACATGTGCTCCAACCGACTGATGTGAAATTTCAGTTTAAGGATGGAAAAACTGACTGAAAGTTAGCAATACATCTGTGTTAAGAGCAGATGTTAATAAAGTTTTAAACAAATTTGGTCATTAGCACATGATGCCTGGTGTTTAGCTGCAGCTCTGTAAAAAACGGGATGAGAGTAGAAAGGAGATAAACATTAAAACTGAGTCCCGTAGAGCTCTGTTAGATCCTCCCCATTATTTGGACAAAATCCCAGAGGAGACTACTTGGGCGTCCCTTCTCCTCTGAAAATGGCCCGTGAGAGTCAAAGGGTACGGAGTGGGCCGATGTCAGAACAAGGGCCCCCTACCGTGAGAAAGCCCTCTTGGGCTTTTCGAAATAAAAGTACAGAGCTGAACCAGAGAGATTCAAGTCCTCATTAGTGGCATCAAAGGCGTCCCAGGGGTCTGAAGGCATCTATGTAGCAGGCGTTAGATGGAAATGCAGACAGTGTGTGTTGTTGTCAGTGACGATGTGAAAAAGAAAAACACAAACACAAGCCCATACAAAGCAGCCACAGAACATGTCTTCATGCTCTGTTCCTTCAGTCACTTTTTCCAGCTGAACACATCACATACATTTCTACCACAAGAGAGCAGCCACGTTCAGAATACTCCACGGGCACACAAACGCCCTCTGTGAACCATGAAGTAAAGCATTAATCAATAATAACTACTGAAGATGGTGTAACAAAGTTTTCTCCTGCTTCTGATCAATGCACATTTAACAAATTATACACACTCTGAGCGCAAAAAACTGAATATGGCTGAAAAACTACTCGTGTACTATGGTTGCTTGTGAAATAATAGTTTTTTTTTTGTGGTATATGAGCACCGTTGATTCTGTGGAATGTAAAAGCTGAACAGAAGTTTTCCATCTTTGCTTTGTTAATATGTGACCAGCCGTTCCTGTTACAGTGAAGTGGAGGCATTTCTCAAATTTCCTCTTAGTAAATGATTAGCCCTGTACATGTGGCAGCTGTCAGACACACACACACACACACACACACTACCTGCCACCTGCAGGCAAACGGTAGGAAACATGATAGCTTTATTCATTTGTCAGCGGAGCAGGAAATGAGCAACAGCTGCCGACAGACAACTGATACGTTACGGACAAATCTAACTGGTTCAAATATGATCTACAACATGTTGTTAGTGGTGTATGATTAAGTTTTAACCAAAAAAAAGAGCATTTGACTCTAATGATAGACATTATCCACCTATGGCAAACATGTCCCCGCTGTATCATTAAATTAGCATTTGGATAATCATTTCAAAGTGTAATTACAGAGTCAGAACGTAGTCCAGTGGCAAAACCACGCTGCATATCTACATACACAGTCTGTTCACTTACATAATTATTGCCCATAAAAATAAATTATTCCTATAAATGCAACATTTGGATTTGATCATTGGCTTTGTGCTGCTGTTCGTCGACTGAAGTATGTCCTAAAAGAACTTATTTTAGTATGGTCAATAATAAATCTGCCTTATTTAAGAGTTTATGCCTGTTCTTAATCTTGCTCTGGTGCCAAACCTTTGCATTATTTGCACATACTGTATGTGGCATCTGTGCATAACATTCAGTCATGCAGGCCTCAGTACAGCGATAAGAGTCAGAGTCATACCGAGCTGATGATCGATTGAAGCTCCAGCAGCAATGTCCAACTCACTTTCAGCTCCCTGACAGTGTTATTTACAGCCCTCTGGAGGTAGAAAACAGAATCTGCATAATAATCACATCCTCGACAGGGTGGTTCATGAATAAAAGATAAACTGGCTTTGTGTGAACTAAGTTAACGATGTCGGGCTGCACCTTCGCTTATCATCAAACCGTCATTTGAATCACGGAGTGGGCGTATTTGTTTCACACACTGAAGATCTAACGTGCCACATGCTGTTGCAGACCGTTGATGAATTATTCAGGACCTGCGGAAGAGAAGTTTGGAGTAGGAGAGGGCAAAGTCTAACGAGCTTCATCGCTTTGAAGGGCTTAACTATGAGAACTTCTAAAAAATAGAGAAAAGAAAAGGGCTTTTCGCTCTTGACTAACTGAAGTGCTCTTGTCCTCTTTGCATTAAGCACATCATTATCATGTTTGTCTTCCATCCAACAGGTTTTGTGTGTTGCTTAAGTTTCAGTTTTGAGGAGATAAAGACAAACACAGTACATGCAGAGTTTAAATGGAACACAGGCTGCAAGCTGAGACAAACATGGCTGATGACCTTAAAGACTCAGCAGTGAAATAACATTCACACTGTTTAACTCAAATATTGCAGAAGTAGCTAACGGCCTGTCCAAAGAACGGTGCCTGCCAGCTGCTCTCAGACCATGAAGGACCATGAAGAGGCCAGCTTGGACAGAGACTCTTATCCACATCACAACAACTCTTCAGCGAGGAGGAAAACAGCCAGTCAGCAAACAGGTTGTTAGTCACGGTGCAGCATTCAGCTGCTCAGGATTTCCAACTGGAAACCCCTGATGAAGTCCTTGGGAGATGGGCAGGGCTGAACATTTTGTGGGAAAGTTTTACATAGAGATGGAAAATCAGAAAAGAAATATGGTCTATTTCTGATTGTGCAGGAACCCTGACATGAGACTAGAAAAGTGGAATATGATGAATGGTTGGAGAGAGTCAACAGCGATGTCAGCAAGGGTTGGCAGATCTGACGCAATGTGGAAGATGATAAAAATAATCTGGGGTGGTGACAAATCACGCGCTAAAACCTCTGCAATTTGTCACGACATCATGACCACGGCAAGGACTTCCTCGTCTGACGCAATACCATTAACGCTCTCTGCCAGACGCAGGAATAAAACCCAGGAATCTGGACTCCAGATGGGCTGAGCTGGGAGGAGAAAGATTCAGCAGCGCTTCCAGAATGATGGAGAGACATTCCTTTACAATAAAAACCATCACAAATCCATGCCACTGTGCAGTAGTCAGATGTTTCTTTCCATCTTTGGTCACACAGCTGTGCATTCACTTCCATCAGCTCCGGCAGATGACGGGATAAATTTGTCCAAATTTTCAGACAGTAAGAACTTTTATTTTGCATCATCGCAATGGAATGAACGAGAATTCACACACTGTTTTAAAAGAGCCATTGAATCAAATCCACGACAGTGGCAGAGTCTCCGGAATGCAGGATGAAACAACACTGAATAATTTCACTGATCGCCATTGCCCTCACTCACTTTTAACCAGCTAATTCAACAAGGGCGGCATGCTGGAATGCACGAGTCATGGCAGCGCCAGCAGCCAGGCCTGCAGCTCTGCTCGCTGTGAAATCAGTCCCTTAAAATACTCCGGGTCATCTCTCACATTTCAGCCCAGTGAGACGAGCACAAGACTCATCCAGGGCTGAGACACTGCCGAGGGCTGAGGAACAATGGCACACTATAAAACTGTGCAATTATGCTGTTTAAGGCTGGTTAGATTTTAAAAATGCAATTACCAAAATTAGGCATAATCACAGTGTTTAACAGCCAAAAATCACAACCGTGAGAAAGATTGTCTCATGGTGCCTTGTTTTTGGAAGGGGTGTGTTTTTAATTTCTTTATCAGAAACTTTGGAGACAATTTAAATAAAAGAGACAATGGAAAATAAAGGTAATAATAACTAAAAATACATATTCAATAAATCACCCAAAATCTAAATGCATTTTATATGAAAATTATTGTCATGACAACCACAAACATGTCAGTTTAGCTATTAAAATGAAAAAAAAAAAACTCCTGGGACACACTTCATGCGCATAAATATTCAGATATTCACAGGTGAAGCAAATTATTGGTTTGCTGTGAAGCAGCCATATGTAATCTGGGATTACATGCCCAGTTACATGACAGCACACGCATGTCATCACCAGATTATGAAGATTTGTTGCCAAGAACCAGCAAACATAAACACACAAACACAACACAAGGACGTCTTCATCGCCAATAGAACAACAAGGTCGTCCTTTGAATCATTAAACCCGGTAATTTGTGGTGAATAGACACGAGGGGCTGGTTAAACTGACTTAGCCGTTGAAAGGAGAGCTACGTCTCGTCTTCCTCCTGCTGAGGAACACAACCACCTTTGGATGCAGCATCGGGGTGCTCACACCTGCAGGACAAGCTCTTTGTCCTTTACTGTTACGCTGCCCTGCCTCCACTTCAGAGTGACCAGGTAACACAAGAGGTTACAGATGAATGAGAGGTTAAGCTATGTTATCCTAAAGCTCCTCTATCACTCTCCTGGTGCCATATAGAAATCCCCAAATGAGCTGAGGGACTGTAAAGATATCACCAATGAGCTTCCCTGATATCGCTTGTTTACAATATGGGCTAAGCATGTAACAGAAGCTACTGCTTATCACCTTCCACAGCTCATTAGTCAATACTATCTGCCACCTTTGCACCCTTGACTACATAATGACTGAAGGTCAAGTTTCACTACTTTTTTTCCCCTGCAGTGGTACGAGCATTCATAGACTGGCACTGATGAACAAATCCTTTCACAATTCCAGTCTTCATTTGTTGAGACAAAATAAACAGATACTGCCAGACAAAACTGCCTTTGCTCACATGCCATGACATTGTGTTTCACTCGTACCCTCGTCCTCAAGCCTGGTGTTACAGCTTATGATTCCAAAGATCATAAAAGAGCAGCACATGAGTGTAGAAGGCTCTATTATCAGCCAAAAGGCTGACGGTTTGCACTGTCACTTCTCCTACCTCCAGCAATTTTCTTGAGCAGCTGCTGCCTGGCAATGATCCTGCCCAGCCTGTACCCAGAGCGTCTGTGGTGATCCATTCTCAGGCTGATATCCCGAGACTCTAGGGTCATAATCCTAAAACAGCCACTGCCTTTGAGCTCCAGGAGCTCCTGAACATAACTGAAACGGTGAACCGCCGAATAAGCCCCTAGCTGCTGGTTAACACCCACACACTCTGCCAGCAACAAAAAAAAAACTTCACACACAGGCGCAAAAATGTTTAAGTGAGCAGACAGGGCAGCAGAGTTGAGGGGGAGGAGTGCAAAAACACCCCTGTGGGACATGTGACTGCAGGCAGCCAATGGCAAAGGAAGAGGTGGGAGTACAACCCACCTTGAGTAGAATTCAGTGTCTGTGTGAAAGCTCACGTGCTTGAAACACTTCCCCCTGCCATGGAGGGAAATATAAATACCAATGGAATGCCTTTGCACTGACTAAGAAGAGCGGTAGTGGCAGAGAGCTAGGCGTGGGCGGACTTACAAAAATAGTGTGTTTGGGTCCACCCTGCGCTGCAACAAGTCTTCTGCTGTTGCCGGTCACACAGGTGCCAAGTAAAGAGTGAGCTGCTAGTGCAATTTTAGAGAGCGGAGCGGGAGAAAGAGGGTGCAAAGTTGTTTTCTTGGTTGGAGAATGCTAATTTGTAGCTACCCCACCCCCAACCACACAACCGCTTCCAGCCACAGGAAGGCCTCACAGCAGCCTTCCTTAGTGTCTGCTCTTCCTGGAGAAAAGACATTTTAGCTTCAATGCATAATTATGACGACCTATATCCTCCAATGCAGCACAAAAGGAGAGACAAGGCTCCGGGAAGCCATCACTGCTGCTTTGGTGGCTGTTCGTTAATGGCATCGTTCCTCCCAGTATGATCACATGCTCACATTGCCCAGAATCTGTGACTAAATTTAACCTGCAAGTCCAAAGAATCTGCACTGAAATCCTCCAGGAAAATATTCTTAGAACTGGAAAAAAGAGAGAGGTTTAATCTGCCTGTGAGGCATTAGTATGTTTGGAAAATGAAAGGAGTGAGAACAAAAGGGGAGAACCCACCACACACCTGTGATCGAATTACCCACAAATCATTATGGCATCGCTGCATCCACTTTTTCCCATGAAACACCTGGCACGTACAGTCATTTATATGTGGCTGAGGCGGCCACAAAATGATTTTAATCAGACTAATCACAGAGTCCGCTGCCCTCTATCCATCAGCTACATTAGCCCGACAGGTAAACATTATCGCAAATAACACATACAAACTTATTTATTTTGCTTTCCTGCTTACATAATGGAACAACAGTCTCCTCACACCCTATCTAAAGCCCACATCCGTGCCCGTCGACCCGCCCAGCGCCAATCGGGGCCCCTGCCACTCTCCTTCTGACACGACCTGTCAGAATACAGACTCGTTTGTGCTGTAAAAGTGTGGCGCCATACAGTGGAACACAGCACAAATGGGCAGGAAACCAAGTCAAACACAGCCCCTGTCTGTTCAGCTCCCTGGCCAGCAATATCCACCCTCGCTCAGGCTCACAAAGGCCACAATTCAGCGGCACCTTTCAGGGCCCGAAACACGCTTTCATAAACCTCTTCTGGGTTTAACGACCCTCTGAGCACACCCGCAGGTGGGACTATTTGAATCTGTGATTGTTGCTTTTATAAGGTGGTGCTGTGCTGTGACAGTATTCTAATGATGTCATTGGGCCGTAACTCCATGATTAAAGGCCAACACCTGGGTTCATTCCCACTGAGGATCACTTCAGTTGTCAGATGTTAGCAACAGCACAATCACCCTGAACCTATTCTTTCTGTTTTCTTCCACCTCTGTCTAGACACAGAAGACATCACAGGTTCGGGTTGCAGAATCAATCACCTGCTGCCATGCAACACCATCATGAATGAGATTAATGGTGCTTTTGCTTCTGTCGGCTCTTGGGTGCCTTCAGTAGGGGGGGTTGTGATGTCGCCAGGTTTGCCTTTGCGCTTCACGCCATGAAGGAACAGATGTGGCGTGTCCTTTGTGGGAGTCTTGCGTGTCAGGCACAGTGACTTCAGCCATGATCAGACATGTTCCAACATGCCTGTGTCTGGGTTTCGGAGCTCAGCCACAACACATGGCAACAGGAATCCAGGCTTTGCATTGCACATGTTACAAAATACTCTGCTTTTGTCATTGTGTAATGACAAGTGCAACACACTCGCTAATATTCTAATGTAGCACAGGTGGGATTATAATCTATTATATGTAATATATAACATAGATGCGTATATTTAGACTCGAACCTGATGATGAGTAAGAAGGCAATTTGGTGGTTTTCAATGCAACTCTCATGTGGTTCTGGTCTGAGGCAGTCACATGTAATCTGTGCTGGCCAGTTCTGACTCTGCTGTGGGCATATTTCCTGTGGTTAGAGCTTAAGAATAGCAGCAGTATGACTGAAGGTTTCCACTTCCCCAGCCACCAAATGTCTGAATCTTAAGCCCAAGTCTGGGAGTAAATCACACCTTAATACTGTAAGAGTAATTGTGCCGCGGCAAACCTGAGGCATTTGATAACTTAATGGTGTGGTTGGATGGTGCCAGGCTGGAGAACCTGTGACTCCACACATGAAGGTTCACTCATAAGTACTCCACCAGCACGAGAAACTGATGGCTTTCTATGCTTTATCATCCTACATCTTTAAGTTTTAAGTGTGCATATTTTTCTGCTTCAGTTGATGCTATTTCTCACTAACTGATCATGCTGGAGTAGCCAGAAGAACCATCTGTTTTTCTTCATTATTTGTATTCCATTATACTATGATGGTAGAACTGATACACAAAAATCCCAAAGAAAATAGGAGACGGCTTTGTGAACTTTTACAAATTCCACATTTGGAAACAGCCTGATGAAATTAGCCTGATCTGCAAAAATGGAAAACTGCACTAGTATATATCAAGGACAAATAAACTGAAAACTAATAGCACAATAACATCTGCATTATTTCTAATCCTTTAATCGGTGCATTCATTTATTTTGTTTATCTCCTTATCAAATCTTCATCAGCAGCTCAAGAACATAGGACACTGCCCTGTGCATGGCATGCATTCCAGAGACGCATGGAAAAGAATGTAAGAATAATATGTCAAGTATCCAAACGACACAGCAATCAGCTGCTGCATCAGAAACATGATAAACGAATGGCCCAACACAGACGTGCCACCTCTTCAGGACAGGACTCAGCAGTACACCTACACCTAAAAGAACGCGGACACTCCTTTGAGGACCATCAAGTACGTGTGCTGGCCAGAGAAGATCGCTGGTTTGAGAGGGGTGTCAAGGAAGTCATGTCAAGTTGGAAAAACCATCTTTAAACAGAGGTGGTGGACTAAGGAACTTTCTATCACCCACGTACAATGCAGTCCTCCACTCTTTTCGTCAACACTCCAAACGTTCACACCGTTTGAGAATTACCATGTGACCCAACAGACAAAGGGGAAGCACCCCAACTGAAACTAGGTGAACAACCCTGCCAACGACTCTCAGGTGACCACCCGGGTCATTAACATGCCAATGGTCCACAAGGGCTATATTTTCAAGCTCTGGCCCCAGCAAGCTTAGAACTGAAGAAGCTCTCTGGAGAGAGGGCGAAATGTTTTCAAGGAAACCTTAAAGTCCAGTTGCACACAGACAGATCTAACTTTGGACATCAGTAACATGCCTCAGCAGGAGGCACAGCTGAGACCAATGCCAAAGTTCATGAGGCAAAGATGTAAAAAAGTTGAGTCCTGTTAAACAAAACAGTGTGTACTATATGACATCCCAAAGTCAGGCTTTTGAGACAGCTGTTCTGTGCCCTCAGTGGATTTACCACAAGGAGCTGCATTAGTCAATTCACCACACCTAGTGGTATAACTGATTTACTGCACACTGCTGTCACTATCCAGTCCAGACAAGTAAAATATAACATTATCAAGTGAATAACTATAGAGCTACCGTGCACAAGTTCATAGATTTGCAAGAAAAAAAAATCATATATATTTGCAGACACTTTACTTCTTAATTCTCTAGTTTTTTAAAAGACAGATGCAGCACAGCAGGTACAACAATAATAGTTACTGGAGTGGAATTATCAGATTTATTTGGGGCTAGATGGTCATACAAGAAACCTGTATAACAAGAGACAACCATATGATCCTTCTGTAATAATCAAACTATATTTAAAACCGCTAAATGGAAAAACTAAAAGACAAACAGCTGATATTATTATTGAGATAGGTAGATTTGAAGAAAATATGAAAATGGGATAAGGAATATTGTTATTCGTTGCTGTTCCAAACCATCACTCATCATTTTTCACAAAGAAAAATATTGCCCATTAGCACCATCTTGTGGACAAAGATGTTGTCAATAAAGTCAATACTAACTTCAGACGGCAGACAAGGCTGAGAACACGTGCAAAATCTCGAATAAACATGGACGACGTCACATTCTGGGGTTTTTTAATGAATTAAGCCACAGGGACATTTAATAGCAACATTTTCATTAGACAATTAAGTTTAATGCCTTATAATCATTGATAAAAACTCCCTGAAAGACAGGACCGACAAAGGATTACTTAATGTCATAAAAAAAAGTTGACCCAGCTTTCAGTGTAATGGATGTCCCTTCAGTGGACGACTGACCTGCCAGTCTCCGCTCCCTGACATTCCTCCAGAGTAAATCCCAAGCTTTGGATGTGGAGCTCCGCAGCTGCTCGCTGAAGGACCGCCGGAGCTTCAGTCTCACTGAGTTTCTTCTAGATGACATCGCAAATCCTCCACTCTTTCATAATAACGACGCCCACTTACTGTCACAAAACAAGGCTGGGATTAATTCTCCGATGTGAAACCACCGTTTCCCAGCGTGTGACTTGTCCTTAATCACAGCAGCAAAAGTGAGTTTGGCTCTCGGCTCACACACGCGCTTGTCAACATTTTTTGGAGAAATATTGAATTGTTTCATTCATGTCAGAAAGTGGAACAAACGAAACCGTTCAAGGTAAGAAAAGTAACAATAAAGCTGAAAACAGATTTTCACACCTCACAGCAGATGTGTGCGTGTACGTGCGTCTGCGTGTGTGTGTGAAGGGACTCGGGCGCAACGGGCGAAGGGATGTGATACCTTCAAGTGCTGCAGGAAAAACAAGCGCATCGGAGGGCTGACACTGACTAGCTAAAATTGAATATACACACAAAGAGAGCCAAGAGTGAAAACTGTGTTCCTGAGTAGAATCATTAAAAAAAAAGATTGCAAGGTTAAGAATATTAAGCAAAGTTTTTTTTTTTTTTAAACAATCTACTTTAGTTGTAAATGGGGTGTAATTTCGTTGTAATGGGATACAAAAATGTCTGGTTTCCTTTTAATTTCCGTTTCAATCATTAATCCAATCATTTTCCTATCCAGTTATTTAATGTTTAAACCTACTACATTTATTTATATAGAAAATTGAGCGCTCTACATGAAGCACCTGAAGGCATCACAAGCTGCAGCCCCTGAACTCCTCACCACCGCCACCACCACACTACAAACACACACCAGTTCTCAAATGACTTGAGCAATCACTTTCTCCTGTCAGTCTGTTAGAGTCCCCAAAACAAAGAAAAAAAAAAAAGATTATGTGGAGAAATTCAGGACAATTAAAGAAAACACAATTACAATAAGGCTGAGACTTGATGAGCCTAAAAGATATCAACGGGACTTCCAGGTAAATCCATTCTAAACCTGATCAGATTTTAGCCGCTTTTCTTCAGTTAAAGCATACTAACCTTTCAAAATAAAAGCAATAAAAGGCTCAGTCGGAACCACTGGCTTTTGTTGTTAATTACAATCTTCCCCCATAGATACTCAAAAGAGGTCATTCATCTCTTCTGATTTTTTTGTTTTGTCATTGGGGTTATGTTTGATTCCTTACAGTTCAGCTCATCAATAAACATCTGCTGACCTGAAATCAAATTCTTTCTACACTGAAGAAAGTTATTGCCAATAACAGAATTACCACATTTGATTATTCAAGATCTCTCCGTTTTCATTAAGTCTGTTGAACCATGTCAATCACCATTATTAACAAGTCAAAGGAATGATAAATATGCGAGAGAGCATGGAGGCTTTTTTGGTTCAGCGCAGGTCACAGGGATCAGCAAGTGGCTATTTTAGCCCCACTTGGTCAGACCTCAGGCTACAAAGCAACTTGCTAGACATAATTCTCTCTCTCTCTCTCTTTCCCTCACACTCATCTACGACTTTCCAGGATGGTTCAGGGTTAGGTCAAACTGAGCAGCATGTTTTCCGGCTGGTACTATGAAGCAGGAAACTCATGGACAAAAACTTGTGCAACAACACGTCAACTGGATGCAAAAGAGGTCACAGATTTTTCCAGACTTCAGGACAGCTCTGGCAGTTTGTACCTGTGAAGGCGCTGACCAAAGAGACAAGACAGAATTGAAGTTTTGCATGACGAAACTTTCAATAACATCCCAAGGACCTCGTCTGTCCCTCATCCCACAAATCATCTGACTGACACATTTTGACGTGGATTAAAAACAGGATAAAGGATGAGCACTATTGCTGTCAGAGCTGCAAGCAGGGTATTAATCTCCAGGATGACTGACCAACACTACCTGCTCCTGTCAGTGAATGAAAGGAAAAAGAAAAAGTGATGGAAGAGGGTTTTAAAGTGCCTCAAAGTAACTCACCGGTTGAGTGAATTAGCGCCACAAAGGAGTGCATTATCGCATCCGGTATTATTGTGGCTAGACGATGACTTTGCCTTTGGAGAGGTCCTTGGGCAGCGGAAGTAATAGCAGATGCAAAGTGAGGAAACATCAATCAGCATGAGAATGTTTTCTCTTCGCTGAGTCAACCTCTTGTTTGTTTTGTCCGATCAGCTCTTAGAAAGCTTTCACTTTCCTGTTTCTCTAAAACAAACCGCCGGGACCAACTTTTTCTCTGCTCCCACTCACTGTCTACTTCCCCATTTTTCATAAAGACAAACACATATATGCTAAAAATTTCACATCATTTGTACACAAGTCGTCTAAATTCCAACGTTTGCGCTGATGTCCGATAACCAATTTGGACACTGCAGCTAGAGCACTGGACTAGTCCAACATGTAAGAAAACTAAGGAGGCCTGGAGGTCTTACACCAGACTCACTTGCATATTCTGGGAGACTGTTCTTCTCAGTTTAATGGAAACAGGGCCTGTGGAGTGGGGGAAGATCTCCCCTCCACCTCCACTTCCACCATGGCCCCCGAGGGCTCGTCCCAGGCATGTGCTATAAATTTCCTGAGCGTATATTCCCTAGCCGAGTTCATTTTTCCAGAGCAGCCACACATGTGGTGTGTATCTGGGTTTAAATGATGAGTTGAGTAAGGAGGAGCTGGCTTTGGTCCTAATCCATTAAAGCGGCCACTAATTCTGTTTTTTTTTTTTTGGTAACATCATAATTTCTTTCCAAAAGACTGGTTATTATTATTATTTTTTACAGAATCAAACAGATCATCAATTTCCACAATTACGCTTTGAAACAAAGTGCCTATTTCCACATCACTCATCCCTCATGTTTATCCACATCTTCAGGTTACTGCATAACTGCTATTAAACTAAGAGGGCTTAAAATAGAAAGAAACATTAACGTTTATTTAATTTTCATGACACCTGTGCAGACGTGAGAGCTCGCAGGGGTCAGGGTTTGTATAAGAAGGCTCAGAGAACGTAAAGCTGTCATGACAAGCGTTCATGCTTATTGTTTCATTGAATGACAAAGCATGTAATGTTGTCAGGTCGGGGGCTCCAATGCCCTCAAAAATACATGGGAAAACATTTGCACCACTGTCCAGCACCTGGTCTCGATTACAGCAACGAGGATCTAATCACGAGGGCAGATTTCTCTCTCAATCACTTTCACCTTCTCCGTCTCTCTCAGGGGTAGCAGATGTTATATAAGCTCATGTTTTATCGATTTGCAAGCCGCTTCAATATGCCGTCGACATGTTTTATGTCTCTTATTTTCTCCAAAAGGCCTTTTAATTCCCATCCTTTTGATTGTGTGAACTGGACATTAGTGACATTCCTTCAATGTCAAACACAGGTGGGTAAGTAGGAATTGTGCCTCAAAACTTTACAGCACAATCTTAGCCCCCATGGAAAAAATTCATGAAGGAAAAAGATGTTTATAACAACTTCCACAGTTGCTTTAGCAACACGGAGATTTTTTTTTTCTTTTTTTAACTAAATGGAAATAGTTTTATTCCTGAAACGTGCACTTTCCAAAGTTTGTTTTTGATACATGTGTGGGCTTTTGAAATGGTGGCTCTGCTGATCAGGCGCGATAAGCTGCTAATACAGTGCGTGTATTGTCTCCAAACAGAACCAAAAACCGGTCCTTTCACTTTTAAAGCTGATGGGTCAGAAGATGCAGGAAGTCTGGCCTGCCTCTGCTCACTGTTGCGCTTTGATTGCCCAGCCAAATTGTTTAATCGGTCTGAAACCACAAGAAAGCCGTAGTGGTACACTGCCCCCAAACAGAGTTGCTTTTGATGGCAGCCTACAGATTTTGTTATCTGGGTACAGGTGGAAGAGCACAGCCATGTGAGTCTGCTGTAGCCTGGTGACCCACAGCCTTGCTACTGTGCCGGAGAGCAAAGTCACGTGTTTGGCAGAGATGAGAGAGGAGAGGCCTGCAGACCCAACGTACATGCAACCTCACACACACACACATTAAATGATATAAAGCCCAAGTTTGCATAAGGAACCATAATTGCAGCAGAAACACTGAAAAAGCAACACAAGCATTTAAACCTTTTACAGCGAGTTATCAAAACAGCCTCTAATGTTTTCAGAGCTTTGGCAAATTACTGTATATACAAAGAAAAGTCCAGAAATACAACTTCGGCGCATGCCCCCCCCCCTTCTCTGACAGAAAGCTGAGTTGGCCTCTGTGCTCAGGAAACCACAAGTCATTTTCCATCTTTCCATGTGTGGAATTTTTCATGCACTCGTCATTCCAGCAGCACCCTTTATAGTCTGGGCTGGATCCACAAATGACGAATGGGTTATAAATTTAGCGCATGACCTCACTGATCTGGCACCTGCTACACAACGACAATGGGGAGCAAAACGAATGACAATCTCCCGAAAATGGATTTTCCTGCTGTCTTTAGAGCCAGCATTTGCTTGCAATTAAAGCTCTTCACATTGGTCTGTGTTGTGATGCAAAAGAAAGTAATCTGCTATAGTGAAACAGAACATAGTTAATTCTCACTTTTTCTGATGTGATGGATGGGAAGTGGTCGTCACCTCTGATCTCTGCATATGACGCACCAGGTATAGAGCATTATGTAAAATAAAACTGAAAAATACAAATAAGGATGTTTATAGGTCGAGGTATTTAACTGTATGTAAACTGTGCTGTTTGACGGAAGGAAACATTATCCCATCACGTCTCAACTCCAGCGCACAATGTAAATGTCTGCGGCTCCCACATGAAGGACTCTCCGCATGTTGTTAATACTTGTGGTACTTGTAGAGCTTGGGAACTCTCAACATCAACAGTCAAACTCCCACCATTACTGAACAAAACCTGCACACACACACAGAGGCACACATTTTCATAACAAAAACAGAAGTGAGGTAAAAATCCCCCATGAGACCGGTGAACAAGAACAATCATCCTGCTTACAAATGGAAACAACATTTCACATGAATTCAATAACCTCCCTGCCAAAGTGCTTTTTGCACATGCTCTCATTGCAGCAACGTGATGGTGACGGGGAGTTTCAAATGTCCCCCTTGTTTGAATAAGCCCTCGCGATGTGTATATTACGATCCCTAACAGACCTCTGGAGAGACAAAGAGACACTGCGGAGGCACTGCAGCTGTCTGGGGTCATGGTCTGCCTCCACCAGCAGGCATTCACCCTGGGTTAGGCTGAAGGCCTGGATTCGAACAACAGCTGAGGGACGTCCATGAAGGAAAACATACAGGACAGTAATACATTAGCAGATTTTAACATTATATAAGACCCGCTGGTGCCTCACTCACAGCTGGACTGGTGATGAGTGTATGCAGGAACCCACAGGAACTGGATGCATGTGTGAGGGTAAATGACTGCAACTCTTGTCTAAGTGATCTAAATCAGTACCATGATTTTCCCTTTTCATGCCTCATATTCTCACTGTGCCAGGGTATACATACTCCACCAACATTTAAAGGCTCCTTTCTTGGCTTATTTTCCGTCTTCCTGCAAAGTGGCATTAAAATATATCCAGATCCGAAACCAATAACCAATAAGCGTTTTCCTGCGCGTCCTCATCAAAACATCTGATGGGAAAATTCCCCAAGCAAAGCTTAAGTTACTGGAAGTAGCAGAAAAAGTGAACAAACACCATGTTAAAAAAAAGAAGAAAAAAAAAAAACCACACTGCTGACGGAACCTTTAACTTCATCAGCAGATAATTCCAAGAAAAGCACGTCAGGTCTTCCAAAACAAACGGATTCCATAGATCAATATCAGGTTATGTAAGGATTCAATTTCATTCATTTAGAGACATTTCACTGACAGTTGTAAGAAAAACAGAGGCAGATTAAAACACTTTTGGAAATCTCAGTCATGACATTTCCCCCACTTTGGCCCTGTAAAGGTGTGTGTTTATTATAACAAAGTAAATGTTGTGCGTGACTGCTTCTCTGGGGACCATTTGTTCCCGTTTTCCACTAAAATCTTTATTTACCCTGTAAATACAAGGCACAGCAACAGAAAGCCTTTTCACAAAGTTTGAACCATGTGGGACTCAAAATGCGCCCGCTGTTACAGTGGTTGCATGCTTTACAGCAACAGCTTTCTCTAAATCTGCACTGTATCTCTGACAAAGGTCAGCCTCGCTGCGGATTCATTAATTCTGTGATGGACGCCGTGAATGTCGGGTCCCTCCTCTCCACAAAGGAAGCCATTAATTTTCCACACTGCAATTAAAGAGCCTGCAAGGAACGGATTTCAAAATCCAATTTACGTTGTGCCAGAGGGAATAAGTCACTTTAGGCCCATCATCTTCACGGGATTTGATAAATGCTCAGGAAAATCAATGAGCAATGCCTTCAAAAATAAACATTTGAGAGGGAGGATTAGTGGTAAGCATTTTTCTCCTCTCTCCACAGAGCAAAGGTTCTCTGAGCACATCCATCTGTGGTTCCAGGACTAAGCTCTGGGTTTTGGTTTTAGCCCCAGGAGGAAAAAAAGAAATCCCCTTGTGTTCACATATAAATAAAAACAAGTAGGAAATTTCCAATTTCCAACATTATTTGGTAAACTTCTTTCCATTATCTCATTTGGGCTGCGTGGGCTTGGGTGGGTGGGTGGGGGAGTCAGCTGCAGTGGCTGCTCGAGGCTTCTGTTTGCGACTGTGTGATCAAAATGGTCATTAAATCGGAAAAACAATGGCAATACCTATTTAAGTGGAAAAGTGGAAATTACTTAGTAAATGGCAACAAGACTGAATAATGTCAAAAAATATATACTGGTTGTAGAGAAAGCAGCAATATTAGATAGCTATATAAAACCGCTGCACGTCCATGGTAAAGAATAAAAACCCCTTTTCTCACTACTGCTTTGCTATTTTGGACTGGGGCCCGAGGAATGTGCTTTGCTGTCCTGGATAGTGACATTTTAACAAGGGGACAGTGTTGTTATGGTCGATATGAGGAGCCATCTGGTCACCTCGTATCCGTGTCACGACAGAGGTCTCCTCAGCCTGGCTGTAAAATACAAACAGGGAATATCACACCTCATGTGTCTGACTCTCTGCCAACCCTTTTCCCCTTTAATGCAAACAACAGATTTTTTTAATGGCTACTTGAAGTGTTGCATTCTCCTGGAGGGTTTATTTCAGCTCGGATCGTGAAATAGAAAAAGGCTGAATCTACGAAAGTCACCTGGCAGAAAAACACGTGGGATAATAAATGTATTTGAAGAAAACTTTAAGGCCCTGTTGACAAACTTATTGATGTTATTCATGACAGTGAGGTGCTCAGGTTTCCAAAAGCTCCACTGAGGAATGAAAGGTGATCAGTCACAGTGCATATCTGGGACATTCTTGGAGACCACACATTACTTAACTGCTGCGAAGAAGTGACGTGGAATTTTGCCGCGCCATCATGTCCACTTGTGCGGTACCATTGTGCACAATGGAGGTCATGTGAGAGTGCAACATGAGCCTGAGCAATGGCATCTACTAAAATCCTGCAGCTGCCCCCCTCCTCAAAAGGCCACATCACACTGGGCTAAATATCCCTCCTCATCAAAACACAATGGTGAGGAACTCGGATTTTACCTGCATCTCTTGGAGTGACTAAACTCCAAAAGGCCTTTAAATAACAAGTCTGTACTTTTATCGTGTCTGTATAAAGTTTTTAATTTTTGCTAGTCATGTGATTCACAGGAAGATTTAATTTTCTTTCAGCGAAACATCTGCAAATGGAACTCGTTTTCAAGACAAGGACTTCCCTGATTGGACATTCCTGCCCAATTAAGGGGAATGTAAATGTGATTCTCTCTGCCTTTAATTTAATGAAATATTGAAATAGGTCATCTGCATAAAATTAGGAAACAGCATCCCAGCACGCACTGAGCAGGCCACACACACACACACACACACACACACACACACACACACGCGATATAACAAAAAGAAAGAATTTCTTACCTGCCCTTGCTGCTCTGGCCAACTTATTCACCATCTAAGACATATAAAAGAAAATAAATGAAAGTTAATGTTTGCTTTGAGTTTGTGTCACTCTCATAAGAGCCTCATTTCTAAGTTTTTCCACCAGCAAAAGGCAATCAAAGCCTTTAACCCCGCCACCATGGCTTCCTGCAGCACTATTACTTATAAAATACCTTTGCAGATATGTTTAATCTGCAAAGGTATTTTATATGTTAGATTCATTTTGATGGGTACTTCATGTCTCTTTGGGAACAGTATGGTGCTAAAATACTTTTTTATGGTAAATTTTAAAAAATGTCAAGTCAAACAGTCAAAAAGTTGATCGTTCAAAGAGTTGAACGTTCCTGCACTGCACCACCAGGGGTATAAAGCTCAACCAGACGGCAATCAGCAGGGGACAAAAATCACTAATGACTCACCAGAAAAGAAAGAAGGCAGGTAAACAGATCAGTGCGTGACACGTACGTATGCATTTCTACTTCTGTTTACATGAGGAAGCACAAGAGGGGCCTCTGAAAAGCTTTAGGTGGGACCACTGCTGTATCCCTCATTATTGACTGTGACATTTGGCACAGTCTGGCAGAATTCCATCACACATCACTGTTCAAAGGCTGGGTTTAATGTTTCAAAACAAAACAAAAAAAAAAACAAAACAGTGGAGCATTATCTCCATCCCTCCAAACTGATAAACCATGTCTGCCGAGAGGAGGAGATAAGACAGCCTATCGTTTACGCAAAAAGATGGTCTCCGAATACCAATTTTATACCCAGTTACAGATACAAACACGTGAAAATGAGTTCTCCACAAATCCAGATGCTAGGTCCCAGCAGAGATGTGCCAGTTTGACTTTGAAAGCTTCAAAGCCCTGAATGCATCATCCCCCTCTGACAGACGGGAGAAAGTATTTCATCCATGTGTATTCTGAGCTGTGACCCACTTTAAACACACACACTGCCCCAGTTCAGTCCATTCAGGGACCATGAACATGAGGTAGAAGGTTGCAGGTCACACAGAAGCAGCAGTGTCCCTCTTCTGGCTGTTTGTTTGAGGGGACTCTTCCTCCTCTTATCCCAACACGGACATTTATGTGGAGTGACAGGCCTGTGTGTGTGTGATTGATGGCTGCTGTCTGAGCACAAATGACGCCCTGTCGGAGAGTCAACAGGACGGCCACCGGAGCACCCAGGCCCTCTGTTCTGCCCATTTCTGTCAACACCAATTAAAAGGAGGAATCTTTAACCCAAATACATCTCTAACGCGGTCTACAGCCAGCTGCAAACTATGACTCACTTTGAACAGCAAAAATCAATTTATTCAGTCACATTTTCATTATTTTCACAAATATGTGCTGGGGTTTAAAAACAGATGGGGGAAAATTTTTCTTTAACAGAATATAAGTACAGGAAAAAACCAGGTGTGGGTTTGAGGTCAATGGCTCGTACAACAGATGCATACCTCTTCTTTCAACCTCTGTGTGTGAGCAATGATAAGAAGGATTAAAATATATATATATATTTATACCTATCACTCCAGCAAAGGAAAAATCAACACATTCCAGATGAGATTATCTCAACCTGCATGATGCGCAGCAGACTGAGGGAGATACGGGGGTGCATTCCAGATGTTAAAGATCATTTTTAAAAAGCAGTGGGGAGTCAAAGTTTGTCAGGAAGGTACCAAAAAACGCTTAACAGATAATTTCACAGAACATCTCCTGGTAAATAAAATCATAATCATCCCTTTGTGCGGCATTAACACAGTGGGTCTGTTTACTGTGTCTGATTGTGGCTCAGTCTGAATCACATTCTCGATCTGTGCAGCCACATGGTTCAAACTGAGATCCAGATCTCTTATGTAAGGCACAGAGGGGACAAAGATGCAAGTGCAGCACTGGTAGAGATGACATTTAGCTGTTTTTGGAAGCTTTACATGATGATACTTCTGGACTGATGGTGCAGTTTGTGTTTTTGGTCTTCATGCTAAGCTATGCTTGTTGATGATTTTGATATAATCATCAAACACAACATGTGATCACATAACACCCATAGTTACACTGCAGTCAAAATACACTTGTCTTTAACATATGGTAACTTTCCCAGCTGTTAGAAAGCCAAGTTTAACCTCACAATCCTGTTACATTCAAGGAGCAGTTATGGGTTCCCCAAAACAACAGGTGGCACCTGCAGGAACTTAAAATCATTTTCATCTGAGCACACCACTGCCTGCACACAAAATAATATTTCTCCACCCTTAACTCCATCCTTGGTTCACCCTAGATGGGTCTCTGGTTGATGACAGCACTTGTCAACGCTATTAGATAAAAAAGGCTGCTAAATGACATGTGACATCAGTAAAAGAAACCACACAGCAGCTACAGTTTGCTCTTCCGAGCAGGTTGTTTGCCATCGCGTTGCAAGAGTGCTGTCATAAAGGCACAAAGCACAAGCTGAAGGCCTTTGAATTGAAACCTTCCCCTGATTCTGCAAATCTCTCACTTGTCTGTTTCCTTTACGGTTGCTAAATGGTGAGATTTATATACTTTGTCCAGCAGGAGCGAGTCCTGCTTGTTTGGGAGCGTCTAGCCAACCTTATTACCCACACAAAGCCCAAGTATTTACAGGTGTAGAGGAAAGAGCAGTAGCACAGAAGAGGGTGTCACAATTTCCCTCAATCAGTGAGGGATTTATCTGGAAAAAAAATTAAAAATAAAAAAATTCTCAGAATAATCATTATTGAGTAAAATATGCAATCAGGCAATTTAGATTTCCCAGAGGAGGCTGGTATTTGCAGCTGATAAGAATGCTCGTAAATAATATTTTTATGTGCTGTTAGCAACAATCGAATACTTAAAACTGACAGAAAAAAAAAAAGAGAAAAATAAAGTATTTAAAATAAAGTTGCAGTTTTTACTCAGCACTCATTTCATGAATGTAAATGTTTGCAGAATCAGATCTTAGGAGTCACTGCTTGATTTTTAGCAGTTTATTCTGCAAATGTGGCAGCTGACATGTCAGTGAAATGTTATGCAGCTCTCTGCATGGCTGATAAATAATGATGTGGAGACAAAGGTGTCGACAGACATCATCATCGGAGCCAAAGGTGCCAGAAAACAAATTCCAATAACATGAACATGCTGATCTGCTTATTTGCCTTGACTCATTAACCCCAATACATTGATATATTATTTTTTTTTTTTCAGGAAACTAACTTGGATCTGCAGGACATAGGATGAAAGTTGCCCATGCTGCATTTTACAAACTGTGTGGAGGCAGTGGTCGTCCTCAGTGAAGCTTACCGTCCTCTTGGTCGTTCCGCTTGTTCCCTCTGACGTCCTGAGAGGGGCAGAAGAGTCTTCCAGGAACGGACCTTCTCCAAGGTCCCCTCTTGGACGGAGATGGTCCTGTGGGCTTTGGTTTGATGTGGACTTTGAAACAGCATCACACTGCAAAAACATCACAGAGGCATTCAAGCTTGTGAGTCCGATTGTGTGGCAAAATAGACTTGGACGGGACGGTCTCAGCGGTGGCCGGGGAAAAAGAAAACAAGGGGCTGAGGTCAACTTCTGGGAAAGTGAAATCTCCACTCTAAATTCAGCTTGACAGTGTTACACAAAGCAGCCTGTATGTGCGGATCGTCTTTGGAGAGGACAGAGATTATGACCTTGTCAGATATCCCAGTAAAGATGTCTTGTCTTGCCCACTCTCCTGTCATTAGTTAAAGCAAGTAACAGTGGATGCCTGAGATGGTTATGCAGATGCCTGGGAGGCATGGGAGCCTCTGTACACCATTCCTAATGGGCCAAATCATACAAACTGCCTTCCAGACAATAGCCCCTCTGTGCCGTACGTACATACGGAAGCCGAAAGAGCACTTTTGTTCCTTAGTACTAACTCTGGTGAGATATTTCATAAAACATACCACCATGAGAGAAGCCCTTTTCAAGAATGCGATTGCATGATCCTCGTCACAACATGAAAAGCACAATGGCAGCCTGTTCCTGCCACGCCATCCTGACCCAGCAGAAGCACTGCACACAGCCACATCAAAAAACTTCAGGCATACACTGCAGAACAGACTCATGGTGGTGAGATGCCGGCCCGGGCGAGGCCCATATAGCCTCACTGGCAGGTTGTAGAGACCAGTCATTGAGTTACGACTAGCAGGGGATTAGAGCTCGTTGAAATCGAGAGCATCTGTCTAAATAATTCACTGGGTCTCTCTATCCTCAGAGCAAAGTAAATTGATTTCGGAAAACAAGTCTGCAGCATATGCTTGACAGGAATGTGTACAGTACAGAGCGCAGCAGCCAATCTGCATGCTGCCTGATGATATACACAGCATAGAGAGCACTCACCTGTGTCTTGCGCGTTGTGCCAGGTGTGCCACAGGGGGAGGAGTTTGCACTCAGAGCCTCCTCAATGTCGAGATTCAGCTGGTCCAGTTTAATCATCAGCTGGCTCATTGACTCTGACCAGGGAGAGCTGACCTGCGGAGAGGCCGCTGAGTCAGAAATCTGTAAATCACCGAAACACAAAAGTCTATGATTTAGGCATTTTATTTTACACATGATATTAAGTATATGCTTTTGCTATAGTCTGTGATTATGTAATGACTGAACATGTTAATGTCAGAGAAGTTACTGTATTTTTCTCAAAGACCCAAAAAATGAAGTTCATGAAAAAAATCTTAATTGCTGATGCTACTTCACTGGACAACAGTGCACCCACACATGGAAATGTGATCTCCTTAGCCATGTCTCAGGGTCAAAGGGCAAAGAGCTCCAGACACGTGTGCCATACAGAGCACGATGGAATTCCCTGTGTTAGCTTTCACTACACCACACACAAGCTGCGTGTATAAATAGACCACATTCTCACGTCCTAGACAGAAACCTGCTCTGATCATTGAGCCTCATAAATCAGGACGATGCACATCAGTCACCAAAACATAAATTAGATGCTGATGTTTTGCAATCTGAGCACAGTGTTAGTCTGGATATAATGAAATATGTCTGTGTGTATGTTGCCTATACAGCGTCTAAAAGCTGACAGAATTGCTTTTGACCCTTTTGCACAAGTGCAGGGAAGAATCTCTGCTGTCGTACATTTTTTTGAGTGGTTGTTATTTTTTATGAATTTGAAAGTCAGGAACAAACATGCAAATGGCACCTGATAGCTGCGACAGTGTCTTTCTCCGCCTGACAAAGCTTTATGCTGCTTTGCCACTGCGTGTGAGCTGTTCAATGCAACTGTCATGTGACACACAAACAGCCACAATAGAGGATATTGAGGGGGACCCCGCTTTTGATTTACCACAGCGGGAAGACTGACAGACTTTATTCTCTCAGCCAGCTTTCAACCTTGACTGGAGTGCTAATAAAATACTATATAACAAATATTCCTGGTGAGATCAAAGGGTGTGTGTGCACGCGCGTGGGGTGGGGTGTATTCTGGGATTGATAAACTGTGCACTTCCTCTTTGAGCCCATTTAAAATAAATCCCATAAAGTTTCCTGGTACGAAAATATAACAGATCAAGTCACTGACAAACATTCGCTGCATTCCCTCTGACTTGTTGAATTAAGGGACCAGACACCAGACGGTCCATTCACACTGCTGACCACCCAGTGTCAGCTGACTGGCCCAGCAGGAGACAGTGCCTCTTTCCCCTCAATCCCTGAGGAATGACCTAAATCTGGCCAATCCCCCGCTGACCTCTGAGGCCCTAGAGGGTCACCTGGGGTCACAAAGAGGAAAAACTAAAGATTCTAACCAGGTAATATAAAATTTAGTTTGACAGCTCAATTTCCCTGTGAGCTCTTTGCAGCAGAAAAACAAAACAAAAAATAAATAAAATTAGAATTATGTATGGAATTTCCTTCCATTACTAATAATAATTCACAAAGTTACTAAAAGAGTTAATTCATAAAGTTACTAAAAGAGTTGGTTGGGGGTAAGAAGGAAATTTCAAAAAAACCTAGGCATAAGAGGATTTATCTTTATCTATTATTTATTTAACTTTATCTTTAAATAAAGACAAGAGGACTTTTCGTTGGCAAATATTTAAGAAAAAATATATATTATTGATTTGAAAATAAGGAAGTGAAAGAAACTTCCACAGGGTTCCTAGTTAGCCCCTGGAGTCACAGAAACAGAAATGCATGAAACAGATGCCCCATTCTGACACATGCTGGAGCCAAATCTGGAATGCATTCACACTTGTCTGTTTTCAGTGACATCCCCAGAAGGTGCTGCTCAGGAATGTGGGCACTTCCACTCCGAATGAGACAAATTCCAGAGAGGGCCTGACGCTCAAGTGAGACACTACTCTTGATTCATCTCCCGGTGTTTCTCCCCTCGATCTGGCCCTGGCGACTGTGTGAAGTCCTCACACCATGGCAACTGAGCTGGTATGAGTCAGTCCTCTAAATAAATGCATTAATGTTATCTTCTGGGGACAACAAAATGTGAGCTGACTATAACTTTATCAGCGCAAATTGGCCACATTGTGTAACCGAACACAGCGGCTTTGACATGGAAATGAGGAGTTAAGTGTGCAAGCTCTGGGCTCAGTGCCTAGTCTACGCCACCCACAGAGACTGCCAGAGATCACCATGGAGGTGTCCAAATGTAGCAACCGGTCATGCGAAAGGGCAACAGCTACCTGGCTGCTTGGAGGAATAAATTACAGACTTAATTTCCTGAGATGCAAAATAGTCACAGAACTGAGCAGTGGCTGTGTTTGTCCAGCTCACTGAATTAAAAAATAAATGTGTATTTTAGACAGATTAGAGTTAAATGATGAACTTGTGAGGTGACTGACAACAATGCTTTGCATACAGTGCCCTCGCATGGCTGAAGTTGAAAAATGCATCTCCAATTTGCTCGAAATATGACTCCAAATATCATCTAGATAACACAAACATAAGTAGAGAGTAATTTTCTTTCTTAGAGACATTGTTCAGTTTTGGGGCATTCTTCTAAGCTGGTGCACCCTCAGCCACCTAGAGATCCCCTCTCAGCCTTGCACTGTGCTTTGTTTACATGTGTGCTTAAATTTAAGAGACAGTTATGTCATCCATACGCATGTCCATGTGAGGCTTTAAAGGCTAATAAAAACAACGTAGGCCTACACGACAGTTACAACAGAGGTCAGTGTCGCGACTCTGTGAAAAATGTGATTCGACATACTGAAGATGGCGGGCGCTCGGTGTGGAGGCGGCCCGTGATGGTGCTCTTTCACAACGACCGTTGCTGCGATGAGGGAGTGGAGAGAAGGCAGAGGGTGTTTGCATTCTTTCTGACACTGGGTTTCAATGTGCGTGTTCAATATACTCTGACACACACTTGGACCAGCTATGCATTATCTCACAGCGTAACAATGTCAGCCGATGAGATAATACAGGAAAAAGGTAAAAATACAGCAAAAATACAGCTGAACATTTATGAAATCTACTGTCCACGTTTATGAGCGCTGTTGTCTTGTGGGGTAGATAACTACTCGAATAATGTGACATTACTTGTTTTTCTGAATAAGGTATTCTGACAATTTGTGTTTAATCCTAATAAAGAGCAACAAACCTCCTCCTCTGCTTCACATCCACAGTGTATGGTCACCTTCAAACTCCCGGCGCCCCTCATCGTCCTCTGAATGCTCCTGTTGTTGTTGACGAGGAGCTCTCCTCTTACTGGGATTTCATTGTACACATCATCGTCGTAGTCGTCATTCTCATCAGCATCGTGAAACTGGCCACCGTCCTGCTCTTCGCCATTTTCGGATCCTTCGTTGCCAAAACTGTGGTTTTCAGCATCAGAATAATCCAAGAAAGTGATTGAGCTTTGTTTGTGCTTCACAATTCTTAGGACGGGCAGGAAATTCTGGGCTGCATCGGGACCGTTGGGATGAGCAATGAGGGTCGGACTAGATTCCAGACTGCGTACACATTCTTTTGGCTCACATGACAATATCTGACCAGCAGTATTTTGATCCACGTTGTCTGACCGGCCTTTAGGAGCAGAGATGGGAAGTGCAACATCACTACAGCAGCTGTCATGTGACACCATATCTTCATAATGAAGTTCGGCTGAAAGTGGAGGTCTGACTTCCACAGGTGATTCACCTAAATTGAGGGACACAGGTTCAGCCTCTTGGGAGCTTCCAGTGTTTCCCTGACAGGCAAACTCCATACTCCTGTTCTGTATCTCCTTGTCATTCCCCAATGGTGAACTTTGCTCCTGAAGAGAAAAATTATGGGCGCAGTGATCCTCCTTCTCTGAGAGAACAGGGATTTCTGGATTCAGATCCTGGGCTGCAAATGTTTGTGATCCTGAAGCTGAATGTCCCTCTGAATCCGCAAGAGATGGAATCTCCATGATTCCTCAATCCTATGCTTTCAGGTAGTCAACGTAAATCCACAGATACTTGTGCTGGATGCATCGGTGGGCCATTTTTTTAATCTAGGATGCTCAGTGAAACCACACAGCTGCTAACCTGAAAAGAAAAAAAAAGGAAAGCAAATATGAACGGCACAAAGCACACCTGATAAATTCAAGCAGAATGTAGAGTCGAAAAATAGGTGTCAGACGTCAATATTCAGTTACATTTCAATGGAAAACCTTTAAGCTCTGAGAGATGTTAGCTTTGAAATCTAACATCTGTCTCAGGCTGGACTGATCATGTCCGGATCTGTTTCACACACGATCGTGGTGACATCACTGTACAGAGGAATCCGACTTCTATACCCCACCAGGTAATTTACTAGGTGCTACACCATTCATCAAGGCTGAAGATGTCCCTGGTCGACCGCAGTTAACATCCTCCTGAACCTTGTATAAAGCTTTTCTTCAAAACACACCTTTGACAGGTTTAAAAAATTCCTAACTACAAAAAAATAAAATAAAATAAAATCTCTATATTAGTGTTGTCTTATGTATGAATATTCCTAAATTAGGAATTGAAGCAATTAAAGACAAAATTTCATTTTCAAAACCTAAAAATTTAGACTGTCTAGAAATCCAAAAATATTAAAACAAAATTGTCTTGTTAAATGCAGCTGCCTGTGCAGGTCTCTGATGTTTTCCGTGAGAACGTTGCCAGCGTTTTCACCGTGGCCTTGAGACGCTTGACCACATGAAAATGCAAATGCACTCTTTGAGAACACAAGCAGAGCTAACAGACTGTAGAGAGAAATCCTGTATCAGTTTATGAATCAGACAGTGATCTGTTATACAGCACGCATAAGCCATCACCACGACAGGCTAAGTAAATTAAAGGTTATAGGTTAGTCTGGCCTCACAATGTAAATGTGTGCTGGCTGTACAAGAGATTAGGGTCTCTCGGCTCATTTAAAAGACTACTCTTTTAAATAATGCTATTCATAGAGGGTCTCAAATGAATGCTGAGGAGGTACAAAGAGCAAAGAAGTCACTGAATGACTATGAACTGGTACTGAATGGCATGGGATGATCACAACTCAACTTTACTTACTTTTAATGGAGAATGGGAGATTATTTCTAACAGTGAGATTCAAATCAAATGCAGCCGACAGTAAAAGGTTTTCAACCTTCTCAAGAATGAATAAATCACCACTGAAAGCGATTCAGAAAGTAATGAAAAAGAATTACCTGTGGTAGGAAAAAACAGCCACTTCTGTGTCCCAAACAATGTCAGTGAGATCATGGCAAAACAGTGACAGTGAGGCTTGATTGTGTACGAGCCCAGAGGGTGGGACCAGCCTCTCGCAGAGCCGCACTTATGTCCCCGTAGGACTGGTCCGTGAAAAGGCAAGCTTGTCATTGCAGCTATTGCCCCCCCTCCCCTCCCAGCCCAAGCCTGTGTTTCCCCGGGGGGGGGCCGCAGGAGCGCTCAGTGAGGAAGGACTTAACCATTCAGAATATGCATAAGAGTAGACAGAATGTGTTCTTGTTTTGAAATGGAAGGAGGAGGAGAAAGGAGAGGAAGCGAGAGAGGGGAGGGGGGTAGAGGAGGAGGAGGAGGATGATTGAGGGAGTTGGCACTGTAAAAGAACAAGGTAAAATGAGGTCTGGGGCCATCACAAACAGGCTGGGAGGAACAGCTAACTTCACCGTCCTGGAGATGCGCAGGAGCCGTGAGCCGGGCTTCCAAACCACCCTCTGAGGAATGCTTTCAAGTGATAGAGGACAGATTTACTGAAAATCATTTCACATAAATCAATTATGACAGCTGCGGGAGAGGATGTGAAGATCAGCTAAAAACAAATTAGCTGTCAAGCATTGTACTGCACACTAGGACTCACACACGATACTGCTCAAACTGGCAGTAAGCTGAATTTAATTGAAATTCGAGATGGGCATATTGGAGTATCAGATGGCTTCTGAACTTTGTAGGGGTCTGAATCAACTCCATAAGCTGCCCTTGACTTTATATTCTCATACTCTTACTACTGTCACCAATATTAAAAAAATAATTCAGCACTTAGACTCTGTTTGACCTCTCGAGAAAAGGAGTCCTGATTGACCTCTTTCATTCATAAAACACTTTGCTGATTACCCTTTGCCTCTTAGCCTGACGGCTGATTTTCTTTTCTGGTTTTGCACAGGTTACCTTCCAGCTTGTGCTGTGAAAACACACGCTCTTTAACAAATGGAGATCCTTATCAACCGAAGCACGGCCTCTCTATCTCTAAATGTGCAATCTGTAAGACAGTCTCGCATTCCAAGGTCGTCAAATACTAACATTCTCGACTGACACCCAGCCTGAGGTTTTCAACTTCCAGTATTAAAGATCCAGTATAACGTATTAACAGTAACCAGAAACAACCTGAGAGCTCGACCGAAAGTTCACATAATTCTGTTTGCAACACTCAAAGCCGTTCCAGGCGCACTGGCTGTGCAAAAAAAGTGAAGTCTACAGTCTGGCCTGATAAGGCAATTGTGCAAACTTTAAATGTTTAGTCAACTTTTGTTCACGGTGAGTTACATTCCTGATGTCCTCCTTGCATATCTGTGTTTGCATTTCTCCTACTGTTGGAATGGTTATATAGAAAGGACAGAAAAGTCCCTAAAGAGACTCTGCTTCCACCAAGAAATTAGGAAAATATTAAACAGAACAGACTAAACTTAACCGTTCTCTGGAGGGAAATTGGAATTTTTTTGCTGTGGCTGATGATGTGGATGATGGAGTCTGTACACGTACACACACACACACACACACACACACACACACACACACACACACACACACACACACAACACACACACACACACACACACACACACACACACACACACACACACACACACACACACACACACACGCTTAGGTCTGTGGGGACTTTCATAGACATAATCCATTCCCAAGCCCACTATCCCAACTAACCCCTTTACCCGAACCTAAACCCAACTCTAAACTCAACCTTGAAACCATCTCTGTTTTCTCTGAACTATTGTGGCTGGAGGTGAACAAACAGTCCAAGGCCAGTGGGAGTGAGAAGAGCGGGCCTCAAACACAGCTGGATGTTCTCACACACTCGCGAGGCCCGGCCTTACAAAAATAGACCAGGATCAGCCTCGTCTGTGGGACCGTAACGAAAACACCAATTTTGCAATTTTGTTAATGGATGGAAGGCAGACCACGGCTCATTTTCAGCCAGTTTAGACTGAACGAACATAAGTCAGACTCTATTAAATGTAAACGGGACTTGCCCAAAGACTAAATGATCAGTGTTATTGATTTGATTTAAGGGGAAAATCAAGTAAGAGTTTAGTAGAGCCATGTCGTTGAGTCTGAACAGAATGTTGATCATCAGCTGTATAGTCTGCTGATGTTATCAAAGTGGTACGACATTAATTCCAAACACTCCCCTCTGTCCTCGCCATATCATTCTGTAGTTTTTGCACTGATGTTCTTGTTTTGTATTTTGGAATTGTGCCAATGCCTCTTTTTGGACTTAGGTGCATTCCTGGCCTGATACTTTGGTTATGAACTTGCTTTTGTTTTCATTGAAGCAACACAACCTCCTGCCCAGACCTCCTCAGGTCCTCCTCAGGCGAATATCGCGTCTCCCACTCTGAAGTGTTAAACGATCCCCCCACGATCAGTTAACAGTTAAACAAAAAGATGTTTACCCTCCATAACAACTACGTCGAAAGAGGAGCAGCGAGTGTGAAACCTGACAGAGATGGCATGCGCACCATCATACCAAGGCCGTGTTCCAACCCCTCCAAAGAGGAGGCTCGGAGAGGATATTACCATTTCTGTCTGTTTGCAAGAGAAACAACAGAAATCATTTGTCAAGCTCAAGATTGAGACAGGCAGAGTTCACGACCCATTCAGAGAGGAATTGCAGCACCTGAGGGTGCAATAGCTCCTGTGGAGAAGGGAGAATTTCAAACTAGATTAGAAAGACAGATTTAATTATTTAAAAAACATTTCTCGTGAGAGTTTGTCACAGTTGCAATGACTTTTATGTGAAATAATTAAAAGAACATTATACTAGTTAAATATCTTTGAGTCATAAAGATTCTTAACACCCAGTTTTTTGTTTTTACATTCAGATATTTGAAAAATGTTGATTTTGACGCTCTGCAGTATCTGTACCATCAGCCGCTGAATGGTTTATGACTCCAGATAAAGGTTAACAAAGTCCAAGGAGAAACACAGTCAGTGTTGTTCCTTTTCTCCCTTCTAGCATCAACAACATTAAAAAAAAAAAAAAAAAAAAGCATTTAGATAGAGCTAAAGTTAACGAAAAGGTTGTAAAGTCAACCTTGATATGCTTAATATGTAGCATACTTGTGTTTCCTGAACTGCAGCCAGCTGTGGGCAACAGACAGGGATTATGACAAACATAAACATCATTACAAAACATTCCAGTAATTCCGCAGTCTGACTCAATATGTTTGCAGCTTTTGGACTCACCGACAGATTCCCGGCATACCACAGATCATGACGGTCTGCATTACTGCTTCCCTTTGCTGCATCCAATAAAATACACAGACAATGAGCAATGTTATACAGCTAGAAAGGAAATGAATGCAGAACAATGGCCGTCACCCCTGAATGGAGCAGATTTTAAAACAAGCACAAGGATTAATGACAGGTGAATCAGCTCTGCCTTTAATGTGAGTGACATGTTCCCCCGAGGATCCCCGCCATCGTGCCCTGAAGAGCAGCTACAAATTAATTCACTTCAACAACAGCTCATGTTCTCACCTGCAGCAACATGTTCCGCACTCGCAACTGAGCAGCAAATTCCTCCTGCAGATGGAGGGTAGCTCAGCGTCACGATTCTGAGATGTGTAATTGGCAGGTGTGTTTCAGTCCAGTGGCTGAGGCGGGTATCACGTCTCCCACTTCCCAAACGGAGGTCAGATGTCTCTTCCTTTCAACATGAAAATACATGCTGAGATAACAGGCCTGTCCAAAGAAGATGGGTTACTCATTTGTTCCTACACACAGTGCACAGGAAAAACACTATATATGTATGTATGTATGTATGTACCTGTTGAGGAGATTGAGGTCTTTTGGTGTGTGTAAACAACTACTAAGGACTTTCTATGACACTGTGGTGGCCTCAGTAGTCCTTTATGGAGTTGTGTGCTGGGCGGGGGGCAGTACAGGCAGAGATAGGAAGAGACTAAACAAACTGGTTAGAAAAGCTGGCTCTGTCCTGGGCTGCACCCTGGAGTCCATCGAGGAGGTGGCGGACAGAAGGATGTTGTCCAAACTAACATTCATTATGGAGAACCCCCACCACCCCCTGCACCACACGGTAGAGGCCCTGTCCAGCTCCTTCAGCACTAGACTGTTACACCCCCAGTGCAGGAAGGAGTGCTACCGCAGGTCATTTCTCCCCACAGCCATCAGACTGTACAACACAACACTATAGTGACACGTATTTATGTACAGGGCTTTCGTTGTTCACTTGTTGTTGTTGTTCACTATTCACTGGTATTCACTGGTCTTGTATATAATTGTTGTGCAATTTTATTTTATTTGTGCAATATTTTCTTACATTAATATTAATATGTTTTTTTTTTATTCAACTTGTTTTTTACTTCCATACTGCTGTTCAGTTTTTGTCGTACCCCCCTTTGCTGCTGTAGACAAAAGAATTTCCCCACTGTGGGATGAATAAAGTCTATCCTATCCTATGTATGTATGCTAAACACACATTACAATGTGCCTTAAATCAAGTCTACATGAGTTTTGCATATTAATTAGTGTACACATTTTCCTTGCTGCAAAGAAATAAAGTAAGGTCATGACCGAGTGATTAACACCAGCAAAAGGGCTCCATGCAAGTCGCTCAACTCAGCTTGTTGCTCTTATCCCCATTAAAGACGCGGAAACTGCAATGAAAGACAAGCAGTGTCAGATTCTTCATTGTCTGAGCTGCAGAGGTGAGAGCAGATGCTGTGAAGGAGACTGTTGCTCACTCCCAGCTGAACCCCGGCTGTACTTCCTCCCCATTAGAGCAAAACACAAAGAAACTGATTAGTGCCTGTTTGAACTTTTACTTTCTGCATCTTTAACATTTTGTTTCCTTGCTCCTGCTTTCACTGATTCCTGAGCTGTGTAGGGGGACTGCCCTTTGCCTTTTGTGTAGACACAAATTCAAATGTCTGCTAATTAGAGAATACATTAGAGCTGAAAGTAAGTAATTATACTATTAAACAATTTACAGATGAGATAATTATTCTGAGAGTGACTAATTTATTACACCTTTATGGAAAATAATTAAAATAACAGAGTCTCAAAACAAGAGAAAGAAAACTTTGGCCTGGTAAACAATTACATGTAAATGAATCACTTTTCAAGAAATTAAATAAATAGAAGAGGCTGAGAAAAACAGGATATGATACCCTTTCTTCTGTCCTGAAAATGTTTCTAAAAAGCCTAAACAGAGTCGAAACGTATTCTAGCTCCCGAAAGTCTTTTATCTTTCATGAGGAGCTCTATCCTCTGCACCCCAGGCACACAGTTCCTTCTCTTATCTGCCCATGAGTATACTATCCTAGCCCAGTGGGGATGTTTTAATCCCCATCCATGAGACCCTTCATTGGCAAACACAGTCTCAAGGGAGAATCTACAGCTGATTGTATATTAGTGCCCAGAGCAGCCTTCTAGCAACAGCACCAGATGGAGGAACAACATCAAATAAAGGACTGCATGTTAAAGAAATAGTAATCTTTAGAAAAAGAAGGCAGAAGATTGCATCACCTAATCCTTTCCACTGTAGTGAGTGTACTGAGTCTTTGAGTCTGATGATTTTACTCTGATAGCAATAATTTCCTGCCACAGTCATTAGTCACTTCAGATGCTGCATGCTTCACTTGACAAGAGGAGCCTTGATGGCAAGGAGGAGGGGGAAGGTAAGAATACAGATTAAAATTAGAGATAAAACCCGCATCTCACATTTATATGACTAATACCACAAAGAATGAGGATTTTGGTAATGCTGCAGAACAGATTGAAAAAGGTGATTTGGAAATTTGATAAGCTGAAAACTATGAACATGACAAGCCACATAATTTATTTCTAAATAAGCAATGCATTTAAAGCGCAGATAACTGTAGTTATCTTCCAACACACAAGGTGGCGGTAAAACGCAAATACAGTCATACTTAAGACTTCCGTAAACAGCTGGGCTCACCTCCTTGGACTAGTTTCATAACATTTCACCTAACTCAGTTGCTGAGGAAAATGGCCTACATCAAACATATACTTGGGCGGAGTATATTTTGACAAAGTCTGGCGGCCGCTCGGCTCCTGCAGATGTTTCCACGCTGAACTTCTGAGAACGTGTTTTCATTAAGTACGCTTGTGTGTTATTGAAGGAAAAACTCACGCTCACCTGGCAGGTAAGGCACGAATCCTGCGGACTTCCCATAATTCACCACAGCAAGTACGTATGCGACCTCCCGGCCAATCACAGATTCCCGATGGGCGAGGTCCCCCGGGTTCTTTCTCATCAAAGAACAGGTGATTACAGAAAGCCAGGTGGGTATGCACTTCAAAGTGAAAATAATGTGGATATGAGTGCAAAATGCAATATTTTATGCATGGAATTGTAATAGGACATACTTTTGATGACATAACCAGATGACACCGACATGTTGGATGATCCACAGAGGAGGCTCACCTTCCCTGGCTGCTGGACACCTTCCACGCAGATCTGGTGCTGTATGACGCAGGTGTGTCAGAAGGCTTTGTCTGACTGACGAAGGTGAGTCGGTTGTTGACATGAGCCTCCATTCATCAACATTTCTGAATTTCTTGTGCACCCCAGGGCTGTATCGGAGAGATCTGTATGTGATGCAGACTGTAGTGAGGAAAGATGTTCCTGTTGCCACGGTTATTGGAGGGGGAAACTCCAGAGACATCGACAAACTGGCTGTCAGACAATCCATCGTTCACAGAGCAGCAGCACAGGTAAAATAAAAAACCACTTTATTAAATGAGAATTCTCAACGCAGAAAACTGAATAAAGAAACAGCTCAATGTTTCAGCTTTGGAAGGAGTGTGGCATGTAAAATCTTTATTCACCAACAATCTCCACCTTATTCAATAATTTATGGGACTTCTGTGATTAATGTGATTGCTTATCAAATAAACTGTATTTATATTTCATGTGATTGTCTGAGGGAACAATAAGGGAGTATTCTTCACTTGCTGCAACCATGAGAACTCCTCACTTTTGTTGTTAAGATGATGCATCAGCACCTAAAATGGGCTCAACCCAATAGACTTCCTAAAATTATGACAGAAAATGCAACAAATATGAATGGAAATGTTTAATAAGTGCATACGAGTACACAAACACACAAAAACAAAAAAAATCACAAAGAAGGTACCAGAACTTAATTGGTCCGCACATGTACCGACTGGGATGGAAACCATCCTTGGCACAACAGGTACAGGTAAAACCAGCAAGTTTCAAGTTTTAAGAATATTTCGTGTCATCCACTGACATCAAGCAGTGACGTATTTATGTTACAGTGCAATGTTACTTCACAGTATATAAGACAGTAGTGTCTGCTGCAATACTAAAGTTCACAAGACGGGATACCAGCGGGACAAGCACACACACTGGAAACCTAACCTTCCAAACACGGATAAGTAGACGCAGAAATGTTTTGGAAGATATTCTTTCCGTACTGCTTTGAGTTCAGCTTTGTTATTACCTCCGCCAAGGAGGTTACGTGATACCCGGCCTTTGTTTGTTAGTAAAATAAGTCAAAGTAACGGACTAAATTAACGGATTTTAATGAAATTTTCAGTGAGTAGTTCTAGAGTTCTTTTCAATGAGCCTCTTGGCAGAGGTCTGTGCTCTCCGAATGAGTTTCTCATTTTTTTTAATGTGTCTAACTGCAAGCATTTGACAAGATCATGTCCGCATTACACAGTTGCTGTCTGTTTAATGATAAATAACAATTTTCCCATGAGACAAGTGAATCTCAGCCTCCCAGGCCTCCATTATCCAATGAAAAAAATGGTGTATTTCATAACAGTCCCTGCAGGAATCCAGTCAATAACAGCTTACACTAATTTAATAAGTTCACAATAAAAGAGCATGTTAGTCAAGCTGGGTGCTGCTTGTTTGTGCCAAAAAAATAAATACTTCTAAAACACTTAAGCAACACTGTTGTCTGTGCATCGTTTCCTGCTGCTTTAAAACCATTTATAAGGATATTTAATGCTGGATATGGGCACAATTTTAACAATCGGATAATAAAACGCAGCAATGTCACGTCAATTGTAATCAAATGTGTTTCAGTGCTAAAACTCGAGGGTTAATGCTTAAAAAAATTAAAAGTCAGATTTTCCACAGCTGAACCTTCTCTGCCACCACACACCAGTTGGCATGATCAAAGTAAGCATGTTTGACGTGAAGTTCCTCGACGTGGTTCTGGATCAGCTGTGCTAGCTCCCCCTCCCTGAAGACGTGGTAGTACCTCAGGCAAGAGCCCTCCACCTGCTCCTCTGTGCCCTGAGGACTCCTTGTGCTTTCCTGCTCCTCGCTCTGCCCTCCCTCACTTTCCTCTTCAGACTGCCTGATGTTCTGGAGTGGAACCAGATCTGGGAGGGCAACGGGGCCAAACCCCTGCGCTAAAGAGAGCGAGATGCTCTGTTTTTCTGTGTCGTCGTCGTTCTGGGCGGGGAAGCCGTACCCAGAACTGCTGTGTCCCTTGTGCAGCTCTGTGTCTGATTCAAAGACATCCTCCTCTGACCCGATCACGGACGAGGGCGAGAAAAAGCTCGACACCTGTTTGATGAGGCCACGTTTTCGCCCTGGCAGGACGGCCTTGCTCCCCTCGTTCTCTCTGGAGATAGAGCGGGAGATAGCCAAGCTCCCAAAGTCAAGCACCGAATCGAGAGACCTGGAGAAGAACCACAGCCTCTGTGTCCTCTGCTGCGGCGCAGCGCAGCTCATTTCCTCTTCGTCCGCCACCGATGATGTGCTTCTGACCTTCCTGTGCTTGTCGGCGTTGTCTGCGGCCTCGCTTACGCTCTGAGCCATGGCCCTCCGTCTGGGCCTGTCGATGCTGGAGAGGGAATGAGGGTCGGGGTTCCAGGGAACAAAGATATCCTGCTTCTCGAATTTTCGGTGTTTCTGCTCCATGGCCCACACGTAGATCATCATGCGTCCACCCACTCGAAGAGTGCGAGCCATCTCCTTTATTGCTCGGATACGCCGCTCTTTGGTGGAGAAATGATGGATGACTGTGACAAAAAAACATTTATTTAGTGAAGTATTTATCCTGGCCAAGTTTGATATCAAGTCTGGTCTGGTAATTATATACATAAAATGTTTGATAATAAATGTTAACGATAGATAAGAGATACAGTTATTAAATAAAGGTAAAGCAGTATATAAGATGAAAGTTTTTTCTTTCCATAGTCTCAATTAGACTTTTGCTGGCAGGGATTTGGGTTGATTTCACAATGTTTATCATTAGAGAGGTAATTAAGAGCCAGCTGCAGTGGTTTCATGCATATTAAATGGGTCATTTCCTGCAAAGTGGTACAAGTCAACAGCACTAAAGACCACTCATGTGTGCGGGTTCGTCCATTACCTGCAATAGAGAGAACAGCGTCGAAGCAGCCGTCTCTGTAAGGCAAGTGCAGCCCGTTACACATTTGAACCTCATGTCCTTGGCTCCAGGCAAAGTCCACCAGGGGGCGACAGACGTCGCAGCCCAGCTTGAACACTTCCCTGTTGATGTGAAGATACTTGCCATTGCCACAGCCTGCCAAGGATGTGAAACAACACTGGTTTTTCACAAAGAAAAAAAAAATATATATATATTCAAAGTACAATTCAAATGTTGGACAATGGACGCTCACCGATATCAGCGACGATGCTCCCAGGTTCCATGTCCAGCAGGAACTGTCGGACCTTCGGCCAGGCTCTGTAACGGCTGTCATTGAAATATGGAGCAATCTTGTCATAGACGCTGTGGACGTGGTCTCTCTCCAGCTGACTGGCAGCCTCTTCTGTCATATTTGAGCCTCATGCAGGGACCTTACAGAGCTGCTCCTGCAAGCACACACTCAGTTCCAAGATGATGTTCAAAGGATAAAAAGCTGTCTAATGTTTGCGCCATTTCATTATGAAAAAAGAAGCAGCGACAACCCCCTGATGGGAGGATCACAGGGGTGCTTCTGCACAAATTGAATTCAGCAGGAAGCCCTCAACAGTAGACAGATTCAACTATCCAGGCCCCCCAAAAAGAGGCACCAGCTTCAAACTTCAGGGTAGAGCTGATGCAGCACATAAAAACAAATAAACCCACTTTTATCAGCAACAAGAGGACAAACAAACCACATCATCACACCAGAGTGAAAGTTCCTATTGTAAAACTTCATTTTATATTCTTGGGATGAGCACACCAGGCTGCTTGCATGTACGTTTATGGCTCATGGTCTTTGAACTTAGAAATAATTTCTATAAGCACAACATTTTTGCCTCCTTTGCTAATCTTTGGATATAAATTGTTATGTCTGGCTTCTGCAGCTCCGACTGCAGTTATCTGAGATGATTAGGATGCAGCCCACAGCTCCTGCAGTGCCGCTGCGGCTCCCTCGAGCACATGTACCGAGAGCAATATCACACATTGCAATGATGATGTTATCTAAAATAATGACGTGGATTTCTCTTATTGTCTTCTCTGTTTGTTATCCACAACATATTCTCGTGTGGAAATCTGTTTCACGTTAAGCTAAATTTTCATCACATGTTGACCACTGGGAGATGTTAAAAACAGGAAGCCTCTTTCTCCATTCTCTGTCATGGATTTATTAAAAGGAGTCAACCTGTTGTCACATGATGGATGTAAGAGCTGTCAGTGCAGACTGGAGGAGGGAGCCTTCATATGGATTCCAGAGGATGCTCTCCAGCAGCAAATTCAAGAGGAAAGTTCATCTCCAGTTGCGTTACATAACAACGCTCCTCCTCCGAATGGTCTCAGAGTCTCCCAGTGTCCTCATCTTTCAACAGACACAATGCAATCCACTCCTCTGGAAAGGCAATTGACGCATTTGTCCTTGAAGGCAACACGATCTGCCGCGTGCCCAGATTGGGGCAACGGATATTATTTTACAACAGGAAGCGTTTAACAAACCAACCTTTGATACATGACATCTTTGTCTCTAACCTAATGGTCGCAGTTGTACCCTGACTCTGGTTTACCGGAAGTAAACGCAACATCCCAGCTTTTCTCTGTCCAGATCTATTTCTGGACCTCATTTCAGCCACAGGAAAACACAGCTTATGTAACAATGCAAATTGGTCTCCTGCTTTATTTGTGCTAAATTTCATGCAAGTTTCCCCTCTCCTCACCGTTTTATGACAGTGCGCCGCTGACATTATGTAAGCTGTAGCTTGGGAGGTTGGGAGAACTGGCTCTGACTGACAATGGGAACTAAAATAAAACCAGACCTTTGCCTGATGACATTCACCTAAAAACACACACAATAAAATCATATATCAAAACTGGATATGGACCAGACATACAGTTTAGGGAAAGTGGATAGACTGAGATGAATGTTCCTGAACCACAAGCGTCCAGGTCACACCGCAGCAGCTTTAATGCGGTTATTGCAGTTTATTATGAGGAGACAGAACTGCTCAGTCATTCTGCCTGCTGCCTCTATCTGCTGGTTGATCACTAGAAACCTCAGGTTTACCCATCAATGGTGCCTGCGGACAATCAATAGCAGCCTTAGGCGAGAGGGACTGATAGACTCCCATCACTGCTTCCACCATTTAGTTTTCTTACACGTCAGTGTCAAGCACTGTTTTTAAAGAGCCAAATTAGTAAAGTCCTACAACAAAATGGATGCAAATTCTACATATTCTTTCAACTCATTAATAGACAATAAAGTATGTAACGTGTCCTGCACTGTGCTAAACTGAATTTATTTATTTGGTTCGTTCAACTTCACCGCAGAACTCTTTTTACGTCAATTTCAACATTTTGAACCCCCTGAAATGCAGAATCCCTCACCTTGCGATGTTCCGCCTGTGTCTTCCCTCAGGACGCTGAAGGTGCAGCAAACTTCGCTCTCCACACATGCGAACCGTCGGTTTACATCATCGGGCTGCCGGCGGGATCACAGCCGCTCAGTCGACACGGCGGCAGCCTCAACGTCATCAGCAGCATCCCGATCGAGAACAACGTGAGCCGAAAGGCTACAGTTGCCGTGAGCGTGAAACCCAGGCAGCTACCCGCCTCTGGACCGTAACAGAACCAGTAGCATGGTGAACTCTACACCTGTCAAAGCGACTGTAAGAAAGCAAATAGAACTTCCGGAAGAGCCTTTCAAAGTAAGCTGCTATACGGGTGGGGACAGTTATATTGAGGGTTCGGGGTTTTTTTGTTTGTTTTTTAAAGAATAAATAAACGCTAATTTTAAATAGCCATATAAATACAGTAACAGCGTAGCATGCCAACGTGCCAGGGTTGACTTTGTCCTTATCTTCTATTTGTCTTGACTTTGTCTTTATCTTCCATTTTAACATTACTGAATTGTAGTTCTGTTTTACAGAATCCCAATTTTTATTTTAACAGTTTCTTCAATTAATATTTTGCCATATTTTATGTTACAAAATACTTCCACCCTGAACTGTTTCTTCAGCGCTGCAAACGTGCTTTTATTTTTAGTGATATTCTGTTTCCAATGTATGTTTCAGCATAGCTACCTTGATTTCTTCGACTGGTCGTTTGTAAATCGATGACACGAAGTGAGAACGGAGAACACGGCAGTTATTGGCTGTCAAAAATCATGTGACCACCATAATAAACAATGCAAGGTGCCGAGATACAACGTCTCTTATTGCTTTTTATAGAAAATGATTTACAGAGAAAATGCAGACAATTTTTATACATTAAAATTGACCGTGGTATGTATAAATCTTTTTTTTTTTTCAAATTTTCTTTTTTTTTTTTTTTTTTTTGGAAAATTGGCTTTTAATGTCTAAATTCGTGTTGTGCAGACACAGAACACAGGCTTTGTCGGAAATGTCAAGAACAGTCGATACATTTAATAAACAGAGTCACAGTTATGGCAAACGTGACTAATTAAATGGCCTTAAGCAACAACAAAGGACAAAATGAACTCCAACGGTTTCCTGTTCATCTTGATTTTCCACATCCGCAAGGGGAATAGTAATTATATGAGTGACGTGTAAAGGGAAACCAACCTCTTAGCGTAGAAAATGAATGATATTGTATATGTATGTTATAGGCCATATATTTTAACCAGATCGTAATCGGATCACTTCAAATTATAATCTTGCCCCTGCTGTTAGAAAATGATTGAAATTAAAACAATGAACAAAAACAAAGAAAAATATATACTGTATATTAATTAATCAATATAAAATAATAATGAAAAAGAAAAAAGCCACTAGGTGAAATGGGTAAAATTGTGTTATCACACGGATGTGTGATAATGTAAAGTGAAATAAAACAGAGCAGTTCTCATCAGCCTGTAGTCCAGTGGTCCTCATCCTTCCATGTCGGCGTCAGCTCTTATTTCACCTGCCCTTTCCATCTCCAACAAGGTTAATGGCAGTGATTTAATTGCGGCTCATCTCTGTTCAATGCTCTCACTATCATTATCATCATCAACAGCTCTGTTTCTGCCTCACATCACAATCACACACCGTGACACTAGAGAAATGATCCCTACAAAAGAGACTCTTGTGTATATATGTAACAGATGCTGAGAACATGTGTCTCCTTCAGATGAGATTTGTGCATATTATCTGTGTTAACATCTCCTTGACAAATATTGGTGACATTGGAAATAGTTCCAGTGTAAACAACGTCAGCAGTCAGGGAAACGTTCGCTGTAAACTTAATGTAATGACACCTTAATTTTTTCTGTATCCCAGCATTTACTGTGAATGTTATCTGTATACTTTTTTATGCTTTTTTTTTTTTTTTTTTACATTTACTGCAGTAATTTTCTTTGTTTTACAGCCTTTATGATGATGTGGTGTCTCAATTTTTGCAGAAATGTAAAAGTACTAATTAGAAATAAACATTGTTGCATTTAGTACTTCTCAAAAATTGTGATAAAAGTTGTCGTTTCATTAGTATTTTGAACCAGTCATCAAGGCAATGCAAGGATTTCTGTCCTACCTTTCACCTGAGATCCCCCTTGCCTTGGTGAAAGTTTCCTGCCTGGTACGACAGAAAATGGCCCGATTGCTGCTCCTGAGGACCGGGTCTGGATTTATGACTTTCCATTCTATTTCCTCTTTTTTGATGGCACTAGAAGTTATCTCCAGTTGCACTTTTTGTTGGAATCAGGGAAAAATTGTCTCTACAGAGATGAGGGATAAACTGACATGGTATGAGAATAAACCTTGTTTTTATGTTATTGAACTTTGTTTAAAAAAAAAAAACAAAAAAACAATATGTTTGTTAAACTATGCATTTAATAGAAAATTATAAAGATTTCCATTTCTAATAAAAAATAATTTAAGACATCAATATTTAATCTGCAACAATTTTTTAAAAATAATTTGTTCTCTTGTGATAGAAAAAAAAAATTACAGACTATCTACAAAATCTGACAGCAGCAAACAATATTGTCCTCTTTTTCTTCAAGGCAAATTATTTGGCTGGAACATGTTTGGAACAAATGAATCTAATGGAAAGCTTGTCTGTGCATCATCGTTCTCTGGATCACGTGGAGCGGCTCTTGCGAACTCATGACGATGTCTACGGATATGGGAAACGAGAAACGGTCCATCATCTGTGCAATCTTCTGATGTGGAACACCATGTTTGTTCCTCCTAGATGAAAAACAAAGCAGCTGTTGTTATTTTGAACCACTGACTGCTCAAACGCAAAGTCTATAAAGGCTACAAGCAAAAATCAGCTGTACAGCTGGATAAAAATGGAGAACCATTCTATTATGATTTCATGTAGTTCTTTTTCATTGTTAACTTTGTGAATAATTATTATGAGATTATACTTTTCCAGCTCGTAGGGATCAAATCTCCAGCTGGTGTCGGGCTCACAGAAGTCCACACTGTATCCCCACTCCAAAGCCTGTTCAGAAATCTTTGTTATTGCCAGGGAAGTTTGGCTCCTTGCTGATAAAGACTTGTGAAAAATCAAATACCATGCTGACATATGGCTTCATTTCCCAGGCTTGGATATTTGTGTTATCAATAATGATCGGTGATCGGCCATCGTGCATGGCATTTTTAGCTGAAAGAGGGCAAACATTGAAATAAAGAAGTGAAGTGGAAATGGCCCTAACACAGCTGCTACAACTCATCACAAACGTCTGAAAAATTCTCCAATGTGAAGAAAAGACACCGCCAGGCCAAAGGCACTGACAGTACAGTAACAACTATAAGGGTCTGATGAGGTTTACATACCTCTAATCTGGTTCCATTCATGTGCTTCTCCAAGTCGCCCTGGGTCATAATGGTAGCCATCCCTGTCAGCAAAGTAGTCGTCTGTGCTGAATATTACCCCATTAGGACAAGTAAAAAGCAGCTCCCTGGATGGGAAATTGGCACACAAATTCCTTATGGAAATACAGAATTTAGGCTTGGAAATGCAAATAACCATAAAGTAGGAATGCAATAATTAATGCGACTCGGTTACCTGGCCAGTGTTGATTTTCCAGACCCTGGAAGCCCCCTCATCAAGATTAGCACCATTGTAGAGTGGTATTCTTTAAGGTTAACAGGTGTTTGGCAGTGATGCTTCCACCGGCAATTTTCTGAATCTCGACTGTCAGAACCCTCATCCAACTGACAAACCTGTTGTCTTCTTTCTCTTGATAGTCCAAAATTTACATTATCACCTGAGTGTGTAAGAAAGCTGCAACCTTGCATAGAACCACTAAAAGGAACCTGAGATGAGGGACAGCTTACATTTGGAGGTGGGATATTCTGAGTTGGAAAATGAGGACGATGGACTGTCATTGTTGACCCACCCCTATTTTGATTCTCATGCAGTGGTGGGTTTTGGGGATATAGGAATGCTGGTGAGTGATAATGTGATGGTCTGGGATGTATAAGGTTCAGCGGTCTTGGTCTGTTGATTGTTTGAGAATGCCGCCAGTGACTTTGATTAGTAGAAGCTGCACTGTGCATCAAGTTCATACTTTCCCTTGGTCTTCTATGGAAGTATGGCTCTGTTCGATACCAATGGGGCCAAGATGAGGGCCTCCCCCCACTGCTTTGTTGGTAACTGAATGGTTTTGTACCTTTATTTCCCTTGTTTCTATCTGGGCAGTTTCTGTTGGTAGATGTTATAGGAGATGGGTGTGGTATAACAAAATCTACTGTTTCCCCAGAGTTATCTTCAGCAGCATTATTTGTAGCTATCATCTCAATCTCCTTGTAAAACTGATCCAATGTGTCGTCTAATTTAGGCTTGGCTTTGCTCGGAGGGAATTCTGGACCAATGAAATTGGTGCTGGTGAGCCCTACCTCCTTTAAAACACGCTGAATCGTACTACTATCAGGACTACTGCCGCTCAGGAATCTAGTTTCTTTGATCGCATCGTCATCTCTACGATCTTCTGGTCTCTCATGAGCATCTACACAAGACTTCTCTATGCCAGTCGGTGATGAATTGGTCACAGACATCTGTAGAAAATCATTGAAACACCTTTAATGCACCGTTGAAGTCAAGTATCTAGTCAGTTTTTGTTTTTTTTACTTTGGCAATAACAGTGTCCACGATTATGAACTGTTAGAGGTATATTTATCTGCACTGTCTGGATTTAAACATGTCTGAAGACTATGTAGTTAGCTAAAACTCTAAAACCGGGACAAAATTTCTATAAAAAATAACTATAATCACAATTAAATACATTTTACTGTTAATACTTACCGTGTGCACCTTTAATGCATTAATAAACACAACGTCAACAAAAAATACAATTAGGAAACTCCATGTTATATTCGTTATTGTTGTTGCGGATCTGACGCACCTTCCTCACTGCTAGTCAGACAGATAAAGACAGGCTACAGTCAGCTTTGGTGCCCCCAGGCGGACGGGAGTCAATAGAAGTTTATATGATTATAGTGACACTACTGGTGAAACGGACTAGACTAGAAACTAGAAAAGCACTCGGAGAGCGCATACGACTGCCAAACAATGATAAAGAAGCCTTCAAAAAATCCCGGTTTCTTAATGATTGAAGCCCCTTGATTTTGATCAAAGTACTTCCTGACTGAAAAACTACAGGTAGTGAGGAATGGTCAGCAGAGCTCACAATCCAAATGCACAGCAATACCACCAGGCTGCTGCCTCAGCAATGACTGTGTATCCACCCAAATCAGTCGGCTAACGTCTTTAATGAGTCCAAAAATATAAAACTGTACATAACCTTTATAATCTTAACCAACATGTAATGCCTGAGTGTCAATCATAGCCAGTTCCTCATCATTCACCCACTGATCATCCACAAGTGCATTGGAAGGTTTCTGAGTTGGAGTCTTTACACTTTTTAAAGTGCCAGGTGTTTCAGATCGGCGAGGAGGAATAAATGTCTTTTTTATGCTGGGAGAAGATACAGAACTCAGGAAGGAGAGAGGCGGTGGAGACGGAATGCGGGACAGATAGTCGAGAGCTTTCCTCTTCTTAATAGTGCTTGGGTTCCCGTCTACTGAACTGTGAGCAGCAGAGTTCCTGTTTACAGGTGTGGAGAATCTGAGGCTTCTGCCTGGCTGGTGACATGTGACCTAAATTATAGGATAAATTTTAGTAATTTTTTCATTAGAAGACTTGAGAGGAAGCATTATTTTTGACCTACAGATACCATAGTAAATGAACTCACATTGGCTTTTGTGTCTCCTCTTCTGTCAACTGTAGAATACGATGTTTGTGCTTGCCCTGCTGGAGAAGAGATGGCGCTCAGGCCATCAGACTTCATCAACTCTGAAAGCTTCTCTTGGGCATGAACAAAAAAGTTCTCCTGGCCCTTAAAACATTTTGTAATGATTCGCTTATAGCATCAGAATAGCTTGTGGATAGGTTTACGGGTTTGGTATATCACTGTACCTGAACCAGGGTTTTGAGCTGGCTGAAGGATTCCTGCAGATGAACCTCTTTGGGGTTTGTGGAGAAGATGGTTAGATCTCCAGCGTACAAGACTGGAGTGGGTGTTGTTGACTGACCTCTCAGCTGGAGGTTGCTTAGAGCCAAAAGGACACGTGGCTTTATTACATCTTCCAAGCCTGAGTGGGCGAAGCTGCTGAAACAACGCACTTTTACAAAATTCTGTTTCCCATCAGTTAGGTAAAACGCAGGAGAGAAACCTGTGAACATGACCGTAAACATAACCATTTAGTTAACAAGACAGTGCATTTCTTGAAGAATAAGTCATTAAAAAAAGGTCACCAACCTTGTCCATCTATTATACTGATGACGTATCCTGTGAGATCAACCTCACCACACAATGGATGGAATTCTGGATCTTGGAGATCGACATATTTGGCCGAGACCCTCGGTTGAAAATATGCTGACAACCATTCCTCAGATGCCTACATTTGAAAAACATTATTCTATCATCAATACATACTACAGCCAAAATAGTGTATGAAAAATGAATGAGCCCATTATATTTTCCTAACCTGAAGGTCCTCAAATTGTGTTTTTTTTGTTCCAGTTAGCTGAACGGTTGTGTTTCCACCATGTTTCTTTGAATCTGATGTGGTGAGATTATACACTTTATATCTGCAGCCTTCCTTCAGTAAAGACTGGAGCTCTGAGGGAGGCCGCCAAAGGTTCAGCTGGTAAACTACACCAAAAAAAATAAGGCATAATTTTAAATATACATCTAAATAAATATACTTAAATAAGTAAAAAAAATAATTGCACACCACTGCCAGGCTGTTCCATGGAGTCAGCAATGCATAGTCTCCATACAGGTGCTACATCTCGCTTGGGACAGCTACCTGCGCCATCTGCAGTTTCTATAGCTCGCCGATAGCGATCCTGCAGCTCTGCCTGCTTCTTTTCCATCAGCAGACGTTTGTAGTTCTGTAGAGTCTCTGCCTGCTGCTCAGTCAAATGAGCCTTGGAAGACATTTAACACAGCCCTCAAGTTAAAACACAAATCAAAATTTCTTTTGCTTTCTGTAAATGAAAATTCACCTCAAGGTAAGCGAGGTCATTGCCCACTGCTTCGTACAGCTCCTCTCCATCTTGAAGACTTTTGATATCTTGACCACTGATTGTCCGTCTTCTGCACTGAGGTTTCCTGTTACCTAAAATAGACAACTTGTCACAGTAAATTCCACTTCAAACTTGTTAACTAGTTCCAGATAGTTTTTTTTTTCTTTTTACCTCTTTCTTCCTTTTCAAATTCCGCTTGAATCTTATCAAACAGAATCTCCATAGCTTTTTCTTTGTGGATGTTGTATTGTCTCGCCTCTTTTTCTTCTGCTCGACCTGACCGAAACACAGTGCCTCCTTCTGGTTTTCTCTCCATCCACTAAAATATGCAACAAGCACAAAATACAATTCCAGGAGAGACGACACAGTACGCAAAGGTGCACATGTCTACACTTACCAATGTGGGATAGCTTCTCAGTATAATAATATCCACACATCCTACAGGTCCTCCACTGTTGTACAAAGAAGAGACAGGAAGTAGGAATGGCCGTGGGTCCCTGTAAAATCCCAGTTTAGTATCCCATCGTGCTGGCCTGCTGCTGTTGGCGCAAATCTAAATATATAAAAAACTGTTACTTCCTGGCCTTTTTCACATACAAACACTCATAGTCTTTGTGTTAATGTACCTTTAGCATGATAGAATCAGGGGCCTCCAAAGGGGAACAAGCATCCTTTGAACCAAAAAGCTGAGCACCATGAACGATCAGCTTCCCGCCAACTGGCAGTCGACCTCTGTTAAGCATGGAGGTCAAAGGTCCATCCAGCTGCGCCTTAATGGAATACCATCCATCAGTCAGCCAAACCACCGCAAAGGGATTTCCAACCTTTGGGTCAGCTCCTGGAGTAGCGACGTCCCCACCACTCTGTTTTTGTGGGGAGCTGCCTCTCGAGACAACCCCACAAACACAGAGGATCAGGGTTTTAGCTGATGAGTCGTCCTTTTCCATTATTTTCCTGAGAGCTGGCCTGCGACTCTGGTCCACCTCTATGTCATATCTAAAAGGTTGGAAACACTCTGTTTTTAGCATCTCATGTATAAGAATATGTTTTAAAGTAGCTCAAATTCTGGTATATACCTGTACTTAAGTTGTAGGAGAACCTGCTCTGGAGTGAGACAGAGACTGCCCAGCTGTTCTGGAAATGATCTTTCCATGGAAGCTTGTTTCCATACAATCCATCGGTAGTGATTATACACCCACTCCTCACTTATTAGTTTAGGATCCACCCCCATGGTATCACATAATGCTCTGTGTAAGATATAAATTAATGGCATTCAGATTTTACATTTATACCATTAAATTATTGCACCTCAGTTCCAAAATACCGATAAAATTCTTCTTTTCCTGCTGTCCCATCATTCCTGGGAATCAGCCATCCTCCATCTGCGAGGTACATACCACCTTTATCTATGAGAGGCTCCAGTTTAAAAAACCGCTGTAAACTGAAGCGAAAAGATTCTGCAGTCTCACTGGTGATCTCTGACACATTCAGAGGAACCCCAAGGCCATACAGCTGAAAAACCACAATACGAGGATGTCAAAACACACAAATTTTTCACAAATTCTAAATGAAACAGTCAAGGCTTGCCTGTTTGGAGGTGTAACGTGCAGGGAGTTTTCCATTTACTGCAACTTTGAGTGGAACCCTGGTCACTCCAGAAGATTTGTTCAGAAACAAACTTCCCGGTGATGGAAGAATGGTCTGGCGTTTCTTTTTCCTGATTCGCATATCCTGCATATCCCGAGCCAGCTCAACATTGTGAAGATGCTGGAATAGGTCTATAAACCATACATACACCATTATGACACCTTTTATAAAATACGGGATTATCATTCAAACATCACACAGCATATTTACCTCTGGACAGTGTGTTTTCCATACACACTGCTTCTGCAGCAGGGTCCTCTGAACCAGGGCTCATCACCCGTTCATCATTTGCAGTCTCCGCTAAGGTAACTAGTGGAATATCTTCAGCAGGTTTATTACCAGTAACACCTACTGTGCGTTTTTCAATGGAAGGTGCAGCACAGTGGTTGGTAAAGGGTGCTATAAAGTGATGTTTGTGCTCCTCTTCCTCTGTTTTGGAAGAATTTCTCAGTTTTTTGAATGGGGGGACAAATGCAGATGAAGTCGTGCTGTTAGGAGTCTCTAACTTTACATTATTTATAAAAGGTGGAATAAAGGTTGATTTCCGGGGATGTGCCTCATTGCTGTCTCTCAGAGCTGACACTTTTGTTGGTGTAGTATTTGGCAGGCTGGTTTCCATGTAATTTGTCCCACTTCTATGAGATATAAAGAAACAGGAAACTGAGATAAAGCCCTGCTTCAGCCACCTGAGAACATATTCAACAGGAACCTTACCTGTGTGGTGTAGTGATGTTGGGCTGAAAAGACACACCACACTTGAAAACCCTCCTGTCTCTCATTATGCCTTCATCAAAAACAATTAGTCAACAATTACTTTAAAAATAAACTACGTAAAATAGTTTACTGTTTAAGCAATCTACCATTGGGACTGCATTTTTCTGGATTGAGAGGTGAACCTCTAGAACCATCATCTGTTCTGTCAAATTCTTCTAGCAAACGTCTTTTCAGGGGAGGCTGTTCTGGAATTAAAACAGAAAGTGAGATCTTACAAAGAAATTCAATATAAGAGAAAACAGGTCATCTGTGCAAACACTCACCGGTCATATTAGGGTCATCCACCAAGCTTTTTGCTTTTCTTTTCCTGTCATCAGCAGTGGGTTGAGGATCATCATCCAGTAACAAACTTTCATCCTCCAATAAAGCTTTTGTGCAGTCCAGAGCTTCTTGGGCAAGAAACCTCTGTTGGGTTTCACTGCAGTCATTTGTGTCAAATGACTGAAAGCAGAGAAACGAGGCCTCATCTGCTTTTGTGACATTAGACAGTTCCATCCTCTCTAGCCTTGTTTTCTCAGCAGAGCCAACAGGGAATGGACTCACCCCAGATGGGGTATTTTCTCCTTTATGTTTATTCACAAGCAAAGAGCTAGAAGACTTCACTTCATGAGGGACGTTTTTGTTACTGGTTGTAGGGAGATTTCTCAGTTTTGGTAGACTTCCAGTGTTGTGCTGGCTTGTTGAACAGGAGTTTGAAAGAGTTTGCCCATCAGGAATGTCATTCAAAAGGCTTTTTGCTTTCAAAAGACTATTTTGTGACACATACACTTTGGCTCCCCCTGCAGTCGTGAAACCACAATGAATTATCTCTTTCTTGCAAGCATCTTCATGTTCTCCATTCTTTGTGTCTGCAAACTCTGCACTCAGACTTGCAGCTTTTGCCTCCCTGGGGGTCTCAGATGAAAATGACATCTTTTTCCCACTGTCTGCCAGAAATGGCTTCTTGAAAAGGTTTGGTTTATCCTCAACGTGTTCAATTTCACTAAAAAGTCTCTTGGCCTTTTGCAGGGCTGCAGATGAAATGTTGCATCCTTTTCCGCTAGCTGTCTGAAATCTACCATTCTGTGCTAGAAAAGTGTCAGTTTTGGGTTTTTGGTGTTCCTGAATACTCTTCAGTGTTATACTTTCTTCCAGCAAAGACTTTGCTTTCATCATTGCTATATCTGACACAGACACCTTTCTTCCGCTCGCTGTATGGAATCCACAGCCAGTGGGCAGGGCATTGGTAAAAACATCGCTGTGATTTATTTCCTTGTCACATCCATTCAGAGCTGAAAGTGTTTCCCTTTGTTTTACTGAAAGGTCATCCTGATGATCTACAATATTACAGGTTTTAAATGAAGAATCTGGTTCTTGGTTTTCTGTAGCTTGAACAGAATCAAACGCTCTTAAAAGGTTTTTGGCTTTTAAAATACTTTTCTGTGAAATGTGGACTTTTGCTCCGCCTGCAGTTAAAAAACCACAATGGATGTTCTTATTTTCAGTGTTATCTGGTTTTTGATCATCATGCTTTGCTTGTCCAGTCTCATCATCAGAACTGATGTCACTAAAAAGAGCTTTAGCCTTCTGGAGGGCTTCAGATGAGCAGGTTGCTGCCTTGCCACTGGGTGTACGAAACCCAGAACTCTTTGCTGGTGGATCGGCAACGGGCATCTTCGAATGCATTTGCTCTTTGCCAATTTTCACTTCATCTTCACCACAACCCTGCCACAATGACTTTGCCTTTGTGAGGGCTGCATGTGAAATGGAAACTCCTTTACCGCTGGCTGTCTGAAAGCCACGTTTTTCCAATGGAGGCACCGGTTTTTGACTGGCAACAAGCTGATTTATGTCTTCTCCTGTACTTATGTCACGGAGAAGATGCTGAGCTTTTTTAACTGCTTCAGCGGGTACAAGAACCATGTTTGCGCTAGCTTTACTGAATCCTGTTCCAGGGTTTGTGACACTGAGGGAAGAGTCGATATGTTTTGAAGCTGTGCACATAAAAGGAGATGAAACTGCTTTTGCTGGTGGAGACGAAGCTGTACAATATCCATTTTCCAAATCAGTATGGCCTGTAGTTGGCCCGACTTTCTTTTTTTCAGACTCTGAGATTTCCCATTTTGGACATTTTTCTTTAAACCCTTGAACATTTTTACATTTCTGAAAGTCTGACTTGCGATTGTCTTTTCCAGATATAGGTTCTAAGCCCTCTTTGTGTCTCACAGATGTGCTGGAGTTGTTATCAGTAGTGTCACAGTCACTAAAAAAAGCAGTTGCATCCTGGAGGGCTTTTTCAGAAACAGAAATTGCTTTCCCACTGGCCAACTGAAACCCATTCTGACACTTGCTTGCTTGCATGTTGCCATTTTTTGTCCCATCTCTATCACCTGTTACCGGTCTGTTTAATATTATTGAATTACGTAGCTCCTCATTATAATCCAAAAGCCTACCATGACAGTCCATACTGACATTATGGTACGTTTTAGTGTCCATTCTACTACTTTGCTTGCTTTGGGATGTTCCGTTGAGAAAATGTGGCTCCAGATCTGCAAACAAATCTTTAGCTTTGCTCAGGCACTGTTTAGAAACTTTCAAAATATTTCCATTTGGAGTTTTAAATCCAACACCGAGCATTAAATTATTTTCCCCATCTAGAATATATTGTTCAGTAGTCACGGCACTACTTGTGCCTTGAGAGATCCTTGTCACATCTTCAGGAGTATATTTACCTACTTTGACTGCATCGAATGATAAACTGGTAGATGCACATGTCACATTAGATATTTTAAATGAAACTTCACTCTTTTTGTCTTGCACCAGGTGTTTCTCAGCATCTGAATTGAAGCTGTCATCAAAATCTATGCCAGTGAGAAGATCAGCATCGAGGTCTGGCTTTTCGTTGTCAGGCTTTTTAGGGCTGGTGGTATTTTCTTGGCAAGGCAATTTAGTCTCTACAGTCTGGAACTGTGTAAACTCAAACTGGCTGTCTGCTTCTTCCAACAGTGTACACAGCTCAGTCATGTCAGCTTTTTGTGAAGCTGTTAAATGGGGACTGTTTTCCATATTTTTTCCACTTAAAGACAGAGTCTGGTATGAATTACTGGTTGTTCTTTTTACTGATTCATGACTCAATCCAAGTTGATCTGTAGAACCATGGATACATTTCTTGTTCGGATCACTAATAGTCCCTTCAAAGACATGTTTGGTTCTCTCCAGATTGGCAGACAAAACACAACTACCTTTATTAGATGCAGTTTTGAAGCCTGATGCAACAGTGGAAGGACACATTTTCTTCTCGATGCACTGATCTTTTCCATCAGGCAACGTCCAATTAACAGGTCCTTTGGCACTCATGCACTGCTCATTCGTTATAACTAGGTCGATGTGCTTACTCCCCAAATGGTTATTTCCCGTTTCTTCATTTGAAGCGGTCTTGTGAAGATCAGTTTCACAGACTGATGACACAGTAATATGAGTGCCATTGCCAACAGCGGACTGAAATCCACTGTCAGCTATTGTGCTCTCATTGATAAGTATATTCCGATTTGATGCAATAACAGAACTAATACTGACCTCACATTCATGGGAGATATCTGCTTGCCTTTCCTTATTTTCCTTATTTCCTTGTTTCAACACTGACAGACAAGCTGATGGGGAGAGGATGTTCTGAGAAGTATCCTTTGATAAACTCAGCTCCGGTATTTGACTGAAGTCTTGTGCAAAATCTTTGGAAAGCTGTGATATGTCAAGGTCCTGGAGCTTTGCTTTTACAAAGGGATGAAGATGTTCTTCAGAAAGGTCTGTCTGACTTTTCGTATCATTCTCCATCACACAGCATCTGCTAACTTGTTCTGGGGCTTTCACATGCACGTCTTGCTGAATCACTGGAAATAACTCCACTTTCTGAGACTGGGTGTCTGCTAGAGTTTGGCGTTTAGGAGTCTCAACAGTGTAAACAAATTTTCTCTTTTTCTTAGTCAAACTAGTATGTCTGGTGTTCACTTGTGGCCTCCCACACTGACCAGAATGAAAGTCTTGCTGCAGTTCTTCTGCAACTCTTGAGCCATTTCCCTCTTCTTTTGCAGGGATGTTATGGTCGTATGCATCTCCAGTAAAAAGTGGAATTTCAGATAAACTCAATGGAGACCACTGGGTAATTCCAACATTTCCAGCATTTAGAGGTGGTGGTGGTGAATGTCCTTCAGTGTCCTGATGTGATGATTTCTGCTCACTTGATACAGTGGGGTCTGTTATTCTGAGGTCAGCATCTTTTGTTTCATGAGCCATTTGCTTCCTTCTGACTCTGTCAGTTTTGACTTTTCTAAGTGCAGAACTAGGGTTTGTGAAAAACACAGATAAGACATCTTCTGCTCCTTCCAGAACACTTGCTACAGTGCTGCGAAGTTCTCTGTCCTCAATAGCATCTGGTAGCTTCTGCTTCCAAACACAGTTGCTTTTACCACTCTGGGAGGGATTAGAAGCTTTTGGATTATCATTATCTCCACAGTAAACACCTGGTGACCACAGACCAGCAATCAGATACTTACAACATCAAATATATCAGCAAATTTTAAGGGAAAACACAGTACCTTTATGAACAGTAGTCAAGTCATTGTTTTTGGGTGATGTCACTACAGCTCTGGAGGGATTTGAAAGAGAAGGAAAAAGTTTCCGAACAAGCTGAGGAAGAAAAAAAGCAAAATGTAAAGTGGCAGCAAACTACAGGTTGCTACAAATACATTGTGAGATTATGTCAAGAGACTTATTGTTGCCCGAGCAAATTTTCACAAGGATATTTAAATAATTTTCATCCTTAGGATTAATAATAATAATTTAAAAAATGTGGTTATATTAGAGGCTTCATTGTTTACTCACAACAACATTTCTTTCTGCAGACAAACTCACTGGGCAGGGACTCTCCTCAGGTGGAGCTAGAAATTTGAGAGGACACACTCAATATAGGAAATCACACAAAACACATTATGAAATTGTAGAAATGGTAACAACTCACATAAAATCAGGGTGGATGGTGGCGGGGTGTTCAAAGAACTCGTCCATGAAATATCAGGATGAACCTCTGCACCAAGGCTTTCAGATATACGTTTGATGTAACTGTTCTGTTTAATGAAAGTGATAGGAAAGAAAAAACTTTATTACCTTATCTGCTAAGGTACATTTAAAATAGATTTATTAATGGAGACAATATCACATTTTCACCATGGGAAGCTTACTTGAAAATTTTGTGAAGCACCTAGGAAACCTCCATATGTTGGACACTGATTGCTTAAAAGAATAAGAGGAAAAAAAAATCATAAATGAATCAGAAAATCGTGTTGCGGCAGTCTAAGTTGTATTTCAACTCACCCATCTTTTGATATCTTCAACAGACATGGACTTTGTGTTGGCATCCATGGTAACTTTTCTTTTTCTAGGCAAAAATATTTTGTAAGTACAACTACAGCAATTTTTTTTTAACTTATCTACATGAATGCCTTATTTATGCCTAGAATATAAAGACATATAAACACACATTGCATGCCTTTATGGAACATGCTAAAATGTGTGGTTAATATGACTGTAAATATATATGAACAATTAAACTTTTAATAAACATTACCGTGTCCATCAGCAAATGCCTGCTCCCCCTTATTTTCTGGTGACACAACTTGACATTGTCTGAATACTTTTGGGGTTGAAAATAACAGACTATCTGAGGTAGGTTTAAAATGTCCCTCTTGGTTAGGACAGAGGTCATCCTGATTGAAAATATTCTCCTCATTTGTTAAAGTTTCAGATGTCAGCACATCAAACCAGTCTGGATCCAGTGGTCCCAAGTCTGGGGAAAAAAAATAAATGAATAAATAAATCACTGTCTAATTAAGTTCAAAACATGTTATTACCGACATTATCTATTTGTGAATAACAAACAATGCAATCGTTTAATGCCACGATTTACAAGAGTATGACATACGGTGACGTCCAAGAAAATCTGTGTTTGTGTACATTAAAACACATTCCATTTTGTTTGTGATAGAGCACATGTTACTTTACCTTTCCAGATTTCATCTTTGAACATTTCATAAAGGTTCTTTGAGGGTAAATCCATTTCAGTCGACGTAAATAATGTCTAAAAAAGTTTGACGTCCGTCTGAAAACACAAATTATTATTACGAATCATATTTTAAATGTAATAAGTATTCTGACTCGTAGTGTTAGTTGACTAACACCACTCAATCCACTTGAGATGTATTATGCCATTTGGTAATTACTTAGCATAACCAAAAGTTAAATCACATTCAGAATACATGATTGTCACATACCATGTCAATCCGCCGTGTTAACTCTCATTCCTCCACTCCCATCTTAACAAAACCTAAAAGAAATTATAAAACCAAGATATATGAGTTGAATATAATGTTACATTAAGCTAAGCTAGCTAGTTTCTCCTGGGTACTAAACGAACCTCGCGCGCCGCATAGCGGAACTGACGTGTGCTCCAAAATAAAAGCTTTACATAAAATATTCTCTTCAAACCTTCCAATAATTGAATAGATATTGATTACTTCTCTTATTAAATAAATGTATGTTTATCAAAAGTTATGACGGCTCTGTGTACACCGTGTGATGATGGTCTTGAAAACTTTCAAATATTTTGAAGTTTTAGCCAAAGATTCCGAAATGCCACTTTGCCAGGAGAAATAGTCGAGCTCAGAGTTCCTGTGGCACAAATGTTTCAGTGTAACAAAATTGTGCAGATGCCAGAAAAAAAAGACAAGACTATTCCATTACTATTCCATTAAATAGTAAAGGGAAGTTTAATTTTCGTCTTTGTATCTGTATGCAGAGCGCGAAAATACAGCAAATTGCAAAGGCAGTGGTATTTACAAGGCGACAGGTTTGATCAAGACATCTTAACTCTACTATTAAATAACTTTACAAGTTCATGAAATACAAGAGTCCTAGTAAAGTCTCCACGGCGCTATTTACACTTATTTCTGTTAAGATAGTTTACAATATTCCCCTCATAAAATTACTATTTATTGTACACAAAATCTGCAAAATAAGCAGGTTTAACAAAGCTTTTATTTCCTACAAAACTAGTTGAATAAAAGCATATTTTCATTTTGCAAATATAAATAATTTAGTTAGAATGGCTAATGTTACGGTCACCAACCCCACAGCATGTAGGTTTAGGAGATATTACAGTAGTTTGCAGCATGATGATGTAATTACAGTAAATTATAACTATTTATATACATTGTCAATAATTCCATCTGCAACAGTCATCAGAGTCATAAACACCTACACCCTACACACCCTCACCCAACAACCCCCCCACCCCCTATCACCCAAAAAACCTTAGATAAAGATAAAGTATCCCTTATCTTGAAAATGTGTTTGGGAATTCTAATGCTGATGTTCAAATACATTCTCTATGGTACAGTAAAATACTTGCACTTTACTCGCAAATTGCACATTTCCCTTGAAAACAATGAAAACAACATAACTGAAAGAATTATTTTTGCTTTGTTATTTTGTCATACTTGTTACCTGTGAAAATTGTTGACCTCAGTAGCAAATGGTCATTTTATGACTATTTGTAACAGTAGTGCAATAACATTCAGCAAAATAATAATCTCTTAACTTTCAAAAAAATTATGTATATATTTGATATTTGGAGGTGCTGTTCCTGCATGAGAACCATTGAGATAGCAGCAAGCCCAGATAGACAGTTGTCCAACATGCATATCAGAGGGTAGATCCTGAAACTCTGGAGTCTGGCAAGAAAGCTGTAATGGCTCTGTAGCCCTGGGCCCGCCGGATCATGTCACGTATCTCTCCGTTAAGTTCCATCAACTTGATGGATATATCTGTCAGGTCCTGTTTTGGGCCCACCAGTGCAAAAGTTCCCGTGTGACCTAAAGTTTGATGTCTAAAGTAAATGTGGAGTAAGGTCTGGACCTCGTCCTCAGAGAAACTGCCGAAGATGTCATTAGGCCACGCTGTCCTGCAAACAAGAAGGATTCTTTTAGAGTGTGTAGCTGCAGGTATTCAGTAATGTTCAGTATAAGTTATCTTCTTTTTTCCTTACCTGCACTCGCGAATATAACGAACAGCTGTCAGAAACTCACTGTTCTTCAGACACTCCAAGATGGCCTGAACAGCAGCCTCAGCAGAGATGAGGGTGGGCCCAGGGAAGGAACTCTCATGTGTACCAATGTCATCAGCCAGTGAGGCTGCTGCTAGCCTCAGATTGCTCTTTAGCTCACTTAACTCTCTGGACATATTTGTCAGCTAAAGCAATTAAGAGGCATACATAGTTAGATTGGCCTGGACTTGATACTGACATCTTAAAAAAAAAAAAAAAAAAAAAGAAATAAGGGAGATAAGTACCCACCTCTGGAATAGAGCTTATTGCATGGATGTGTTCAATCAGTTTACAGTAGGACTGAAAAAGCAGGAGCAGTTGAAAATGGAGTTTGTAGAGTCTTTGACAGAGCTCCAATTGCTGAAAAAGAAATTAAAAAAAAAACATTCTTAGATTATAGGAAGAATAATTAACATACCAGTATATCTATACATTTGTACTTCTGCATTTGCTAACTACTTGAACTCACACAACTGCCAGGAAACAATTAAGACAGACTACTTAAAGGTATACACAAGAGTTTATAGGTGCTTAAATCACAACTGGAAAAATACAACTTTTAAGATCTATTATGGAACAGGTCTTTCCAACTTACAGCTAAGGATTCCATTTGCTACAAAGAAAGCATGTTACAGGACAGAAAAGAGGTAAGGAAAGCAGATGTTGAAAAGGACAGGCAATCCCTCAATAGTGACATTAAAGAGGACATAAAAGATGTTTCATTTTCATGCAGACAAAAGTAATATAAGGGTGGATATATAAAACTGTGTAATGTGTAAAACTGAAGTTCGGGCTGGAATTTGTCATTAACTAATTAAAAGGTGAAGTGAAACAAGCCAAGCACAGATTTGCCAGATAGTTAGCAGAAAGATGCTCACTTTGGCGGACATCGCTCAGCTTCTAAACCCTGAGTTCGAACAGAAAAAAATTTGCCTTTTTTCAGTTTAGAGTAGGTACAAGTTCTAATGTAATTTAGATTTTTTTTTTCCCCTCATGCCCAACAGTGCTTAAAATAATCACAATGCACATTGAAATGAGATAATTGATATGGCGTGCAGAAATTTATAAACATTTACAGAATCTAAGAGAAAAAGAAGGAACACTCACAGAGCTACAGTACCACACAGAAATCGAAAGGCATAAAATGCAGAATGATAGTTAGTTGAAGATCTTTTATTTATAACTTTTATTTATATATTAGTGTTTCTAATACTGTTAATGTTCAGAGAGTAAACATCTTTTGTAAAACAAACGTGATCTTTATCTGTTTGCACATTGGCTGAGCACATTATCTAAGGCTTTACCTTTTCTTCTTGCTCTAGGGAATGACATGCTATCACAGTGCCTCCAGGACTTCTGGGAAATGTGGCCTTACAGTTATTCAGCCACTGTAAATGGCAGAAATCATCACTGCAACCACATCAGAAGACTTTCGACTGATATCAGAAGACCGAGTTGTTAGTGGTCTTACAGAGAGAGCTGCATCCTTTCTGTTGTTATAAGTATCAAGGTACTCTTGAAGTTCCAGCACACTGAATTTCATTTTTTCCAGGAGTCCATAAGACATAATCTGTGAAAATAAGCATTCAAGTCAGAGTTATATGGTAGAATTTAAAGTGTGCATGAGCTGGAAAATGCGAAGCCTCTAACCGTGTCTGCATCAATAAAGAGTGTCGGGCATTCTGAGCACGATGCCAGCATCTGAGAAGACCTCAGAAGCTTTGATCCCAGCCCTCTCACGCCATCGCCAAGGTAACTCACAGCATCACAGGTCAATGAGTAAAAGTTGGTTTGAATAGACTGCCATGTAAAAAAACAATGGGTGTGATCATGGGGAATATAATTTCCCAACCGTCCAGTTTAATTACTCGGTGTGGCTGTGTTTGGAAAAGACAGGCTAAGACACTCTGCTAATACCTGAAATAGTGAAGAAAACACATGGAAAGTGTAGACAGCGCAGGATCCATCCGAGTCAGACACAAGCTGGTTGATGTGACTCCGCCAGGCCTCCTCTGCATCGTCGCATACCGTTGGTTGGAAAGCTGCCAGGATGGCAGAGAAAAAGGGCGAAGGAGGTGGTGATGAACAGGGCTCAAGCAGGTCGTCTCTCTCCTCCTTGGCCAGACTGAGGACACAAGACCTTGTTACTAATATCTCTGTATGTTTTCAGTGGGAGAAAATTTGCCATGACCTACCTGGGCACGCAGTTCTCGATGTCCAACTCTCCCCTGCAGTCCACGTGAATTAAGTCCATGGTTAGCGCGTCACTACTGTGAAATTCAAGAGGCAGCTCACTGATGGAGAGAGACAAATCATCCTCTTGGGTGCTGGTATTTCCGTCTTCTTGGGACACCCGATGCTAAAAAAGTAGCAAAGTCTGGTCACAGAACTGTAGTATTACACACAACTATAAACAAATAGTGAAGTAACATGCAGTAAAGGCTGGTTATTAATTAAAACATGTTACCTATGGTACAATAATTATATGTAAAGTGTACACACTAACCTTGGCACAGGACCCTAAGGGCACTCCTTGTGGACTTCTTTTATTTCTTTTATTTTTTTTAAAATTAAATTTAGTGTGCATATGTGATCCAAATTTCATTGATTTTTAAAGCTCAATTTTTATTCACTGTTTTTGGACAGGCAATGTGTAAACCTTTACTAAGCTCCCGCATGCCAAGAGGTTTTAGTTGTCGCTTATAGCCACCCACACAAACGCAATAGGTATACACATTGCCTTCAAAAGACAAAGAAAGAGAGTTTTTGTTTCTATAGCTAACTACGACCTGCTAGCATCACCAGGAAACCTCTGCCACGATAAAACCCACAGCCCAAAGCATTACGAAGTGCCTGCTTGCAAATTGTAGTTCATTCCAAAGCATGCATCTACTGAAATGTCAAAAAAAAAAAACCCTGTCAAAATCTAAAAGACAGACAGAAAATATATAAGATAGAACCACGAGACTAAACCCAGAACACATATAAACGTATCCACGGCACTGTTTTTAAGCAACAGAAAAGCTCCTATTTGGCAAAATTAGTAAAGAATTCCAGTATGGAATTGCGATAAGAATTAGTATTTTCCAAAATCTCAGATACTCTGAAGCCCTTATTCACCCGTTGCTTCGAGTTCTCTGGCAGTTGGACCTCGAAACTGGGATGTTTGGTGTTCAGAGGAGTGGAATCAGCTGAAGTTGTGCCATAAAGAGAGGAGGGAGAGTCCACGCTGATGTCTGCTGTCGGAGAAAGTCTGACAGTCTGCAGGGACACAGAGACAGACTCGTTGGAATCTTCTATAAACGGCGCATGTCAGCTTTCAGTCAGCATCGACAGCTGGATGAACACATGGGCTTTCCATCTTCAAGAGTCTGTCAGGACCTTTGTCTGGTACCACATGTTAACCAACTGTGAATAACAATCTCAAGCCAGAAGATGACAAAATACACTCCTACGGGTAGATGTCTACATCCAGAGAATTGTGCTCAATGCTAAATCTGAAATATTTTCCCAACACTTGAGTGACAGTAGAAAAGTGAATCAACAAGAATACCTGTGGGGACCCCTCCACCCAGAATTCCTAGCATTTTTTCAGGAAGGGAGGGTCACAGTCCCATATTCGTGGCTGAAAATCCACTCTTATTTTGGCCTCTAGAGGGCACAAGTGGCCAAATTATGAGCATTCATAGGATCTAATCGCCACTGAGCACAAAACATGTCTTTAAACGAATACGTGGACATGAACAAATGATGAATTGTTACTTAAAACCATCTGAATTTATTACTTTCAAGAAACTACAAACTTTGAAACAATGTACTGAAATAATTCTTTCAATATTAATTAACTATAGAAAACCAGTAAGTTTGATGTGGCAGAAAAAATATGTAAAAGTCATACAGGCTTTTCAAAGTCTGCATAATAAATATAAAAGGTGACATTCTGCTTATGTGCTTGATCAAACCATTGGAATACGATAAAAGGTATATTTACAAGCTGTGAGTTGGAGAGTATCTGACTAGCAGACAGGGAATCCTCCTCAGATGACTCATCTGAGTCTTCATGGGTAATTTTACTGAGAATCGGCAAGCTGCTGGAGAGCTGATTCTCCTCCAGAGGCAACAGGTCACTGCGATCCAGGCTATCCACAGAGTGTCTGCGCACTCCCCAGTTGAAGTTGTCCATTGTCTCTCCCTGCAGAAAAGAAGAGATTTTAGTAAGTAAAGGTCATTCTTTTCTCTGTGTAAATTCTCACTCAACCAGGTCATAGTTATCCAAATTTAGATCTCTCTGTGTGCAACTGGACTGTATGGTTTCCTTGAAAACGTTTCTGAAGAACTGAAGAAGCCTTCTGGAGAGAGGGCGAAACATTTTCAAGGAAACCTTACAGTCCAGTTGCACACAGAGAGATCTAACTTTGGATAACATTCTTTTCTCTTTATACCAACACATGCACTGTCATTTATATCACAGAGCCATGCAGTGTACATTCAGACAGCCAGGGGAACTTTCTTAATTATAACTTTTCAACTTTACAAACAACTTTACAAACCTTTATTTGGAGACAGGAAGAAGCCTTTTCTTACCATAAGTCTTTATAAAACTGCCTGTTTTAAAGTGTCTTATAATTTAATTTTAAATCTAATTAAAATGATGTACACATAAATAAAAGTTATAAGAATAAAATCTCAATTTCTTAACTGTGAATCATTTATGCATATCTGAGGTCTATAATGTCTATGCAAAAAATCTAAATAAAAGCCATACATAACATAAGCATCTCTGCAGTGCATTCTGAATTGCATGTCGCTTTACACCCATATTTTCTATCTGCATGTCAGTATAAAAATGTGTTGACTAAATTATGCTCACACTAGCAATCACACTATTAAAGAACACAGCAAGTGTGGTGCAGCACGACTAAACATACCTGCAGTTCCTTCAAAGCACAGATAATGAAGACAGAAAAAAAGAAAGTGCATTACAAATAGCAGACAGACCTGACCCGCACATGGACAAATGCTCTCTTTTCAGTTAAAAAATTCTCTGTCAGTCAGACTCACCTCTCCATCTTCAAGCTCCACGTCCAAGAAGTCAAAGTCCCGAAAGACTCGGAACTGTTGCTCAGAGGTGTTGTCCTCTATTGTGTCTGGATCCCGGGTCCCATCGTCAGAGGACACCAGGCTAGGCTGGTGTTCCATGAGGTCTAGGTCCCCACAACTGGAGAATATGACCTAAACAAAAAAATCACAGAATTAAAAATGACAAGCTTCTTTTGGAGATGGTGTTAAAACTCACTGCACTTTTATTTTGAAAGGCATCTTACTGAAGGATTTTTTGTGAGTCCTACTTCTTGTCCACACAAAGACAAAACATTGACCAATTTTTCCCGTGTTCTTTTCTGCAGAGGGCATGAGGAAATGTAAAAGCAAATCAGAGAAGTTATCCTGCCAACATGTGAAGAATGCGAGGAAAAACTTGCCTGTGAAGACTGAGGCCTCTTCCAGCTGACTGGTACCAGAACGTTGTTTGTGGTGGATCCAGAGGAGGTGGAGGAGGTGCTGCGTGTCACTTCTGTGGTCCTGCTCCTCACGTCTTGGCCTGCAGCACGTTGCAGCTCATCGTAACGACGTCCTATCACGGGTGTCTACAGTGTGGACACACAAAAAAAGGCACATACAGTTTGACAGTGATACAGGTTCCACAGCAGCTCTCATTAAGACTTTTGGTCAGCTCAAACTGCTTTTTACCTATTGTTTATACATATTTCTTGAACGCGGCTTTACGTTAAGCTAAAAAATATCTTTTCATTTAAAAAGTAGCATTAGCCTTATCCTAAAACGTCTTGGTGCCTCCAGTTTGAAAACATGCTGTTCACTCGCTGGTTCACACACAAATAGGCTGCAGCAAAGTACTGACATCATTTCCTGCCATTCATGAACTACACAAATAACTCCCTGTTCAGTTTCCACACACACACACACACACACACACACACACACACACACATATACAGACACACATCTCTCAATCTCTTACATCATTTTCCAGCTCTGCACTGCATGGCTATGTGTGTTTACCTTTTAAAGTTTAAAGCTAATCTGAAAGGGTTTGGCAAAAAACAAATATCACCATTAAGGAAAAGGAAGAAATGTTTCCTTTTCAAAAGGCATAACAGGATTCCTTACAACCTCAATAAGCACCACACCCTGGAAAATACAGGAAAAAATACTGGAGAAAACATACAAGCACTGCTTCCAGCTCATGCTGGAGAGACTTTCAATTCCAGAACTTTCACACAAGATAATAAAAAGGAAATCTGACTCTGACCTCAGATATGTCAAAGTGGAAATCGAGTGTTTTCCCAGGCAAGGCCTTCGAGGAGCGGTCCCAGACACGGCTGATGTCCTCATAGGAAAGGTCACTCTGCGGAGACGATGGCTGCACCAGACTGGCCGATCGAGACACCACCAACTTAAGGATGTTGAGCGCTTCCCCCCAATGGACAGTCTGCAGTCAGAGCAGACGTCAACACATTATTTCAGCCGGGCACAAGGACAAAAACCAGCACAAGCACACATTCAGAAACAAGCAACCACGCACGTCTTTCTATGTGGTTTTAATGCAGTTCTATTTTTGGAAGTAAGAGTTCTGGCACTTGGCGTACAGTGGGAAGCTGAAGGAAAATAGATGCAGTATGAGAATAAGCAGAGGACTAGCCTCCAGCAGAATGGCAGACAGTTTATGGTTTGGGTGTGTCTACAAATTTACTGCGCTGCGATGTTTGTTTTTTTTTTCATGAATGCTTGTGAAAAGAACAGGAAACATTTGTGCTCAGAGCTAAAGACTTCCAATGATCACATCTAAGGTGGATGATCTGAATTTTATTTAAGAGAATACTAAAAATACTATGCTAAACTACAATGTGTTGCACTGTACAAGGAAATTTTATGCAACAGTGTCATTATTGTCATTCTAATTGATTTCAAACACTCTTTTCAATACATTCATGTTAAATTACTTAAGTCCACAAAGTTCGCATATAGCTTCTTCATCAGCTCCTATCTTTTTACTTACTTGGACATATTTCTCTATTGTCTTGAGAACTTCCACGTTGAATGTTTTGGCTTGAATCCCACTGAGATCCATGTGACTCAAGAGGCTGTAGATGATTTGTAATAAGGTCTGCTGCATACTGGGGAGACCTTTGTCCAGCAGCTGGTACAGCAGGGGGAAATCATTTAGCACCATTAGAGAGATTACTTACTAATTAATTACTGTACACAACTATTTAATTAGGCAAATAAGATGCATCTGCACAAACCTCTGCCATGTATGTGACCAGGCTGAGGGTGATGTCTGAAAAGGCCTCGTGAAGATATCGACACACTACGTTGACCCAAGACAAGCAGTCCCGCGTGTAGGAGTGGGTTTTATAAAGGGTCATGACATGGGCAAGGTTGGAGAGCTTGGCGTTCTTCTCCTCCAGGCAGACCTGTACTTGAAAAATGCTTGTGATTAAAGTAGGAAAGACTTTGCAGTCAGAATGAAGACGCAGATGTAAAGTGAGACAAACCTGAGCTATCCTCTCAGCAGCATCCTGACAGAACTGGGAGGGGCTGTCAAAGTTCTGCACAAGATGAGGGAGTAGGCAGAGAACATTCAAGGGAAAACCTAAAGAAGAAAAAAATTCCTAATCAAATTCTATGTCATGCTATGAAATGTGACTTAAACTTTTATGTCCCTGTAACATACCAATGGCTTGTGACATGTCCACTACAGGCACTCGTGACACAGGTGTGAGCTGGCAGAGGAGCTGCAGCGTCAGGTCGGTGGTGGACATGGAGGTGAAGCCTTTGAGCAGCAGCTGCTGGAGCCCGGTGAAGCTGCTCCATTTCAGCTGGTTCTGCAGTTTCTCCAGCTTTTCTCTGTTCTCTGCTTTATCTAGTGTCATGTGACCGAGTAATTTATTTAAGAGCCTGAGAGACATCTGATACTCGAACTCAAAGTCTGACTCCATCAGCGACACTGCCACCCAGAAGATGGTTGCCAGCAGGTTGCTGGGGTGGTTGACACTGGCAGGGTCGTTTATGTTGTCTTTGGAAGAGGAAGAGCTGCGTGACTTGGCCAACAAAACCTGCTGCTCGCAGACTTGGATACGGTCCAGCGTAGCGCTGCGAGGAGGATCAGACCCCCGGTCTGCCTGTCCAAACTTCTTTGGGACAGAGGAGCTTCTCTGATGTCCACACCTGTCCTCTCTTCTCAGACTGAGCTGTCCCATGCTCTTCCTGTTGGACAGCATCTTAATGCTGGTGAGAAAATCTGGAGAAGTTGCTCTGCAAACAAAACCACATGAGACTATACAATTCACTGTCGCAAATAGAAACGTAAGCAAACGTGTGTGTAATGGAGATACAAACCTTGTCAATGCAGCCATTAGATCATTGTTCTTGAGGCATTCCGCCAGGTGGTCCACCACAAATTCTAGAGTCAGTAATAATTCCATCACGTAGCCCTGCAAAAACAATAAAACTTAGTTTCTGTCCAAGTTTACTTTTTAGATTTTAGATCTTTTGGATTTCTTGAAACAAAAGTGAAACTGACCTGTACTTCTTCTCCATGTTCACCCACCACTTCCACAAGCCTTGACAGCAAGTCGGAGACAGCGTGGGCGCATATAGGCTGACGGAGGGCTCGGAACACCTGGAAAGAGCGCCCGGCGTAGTGACGCGAAGAACTACACAGAGCCGTCTGCAGGGCCACGTCACTGAGCTGCTGCTCCAGGTGGAAATCTGACAAATTAAAGGCAGGAGCGAGCTGACGAAAATGAAGAAGTACGATGGAAGGGTGCGTGTGTGTGTGTGCGTATGTGTTACCTGACTTGGACTCTTTAAAAACAAACACAACATGTCGCAGAAAATTTGTCAGCTGCACAGTGCTCTTTAAGGTTTGGTTCTTTGGTGAAATGTCTTCATGGCACCACAGTGGTCCATACGTTCTACAAAGTTTCAGTTTGACATAAAGAATATTTCATTCCATACATGAAGCACTACATGGTAATCTACACCAGCAATATGAGATTATTTGATACAGATGACATTTATTCATCTAGATATTCTTGTGAATGCTTGTGTTTTTTTCAGTCACCATTTGTACCTTGTGGTTAAAAATTCAATGAGCTTGTTTGTCTTTTCATCTATCTTATTGGTTCCCACTAGGTCGTCCACCTCGTCTGCGATCTCGGGCAGGTTGTTGATGCTGCCTCCGAGACTCAGGCTCGATGACGTGGAGGAAGAACTCAGACCAGAATCGGGCATGGGAGAAGCCTGACAGTCCCGCAGGAAGTCACAGGTCCCGCCTGAGTGAAAAAGAAAAGCAGTTTGGCTGCTAATTTGGCGGTTGGTTGAAAATGAAACAATGGGAAGATTAAGTTATTCTGAGCTCATGCCCAGTATAAAATTGGTGGATGTAATATTGTGAGCGAAAATGATATTTAAATAAGAATACTATTGCCATTTTGTGAAGCTGTGACATTTGAAGGCGCAATTATTGGTAGGAGGGTTTGTAACCAGACCAGGCTACGTAAGCAGGAGCAGATGGCTCCAATTTAAGCAAGAGGTTAAAAATAGCATGATGGAATGCTTTAATCATGACTTTTGATGTCCTCTGTGCTCAGTATTTTTTTTGGCTCGGTAGCCAAACGTACTCCTCGGATAAGGAACACATCTAAGCAAACACTATATTCCCCTGTTTATGTTGGACGGGGGAAAAAAAAATCTTTTGCCTGCATGTGAACATTTTCACCTGTGGATAGGTAGTCCAGCTGAGGACCTGGCTTGCAAGTCAGGGTCTTGGTGCCATTGACCTCACGTGTTTGCAGCAAGACTGAGGCGATGGCCTGGAAGTTGTTATTGCATGACAAAGTGATGAGCAGGTGGAGGAGAAGACGCTTGCTGTGCTCAAACACCTCTGGGCGATAGTGATCCATGCCTAAAAAAGGAAAAGTAATTTTTTTTTTTTTTCAAATTAAAATACAACTGGGAACCGTAAAACAAGGATATCTGGTAGGGCTTAACATTCATTAAAATCATCATTAAAGATCATTAAAATCTATAAACTCACCCAAAAATAATGCATGTAACAGTAAAGGCAAATGCATGATCCAGTTCTCTCTCACGCCATGGTCCACCACTATCTCTGTCATGAAGATGACTGCTATATTACATCTATAACAAATAAAGAAAACATAGTGTCAAGCATTCACAATAAATGCTAAAATGAAGCGATAGAGCATTTTTGGCTTTATGTGAGAGCTAAAATACAAGCTGCAGTTCTTGTCTTGGCATTTTCAATTAGATTAAAAATGGATGTGTATAACCTGTGCAGTGGTCCTCGGGGAGCGGAAGTCTCTGGCAAAAAGTCCACCAGTGGAGCCCAGCAGCCTCCATTCAGGGGCATGGGCAGGGGCTGAGGCTGGTTGGTCTCAATCACAAGATACAGCCAATCGGCATAAGGAGGGAGGGGTTCACCTAAGGGTTACACAAGTCCAAGATAACATGGTTATCCATATTTAATCCAAAATTAAATAATTATGTAGGAATGACAAGCCAATCAGTATCTGTATGAAAAAGATGTTTTAGGGGCATTGGCAGCAGCTCAGAGCCCCTGAACTTGACCGCGTTTATTCCGTTGCCAGTTTCCACAGAAGCTTTCAAGAACCCCAGGCAAAACTGCAGTGCTCATGCATTATCAATGGCTCCATGTCGGTCACCATCTGACACCTCGGCCTCCTCTCACTGAACTATGACAACTACGATTTCCACAAATAAACTCACTCTTTTCTTCATCGTACGATCCCCCTGAGCTGTTGCTGTAGCGTGACTCAAGGCGGTTGTGGGCTCGCATCATGTGGCTTAGCCTGGGTTCGGAAAAGAGACCTTCAGTCTTGATAGGATGGGTATTAATTAAATGAGAAGCTTCAAAATATTATTGTTTTTACCTCTCCTCGTTCTCTATAACAATTTTGGCTTCATCTGTGTCGGAAAAGTTCTCCTGACCTGCAATGACTGTGTTGCTGCTGGATGTGGTACCTTAAAACCAGACAAATATATATCATGGTTCTCAAATGTACAGTATATAATTTAGGACATGTTTGTGCTAAGTCAGACATTCATCAAAATGCTGGCAGTAGTTTTGATTATGCTCACCAGAGGCTGCTATGGAGACCTTGTTTGTTGCTGTGAAGCGGTAGAAGGGAGGACTATCACAGTGTTGCACAACTGGGTTGACCGGATCTGTTTGTTGTAGCTCGAATATCAACTCCTCTATGGTTTGCATGGTGTTGCTCCGGCACAGATAGATAACCACCTTCTTGATCTAAACAAATGCAGCATTTTTGAGACAAACTGGGAAAAGCTAAAATACATATGTGTACAAAACCACTGAACATTTGCCAGATGACCTAAATGACACATCTTACATATGGTAGAAGGATGGTGTCACTGCTCACGCCGCATAAACTGATGAGAAATTGCAGCGTGGTTCTCAAATTGTTGCTCCATTTGTGACTGCAGACTAAAGCATTCCAGGCGTTTTCCATCTCTGGACCAGGAAGGTCATCTCCATACTGACAAGAACGTGTAATTTTAGCAGCAGTGACATTAAACCAGTCAGGTTTCATTTTCCCACCATGATTTTTTTTTTTACCTTAGCTGTCATGAACAAGAGGTTATTAAGCACCAGAGACGTTGCCTGTAAGGAGCCCCAGCCATTGCCTTTCAGTTGGTGGGATGAACCTGTAACGTTGTTCTGGCAAGAGGTGTCGTAATCTGAGTGGGATGGCGTGAAAGACGGCAGAAGCAGGCCGCTCTCCACCAGCTCAATGTTGCCGAGCCAAGGCAGGAGGTAAGTCAGCATGATCTGCCTCCCATTGGCGTGAGAGGTGGGGAACCGCTGGCTAATCTCTGGATAAACAAAAGAGGAATAAGCAAACTAATCTCAGAAATATGGGACAAGCCAGCTCGGTTCTTTCAGTTTACTTTAAGTCTGATCCGATGATTGATGTAAGATGTTTACTCATGCAACACAACACACATCTACCTGAGAACAGTGGAAGTGTGAGTTCAGGGTACATTCTGGCCAGCTGGCCAGAAAGATGAGGCAGAGACACACTGTACAGAGGAGGCAGGGGTCCATGGGTGCCGTACAGGATGCAGCCGGGCTTCTGCTCTGCAATTTTCTTAGAGTGTGCAAACAGTTTAGCTTCAAGGACCTGTTTAAAGGATGAGAAGCATTGTGATATCCGTCACAGAATACCAAATGAAGAACAGAAAGCTTCATAATCCTTACCTGCATAAGCTGCATTGAGATCTCATAAGTTTCTCTGTTAGTGTCCGATGCCTTGAAGAGGACCAGATTCAGCAGTGTTACTATGTCACATGCGTAGTTTCTGCTGGAGAGAGAGAGAATAAAAACATGTCAAAAGAGAAGAAATGGAAAAAAAGAGAAATGAGAGAGCTGACAGCTTTTACCTGCTGCTGTAGACTGCTGCGATTGCCTTGAAGCAGCCTGAGGCGAGCTGTTTAGAGCCTGTGTAGCAGCGATCCACAGCCCAGTTGAAAAGGTTGATCTGGTCGGAGTTGAGCTCCAGGAGGAGGATGACGACTTCACAGCCAAGCTGATGAACCTATATCGTGTACAGAGGTTGAGACAGACTGCTGTATTTCAACTATAAAGAGCTGACGATTCTGGTAAATTGATTCCAGGATGTTTATATACACATACTGAAAAGGTAAGGACAACATAATGCTTGAACATGTTGTTGGAGGAAAAAGATAAATGTGTTAAATATTACATCATATTGACCTGATTTCAACACGACATTTGACAAATTTTCTTTCAACTCAAACTCTTCAAACCAGCCAGTACTGCTCTGGGATAACGGGAAGCATTTATCAAAGTCGAGGACTGGGATTTTTTTTTTTTAAAAGGCAGGGTCCTGCAAGTTATTAGAGAGATTCTGGACCAGGGCATTGAAGAACATACCCGAACGTCCTGGCAGGATAATATATTATCCAGCCACTTATAGAGGTATCCATCTGGATTGAGGCCGACATTATCAAAGACAGGCCCACAGCATAGCACAGCAGACATCGCCTGGAACAAGAGCAAAAAAAAAAAAAAAAAAAAAAAAAATCATGTGCTACAGGTTTAATATCTGGTCAGAGTCCATTCATCATCTGGGGAAAGAGCAATCAATAAAAACTAATTTACAATTTGACATCAACCTACTTTTCAGATTTAATTTTTTTTTATAAAACTATTTATTATAAGTACTTATATCAGACTAAGTGCTCAGGTGCTTGTGCAGCATTGAGGTCACATGTTTACCTTTAGAGCACAGTATTGATATCTTGTAATCTGGTGATTTCTGTCACTGTAGCGGTCAAGAGGGGTGAACATGATGCTGAACGGGCCAGCCCACTGGCTAAAGAGGATGAAGAGGTGATGGCGCAGGCTCTGCTGTGGAAACAGGAAGCGTCTCTGGTGCACTGGGAATGAACCAGACAGATTTCTTTTCAAGTTCTGGATGGTGACAGAGTGCAGAGTCAGAAAAGCTTAAAACATATACTTTCTATTACGCCAGTAAACCGTTGATTATGATTCATATGTATTTATTCAGCTGTAGCTAAATTACGATTTATGCCAAAAGCTCCATGTGCTGTGCTAACGCAGAGCAGGCTTCATATATCCTGTTAAATCCTTGTAATGATGAGGAAGATAAGTACCAAAATCTTCCCATCAAGAATATTTTAAGGCTACCTGGAATGCATTGGATGAGGTTTGCCACCATGGCGCTGAAGTGAGCCCTTATATCCTTGAGGACTTCGGCATCTTTGTCATTCTCAGCTTCCAAGTGCATCCGCGTCAGATCCATATACTCCAGGAACAGAGCACCCATGGCGAGGCTGTCACGCTCTAGAGCTCCGTTTGTGCTACAAAATGACATGGAAAACAGGCAGATGAATGCGTTTTATCCATGTATGTCAACATGCAAATCCAAACCAACCGTTGATCCTCTGAGTCTATAACAACGTCTTACCTGTCACTGACGACGCCTGTGTCAGCCAGCAGCTCAAAGATGCGGAGGAGCTGGAGTCTCAGCAGGTCTCGTCGCTCACGCCGCTTTTTGTTCTGTGAAACGTCATTAACAAAAATCATTAATAAGCCTGTCTGGAAATGTCATTACTGAATGGAACTAATGATAGTGTCCTTAATATGATATCTGTTTCAATTAACAGCAATTAACAAACCTCCGGCCTCCTTTCTAAAGCTTCTTTCATGAGGGGATGTAACTCTTCCACAAGTTCCCTGTACAGACGGTGAATGAAGAACTTTATTTATGCTCAAATGTAGGCATCAGATATATTACAATTGTTACATTAAACACCTGAAATTATACCTGAACACAAGGGAGTTGGCACAACCAAACCCCAGAACTAATGACTCTGTCAACTCAATGCTGTCTGCCCTCATCAGTGGAACCAACTGCTTCAGAAGCCAAGCCACAGATGGGCTCCCAATAACCTGAAACATCCAGCACAGTCGAACAAACACAGCTAATTACACAGGTCCACACCGAGATAAATGGCTACTCGGTTAAGAAGAGACGGATCAGCTTCCTGTTCCATTCATGTTAGATAGGTGCTGTGTAATCCAGCACTTAGATCCTGAATGTCAAAAAGCTCCATATGAAGGCGCTGAGGGAATTAATAATGCTAAAGGTGGCTACCTTGTTTTCGTAGCTGACGGTGCCGTCGGGTGTGGCCGAGATCTCAGGTGTTGATGCTCTCAGGTGGCTGGGGCTCATGATACTTGGCTTGGCAACCCCAAAACAAAGGATTAGGTAGTTTCTCCACAGGGTTATGTAACTGTCTCCACTGCCTGAAGTGCCGGTCTTCTTAGCGTACAGTGGATTACTGTTGACATTTAAAAAAATAAGATCCCTTCACGGTTCCTTCTGAGCTCAGTGTCATGTTTAACAAGCCTTACTTTGGGTCTACCAGGGGCATCAGCATCTGCATTCGAGTGAAAGCGTAAGGCCAGGCATAGCTGAGAGCTGTGGAGCAGTGTTTGGGCAGGTGGTCTTGACGGAGGAGGCTGCACAGGCACAACACCCAGGGGTCCTTCACAGACTGTGCATAGATCCACACATGCGAGGGACTCCTGATGTCATATTGACTGTTGACAAGCATTGCGTTCCACTCCACGAGCCACTGGAGATCGACATGGTGGCCAACTGGCAGGGAAGCCTGCATAAAGCAAGGGGCACAGTGGGAGGTCAAGGGTCAGGCTATTGTAGTAAATTAGATTTTATGTTGGCAATAATAGGAGGAACTTCAGTTAAACAGAGTGACAAATTTGAACTTACTGTGTCAGAGACGGCAACATTGACAAAGCTTTCCAGGATCACAGGGCTGAGCTGATCCATGATCTCTATCATCGGTTTGTCGTCATCCTGCAGATCACAAATCACACAGCAGGTGAACTTAGACATCCAACTACTCTTTATCATGCTGCCTAACCTCACTCCCGTTCTACCTCAGACTGTTTTATGGCCGTAAAAAGACTTCGTATCTCTTTGAGAATGGAAATGGCGAGTCTGCGGGTGGTCATCTGACAAGAACAAAGCAGAACAAGAGCCAGGCCCTCCACAGCATGTAGCACCATGGAATGAGGACCATGCTCAGCAGGTAACCTGAGACTGGAGCTGGTCTGCAGCAACTGGGATGGAAACATCAAGATAAAACAATTATTTGTCTATTAAAGTAATTAGAATATTGATGAGTTGCGTTAGAAATGTGGATGGGATTACCATAGAACCAGAGTATTCCTCTGTTTACAGACAGAAATAAGTCAAACACTGAGTTCTGTACCTCACAGGTGTTTACTTTAGCAGCATCATGCTTCTTCCCTGGGGCGGCCGCTGTTATTTTCCATTGTGTGAGCAGTTGCAGTAGTAACTTGAGGGATGTGTCTAACAGTCCCTGGTGAGTGTCTTGGACCTCACGTAACAGGAAGTTTGTGAATCCAAATAGAACGTCGTCACGCCAGTCAGAGAAATCCACCAACAGACTCTGCAAGGAATTCTGCGCTATGAGCCGAAGCTCGTCATCCATGTGGATCGTCAACCTGGGAAACAAGACCAAGATGACAATTAATAGATGAATTTGGCGTGATATTAACAGTGTAAACATGACAAACGGATCCTCCTCAACAGGGAGGCACCTCACCGAGACAGAAGGTCTATGAGTTCTGGTTTGGACATCCCATCAGGCAGGATGCGAGGGATGGCGGCAACGCACGTCCTGAATAAATCAATTTTGGGCTTTCTTTCACCTCTAAAAACAGATTAGATGTTAAGCATCAAAACCCACTTTGATGATGTTACAACAGTCACACACTGTCATTCTGTTATTTTCTGTGGCGTCTAAGTGTGAACTTACGTAATCATATCCTCGGGCTCTTTGTTTAACATCTGAGCATTCGTCATCATCATGCAGCGTCCCACCTCTTTGTCCAGGTGTCGGAGGATGTTGTCCATAGCTTTTTTCACATGGAAATAATACTGTGACATTCCTGGAGGGGAAAAACATGCTGATGTGTGGTGAATGTCAGAGTGATTCCAAACGTAATCTTTCTGACTAATTTCCACATCTCTAACTATGGTTTCTTTCACTAACCAATGACTTTAGCCTCCTCGTCGGTCAATGTTTTGCTCAGATACGTCTTCTTCACTCGGAGAGTGTGCCCAGAGGGTAAAGTGCAGCCAGTGTTGGGCATGGGGGGCTCACCGTCCTTCTGCTGGAGTTTATCAGCAATGACCAGGAATGCTCTCAGACCAATATTCATTCTCTGCACAGAGCACAACCGAACAATAACCAAAAGTGCGTAACACAGCACCAGAGCAGAAAAAACCTAACTATAAAGTCACTGACTTGATTATTTCGGTCATATTTCTAAAAGTTTCATGTAAACACTTGAGCTGTTATATGTGTACCTCCGGATTAAGACTGAAGGCTTTAGAAGGTTTTCCAACACAAAGAAGGTCAAATATAATCTCTCTCATGGCAAAATCAAGTCTTTCCTGTAAAGTAGGAAAAAGAAAATGAGGTGTCCGGATCGCACATCCCATTAGTTTCACTGAGATAAACAAAATGCTGGAATCACCTGAGCAATAAACTGGATGATTTTGACAAAGATATTGAGAGGCATATCTCTGGGTACCACACTGCGAGATCCTTTGGGGAAAAGCGTTGTTACAATTGCATTGAGGCGACTGTGGAAACAATAGAGAAGATGCTTTGCATTATGAGGATTTGATAAACATATAAAAACATCTAGCAGAAATATAACGATTGTGTTGTTTTAAATTCACTGCAGTTTCATTCCTTTTATCAGTATTTACCTCTGTGTTGCAGTGTTGCTCTCACATTTGATTCTGATCACATAAACCCACAGCAGTCGATAAAGAGATTCTAGTGCAACACGAGCCATTTTAGGGTCTCGACTCTGTGAAGAGATTACGACACTAGACATCAATGGAATAAAAGAACATAATAAAAACACTAAATCGATCCAAAAAATATAGTTAATTTCCTCCAGTATATAAAACTGTTGAAAAAGAGCTAAAATTCATATATATTCATATATTGATATTGATAATAAAATTATCAATATACAGTAAACATAACGACAGCGTTACATTGCAGGCTTCTAGATCACATTACCTTCAGATTTGAGAGGCAGTTGTTAAGGAAAACATGCCATCTGTTGAGGAAGAACTGTTTCTGGCTAACACACAACAGGCAAGTCACCAGAGGATAAAATGCCTGTAAGAAAAAGACTTAATATTTAGATCTCATATTTTATTATTATAAGGCACCCTATCACTGCATCATAATAACTTTTTTGAGTCACATTCTTCAAATGAACTATTTCAGGATATCTCTGAACTACATCCACTTTATCCAAGTGAATATAAGTGAGCATGACTCAAATGTAAACAGTGTTTACAAGGAAGGGTTGATATATGCTTTTACGCCTGGTATTAGTTTTTTGGGTCTGAAAATAAGAACAGCAGGAAAACATTGCGGCCGGAGTGTCAAAGTGATGAGTGAAAAACACAAAGAATGCCAGAACAGCTGCTTGCGTAACTCACCAGTGAGTGTTTCTTCCTGGATGACAAGTCCAGAGTTGTGTCATATAAGCTGTCCACAAAATTCCTCAGGCACGGCACATTCACCTCATTCTTCACGGCCTGGGACGACACCACACTGTTTTATCACCTTCTCTTTTAAAATAAATGAACTCGAATGATTAAACAGTGTGTAAAATGACATACTGCTGCGACAGGAACCAGAATTTCAACAAAGAGTCCAGCCAAAGCGTGCTTGATGTCCTTGTCCTTGATTTCCAGGAAATACTGGGCACAGTCCTTTTGAAGAGAATGCAGACAAGAGTTCAATATTCATTAGAATTGTAGTTTATATTGCATCTTTGAAACTACAGCTTTCCCACTAAAGGCTTACATACTAATGATCAAAACATATTTAAACTGCAATATACATCAGTTACTGAGATTTAATATTTTTTTCCCTTAGGGAGGGGGTGGGAAGACTTAGACTGGGGCATTACATGGAAAAGGTCATTATGTTATAATCCTTTATTCAATAAAATTGAACTGCACCAGTGCAGGTGCATGGTGCATGGTGATATAATTTCTGACCTAGTCCAAGGACTCTGGTGTACCTGCATGAACTGAAAGGAAGCTTCAAAATCTTCAACAGGATACATCTTGATTCGAAAAAACTTGAGCCCCATGATGAGGCTAATGGTGCTCTGGACCACGGCTGGACTCTGCTCTTTCTGCCTCAGCTCCTTCAGCTCAGTCAGAAACTTCTTTTTCACAGCAGGAAACCTAAAAAGATTTAAGATTCTGGTGTGACTCTGGGCAAACACAGTTCAGTGTGTGGGACTTCTAAAAATACCATCCCCTCATCTTAATCTCAAAATGTAGACATGAGCCATGCTGTTCATCTAGAAGCTGATCCCTCGCCCCAAATTGAACCAGTGATAGGATTCTTCAGCTGCTAAATTTAACTGCTAATTTATCACGGGGGCTCATGCCAGCATCTCTTAGCTTCTGCTTCAGTGCCTGAACAGAGCTTTTTCTGAGGCTCGGAGATGAAACCATGATGAAAAAAAGAACCTCTAACGAGAAATAAAGCAGAGTTTTGTTTGGAAAGGATGAATGTGTGCAGCGTGCTCAGCGACCATATCTCCGCGATGGTGATCTGTTCCTTCATGATCTGAAACAGACATCAATTTCCAGTCCAAGTTTGGTGTGAAGGAAACCTGTCTGCAAGTTAGTCATCTGACACTTTCAGGCTCACGAATGGGGAGGTGCAAAGAATGGTAATCACACCAAAACCCAGCAGAGCAGAGCAGAGCAAGGGACAGTGACCCATTTAGAGCAAAAATATCCAAATATATGTGAGTATATTTGCTACTTACTTGGACTGAGCTAATACTCCAATGACTTCAGCATACAGGTCTGCTACAGTGTGCATGTTGCCAGTGTTTGGACCGTGATACCTACACAAAAACACATTTCTCAAATAATGATTAGGCTACACCAAGGGAGAAGTGTGCAGACAGACAGAGCTTACCCCTCTTTGTATCTAAAGTGCTTAAAGGCTGAAGTAATGACTTCATTGACCAAACTATCCAGGACTGGGTGGAGAGGAATCTAGATAGGAGACAAAACACAGCCGAATGAGCATCCACAAGTGAGCGTATTTTACAGATTCCTATCACTATTTAGCAACAAACATCGTTGTGTGCTGTTTCCAAATGCAGGACGATGATTATCAGCCAGTTGACGGTTTGATAAGATGTGTTAGCATTTACCTGCTAATCATTGTTATTATCTATTGAGTTCAGCGTGAGCAGAAGTGAGGAGTTTAATGTGGACTGAAGATCTCACCTGTTTCAAAACTTCAATAAGCACAAGAGAGAAGATGAAGTCGATGGCCAAATCCCTCCTTTCAAGTAAATAATCTCTCTGCTGTTCATCACTATTTAAAAACAAAAAAAAAGTGTAAATTTCAAAAAAGAAAAAGTCACTTTTATGAGTATTTTGAAAGAGCCAGAATGTTCAATATATGCTTGGTACAGCCATTCACACATTCCTGATTCCAGTTTAACCATTTATTTAAAGCATTTAAGTCTGATTGTGATCACTGGCCATCTGGAACATCGTCAGAAACCTCCTGACTGATGAATTTGGAGCTAATCCTCCTTCTTCTTTTAATTTAATTTATTTCCTTTAAAGCAGAGGTTCCACAGGCAGGAAAAACAGCCTCTCATCATCAACACTCCCACCTCCATGTTTGATGTTAGCTGCAGAGTTTTTGGCGCAAAAACTCTCTGTTGCTGAAGTGAATACTTACAACACACTGACATGGAGGTTTCAGAAACTTACAGATGGTTTCCTTGAATTTTTATTTGTGTCTGGCTCTGTATCACACACTCAGAATAAGTGAATCATGATAAAAAGCTATGTTGGATCTGTATTGTGGCAATACAATTACACATATTAGTGTGTAGTGAAAATATTAAAAGAAGCAAAAACTGCACTACCACAGCACCAGATGCTCCCTCATCACTCAGATTAACACATGCACAGATGATACTTTGTGATGAATTTTCTGACTCACTTTTTAGACTTGGTGTTTGCTCTTGGCCTGTACTCATGCACCTCCTCTTCCAGTCCGTTCTGTCTTTTGTACCAGTCAAACAAAGTGCGGAGGATGGAGGGGAGACAGTACTCAGCCAAAGAGCTCATGGTGCTTATCAGCTGTGGGAGTCAGACATACAGCACAGTTAGCATACCAGCCTGAGAGATAACCATCATTGCTTCCTATGTTTATCTGAAAGCAAATTTTAACCCAAAAATCTAATCGCAGCTGAGTTTGGAACATGTCTGCATTTGAAAAATATACATAATGAAATAAGAATATTTTAATTAAGCTCCAAAGCTGCTATAAAATGGAGATGAGACATAACCATGAACTGGTCCTAAGAGGACTTGCTGACTGCTAATGGGGCAGTCTCCCTTGGTTTTGGGGAAAGAGAGGAAAAGGAAGGAATGGGTGGGATGGGTTGGGCGCACAGGAAGGGTGGGGAGTCTGGTCGGGGCAGGGGAACACAGCGAGCCCTTCATTCAGCACTGGGGCAGGAGAAAAATCCCAGCTCTGTGTGGCTGCTTGAATGGCCTCACGCAGCACAAACACACCTCTGTGGCTGTGACAGGACCTTCTGTGTTGAGCTGCAGACCTGGACACACCTAACACAGAGCTGGAGCCAGCGCTCAAGGTAAACACCCCTATCCTTTACTGAAAGGCCGTTATGAGGATGTGAGAACGGCTTTTCCTGCCTTTTAATGTTGCCGCACATCATATGAGAGCAGTGACTTTAATTTTCACTTTTTGACAACCACAACCTGCTATCTCATCATTTCTCCACAATTTGGAATAAAGATGGAAAGTTTGGCCACTGTTTTCTTCACTTACTTGGTCAAAATGAGGATCTTCTCCCCTCTGGAGTGACTTTGTTAGTGGCTTTTCCTGAAATCACACAGAAAAAAAAATGGAGTACGTTACAATTTTTTCATTTTTTTCCAAAACACCATTAAGCTCAGAACTCTGTCGGCCCTGTCAGATGACTGGGAGAGGTATTTCTGAAGCAGGGGACTCATCACTGCCCAGCTAATGAGAGAAACATCAGTCAAAGCCACGCCAGGCAGGAACGGGCAGGGCCAGGATGTTCACGACAGCAGCCTTTATTACAGCCTTCTATCATCTGAGACCAAAAATGGCCAAAGGGAGGGGCTCGGATCCAGGACACGGATCCAGGCTGGCACACAGAAGAAGGCAACTCAGTAGAGCAAATGTGCATCTTTATTATCCAAATACAGTATAGCAAATCCACAACGCCTGCAGTGCTGCTGTTTATTATCATCCTGTTGAATGAATAAATTAAATTCACAAACAAGAAAATCCTGTTTGCACTTTTCATCTACCGCACCCCGCTCCCGCATCATCAAGACATATAAACACAGTCTTGTTTATGCAAGAAACATCGATTCTATCTGAAGTGCAAACACAGTGTTTAGAGGAGACTGGCTGCTGGAACGCATCCAAATAAAATATCGGACCTTGTTTTTGATGTGAAGCCTCACTCGGTTTGCATAAACAATGACTAATACAACAGTTAATTCATCCAAGTTGTTGTTTGTTTGGATAATTTAGGAAAATATGCTGGATTCAGTTAAAAAAGTTCACCTGAATAATGAGGATGAAGGGGAGAAACAACTGTATGCCATTACATACACAAGAGGATGCAATTACTCAGCCAGCCTTCCACTTAGAGGATAAACAAACATACATCCTCCCGGCAGTCCTCGGGGGGAGTTACGCTGAATCAGGGGGTTGCACACACTCCCCGTGGTAATTAACACTTCCCTTCAGACCGGAGCTACTCGCTAACAGCTTCTTGTAAATCAAAAGCCTTTAACTGGAGACAGTCAGCCACTACTGAATGTGTCAGCAAATTATTAGATATAACATCTTGAATGTATCTACTACTGTAGAGAAAAAAAAATATTTTCAGCACTTTCGTAGCTGGGCATTATCACATAATTAGAGTCTGTGGTTATTACAAGTATGCATTTTCACTGGTGCTCACATTGACAGACGTCTGCCTGACTGTCTGTCAGAGTTGTTTACAACAGCTGCTGCTAGTGGTGCTGGCCGGTGTTCTGTAAATCCTTCCTACCCATCGAGAATTCCTACCAAGCCTCACTGTGCATGCGCACAACGCATTACGTCATTTATCGAAGCTTCACCAGGAATGTGTCCTACCAGACAGCTGTTCTGAGTGAAAGCGGTGAATGTTTAACATTTTCTACTTAATTTAACCTAATGCCGAGTTCTAGCTTGTTGCTCTTCTTCTTCTTCTAAAACAGCGATGACAAAAAAAAAAAAAAAGAAACTGGAAGCGCAGGGTAGGATTTTCTGACGAGGTAGCACAGATCAACAGATATGTCTGGACCTCTCGTGGAAATATCGACAGAACACCGGCACCAACCTCCACTGCACAGAGTCCTTCAAGATGATCTGTTTCAACAAAAACTCAAATATTGCACTAGATTAGAAATCTGTACAGTTAGTAAGATTATATTATATGACGCACACCTAGGGTCACAGGATGAATAATAACACAGACTAAGACTATCAGGGCAGTTCTGTTGTCTTAGTCATGATAATTATTCACATGTTCAAACAGAACTTTAGTTCCACTGCTTTTGACTGTGACAGCCAATCAGCAAAGGAGGAGCACACCCCTCTCAAGACTCACCAGCGGTTCAGCCATGATGATACGGATCTTACGCTCTGATGCTGTGGTGAAGTTGGCAAAAAGGCTCTTGAGGACATACTCTCCAGGTTTGCTTTCCGGGTCAACGCTGATGGGCATCATGGCTGGGGGACCCTTCTCTCCCTGAGGACAGCAGACTGGAGGGACAGGGGGTTTGCTGTATCCGTTCCCCACGGGCGAGGCTACAGAGGCATGCAAAAAAAAAGAGAAAGAAAAACAAGATGGAAAACAGCTCTGTTGGGTCAAACATTGACAAATCACACACGGGACAGGCTGAGCCACGGACAAATCAGCCAGTACAGAATTACTGAGAAGTTTCCAAAAATGGACATTGAGTTGAACATTCCTGAGCGAGACTGTCCAAAGGGCACCAGCTTGCCCTGGGTCTGCTCTTTCTTTCCTACTGCAACACCAAACAGAGCGTGTAGAAACGAAAACACCACAGCCGTGAGCGAGTGTTTTCCTTTTGTAGCCAAGATGTCATTAACAGTTGAAGGGAGCAAAACTCTTGTGCACGGGGCCACCCTCGATACCATGTGGACAGCATTCTCATCGGATGGCTGGCCTGCAGTTAAAGTTTACCCACAGAATCAAACTCTGCTGCTTTCTGACACAAAAGTGCTAAATATAGTGAAGCACACTAAACCAACACCTCCTTAAATCTGTGACCTTTTCATTTAGACTGCAACTCTACAACCTCTGACTGCATGTCACAACATCTGTGTGAGAACCTCATTTTCTGCAGCTAGCTATTAACCTGAGTGAGTATGTAAAGAAATGCAAAGAAAAGGAAGGTCTTTTTATCGGGAAAAAAAATCCCACCATAAACTAGTGCTGCTGAAATACAAAGCTGGTTAAAAAAAAATCGAAGGCATGCATTTAGAGAGAGCTCAGAATATTTTTTTTTCGGTTTTGATAAAATGTAAATACAAACCACTACAAATTTTCAGAGAGATTACAGATAGATGCTTTCTGAAAACATTTATCTCTAAATTTGTGTGTATGTCTTTAAGTACATACAGCAAACTGATAAGTAGAACTGCTCAAAATCATGCTTCGATAGCAGGCAGTCCAGAACATGGCTTTCAGTACATGCCTCCCACACATCTGCACCTACCAAGGCCCTTGATGAAGCTGATGACGCTGGCCTTACTCCAGCACACAGCCATTCTGTCCATGGTGGTAAAGGAGAAATACCGTGTCCAGGTTTGTCCCGAATCAAAAACTCACTAGTGCGATCCACCACCCAAGTACATGACTTGAGCCTCATCTGGCTCAGTCCACCTGGGCATAGTTTCCATGATGCACTGAGCCAAAGGCGGGTGTGTGTTTTAAAAAGTGGGAGTAGTGTTCGCCAGATCTCACACATTTGCTTAGTGTCTGTGCTGCGCCTGCTATGGCTTTGCTGGTGCCGACCCAGAGTGAAGGTCAGGCAGGAATTTTTAGCTGAGGCATGGCAGCATGGTGAGGTCCAACATGCTATGGAGGCATAGTTGTGGGACTATTTTTATCCCAGAGGATCAGTCTATACTGACAAAGCAGTACTTCCCTTTCCTTCAACCAGGGTGGCACTAGCCACTGACCTCCATGTTATAAACATTATTTTGGACCAGAATGTATCATTTTAATTACACAATATCCAATTTTAAATAACTTCCTGAACTCAATAACCAAAATAAAATCTAGTTATTTTCTATACTATAAATGAATGACTAAATTACTTAATCTGCAATTGTGGGATTAAAGACAGTAACCAGTACACAGATTAAACTGTGCCGTGCTGTTCAAAGACTCAGAAATGACATGTGACCCCGTAAACAAGGAGCTCTGGCACAGTGTGCATTACCTCATCACAATGCTGGAAACACCCTGAGCATGGTGGTGCTCTCCAGAGGACAATGCACACACACACATACACACACACACACATACACACACACATGTACATATCTACAGTGATTTGTGAAAAAGGTGGGTGGTTTTCCAGATCCCACTGACCTCCATAAATAAATCAGAAAGTCCAGTGTCACCACTGCCAATACCAACAGTCCTTTGGGGGCATTGTGTCCAGCTGCTGTGAGAAAGATTGACTCTGCATTTCTCAGAGTGGCTTACACAGGCGGGAGTATTAACAGCACTGTATGTAAAAAAAAAAAAAAAAGTAAAACTTTGCATTTCTAACAGCTGGACATGATAAGACATCCTAATATAATTTGCATATTAAAATTAAATGTGATTACTATCTAGTGTTGACCCTGGACTTTCATACCTTAAAAAGGTCATCGGAAGTAACAGCAACATCCTTACACTGTTACATTATAAGAACAGCATTATCTACGGAGGAAAAATCTCTGTCGTGCAGCTCAGGATGAAAGCAGAATTTCTCCATATTCACAATTTGGTACAAGATGCACCAAAAGCAGAGCAATTATTTGTTTTAACTGAACTGGTGATCATATTTAATGTTTTAATAAATGAAAGGCAACTGAATCAGAATAAAGCTCACGTTCATGGCTTCCTGCTGTCCACCCGCTGCTCTGATTGGCTGACAGCAGACTGGCCTTCAGGCAAACATCATGCTGCAGACAGCCACTGTTGAATTTCAGCGGGGCCTCATTGATTTCTGAGACAGAGTCTGTTTACCCTGCACTTACAGTGCAAACAGCATGAGGAAAGGGCAAAAACACACAGCATTGCTTCCATCTAATGGACTCCAAAAATTCCTCAACCACTGTTAGCTGTGACAAAGACTAGCTGAGATGTTTTATTAACTGCATTGCCTGGCCTGCTCTTGTGACTCATTATGTAATAGTTGCTGTAAATGGGAGCACAACGATGAGGTTAGGCCAAGTATTTAATGAAACCGTTATATATGCATGGCAGTGGGTCACCGTTGACACGGCAAAATGATGGCCTTTACCAGGCCGGAGACCTACTCTGAGGATTATGCAACACTATCAGGAAATGGCTCACTGGTGAGTGTATGAGGAGGGACAGCATGTTCTACTGTACCAGTTTACATTTAGATTCCATCAATATACAGCTGGTACTGACTCACTGGCATTCACTTCAGCTTCTACTGTAATGGTGAATCCATACTGCAGGTGTTTCATGGGTAAGGCTGTCATTTACTGGTCAGGAAGTGGCTTTTTTTTTTCTTTCTGTTTCACATCCAAAGGAATCTCATATCTTGCAGTACACATGCTTCCTGAGCCATCCTCATGGGCCTCATGGAAGGTGAAGGAGCTCTGGACAGAATATGCAACGGAGCAGAACCCCCACTAATCCTATTAGAGCTATTTAGACTGCATCACAGACTCCCAGACTGCAGTAAAATAAGACTTGTGTATAAACATATGGTGCACAGGTTAATCTAAGTAATAATTCTGGAGTATACTACAATAAAATGCACATCTTCAGTTACTGTAAGTCCCTGATTGTACATGGCAACCTGTCGAATTAAAAGTGGGATGCTTGAAAGTTTGCAGCAGAACAGACTCTGCAACAAGCAACAGTGCACTCTTATCACAGTTTATGACAGGAGAGCGAGGCCACGACTTCAGGCTCCCAGTGGGGCTGCAGCCCCTGTCAGCTGAGAGAAAGATCCACAACAACAAGTCTAACTGCTACTCACAGCCGCTCCACGATTTCAGCAAAGACTTGATGCTGATTTCAAAGAAGCCCGAGTCCTGCTGGCTGGCCATGGCTGCAGCTTCCTGCTTGTTCTTCCCCCCTTTCGGCTGTGTTTCCCTCCACCAGCAGCAGCAGCAGCAGCAGCAGCAGCAGCAACAGCTGATCTGGGATCAGCAGGTAGTTCCTGCTGTCAAGTCTCTATGACTGTGACGCACACAGTGCTGTCCTGACAAGATCCTGTGAAAGCACGCTAGTGCTGCTTTACCCCTCCTCCGTGTCCTGTCCTCAGCTTGCAGCTCTCTCACTCTCTCTCTCTCTGTCTCTCTCTAAAGCTGTGGCAGTCAGCGGGCAGCATTGCAGGCTCCCTTTAAATAACTGTGTGGAGGCTGAGAGTACAGAAGCAATCCTCTTACCAGAGTGCAGTTAATAATAACCACTGTTTGTCTGCATGCACGACCTGATAACGACAACAGCGCTGTGCATCTTCCAGCACACCTTTCCAGCATCTTACAGCTCGCCACCACTGACAGAGGAGATAAAGAACCTCAGAAGTATGACATACCACTATGGGAAACTGACAACATCCTGGAAAGTAGTTCAACAACAATAAGGGCAAGCAGTCGAGATTAAGTGCACACACAGGATGAGAGCTGTGGTTGACTTTTGGCTTTTAACCAGAACCTGTAGCCATCTATATCTATCTTATCTATAAATATGTCTTTCATTACTAAGCATCTTTATTGCAAGTATGTCCTAAATAATACAGCAGTAATAGAGTCATTGCTACATCTGCGTGACAACTACTGAAAAATGAACTTTGGTTAAGTGAAATAAAAATTTAGGCTATTATCAGCACAAATTTGATAAAGTAGTTTAAATGTGTGCAGGTTTGAAAACCGATCAATCCAAAATCCACTTTCATAACATAATTAAATGTTTATTAATTCACACTTGGGCCATAGTCAAGACACATGTGATATTTTGTCTAAATCTTTATGTTATAGACGCTCTACTTTTGTCAATCTCTTCAAATGTCAACCCAATACGCCACAAATGTAAATGTAAAAACATATGCATGTGTTCAGCCATATGGTCAGCCATCTTTCAATCGCCCCCCCCCCCGCCCGAGCCCCGTCGATGTCAGTATAATCCTGACATCCAGACATCCTCTGCCTATCCATCAAGTGACGGCCACTTGACCTTTATTACATAAAACACACCACAATGGAGAAGCTGCTGGTGGATTGTAAGCACATATTTCAGCAGGTTGCACGTTTGCTCGGCCTGTTTGTTTGTCCTGGCGAAGCTATGGCTTCTGCACAGTCAATCTGGACATTTGGTTTTACACACCGTGACACAGAAGACAGCTTGTTTGTGTGTGTTCCCACCCTCTTTTCCACAGCAGTCACCTTATTTTAGCAGCACTAAATAAACCAACTTGCACAAAAGTGCTGTTGTGACGTGTGCCAACACTCACACTCACACTCACACACATGAGAGTACTGTAATAGTAAACCTGATATCAAAGCGTTGCTGTTTTCTTTTGTTTTTTTAGTTTATCTTTGCAACATTCAGTCTATAAATACATATACAATCAGGAAAAAAAATGTTTAAGTAATGATATTTACTTTAACTTCTCCCTGACAAATGAGATCACTAAAAAACACAAACATAAGAACTCATAATCGCAGCAAATCTGGCTAATTATGGACAATTGCTCAGACTGTTGTGGTTACAGCAGAAGCACTTGATTACTGAAACAACCCAAAATTATTTCTTTAGACTGAAAAATTTTGAATTACTTCCCACAACTATTCATCACTTATTATCTGGTCCATCTGACTTGTCCAGTGAGAGGCCTTTTGAGGGGCAAACGGTTATGTAATTCCCCAGCTAAAAAGTTCACATTTATAGGGGCCAAGGCTGTTAAACTGGAAAACGTCAGAGACTGAGCAATGGAAAGATGCCTCATTATCACAGTATAAGACATGATCTCAGTATTTGAATAAAAACACAAAACCAGCCTCTCACAAGAAACTTAAATATGTATGTGTTTACAACAAAGAAGCCTTTCATGTTAGCTTTAGAACCTTCTGCATAACTGCTGCCAGACACTGAAGTAAAACACTGACAATCCTCTGACAGCCTGGACAGAATCCATCTACTCCAGGAATAGTCGCATAATCATCAGCTCTGTTTGTTATAAACTGAATTTGTAAAATCTAAACAATTCCGGAAAAGACAAAGCGAAGATTCGGTTTCCCTTAACAAAGCATTGGATGGGTGAAGGGCTTTGACACATTAAGCACTTATTAAAAAGCATTATCAGGCTCTGATGAAGGTCAGGAATGTGAGGCATGCCTGTCGACTTTAGTCATCTTTGTGATAATCACGCTCAAACACTTGACTCCCTCATACTCTTCCTCCTGGTCCCAGGCACCCAAAGTCTCACTATTTCTTTTTTTTTCTTCCTAACATTTGGCTCAAATATATCAAAACATTTGTGCCACATGCATCTTTTGTGAGTATGGTACAAACACAAATGAAAAAAAAAAAAAAGCGTTCTTTCATAAAGTGACACATCTGAGGATAATAAAAAGAATTCTCTGGGTGATCATCACAGCTGTGTGGAATCAGAGTGACACCTACTTTCAAGAATGGTGGGCCTCTTCTTGTGGCGCATCTTTTTAAACTTCCCTCTGAAGTCTCTGGGAGGGAAAGGTTCCAGGGGTAAGCTGACGATGCGCCCCAGGACAACCTCGTCCAGAACCTCAGAGCAGTCTGTCTCGCTCTCTGCCATTTCTGTCACAGCTCTCTCATCTAAGGACGTGTCGGATGGCAGGGAGCCCACAGCTACTTCTATCATTCTTCCATCTGAAACTGTGCCAGTCTCGCTCTCTTTTTTTAAAAGAATGTATTGTTTAATTTCTCCCCTCTGTTCCCTTCAGTAAGAGCACTCTTGCTCGCAGGAGCAGAGCCGTGCAGCGAGGGAGCCACACGTGTCAGCTTCGGTCTGCTAATGTGCTTTAACCTCTGCACTTGTCAGAGCAGTTCAGCAAGTTACAGTAACATTCATGAATTGGGCAGGTATTGGGTTACTAATTCAGCCCCTCCTCTTTTCCGCCAAAAAAAGGCAAGAGGCAGAGAAGAGAGGGGCAGTCAAAACTCAGACAGGGAGGAAGGAGGGCAAAAGAGCAACAACACCCCCGCCTACTGTATGCCCACGAGGCATTCCTGGATAAATATCCTGTATTTGTCTTGGAGTCGACTCATCAAAGTTCAAACAGATATGATTCGCCTCTGGCACCGCTAATGAGACGCAAAGTCATTAAAAAAAAAAACAACCCAAGAATAGCTCAGCTCAGGTAACTTCAGCACACACCTGAAGGTCTTGTTTCACTATTCCACTTCGGAGGGCCTTTTCTTTAAAGTTGTGAAGGAAACAAGGAAGAGGTGTGAAATCGGTAGAAAACCCACAGAAACAGTCACACAGCCTGCAGCTTATGCTCCATTTCCTTCTTTTTTAACCACTGAAGCGAACGCTGACTGGACACACCTACCACATGAACCAGTTTTTCCTAGTCTGACCTACATCAGCAACACAAACACTGTGCATGTAGATGAAGTGAAGCATTTTATGTTTTTAGGAGGAGACTATAGTTGGAGCATGGAGCCATGCAGCTCTTTATTTTAAAGTTTTGGAGAATACTGTTGCCAAAATCTGCCAAAACAGAGAGTAAAGAAAGACCACATAACATGGGCCCTCTGGCCACACATTTTTCTTGAACAAGCTTAGTAGTAATTTCACTTTTCAGGCACGTGACAAAAGGGGAATAAAAATAAGCTAGCCTAAAGAAACTCGATTCAGTGGAATGCTTCTGGAAAAGTGAATAGAAATACCAAAAAACGAAGAGCGACATTCCACATGCTACTATCAGTCTGAATAACAATGAATAACAATTCCGTGAACTGGTTAAACCTGAAAATATCACTCATTATGGTGGCAGCCTAAGTAGCACTAATTAACATTCAACACATTTCAAATCAATAAACCATCATTATGACATATAGGCCAACTGATCTACTTATAGGTAGGTGGGTATATAGGTATATATCTATAAGAGATAACAAGAATTATTTTCATATCAAGATCCACAATCTCTTCATTTCATAACATCTGATATGATTTCTGATAGATCAAATCCAATAATCTTCTTGAAATATCATAAATAACAAGAAAAGGCACTCTTATATAAAAATGAAATAGAAAGAAAAATCTGTTCATTAATTGCAGTTATGAATAGACTCTTCTGCTGTAGTGTGTCACATATGAATCATTTTTATTGATAAACATTTACTTTAACCAGAAATGAATATCTCCCTCCTCTGTTATTGAGGTGCGCTTCCTGGTTACAAGAATAACGAAATGAGGAAATATAAATTAAAGTTTTCATTACTATGTAACTACCTCTGTCAAAGTAAAGGCCTTTAGTGGCTTTAGTAGTGACGGGGCTCCCTCTGGTGTTCAATTAGAATAAATTCACATGAACAGTCATTTACCAGGTCAACTAGTGTCCTGCATCTAAAAAATATGCTGCCATCAGGATACTTCATGTCATAACTAATACTGGTGGGACTATGTTAATACTCTAAGATTGTCCACTTGTTTTAAAAGAAAGTTTCTTTTCTTGCCTCCTCCCCCCCACTTGAACAGACTATTTTGTAATATCTTGCCAACAACGACCGATACACAGGACATGTATGTCAGGTTTGGAGACACTGAAACTAACACCCCCTGTTGGAGACACCAGTCTGTTTCCATGGTGAGACACAATTAGATCTGAAGAGGCAGAACGGCACATGATGAATAATTGAGAAGCATCAGACACTAATGTCGGACAGCGGGACAGCTGATTCCACCCACATGCAACAGGTAGGTAAAGGTACACAGAGGAGCGGGAACACATGCTATGTAGACGCAGGAACCTGGTATGTAACATATGTGTGAACACACTCCTGAAGCATACATCAATGAGGTGTTTCTGAGATGCAGTGCTCCATATTTAAATAAATATTGCCACGTTTTACGTCCGGCGTGATGGGTGATTGCTCAGCACTGCTGTAGTAACAGGCTGCAAACGAGAGAGCACCTGCACCTGTTGGAGGCTCCACCTCCCATTATCTACCTGTGGTGAGAGGAGAGCCATCCTAGACAGACACCTGGATCCAGTTACAGACAGATGATTGTGTTCTGCTGTGAGATCTGTTCATTACATCTTACAGCAGTAACTCAAGTTGGCTGGACTGACTGGTGGCATTGTTCAGGATGGTGAATTCTGGTGATGGACGTCTCAAATTGATGACATGTACTGAGAAAAGTGTAAAAATACAGAGCTTTTATGTCAACTCTTTTTAGGGGTTTTCTTATAGTTATTATAAAAAATATTATTATTTATAAATACACTGACTTTGAGAAGTTAATGACAGATCAAATCCAATAATCTTCTTGAAATATCATAAATAACAAGATAAGGCACTCTTATATAAAAATGAAATAGAAAGAAAAATCTGTTCATTAATTGCAGCTTTGAATAGACTCTTCTGCTGTAGTGTGTCACATATGAATCATTTTTATTGATAAACATTAACTTTAACCAGAAATGAATATCTCCCTCCTCTGTTATTGAGGTGCGCTTCCTGGTTACAAGAATAACCACATGATGAAATATAAATTAAAGTTTTCATTACTATGTAACTACCTCTGTTAAATTGATAACATGTTCTGAGAAAAGTGTAAAAATACAGAGCTTTTATGTCAACTCTTTTTAGGGGTTTTCTTATAGTTATTATTAAAAATATTAGCATTCATAAATACACTGACTTTGAGAAGTTAATGACAGATCAAACCCACTAATCTTCTTAAAATGTCATAAATAACAAGATAAGGCACTCTTATTTAAAAATTAAATACTTTGAGAAGTTAATTTTGACTTTGAGAAGTTAATTTTTAAAGACTACTAAATACTACAAAGGCTGCCTTACCAATAAAGTAAAAACTACCACTGAGCCCATCTTTTTCCTATTTAAGACTTTAAATTAATTCAAAAGGGATTAAAGGATCGACCCACTTTCTCTGTTACACACAAAAGTTGGCTGGATTTATAGAAAACCTATAAACGCACAGCGTATTTCTTTATTTTTTTCAACACATTGCTACTGTAATCATATAACCCTGGCACCAATTGAAAGCCTTTCTCGGGTTTCAGTCATAAAACCACGCACACACGCCTGAACAAAGCTCGTAAAGACCAGTCATCTAACGCACTAACATCACGCATTAATCCAACTTGCTGTTTTGGAAAACTTTGGTTCGGTTTCCTGTCTTTTCTTTGAAGACAGCGGCTGCACGGACGCACTGAACGATGAAGCGCGCACGGTTGCGTGTGTCAGGAGCTCTGCTCACGGTTGGGTAAGTAAATACCTTCGACAGGAGCTGCAGATGCGCCTTCACTCTGGTTTCTCCATCCTGTGAAGCCAGTCCAACTTTCAGCTCCGGCGTCTCTCCAGGCGATTCACTTGTTCAGACGCACTTTCTGCTCTCCATCAGCCCTGCAGGGACAGACTCCTCCTCCGTCACCTCCTCCTCCTCCTCCTTCACCACCAGCGCCTCAAACGTCGTCCTGAATAATGAAAAACATGACGAGAAATGCTGTCCTTCTGTCCCTCTGCCCAGGAACCCCTTCAGGGAACACACACACACACACACACACAGGAGAGTACTGTAATAGTAAACCTGATATCAAAGCTTTGCTCTATTCTTTCGTTTTTTTAGTTTATCTTTACAACATTCAGTCTACAAATACATATACAATCGTGCTCAATTTTACAAACCGAATCACAATCTCAAGTAACGACAACAATACACATAAAATAATCATGAAGACATGACCTAATGAATATTAACATTTACTTCGAAGGTCTCCTGTAATAAGATTATTATGGATTTCTATTGACAGCCCCTTAATGTGTTAATTAAATGTGTTGATGAATAAATAATGCGGTAACAAGAAGATAAAAATAATGAAAACTAAAATAAAGTCACTCGTGTCAGAACTAGCGCATAATAATAATAATAATAATAATAATAATAATAATAATAATAATAATAATAATAATAATAATAATAAATCTTGAAACATTTACTCTAAAGTGTAATTCCGGTTACGCTTTAAGTTTATAAAGTTCCAGTAGATGGAGGCAGAGAACACGATTTCATGTGCCTCGAAAGTCAAAGAATAGTTGCATTAAAGGTGGATAAATCACTACATCAACAGGGAAAAACGGATAAAAAAATCATAGATTCAAGGACAGTCAAAAGTATACCTACACTATTTAAGGAAAACTCTGCAGCGACACACAAACACACAAATATAAAGAGTGAAACGTCTGTGTAGATTCTCACTCATCCAGGTCATAGTTACTTTGGATAAGGAGTGAAAGTTCAATCTTTTTTTTTACTAATTCAAAAATTCTGGATGAATTATAGTCATTCTGTGTTAGCCCTGCGATAGGCTGGCGACCTATCCAGGGTGTACCCTGCCTCTCGCTCCTTGACAGCTGGGATAGGCTCCAGCAGACCCCTGCAACCCAAAAGTTGGATAACGCAGGTATAGAAAATGGATGGATGGATGGAATTATAGTCATAAACATAGTGGCCCCACATTGTTGAAGAAATATGAAAGAAACCTCTGACGCTGCACGCACATAAAATAGATGAACACTCAGTCAGCCAGGCTGGAAACGAGAGTTTATGAGGCCTGAGACAGTCTGATGGTTGTTATGGAAGAGTGTAAAGCACCAGGAGGACGCCACCATGGCTGCTATGAGCAGACACCCTGACAGAGATGGATGGAATTCACCGGGCGGCCATCAACCCATCTGCCCAGAATGCTGTGCTGAAGGACAGAGCGCTTCCAGATGATGGAACGCCCAGGAGCTCTGTCCCTCACGGAACAACAGAATTACAGATGTTGGAATGACAGCAGAGAGACGCAGTGCTGGGTCAAAGACCGCCAAAGAAAAATCAAGCACTCACACCGAATTTAATCTGAGTTTCAGATACTCTTTTGCTTCAGCAGCGAGTGTTTGTGGCAGTACTCCTGCTTCTGATCCTGCTATGAGAGGAGCCGTTAACAAAGACAGTTGAGCAGCTCGGCGCCACTCTGCTAATGTGAGACAGCGGCCAGAGAAGCACACGAACCAACCGGAGAGTGCGATGTCCTGATGCACTTGCAGGTACCTATCAGCTCAGAGAAGGCCACAAACCAATTAAAAAGCGATTCCACAGACCACTCTCGAAAGCCAGTGACCCACGCAGACATGTGCGTAATCACACTAGCCGTGTCTCCTTCAAAGGAAGCCTCATGCTCTCATTCTGAGTGTGTGTGTGTGTGTGTGTGTGTGTTTGTTACTCGCTGCATACTAAGCACCAAAATCCGCATTCTACGAGCAAAGGAAGGACAATTTTGGGACATTTTGGCTGGTCCTCACAATTTCAAAGACCCGTTTGAGGGTTCAGACTTGGTTTTAAAGTTGATGTTAGAATTGGCTTTAGTTTAGGGTTTCTGGTCAGCTGTCCCAGGGTTAGAGGGTTAGTTGTGATGGTTTAGGTTAGGATAAGGAGTGAATTAGTACGTATGTAAGATATGTGTGTGTATGTGTGTGTGGGTTTCACAGTATTTTGACATTTTCCAGGGCCATTCCAGTATGGGCTGATGTGCTACAATGTAAAAGAACTTGTGAACCCAGCCAACAGCTTGTTTTGACTGATGAATTCAACTGATTTGCACTTCAATAAATTGGAGAAGTGAAACATTTCACTAGCCTCAATGCAACAAAGAGATCAAAACTGTTGACTGGTTCAGCAGTCCAGCCAGCAATATCAATAAAGACTCACAGGATTTGAAGAATGAGTCACTAAAAGTTTGCCAAGTTGACAGACTGCTGCATTTGTTTGTATTTTTGAGATATAAATTAAGCAGTTTAATAAAAGCAGATAACAAGGCAGAATATTATTAAGCAATTATGGTTTAATCAAGGCAATCACCAATGATGTCGCAAATTGTGTCTGAAAGTGCAATGGTGGTGGATATAAAAAGAAAGGTCATGTCAACAACTCCAGAGCTTTATGGAAAAACAACCGGACTCCCTGCCAGGCAATTCCACAGTCCGAGATTGCACACATTTTGTATAAATCCTCAGCAGTGTAATGACAGCCTTCTCCAATCGCTGAAGCCTCTTGAAAGCCTCGCTTAGCGAGCTGACAGCTCTGAGCGGCAGCAGTAAATTATAGGTTCTAGCCAGAATTTATGTAAGTGCATAAAACATGCTAATGCTTGCTAGCCCCAGCAAAGGATAACATACTGATAATAGAGACACAGGATGCAGAGATGATGATTGGCTTATTTTCACAGGATTTATAACTATTCCTGGTGTTCCACTGGGGGGAAATGCCTTCATAAATTACAGAATCTTGTTTTTTCTTTTATTCTAGCAGAGCACATTCATTATGTTCATGCTAGAGGCATGTGCAGTGTGCATTTGCACATCAGAAGAGAAAAACCTACCTTCCATATTGATTTACTTCTCTTTTGCATCTGTGGTCAGGGGTTAAATTCTCATTGACCAGAAATTTACATAGAGAGGTCAAGAAACACACAAAGCCATGAAACTGAGAGAAAACGCGCTTTATTATTCAGACAGAAGTTGCCTACAGGTGCAAGACAAAGCCACAATTTCTTTTTGTTATGCACAGCTGCTCACATTCCACACTGTTCGTGGTCAGCACGGCCGAGGAGGCTTTAATGGGTTTCTTTTTCCACTTCAGCTTTGGCGAAGAGGCCTACGGAGACACCAGTGGAGCGTGACCCGATGCATTTGGGTGCATTTCTGTGGTCGGCAATTCAAATCACAGCTTTTGGCGCTCCACCTTGATCTTGCTGTTATTACATTGTCCCTATTTCACCATGATGGATCTGTTCAATTTGAACGTTTTCTACTGGTAACTGTGGACAATGTCATCTTTTTTTGTTTGAGATATTAGCCAGGAGTGTTAAACTGTTGATGTAATCGTATTTAGTGAGTGATTAGAAGCATTAAAAATGCATTTCAGGCTAATTGGTTCTCTATAATTTTAACCAGAACAGCAAACAGGAGAGATGACAAAACGCTGCCTCCTCACTGCTGTCAGGCTCACAGGATTACTTTAAATTTATAATATGACCCTTTGTCCATTGTGTCCATTGGGGGCTTAATTGCTCTGTCTGTGAAAGAGTCCATCTTGTCGTTGCGACGCTGCTGTAATTCTTGTTTTCCTCACAATGCTGCATGGATTTATAGAGAAAACAACAAAAAAAAAAAAAAACTAGAAAAGAATCATGCCTGTGGAGACCAAAAGCATCAATCTTACAAGGAAAAGTGTATCATTTTCACAGAACCGATTCTCCAATTTATCATCCTCTTTGCGTCTGATGACACTCTGTCTGTAAATATCCAAGAGAAAAGGCAACAATCTGCAGAAAAGCGAGGAAGGCTGCCGCATTTCAGTGTTCATTCAAGGTGGTGCTGCTGCATCAAAACCAGTTTAGTTCCCAATGATTTTATTACATATATATCACTGTAATAAAAAAGGGAACTAATAACTTTTTAACCATTCAGAGGCTCATAGAGGCCAACCAATTTTCGCACATGTGCAAAAACCTTTCCTGAACCTCATTTTATCCACCACCCATCCATGTCTCATCCACTGTAACGTCCCTCTGGAGACCACTCTATTGAATCCAAGAGAGCTCTTGTGCACTCTTTGTGGGCACCGATGGATCCAGCAGCCTCGCTTACAAACTGAAAGCGTGAAGGGCAACTGCATCAAATCATTTAATATTGCCCTTTTGTGTTTTACAGCAATCTGTCTCATGTAACCACATTGGACAGCTTCAAATAAAGCATCTATGGGCAAAAATAAATATTTCAAGGAGACCTAATTAAAAGCAATAAACTGAGAGCAATATTTGCCCAGAAACACATTATTCCAATTAGGCCCACAGATTCCAAAACATTCTAAATGCTGCAAAGGTTGAAATGATTCATGGTCGTCATGGTGTCGGAAATCAGGGCTGGGTACAAATACTGGGTTTTACTTGGATCTGATCTTGAGTTTCCTCCATGTGCAGGTGTGAAAGTGAGTATATCACATGAAATTAAATACAAATACAGATTAATTTTTTCTGTATGTCATCTGTAGAGAGTTTCTGTGAAGATTCCCTGCAGCAGAATAATTATAACAGAGACACAAAACCTTAATAATAGTAGCAAAAATAGAATTTTCGTAAAGATGGAACTATCCATCAGCCAACTGCAACCAGACACTAATCTGAAATCAAAAAGAGTGGTTTATTTCCCTCTTCAACTTTTATCATACAGCTGCTGATGGACGGAATCCTTCGAAAAGAAAAATCACTTCATTACACATCAGACTGCATCAACAGAAAATACTTCAAAAGAGAAACCGTTAAATACTCCAGACGTGTTCTGTAGCTGTTACTGTAGCCGACGTTGGCTGACCTGCCCACGCCTCTCAGAATAATTCAATCTCACACAAAGCCGGCAGGGAACAGGTGGCAATTCTTTGTTGCTTTCTGGGTCTGGAAGATAAATGAGGGTTCATGAGCGTGGGAGGCTTCACCGCGGAGTCACAGCACCCTGCCTGCGTTTCACCAAAAGTGAAGGCTGAAATTTAGCAGGAGGGCTGTGCAATCGGATTGGGCTGCATCCTCAATCTCACGCTTTGAGCATTGATGAAGACATCAGGGCACCAGAAGCACCAGTGAGGTAGAATAAAGACAGAGCGCCCACTGCTGTGCCTGTTGTCACCTTCATTTGTACCAAATCGGGAAAAACGGATTCACTGTCACTTGTGTTCTCAGACACATCACCAAGGTGTCACATCACCAACATCTGGATGACTCGTTGGTACGATGGAAGTCCTGAAGTCACAGTTCAGGCGCTTGTTTAATTTATTATTCTTCCTGTCTTGCCGTCTTGCTAATGGTGAATGTATTGTACCAAACCAATCTGGGCCCAGCTTGTGTCAGGCTCCTGCCAATTAAAATGATTGCCCGGGTCTCTAATGCACCATTCCGTTTCCGTCCTCAGTACCACAGTTTTATACTATTTGTAATGTTTCTCTGTTTTCTCACCCTTGCACTATATCCAAGATAGGTTCCCTGTAACATTTTATATTTGATCTGATAAAATCTCTTGGAGAAAGCACATGGACATTATTCAAAGATATCTGATATTCCCTGACCCGACACTGAAATAAAATCATATTTATTTTTCTATCACACGAGCTGTGAAACCAGTTTGTGCTTGGCCTGGCGCTAACTGCTTCCCTCCCACCACTCTGCATGGTTAACAGATAACTTGGACGGCCTGAATTATATTTCAGGACACAACTGGAAACTAATGAATTCAAGCAGCCTGGCAAAAACTCCCTCTCATGATTATCTTGTTCCAAACTGGGCCAAGGATGGAAATGACCAGCGGAAAAATATTTGCCATCCTTATTAAGATGCAACACAAGCTGTAATTGCAGCAGCAGCAGCAGCAGCAGGAACTTTATCATTTTTTAACACGGAATCGGTTCAGCTTTCCTTTATTTTTTTTTTTTTAATGAAAGGGTAACGGGGGTGTAATAAATTGTTTGCAGTTGCTTTTGTTTCCTGAGGGTAAAGCAAACAGATTGGCAACCAGTGAGGGAGCAGCCATGATGAAAGAGTTGAGCTGACTGCGACAGAGATTTGAGCGTGCCTGACTGACTGCTGCTCCTCTCCTCTGTCTCCTTTCCTAAATGCTAGTAATGCCGCAGAATTCTCCGAGGAACTATTCAAACAAAAACCCTGCAACTGCTTTGCAGCCATTACTCAACCTCGCTCACACAGGCTTGCAACAATCAGGCCTTCTAAAAATACACATTTCATTACGAAGGCTGGGAAACTCACACTGAGCATCTTCAGCAGTGACCATGGCATGGAAACGCACGTTTCCTAGCAAAGCAGATTTCGACAAAAGGGAATATTTGTGATGCTTCACACACACCTTGAACCCAGATCAGCATAGTGCAATCAGAGCACTTTCAAGGTGGCTGTCCGAGATTAATGCCACCAATCCAGCTGTGAAATATAGCCACAATATCCACTTGTTTTAAAGTAACGGCATTGAATAATGGCCAAAACAGCTTTTTTTCATTATTAAAGGTACCTCAATCTTTTTAGCTGTAAAATCTAATATTCAACATTTTATCTGATATATAAAATCATGTCGTAATCAGCATATAAATGTTAGCAAAGGTGACAGCAACTTTAAGAACCAAAAATCATCTGATTCTGTTTTCCATAGAGGGGTTATCTACAACAACAGAACAGTTAAGACCTCTAAAATCCCCTTTATTCATGAAAAAGTGTAGACCTCAAAGTAGTCTGAGTAGACGTAGTGAGTAGACTGCCTCACACGACCTCCTGTCCGGCCCAGTCTGGTATCAGGATAATTCAGCACCACAATATCTGAATTACAAGAACATATTACAGACACTTTCACGGACCATAATGAGTTTCCCTATAATAACGTTTCAGTTTTTAATTAGTTCCAAGTAATTTTCTACATAATCAAAAAAGGCCATTGAAGCTTTTTTTTTTTTTTTTTTTCTTTTAAAGAAAACAAGGACGTTACCCAGATCAGAACTGGAGGTTGTCTTAACCTTTACCCGCCTTCTACATCACTGCTAAGTTGTTAATTCTATTTAACCTTATAAACCATCACTCTTCATCCATTTAAAGGCATTTAAATAAAGAGAAGCTTTTTTTCCTTTCAAATACTCATACCTTTATGTCAAAATAGAGCACAATGTACAGCATTAGTGAATCATCTCCCACAGAGGGAGATTTAACTTATCAATGATATAAATACACACACACTCATCCATATCTTGAAAATGGCAATCGAGAAAAGACTCACTTGTGACATTATGGGCATACACTCTCACACCCACAAACACTCACACAAACACACACACACACAACTGTGTTCAAGCGATCAAGTGCACCTAAAATGATTACAGCTCCTACAGCTCCGTCTTGGCCTCCCTCTCAGACCTCCTCGTCACCAAGTCGTCCTTGAGCCATTTGTTGAAAACAGCGACTGGGTCGATGTTCCAGTGTTTATGAAAGGAGATCGGCACCTGGTGAGCAAGGAAGTCTCGAGCGTAGTCCTCCGGGCGTGCCTGAAAATAATGGAGAATAAATCCAGTTGTTTAAATTTGGATACCACCTCAAGAGAGACATGGAAATGTACATTTCCGTAGAAATGGGCCGCATACATCAAGTTAACTGTCGCGGTATTTCTGCAGTGTTGGCTTGTTTCACTGGTTTGTTCTTTTACAGAGCAAAAAAAAAAACCCCAAACAACTAGTTTTCTTTATGTGCACTTCGCTGTTTGAATAAATCTAAGCTCAGATGATTTAGCAGTAAGAGAGGAACAAACAAGAAATCCATCATTGAAGAAAAAAAATTAAACATCTGCTGATATATCATGTTTAATTTCACTTGTACTTTCAGAAATCCAATTCTGAGACCATCTGGAGCCCTGCTTTAGCTACTGTAGCTATACCCATGACGATTTTTGCACTTTTATTCACTCCCATCCATCCCTTATGGCGAGAATGCGACAAGAAAAACTGAAACATGGCAAATGAAGGCCAGCTTCATTCACTTGAATGACTTTTTGATGAATGTGTGATACTCAGGCTGATATATGTCCCCTTCTAACAGCCCTAACCAGGGTTGCAGGGGGAGGAGGAGCCTCTCCCAGTGGTCACCGGGAAGGAGGAGTGCAAATATATGTCACTCTGAACTACAAGAACACAGATTGATGGGATTTTTCCCTTCAGCTGCCTGAAAGCCTCTGTGATGGCCTGTAAATACCCACGAGAAGGGTTGTTTCTACCTTTGGGTGTTCACAAAATGGTCACATCCAGGTGCTTTCTCGTCTTTTTTAATTTACAGTTTTCTTTTTGAATTGGAATTTTCAAATAGAATTTCTAAAAAAAAAATAAAATAAATAAATAAATAAATAAATAAAAATAAAAGCAATTAGACATTCCGAGGTTTCGGCAAATACAACCTGGTGGAAAAGCGGGCTGTGCGTGACAGGAAGTCCAAGCGCGTTCAGGCACATTCCCAGCACCATGTCGTCCGGCGCATCGTTACTGTAGCACCTGCAGCCGCTGTCGAGGAGCCGCACCACAGTCTCCCTGCTGAACACCATGCTGTGGCGATGGATGCCACAGATACACAAACACACACACGGTTTGAAGAGTACAAAAGTCGCAATGATGAAAAAACAATATCTGTTACACATCACCGACAATGTCGGCCTGTTTTATTGTGACAGACAGGAAAAAACAAAACAGTAAATCAAGCTAGGAAGGCAGATGATGTCTGATCAAGCACAACACTGTGAAATCGCTTTGAAAAGAGAGACAATTACAGACAAGAAAACAAATCTGAGGCTGCCAGATACTATCATCCAAAAGTGGGTTTTTAAGGAACTGGCACGTTACGCTTCAGAGGGGCTGCAGCGCGCCTCGTACTTTAGTTTCCTTCTGGACTGAATTCCTTCATTTTTGTTTGGTATCTGACTAATGTGTAGATTAAAACATCATCTGGCCTCTTGTGCCGGTTGACTATTTGTTATCTAGGTTTCCTCCATTCTGAATGTGCCTTTTTAAACCAAACTGGCCTTGAAATGGTTGATTTGTAAATAACACATTGCAGATTTTCAATTACTACTTTTACAGCCCCGGCGCTGCATCGATGTCATTGGGTATTGCTCCCCCGAGCGTGCGAGACTCACCCTCCGCCTCCCGTGATGTAGCTGTAACCGCCCTGGCTCAGGCCGTAGCCATACCTCTCACCGAGGCAAACCGGTTCGGAGGGGTCATAACAGCTCAGCAGCGCTCGCAGTCTGGGGAGGCTGCAGAGAATCAGAGATCACCTCTTCATCATCATCATCGCGCATGTAAAAAACTGTATGGTTTAAAGAATAAAATAGCTGCTCTCCCTCAGGCACGACTACACAGCCAGAGAGTCCCCCACGCTGGGCTGACAGAACCGAAATGAGAATCCAGCTGGGCTCGTTAAAATAAAGGTTTAAAATGACGGTTTTATCTGTAACACTCCCCTTCTCAGAATCGTTTATTATTCCCTTTTACTGCTCAGGCTCAGGAGAGGGAAAATATATAGAGATTATGGATGGCTTTTGAAGAAAAGAAAAATGCACCTGATGAGCGTGTCATCGTCCACGACGACGAGCCACTGGGTCTTTGGTGCAGAGCCGCTGAGGAATCTTTGGAGGATTGCAAATGTCTTGCCACAGTGTCCTGCAAACAGAGACAAGCCTCTAGGATGCCGTCTGCTAATGGATGAATAGGTGCTCTATTAGTATTTACAGAGATAAATTAGCACGGCTACTCAGGCACTCAGCACAAGTAGGTATGCACGCATGCACACACACACACACACCTGCAGGTGCATAAATAACAGCCCAGCCACTCAAAACAGTGTTACAGTCATAAATTTGACTAATTCAAACAGACGTAGATGGTGATGAATGACTATAAAATCTAATATATTCTGGGGGGAGTTTTGCGCAAAGTCTAAAAATAAAGTCTTCATGCACTCCCAATATGCTAACACTGCATCTAATGAGGAGCTGCTCTCCACTATATCATCTATTATAGCAGCATCTATGCACATGTGTAGCATCAGCAGAACAAAAGGTTAGCCATTTTTTCAAAAGTGTGTTTTCAAAACAACGTGCAACTGCGAAGTTGTAAAACAGTCTAAACAGTCTAAACCAAACGATTACTATCTTACAGTACAGCAAGAACAAGCCACTGCTTTGCCGGCCCTTCAAGGACACCAGGAAATAAAAAAAGAATATGCTGCTTTTGTGGGACACAATCATCTTCTTAAGAGTAGAATAATCCATAACAACAGAAATCTACAGCCGTGAAGTTGCAGAAGGATAAAAAGCCTCTATATCGTGATATCTCTGACACATATAGGACTGAGCGTTTGGTATGATGTGACATCTCCTTGGCGTGTCTGACACGGCTGCCATGGGGAACAAACTGTTCTGCCAAACTCGTGAGGCACAATAACCAGCGAATACAATGTAAACCCATCAAATTCCAAATATCTACGTGCCAGCGGGTCTGCGATCTAAGATATGGAAATCCCCGGTGGTAGGCAGTGCAAAGAATACTGAAGGCCTGTTGTTTTATTTATAAGGCACCCACTTTTTTCTCCCTGGAGTACGTGAATATAGAATGAGTGAGGACACCTTGAACTGCTGAGAGGAAGAGAACCAGACACACTCAGACGGGCTATCTGATAAGGTTGCTGCCAAGAAATCCTGGAAGCTTCCGTCCCATGTCCTGTGGTGTGTCATTACAATATCTTATGATTTCTTTATTCTGAGTCCAAAAGATAAGACTTTTTCTCTGTGATACATACAGTATACACAGCAGCATTCCAACAGCTGCCACGGTAGAAACAAATATATTTGCATGCATTTATTCATAATTTTAAACATGCTGGGAAGGAAACAGGATGACGTTTCAGAATCATGTGGACAAATGACACTTTTTACATCAGACCTCAGTGGTTCCAGCAGCAGGCCTGAATTAGCTGGATCTCTTTATGTGGGAATATGACAGGGTTAGGATGATATACTGGCTTAGCAGGGTTCAGGCCTCGGAGCGCAGTGAGGTGACGACAGGCAAAAAAAAAAAAAAAAAAAAAAAAAAAAGACTGACAGGAAGAGGAAGCTAAATCCCACTTAACCTTTCGGTGGCGCGCCACTTAACCATCGGGGAAGAGTGTTTATGCATTAATGATGCGCCGCTGCTTTGGAGTTCTGATTAGACACAGAGTCAGCTAAATAGAAAATAGCATATAGAACAGAATCATAGTTCCGGAAAAAAGTCCTGCCGAAATATATAAATTTAAGCAACTAATTGCAGAATACTTTCAAAAGCTGGCTGCCGACCAGAGCGGAGAAAGACCATTAATGATGCACTGTGAATCACTGCCAATGCTGTTCCCCAAAGGTAAAAAAAAAAACAAACGCTGGCAAAGCAGCAGAAGGCAAATTGAAGGGTCGGAGACACTTATTTACTAGATGATTGATGGAGCGTCTTTATCAAACTGTATCTACGCTTTCATTTTAAGATTTACTGCCAATTAGCTGTTTTATTCCTTTTTTTCCCCCCCAGCTCACTAAACCTGTGACAGCAAACAGATGAATATCCAGCTTTAACTACATCTTCTATTAACTCTCTTCTATTTACCCAGTGGGTTTGTATATCAAGCACAACTATCAAACGTGGTTCAACTGTCAGATTTTGAATGCTTGATTTAGCTTCTAACATGTCTGCGTTCGTGACTTTCAAACAGTAAAAAAATAACCAGCAAACACAGCGAAGACACAGATGGCGTCTTTAAAAGATCAACATCTTGTCACAGTGTGAAAGTACTCCATCACCGTGGACTCTGGCTGGTGCCTGCAGCTTATCCAGCAGGACTGATGTTTGCTTCTCATTAAACCCTCTGTAATTATTTGTAACTGGATTTGAGTGGCTGGGTTTCAGAAATGAGACAGTAAAAGCTCTTTAATCTGATCGCCCATCGACCTTCTATTAACTGCTGTTTATTACTACCTGGGGTGGCAGAGGAGCACCGGAACTGGAATACACCCACACCAGTTCATCCCAGTCTTACACACACAGACCATTCAGAGAGGGTCATATCAGTTTCATGTTCATGCCTTTGTACTATGCTAAGAACCAGGCTTTCTCCAGCAAGTAGCCAGCGGTAGCTTATATCCTTGACTGACATCACAGAGACATCCCAGTTACAGATCAGTGTTGCCTGGAGTCGATTACCAAGAGAGGGCTGCTGAGCAATCCAGACTCTTTTTAACACCCACAGCCCGTTACCTTGATGCAGCTGATGCATTAGGCCATTAAAGTGCTACGTGAGAGGTCGTAGGTGCTTTGTGCTAACAGCCGTTAGAATGTAACACAATTTGCACCCAAATGGCCTCAGGCAAGTGGTGGGATGCAGAAACGATGAGAGGTGCTGCTGTCTTTCCAAACCATCCTGGGATGCTGTTAGCGGTCTGACGTTTCTTTTTTCTTTTTTAACATCTCCTCTTGCGTGTGTTCTGTTTATCATGCATTATGCATCGCCGTTCTTGGTGAGGCTGGATGGTGTTGTTCATGGATCTCCTCTGTGATCAGCAGGCTCTCCACCTTGCAGAATTAGTGCCGAGTTTATTAGGCTCGGCAGCATTTTCTCGGAGTGACATTATGATTTCTCTGAGGATCTCTGGAATCTTATGGCAATATTTTTCATCAACATTTTAAAGGTATAAAGATTACGGGCTTTTTATAAGAGGAAAATTGAGGACCACTTCAGTGACAACAATATGCGACAGGTGTGGCAGGGAGTCCAGCAACTGACCCACTACAAGTCCAGCAACACCACAATGGCAGAGGGTGACGTTGCGCTTGCAGAGGAGCTGAACCACTTCTTCGCACGCTTCGAGGGGGAAGGAGGACCCGAGGCAGCCGCAGCTCGAGCACCGGACTGTAGCAGCTCCAGTCTCATGGTGCAAGAGCACGAGGTGAGGCGCACACTGAGGGCAGTGAATCCCAGGAAGGCCGCCGGACCAGATGGAGTGACCGGGAGGGTCCTCGGGGAGTGCGCAGACCAGCTGGCTGGGGTCTTCACCAAGATCCTCAATGCATCACTGTCCCAGTCCTTCCTCCCACCATGCCTGAAGTCAGCCACAATTGTCCCGCTGCCCAAAAAGACCTCCAACAGCAGCCTCATTGACTACCGACCAGTCGCTCTGACTCCTGTTATAATGAAGTGCTTTGAAGAAACTGGTCCGACGGCACATCATGTCTTGCCTCTCACTGGCATTCGAGTTTGCATACAGAGCTAATAGATGGACAGAGGACGCCATCGTCACAGCACTCCACACCACCATCTCCCACCTGAAACAGCAGGGGAGCTACGCTAGGCTGCTCTTGACTTTAGCTCTGCTTTTAATACAATACTCCCAAACAGACTGACAGAAAAACTACTGGACATTGGACTTCCTTTCAGCACCTGCTGCTGGATCAGAAACTTTCTCTCTGACCGTCTACAGAGAGTCAGAGTGGGTCCCCATCTCTCCACAGCCCTCAGCCTCGACACTGGCTCACCACAAGGCTGCGTGCTCAGTCCCCTACTGTACACACTGTACACGTATCACTGTGTCAGCACCCACCCAGACAACACCGTCATTAAGTTTCCTGACGATACCATCGTGGTGGGGCTCATCTCTGGTGGAAATGAGACGGCATACAGGGATGAGGTCCAGAATGGTGGGGTGGTGTGCGGACAACAACTGGGTCCGCAACATCTCCAAGACCAAGGAACTGATAATTGATTTCAGGAGGAAGAAGTCCAACCTTCAGCCCATCTGCATCAACGGGGAATGTGTAGAGAGGGTGCCCAGCTTTAAGTTCCTAGGAGTACACATAGATGCAGACCTCCAATGGAGCTATAACACCTCAGAGGTTGTGAAGAAGGCTCAGCAGCATCTCCACTTTCTGAGGATTCTCAGGAGGACCAATCTGAAGAGGGAGCTGCTGACCGTCTTCTACCGCTGCTCCATTGAAAGTGTGCTGACGTATTGCATCTCTGTGTGGTTCTTGAGCTGCACCACGGCACACAAGAGGGCACTACAAAGGGTCATTAACACTGCCCAGAAAATCATTGGCCATCCCCTTCCTTCCCTGAAGGACCTTTACAGCACCAGCTGTCTCAAGAGGGCACGCAGCATCTAGAGGGACTGTACGCACCCAGGACAACGGGTGTTTAAGCTGATGCCCTCTGGCAAGAGATCCAGGGCACTGAGAGTACAAACAGACTCAGGAACAGCTTTTACAACAGGGCAATAGCCCTAATCGATGCAAATATATAACCCTACTTAATCTGACTAGCCACCTTCCGACATTTTTATTCTGATTTGTATGCCTTCTTTTGCACTGATGTGGGACAGTACCTCAATTTTGTTGTACTTTTGTCCAAAGTATGATTGTGCAATGACAATAAAGATTTATCTTATCTTTTTTGAAGGCAGCTAGCTGTGAAAATACTGTCACAGTTGTGGATATAAAAGAGGACTTCATAAGAGCTATTTGGTTTAATTTAGCACGCAGACTGAATGAAAATAAGCAAGGAAAAAATGGATTTTGAGCACTTTTTCTACTCTTTGGATCTACAACTTCAAATATGAGAGGTAGTTTTAAATACTGCCATGAAGAAACTTATGCTACAAGTGCCAGAAGCAGCGCTCAGCTGTCTGTCATTATGTTTAGCATGGCTATATAAGTGAATCCAAGTCAAACTTGTGTGTAAAAAAGAAGCTGACATTAAGACAAATCAATTTGGTGCAGAAAAGTGTTTCAGTCATTTGTTAAAGAGTCAGGAGAAATCGATAGTTTGTGTTTGCAATGTTTCTGGTGAGTCGATGGCTCTCAGCCAAACAAAGCTGCTCAGAAACCAGGCAATCTTTGCACAATTATATAGAGCGATAAAAAAATGACAGAATAAAGCAAAGCGGCTGCTTACCTCTCTCCGTATTTGGTACTCCTACATCGATGGTCGGGATTGACGGATCAGCATGGTCGCTGTAGTACTCTAAAAATAAGGCATCCTTTTCCCAAGTCTTCTTTATCACAGGAACTTGAGAAAAGGACAGAAAGCAAAAATCAATATAGCATTAAACAAGCAGTGCTCTGGCACCAACAGAAAGGACATCATGTTTCAGGCTCGTGTGTGGTTAAATAATCAAGAACTCCTCTAAATACATCATTGAATTAGACACAAGGAAGAAATTAGAAATGATAGCAAATATTTTAACCAAACTAATTAACCTAACTACATAAACTTGACGCTCTTTCTTATGGCAAACCTACACTAGCTGTGGATGTAATAATCTAATAATCATTTTAAGTCTCTGCGTGCTGGAAGCCCTTGGTGGCAGCTTGGCAGAGAAAACTCTAATTAAGGCATTTATGGTGGAATACCTTCAGAGCAATACTGTGAGGGTGTGAAGCACAAGTGTCATATTCTTGTGAGATGAATCTTCTATTTGATCTGCCGACCGCAGCTCCTGCATTTTTCATTAGGTTCAAAGGGAGGCAGATTAAGTATAGATCTCTCCTTCTAACCATCTGCTATTGCATTTCTTTCCATTTTTGCCACTAAAGTAAGTTCCTTCATCCCTTTAGTTCCACTGTGGTTTAACGTGATTATAGACAGACAGAAATGACAAATGAAAACTATCCATTAACCAAAAAAAAAAAAATAAAAAAATAAAAAAAACGAGGACAAATGCCCTTCAAGAGCAATCTGCACAGTGAAAAGTGTTTTATGGTGAGAGTGGAGGGGGGACGCACCTCTTTCACCATGAAACTTCTTACAGGTTTTTACAGCAACAAAAAGATGTTCTTTCTTCACAGGTTCCCCCTTAAAAAAAAATGAAAAAAAAAAAAGATAAATACAGATAAACCGTATTTGCTAATTAGCAACTTGCTGGTACTATATATAAATAATCAAAGACAGGTGGGATGCAACTTCTCCATTCTGGCAATATGCAGTTTCTTGTCTTAAAATGAGACAATATTGATCATGATAAAAATGGCATCCTCTGCTGAACAGTCAGCCAGACAGAGAAGAACCCATTCAACTTTTAAAGACTAATGGGTGTCCTGACCTCAGGCGGAAAAGAAAGAAGTGATTAATGACACCTTCGTCCTCAAACATCCGACACAAATCATTGAAAAGAGTACGTTTGGATGGAGCTCTCCAACCTGAACGTGCCTCCGGAGCCTTGTGAGTCCCTCCTGAAATGCAGCAACGTTTTGACCATGGCAGATAATAATACATCCACTTGCTTTCTGCACAGAAACCTCTCTCTGAATACTTATTACATGTGACCTTTTTATTTCTCTGCTGGCTGCTTCGGACATAGTCCTGAGCTCCAGTCACCTAAAACGGTTACAATATAGTTGCTCGAGTTGAATAAAAAGATTAGACTTGATTTGTCCTGTGAAAAACTAATAGAGGATTGGGAAAAGAGGCAAGAACTGACACTGCTGGCAGCTCAACTTCACCCCACTCACCAAGATTGAACAAAACTTCAGCCACTTACGGATCCACACAATCACTCTCAGGCATCATTGATTATTTCAAGACACAGAGCGGGCTAAAGGTCAGCTGACCTTTCAGTTAAAGTTGCAAGTTTCCTTTAGATTTTCTTTAGGTGTATGTGGGAAAGCATGATCATAATCCAGCATGAGGACATGGCAAGTTCGGAGTAGTGTGTGACCCGATAAGGTTTTACTGATGTTATCGCAACCTGAAAAGATAGATCAATACCAATTTTATAACATCTCATCAAAAAATCAGACAATAGGAGGTTCCTGGAGTAATTGAGGGGCAGCACTGGCTCCCTGCTACATTGGTGCTTTTCTTCTACAGGAAAACAGGAAACAAACAGCTAACAGCAATGAAGCTCTTTTTTAATGTTTCCCTAAATATGTGGGTTGATAAATATGTCTGTCTTATACAAACAAATTCATAGAATTCTGATGAGCATGCAAATACGGCTTACATGAGGGATATAAAGTATAAAGAAGACATGTCTGCTGAAAGCTGGTGAGGAGTCACTGGTGGCTTGAGACAATTTGCATGTAAATTCTGGTTTTCCTGATCCAGCTATGAACCAGAAACCAGAGACGGCCCACTGCAAACACTTTCCATTACGCGCTGATTGAGACTTGGCTCTGGATGGATAAACTACTGCATAAACAGAGTGACAGTATGGTGCTTAATGGAGAACTTTTTCATTCCATGCTGTAAATTCAAACATATTTTGCTTTGCACAAATCCAGACTTCAGGCACTTTAGGTTAAGGTTCACTTGACATATAAAGAGGAGGCTATCAAATGCTTTGCTGCTTTGGTTCCTGCAGAAGGCTTCTCATTTGTGCTGCTGTTCAACTCTGTTGCCATTTAATGGAAATCAAGGACACTTAAAACCACCACGCACAGCAGATACTCACACACGCTGGAAGCTCCCTACTAAGAGTGGTGGCGCAGCGTTCGAGAGTGTGGGGGGAATCCTCCTCCTCGCTGCACAGCTCAGGGACAGCGGTTAGTGTCGGACCATTCCCCTCGTCCCAGATATACAAAGCCACCTGCAATCGCAAAAATAAGCACATCAAAGCGGGATCTTTCCAACACTGATTATAATTATGAACACGGCAAGTGGGATTCTGACCACTTTGCTTTGTTGTTATGGGCATGACAGGACTGCAGGACGACCAGGAAGTAAGGTAACCGTCCTACGTGCATCATCACTCTTACACAAAACAGATCTGGGTGAAAAATTGCGACGCACCTCGTGCTTCAGGTCAATGGTGAAGTCGGATTTAAGCGGCTCATCCCTCACTTTGCTGGCAAGGCTGAAAAAGAAATGACAGAGCTTTGGCAGGAGCGAATACGGGGAAAACCGCGGCCACCTCGACTCCCAAATAAATCCTGAAACAGATACACATTTACCGAGCAACGAGGGGGACGCTGAGGGCCCAGGCAGCAGAAAAGTCCGGGTATTTAAAGGTGGAGGGGTTCTCTGCAAAGGCGTAGTGATGGATGATGGTCGACTCTTCATCATGGAGGGGCTTACCGAGGAACCACTCCTATAAGGTCAGGAACATGTGACAGGTTCATTAATCACTTTTCATTCCATTTTAGAATCAACATATTAATTTAAAATCAATGACATACTGAGTATATCAATCAACGCAAGTTATTTTAAACACTTTCACAACAGAAATTGAAGAAAACATATGAGTGCATCCTTAATTTATCGTGACAACCTTAGCATGCTACTCGCTGTTTTGTTTGTTTAGGTGTTTAAAATTAAACTATTACCAGAGTTGCCCCTCAGTGGGGGTTGGAACGTTTCAGCCATCATCTTTCCCTTTCCTCCTATAAACTAAATTTCAATTATATCTAAATTTAAGATACATACATAGTGGAAATACTCATAAAAAACGTCCATGGGGCATTTTGCTGAGAAGGCTTTAAAAAGTGGCTCACCATTGGAGTGCAATTTAAACCCCATTGTATAAGGATTATTAGATTAATTAATACGACAGTCATGCAAATAAAAACATTAATTGAAAACCTTTTTCTCACATGCCAGTGTATAATATTACGGCTGCGTTGGGTAGCTAATAATTATATTCAACCTGTCCATGACCCAAATAGAAGAAGAATAATTGAGGGAGAGAGGCCTTACATAAAACCCGCAACAGCGACTAGAATGACACGACAGATAGATTACAGTGTGAACTGGCAGAGCCAAGCGTGGCTGGAGCCAAAATGGTGCTTTATTATCATCTGAGGGAATGATCGGCCGAGATAGAGCGAGAGAGCGAGAGAGAGGGGAAGGCAAACAGGGAGAGAGGGAGGAATGTGCACACTCACTTTATTCTTATCATACTTTGCGAGGACTTGAATGAGCTTCTTCATCCTTACGTTTGTTTGCTCCTCGAGAAATATGATCCATGATGAATTTTTTCCGAAGGAGTGCGATAAGCTGTGGGAAGGCACACATACCGAGAGAGAGAGAGAGAGAGAGAGAGAGAGAGAGAGAGAAAACGTGTAAAATCTGAACACTTCCATACACAAAACTTTCCAAAACTGATTTTATTTTGTAAATCTTTTAAAATCCTCTGAGAGACTCTAACTGAGCCTCAGGTTAGCCTCAGATTAAGGCAGACTTCTTCCTAAAGGCAAAGGCACAAAAACCTTTGCGCACTTATGTCTCTCAACAAAACTGACCTGGATCACATCAAATCTTACTGCAACAGTTAAACGCTGTTACTCTTGCCGTAGCATGTAAAACCTCGGCCAAACATATGCTGATTCAGTCCTCAGAGTCGAAAGGCTACTTACTAAGGCAGCAGAGGGAGGATACTCCAGTCTCCCTCGTTTTCTGATAAGGTGTGAAGGAGCAACACTAGTGGGGGGTTCTGAAAGAAACACCCACAAACTCAGAGATGATTTCAGACAGCACCATGACACCACAACACTAACGCCAATGTAAGCAACGGTGCAAATGGATGATCAAGGCCATTTCTGATCAAATCTATTATCACATTTCTGTTTTCTGCAGCAGTGATAATACATCTAACAGACCTGCCTTCCTTTCTAAATTTGCCCTCATTTGCCCAGCACGTGACTGATGTCCCACATTAAAGCATATTCATTTGTTGTGTTGCTCCTGAGCATCAACTCTGTGTGAATAAATACAGTTGTCATGACAGCGCTCCATTAGTCCAGCATTTCCTGGCAGCAATGGCAGCAAAGCTGGCAACTTCGAAGCACCGGAGCGTACAGGCAGCACTCGTCCCCTCCCAGTAATGGCTTTGTTTTTGTACAGTGGAGATGAGGAGTCGTTACCCATGGCCATATGGTGACATTTGGAGAGCTGCTGTAGTGCAACACCAACAAAAAGCTTCTACAAAGGTAAATCAGACCTTCTGCTTCAAAGCTCGTTGGCCATTCTTGTGATGAAAAAGGCAGGAGATTCTTTTCCGAGGAACTGGCGGAAGGCATCGGGATGCTAATTATGTGATTAGAGCAATTCTTCAACCTATTTGAACCAAACAGGACGCTGATTGCTCGGGGACTCTGGAGAAGATGGGGGTCACCGGGACCTGGTTTTCAAGGAAGAACACGAAGCCACCAGTTCGCCGGGGGAGAGGCTGGAAGGTGGGGGGGGGGGGGCGACTGGAGTTCAGAGCAGCCACCTGTCAAAGCTGATTCAGCGAGGAGCCGCAGAATACGCTGAGGTTTTTAATGGTCAATTAAGTCAGCGCAAAACACCTAACCAGACAGCAGGTCTGCTCCAGAGGTGTTTGAGACAAGAATGTAAATAAAACCTGGTGGAGGCTTGGGTTCTTCTTATTCTAATTCATTAATCCTTCCCAGCGGCTGTTGATAGAAAGCATCAACATTAATGCTGTTCCATCTGTGCACAAACCGCTCCACAACAATAAAATAAAATCAACTACTGAGGTCAGTCAAAGCTCAGATACATGAATACAGCTCTGATTGTTACCCATGTGGTAGTTTCACTGATATACCGCACATACCCCACATTATTATCCTTTCATTGGCAGTGAAGAATTGCAGAAGGTTTAAAATTAGATTTACTAAAATGACACGCAGAGCTGAAAGCACAATCTGCGTGGTAGACAAGTCAGAAAGAGAAAACCACTGAAATTCCAAAAAAGAAATATATAAAAAAAAAGAAATTGACTCTGGAGACACAGAAAAAACAAGGAAATGCATGTAAACTTGTAAAATGCATTCCGTGTCCTGACATCAGGGTGATGTGCTTTGTCGAATTTTACAAATTGCGCGAAAAACCGAGCTGGAGTCCCAGAAGAAAACATCGGTTCCTTTCTCCTTCCTTTTCTTGAGCTCTTTTTTGCCGAATAATTGAAATCTAACCAGAAGTTACAGTGTTCATTAATATGAATCTCTGCCTTTGGATGATCTCAAGACAGAAATGAGGCCAGATATGGAAAAAAAAAACGATTTGTCATCTGAACTTTAAAGCTGCACAAATGCCTTTATTCAGTAAATACACGCAGTGAAAAGCCACCATGTGATTGGCTTCAGGACTGCACTTTCAGATTACAGACCTTGGTTTCAAAAGGCTTCATTTGGAGGAAACTATGAATAATTTCTCATACTACATAATCACTGAATATTTAAAACCATGAGAATCCAGCAAGTCCTACTTCTCATTTGTGTCTCCATACTCCCGAATGCATTTCCGTGCATATTTTTTGGATCCTCATTTCAAAAATCAGTGTTGGTGCCACTCTGTCCCCCAGTTTTGACTAACGTCTTCTGGAACCGTACCTCTGTGATGGCGCGTGCCTGCGTCAACAGATCTGCCCTCTGTCGCTCGGCCTGCTTGGCGTGGTGGGAGTTGCTCTGACTCTGGAGGACGAACACTATCTCCCGCAGGTCTGGAGGAATACACAGGACAAAGACATAAGACTTCTCACACCTGAAACAGGATTACAGTGATGGATGACTCCAGTAGCTGAGATAAAGGGTGCATTTAGAAGATTTTTTAAATGAATCTCCATTATTGGGCTGGCAATAAACCCCAGGGCTATAAGAGCCTAACTGGCTACAAAAACATTCCTAATTGTTAATGTGTTGCAGGATCAAAAGGGCCGTAAGAAGAATCCATTTCTGTATGTTGAAGGACATTTCACTTTTGAAATAAGTGCACATCTTCGACTGTGCATGAAACTAGCTGCAGTTGGCCTTCACGTGAAATCAACTGTGACAGGGTGATATTAGCTCCAGACATAAACCCGCAGCTCTGACTGCCAATACAATTAAATTTAAGCAAAAGGGGCGAAATATTCATTTTAATAATTGTCTCCTGCAACTGTGCAATCACTGCAAACTGCTGTGAGATGTCTGTCATGCCTGGCTGGAGGGACAACAACAAAATCGTTGACATCAAGCTGAGAAGTGAAGAAAAGAGGCGCTGCTCCAGCAGAAAGGCAGCTCTTTGAGTATTTTAACTAAGACAACAGGTAAAAATCACAGATTTCTCCCTCAAAGTGTGACATTTGCTGCCATCATAAAGTACTGGCAGTACTGACAGGTCAATAATGTGTCCAATGGAAGAGCCGTGCGAGAGCAATCCAACAAAAGTGAGGATTGAGACTGAAGACCAAATAAATCAGTTGTCACCATGGTTCACTTGGAAGCAGCGAGGTCGTGGCAGACTCTCTGCCAGACTACATGTAACACTGGACCTTTTTAATATGGTGTTGGTGGGTGCTCCTCCCTGTAATAAAGATCCTGTTGATACCGGGGTCCAGCTGAGAGGAGAATTTACTGATTAAATCGCAGCACCGCTGAGAGCTCGCAGAGGTGGGACTGTTGTCACGCCTCTACACGTCGTTCTGCCAAGTTAGCTCAATGAACGACTGTGCACATCTGTGTGCATTTAATTTCCCATGAAACCGTGCTTTTCTGGGGCCTCGGACAAGGTACTGACATTGCGGAGGGGCAAGACTGAACGATGCAGCAATAACCGCAGCAGCCCGAGTTTAATGGCAGAATTAGATAAGCCTCTTTTCTGATCCGTGGGGGTTCCAGATAAAGCGTAACCCGTGCCAAAGACAAGGACAATAAAGGGATAAAAAAAGAAACTAATTAAAATTAAAATTCAGGCGCCTTGTCTTCACATTAATGAGTTTTGATTCATCAGTCAACAGTAAAAAAGGGTGAACAAGAAAACGTCCTGTCATAGTGCCATCTTTCTCTTACCTTCATTACTGTCTGAGTTCCCCAAAAGCACACACTGGGTCACACTCGTGACAGTTTACAAATTCTAGGCCAAAGCCGAGGTTTAAAAATGACACCTGCAGCAACAACAGGGCGTCAGAGCGTCATCCGGTGGCCTCCAGCATCAGTGGTGCTTTCTCAAGTGTGGGTGTGTAGAATTTTTGCTACCAACTCAGGAAAAAACACGCAGAAGTCATCGGTTTTGTCTGGCGCACAATAACAGCAAAATGTTCTCAAAAAGTTTGATGCAAAAAGAGAACTGAACAGGGCTGGTTTAAACTGCAAGGTTGCTGAAAGGACATAGAAATGCTTAAGAAATGGGTTTCAGAGGTGAGAAAATAACAGGAAATTTAATTTCTGGCACTGATTTCAAATGCATTGCAAATGTTAACTAGCATAAAATGGCTGGTTTATAATTGCATTTAAATATCTTTGTTACAGGCTACAGGAAACTGACATTGATGCATCGCTATCATCCTCTGAGGCTACGCAGCAAAATAGGTCCATAGCCCCTCCTGCATTATGCTTACACATGTTTCAGTTGTTTAGCTGTGTAAATACAGGTTGCAGCTTGGGTTTTACAGCAATCTCCTTACACTTATCGCCTTACACTCTAGTTGAGCATATGCCAGCAATCTTGGAAATCAGAGCGTGTAATCAACTTGGATTTTTAATGGCTGAGCAGAGTTTGGAGCACCGCATTTGCCCTGGTTTTTTCCTTCATTTGCTATGGTTAAGTTGTACTACAAAGGTTACCTTTTGACTGCTAATAAAAGGATTCAAGAGCAGAGAGATTTTCAGGGTCCTGGGAAGATGAGGCAAAAGCTCCGGTCACCCTGGAACAGATTTATTTTGCCGGCCAAGCGACCAGAAAGCAAGAGCCTGGTGTTTATCTCCCCATGCTCATTCAGCATTCCACAGAGGTCACACCACAGAGAAAAAGAAAAGACTGCAGCAGTCCTGAAATATATTGGATAAAAGGAGACACAAGAGAATAGTCCTTCACTCCCTCTGATCTGATGCTTTTTTTCATTATTGTTTCATCACTGTTATGAGGAAGACTCTAGATAATGAGGCTGATTAAAGAGTCGGAGATTAAACGCGCAGTCATAAATCCTGGTAATTACATGCGTACAACAGGTTACTGTTTGTGAATATACATAGATTGTGTTTTTAGAGCGGTTTGGCCCCGCAGCGGCGTCACCTCACTGGCACAAATCGACAGCGACACATCCTCGGAGCTCGGATGGCCGACGTCGCCAAGTGGCAGAGGAAGTGCGAGCGTGGCGACCCCAAGGCGTTCCCGCGGCTCTGTCATCGCCATCAGAGTCACGGAGCAGGTGTGTGCAGTCACCGGAACCGTCGCGGGGAAAATCTCATCCCGAGCCGAGGCTTCCTTAAAATAAACGTGTGGCAGAGATGAACGCTCAGATACCTTTGGGAGGACCGAGATTTGAACGTATAGCTCGGAAAGAAAAAAGGAGACACGGAGGGAGAGCGGATCAATAGTGCAATCTCGAGAGAGATAAGAGTCTCTAAGTGGGGCCATTAGGTTGGTGCAGGAACAATGAAACTGTCCTGACAGATCCAGTCCTCTTCATCTTCAGCACATATTCAGAGATGACAGATGATGTCAGTAGCTCATTTCCATATCTGCAAAGCCCAGCGTCCCATTGAGCAGCTGATTATACTGCTGCAAAATCTGCTGCACTCTAATACCTCACATCATTGGAGTCCTGGACTCATCCCTCGAAAATCTCCTCTCTTTCTCACACACACACATCCAGATACTACACTCAAGAGAACAGACTTAGAAGAACCCAAGCATGGCCAACACACTACACAGCCTGAGGATTTTAATAGTTGGTCCCCAGGCATTCAATGACTTTTAATCTTGAAGTGCAAATTCAATGGATCCAACTTTCTTAAACCTGTTGGGAATTTGATTTGATCGCGTAAAGAGCAATTCAAATTCTCGACATCCTGTGCGACCGAGGCCCGAGTACCACACAGTCTTGTTCTTATTTTACCACAGCTTTCTTTTTTATTACACATTTAACTCCTGCACTTCTTCTGAAAATGTAGCTCTCGTAAATGCCACCCAGTAAAACAGGGAAGCAAATATCAACAAGGGACCGACAACAAGGGAATGGAAGCAGGACAAGAGACGAGAAAGGTTGCGCTATGATAATCACGGCCGTTAGAGGTTCTCTGGAGTTCATGACTCGGTAGACAACTCCACCGAAGACTAATGAGATCTGAACTCCAGCCTTACACCTCACTTAGCATCAATAATTCAGGAAGCCAAGGCAAATAATGAAGTACAGAGTCCAGGTTTTTCTTATTAAACTCATTCATTAACTATGATAATGGATTAAAAAAAAGTTAAATTTCCCTCTCCTCAATTTCTTAAAAGTTGAACCTCCATTTATAATATATTTATATTCCCAAATCAAAACACCTCAGCACTGCTGATAGCAGGATTAACAACTTTTTTAAATCATCAGTCGTGTTCAGTATAATAAAATAATAATGGAATGGAACAAAGATGTTGAGATAAAACAGAAACTGGAATGAACTTTTCATGGGAGGATGGCATTTAGAGTTTATAGATTATTTTTTTTTTGCAAAGTAACAGTTCAGGAATTGACTTTATGTTGTAGAATAATCAGGTTATTGACAGTGACAACAATATTAAAGCCAAGGAGGATATTAAGATAATAAATAAATTAATTAATTAATTAATTAATTAAAAAGACAGCTAAGAGAGCGCAGACCTTCGCCAAGGTCAGTATATACACAGCAGTAATACAAGGTTACATAACATGTTAGGCTGCTAAATGTAATGATCTGTTCCTTGGTACTCTTCTCAACACTTCCTGAAAATTTCATAAAAATATGTTCAGAACTTTTGGAGATATTTTGCTAACAGCCAGATAAATGCCAGCTGTCACAGAAATCCTACCTTGACAGAGGTAATAAAATCAGAGAAAAAAGAAAAGCAAGAACAGAAAAGATCACAATATGAAGCGATTCACGTCACGCAGCATGGAGGTGTACACAGCCACGTCCTGACAGGGTTCCGTATGGCTGCCAGTGATCAGGCTCACTACTATTTATTCACAGTGTGCTCATGGGTGTGTATAGATCTGCTTAAATGCTGCAGAACTGAGGGGGCAACATGTTATTGTTCCTCACCAAATGGAGGCAAAGCCACAATTTTCTCCAAAACCTCTCAAAAAAAGCTGTATTTTTCCCACAAGTCCAACTGAATTAGTATTCATAACTGACACTCTTCCACTGTTACATTCTGCATATTAAACAACAGGCTCCTGCTTTAATATTTTGCTTTAATCAGTTTTTGATTACAATACTGGTTCTGAGGTGAGCGAATTGATGGAGCAAAAAGCACAACAGGGCTTTTTTGTCATATTGCAAAACAAATTGGGTGTTGGGGACATATTGAGTGCGGTTGTTTTTGCTGGAGACCACACACCATTTTTGGTCTAACATTTAACCAAAGCCAGAAATGTTCATGTTTCATTGATGTCTCCTGAACAAATGGGTTACTGCTGCATGCTCCATTTCAAAACATGTACGACTACATCCTGACGACACGCTTCGCTTTTAGCTTGACTGACAGATAAAGTGCTGCCCTGTTTTAAATGTTTTACTACAGATGTCATATTACCTTGAAAAACAAAGCTAAACATTTTCATATGAATACCTTCATTTTCATGTTTTTCATGGTAAAAAAAAATAAAACAAATAAAACAAAAACAAACAAACAAAAAGATGTGCTATGAACCTGTGTATGTGTTTTTGATTTAGTTTTGAAAGGGAATAACGAAAGAACGAACCGCACACGGACTGATCTGCACGCAGGGGCAGCTTTGCTGCCATGACAAAGGGAGCTACTCTGTTTGTGCCAGATAGCAGAGCCCCATTTTTCAGATAGCTGTCTGTATATGTTTCCCCTCTGTGTTGAGGTGCCAAATGAGAGCGTTATGAAGTTGCTTTTGTGGGCTTTTGTGTCTGCGGTGACCCAGTTGAATGAACAACAGGCAGAGGTCCAGAAAACTGGCTGGAAACACCACAGCAGCCTGAACAACATTCTCTGACTGTGATTGTATTGGCGCCCTGAAGCATAAAAGGCATGCATGGGGTCTTTCTTTTTTTTTTTTTATTTGCTCCCTTTATGAAATTCCTCGTCATTCTCCCATCAGAAAAACAGATGGGGACCATATTAAAGACAAAATCAGATCCACGGCATCAGACAAGAGCCTGTTCATTATTTGCATTTCATATCTTGGCCATGTGAACTTCACACGAGCCAACATAAATTTACAATTCATGATTGCGTCCTATGATAATGCCTTGGTGATGTCTGAAGCCCGAGTTTGCCCCTCTGATTGTCAATCAGCTGTAAATAAGACACGCTGACGAAGGCTGATTTAAATATCAAACAATGTCACAGGTGGTCTCAGATCCAGCAGCATCAAATGAAGATAGCCAAGTCTTTGCTAATTACAACATGTCCGGTGTGGAGAACCTGTGATTCTGTTGGGTTATTCAGGCGCGTGTTTCACACGTGCGCACGATCGCGAGTTATTAGACGCACCCTGGTAATGAGGGGACTTTTGGTGACCCTCACGTGCTGGCACATGTAGGGAGAATATATTTTCACACTCACCCAGCTGATTGTTGTGGATCGCATGCGTGTCATCTCGGCTCTGCAAACACAGAGAAAAGTTTCTCATTATTGTTCAAACACCCCAACCGCACATCCATTCTTGTCTGAAATGCAGAAGTAGACTTTGTTGCTACCAAAGATGCTCAGTTTTGACTAAATACACTGTTTTCCAGTCAATTAAGACAGCAATACTCAATATGGGGAGTCCTGCGGCTTATTTAGAGCAATAATGGGCAATGTGTGCAATTAGGAAGCACTAATTGTGTGCTTTTGGCGCCAGCAAGATTGTGATGCTGCACAGTCGAGTCCGTTAAGGCTTTCAGTGCAACTCCAGAGCTGCCAGTGCACGAGGTAGAGCAGGGAGGGAAGAGTAAACCAATAAACTTTGAAAAGCTGCACACTTCCATTGTCTATCAGAAGATGTTGGGAAAGTGTGAGAGTCCTGTCTGCTGCCAGAGCAGCAGGTTATTAATAATGACAAATCCAGATGTTTTGATTTATGTCTTCCTCCACGCGAACAATCTTTTGGGCTTTTTTTTTCCCTGAAAAGATGTTGCAGCCTTCAGAGAGTTTAATAGTTCCGTAAATTTGCTGTCTGCCAGCGGCCACACCGAGCTGCAACTGGGGAAAAACCAGACCGCACAGCATGCACTCCTCATCATCTGAACAAATGAGTTCATTCCACATGGAGGGGTTTCTACAGCTGTCAAAACTGGATATCGTTATCATCATTAGTATTATTGTGGATGTTTTCTGCATCCTGGTTTTCCAGTTCAACAAAGCTTCAACTGGAGTGTTTCTGACAAGTACAGCGCGGCTGTGTTTCCAGATGGAGAAATGAAAACAGAAAAAGTTTGCACAGAGCTACACAATAATGATATGTGGATGGCTGGGCTGATCGGAGGGGCAAGCAAATATATGCACAGACAAGCAAAATCATATCGGGTGACTTAATTCAGTGGGTACGAGACATCAGCTTAATTAGACTCGGTAGAGCATTAGTCATGCCAAAAAATACTTCCATCTCATCTCATCTCATCTCATCTAATCTCATGCTGCTCTTCTGAGATCGTTTTCATAACCGAACGGAGACGACACCTCGAGAAAAATATGCCTCTCCTAAAACAGCAGAATTTGACATGTTATCAGATAAAAATATATTACATAACAGGGGATTGATGTTATGAAGGAACTATTAAAAAAAAAAAAAAAAGGTGTTTCTGTGTGTGGGAGCCTTCAAGGTTCTTCACTCTCACTTGAGCAGAGGGTAACTTACAGTAAATCAGCACTCTGTCAATATCGAATAAATCAAAGACAAAAAGCCCAGTACAACGCTTCCAATTCCGCTCACTGTATGCTGGCATTTGCATGTTCGTGATTTCTGCAAATAGTGCGCATGCTAACTTTATGCGACAAGTTTAAATTTGGCTTCAGAAAAGGTATTCCTGAATCCATCACCTCTGCTGCAGTAAATCAGGATCTTCTTAATTACGAGCTAGACTAAAAAACCTTGTGATGATCATGATCAATCTATTATAGAAGAAAAACATTCTCTGAGTGGATTCAGTGATGTATGACTGCCTGCAGAATGTAGTCTCTGTCGTGGACGACTGCAGTGTTTGTTAGACTTAAAACGAGCAGAATCTTTAATCTTCCTTCCACTTCTGTAGCATCTGTAATATACTTCACTGACATTTCAGACATTTCACATTAAACAGTTCTTGAAAGAACTTGGATATTGTGACATTGTTTAACTTGACATCATACTAGATTTGGAAAAGCTCTGAATTGTGATTCTAATCAGATTCTGGCTGCGGAAACTGGAATTTATACCATATTTAGGTATGAGGCTGGAACAGGTAACAATGGCCCTGTCAACTCAGGGACCATTCTTGGTGCTAAGTATATAATATATATATATATATATACTGCTCAAACAAATAAAGGGAACACTTAAACAACACAATGTAACGCCAAGGCTTTGTAGGGAGGTCATACAGGCACGTGGAGGCCACATGCACTACTGAGCCTCATTTTGACTTGTCTTAAGGACATTACATCAAAGTTGGATTAGCCAAGTCAGATCTAGGATGTGTTATTTTAGTGTTCCCTTTATTTTTTTGAGCCGTGTATATACAGTATAACTAATATGTGCTAATATGTGTTTTACATGTATTTTATTAAAAATCAATGCTTGTTTTCCATTTTAATGCACTAACATGCATCAATAATTTTATTTGCATTTTGTAATACATTTGAGTATATACTTCAGACGGCTTCTTTACTGGACCACAATTTTTATTTTATTTTTTTTAATACTCTGGCCTGCTGCTGCTATTCTCCAGTTTAATACCATAAAGGTTCAGGTTTTTTTCTGCTAAATGATCCATTATTCTGCAGCAGATTGAACACATTATTCTCATCTCAATAGAACTTGTCACTTTTTGACCTCCAATGCTTCAGCATGCAGGTAATGCTCCTAATCCCACCTGACAGCTGGCTGTCAGGCACTTGAAATTGGAATCAGCCTTCCATAGGTGTTGAAAATAAGTTGCAATAAATCTACAATCTGTGCGAAAGGCTTAGTTTCCACTTCCCCCCGCCCCCAAGCGCTCTTGATCAGTGACACCACATCACTGAGACAGGCAGACACAAAGATTGCGCCTACTGCACAACAACAAGAGCAGAACCGCGAAGCGACCCACCCAGACTGGGGCGTGCGCGTGTTGCCTCCTTCGGGACGAGGTTGAATCCGGTTAATGAGATTGTTGCACAGTCAAAGGACAACTACAAAGACAATCCTTTGATATCTGGCTTTAATTTGGAAGTGCCGTGCATGCACACATGATGCCTTCCCCCCGACCATACCTCGCAATACCCCGAAAGCGCACGCCCTCTGCTGAAGTGAGCGCCCTGTCAGCTCGCATTAGCTCTGCCCTTACTGATGGCAAGAGTGATTCAAGGTTGCACGAATCCTGACATGTGGGAGAGAGATGTTATTTTTTATATTTACTGGTGTGTAAAGAGACTCACAAAACACTGTGGAGTTGTACTAACGCATGCGAACCCACATCATGGTTTATTTAAAAACATATCACACTGACACGAGTTTAGGAAAAAATATATTGTGGGACATAAAGTAAAAAAAAAGGATATAAAGATACAAGATATTAAAAAAAGTTCAATTGTTGAGCTGTAAGAACCAACATTTACATATCCCTTTATGATGGTGTTCATTAAATGTGAATCATTAGACTTTTTTGTAATCCCTGAGGCTCACTACAGTTGATAGATTTATTTATTTTCCCCTGAATTGGTTCAATTTGCAAGTGGAAATTCTCGTCTCTAACTTGTCAGTTAAAACTGTAAAGCAGCATTTCTTCAGAAAAGCAGTGAATTCAGGGGAGATGTAAGTTCAGAATGCCATTTCATTCAAAAGACATCAGTATTTCATGACCTGAAAATGACAGACATCTTTCATTTATTGCAACTTTTAAATGCTTTCTCTTTAGCTGCACCACTCATCATACATTCAGTGGTCAGTGTCAACAGAAAGACTATTATCATCCTCAAATGACCGTTCTTTGCATCAGAATAAATGACACCAATGATGATTGTAGCTCTTTCAGCAAAACTATTAAACATAAAGACAGGGCTAATAGTCTCAGGGATTTAGCCAGATTATGCTAAAATAAAGGATCTATGGTGGGTTTACTGTGCATGTTATTCTATACATGAAAGATTGAAAAAATATAAAGTGAAAGTCAAGCGGTGGGAATACTATTTGTGGCAACATCTGATTTGCAATTTTTATCCCATGGCCAGACCAACTGCTCCCAGCATCAGATCAATTTCAGTTTAATTTATGTCAGAATATCCTCTCAGGCTCTCGTGGAGTGGGAACAGCCACAAGAGCCAAGTTTCCCATGATCAAGAGCCATGTCATGTGGGTGATCATAGTAACAGCATCCCCCCCAATTACTGCTGATTCAAAGATGTAGATATTTTGATATTTCTGCCTTTTTCTTATTTCTTGTACAGCTGGAGGGTCAGGCTCAGTTATTTCACACAGGGGGGTCGTTTTTCTGGCACAGGAAAAAAAAAAGAAAAAAGAAAGAAACTTTTGCCGCCGAAGTTGATCTGACTGCACAAACGTGTTGACAGCAGTCCAAATGTGGCCGCCTCAGGCAGTGGAGCTACCTCCATCTATTGCCAGGTGCAGGTTTTAAAGGATAACTGAGCGCTAGCAGGCATGTGTATGCACTGATCTGCAGGATTTTTGACTGGTTTTGAGTTAACCCATTCAACATAAAAAAAAAAAAAGATTTCAGATTCAGAAGTGTGGTTTCAGTACGTAGTTGAGACAGTGCTGTTTTAGGTTATTAATGTTATGTGTGTGATCCACGGTGTCTAACAGCATCATGGCAAAGATGCTAAAATAAAATATCAGTATCTTATTGAACAACAAGTGTGTCTTTTGTGAGAGGAGGATGACCTGCAGGCAGAACTCCCGTACTGTGTGTTTACAGTCTCTGAGCGACCTGAACCTGAAACGACCTCTTTGGCTCTGTGAGACCTCCGGCAGCAAATTCACAGCCTATTCCGAAGTTCTCATGCACTGTTTCCGTTCCAAAATCTCCACATGCATGAGATGTTGGCAATTAGCCTTAATTAAAGACTCCACGCAGACTTGTTGTTGCGACTGAGACGCCCCACAGCTGCAGACATCCACCGTACCTGAAATCCAAACTGATGCCAGAAAAAAAAAAAAACGGCAAGACAGTCACTCTAAACAACACCTATTACACTGTTTCCTGCTGCAGCCTGCAACAACACCGATCAGCTAGTGTAATATTTTGCTGGAAAACTGAAAGAAAGCCATTCTTGCAAGGGTATGAGCCGCAGGGAGAGTGTTACTGCAGCCCATGCAAATTTAGCCTGAATATGTGCAGCTGGAGTGAGTCGGGCTGTTTAAAGCTACAGGAATCTACTGCAAGATCGTCCACGTTGATCACGGACACAGCAGTCATATTAAATAAGCTCCAGATCAAAGGATTAGTCTGCTGGTTTTAGTACATCCAAATCTAAAAGATGCATAATGCAGCACGCATCACTGTCAACAGTTTAGCATACTATGCCTTCTGAGGCTTCTTAATCCATTTTTTAAAGCTTCTCTGAAGTCAGATACGCCACATGACTATTAATGGCCCCGGCGATCGCAATATTTTGCTCACAGTCATTTTGGACGGCAATAAGCAAATTAAACTGTGCTCAACTCTGGTGAACCTGCCAAGGTTCTCAGAGTTCACTCGCAGCGTGAAGCCAGAGCCGATCATGTGACCCAGATGGGAACATATCTGACTGGTGGAAGATGGAAGGGAGGAATCTCCTAAAACTGCTTCAAGCAACGATGTCAAAATGAGCTAGCATACAGAATCACGTGTGTTCACCAATAAACAAGCATGCTCGACATGTTTCTTAAGCGTGTGTGTGCATGGCCTGAAGACAAGCACATCTGTTGGTGACCTAAAAATTGTATTTTTCATTGCTTCCGTTTTAACAGAGGCAACAACCTGGACTCTCCATCATAGTTTAGGGGAAAAAAAGTAATGAAATTTATGGTGCAACAGTTGCATGTAAGCACTCCTCCTTTTTATGAACTTAACAACAAATATGCCTCCTGCTAATTTAATTCTAGGCTTTATAGCTCTGTTCCTAATTGCACCCCGGAATCAGGAAAAAAAGGACTTTAAATGACAATAATGAGCTGGTTTTGCAATAGTTTAGTGGCTCAGAAGTCGCTGACATCAGTACCAATGAAGATGTTCATTTCCCATCTGTGTGATGTATCAGTGGCAAACGCAACCCCCCCCCCCCAAAGAAGGAGCATGCACTCAAGGAAGGAGTAAACAGGGCTTATGGTAAAAGACAAATTAGACCATCAATACCTGAACTCAGCAAGTATTTAGTTAGTGTAAATTTAAGTTTAGCAAGAAGAAAATTGAATTTTTAATACTTAGGGTTGGTTTGTCAGGGTCAGAATTAGGATTGCGGCGTGCGGTACATCTTTAAAATAGAGCCAAAATTGTCCAGAAATGAAGATTTGCATGCAATCAAAAGTGCATTTTCTTACCTGTGCGCCTTTTCCTGAGTTTCCGGCAGAAAAGTTGATATAAACTGTAAAAATAAATAAGAAACAAATATTATAGCACAAAAGTTTCTTGAAAAAAGGAATTATTTCTATTTCTCTTCAGGTAGAGATAATAATTCTCTCTGTGTGAGGCTTATACCAGCCAGCCTGCTTTATTTTGAAGGGCTCCCAAACGTTCAGTAATGAAATATTTAAAGATAAACCTGGACCAAACTCATTCATGCTGTGTTTATATTGGATTTCTAGGAGCGCTATTCATCTTTCCAAGTTTTTAATTAGAGTCAGGAGACCCTTCTCTCCAATCACGTTTCCATTGATTCTGAGGCAAGAAAGTCAAGAGGCAGAGATTCCTGCTCATTTCAGATCAATACATGAAGAACAGAACAATGTCACCGGGCCGATTTATGAACATTTATATCAGATCAGAGCGCCATCAGTCAGCTGGAGGAGAAGTAAATGGCTATTAAAATTTAAAAAAAAGGTATGGCACAGGTGTAATAAAATGACAGCTGGTATGGAAAATAGGATAGAAAGAAAAAAAATGAGTTCGTTCCCAATCTGCAGGATATAAAAGCTGAATGCAGAAAATTAAACTTTATCTTGTCTCCTTTCAACGAAAGTGAGGAGACAGAGGATAGATATTGCTTTTCATGCATTTTCCAACGTTTTAGCTGGATCCACACAAGATAAAGACCAAAACAAGATTATTTAAATTCACAGAAAAATCTAATATATCGAGTATTTTTACATGATAAACAGATTTTTAAACTGATCAGACTTTTCTGCAGCTCCACAGACACGGTTACATCCGCTGAACTGGAGTCAGTGTGTTTCTGCATGTGTGACTCCAGCAGAAACAGGTCAGCTATAACACACACTTCAGCCATGTTTCATGCTGATTAGAATGTGCATTATTATCGTTATGAAGGTCAGACTAATCTGCAGGAATAAACTTTAAAATACCCTCAAATTCACCCGTCCAGACACTTAAGGTTTATTCCAATGAAAATCATGTTCTGGAACAGTAAAATAAGAATGCAGAGTTTCCAAAACTTACAAAAATAAACCTTGATGGAGTTTTTTTTTTTTTTTTTTTTTTTTTGCTTGCTTAACACTCAGATAATTGTCCTCCATCTCTGGTAACAGCAAAATGTCAAAATCAAAAAAGTGAACAAGCATTTTGGTGACAACAAAAATCGAACGAAAATTATTGGCACATTTGCATTAATTCCACGTGCTCACAATCATTCCTACATGTGACAAACATCAAATCTGATCCTGTGAAAGAAGCTCTGTGGAGGAAATGTTTCATCCCACTTTCTGTCACTATTAAAGATGCAATGTTTGGCCCAGAATGAAGCTTCCTGCAGGAATACGTTTGAGTTCCTGACACATTTCCCTACATCTGCTCAACTTGCAGAGGAAGGAGTGTGGAGGAGTATGGAGGGTGTAGCTGAGGGGAGGACCTCCGCCTCACCACCTGCTCAGCCTCCGTAATCTCTCCAACCCTGATGCACTTCAGCTCTACCCAAGCAACTGGTTTCAGCAGCAGAAAGCTCCGAGTGACAGACAATAGCTGGATCTTCAACAAGCACCTCATTTACACCATCGACATCTGAGTCCGAGCGCGCGTCTGCTTCAATCAGCCGGGACAGAGACAGCATCAGGGAGGCTAATGGAAGCTGTAAAAGTGCCCAAAGATGCTACCTGATGAGTGAAAATCTCAAATTCACCGTGAATTACCTACAGTTTCCAAGGTAACCATAACATCATTTCCCAATGATCATCATATCATATCTCACATTTGACTGGTGGATATTTGGATTTTTTTTTTTTTTTTTTTTTTTTTTTACCTTGAAGCTGGAACAATAGACAGTATTTTGTAACTGGAGCATCTGGGTATTTAAGTAAATGCAGAGCTGCTTCAAGTTTTTTATTTTCACTGTAATTTCAATGAAGTGGAAGAACTGAATCCTTTTTGTAAAGTATTTGCTATGATGTACCTCGATTGAAACACAGCACGTCACTTAAGCAGCCAGACTTGTTTTTCCATTTCATCCTGGGTTTAAAAGGGAGACAGGGACTGCAGGTGAAGGAAGACAACACAAAACAATACTTTGAAGAAAGGTTTAAATAATGACAGCTGTGCTTAATTACTTTGGCTCATTACTGTCTGCTTTCAGAGGTCTGATAATCACTCTTTACGCATGTGAGCATTCAAAGCAAAATTAAGGCTTCAACAAAAAGACTATTGAAGTGACCAGAGCAGATAAGTGTTATTTTTTAATCTAATAAAACCAATAAAACTTACCGTTACAATGTAACCCATCCAAAAGAAGCAGATTTTTGTGGTGCCGAGCTGCTGTCATTAAGGTTTGTTCAAATTTAACACAGAGGTCATTTTGGGTTTGTTCATGCATATTAGATTTTTTTTTTCCTTTTGCAACCTACAATAACAAAAGAATAAAGAAAGACCATATTGTCGTCTTAGTTAGCCGCAGCTACTGCGCCGTATGTGTGTTTGTGTGTATCTGCAACCAAAGAGAGGTCAGGTTAACGTGGACGGGTTGTCATGACGAAGCTACAGTGTTCTCAAAGTTCTCAAAATAACGCAGACATGTGTGATGAAGATACAGCATCATGATCCACTCTTTATCTGGAATAATAACCAGCCTGTGTTATTCTGTATTTCGGGATTAAATAAATAAATAAATAAATAAATAATAAAAACCAATCCTCAACAAGGCCCATTGTATTATTCTATAATTGAAAGAAAGGAAAAATATAAAACAGTACATGGGCAGAGGAAGTAAACAGCATCATGAATAAAAAAGTTCCTCAAAGAAGAGGCACAGATGGCACACTCTTCTCCTCATACAGCTGTAATAATGCATCTCATTTGTATTTTATAAAGACTCCTCTGCAAGAAGCACAGATGTCATCTGGCCTTGTGTCATTTAAACTTCTCATTCCTGCCACCAGCACCCATCTACGGCCTTTTGTGGCATCTTCTTACCCAGTTAAAGCCAAGGGCTCATGTTATTTAGCAAAGAGCGATGTCATTACTTGCAAATTACATACAAACATATTTATCTTGCACAGAGTAGTTGAAAGAAGACTACTCTGTGGACCATTAATGCTCCACAAGGGCTATATTTTCAAGCTCTGCCGCCGGCAATCTCAGACCTGAAGAAGCCTTCTGGAGAGGAGGCAAATCATCTTCAAGGAAACCTAAACAAGTCCAGTTGCACACAGAGATCTAACTTTGGATAACTATGACCTGGATGAACGAGAACCTACACAGACATCTTGAAAGAAGACAGTTAGAATAAAGGGCCGCTAGGGGGCGCCCTTGACGACTATGGAGGAACTGTGGAGGCTCCTAAATTCTCCAACAACTTTAAATTCAGCTGATAAAAGTCAGCACGGGTTTTAAATATATGCTGCTAAGAATTAGGTGCAGAAGAAGCACTTAAGTCCATCCATAGGTGGAGAATTAGAGCTCCCTGTGGTGGCTGTGATTGTCTTCAGGAAAACTGCGAAAGAGTCACGGACCATTATTTTATCTACGGCCATCCAGAAGCTCGCTCCACTTCCTTTTTTTTTGCCATCAGAACACAGCGGGAAGAGGGAAGAGTAGGATGAATAGTTCTAGGAATGATGAAGAACATCCTCTGGTCTAAAACAGGCTTAAACTGAAAATATACAACCAAAATGTCAAAAACAGAGGGCCAAGCCCAGTACGCTCACTTGCAAAGAGGGCAACAGTCTCAAGCCTAAGCCTGGATCTGCTGCTTGCCATCCCAAAAACTGCTCCTGTGCAAAACTGTGGATAACCCCCCACCCCCACCTCCCCTGAGACAGAGAGTTTATTTGAAGAAGTCTCACAGACATCGCCACTGAAAACCAGCGGCGGTGGCAGCCTGTCTTCACCTAGCTGGACACGCTCTGGACCTCAGCGTCGCCTTGATGCAACGGCCATGAATATTACATAAAGGAGCCACAGTCGAGCTGTCACACCAGCTTCTGAAACCCTACTAAATGTGCTCGACTCAATGCCAAATACCACAACTTGTACACGCGTCAAAACCACAAGCAGTGACACACTCGGACCCCACAGACAGACTTTAAACATCAGGGCAGAGAACATGAAGGAACAGAATTTATCCACTCACATCAGCACAGGTCGGTTTAATCAAGCACAGACTCAAACTGTTCTGAGGTCAGATTAATTAACATACAAATCAGAGGACTATGGGTAATTTAGTGCAGTATTAAGGTTCAAAGATAACCTCTGATCTGTAATTTGCTCAAGGTCTTAAATGTGATCAAGGTACATTTTACTCTTTTGTGCAGCATGAACAACAATTTCAGTCTGTTTTTCTTGCACAGTTAAAGTCAAGTGCAGCGTTTATACATCTTTTTTTTCCAATCATCTCCAATATATTCAAGTGAATAAAAGAGCAAATATATAATGGATATATGTGGATGTTTTCTCCACTTCCTATTTTTCCTAATTACGCCTAATTCTCGGTGCAGGTGTAGAAAAGGGGGGCCCCGGGGGCTCCCGACTTCTGCAAAGCAGTAGCTGCAGCCCGGGGTGAGTTCACCTTCGGCAGCCCGGGGAGCGTTCACCCCCGGGCACCAACTGCAACGTTGACGTGCGAGGAGGAAGACTCGCTTCTGCAGGAGGCGGAACATACCCCCAGAAATGCTCTGTAGCTCTGAAGCAGAGCGACTTTAAGTCCTCATTCGGCGACTTACTGTCACGCAAAGTTGCGGTTTTTAAATTGCACAAATCCACACGTCAGCAACGAACACGCACACGTCGCGTTTCAACTCCTCAGGAAGTTGAAGCGGATCGAGGCTCCGCACTTTTGCAGCACTTTTTTGGGAGAAAAGGGCTCGCTTTTCTGTGCTTGAACTGGCTTTGAGTGCTTCTTGCAAGGCACAGAAACGAGCGTAGAAAAGCAGCACAAACTGTTTACTGTTGGGTTGCGCGCAGCTGCCCTCACAGAAAGATTCAAGTCGGGCGCGTACTTACACAGCGAGAGCAAAATCCACCAGCCTACCACTTTAGCGCCGAGGAGAGGTCTGTCCGACAGCATCCTGAGACTCTAGCCAGCGGTCAGTGTGGTGCGGAGAGCTCGCAGAGCATGAGCTTTCTGACAGTGTTAGGAAAATAAACAACAGGGCTTCCCCTTCCCTCAGTTTGTCAAGGAACGGGGAGTGGGTTCCAGCTCCGGAGGAGGCATCTGCAGCTGTGAGGCGCACGGACGCCCTCTGCTGGCGGGATCGGTGAACTGGTTTTCAGTTCAGGAAGGCAACAAAACTAAAACTAAAAAAGGCTTTAACTTTTTTTTTTTTTAAATAATTAAAAAACTTGTTTGGGGAAATTTTGTTGTCGTTTGTTTGAGTCATTTCTCCAACAAATAAACAAAAAGACAAACAACCTCCAGACGACACATAATCTCCCTTGGCGGAGGTAATAATACATAAACACACCACACAAATTGTCTTTTGTTGAAAACACCTCTGCAATAAATAATTTAGAGAAAGTAAAAGAACTGAACTGTTGGTGTGAGATTTGTGTTCTGATCCATAAATGTCACAGCTGCAGACTTTAGCTGATGCCTTACACTATCCCTGCCAACACTTCCTTCCAAAGGTAGAAATCAAGAAGATATATAAATATATATTTCTGGAATCAGTGAATTAGAAGATCCGTGTGTGATGCCACATAAAAAGACACACTTGGGTTTACTAACTCCAGGCTGCTGGCACATCGCTGCCACTTCGCTGGCAGCCTCTGCTCAGTGGTTTTAACATCCCTGCACTGATTTCCATTTGAACACGCTGGTATTTGTTTTTTGTCGTGTGTTTTTGTTTTGCTTTGTTTTTTTTTTTGTTTAGATTTTTTTTGGGCGGGGGGGTTGCCAATCTGAAGGAACCAAATACCATTTTGTAGCATTTGTGGAATTTCTTTTGCCTGACTGCCCTTGTTTTGCTGAAGGTGCTTTGTAAATAATTTACAGGTGCTGCTCTTGGACTCAGTCTGGATAATTATCCTCGGTAAGGTGCTAATAGCTGCTGAAATGTATGTATTTTATTTTGTTTAGCTATTTTCTTGAGGGACTGTAAAAATATTCACTGCCTCTCTCTCCATGGGTCACTCTTGCACATGCACGTTATACCTCCACCCAAAGAAAAGCCGTATTTCTCTTCTTATGACCAAACCAGGCTGTGTTTAATGTGACGAGCCCAAGATTGTATTGTGACATAAAGATATAAACTGTGTTTGCTGCAGAATGCAAATCAAAGCAATTTTGTGATCTTGCTTTGCAAAGCAAGTTACTCAGCTTCTTTTTATCATCTGTGAGCAGATGCAGATCCTGGAAAAACCTTCCAGGGTGCTCCTGAAGTCTTAATAAGAAATCTGTGCATTAGCTGATGTCTGTTATTAAAAAGGCCAGTTGGGCACCGATGTGATTATCTCTGAGTATGTCATTTTCCCAGGGCTTTATCAAACTGTGTGCTGGATTGACTCAGTTCCCCGACAGTGATCAGTATGGTTTCATCTTCCTCAGTTGACTTCAGTTCCCTATTCAGAACATCAGGATTCGGCATGCTCAGAGGATCAATCAGGACTTCATAGGGGATGGCGGGATGCTTCCAGGAAGAGGACACGTGGGTGCTCCAGATCTCAGTCTGCCCAAAGGTCCCTGCCAACCAAGACCAAATTCTCCATTTTAATCTTTTGCCAAATTGCACTGAGGCGATGTGACACAGCGTCTTATTAAAATGTCACAATGTCGGAATCCATTGGAAGTCACTTGTCTGCAGCGGTGCCGCAGCGTGCGTCCTGCAGAGCCACGGAGGAATTTAATTTTTATTGCTCAACGTGAAGCAATGCTTATTCCAGGGGTTTACTGATGTATGCTCACGTTTAAAAACACTGTAGGTGTGCACTTTTAATGTTTTCTCTATCAAACACACGACGCAAATGAAAAGACACCTCGTTTTTATTCATTGGTAAATTGCAGGACGCGCAGGAGTGGTTATTGACTCGACTCTGTCTTCTGAGGGCTGCAGATTCACCCTGCGAAGCATTTTATAATAAATGTTTATGTTGATAAATGCGGTTGACATATTGTGCAATTAGATGATGGTGGAGCGACAGGCTGGAGTGTTTGAGTCTGAATCAGATGCCATGAGGGGTGTCCTGACACAAAGATAAGATCCCTGCTATCATTAGAGCACCCTGGAATGTTGCAAAGCATTAATTTCAAAAGTTTTATTTTCTGCGCTCGACAGGTGACGAGGCAAACGGCGACGAATGTTGATTTCATAGAGATCAAAAGACGCAACTGACATTTACCTATAAATTCTCCGTGTGTGCTCCAAAGGCGCACGCTGCAGTCAGTAGATGAGGTGAGCACCACTTGATCTTTGTCAACAACCTGCAGGCTGGATGAGAATGAAGAGAGATGGAATGAAGGATGGCAAACCTGGCAGGACGTGCTCAATCATCGGAGCAACCCAGCCCCCAACATTTCACCTCTACTGATCTATCTTCTTAAAACACACACACACATACACACACAAAAACTGTTTCTAGTGTTAGCACAGCCACCACAACAGCACCGCAGATTCTGGAAGCCTCAATCCACTGAGGGTAACTATAAATAAGGAGAAGTAAATTCTACTTTCGTTTGGTGTGATGTGTGTGAGACGTACCCCGTCACCCTGCTGGTGTGAGCACGCCAGAAGTTTTCGGCTGAGTCAATAACAAAGGGGAAAAACAAAAATCAAACATGAGCCTTCACACCAACACCTTGCTCTCTGCAAAAATGATTCATTTTTAAAACAAAGGATCTGCAGAACAAAACAAACTTACCTTTATGTGGCCTTTGACTGGGGGCAAATTTCTGAATGTCATAACTGTAGATGTATCCAAGCTGGTCAGCAGCGTACAACAGCGTGGTCGTCTCTGTTTTGGCCAGTTTTGTAATCTTTTCTTGAAACCTAGACTGTAAAAAAAAAAGAAAAGAAAGAAAACAAATTATAAACCTTCAACGATTCAAACATACACAGAGGCCATTGACATTGCTGTTGCTGCTGCCGCTGGTCATCTTAGATTTACTTTGAAATTCATTCATTTATTAAGGCTGCAGGCAACAATTATGGAAAGTTATAACAAACCTGCAAACTAATTGGAAGTAAAAAAGCTGCAACAATTTTAGATCTTCAGTGTGAGTCTTTTCGGACGTTATGGCTCATTCGAGTTAAAGAGAGGGAAACAGTAGTAATTATGTTCTTCATCTTACAGTTTTGAGACTGCCCACATGTTTTTCTCCACGGTGCACGCTCCACAGATCAACGTACCCTGAGAAGAGAAGAGACATTAACAGTGCTTTGTCAGAAATTGTGGAAATCATCGACTATCCACATCATACTAACCCATGGCCCCAGACGTCACCAGAGCCGTTGCCATGGAGAATTGCTGTAACTTTCTGTTCTTTAAGAATATGATGCTCGTAACACTTGCATCGAGTCCTGTTCAGTCAAGAAATACAACGATCTAGTCGCACTATAAGAAAAATATCTGTTATTAACGTTCGAGGTCTGACATCACCGTCAGTGTGTTGCTGCTCATTTGGAGAAGGGCTGACGAAGCGACACTGCATACGCCCAGAAACCACGTCCCACACGATGACCTCACCACCATAGCTGCCGGTGGCCAGGAGGGACGGGGGGCAGTGAGCCGCACACAGGATTTCCTCCTTGTGACCCTTCTTCTGAGAAGAAACAAATTGAAAGCATCACATTTAATAACTGGCAGATCTCAGCTCATTTAAGGGAAACTTATTAAAACATTGTTTTGCTTGCACTATTCCAGATGAGTGCAACACTGCCCCCCCCGCAACAAATATTGATGTCAAGCCCCTGAGTAAGCAGCCAGGCCAAAAATTACTGCTGTCATGGTGCTTCACACTGGTAAAAAGCAATTCATCTTGTTTATTGTGCTTAACAGCAATTTTGCCCAGAGCGCTGCTGCCAGTGGGAAACGGCAAACATCCTGAAGACAAAATGGCATTTGTGAAGGGAGATGGGTTCGTAAGGTTTTAACTTAATTGCCTCCTAGCGCAGGGTGAAATATTAAGCTGCATCTGGCCATTTAGAAATGTTTAATGAGTCCCAAAACAATCCACCAGAAGAAGAACAGCAAAGAATCTGAGCAAACCCGAGGCTCGGGGAGCAACAACACATCCATCTCCGCCATAAAAAAGTTCTAAGAGGGTCCTCTGGAGATAATCAAAGGGGCCGTTTTCTTACTGGCCGCCATCCTGCAATCTTCCTGCTCCATTAATGGGCCTATTTAGTGAACGCAACCACCGGCTGTAATGAAACACATGACAGGAAAGACGCTCAGCGCCATTAGGCGAACGGATCGTCCAACACTGGTGGGCATTCATCAGACAGAGGATCCAGTGAGGAGACTGCAGCGCGCTGCCTAATGATCGATTTTCACAGATAAGGTCACATGCTGAAAGGGCAATAGATTTCTCCAGGCTGGGTATGAGGGCGCATTAATTACTGCAGCGGGAAATTTTACCTTATGATGGTGATGGAATGAGAAATGAGGTGTGGCTCTTTGAACAATGAATCCTTGCGAGTTTTGATGACCTTTGACCTTTCGTCCGCCATCAAATCAAGTGGAGAGCTGTTTTCAAAACCAGTGGGTTAAAATGTAATCTTTGTGTTTGAATGACAGCGATTGAAGACAGAATAGGATTAACAAAGACTGAGGAAAGAGGCCAACCGGATGATTTTAGGCGACGCTGCATGGCAGGTCCAAGAAAAGTAAAAAAAAAAAAAAAAAACAAAGACTGAAGGGCAGAAGCAAGTCCTCCGTGAGTCTGCATATGAAATGAATACACCACCAGCAAACCTGATCTGCACCATCAGAGGCTGGAAACTGGCCAGAAATCCCTCCCACATACAGGTAATGCATGCCGCACTCTTCCATTTTCCTTTATTTGACAATTATTTTGAAACAAAGGTGAAAAATAACAGACCAGAATACTTTAAAGGTGGAAAAGTTCTATCAGTGCAGGCAGGAATGATTTATGAAGGATTAAAGCGTTCAGGTCAGTGACATGTTTTCTTTTCAGTTTTTTTTATTAGTTTATAAATCACCTGATCATCCTGCCATGAAGGCTGCGGCTTCTGGACATGATGGAAGTCTGCAGGGATGTCCTAAGAATTTAAAAAACAAAGTTTGAACTGTATTATAAATAATAAAGCCATAACCTCTCTGCATGATGCAAACCTTAGCACATCTCTTTCTTAGTAATTGATTCAACATTTATGCAGCTGAAACCATTTTCTTTTCAATTTTACAAGCAATTTCAACTTGAAATAAGAGAAATGACAGAAGTTCAATGAAGGACTTTTTGGAGCTCAACCAGCAATGAATATTTTAAGCCCTCCTTCTTGCTTTTTCTACTCACCAAATAAATGCTGATATTCTGGTCCTGTCCAACTGACATCACGTAGCTTCGTGGAGCAAAATCAAAAAGTGAATGTGAGTTCAAATTTAAAACCATCAAAAAACCAAACAAAGAAAAAAGGAGCCCTTACTCACAAGTTACTGTGAATGCGCAGAAAGATGCAGTCAAAGACGACACGGCGTTCACCATCTACAGAAAGGATCTAGAGCATCAACTCTAAGTCTCGTGTTTTTGTAATTAAACACAAACAAACTCACCCTTTTTTAAAGTCTTTAGACACTGGCCGTTGTTATAGTTCCAGATCTTTAAACAACCATCTCTCCCACCTGTGATGAGTCTGTAAGAGTGAGTCTTTAAACATTGGATATTTAAATAAAAGTGAAATAATTTTGAACCCTGTGTGCCGTGCCTCTACCTTCTTCCAGTGAGATCAAAGGTCATGCATGTGACGGCGTGCGTGCTGTCAAACTCAGAAACCAGGTGCCCGGTGTCAAAATCCCAGACCCTGACAACCTGAGATCATTTGGAGGTAATTAAATTTCCGACGCTTCATTTCACGGACAAAAAAACGCAGGTTTTTATTGAATTACAGTTCGTGTCGGGGTATTACGCACAGATCCTTCGCTGCAGCTGACAACCTGACGAAATTCCTCGCAGAAGCCGCAGCAAATGACGGGCTCTTCGTGAGAGATAATGAATCGACCGTGAGGGCGCAGCCTGTCAGAAGAAAGAAAAAATGAGAAGCAGACAGGCGGCTATTTGAACAAATCTCTGTGAAAATCATTGCTCTGCCGGGTTATTATGAAAATGATCACGTAGAAACCAAAATAAATCTATGGAGAGATTTTCTCAGATATATACAGAAAACAGGAGAGGGTTCTTTCATGAACAGAGCACAGAGGCGCAGCCGCCAACCTTCTCCTCAGGGAAAGCACAGCCATGCTGTCAGCGGCAACATAAAGGGATTTCATAGTGGAGGAGTACGAGCACGCAGTAATGCCACCACGGATCCCACTTTCCTCAGAGTCCACCGTGAGCAAACAAAGCTGCTCCTGAATATCCCAGACCTGAAACACAGCCAGGTGAACCACAACAGAGGCATCTGAGTAATTTAGGGGAAAAAAAGTCTTTGACACATGCCTGAAACCCTGAGCTGATAATATCAATGACTGATTTCTAAAGCGAAAGAAAAAGGAATCATAAAGAAATCACTTTCACGGCGTTGTCGACGGAGACGGAGAAGATCTGACTGTCCTCTGAGGAGATGCAGAGGTAGCTGATGGGAGCACGGTGGCCTTTCAAAATACCAGCTGGTTTCCTGGAAAAAGAAAAATATCCGACATTCCGAGGAGATCTAGGCAAACCTGGAGAATTCATTGTGATTTCTCACCCTGAAAAATGTGGGTTCCACACGCGCACAAGTCTGTCCAGGCCCCCGGTGACCAACACACTGTGCTTCCCACAAAGGTCAAATGTCTTGACTCCTTTGTTAATGCTGAATGCCGTCTGGTCATGTGGTGCTCGGAGCTTTGGCGTCCAGCTCAGCTGAACCTTTTTGGTCTTCCCTTCGTAACAAGCCTCCCAGATCTCAGTCAGCCGCTGCTCCGCGTCTGTTAGAGGCAGTGCACGACCTCGGGGGAAAAACATGAATTAATCACCGTGTAACAGGTCTACGTCGCTTTTAATCGCAACAATGAGAGTAATAAAAAAAGAAGGAAAGAAAAACCTAGAACAACTGAGGAAGACTCCTCATTGGATGAGGAGACAACTGCCTGAAAGTCTTCGTAATATTTGACCTACAGAAATAAAGGTTAGCTCTGCAGGTCCACCAGGATTATTGCCACACACCCGAGTTCACACGCAGACAACAAAAGCATGTGACTTCTCACCTGTGTCACCCAATCCTGGTGGACTTTCCACCTGACGAACGTCACATTTGGAGAAACCACTGCTCTGTCAATTGAAACACTAGGTATATTTTCAATCTTTGGGAGTTTATTCCATAATCTATGAAAAAAATAAGGTAAATATGAGCGGTCAGAGGGTCAGTCAGGAGTGACTGGTTCACAAGTTGTTTCCATTCCGGATTATTCCCAGATCTGCTGCAGCTTTTTCTCAATGCAAACATGTGCGTCAAACATTTGATAGCATTCTCCTGAGGACGCCACTTCTTATCATAATCTACAAAGGAAAGCAGGGAGCAAAAGCATACCTGAGGGTGTCTCCAAAGCAAGAAATTAAAATGACAGTCACGCACCCCTTGAAGGTAAAACAAAATATATATATATTAAAAACTCCAGGATTTTCCACTTCTCCACCAGGATTCATTAAGCTGCATTTTATGGATGATTTTGTTTGATTTTTACCTCAGTGTCGCCGTACAGAATACAATATTTATCAGGGCTGATGCAGCTGAGAAGAAGCACACAAACTGTCACCTGTTGGCTCATCTGTGCAGCCTAAATGACAAATTGTAGTAAAGGATGAGAGAATTAAGGCTGACCTGTAATTTAAAATCAAAGGTATTGTTTCCATTGCATTCATCTGACAGTAAGGGTTCAGAGTGGAGAGATCGTAAAACTGGATTTCTCTGTCTCTGCAAAAAAACATAAAAAAAAAAATCAGTCATTATAGAATTTGTCATTTTATAACATGTCTCCTTTTACCCTGTTGCAATCACCAGTTTGTTGCACTCTGTTATCAGAGTGAAACTACTCGCCCACTTTGACTTCCTGTTCAACTGCCCTCCATCCTGCTGAGACATCAGGACAAATTCCATTGTTTAAAAAGACTGAACAAATCAAGCAAACTAAAGAAATGAACATAACTCAGAATAACAGTTTCTGCTTGACTTAAACCAAAAATCCAGCATTTGTAGCTTTCTGCCAGTTTTGGTCTTTTCTTAGACTTTGATAAACCTACAAACGCATCTTTGGTCTTCTGGAGATTCAGCTCAGAGCTCCAACAGCAGATGACCCCGTCTTCTCCCACCGTCACCGCGGTGCCGTCGTGGCTGGGATGGACGTTGATGACTGGAACGGCGTGACCCAGCCGGCTCATCTTGGCTGGCAGAGCAAAGGCCGCTTGCTTCCTGCGGCATGCAGCATCTTCCCGCACTCTGGACTCCTGCAGCATGTACGCGCACAGGTCGCCCTTCATGACAAAAACGCCTCGTTAACCTGACAAGAGTCTGGAAAGATGTATTTAACAGACTTTATGCTCCGTGAAAAATCAGAGGTGCAGCTCACCCATGAAACCCTCCCTTTGCCCAAACAGTCAATCTTCTTAAATAACCCCTGAATTTGTGTACTGCTCTGTGAAAATCAAAGAATAAGGACAAAACAAAACTATCTGGTAAGTGCAGGTATTTCTAAAGACTCAAGACAGACAAAATAAATGAGAAAAGTGAGTCAATGCCTCACTATTTTAGGTAGATCTAAACACGTCCTGAGTATTTGTCCAAATTCTGTCACATTAATGGGTCTCGAGCATCGAGATTCCTTTAAAAAAAACAAAAAAGAACAAGCAATCATATCTGCTAAAAATGAATAATCATCCTGTCTGGGCTCTCTCATACGGCACCTCAAAGGCTGATTTTAGCTTCTGCAGGCTGGCAAGTGACACCGTCTCTTCGGTCTGCCGAAGAAATGGTGTCGTTGAGCGATTATCAGCCAGAATAAAGTCAGCTGAAGTGGCAGATTTTATTTTCCGGTCCACTTAAATGCACTCACCAGACTGCTGATGGAGTCCAACTGCAAAAAATACAAGCTGAGGTTAGAGAGACAGCAGCTTCACAGTGAGGATCAGTTATTAATGCACAATTAAACCACTAGTGTTGATTACAGATTAGATTCAACATGTTTCTATGGTTTCCTGACAATGGGAAACTTGTTGACATGTGTTAATGAATAACAACTTAGTTGCTTGAAGATGTAACTGAAGGCTGAGGTCTAGAGCCCTTTTGAATCACTTGGGAGGATGGAAGTTCTGTGAGTGTTCCTAATATTAGATCTGCTACCAGTACTGCTGAGTCTGTCCTGCCTGATTGTTCCATCACTCATGACGACTGGGTTTATATATGAATCAGATAAATGCTACATGGCTGCAGTCCCGCATGAAAGCACCTGCAGGACTGCAGCCATGCTAGAAAAATAAAAGCCTGCATTAAAATTGTTGGCTCAATAGCTGTATTTGCTCCCCTTTGGCCTGGGTGACCCTCTGCAGGATACAAAATACTGCACTTCTTGGTCGCAAGTAAATCAATTTTTCAGATTAATTTATGGTGGTATTTTAAAATGGCAGTACATTAATTCAGTCTGAAATGAGATGATTGAATGGAAATGCGGCGCTCTAGTGACCCTGTGAGGAAATTAGCGGTACTGCGATAATTTCAAAAGTACCTGAAAGCTGCAGACAGACGCAGCAACGTCTTGCCTTTGTTGCCATTGCTGCCCGATGACTTGCGGCTGATTTCCAAGTGTGATGGAGTGCCTTCTTTTATTCCGTTTAAGCGATTCTCGGATCAGCCACTCAGGCGTGACCTGACCTCGGCTTCCTGGACTAGAATGGCATCCCAATTCAGAGAGGATGCTGCAGGAATGGAGGTAAATTCAGACTGGATTCAGACTCAGTGTTCTAAACATGTTGTCAGGGTATGGAAATGTGGTCAAATGGTGCAGAAAAGAAAAAGTCAGAAATTACAATCATCTGCTTCATCCAGGCAAAAGCAGCAATTCACCGTGACAACAGGAATCTTTTTCCGAATGTAATAATCTGAGGATTAACCAGCACTTTACCTGGTCCCTGACTGGTGTTCCAACCTTCCCGAAGCAGAAGAAGAACGATCCTTCTTCCTTGAAAGCATCCTGCTGCTGGATGGTCTGTCAGGCTGAGCCATGAATCAGATTTCACTGTGTCTGCCCACTGCTGCTCCATCTGACACCAACAGCACACCTGAGCAGGGCAGGTGCTCCCACGGCAACCGAGAAACAGACCGGCAGACAATAGAAGACAAACAGCTTTTATTTCTTTACAATGAAACAGGTAGCTGCAGTTATCATGTGATTACTTTATTATTCTGTTATTAATTCTATAAAATTATCCCAGATTTCCACAACACAGAGAAACAATCAATAAAATGAAGTCTGTGAACAGTCACATAATAAACACTCAGAAAGATTAAACATAAAGGCATCTTTTTACAAAACAACACCGAGGTTGTTCATAAAAATGACACATGAAAATTAACTGTGTGAGAGGGTTTACAGTGCGTTCAGTGTAATTTACTTTATGATGTCACCATAAATCATAAATTGTGGTCAGAGTCATTAAACCTGGTGTTTGTAGAAAGCCTTCTCCCTTTTGACTGCATAAACACACCATAAATACTAATGTCAACAGCTGTAAACAGCCTGGAAACAGCCTGCTCATCTGTGCAGACATATTGTTTATTGCTTTTGCACACAATTGCCTTCAGTTGGGCCAGATTTCCAGGCGGACCACAAATATGCGATAAATGTAAAATTAATAAATAAATAAATGAATAAATAAGTGTTCTATTTTCAATTCCACATGCAAATACACAACCTTTCCTCTCATGTCTGCAAACAAAGTTTTTATTCTGGGATTTGCTAGATTTCGTGAGCTGCAGAAGAGTTAGGACAGAATTATGAAATATGCATAAAGTTATGCTGCTGGTCCAATGTGTTACATAAATATTATTTAAACATTAAAATCTAAAATAAAAAATATATATATATTTTAATATGCATTGCATCAGTGGGACCTTTCTGATATATATTTTAGAAAAATGTGCATTTTAAAAGTATATATAGGTCTATGTATGAATTATTAAATTGAATCAGTTATTATTTAATAATGTTGGTTAAATAAAATATATTTACTAATTACAGTTATTTCCAACAGGCGACTTGAAAAATTTAATTGCATATTAACACTGCACGCACCATACAACATACTGTGATTCTATAAAAATGTAATTAGTCTTGCACATGTGTAGATAATTTAAATCTTTCTGTTGCACTCCTTCAGCGTTAACTCTGCAGTATTTGTCTCTTCATCGCCTCTCTCCTTATCCTCCCTCCTTTCAATTTTAGCGCCATCGCCCCGCACTCATTTCGGACAACCAACTGTACAACCAGCGTGACTGAGGCCCGGAATATCCAATTAGATCCTCCAAGGAGCCGCCGGCAGCCAATGTCCGCCAGCCGGAGCCCACCGCTGGGGTAAACACGGAGGGACCCTCATAGCCAAAAGAGCGCGCACCGACGGCGCTCCTCGTCCCATTGTTTGAGACGCACCGACGTACAACCGGCCTTTTGTAGCGTTGTTGAGGTAAGCCTTTTATGACAGCAGCGGGCTATGCCAGCGGCTGGTGTCCGCTTCCCACAAATAAAACGCTGCTTTATTGCGAACTGTGTTTATATTTGTTTAGTGGCGTGACTGTTCTCGGTGGGATGCTAACGCTATAATGGTGCTGCTGACATTTAACGCTGCTAACTCCGTTACATGACTCCTGAACACTGAAAGCAGCGGCCTGTAATTAAATCCAGCTCGCAGTTACTGCACAGCCGTCTCTTTAAACCTCCTGCGTTAACCCGACAATGGTAGGAGCCTCGACTGGCCATGTTGTTGTCATCAAAGCTAACGTTAGCGGTTAGAAGGCGAGAGTGGGCTGTTTGGACCTGGCAACTTTGTGCGGCTGCCCCGGCAGAGTGACGCGGAGGTGGACCTTGTCTGTCCCAACCCGACCGCAAAACCGAAAAGCAACCGGACGGGCTTTTAATGTTGAACAGGAGGCCGTTAAAAGCGATTGGTGTGCGTGCCCGAGCTCCCTTTGTTAGCAGTCTAATCAGCCATTTTAATAATCACTGCGACGACCACCGTGGCGTGCCGGCTAGCTAAAACTGGCTAGCCCGCCTTCGCTAAATTAAGGGGACACAAAGCAAAAGGGGGCCATACTGGCTAACTGTTAGCGAACTATCAACGGCAGTACAGGCTAATGCTAATATATGCGTGTAGCTTTATTACAATCCGAACCCCTTTTGCACTATATTTGGAGGCAAATATTATCAGGATATATCTTATCGCACTTTAATTTCTGCAACGTTGCTGTTCCAACGTGAATAAGTGGAAGTGCAGCTTTAGTAAGTAAGGGTAATCTGCTGGGTAGTATTATACAAGAGCATCATGTTGCTTTGTACATACAGTGAATTATCAATCACCAGACCCCCCTCCCACCATCCGATTTTAAACAATAGATGCAACTGACAAAGCAAGACACGGATGGCTGAAATTAAGGTTATGAGCAATGTGAATGCAAAGCATTCGCCTGAGATCACACATTTGTCTTTCTCATGTTTTAGTAATACAAGATGGGTAAGGATCCAAAGAAGCCTCGAGGCAAAATGTCCTCATATGCCTACTTTGTGCAAACATGCCGAGAGGAGCATAAGAAGAAACACCCAGATGCTTCTGTTAACTTTGCGGAGTTTTCCAAGAAATGCTCAGAGCGCTGGAAGGTAAAATCTGTTGCTGCCCATATTTACATATTTTTACAGTATTGTGTAACCGCGGTTTATTGTATTTTTCCCCCACCACAAGACGATGTCACCAAAAGAGAAAGGAAAATTTGAAGACATGGCAAAGCAAGACAAGGTGCGCTATGAGAGGGAAATGAAGAATTACGTTCCCCCGAAGGGCCACAAGAAGAAGCGATTCAAGGACCCCAATGCCCCTAAGAGACCACCGTATGCCCCAGATAATGGCTCGAAATTATATTTTTGCAACCCAAGCATGTCACAGCGAAAAATTCCTGATGCGTTTTCCCCGCAGGTCTGCATTCTTTCTGTTCTGCGCTGAATTCCGCCCCAAAGTGAAGAGTGAGAATCCCGGACTCACGATTGGAGACACAGCCAAGAAACTGGGTGAGATGTGGAACAGCAAAACTGCGGAGGACAAGCAGCCGTACGAGAAGAAAGCTGCCAAGCTGAAGGAGAAGTACGACAAGGTAATAACTCACCGTCCAAATGCCAGAAAAATTATCATTTTCTTTGTACAAAAAAGACAAATATCTGTTGTCCCCAGGACATCGTTGCGTACCGTACAAAGGGCAAAGTGGACTCTGAATCGGCTGCCACGGCAGATGATGACGAGGAGGAGGAGGACGAGGAAGAAGGAGAAGAGGAGGAAGACGACGATGAAGAGGATGACGAGTAAATTGTAAAGGGGCTGGGACCAGAAGTTTTGTTTATGCCATATAACCCTAATATACTCAATTCACCATCTTGAAACCGAAGTAAGACTAAACAAGAACATGTGTATATTTAATGTTTTTAAGATGTACAGTGTTATTCTCTTTGTTTTGTAAAGTTAACACTACATATCTTAAGTTTGAGATTTTTCTAGTGGTAGTTCTTTATCCTCGCCATATTGTTATGTAACAATTTAGGACTGAAAATCAGTATGGAAGTAATTAGTCTTTAGGTGTTACAACTCAAAAATGAGATTTCTGGGTTGGTAGTGTATTTTGTTCCTATTATTTTGAAAACTATTTTTTTATGTGACGTCCCAATGTCTTTTTATTCTTTGAATACCACTCTAATATCAAATGCAGCTGTCGACATTCAAGAATGTCCTCAATAAAGGTCGTTTTTCTTAAAAAGTGTTTGATTTCTTCCTTTTGATTCCCTTTTAAAGTCTGGATAGCAGATTAAAGGGTCTGAAGAAGATTTTTGCCTGAAGTCCAAAAATAAAAACACTTTGTAAAAATCATTTACGGTTTATGGGTAATTGTAAACAGATTGGGGTCTGCTGGATGAAAATAATAACTGATTTGACTCATCTATGGAACTCCTTTATGTTTCTCAGACTTTTTAAATGATCCACCAGATGGCGCTGTAGTTTACCCATGCGTTGTGTGCATTTAAATGCAATAATGTTAAATATCAAACTTCGTCTTTTTATTTAATCATGTTTATTATAAAACCTAACCAGCACTTTTATCACGACATTAAGAGATAAGTTTTATTCCTTGTGTCACTTCACATTTTATTACTTTCAGATTCCAAAAATGTGTCATAAAAAACACATCGAACATATCATTTCAAAACATGTATTTTCACAATCCTGAATTTCTTCAGCAATGTTTCTTTGATATCCTTCGTCTTCAGACAGTATATGATGGGATCGAGCATTGCAGGCATCAGGCTGTACATCGTGGTGATGACGGTGCGGGCCTCACTGCTCAGCTCAAAGCCCAGGTAATTAGTGATGTAATCGAAACACCTTGGCACGTAATAAAGGCAAGTGACCGTGAACTGCGGGAGGCATGTAGACAGGACTTTATGGCGCCTGTCATTCCGAGAGATTTTCAGCACGGCCACAATTATGGAGGAGTACGAAAAAACGATAAAGGACAAAGGAACCAAGAGGGTGACCATGGAATTCCCAAGTGCAACCCTTTGAACATATTCAACGTTTTCGCCGCATGCCAGCTGCGTCACTGATATATGATCGCAGTAGCACTGGGAGATGATGTTCAGGTTACAGTAGGGCAGGGTCAAGGCGTGGAGCACGATCCCCATTATGCGTATGAAGGTAAAAATCCAGCACAGGTTACAGGCGATAATAATCGTTCTGTTCGTGACCACAACGGGATATCTGAAAGGGAACCATATGGCAATAAAGCAATCCAGAGACATCATGAGCAATATCAGAGAATGGACAGCCCCCAGGGAGTGCACAAAATACATCTGAGTAAAGCAGGCTGCGAAGGGACTGACCACGGCCTTCCACCAGTACACAGCAATCACCTTTGGAAGGGTCACAAAGCCAAACAGGAGGTCAGTTATGGCTAGGTGAAACAGGATCCAGTATTTTGGTTTCCACAGAGTGTCATTGTACATAATTATAGCCAAAATTAAAACGTTACCCAACAGAATGGCGAGGAAGAGGAGAAAAAGAAGAGCAGACACTAGTGAATAATGCTCAGGCTGCAGACCTGGAAATCCAGTGATGATGAAATATTTCACAGTTGTGACGGTGGCGTTTATCATCGCAGATGCAGAAATACTACAGAGTAAACAGAAAAACCTTCAAGCTGATAGAGGAATCAGAAAGGAAAATAAGAGTCGTAACAGGAAAAACCCCAGAAGATTCTCCGCATCTAAATCACGTTGACGCAGCTCAGCCTCAAAGGTCTGAGTGAGGAAGTGCTTCCGACCCAATCAGACGTAATGATCGCAGCACCTCCTAATGTGAGCTCATCATCTTCGTATTATATGTTTATGGGTAACTCCCTGATGCTTATGGTCCCAAATGAGGTTGATTCCTGCTTACAGCAGCATCATACACATATAAGCTGATAGTATATATTATATTTTACCAGTTCCCAATAAATTCTGAAATGTTGTCTCCGTCTAACTCTACAGACAGAATCTTCTTTAATTTATTCATTTTGATGAAAAATTTTATATTGCCCTTTGATGAAAGTCTGTGTGTGTTTGTGTGTGTGTGTGTGTGTGTGTGTGTGTGTGTGTGTGTGTGTGTGTGTGTTTTGTGTGTGGTGGACTGTGATCTGTCCGATTTGGGCGGACTCCAGCATCCCCCCCACCCTTGAATTTAGAATTAGCATTGATGGACACTGGTGCCTCAAACCATCATTTCTAGTGATGTGATGGATATTATTGCTGATTGGCTGGGGAAAATCACATGATTGTATTTTATTTTCATAATGTGGAGAAGATATTTGGGCTGGCTGTGGAAGTTTATACTCTTAATACTTCAGACTAATTAATTAACTAATTAATGTCACAAATTGGGCCATAAACCTCAGAAAAATATAGGTGTAAAGTTCTTTTTATCTTAATCTTTGACCCTTCACATCACCATATATGTTCATATTAATGGAGACCTTTGAAGCATCACTTTATTGTGTATTATTGAACATAAAGGGTGCACACTGAATTTTCACATATGACACTTGAAAAGGACAAAATACATTACAACTTTTCACTGAACCGCTACATTGCCAGTGAACATTACATTCTCATGCATAAGCAAATATATCTTAAAAACATTACACAAGCCCAGCGCCACATACACAAAAAGCTAACAGCATGAGTCCGTTACAATGGCTAAAACTGACAAAAAAAAAAAAAATCACATTAAACACAGCTGATTCTACATAAACATCAGCTAATCTTTAAAATAAACCCACACACACTCGGTGCTGTGCATTCAGAGTCACAGTTGAAACATGAAACATTACACTGAGAAAACAAATCAGCTGCAGGTGAATCCAGACTGGCACCATCAGCCGTTGCTAGAATGAGATGTTCACCTCTATCCCGATTCTAGTGTTTCTCAGCTTTTTCATCAGAGTCTGCTTGATATCCTGAGTCTTGAAGCAGTAAATGAAGGGGTTGACGGCCGGAGGGACCAGACTGTACAGCAGTATCAGTAAAATACGAAAGTCTATGCTGAAGTGGAAGCCCACCGTGTTGGCCACGTAAACAAAGCACCTGGGCAGGTAGAAGAGGCAGGTGATGAACAACTGCGGGGTGCAGGTTGAAAAGGTCTTCCTGCGCCCAGCGGTGTTCGACCTCTTCATGATGACCACGATGATGGAGACGTAAGAAAAGACAATGAATATGAGAGGAAGCAGAAGACAAAAGAGGGCGATGCAGAGAGCGCTGACCCGCACACTTTGAACCCCCTCGCCACACGCTTGATTTGTTATGGAAATGTGGTCGCAGAAGCACTGAACAATGAGCTTTGGTTTGCAGAAAGTCAAAGTGAGGGCTTGGGCGATAATAGTCACCAGAAGAGACAGAGGAAAGAACCAGGCGATGCCACAGAGTGCTGTTATGAACTTTTTGGAGACGAGCGCTGTGTACCGCAATGGCAGGCAGAGCGAAATAAATCGATCTAGAGCCATTACAAGCAGGATGAAAGAGGTCACCGATCCTAAATAATGAACAAAGAACATCTGAGTGAAACACCCGATAAAGGAAATGTCGCCACTGCCGAACCAGTACTTGGATATGATCTTCGGGAGGGTCACGGTTCCAAACATCAGGTCAATCAGGGCCAGGTGGCAAAACACCAGATACATGGGCTTCTGGAGGGACTTCTGGCACATCACAAAGGTTAGAATGAAAATATTCCCGAACACAATAGCAAGGTAGATGATCAGGAAGAGAGCTGATACGGGCCCGTAGTACCGTGGGGCAAGTCCAGGGAACCCCAGGATAAAGAAGCTTTTTGTCCCTGTGACATTATTAGACATGATCAGTTTCAGGCAAAATCTGCCACAACATGAATCAAAAACAGCAGCTGCAAGAATAATTAGATCAATAACTCTTCCCTGAATGTCTGTGAATTAAACAGATTCTTTCATTCCAGTACATCAGTCACTCGTTTCATTCGTCCCAACTAGAAACCTGATAGAGACAGAAGAAAGTAGCTGAAGCCGAGGGGTTACGATTCTCACACGCATCAAACGATGAGTGCAGCAGCTCTTAATATCTGCTACAGCATCACGCTTGACCATGCATGACCTCCAGGGATCTCCTCCGATTAGGGACAAACACATTATGTCACTGCGCTTGTTACGACATCCCAGCCTGATTACAGGTTTATCAGCCTCAAATAAACACAGACCTTTTTAACATCAGATAATTCAAAAACAAGTCAGTACACAGGATCTGGGGGGGAAAGGCCTCCAGCCTTCCCAGTAACTGAGGTCACTCGTTCTGCACCCTGTTTTTATTGAAAGACAGAGATGTATAATCTCTGGCTGCATAAAGAACAACAGATGAGGATGAACTAATTTAATAATGCTAATGCATTATAAACCTTCTGGGAGTAAACAGCACGAACAAGAAATCCCAGACATGTATAACTGATATTCAGGAAGGTGTGTTAATATCCCCGGTGTTTATTAAAGGAGCGGTTTCATGAATGTGAGTGTGTGTCAACTTTTGGAATAGAAATGGAAGCACTTTTAACGAGGCATATTTAACTTTTTCTTTTCAGAGTTTTTGTGTTTCTTAAAGGGTGGCAGCATCAGTATTAGTAATTAGGATTATTTTTCTGAATTTCCATGATTTGAATTTTGCAATTGATAGACTTTCAAGTATTTTGATCAAAACTAATTTAAAGACTGTCTAGTAGTACTAGACATTACTGTCTAGTAATGTACTGATCTGTATTAAGTTCAACAAAATTAGGAAATAAATAAAACTCTGTGGATTTTTTTGTGATTTAGCTTAACATTAAATATCCGACTCCTCTGAAGACTGTATGTATGTAACATTTTGTAGTAAACAAACTTGCATAAAACTTATTTTTGGTGCCAGTTCACAGAGGAGCAAAGGGAGGTTTTCCTCACCAGCGTGTCTTAATCATACTTCTGAGATTGTTATTGACATGAGACTCTAAGCCTAACACCTCATTAACACTGTTGATGCTGAGTTGCTTCATTCACTGAAAACAAACGTTTTGTCTCTGGTGTCAAACTTTTTAATTGCTGTTTTGCCTGTACTGATTATTGTTTCCTCTCAGAACCATCCTTCACTTTCTCCTTGTTTAATGGAGAACATGCAAAAAAATACTGAAGCTGAAATAGATCTAACTTACACTTGAGGAGTGATTAACAGTGTTGTTATCGTTGATTCAAAATATGATGAAATGAAAAAAACCTCTAAAACAAATGAAATTCTGGCTTTGGTCCATACGTTATTGAAGTATGCAGGAAATAATAACGTTAGTGCTGCCGCCTACTGGCAGAATTTAACAGTTCCGCTCATTGTTTTGCCCATAGAGGAATAAGTAGAAGAAAGAAGACAAAGCTTGTATGAAGTTACATATTACTAAATCATTCTAAAAATTGCATAACATTTTTGTTTCCTCACGAAAATATTTTACCTATTAAATGAAGTGAACACGATCTGATATCACAACTGAATGTAGCTGATGTGACACACATAAAGTGACACTAATTTGTCCTTAGACTAAAAAGGTTTTTCTTCGTTTTTGACTGTAATAATATTACAAACAGGTTTGACAACCAAAATCCTTCTTGAACCCTTGAGTTTAATTCTCCATACTCTCTCCATACTACTAAAGAATTTGTCAAAGCTCAGGGTATTATAAGTAATTCTTATGAATACAGACAGTAATTAAGAGAAACTTAAATGAACATTTCAAGATGCCGATATAGACATGATACATCAAAAATAAATAATAGGAAATATAGATCTTCAGCATGCTCTGGTCTCTGCAAAGAGTCTTAGGCCTACAGCCAATCCTCAGGCGCACAGAACAACACAAGCTGACCTGATCATATCTTTGTTTCTTTCTGACCCTTCAGTGATTTAGTTAACGTTCCAACTCTTCCAAATCATTGATTTATTTAAATGATGTCATTTATTCTCGGTGCCATCCTGTGAAAAACGAGAGACAATTTGACATAACCAAGAAGAAACATTTTGGATGATTGAAGACTTAAACATTTCATAAACTCATTGTCTCTTTTAATGGTGACAAATATTGCTCAAGAAAATGGTGGTATTGTTGTTTACTGCGCTGTCGTTAAACCCTGTGAGGTTCATTACGGGAACGGACGCTGAGGAGAGGCCTCTCCGGGGAAACGAGGGTGCTACATCACTCACTCTGCAAACAAACAAGTCGTTAAACTAATGAGCGAAACAGTAACTAAACGTTTCTGATATAATGAGTGACAATGGTGAATTGTCATCCCCTGGTTAAAGAAGCAAAGCTCAGTGGGAGAATCAGCCCTGATGACATGAACATTTCTGTCTTACATCATCGACACATCCCTATCAAAACAACATACACAACGACAGCATTAAAGTTGCAAAGATTTACTTGAAGTGACCTTTCAGCTTTAATGTTTATCATGTAAAATTACTTGCATGAACTGAGAGGGCGCAGTTCTCAAACAACTTTAGTGTCAGATATTTTAGTGCTGAACCTGATGAGCGGGCGACATTTATTTTCAGTACCTTCATGAAGCGGAACACTTTAGTGCTTAACAAATATTTCCTCATCTTTGGATTTAGTCATTTTCTATTGAAATAATCTGATCATACACTGCTCAAAATAAATCCCCAAAAATGGTACAGTTAAAATTATAATTATTATTATTTTGAGGTGGAACGTACCATGCTGTAGTAAATCATGGATATTTGACTTGATACCATCAATTAAAACAAAAATAAGAAATTTATAGTGAGATAAAAAATAAGCAGACATAAATATTTTACTGTATCAAGTTGTCATTTAATACCTCTAATTTGCATAGTGCGATCATATCGATCTATGTTGAACAGCCACAAGGGGAGAGTAGAATAAGTGATAGTCAATGACTGTCAAGTAAACAGTAAATTTGTCTCCTTTATTTAAGATTGTTTAATTATGTACTGAGCTGGGACAGGCTCCAGCAGACCCCTGCGACCCAAAGTGTGGATAAGCAGGTATAGAAAATGGATGGATGGATAATTATGTACTGAGCTGGGACAGGCTCCAGCAGACCCCTGCGACCCAAGTGTGGATAAAGCAGGTACTGAAAATGGATGGATGGATAATTATGTACTGATGGCTCCCCCTGCTGCCTTTTACTGTGAATACAGAAAGGAATCAAGGAGAAAAACGGTGATTCTAATTTTTTTTTCATTTTATAATAATGATGACAACATTACTCCATTTAACTTAGCTTATCAAAGTAGTGGGTATTGTGCCTATAGTGATATTTCTTACACATTACTACATTATTACAGAAAAGCTATTGATGCAAATAAAACTGCAGGGGAAAAATCTACTATTTACCGGAAAATGATTTAAGGAATTTACTACAAAATTTTTCAAGTTTTTCTCTGATTTCTTTTGTTTTCAGTCCGTAAATGATTGGATTCAATGTTGGGGGAAAAATCAATGTTGACATCCCCATGAATTTTCTCAAATGAGGAGAAATGTCCTTCAACCTGTACGATATGATGGTGAAAAGGCCAAGGCACTCTAAGAGGAGGAAAACTATCAGATGTGTGGCGCATGTCTGCAGTGCTTTGGATTTAGTGTCGGGCTGCTTGGATCTGAAACAGGCCACCAGGATCTGCAGATAGGTGTACATGACGATGACATTGACTATGACTTGTGTGATGGTGACAGTGAAAAGGCCGTAAATGTGGCTCACGGTTACGTCAGCGCAGACAAGGGCCAACAAACTCGGATTGTCACAGTAGGGGTGCGTCAGCACAGACCGACAGCGAGGTAAACGTAGTAGCAGGAAGAAGAGCACGCTCATAATTGCTAAATCAGTCAGCCACAGACATGTGATTATTCTGAAAATATGAGCATGAGTCATGATTGCGTTGTATTTCAAAGGATTACATATGGCAATATATCTGTCATAGGCCATGGCCGTCAAAATGAAGACACTCCCACCTGCATAAATGTGAATAAAAAAAGCCTGAGTGACACATGACGAGTACTGCATGGTTTGGCTTTTGGTTAGGATTTCCTTAATGAACTGCAGGAAGAGCGCCGAGGAGCCTATCAGGTCATTGACAGGGAGGTTCAGCAGAATCAAATACATGGGCTGATGCAGCGATTTGTTCAGAGTGATCACAGAAATGAGAACGAGGTTGCAGAAGAGGATGATCATGTAGCTCAGGGCAGCAAAGAGAAATGCAGGAAGGGCGGCTTCAGGAGGCAACTCAAAGCGTCTCAGCTCTAAAACAGATGAGATGTTGTACAGGCCGTCCATTTTTTCCTGCTCTTCAACACTGAAATATTGAAAAATCATGAGAGGTCAGCTTTAAAGAGTCAAAATTACATTATCAACAGTGAAGCGAGTGTTACATTTTCACAGCTGCCTGACAGAACTCACCAATTTAAAGCACACAAAATCTGAATCTGTGTCAATATTGCAAAGAAGCAAATGTACCAAATCATCAATACATCTGAACAAACCTGGCAACAACCAACTGCTAAGCTGTACACAGGGAATGACAAATTTATACAAGCGATTTCTCGCTGCTGTCTTGTCACAAAGTTTACAGTGGGCTCTCAGGGGACTTTGGGAAAATAGTGTACCTCCCACCCGTTAACATTGTATTCATCATTACATTATTACTGAGGAAGTTCCCATTAGGATTTTTTTTAATCAGATGATAAAGAGATTATCTCTTTCGACCCAAATCTTATTCAGAGGCCACTTCATTAGGTAAACATGCTGGTTAATCATCCAATCAACCAATCACATGGTAGCATTTAGGACTGGGATATGGTCAAGACAACCTGCTGACCTTCAAAGCAAGTTTTGGAAATAAATGTGATTTAACTGACTTTGAATGTGGCATGGTTGTTCATGCCAGGTGAACTGCTCTTTTTTATTTTAGAAACTGCTGATCTACTGTTCTGCGGGGCCATCTTTAGGTTTTACACACATTCAATAACGTAACCATAACCGATGCATGAAGGAGAGCATCACTGGACACACTCCTGTCAGCCAGGCTGGAGCGGCAGAAGACCCCACCAGGGGCTGCTGGTGATGAGCCATCATGGGTTAAACTAGATTCTAGATTCTGTATCTTAAATTACCCAATTTAAATGTCGGGGAAATTTTATACATATTTGTTTATGTGCGACCATTTTGAGAATAAAATGACATCAAAGTCTAAGTCTACACAGGCGTGTGATTTCCACCTCAGCCTTCAACACTCGCTGCCCAACACGATACTCTGTGGTCATTCACCAATTCTGTCATTGTGGGGACAGAAAGAAAGAAAAAGGAGCAAAATGTTGAGTAGCAACAGTTGACACTGGTCTGATACAGGCCTGAGTATCCATGACACCCATGACAAAATAAATAAATAAAATAATAACCTGTGGTGTTATTTGCCTTTATTAGTATTTATTTGGTAATTCAAATTTTATGTACATATTTGAGAAGTACAGAAAATTGAAGGTAAATTACAACTTAGATAGATAGATAGATAGATAGATAGATAGATAGATAGATAGATAGATAGATAGATAGATAGATAGATAGATCTACTTTGTAAAGAAATGTCTTTTTAGAAGCATTTTCATGCCCATTTTCAGTTTCTTGACTTAAGCCCACGTATATAATTGGGTCCAAGAGAGGTGGGAGCTAAAACTGACACACCAAAGCCCTCCCTGATGGAAGGGTGCACATTGGTGTTGCGGTGGTGCAGTCAGTGTAATGAGTGTGATGACTTGCAGGACTATGTAGTAAATGTGGACTGCATGTTTGAATGGCTTTTTGCGTCTTACAGTGTTTTTGGACAAAATACGCACATACAAGATCTGTGCATGTGTACACCATTAATGCCAGAGGTACTCCTTCAGACTAAGAAATGAGCATAATCCGTAGTAGTTGCTCGCGGTGGTTTCCCCCACATCAGCTTCCTTAATGAGGGTTGTTATTAAATCACAATGTTTGTCCTGCAGATTTTGCTGTAGCACATTGCAATAAAAATATCGAAGCCATGACTGTCAGACTTATTACCCACACAGAAAGAAGCATTTTAACCAAGGTTAAAGGACTCAAAATTTCATTATACCTCAGAGGAAAACAGATGGCAATATATCTGTCATACGCCATAATGCTCAAGATCATCAGGTTTCCCACACCGTAGACATGAATCAGGAAAGCCTGAGTGATGCAGGCAGTGTAGGGGATGGTCCTGTTCTGTGTCTGTGCTCCAGATAAGCTGTGGAAAAAAGCTGTGGCGCCAATCATGTCGCACTGATGGGCAGGCTGGACAACAGGATGAACATGGGCTGGTGCAGCTCTTTACACCAGGCAATCGCCAACAAAACCATCATGTTACGCAAATCATCCACCACATAACAGAGTTGCAAAGATCAGCGCCGGTAGATGTAAATGTGTGAGGTCCAGCTTTCAGATGCAGCGGTAGCATTGATGAAGATATTTGCATACATCACTGCTCAGTGTCACACAATATAATGCTACAGCACACTTTAGCATCCTCCTTTCAGCAGTCTTAGCCAACAAATGTCTTCAGAAAGGGCAAGTCAGTACTGGGGAAAAAAGAAGCAGCATTCATGAGAAAACAAAAGCATAATTTCAATAAATCATCAGTGTCGCTCATATCTCACCTCACTGATGGTGACACTTCATAAAAGACACAATGCAAGTACCTGTATATATAGGCAGCAGGGTATTTCCCTATTAATTGCCGAGAGGATGTTAACATTACGGTATGATGTCATGTAACAGCGGTAAGACCTCAGGCTGAACAGAACTTTGGTGGCCTGATTTCTATCATTATTGTTACTCTTAAATGGTCAATGTTTCTATCAGCATCCGGTCTTTGATGATTGAACTAATATCTGCATCATTAATCTAGTACAGCTTCAGCTTATTCAGTTTCATTTAAGTGGAAATCTTATAAGACACACAGAATGATGACTTCCCATTTGAAAAAGTAACAATTAAATGAAAAATGTTATGTTTTTACCGATTTACAACAATTGTTATTTTCTCTCCTTTGTCTAATTCAGCTGGCTAAATGTGTCAATTCAAATTCAGATAGAAATCTCATGTATTTTGTGTGCATCACAATGGTGTAAAATAATCACACAAAAATTCTTTATTGCTCTTTAATAAACTACTGGTTAACACACACATAAACACCAAACAGTGTTTGAAACATTTTCATGTAGACATTTTTGTATTTAATTCTTATTCTTGCAGCTAGTGCAGAACATCTGGATATCGATCTTTACAGGCATAGAGACCTCTTGACAAATAATTAGAAAGTGGATAAAAAGACCAACAACCCAACCTAATAACCTAACCTAACTAATCAAGCTACTCCCCACATACACTATTTTAATGCATTAAACTATAAAAAGAACAGCATTAGACAAAGCAATAATTATTGTTTTTCAATCTTAAATTGTTTCTAGACTTTCTACTGCTGATTTGAGATTTGTAAAGATACTACAAATCTCAGCTTAAAGAAGAAACAAAGCTCTGACAGGTACAAAGATGAGGTTTGTCAACATATTTGTAAAGATCATTTCTACACGTTGGCGAGGGTAAGTCATGACGAACTGTGAAGCAATTCAAAGACAAACGCGGCTCTTTTGAGATCATCAGGAGAGTGTTTAGTATTTCGCTCGTGTACGGCCGTAAACTATGGGATTCAGCAGCGGTGGTATGAATGTAGGCATGCCCGCGATCTTCAGCAGGGTCAGTGAGCGTTGTTGAACGCGGGATAGAATAGTGAAAGTGGCCACAAACTCAAAAATAACCAAAATCACCAGCTGAGGCGGACACGTGTGATGGCCTTCATCTTGGCCTCTGACCTGCGAGCGTACGCGATCAGTATTTCCGTGGAAAAAGGCCTGTATGCGGTCCAGCTGATGATCTGAATAACATCCGTATTAAGCAACCTATGACATTATTGGCGGTTGTGTTTCCGCCTGCGTGAGCTTCAGCATGGCGACGGGTTATCGCGAAAGAACATTCGCCAATGACAGATTTTACCTGGGGGCCTCATCTGCAACGAACAACGAATCAGATAAGAGGATTCCCCCTCCGTACATGTGTGGGAGGAAGACTTGAAGACGCACAGAGTCCATAGTGAATCTGTTTGATACTCCATAGCGTGCCTGACAGCACTTTAGGCGACATCGGCGGTGATGCCAATCAGGTCGTGAGGGCAGACTGAACAGGATGAAGTACATCGAAAACTGTGCCGGGTCCTCTGCCAAAACTATCCAGGTCGCAAGTCATATTATAAAACTCGAAACAATAAATGGTAACTTTCGAAAGAAGACGGGTACTTTCCTTGCGGTGATTACAATGTGTCCGAATGTTAACTCAGAGCTAAAGGTGAATGAGCTGTTTCTCCATTCTGTTTCTTATCAGAATGAAAGCGAGTTGAAGCAATTGTTGGAAGTTCAGGGAGGATTGAAAAACACACACCGCGACAACCCCGGACAGGGTGGGTAATGACTACTAACTATTGGTACCATAATTGGTACCTGTTAATTTATTGAAATACCTGCTTCATTGATATAAAAGATAAATGGATAATCCAACAATGTTTAGCCAGTCAAATCACTACGATTACGATTGCATCGCGATGTCGATGCTTTGTCCAAAACACATTTATTAATAGAGCGTTGAGATAATAGAAAGTGTTATCGACTGTATACCATAATTAATCACATTGATCTATGAACCTCAGGTAATAATCGAATTGCACCTTATTTGTTACTAATGTTTAATAGTGTGCAAGGAGGTGTAAATGTGGCATTACATGTAAACATTTAATTCCACGACATTTATATTAGACTCAAACATTTGGTTTGTCATTAAGATTTAAAATATAATAATATGTAACAAAAGTTTCTAGTTATATTAACACTCAGATGGTTTTCTTTTTATTTTTTAATCGTTAAAATCATTTAAAAATAATATTTTAATTACTTTTGCAAACATTAACAGTAGAAATAGTCTTATGCTCGTGTTTTAGAGGTCTGTAGAAAAAACCTTAATTGAAACTAGTAAATAATGAAGTGGCCATGGAGCCAGCTTTGGGGGCAGAGACCTTGTTCTGCACAGACAATAGCCATCAGGACATTAGGACATCAGCAAGGACTCTTCTCACCCAAGAGAAACGGACACAGTGGACCCTCTAGTCTGCCTGATAATAGATTTCACCTTTGTTTTCCCTGGAATAAGTGGAAGTTCTGTTTCATGGAGATTGTTTTTGCATTATAGTTCTTTATTAATAGTCTGATCTAGCAGATGTTGAACATACTGTATGTATGTAAAATATGTTTCAGTTGTAGCATTTGGTTTAAACAGATGCACTGAGAGAAATAAAGGCCAACGTCACATTAATACGGATATATAACCCCAGAAGCAGTTGACCTCTGCTTTTAATATTATTTATTACACAACCATTTACAGGTATCAGGCATAACATTGACCACTTGCCTGTTTTTGTTTTAGGCCCACATTTACTGCATGTCCACAGTTTTACACATCCAGTCACCAGTCTTGTGCTTCACACATTTAAACAATGTTCATCACATACATCTAAATATGGCAAAATGGATTTTAATACCAGGATCTGGGGCCTGCGGTTATATGGCTTTTCCCATGATGAGCAGACTCATGAAAAACACCATAATGAAAAACATCCACATGAAGAATCGGTCTAAGACTTTGGCCACTTTCTTCCACTCTCCAGTCCTTTTCTGCATGGCCCTCTGGTCTCTGTAACAGTTGGCTATGTACTCAATGTTGCGGAGCAGCTGCCTCTCGTTGCTCTGGCTGCTGAAGGAAGAAGTATCTGTTCTCTCAGCATCGCTCACGCCTCCTTTCCTGCACCTCACTCTGATCCATCGGATCTGCCGATCCATGCTCAGGAACACACCGTTCTTCCAGGCGCTGTAGTGATTCGTCGGGTTCTTCCCCATCGAGCCGATCGGGCTCATCATCTGGTCCATTTCTTCCCTCTCCTCTGCTGTCCTGGAGCCCACTGGAGTTGAAAGACACAGTCCTCTCTGCGCATGGTCAGCCTGTGCGTTCATGGTGCTCTTCACAAAGGCTCGGTTTCTCTGGATGTGGACATGCAGTTCTCTCCGACTTCTGTTAGCTTGTCCTGGCCATGTACTGAAGGATGACTGTTTTGGCCCGCAGAACAGGTTTATCTGGGCGCCAGTGGTGTATGTTCGCGACAAGATGGTCCAGGCAGTGGAAGCGTGATCATCATCATAGTTTGCAATATGTAATATTTTCACTGTAGAATACAAAATAGAGATGTCAACATCGCGCAACATGACAAGATATGAAGCCTTTACCAATAAATTAGGACATTCTCCGAGGTGGCATGATCTGCAACCTTAGCAGCTGGGAAAGGCGGTGGCGCCAGCATCCACAGTGGCGCCCAATGATACGCTCTCTCCAGAGTCCTTGGCAAGTAGAAGCCCAGCGGAGCCAGGAAGAGATCATCACCCACGGTATGAGCAAGTTGAAGACGTAAAAGGACGCTCTTCTCTTCAGTTTCAGCGTGTATGTCACATCGGGGTAAGGGTCTGCGCAGCATCATTGCACTGGATAACGTTTTCTTTGCAGGCATGCCCAGGATCTCCCACTCCACATTTTCCACCAGGTCCGAGTGAGGTCAACCTCTCTAAAGCGTTCAGGATGTCCAGCTGGTTGCCGTTGTAGGTCAGGAGCCATGCGTGAACCTGCACTGCTGGGCGTCGAAGGAAGAAGAACATCCACCCTGCAGGAGCTCTTGGTGATGGCCGGGGAGTCCCAGGTGATCTGGCCATTGTGTCGGATCACCACGTTGGTGTCCATGGGGCCGGTGAAATGGTCATCAGCACTAAATTATGAAAGATATTAGAACAGCTGCAGGCGTGTACATGAGTAAGGTGGTAAAACAGGCGGGGTTTGATCAGAATATAAAGGCACAGGTAACCAAGTGAAGGAAGAGTTAACACCTACAGTATGTCAGAGTTTACTCATCCTTCTGTCTGCATTTCATATCTTTCTACCAGTAATTCCAATCATAACATGCATCTTCTGTCTGGTGTCATATAACTGCTGTATGAAATGCAGACGGAGGCCTGGACACTCCCGTGAATAATGGCATTTGGGACTGTTCAGCTTGTGCCTCTAACACTGACCAGCAGGTGCTAGCCACTCAATACCAGTCCGACCTACTTGTTATATAGGACTATATCGGGTCTCCATACATAACTACTAGGTATGCGGATGGTATCGAGTCCATCGTATTCATCTTTATTCCATTTTAAGTAGGCATCAACCCACACTTGCCGTATCCATAAATACGCTGTCAAAATTTGGTTTCTCTCATCCTGAAACAAAATTGGAAATAACAGAGAATAACTGGCAGTAATACAGAAACCTTCACTGGGAAAGATTTTCTTTAAAGTGTGTTGAAATATCTAAAAGCACTGCACTGTGATCATGTGTTGAATGTTGGCTATGAATGTGTTTTGACCTGTGCTAGGAAAGGACTAAAATAACAGTTCCAGCCAGCAGAAAAGGTTTAAAATAACAATTTAGAAAATGAGTCACCATATTTGAAACAGATACTTTTTTCTTTTTTAATTTGTTTGTGATGTTAATGAATACCGCTGTGTGGGTAAATGCACAGAATTTGGATTGTTTTACCATGTCAATGATTTGTGACAGCGTAACCTGCAGGGTCACGTTCAGAATGTTGTGTGTGTCTTCCACAGGCCTCAGTGCACTCGTGTAGTTGGCGAACAAGTCAGTCAGCAGTTTCTGAGCATATTTCCCATGAGCAGTCCTACAGGCTACAACAGAAAAGGGCATTTGAAGTCACACATTAATGCTGTGTTTATTTTTTTCATTCTGCAACACATTTAGAGTGGTCCTGCTTCATCAACTGCTGGACATTCTTATACAACAATGGATGAGGGGGAATTAGACAGAAATCTCTCATGTGATATGTGAAAGCATGACAGATGGCAGAGGATGAGAGAGTCAGGCAGATTCCCCTTCTGTGTTAAAGAGATCAGCTAAATCTGCTGTAATGTACCAGTGATTCTCTGTTCACACTGGGTGCTACAGTACGAGGAAAGATTAATCCTCGAGCAAACAACAGGAGAATCAAAATGAGTCAAAGATGGGTGTAAAAATTCTCAAAACATTCATTTTGGAACATCGGGATTCATTCATTCCTTCAGTCCCATGTACTTTCTTGTCATTATTTGACACATTTTTAAATTTGAGATCATGTCTACTTAGAGAAAAAGAAAAAAAAATCAAATTGCAACAATTTAATCTTCTTGTTTGTGGTGTCATTGATGGATTTGGGCAGATGCTAACCCTCAAGCTGTTTCACAATCACTAAAGCCTCAGATGAAGAGGAAGGTAGGATTATAGAGAGGAAATCCCTCAACGATAAATGTTCGGGTTCTGGTGAACAGCTTGAAAAGTAATTGATCACCGACCTTTATATGAAACACTGATAAATGACAGAATGTTTAAAGTGAACAGGTAAAACCAAAGTCTGGATGATGGGATTATTTCATGTAATCCATCAGAAGGAAGAATGGACAGCTTTCATTGCCTCAATTTTTAAAACCACATCCGGCAAGTAAATTAATAAAATTAAAGAAAAATAAATAAATTAAAAAAAAAACTTACGTTGGAAAACACTGAGACACAAAGTCAAGAGAAATACAACTTCAGGTGTCCATCGTTTCATTTTGCTCCAAATGTTATAGATCCAAAGAGCATTGGTGCAAATGACCAACAAACTAGTTTAAATTCGGAAAAAAAGTAAAATAACAAAATAATAATAGCAAAAAAAATAATAATCATAAAGCGCAAAAGACATTGGAGAGAGGGTCTCTGTGAAAGCAGCTGGCATGAGCCCGAGAGCTGCACAACTCACTGGCGACGAAGAGGAGGCGGAGCTGCCGCGTCAGGCTGAATTTACGCATTTGACACAGAAGGTATTTGTTGAACGCTGGTTTGATTATAGGCGAGCTATCTTCTTAAAGCACAAATAAAAATAATAAATAAAAGGGTAACAGCAGAGAGAGCTGAAACAATCCTCACAGAGAAAAGAATGCCTTCTCCCTCCCCTTCATTGTCGTTAATCATACTAAAACGTAATAAATGCACTAATTATACCGAAAAACACAATTGATTACACTGTTTTCATATGCAGCCTGACAGGAACCATCATGACGCGCATGTTTCTTTTCCGGTGCTGCCTCTTGCAGCCCCGCGTCTGCACGCTGCAGCGATGCTCCGCCTGAGCATCCTTTTCTGTTCATCGAAATTTCCCAGGATGAAATGGCTGAGTGTGACTCGCATAATTCCATGATTCTGGGATGCTCCCCAGCTTTTTGCGCAATATCGCGGCTGTACGCCATATTCCTGTTATTACTGAGCCAAACGCGCATCATTTGGAACACTGGGCGTTTAGAACCATAGATTAAATTATAGATTCTTAATTCTGTTTGATTAAGATGCTGCAGGATTTAAACATATTTAGCCATGAGAAACCGATGCTCATCAGGGTGTCATTCGCCACCTACATCCTGGGGACTCTCTTTCTGCCGCTCTTTGGATTGATCACGTGTGTCTTCGTATCTTTTGTTTTTCATTTTGAAGACTCCACCGGAACTCACTGCCAGGTAATATAGTTATATGAAATCAATATATCCTGCACAGATTTGAACCCATTTGTCTTCAGGTTCCCAACTACCTGCCCTCCATCAGCGCCTCCATCAGCCTCAGCCCCGAGTCCCACATATGGAGGTTCTGCATCGGGCTGCACTCAGCTCCCAGGTTCCTGGTGGCATTTACCTACTTCAGATTTTACAAGGCGTGTTTTGCTTCGAGATTCCCTGAGAATCCACTCAGCTGTGTGAACCTGGCCTTCTCCGTCTGTGAGAACCTCGGCCTGCTGCTACTCACATATGTGTCATCCAGCGAAACATACTGTAAATTGGTTTTCAGATTTTTTTTTTTAAGTTGTTATGGAATGCTGTAATCTTTTTGATGTTTTCTTCCTGTTTTGTGTTCTTTTGCTCTTCAGTTGTTCATAAGGAAGGCTTTGTCCTTTTCATTATCAGTTCCTTCATCTACATGCTGACGACCTGCTGTTTATGGAAGAGCATTAAAAAGTTTTCTCTGAGTCCAAAGGTGAGAAATATCAAATCAGACGCTTTAATAATCTCACAGTAATAATTTATTACTCCAATTTTGACAGGATGCCAAGTCTTACCGTTGGAAGGTGCGCTTTTTACTTCTTAATATATCCTTCTGCCTGTTAGCTGCATTATTTTACTGGAAACACAACATGTACTGTGAGTCAGGGAGTAAGTATTATATCAATAATATCTCTTGTTTTTGTGAAAGCTGCTCTTTTTTTGTTGTATTGTTCATCAGTGTCACTTCTCTTCACAGGTTATACATTTTTTGCTCTGTTCGAGTATCTTGTGGTCTTCTCCAACATGGCCTTCCACCTCACATCTGTGTGGGATTTTCAGAGCCGGGAGTTCATGGTCACTTCAGCCTATGAAGACAAAAACTTCTGACACCCAGGATCTCATAAATTAATCACTTGTGACGGCATTTATTTTATTCTGGGATGATTTCTTCAGTGTTGGTGTCAGTCCTATGGCTTAAGGTCCAGAGAAACTGCCCGAACAAGTCAGGACACACTTCGCCTCAAGCAGAAATAGAAAAGATTAAACGGCAACATGACGATCAAAGGATCTCTGGAACGTTGATCCCCTGATCTTTCAAGGATCAAAGCCCCTTCTACACTATATTACCTCTATCACTATCTCTTATTATTACTCTGTACCATAAGACTACTATCTCTTTAATCTTCTGTAACCTCAAAGTAAGGTTTCCTGCCCAACCACATTATTGTGAATAAAACCTAAAAGACCCATTGGCCCTGTCAATGCATTCGGGCCAATCCCAGATCCTGTTAACCCTAACAAATCCAGCACTCTCTCTCCAAGCACTTCAATTCTTTATCAGAGTCCATACTCAGAATATATCCCCAATGGTTCGAGTTTTACTTTGTGCAAATGCTCAGTCATTGCAAGACATTGAATTACAGTTATTAACAGTAAGTATAAAATGCTCCACCACACAAATTTTAATATCCTGTAACTTTTTTTTTTTGCCAGATTTCCAGATTTTGTATTGCAATGTTGGCTGCAGATTAATAATTTCACGCAGAATCCCAACTAAACTATCTTGTTTTGTAGCTTATTTGTTGGTGATAATTTGCATTCAATTAAATATGATTCGTCTATGTATTATTTCTTTATTTCTTTATTATACAAAACATGTATTTTGAAGTTAGAAAGGCGCCAGCCGTAATGGTTTACAATGGCCACTAGATGGCGGAGTTCAGTTAGAGATTCAAAGTGATCAACTCCATGCATTAGAGGGCGCTGTGTAGATATGAAATAAGTGATCATGTGTAGAGGAAGATCTAACCCGCTAGCAGTCCACATTCTGCGGGGTTTTTTTATGGTTCAGTCGGTCGAAGACACCTCGAAATCTTTGCCTGAGGTGGAGTTCACTTTTTTCTCACTCCAGGTGACAAGGCACTATGTGCGATGATAACACAGAGTTGAATCTACGTATCTGCTGGCTCTGATACATGACAGGTATTTTTGTCTTTTTTTTTTTTTTTTTTTACCCCAGAATTTGCAGTAACGCGACGCGGTAACGTTCAAGCCTAGCTGAAACTAGACTTGCACTTTAATATTTGCCTCGTGTGCGTTGCGGTGTATTGTTAGATAATGCCTTCTGTTACTTGTGTACAAAAAGATGTCAGCAGACATAAAACACGGAAGCGTTAGTGTGAACGCTCTGTAATCCAATTTACCCTTTGTTGGCGTGTTTCACTTCATTTCCGAGTTAGCTGAGGTGTTTAGCCAGCTAATCGGGGTCTGTCAGCATTAAAGGTATAAGACGCGGAGATAGCAGGTATTAGCTAATCTTATTATGTTTTTCCTGTAAGACACATGAGCTTGTGTGCATGCTGTAAAGAGTATCAAATCACCGCTAAACACACCTAATAAGGTTTTAAAGGCCTCCTTAGTTAAAGCCAGCTAACTAAAGTGTACCTTCATTCATTCAGAAAAGACGGTATTCAAGAATGCTTGTGTAGGCAGATAAGTCACCATGAGGAGTTTTTACGTAACATAATTAAACTCTTCCCCAACTTGGTAATATGTCATATGATCCCAAAGATTCAGTAGTTGCTTGTTGCCATAGCAAATGAAGATTAATTAGCCTTGTCAAAACCTCTTTGGTGTGTTATGGTGGTGTTAAGGTTTTTTTTGTTTTTGTTTGTGTTTTTGTCTTCCTTCCAGTACACACACCAGACATGGAGTTTAACAAATTCGTGACATTGTGGATATTTTCTTTGTGCCTTGTTGAAAAATGTTGGACTGACAGAACAAGTTTATGCAGCCCCGAAATCCAGGTTGTTGAAAATGGAGTGTCTGGTAAGTTATTGATTATTCTGATCATGTGTGAAAACAGCCACTCTTGTATTTTGTTTATTCACCTGTTGGGTTTAGCAGAGAAGCACCACTGGTTGGCAGGGAATGTATTACTGTTTGTGCCACATCTCTGTGATAGTGGCACTATATGTAGCCCTACTGAGAATAGTCCAGCTGGCTCCCCCCTCCCCAACCATCTTTTAAGACTACCTAAATCTAGAGATTACAAAAACCTAATTAAAGAAATATTTCTTTAAAAATGCTTTCAGTTCCAAAACGCGAGACCGTTTATTGACTATGACTTTGCAAAGTTTTCTTGACCTCAGGCGGTACGCTTTATACAACCATGTGGTGAACCTCGACCCACCTAGACAAGTTAACAACTGAGCATTTCTGTAACACCTTTTACTGGGATAATTTATGGTACCATTAATATTCACCTGTGAAATACCAGAAACAGAATTTTTGGCATTCCCCCACTTTGCTAGTCTATTGTTCCCCCCATTACCTCTTATTACATTGTAATGTAGTTAAATAAATCCGTGCACTCAATTTGATATTATATGGCATTTTTTGAAGAAAAAGATGGTTCTTGGTGGCATCTAAAATCAAGGAAGGATTCTATATTTCTAGACAGAAAGCTATGTACCATAGCATATTACAACATGTGCATTTTAAGGCATTGAAATATTGTCAAACCTTTAGGTTATTTTATGCTCTAATTTAAGGGATGTCTTACCAATCACATTACAATCTCACTTGTGATCTTGCATTTTGTACTCATTAGTGTTATGGTTTGGCTGGAAGATTATGTTGCCAATTACACTACAAGGCACCTGGCTTTTCTAATGTGTATTCTGACTCAAAAGTGTTAAGAGTGGGGAATAATTTGCTGTTGACGGTGGTTTTTCAAGGCGTAACAGGTAATCCTAATGCCATTTAGGACCTAGTAACTGCTCTCCTTATGAAGTGACAAAGGTATGTTCATGTACATGCAGAGTGACTTGCGTAACACGGGTTAAAAAAACCCTGGGTGACTGGTATGTAAATGTCTTATCTGGCATCTCCAGAGGTTTGCAATCCAAATGAGGAAAAAAAGGATCAGGTATGGCACATGAGAGCGTTGCAGGTGGTGGGATTTTGCCAGACTGAAGGTTTAGCATGTGCAGCAGAGGCAGCAGCTGTTTTGCAGGTTGTCCAATGTAAAATGTTGACACTCCTGTGAGCAATATTTCACATCATTCAGCACAATGTCTTGTTTGTCAAGGAATCCAGGCTGACTTGTTTCATATATGTGGTACAATTTCCAAACAACAGTACCATTGATAATATATACAGAGACAATGATTAACAGTTACTTTCAATTCCCAGAGCCAATCTTTTCATGACATGTGTTTCCACACCTGCACCAAAAATATCATTACAAGACGCAGACTGAGAGATTTTTCTCAATGGCCTTCACAATTGTTTGGAAGTTGGTTGGGTTTCTACTCATGCAGCATGCTGATTTTACACTGTGCAAATGCTCTGAAATTGTGAGTGTCTGCAGCAGTGGGCAAAGGATGTTTTGTCTTTGAGGGAGTGGTGGTTTTATCTCTGATCTGTGGCAGAAGAGTTCTGATCCCTCAGGAAGCAGAAGAAATGCAGAGAGTAGTCGACTTTCTTAGTTACGTAATCATTGGCCAAGGAAAGATACATGTCTGACATAAACTTGTGTGTCAGGTTCTGCACAATGCAGCACTGAGGTCTGAACAGTCAGAAAAATGCTGCATAGCAAAACACAAAAGTAGTCATAATAATATATAAGCTATGAAATGTAGATTGACCTAGCATTATGGCCTGTTTTTAGTCTTTGTAAAGTACCTGGTGTCTGTTAACATCTCCACATCAAGTGAAAGACCTTATATAAGTCGAATGTTGAAGAGAATGGGTTATGTCATGTGACACAGGGCATGACATTGTTGCCTTTCTAAAGTACAACAGGTAAAAATGGTTACGTTTTAGTCTGTGTAGTGGCTGTGATTTATCATTTAGTCATTCCGACTTTCAAAGTTGTGGGTTTACATCATCTCCACACAACTCTGTTTCTTTGCCAGACTTCTGCCGCATCGACGAGCTGCTATGCAAGGATGAGAATGCCATTCTCAGCTTTGAAGCCATCCGTAGTATTCACAAGCAGATGGATGATGATGCAAATGGAAATGTCGATGTGGTTGAGACAGATGGGGTGAGTAGAAGCAAAAAAACAGTCATCAACAGTGGTCTGAACACCATTTTTTTAACTGATTGCTCTCAAATATAACTCTGCACTGTTTGTGGTTAGAAAAAGACAAGATCTGTTGCTGTTTGAAATGAGGAATTGATGTATGAATTCTGATTGTTGCATCATGGACTCATCTGGAAGGAGGAGTTTCCTTCCTTATTCTTTATGTAAAAGCTTTTGAAAACTGGTGATTTTTAAGCTTTTCTCATGGTTTTATTATGAGAACATGCTCATGCATCCTGCCATGCAGCATTCCAGAAAGCCCTGAGCGTTCTGTGGTAATCCTGCCACAGGATTATTTCCTCCGTTTTGCTTGTCTTTACCATGAAGGGTTATAAAGTATCTTATCATGTCAAATATTATTACCGTGGACATTAATCTCATCAGTGTTTAATAACTATAGTGAGCTAATATATGTAGTTTGTGAAAGTATTGGAGACAGTAGATGCATTCAGGAAAAGCAGTGACATGCCTTTTATCCTCATCCGTGTGGCTCGCACATCAGGCCGTTGTGCTATGACTTGCGCCCCCCAGATGTGGAAAAGACAGAGCGCAACAAATGAAGGACAGCCGTTTAAACATTTCACATCAGCTGACTGAGGCGAGTGTGTGGAGCTTTATTTACCGGAGAGTAGCGTGACCGAGTGTGCGCGCAGGTTACAACAAACCAATCTCACATAAATGTGTCGAGTCTTTATGGAATATTTGTGTGATTTGTAATGTAATAATCACTGTATCATCTGCTTTGTTTTTCCCCCTTCAGTTGCTGATGTGACAGATTTAGTTTACATACTGAGCTCTTAACTGCGCTACACATTGTGGCCTTGGTTGGATTCAGTCTGCGGTTGGACCAACAGTTTTCCTTTTAAAGAGGATCTTGCGAACTAACGCTCAACGGCACAGCTGTCGTGGCAATTCAATCATTACTCACGCCACAAGTGTTGTGGCTCCATGTCATTAAATACGAAGTTCGTAACGATTAATAACAGTCCAGAGTAGCAGCCTGACCTCCTGTTATCGTACAAGAAAATGGTAGTTGATTTGTCTATGACCAAAAACAAAGTCTTCATCTGGCTTTAAAGCATGACAGCGAGTTATTTTATTTTGAACATATTACTGTACGTTTGATGGAGACCAGAGTTGAATATTTAGATCTAAAAGTGTCTGGTAGCAGTGCGGATGGTGGCTGCCTTATAGAGAACATTTTTTTGTTCTGTGTCCTTTACAAAACAAGCTGAAGCACAAGTCTGAGCAAATACGCTGGAGTTTTGCAAGTTGTTGCATAAAAAGCCACCCATTATTTCAGACATTCAGAAGTGGTTGTTTAATCGCAGTAGAGATATCGAACTTTAAGGGAGTCTGTGAATAAGTGACTCAAGAATTTCATGTGTTTTTTTATTTTTGAAATGTAAATCGGTGTGTAATGATTAATGATAAAAATAACTAATCGCCAAGTGTGAGGCGAAAGCACTGTGCCGCTGTAGCCCTTTAAATGCTGAAGAGCTGAATTTTTAGGTCAGTGTGTTTGAGTGTTTAATGTTCCACAATGAGTGATGCAACCACAAGAACTGCATTTTCTTCCTTTATTGGGATCATAAAACCTAAAGAGAACCTGATCTCGGTATTTGCAGGATACAACCCCCTTAATGGCGAATTAGGTTGTCCAACTGCTGTTTGGACATTTCATTTATTCTTTGATGTTCTGTCTGTTGATTAATGTAAACGTTTGGTGTCTAATGTGTCAATCTACTGTAATGTGAAAAGAAAACCTTGAAACCACTGTCTGAATAAGCAAAGAAATTTAGATCAAATTATTTGAAAGAATACATTTCTTGCTGAACACACGAGCACAATTGATTCTTGCTTTCAAATAAAAAACTTTTCGTTCTATAGTTTCTTCGAGAAGATCTAAATTACCACGATCCCAAGGCCAAGCACAACAGCTTCCATGGAGATGACCAGTTCATCAGCGTGGAGGACCTATGGAATGCATGGAAGGGCTCTGAAGGTACACCATTCAGGCATGCTGGTTATTAATTTAGTTCAACACACTGCAGCTCACATTGATTTGCTTAACATTTTAGAATTATCGTGATTAAACCGGTCCCAGTGATGCTGAGCTGCAGATTAACCACCTTTGTTGTGCATCCAACGTCTCCCATTTGACCAGTTCAGTTACACGCCTAATATTAGGTCAGCTGACCTTGTCGGGGACCAGTGCTCCCAGTTATCAGCTCTCCTCACTGACATTGTTGAGTCTGTCAACACTATAGGAATATTCACAGCTTCACTGACTGGCTCTCGCCTGCTCTTGTGTAATCTCTGAGAACGCTCTTCATGTGCTGTGTTGTGCTGGCACAGAGGCCTTTTCACAGCCTTTCCTACTGTTTTCTTGAGGGTTGTCCTGTTGCTTTGAGACAGGAAGTTGGCCTTTATTCATCCAAAAATGTTCGGGGAATCAGGAGCGTCATAGTTGGTGCTACTGAACTGCGTGTGTACGCAATTAAAACATTTACAGATTATTCAGGGGGAAAGGTTTCTATATAGTTTTAAACTTGTTACTATAGTGACATACAATTTTGATTTTCTATATTCTATATGTATTGAGAATGTAATTTTACATGATTAATTCCTTCTTTCCTTTAGTGTATAATTGGACGGTGGATGAGGTGGTAAAATGGCTCATTACTTATGTTGAACTGCCACAATATGCGGAGGCGTTTCGCAAAATGAACTTTAACGGAAGTGTTATGCCAAGGTACGAGATCCAGTAACTATGAAATAACAAAATTGGTGCAGACTCATATTTAATTTTATATCTGATCAGGTGGAATTCAACCGTATTAATGCCTATCACCTTTTCCTTCTTTTTTCTTTCGAATCAACTGTGTCTGCTCAGGCTGGCTGTGAAGAACACCACTCTTACGCTCTCTATTCTGAAGATTCTGGATCGCAGCCACGTGCAGAAGTTGCAGCTCAAGGCCTTGGACACTGTTCTGTTCGGCGCACCCCCCAGTAGGTTACTTTTCTTTTTAAAATATGTATAATTCATGTCAAAATTGACTGATTTAGACTGTCAAATCAAGCAAGAGGTGGGTTTTACAGTGTAGTCATGGCAACGATGCATGAACAACTTGTTTTTGCCTATCAAATGACTATTTCAACTATGTTAGAAAAGAGTCTAAAATTCTGAAAAAAAAAAAAAAACCTGATGAAAACAACTGTGTTATTTCCCTTTATCCCTTTATTGGTGCAGAATCCTCTGTTGAATGGGTGAGGCTGATTCACAGAAGTAGACAATAGATGTTCTGGAGTTAAGTCTCTGATGTGAAGTTGTGTTACCCATGTGTATCTCTTTCAGAGGTTTGACTACAGTGTTTTTTTTGTTAAAGAATGCAGCACACACCCCTCTGCATTGAGGCATAAACAAAAACACCAACATTTCTCTCTTCCTCATCAAGTGTCACCACTCCAGATCTGAAACTGCGGAGTCTTCAGATTCTTCCAATCCTTGACATAATCTGTCCTGGTGAGCTCAGGAACACTGAGACAAAGTCAAATTAGTATTCACTCCACTGAGAACTGTGTCATTGTCAAAACTCCAGTCAAGACATGCCTGCATGGATATAAATACTGAGGATTTACAACAAGGTGCACACCACTGGTACCATTCAGTGGCCAACCAACTAAGTCACCTGATCTTCACCCAGCAGAGCAGCTGTTCAGTGCCTGAACATAAAATTTAAAGACCCAGAAAAATGCAATTGGAGCTGCAAAGACTCGAAACTCGATATTTGATGCCCCTGTGCTCCAGATTTCAGACAGTTATTTTCAACCAAATATGAAAGGGCGTTAAATTGGAAAAGTTCATACTTGCATGCACAGGAAAATCTTTTTAACCTCCACAGAAGGCATTGCGTAGACGCCTGTGTTTGGCATGTGTCATCATAGCTGTGTTTTGTTGAAGTCACACCGAAAGGAAGTGAGTGCTGTCTGGATTTGACAGCCTCTCAAAGCCACAGCGGCCAGTCACAGTCAGGCTGAAGCCTAGCAGCAGCGTTTGAAGGCACATTTCAGCCACTAGCCATGTAATAATTAACCCAGGGACAATAGGGTTCAGTCATTTCTAGCTTAGATGTTAATTAAATGTCACTATATGCTATTATAAAGTGTTTCCTAAGACTGTATATTGTTCTTTTTTATGTTTTATTGACCGAGGTCTGTTTGTGACAGATAAGAGTTTACAAGATTAAAATCCCCTCAGAGGTTATCATCTGTAATTTGAATTAATTCTTTGATTGTTTACAAGTTTGACCCCAGGCTGTAATTTCCATTAAAAATATGTGACATAATAATTAAGAGCGATTAAACTGGAGCCGATCCCACGTACCTGATGGATATTTATTGTATTTAGCTGATCTTAGAAAGGCTGGAGGATTTACTTAAACCTGTTGTTGACACAGTAGCTGCCCCCATTAACTTTCAAAGGTCAAAGACATATTCACAGCCATCTCAAGGCATAATTTAACACAGGTTTAACTCATTTATCTATTTTTAAATAAATCTGTGTCGTAATGGCAGCTATGTTGTCTGTGGTGCAGCTACGTTGTTGTGTCAGTGAGCACTAATATTCATTTCTTGCACTGACACAGTGGTTTTACTTCATTCTGCTCTCTCTCTCTCTCTCTCCAGGAAGGAAGTCATGTTTTTCACATGTGCTCAACTTTGCAGTTCTTGCAAGATAAACTTGTCAAAATAGACAAAGTTTAGACAAAGATCTCCATTCCTGCAGTGCATATAAAACCACTAGTAGACTCTATGATCTCAAACACGGCATATGTGTCATTGCAAGCTGGCCTTGAAAAGTTTTTCTCTTTGAAAGTGAATCTAATCTAAGGCTGAACTACCGTGGCCTTTATAGTTGAATGAATGACACAGTGAAGAGCTATTCACTGAAATATATGCTGGGATTAACACCCCTTCACGTATCCCAGAATGCTACAGTCGCTGTGTTTTAATACTGACTGTGAAATCATTAGGTTGCTTTTAAGATTAAAATAGTTCATAATAAACAATAAATTGTGGAGCTTTATCCTATGACTACAACTGAAGCAGTTCTAACTAAGCATTAATCTGATGTTGGTTTGACCCATTCTAACCTGTTAACGCCAGTTTTCCCTGTGCTTTGCTCCTTCTCACAGTGAACCGTCATAACCACTTAAAAGACTTCATGCTGGTCGTCTCCATAGTCATCGGCATGGGTGGCTGCTGGTTCGCTTACATCCAGAACCGTTACTCTAAGGACCACATGAAGAAGATGATGAAGGACCTGGAGGGCCTGCAGAGAGCTGAGCAGAGTCTACATGACTTACAACAAAAGTGAGGGCTCTTTCCAACACATATTAGAATACTTTGGATGCATCTTCTTTCTTGTTAAATTGGCTCTTTAGAAGAGTTTGCATTATATAAAAAAACATCAGCCTAGCTCTTTCCCTTCAGGTCAAAGCTCATTTAGCTTGTGTGCAAGCTAAAAGAGGTTGGCAGCTAAAGTATTCAAAAAACCCTCTAAGACACGCTGATGTACTGTATTTTTCGGACTATAAGGTGCACCGGAATATAAGACGCATTAAACGGTCTTCTGTACTTGGCGCAGGTCGTTTTTTTGCTTGCTCCACTTCCGTACCATTGATTCATTAATGTTGAATTCTCTTGAGTGCGTGATAGCCTTGAATTCTGCGTGAGTGATAGCCTTGAGTTTGAAATCCGCTTCGTAAGCATATCTCTCTTAACAGGTGCCATTTTCGGGTCCTTATATACACACCATAATATTATGTTGAAGCACAGTACGTATTACTGCAATTACTCCACGACTACGGTGAATGTAATGCTCCGACAGCCCATTAAGTGGTGCGGCTTTGTAGCTTACCAAAGTCGTACTAAAACATTTTGACAGATTTTTGAGCGCCGTGTACCACATAAAATCGGTTTGAGGTCAGTAAGCACAACCAGAATGAATACATAAGGTGCACCGGATTATAAAGCGCACTGTCGATTTTTGAGAAAATTAGAGGATTTTAAGTGTGCCTTATACTCCAAAAAATATGGTAATAACTGTCAGCAACTTTATACGATTGTATAAAATTAAACAAGTAAATCAAAGTTAGTCATCAAATTAAAAATAATTGTACTATCTATACAGTTTAATAGCAATACATACATGCTGAGTTTAGTCAGGTCTGTGTTTTGAACAGCTGAAACGGCATTTAAACCAGTTTAACAACTATTTGGCCTACACCTATTGAAGGTGTTGCTTTTGGCTCCAGTTTACACTCACAAAATGAACAATTTTTTAGTGACAGCTGTGGATGTTTCTGGGTTAGTTTGTTCGAAGCATCCATTGCACTAAGACCCGAAAAAGAGACCACAGTAAGAAACTGTGAAGAGCTTGGAATTGACTTGAAAGAATGCATTCCTTGTTCGATCAACCAGAAAGGTTATTTGGAGGCTATTAAAATGTTGACTGCTGTTAAGCATTGGACACTTTGACACTTTGTTCCTCGGGCAGCAGAAACAAAGGTGATAATAATCAGAGTGTGTTACCCCCCAGCTTTTCTGGCCTACCTGAACTTTTTCCCCCCTCTTTCAGCCAAGGACAGCCTACAGCAGATAAAACAGACCCTAAAAGAGAGCACAGTTATCATTAAGAAAACAAATAAAAAATTGGGGAATGGGGGTCTAGTACATAACTATCATTTTTCATCTTCTACTAAACCTTTTTGTTTCAGTGTAGGACCTTAAATAGGTTGTAATCTGACCAAGCAAATATGAGAGAGTATCAAAAGAAGTAAGCTGTCAGGAAAAATCTATTTTGGTATGGTTAATGCCTTCAAGAATGCTCAGAATGTGCTTTTTAAACAAGGACTGACTCTTCTTATCTTTTAAAGGATTCTGAAATCATCTTCTCACGGCAGGTTTACAGAACATACAGCTGTCAGTTAATTTGCAGTCACGGTAAAGGTGATTCTTTAATGTGTAATTGTTCGGGATGTTTGCTGTCCTGAAGTCATTCACATTGACATTGAATCCGGGCTGGTGGTAAAAGAAGAACTAGCAGAGTGCTTAGAGTGGAAAGTGTTTTGCCTCAGAGGACACAGTGTTTTGTTTAGCAACCAGTCCCCAACTCGGTCCCATTCCCCGGCCAGAACACAGAGCAGTGACAGGCGCTGACACATGACCGACTGTCATTCCTGCCCTGATGCTCAGGGACATTAGCCAAGGGGAGATGAGCTGTTTGTTGAAGTGGGAGTCAACTTTATTACCAACATTACCTACACCAGGTTTCTCTTTTTAACAGCTGGCTGCTGCAGAGACGGGTATCTAAAACATGAAAAACATTTTGATTACGTTTGTTTCTCTTAGTAAAGCCGTCTTTTTTTCCCCCCCTCCACTGAATCATAGAATAATATTTGTGTAGATAAATATTATATGTGGGGATTATTTCTCTTATCGATGAATGTTTAATAATTAGTGACTTCTTGACTGATTGAAATATACTTCATACATACTGACGGTGGGTTTGTATTTAGCATTTGTTGGTCAGTGTGACCAGGTCTAGACTTGTACAGTGCAGGTTTTAAAGAGTCAGGGCAGAGGGAGTATGTCCTGTCCCTTTAGCCATTTCGTTTCTCCCTGATCTCTAAAGCCAGCTGCTCTTTTTCCATACCTTCGAGCAGATCCTGAGCTGGTATCATGTATCCGGCCCCAGCCGTGGCTTCCTTTTTAGGCGGCAGTGGGTGGAGGCATGGGCTGTATCTAGATTTCCGGAGAACCTTTCTTAACAGTGTTGTTTGAGCCAGCTCCTGCCTCACTGGTCAGGAGGTGGTGTAAAGCATGACTGATTAACATGTCGGCTCTGGTGTTAATTCAGCTACATTTAGACAGGACTGCAGTGTGCAGACACTCTGGAAGGGCCTGGAAAGGAAATGGTGACATTGTGATTAAAACACGTGATAGCTTTAGCTTTCTGTCCACACAAACTTTTATTACTAGTAGAGTAGGTAAACAGGATAAATACCACTAAGATAATACTTTAAGAGTATTCGTTTCGAATAAAGTCTGTTTAGATTCTTATTGACTTGTTTTAGAGACAGCATGTCTGTGTCCTGCCTGCCCTACAGTGTAGGTCACGCTGTAACAGCATTTGGCGTCTTCTTCCTGAGAATTCTGCCTCAGCATCTGCTGTTGAATCAAACTGAGAGTCTGGTAGAGGTCAGGGTCGAAAGCATTAGCGGTACTGCCCACCACCCACATTTTCCATTGCTAACTTTTTGGATCGCCTTTCATTTCTCTGCTGCTGCTGTTTTTTTTTTGTTGTGTTTAGCCTGACAGCTTAGCATGACAGCGCTTCTCTCTCATAGCTCAGACAAGACACTTGGTTGTGCTACTTTATACTATTATTGTTTTACCTTACAGTATCTTAAGGCATGCTCCCATTTGGACTGTAATTATTTCACTGATGCCAAGCTTCTATTCTAGAAGTACACTTTGTGTAAAAGACTGTTCTAAAAATAAACACGTGTGTTCTCCACACTACAAAAACGTTGACTGTACTGTTCAGAAGCTGCACTCTGGCAGTTGCTCTTATTCTAGTCTCTCCGCTCCTCAGGTTGTGAGCTCTAGCAGCTGACCATAGCTCGTTGGCTTCTACGTGTTAGCCATTGTTTCCTGTCATGCATAAATTATGCACATACACGAATGTCACAGGGATTCACTTCATGCGTACTCAAGTGCCAGTGGCTACTTTTGATGACGATGATGGCCTAGCTGCCAAGACTGATTCAAAAGACCTGTTGCTTTGTGTTTGTTGTTTGCAGGCTGCAAATTGCCCAGGAGGAGCACCGCACGGTTGAAGTGGAGAAGGTGAACCTCGAGCAAAAGCTGAGGGACGAAATCAACACAGCCAAGCAGGAAGCCCAGCGACTGAGGGAGCTTCGTGAGGGCACAGAGAACGAACTAAGTCGACAAAAGTATGCTGAAGAAGAGCTCGAACAGGTGATTTAAACATACATTTTGGAATAGCAGTTGAATGATTGTTGAGTGAGTCAAGATATTTCCATCATTATTCATTTGTTTGTGTGGCACCATTTGGATACCCCCTAAAGCAATAAATAACATGTAATAAATTATGAGTAATATGGGTAATAAATCAGCCACAGACGTTCCACCATGTAAGCACTGTAAGGAAACAGTCTAATGCACCACAGTTGGCACAAGCACTGAACATCCACAGTTTTAACTCTCTGGTTATAATTAATCATGTTTAATAATAATGATGCATGAGTTTGAGGAAAACTCTTGGATGACTGAGAACGCTGACGAATAATGCATTTCAACATGAGGTCTTACTGCTGTCTAAAGGCCAAAATCAGCAACTACCTCACACATTATATTGATAATTAATAGTAATCGCATTAACATGCAACATCAATATTTTCTGTTTAACATTTATATATCTGTAAGACCGATTTTATCGTTATTTCCTTGTTAAATTTATACAAGACTTTCAGTAGCAACCAGAGGAATGTAAATAATTCTCTCATAACAGAACTGCTCTTGAACAGTGTTTTTTAAACACTCCAGCATGTCAACCTGCTCATTGGTATGAACCTTTGCAGAACAGGCTTACCAATTACCATACAGTTCCTTCAGGGTGGATGCAAGCGCTGTGAGAGAGCACCAAATTTGGGAAAAACAACAAATTACATCATAATTAAATGTGAAGGGCTTGACTGAAAACAGACAGTTTGTAATGTCTTTAAATCTCTATAAGGGCAAAAGAAAATATGAGAAGGACTTCAGGCAGTGAGATTATTTACTAATGCTCACGCAAACACAAAATCTGGTACCTTCATAACTTAAATGTGTGTCATTTTTATTAATTTGTGCCCTAATGTTTGACATTTGTTGTAGGTGCGAATGGCGTTAAAGAAAGCTGAGAAGGAGCTGGAGTCACGAAGTAGCTGGTCGCCTCCTGAGTCTCTGCAGAAGTGGCTGCAGCTCACCCATGAGGTGGAAGTGCAGTATTACAACATCAAGAAGCAGAATGCTGAACGCCAGCTCCTGGTGGCTAAAGAAGGGGTGTGTGTGTGTGTGTGTGTGTGTGTGTGAAAACCTGTAGAGAAAACCATTGACTGATATTTGTGTAGTCTTTTATCTTTAGAATGTTTTTTGGGGCATCCTCCTTATAAAACAATCACAATTACAGATGAGGCCCACAGTCATTTGACTGTCATAGCAACAAGCAAATGTTTGGTGTTTCCAGGCAGAGAAGATAAAGAAAAAGAGAAACACTCTGTTTGGGACTTTCCACGTGGCTCATAGTTCTTCCTTGGATGATGTGGACCACAAAATACTGGCCGCCAAGTAAGTCAGACACAGTAATTGTAACTATAGTCTCTAATTTTGAGTCAAAGTACAAAAGCACCAGTGATATAAATAGTGGTCTAATTGTAGTTTTTGAACTAGTAGTTAGAAATGCCTCATGGCTTTTGTGTTCTAGTCTTGTTACCCAGTTACCCCTGTTTTGTTACCCCTGTTGACGGTGTATTAATAACCTCTTTGACAGACAAGCCCTTGGCGAGGTGACGGCAGCCCTACGGGAGAGGCTGAATCGCTGGCAGCAGATAGAGCTGCTCACAGGTTTCACCATCGTTAATAACCCTGGTCTGCCGTCCCTGGCCTCGTCCCTCAACCTGGACCCCACCTTCATGGGCGGCAGAGCTACACCTCAGCACTTTATCATGTCCGACGACATGGACGACATGGACGAGGATATCGTCCCTGGAACTCTGCAATGTAAGACTTCCTTCGAGTTGGTCAGCCAGTCTGTTGGGAATAGCAAACGACCCTCTAAACACACCAAGGCCCTACCAGGAAAATCCAAAAATCCACCCTCATGAGAATTTGAACCATTTATGCTCTTAAGGAAGCGTCTTTGTGACCTCTCTGGTGTTGGTAGTGTCCGTAATGACTGTGATTGATTGTCTTCATTTGTATCCTGTATTCTTGTCAATTCACATAATTGTCTTGTTCTCCATCCGATTCCAGTTCAATGCCTTTTTTTTTAATTTGGACATAATTTTTGGAGACTGATGACTTGTGTTTCCATTGGGATGTCAAGAAAAATATATTTTTTAAAGAGAACACGTTCTTGTGCTGACCTGTTTGTAGTGGTTGTGTCCGTAAATGTGCTGCAAACATTTCCATGCTTCGGAGCCAGTTTTATAGGTAAATGCATCTCATCAAAAACAAACTAACACCATTCTTATGACCATAATCCTCTGCAGCCATGTTTTTAGAGATTCTGTATTTGACCTGTTATTCATGGCAAATCTTGACTCATGTTAAGTTCAGGTTTGACTCATTGAAGGCTGCTTCAGTCCCTTTCCGGCTGCAATAGTGAGTAATCCTCGTAACATTAATTGCACTCCCCATCTCACTTTCTCTCTCCCCTACCTCCCACACCACCTCTCTGGTATTTGGCTTTCCACTGCTGCCTCACTGCAGATGGCACCCGGCTGATGGAGCAGCGAGCCAGTGACCTGTGGTCCCTCGGTTCTGACTGTCAGCCTGTGCGGAAATATCCTGGTTGGCCATTTATCATTGCCCTAGTTCTGCCCTCAGTTTGACCTCCCCGTGTTTCCCTTTTACTCAAGGCTCCATAGAGCTAAAATATCAGCGTGCTGCAGATTAACACAGCTAAAAACCGAAACTACATTCATTAGAAAATCCTCGTAGCAGCTTGCCTGACACATTTCCTTCCCTTCATCACCACCCACTGCTTTTTTCCAGTTATTTTTTTTTAAACTTTCACTTTTACTGGGCAGGTTATTGATTACTCAATCTCATATGTTGTGAAGGAATCATTGTCCTTTTGTGTGATTACATATTTTTCCTTTTACAGAAAGATAAAAGTTGTTGGGATTTGTCTCAATGTGAAATTGGCTTAAATTTAACTGTTAAACTCCCAAATGAATCCCACCACTTGATTATCTTTCTTCCAGCCCCCCGATTGGTGTCCTCATGTCACGAATGGTTGTTGATGACGTTATTCCTCTGTGTCCACAGCTCCTAGTATGATGTCTCTGCGCCAACGCCACATTGACCCTCAGCTGGCCATCGGCTCCCAGAGGTTGGTAGAGAGCTCCCTGCTGGCTGAGCAGCAGGGTGAGGGGACCCTGCACCCGCCCAGGTCCAGGGCTGCCTTCAGGCCAACGCGTAGCCAGTCGTTTGGGCACCTCGACTGTCTTCCCCTGCCTCCTCTTTCCTCAGCTGTATCTCATCCCTCCATCATCTGTTCCTCCAGCCCCAACCCTCCACCTGTCTCCCATTTGTCGTACTCTTCCTCCTGCTTGCCCAGCTCTGTGGGTGGCGCTCTAGGCCCTCATTCTTCACATATGCATCATCTTTCTTTCCAGCCTATGGATCCCATTCCTGATTTTTCCTTGTCAGATGTCTCCCACCTCTCACACAGCGACAGTCTTGGGTACCCATTTTCTTTTCAGTTTCTTACACATCACGTGTGCAGTGTGTTGGCACCCATTTCGTATCACTGTTTTTTTTTTTTTTTAAGTCGTCATACATCTTTTTTTTTTTTTCACCATTTTGTTTGGATTTTATAGTACTACAGCTGATGAAGCTCCTGTCCACAAATACAGATATTTAGCCCAAAAAATGCCTTGGATTAGAGGAGAAATCCTTCCTGCTTTGGCTTTCTGATGTGCTCTGCCTGCTCAACTAACAGCATGAGCTCTTGTGTTTTTGTGCAGATAAACGTTCGCATGCAAGACTTGAGCTTATATCTGCTGTTTTAATGGTAAGTTGTCTATTTTGACTTTTGTTTTGGTCGTGTTTCCACTACAGGGATCTAAACCGATCCGATTCCGATTCTTCGCTGTCACTCTCTCAAGTCGGCGACCGACTGTCCACCTACAGCTCCAAAGGCCACCTGATCAAGCCCACCTCTTTGGTGCACGGCTTTCCCGGGCGCGGTGAAGATACCATGTCGCTGCACAGTCAGACCCCCAACGGAGGGAACCGTATTCATGAGTCCAGTCCCATGGAGCTGATGGACGACAGCCCCATCCTCATGAAGAACATGCAGAGTCTGCAGAAGTCACCCAGCCTGGGAGAGATAAACAGCCTGACGGAATCTTCGCGCTCAGTCAGCCTCAATTCCACTGAACCGGACACACCGTCGCCTACGGGAGGAGGGCATCCGGGAGGGAAGGGCAGCCGCATCCCGCAGCTGTCATACAAGAAGAGCCCCTTGGAGGAGGACAGCGGGTCTACGGGGGATGACACGGATTCCACTGCCAGCCGCAAGAAACACACCTTCAAGATCTTCAAGAAACAGAAGAAATAATATCTCAGAACTGCAGGCTGTCCCAGCTCCTTGACTTTACTGCTCCTGCCTGCGTGGGGAAGAAAAGAGAGGTTTCTGTAAAATGGCAGGACAAGTCGTTCACAGTGCACCTTTTTGTAGGTACACAATCTGAGGAACTGGATTTTTGGGAGCAACTTTCCTTTTGGTTTCATCTGCTTATAAGGTCAGCCATGAATGTGGGAAAAGGGTTAGATTGTACATTTGGACTGTAAAGTATTATTTATTCTGCAGGAAATTGTGCCCATCTCCGAGAGACATGTCTCCCTGTAGTTTACTTTTCTTTATTGTTCTACAAGATAGCGTTTTGCATGTCTTCACTTTCATTTGACTGTTACCTGAATGCTCTTAGTGTCTGCTCGGTTCCTGTTGTTAACCTTCTCTGACAACATTCTGATTCTTTAATCCCCACCCAACCACCCATCCTACAAGTCCAAAGCGAATGCTCATGTTCATTTTTCACTCAGTATATTGACTTCTGGCTCCATTTGTAAGCAGTTTTACAAATTTGACAAAGTAAATGATGAGTAGGACTAGAAGTAATGGACTGTTTCAATTTGGCAGTGGAATATTTTGGTTTATGTTTTGCATACTTTGTTTTCAGAGGCCAAAAAAAATCAACTAAATCACATGGCTTTATTTAGCATATTAAGAAATTGACAAATCATGAATTTAAAAAGTTACCAAATATTAAACTTTGTTTATTTGATAATTGATAATGATCTAACTTTCAAAACATGTTTACATGCATGTCAAAAACAAATGCACAAACTCTATTATTTAAGATCATACTCTGACGTCAGATCTTAAAATGCCTCCACCGATGGTGGATTTGATAGATGAGGTACATGTGGCGTTTAATTTAAATTTGGCTCCCAATGTCCCAGATCTTGTTTGTGTTTTAACGGTTAGTTAGCGGTGAATAGAAGGAACATTTTCTCGGTGTTCAATGGGTAAGGGCTATTGTTCCGCAGCAGAGTCAGCTGTCTATATAAGGCAAAAATATTCTCATTATAACCCCTGAAGCAGAAGATTCATCATATCAAAGTGCCAATTTCCTGCTTCTGCCAGAGGCCTTTGTATTTGTAGCATATCTGATTTTTGGAGCCCCTTTTTCCAGAGGACACAAATCCCAGATTTCTGCAGTGTAAACACAGAATGTCCAAAGATGTAGATCCACTAACAGAACCTTCAGTATGTTTACAGGTGCATCTCACCCTCTGGTTACCATGACAAAGTACAATGTCCCGTTTTTCTTTTCTATGTATTTTGGAAGCTTCCTGTGAGCTGCAATCTATGCATCGGTAGTTGTAGGCGATTCAAATTGTGGGTACACAAATTTCAGGCGGTGAACAACCAAAAAAGTGCTTCAAAAGACATTCGGCTTCTCCAGCCTCAAGTTTTTACAGGTGGTCTGGATCACTAAGAAATGTTTAATGTAGAACACAAGTTTTAATACTTGTTTTAATTGTCATTTGTACTTCTTTTGCACGACACAGTTGTAAATGGACTATGCCACCTGAGCGTGCGTGTGCATGAGCATGTACAACGCCGCGTGTCCATATAATGCACTGTAATGTTGATGCATGTCAGCTCTCTGATGAAACCTACATTGGGTTAATTCTTTACTCCTGGCCTTTTTTTCTTCCTTATTACTTTATTTTGGGCTTCTGATCTGAACACATACAGTATATTTGTACGGAGAAAGTGATACTTTTGCATCTTCTGTGATGGTCTAAACTTTTATGGCACTTCTGCATGATAGCAATAAATTATTTTGAATGAAATATGTGCTGATTTGACAGGTTTTACTGCATGTTGGATGACACTTTCTGCCATCTATTAAATTAAAAGTAGAAACATTATTTAAAAAAACTGCTCCTGCTCAGAACAGTCTCACAACAGGTGCAGTATTGGTTTGTGTTGTGAAATAACCAGTTTATAAAGCCCCACCCTAACAGACATGTGTGCTGTCGCTGGGTGGAGTCTGCAGGCCTTTAAATATTTACCTGCAGCAACATGAGGTGAAACAGGATGATGTCCGGGTCACAAGGCATCTTCCTTCCAGTCTGAACATCTTTATTATGGAGATATCAGTGAGAACTCTTTCTTTCTTGCATTTCCTGAGCGTGCAGGTAGGAACATGCTTCTGTTCTTCACTGACAGGGGTTCTTCATGCATGTAGTGAGCGTGTAAGTGCTCTACCTCTCTGCAGGTGGTTTGGAGTCTGGACCAGGTGATGCTCCTGAACCCACCAGAGCAACCCGTGCCTGATCATCTTTTAAAAATACTGTTCTCTTGTGACAAGCCTGCTTCAGTACAGCTGGACTGTGTGGTGACCTTCAACACCGGCATCACCGCCACCTACACCTTAAAACGACAGTGGTGTCTCCCCGGTGACCCTAAAATACAGACTTTGGAGCTGAAACTTCCTGATTGGTTGGTGTATCGAGCTGATGGGATTGTTCCAGCCTCTGAGGACGTGCTCAGTTGCATCCTGCTGGCATCGGTCAGACACGGTGGATTGAAGAAGTCTGTCGCTGCTCAAGGTGTGGCGAGTTTACAGCTTCGGCCTTATTTTGATCGGCCTGTCAAAGAGCATCAGCTGTGCTTTTCCTGGAGCGCCCGAATGCTTCTGTTAACTCAACGGTTTTTGATTAAACTTTGCCCTTTGGAGAGAGGTAAGGGCAGAGAAGTGTGTACACATGAGACCTGAAACCAGAGATCCTTTAAGCAGCGCTGTGAAAAGAATCAAAAATTAACAGTTTAAAAAAACTGCCTTAAATCCCAGAAACGGTGCATTTGCTGTCTTCAATATATGCTTCAACTGGAGAAAGCTTTGGAATCACAAAGACGCTGGAGCCCTACACCAGCTGGTACCTGGAGCACACGCGTGTAAAAGCCATCACGTTTCCATGGTAAAACCAACCAGACATTCTGGAACCATTTTTGATTTATTCATTTAACTGGTATAAAACTACTAAAGATCAATATGTGTGTTGAAGGTGCATGTTCTCCATATGGTTATTAGTGACCAGACACTGCCAGAATCAGTTGTGTGGAATTTTTCACCATATAGATTCAGAGAACAACTATGCCACACCATCACTCTTCCTCAAAGCTTCAGGTGGGCTGATGGTTCAAATTCCAGCTACTCTTGAGATCAAAAGGTCATACAGGATTTACCCCATGTGTGCAGGTCAGTTACACATCCAGATGAAAGGGGAATATGGAGAGTCTGCATTTATCTCAGCCTTCCAGGTTCCTTTAAGCCAGTGGTGCCAGATCAGTGTAATGATAGAGGGTGCAACGGTAAGTGGGCACAAGTTCACACGAGGTCTGGCATACTTGCAGGTTGTAAATAAAGCGGTCATTGTCACGCTGTCTCAGGCAACTGTCTCCATGTTGTGCGTGGATGAGGAGCAGAGGACTTTTCATTCTATGGCGCACACGTAAGTAAAAAACAATGTAATCACGTCAGCATTAGGGATGTTAATACATTTTAAGGGATTTGCGCCTTATAGGTTTGACCATGTTGTGCTGGATGACACAGAGGGATACTTTGTCATTGGTGGAGGGAAATATATACAAGGCGTGGAAGGTTATTTTGGACCGTTGGTTTACTACCGCAACAGAATCGCCCCTCACAATATGGTACTGTACTTCACTTACACGTTATTTCTTCATATTATTTAATATGTGACTTAAACTTGTTGATTGTAGTATATCTTCATACTCTTTTCATGTGCAGTCTGAAGCTGTGATTCCAGATGTGATTATGAGAGTGAACCTGACAGGATGGCTGCAGACCTGTCAAACATTTCAGCGGGAGATGACTGTGAAAATCAGTGGCTATTCTCTCACGGCCGAATACGAGGCTGGTAGTAAGTCCAAACGACCACTAAATGGTGCTAAAGTTACAGCATCGGCCCTCTGCAGGGCTGTTACTGGAGGTACATTAAAACCTCGTCATTCTAACGTTTTCAGACACTTGTGTGGATGTTTTCCGTGAGTGGTTGGTGAAAGACAGGCAGACATTAAACTCTCAGTGCGGTGTTTGGGAGGAAACTGCACCTCGGAGAAAACAAGCTACAAAACTGGCCAAGTTTTTGGCCCATAAACATGGTAAAACAAGATCTCTGTTGAGCAAAAAAAAAAATTTGGAATTCCAAATTTGGAATCTGAACATAATTTCATAAATAAATAGAAATATTTTTCACTGATTATCCTTTGTTTGACTTTGTGATTTGCAGGTAGACGGATCAGCCTGCCAGCTGTGGGGAGGGCATTGTACTCCTTATCCTGCCAGAAGCTGGAGGAAGCAGGCACTATCGCTACCATCAGCAGAACATTACCGCTGCTGCTACAAGCTGGCTGTTTAGGTGAAACCAGAGCTCTGTACATGTCATCAGTGCTCTACAGCACAGAACTGGGGGTCAGGAAACAGCCACAGAAGGTACAGCATATACGTCCATGTCAACTACAGTAAAACTGTAGGGAACATTTCTCAGTGTTTTCTTTTTTCTCTTCTCTGGTGTCATTGTGTGTGACTTAGGTTTGGCTTCTGGCCCTGCTGGCAGCCCAGAGAAATGATCGATTAGCACTCCTGCAACTTGGACACATGCACCACCAAGGTGTCCACGGCCTTCCTGTGGATCCAGACCTGGCATACGCATATTATGCGAATATTGCTCAACAGACAACTTTAGATCGTCACAATCCCAACTCAGATCAGGTAATGTATTTATGAACGTGATGTGCATGTGTTTAACTCAGTACTGTTGCTACTTTTTTTTCTTCTTTTCAAGACATTTGTTGAGGCCATTTACCTCAATGATGATGAGACTCTGAACCAGCAGACCAATGAGAAGCATCATATCTTCCAGTGGCTCAAACTGCAGGCGCGGCAGGGTGCGGCTGAAGCCGAGGTACCCAGAAACACGAGCAGAGGACAGATGAGAAGGGACGTAAAGTTAACTTGAAAAAATGGAAAGCATATCACAAAAATTCCTATATTGCAGCAAGCGCTTGCCCGCATGCTGTTCTGGGGCCAGCAGGGGGTGACTCAAAACATCCGGAAAGCCGTCAGACACTATGAAAGAGGAGCCGTCCAACTGGAGGACCCGGTGTCCATGTATGACTACGGCATTGTCCTCCTGCAGGTACACACTCAACTCACCTCACTGGAATGGTTCTCATTCCCTGCTGCAGTGATTCACGTTCAAGCCCTCTAATTCACTGTTCTGTAGGGACAAGGAGTTGAAAAAGACATCCCAAAAGCTGTCAAGTTTCTGGAAAAAGCAATGGATCAGGTTTCAGATGGCACACCTTAATCAGTCCTTGATTAATGAACTGCTCTTCTCGAACTTTCCTTTTGTTTCTTCTTCTCCTCCTGCAGGGTTTTGTTCCCGCCATCAACGCGCTGGCCTGGTACTACGAGCAGTTCAAGCAGGACTACAGGCGTGCGGTGGAGCTGTGGGAGCGGGCTGACCTCCTCCTGTGCCCAGATGCCGCTATGAATCTGGGCATCATGCACTCGCAGGGTCTGTATCCGGGAAAAGCTGCCGACCAGGTACGATCACCCGCTCGCTGATGAGCTGTCAGGTGTCCTCCAGGAGCCTGCAAGGAAATAATTTGTCTCTGTGACAGTTTATGGCCTACAAGTATTACATGAAGGCCGCAGAGAGGGGGCACATCAGGGGAGCGATCAGCCTGGCTGAGGTGTGGACCACGGGCATAGCTGGACTTGTCATCAGACGCCCGGCGGACGCTGTTTTGTAAGTCATTTTAAAAAATATTCACATGTATCTTCCTCACATCACGGATAAAACACGTCTTCTTTTACCTGCAGATGGGTGAAGTGGGCAGCAGAGCACAACGGTTACCTCGGCAGCCACCTGCGGAAAGCGTTGAACTCATATCTTGAGCGCGACATGTAATTTACATCTCATTTTACCCATCATGCTACTGTGTTTTCGCCATTTAACCCATCGGTGGCTCGACAGGTTCACGTCGCTGTTATATTACACCATGGCTGCTGAGTCGGGGTACGCAGCCGCCCAGTTCAACGTGGCCTACCTGTGCGAACAACACGCGGTGAGTCGACCCTGCAGCCGCAACCTAGCACCGCCGTTGCCCTTTAACTCCCAGGAGCTTCATTTGTGTGTCCTGCCTGTCCAGCAAGGACTCCTGGATCACGACTCTGCATCCAGCTGCATGTGGAGATATTACAACCTCACAATCCAGAGTCAACACCCTGACACTTATGGTAAAAAAAAAAGTATCCTTTGAGATCTGTGAATATTTGCAACTGAATTCTGTTCTCTTCTGTCTCCAGCCCTGATCCGCATGGGTGACCTCCTGCATGTGGGTCACAAAGACCCTTTTACTGCTGCAGAGATGTACATGAAGGCAGCACTCAGGGACGATCCACAGGTCTGCGACACAGTTGTTTCCTTGCATCTGTGTGTGTGTGTGTGTGTGTGTGTGTGAATGAATCATCTTGTTCTTCCTCAGGGGTGGTACAGCCTTGGCCTCCTCGTCGAAGAGGGCTTCAGGCTGCCGTTGTCAATCCTGGTTGAACTTGGCCTCACCGAGCTGTATCTGGCAGACAGCAGTTTGCTCCTGAGCACTTTGTACTCGAGGTGTGTTCCAGGTTGTGTTCCACATGCAGCTGTGAGTGCCCTATTTTCAACACATAAATGTCAGATAAAAAACCCCTCATTTGCTCTGACAGATGCAGGGACTCTGAAAATACAGATTCCTACTTGCCCTGCAGCCTCGCCCTCTTCAGCGTGCACCTTCAGTCTTTCCAAAAGGAATATGGTGCTGCCATGAAGGTCAGTGTGCGAATGCAGTATACAGCAGCCAATCAGCGGGAAGATCGATACGACGTCAGCTTGTTGTGTTTGTCTTTTTATCCCCCACAGTTCTCTGCTGTTGTCACTGTGGTTGCAGTTTTATGCAGCTTTGGTGCCATCAGGCGACCTGTGCTATCCCTTCGTTAACTGCAGAACTGAGTGTAAAACAAATATTTTTGCTTGTTTTCATTGTGAATATATTTGATAGACTTTAGAGGACGCACAGCCTTTCAGTGTGATCTTCTGAAATGTATTTTATGTCAATTCTATTACATGATTCCCCTATAGACCCATGTTTATCTTTTTTTTTTCTTTACCCAATGTGATAGAATGAGCAGGAAAAATGGAGGTTTCCAAGATGGCTGCCAGCACCCTTCACTGTGCTGGATCCTCTTTCCAATCCTCTAGAAATCATCAGAAAATAGCAACATCCACTAAATATTCTCTCATTTCTTCAAGTATAAAAAACATTTTCTTCAATTTCATGGAACATTTGCTATATTTTGGGATTAATGACATTGTGAAGGGACCTGGGAGCACAGGAAGTGACAGAAGGTGGATTTTGTGGCCTTAATGGAGGAGTTGTGTGAACTGGTGTCGAGGACAAGAGTCAGCAGATGGATCACAGCCAGCAAATGACCTGAACAGCTGGATAAATCGATAAACAAGGTAAGGATGGGCCAATGTAGGAGCTGTAGAAGAAGAACATTTGTTGCTCAATAAGGAAATATAGCGATTCAAGACAGGTGAGTCTTGATTGTACTTTAAGCTTCATTTCCTATAGACACAAGGCCGGCGTGCCCTCTGCTGTCAGAGCACACCACTGGCTCCCATCCCTGCCTGTGACGGCCTTTATTAATAGCTTGCAGGTAGCTAACAAGTGACAGGGACACACACACACAGCACATGCGCCAAACTCCAAAGGTGGTTGGGGGGCAGCTCCAAGGTTAATGCGGAAGAAGTGAGTGTGTGTTTGGCCTCAGCTTTGGCGAAATGTGTGAGACGTCAGCAGATGGTTTGTGCCAGATGAGGACGTTAGAGATGCCCTCAGAATCCATTATGATGATTCAGCAAATGTCTTGCTAAAAACACAAACTCCTGGTTAGGATGAGATTTTCTGCCATCAACTCTCTGGTCTGAAAAAGTAAATTAGTAACTTTTTCTCTATATATTCTCATTGGTATCTGCATTTTACTAAACAGAAGCATAAAATTGCATTAACCGGCGTCGTTGATGGTCCTCGTCGTGTGATGTGCGCGTCGCATTAAGCTGTCACGCAACTTTCCAGCATTGTGTTTATGGCCAGTGCGCCAGCGGCGGATCTTTGAGTAAACAATCAACGTGAATGATGGCCGTGTAATTTGTGCACAAATCTGGCGACAGCGCCGGACGACTGTAATGTGCCAAAAGACGGCTGTGCTTTATCAGCAGCGGTGAAAGGCTGTCAGCACCGTCCACGTTTCTTATGGATGGAGATTGAATCTGCGAGCAACAGAGTGACCTGGCAATCAAGACAAGCGTAGGTTTGAGTTCAGTGCAGGAAAGTACAGTCTGATAGTGCAGGCTGATTCGATTAGAGTGCAGTAAACACAACACCAAGGCATTTTCTATCCAAATAACAACATGTCGTCATTTTTTTCATCTTAACCGCACTATTAATACAAAGTCTTGTCAAATATTTCCAGTTATTCTTGCAGCAGTTAGTGACATTTCGCCCTCTGTAAACATCCATTCTGAGTCAGGATGTGGCGCCAGTTTTACAGTCCTGTTTTATCCGCTAGATGGCAGTGATGCTGTGCTTCAAACTCCTGGTGGAGCGTCTTTTAAGACATGGATTTAAATAATTCAGTACACAGTTTAGAGAAGGATTTAATTGATATGTGATCTAATCAGGGCTTTGTTTTGTATATAAATCTGGGTCACACTTCAGCTTTGGAGTTTTTTTTATCCTAAATAATAATTTTAGTGAAATTATGTTGATTTAACGCTGCAACAAAATATTTCCAAGATTTACTCTTGTTTGGAGGAGAAGGGTGTTTTTATGTCCTCCGCAGAGGCACCTCTCTCCATTTTTAATGGGAGTGGGGAGAAAAACCCATTTAAGATTCATTAGCTTAAACCTGTTATTGCAGTCCTCTTTGAAAAAAAATTAATAAAAAAATAAAATCAGCAGGGTATATTGTCATTACACTGCCATGTAAAATAATCTGTCATGCTTGGATTACTTTGATCAACTTTCTGAGCAAATACATCACAATAGTGTTTTTTTTTTCCACATTTAAACTGACTGACGACAAACAAAGACTTTACACATTTATGGCTTTCATCAAATTCCCTTTGAATGGCCGATATACAGTAAGACATGCATGTCATTAAGTGTTATAGGGCCATAAAAGCCATTACACACCCCAGCACATGCATCAAAAAGGACAGAACAGATAATCTGTCACATTTACAGCCTCTGACTCTTCATACAACAAGGAGCATTAAGTCTCTCTCCTGCCTGACTGCTGATTGTCATCATTTAAGGTTCGCCACGGTGGTTTAAAATGCATTTTTCTTATTCTCCCAAGTAATAGGATTTATTTCACAAGGAAAAACCAACAGATTCAGAGCAAAGTTTCCATTAGCATCATTATCTGACACTCTGGAGCCCACAATACTACTAGCGTGGTGGGAGAAATTAGTGTAAAGAGCTCAGAATATGAATTACAGCTGCAATCTCACTGACAACAAAGGTTCCTACATACCCACAAGGCAGTAAAACACTTGTTTAATTTGAAGCTTGAGAGATTAACAAAAGTCACTATGATGGTGTGTGCTCGTGTGAGGTGACCTGTCCTGAGTGTCCAACAGAGCCCATTGCCGTCTATACTTCCCCCTTTGCTAATGTTCGTTTCCTGGAGAGGGGCCCGAGAGGCCGTTCTGTCATCACCGGCCTGCAGACTCTGATTGGATGCAGGCACCTTGCTGCACACTCTTGGAGTGACAATCATTAAAAGTGTTTTTTTTTTTTTTTTTTTTTTTTTTTTTAATATTTGTAATGAGGGCCTATGCTTCCGCTGGGCAATGCTAACTGTGCAGGTGAGGCTTTTTCCCCTGTTGCTCGCCGTTGTGTTTGTAGATGCAGCTGTGCTGATGGAGCGGGGAGAGTGTCCTTGAGGTGTTTGTCCTCTGAGCACAATGATGTTGTGCTGAAGGGGGCGTGGCCGAGTCGCAGGGCTTGCGCTCTGGCTGCAGCTTTGACGCTGTTCTTCAAAGTGACATCTGAGGGAGGAGCCTTCCGCCGAATGTGTGGCAGACCCATCAAGTGTTGTAGACTGCCCAGATTAATGGGGCAGATAGCTCATTATGCAGGGCTGTACATCATGTCTAACTGCCTGCTGCTCTCCCTGCCTTCCAATGAGCCTCCCTCCTATACATGAATGTGATTCTGTGAGGGAAAACTAAGATTTGAACTGTCTCTGGGGTAGGAAGGCTTTGGATGTGTGCAGCATCATCTGGTTTTGCAGTTCAGTCTAAAACTCCAGCTTTGCTGCTTGGAACAGTCATAACACACCATCCATCTTGTGGATATACAAGGAAATACAAGGTTTTATAAGTTCTTCTAGTCAAATTGTTTTTTTGACAAATAGAAAAAACAAATCAGCCTTTGAAATTCAAGGTTTGTTTCAATTCGATTCAAGGTCTTATTTCTGCTCCTGTCCTGTTAATTTTCTGTCTCGTCTGCTCAGCTGCTGTAAATCACCTCTCTGTTGTATCCTCTGATGTGAAGGTGGCCTCCGGTGGTCTCTGATGTAATCAATGATTACAGCAGATGAGAGTAAAGTGACAGTGGCTGGCAGATGCCATGCATTCAAATTATACTTCTATTTTCACAAATTGCACTTCAAAGTGCAAATCATTTGATTGGAACTGCTACCATAGAATCATTTCTCTGTGTTGGAGTACCCAACCTGCAGCCTAACGCAGCCTGAGGAATGGATTCTTCTTCCCAGAACATTACTGGATGTGTCGCCTTGCATCGGAGGACAGATGTGGAAATATGCAAGCAGTAAATAAATATAGTATATCTGGATATAGAGACCCGATTAATCTGATCAGCAGTGAACAATCTCTCACTGCTTTACTCTGTTAATCAGAGTTCCACCTTTTTGTGCATTTATTGTCGTAGAGATAAATATCAGAACACGTTTCATTCAATTAGATGAGCTAAAACTATTGAATATTCAGCTTTTTTGACTCAGAAATGCTGCCCTTTTGTTAAATCAATGTTAAATAGATCCAGTATTTGCTGCAAGTCTATCATTTCTTGAATATGTGTGAGTCGCTGGTTTTAGTTCACCACTAGGGGGCGCTTGTACACCTGTCATCTCCTTTTGCTACTTTTGGTCCTCCATCATGCATCTGCATTCAGGTTTTGATACGTTTCCTTTCACTTCTCTCCTTAAAAGGTCGCACGCCTGTACATTTACGCTGTCTCCGTTTGTTTTTCCCCATTAGACACGACTGTTTATGCTGCTCAAAAGCCAATGATTCATTGGCTCAGTGTAAATGTAGCTTCTCTTGAACAAGACCAATGACAGCAGTTAAATTAAGTTCATTACATCCCCTCCTTTATCTTTACTCCTGTCTCTTTGTTTTGCATTCCCTCACTTCCTGCCCTGTCTTTGCATTGCCAGCCAAACAGCCCCCCCCACCCTGCAGTTCGGTCCCCAGAGGTGAAGAGCAGACTCCTATAATTACCCAAGTGTCTGTGAAATGAATCATTGGGTGGCTGATTGAGCTGCTTGATGGGAAACATCCATCCTGAGTGGTACAACTGAGTGTGCTCAGGCTTCTCCCTCATTTCTCTGCTGATGCCCGGGGCTGGCACGCACATGTTCACCGCCACCGCTGAGAAAGCAAGGCTGTGGTCTGCAGCCTGTGTGTGCTGTGGCAGACATCATGTCACAGAGACATGTGCTCATCAAAAACACCAGTGCAGAAATGGGCGGGACTCAGAAACATGATGATGCAACAATCATCAAAACTACAAGCTGTGCACGAGTCACTTCAACCAGCTGCCAATTATATAGGTACAAATATCATGGCGTTGGAAGCAATAATTGATTACTAAAGTGATACATTTTCCTTGAAAGTCATCTACTGGCACTTGTTGGTGCGATTTTGCGGCCTCTAGCGGTGACAGCACGAAATGCAACTGACCCCCCCCCCCCCCCAAAAGTGTGAAGCGATGAACACAGTGTGCATATTCAAGTCTGTTCATACTGGCTACAGTTAACTGGAGCATTACAGCACCTGCATCAGTTCTACAGGTATCTTACTCACTACCTTGCTCATGCTATTTTGGTGCTGGATGTATTTTGACAGTTTTTTACAAAATGGCACAAACACTAAGAAGAAAAGAAAGTGTTTGAAGAAGATGTGTTTAAGGTTCCACTTTTCATTTATTGGAATGCTTCACTGAGGGTTGGACATACCGCATGCTGTCTTCAAGAGCACCCTTCCAATGCTTAATCTGTGACTTTTACTGCAGGCAAAAGTCCTCTGGAGAAACTTTTTTGAGAAGCCGTGTCTAGACCAGCTTCAGTCGTATTTGTGCTCAGCAGTTTAGCCCCGACTAAACTCTCAGAGCTTTGGTTTTCCTCTCTCAGAACTCAGCACGCCGGCTGCTTTGATGCCGACTTGTGTGCTCACAGAAATGAAGGGAGAGATGAGGAACAAATGGCCTGTGACAACGGTCCCCTGTCTCCCCGGCTGCTTTCAGACACGGGAGTTGATACTGGAGAGAGGGTGACCACAGTGGTGAGGCGTGGGAGGGGTGGGGGGGAGTGAGGCTGCATAAGTGTGATTGTTTAATCAGACTTTATTTCATGGTCTGCCAAGCCAAATAAAAAGAGGGTAAGGGGATTCAAAGGAAAATAGCTTGACATTTTTGCCAAGAACTCATTGTCACAAATTCTCATTGGCTCGTGTGATTCTGTGTAGTTGCTGATAGTGATGTTTGAGGAGTGTGCACTTCTGTTCCAATGCACACACACACACACACACACAAAACACGTGCGATTGAATAGTTTTTCCCAGCTTTACATTTATTCAGAGAAGTTTAATTATTAGCATGTCTAATGAGAAAGAGATGTACAATTAATTAGCTTAAGGTTAAACTCTAAATAAGTCCTGTGCTTCTGGGAGTTGGTTTTTACCACATCATATCATTTTATACCTGTATTTAAATGAAATTTATGTATATCATTTGTTTAGGGTGCAGAAGGATGACTGCAGTATGTTCCCAGAAGTCTGTTCCCAGAACTACACAGGAGCCCCATTACTAGAGCTCCATTTTGTGGTTAAAACAATTTGAGATTGTCGATGATCATTCTGGCCAATCTCAGGTTGGAGAGTAAAGATTTTTCACTTCCTGCATCAGACTGCGTTAGCACTGATGCTAATGACTCACAGCTTAGGCTAGCTTTAGCGCGCATTAGCTCCCTGACATGCCTTGTTTGAAACAACCTTATTTTTCTCTCCTGCCGTCTTGCAGCGGTGCAGAGCCATACCAATGGTGTCATGCTTTAGAGCTCCTAATGTGCAGGAATGGGGTCCAGACTACATTTCAGTCACATCTTCTACCAGCGTGACTTGTCCAGTTCAGTCGAGGATCCAGCGTTCCCCGGGCCTTGTCTCCACACGTTTCTACCCGTCTTGAAAAATAGTCGGTGCAGCGTTCTGTGACATCTGTTTGCTGTTGCCGGGTACACTCGAGTAATCCAGTGCATGCGGAGCGGGATTCTGACAACTGCAGTGGCTCCCAGCAGTGTGAGAGGGATTATGACTGTAGCTGCAGCTGATACACCTGACTGTCGTCGGAGCCGCGCCTCCACCCACGCACCCTCACCACACAGTGTCAACCAGCCATCACATCAGGTTAAAAGAGGATTAAACACTCAAAAGTCCTTCTCGTAACCTTCCCTTTACCACGTTTTGTCATTTATGGCCTCCTTTCACCATTTCACACAACCTGCAGGCTGCAGTGAACAGAGCTTCCTTCTAAAACATGAAAAGTAAAGCTAGTGATGGAGAACGTTGTCCTCTGCTTCTGTTTGAATAATCTGTGCTTTTGTCGTCCGGCATACACAATATTTGTACCCTCATGGCATCCAACATATTACATTTTTCATATGGATTTCGCTCATAAACAAACACAAGATATTACTTATTGTTTTTTGTCCTCAATTTAATGCAGTATTTCTTTTCATAAGTGCTTTTGAGGCCTGATAAGGTGGGCGATATGTGCAATACAGCCGCCAGTTCCATCACCCTACTAGCTGGCGGCTACGTTGATAACAGCAGTTTGAAGGGTGACAGTGTAAGAGCATCGGTGCAGCTTTATTGAAATCTCAGTCTGAAAAAAAATGCACAAATATTAACAAAGGGTGTCATGTATTCTATAGAATTCATAACTTGTGCCCCCAATAACAACCCAGGGTCACAGGTTTATGCATTTGTCTGAGGGCTGTGTTGTAATTAGCGCCCTCCGCCACCCTTGATAAAGAGGCTGGTCGAGCTGCAACCACAAAGGCATTATTCTCTTGACAGTCTGACAGTTTACTCATTCACTCATCCCCTTCTAGATCATTTGCATATGCTGTGATTCAGGAAAAGGAAAATCTGAAGCGAAGCGAGAAATAAAAGTGGAATTGTGTTTAATATGCATGCTGGCTACCACGGAACCATTTTTTAAGGCTTTTTAATTTGGACTGAAACCATAGTCCTGCACCCGGAATTCACACAGTCCAATTTACTTATTTTTATTAATTCTGACCGTTAAATCAATGGCAAAAGGCCCTGGAACCGCTTTATCACCTCCTTCAGACTTTGAGCCTAAGCATATTTTTGCCAAACCTTGAACATGTCTGCTCCTAACTTCGTATAACAGGCCCAGATCTTTGGTGGTGCAGATAACAGGACACATCAGGCAGATCATGGATGCAGCTATTAAAAGATCAGTGGAGATATTTTTACAGCAAGCGGCAGTGTCTCTTCCTGCCATTCTGCAGGGAGACTGTCATATTAAAACCTGCGAAGGCAAAACAAAAAAAAGGCCTGATTTGCATCACAAACCCACTTTGATGTGTTTCAGCTTGCTCCTTCTACTCCCCTTCAGCTCTAGCGACTAAAAAGCTCATCCAAATCCAAGTTCGCTGAGTCCTAAATGTGCAGCCGATTCTTTCTGAATGGGATTCTGGATATTCTGGTCCTCTCGTCCAACGGGGACCAGTTTGAATTGTTTGCAGTGAAGCCACAATTTAATGTTGTTTCAAAAAACAAAAAAAAAAAAAAAAACTGATTGATGGATCCGTCCAAAATTTTGCACACTAGCATCACCTGCTGCACATCTATCTGCCAGATGGCCGATTTAGCAAAGCAAATTTGCTGAGAGTGGCAGGAAAAAGCGGGAACGTGGTGATGTCTCCGGTTGGTCGGTTTTCGCTCGCTGTTGTCGCTGCGCCTTCTCCTTCACATGTAAGGTTTAATTATTTACATCTCCTGACGTGCAAGGCATCAGCCTGGTGATCAGGTGACTTGCTTCACTTCCCTGCTGCTGCTCTGAAACGATTTACTGTAAATGCAGTCCTCACTTTTAGCCAGGGAACCTTAACGCTGCCTAAAGACTCAGACAATAATCCATGTTTATTGCTCAGTAATTGCCCAATTACCTACTTTCCTGAAAAACATCATTCTATTTGCATTCTTTATTTCAAGTTATTTAATGTCAACATCCTCCTCTTCCTCCTTTCTAGCCCCTGATGAGTTGTATTTATCCTAGTTTAGCTTAGCTGCAAGTTTATAGGTCACATGGGTCTGTCATGCTGCAGCGTCTTCACCAACAAGTGAAAGAGAAGCAAAGGTGTGGCTGCTGGACACTCATGATGCAGAATAAACGGAAATGGACCCAACCATGTGATTTGCACTACGGTCCTCTTTGCTTGATGGCAGCATGAAGCTTTTGGGCTCTTTCAATCGGCTGTTTGTGCCGCTGAGGTGAAGAAACGCGCCGATGACATTTTCACAATAACCCGAATGGACGTCTCAAGCAGACGAGGGTCCTTTCACCTTGAGAGCGACGGGCTTCGTGTTAGTGAGCACGCTGGACCGTGAACTGTTGATTACGGCTCCTCTTCTGCAGCCTCACTCAAGCTGAGGCTGATTGTACGTCTCCAATTGTTTGGAACGTCAAGCACCGCCAGCTGAGACGCTGGGTGGGACACAGGATTTCGTACACCAGAGGTAGTGTAAGGAGTCAAATTCAGGTTCACCACATTTCTAATCCGAACAACTCTGAGATGGAGCATTTAAAATTGAATTCCTGTATATTTCAATAATCAGCCTTCCAAATGTCAAACAGCCCTTTTAATCTGCAGCTCACTTAATTGGAATTGCCCTCCGGTTTAAAGCGGACCTCATAGTCAAAAATGATTCACCGTGGAGTCGTCTGCGCCTTTCGAACATTAGCACGCGTGAGCCGATAATCGTCCTCGTGTCCTCGGTTGTTGTTGTGCTTTGGTCATTAGAGCCACTCGGCGTGGAGCCGTGGACGCAGCTGCATGCCTGTGACTGTACGCGGGGATCCTCTTGTCCTTTCCCCTGTTTGACATAGAAGCTCTGCTGGTGCCAGATGAGTTCTTGCTGACAGCTGGATGTAGGCCGGTCAATCCTCACGGGTTCACCTGTCAGCCTTGCTTTCTGTTCGCCTTCCAAAGCAGTGCTGACACTTCCTCCGTCCCTCTCCTGCGCTCCTCCGCTGTCACTCTTTGGACTTTTTCCTTCTCGATTACTTATAGGCCTCCGTCACCAGCCACAGTCAGCTGCCGGGGCGCTAATATGTCAATCACGCATCCAGGCTAGTCTGCTGTCAGGGCTGGAGCTGCTGTTAATGCATGAAAAATTCATCATTATTCATCAAATTTCTGTTCTCTGAGGTTCCACCTTCAGGTTTTCAGGGAAAACAATGCAAAGATGCCACAGTGCCAAGTAAATAAATGTAAAATACTTATATTCACGGTGCTGTTAGCATTAGCGTGCCTTAATTATTCATTACAAACAGATTTGTAATCTCTTGTGTAAAAGCATGCCACATCAGCTGCACCTGCCTATAAATCAAGGTGGGATGTAAAATAAAACTGCATCTGGTAATAAAAGATTAATGTCTGAGCAAACACACACTTTCCTATAAATCTGAATCAGCAGCATTGGCCAAATTGATCCGCTGCTGTTTACTCTGGACACACATCTGCCCAGAGGACAAACAAACGCCGATTAACAAATCCGCCATCTTTATCTTCTTCAAACATCCTCTCAAGCGCAACAGAAGGCCAGATTTGATCTTGGTCAAGTCGGCAGCTGCGCTGAATTTGACAACACGGATTTCGAACACGCAATCAGATTTGAAACTGAAATGGGGGAAAAAAAAAAACAAAACACGGTGACAGCGCAAAAGAAACCTCCTGAAAATACGACGAGCTTGCCAAATAAAATGTTCCACCTCTCTCTTCCACATCTGCTGTAGCAGGAGTTGTCGGCCCGTCTTCGATCCGCGAGCTTGTCGTTGTTAATGCTAATGGCGCCGAGGCCGTAAAGGTGATGGCTAGCCCAAGTGGACTTCTGTCCTGTATAAAACCCCGTCTAGAGACGGGTCGGAGGGAGATTTAGTGATAAGTGAAGCGGTCTTTTAAATGATTGAGTGCTGGAAATGTGGAGACTCGTCTCCACGCCCATCCATTTGGACGGCAGTGTGGGAGAGGTGTGCACTGATGTCCTGTCCATTTAGAAGACTGACAGCACAATCAAAGTGTCTTAATCACATCTGGTTGCCTTGTTAATCAAAGGAAGTACTATTGTTCAAAGTTATGCTTCTGTCTGTCCATGTGCCAGTAGATTTCCATTAATAATTTGGCTAACCTTCAGGGAAAGTTATTTCTGCTTCATATCCGTATCTTCTCCCCATCTTCTGGCTTCCAAATGTCAGATATTTACAAAATTTAGTTTTATCTGACTTCACGTCAGTTTTATTCCCACATATAGTTCACAGTCCCTGTAGAAGGTCATGATTTTGCCCGTGTGACTGTAGAAATGCGAAGAATCCCCACAAATTTTGCACAGTTTATCTAATTTGTCAACACACGACAACTTTATGTCCAGAATATTCATGTTCAGCCTGGTTGAGGTCAAGCTGGAGATGGATTTCTACTTCTGGCGACCTTCAGGCCGAGCTCGTAAAATCTGACAGTCTGACTGGTGGCATCAAGGCAACATTTGGAATGAGTCCTGAGGTGGCCTGGCTGACCGCCTGTCAGGCGTTTTCATAGTCAAGCAGATTTATGGTCCAGCCCCCAGAGCAGCTCCTCCACTTCATATTCAGAGTCCTCAGCATTAGGGGCCACCATGTTGGCCCTCAGACCTCGTATAAGGTCACTAGTTTGACCCCTGCGGTCCTTCCTAACGGCTTCTGGAGTTTATTTTTCAGGGATGATCCTTGGGTTACAGGACGGCGTCAGCTATGAGGGTTCCGCTGGTAGAAATGAAAGAAATTCCCCCTTTGGCAGAAGGGATCAGATCTCAGCCTGACGAGCCCACGTTTGAGCGTGGGCTGTGAACTTGTTTACCTGAGCAAACCGACAAAACATTCCATAGAAAGGAAGATCCCCAGAGGTCAGAGGTGACTGCATCATCTCAGCTCAGTGTGTGATGTAACACCAGCTGGAGACAAACTTGTAGTAGTGAGACGCAAGATCGTTTGCCCAAGTCTGGATTTGTCAGACAGACATTTCCTTGAGTGTGAGGGAGAAGCCTTTAAATTGACCACCTGCATGTGTGAATAATGAGGAGTAAACGGCTCCATTTGCTCCCCAAATGAATAGCGATTCCATTTCCTAGATGGGAGCAAATTGTGCTAAAGATCATTACATGGAGGGGAAAAAAAAGTCCCATTTGTGATGTTGTTTCTGCATTGCAGTTGCTCTGATTTGTCTGTGCGGCTTTGCAGAAGTGACAGAAGTGAAAAGATCGGCTGGCTGTTCTCTGACCGGGCCGGCAGCTGCATCAAAGCCCGGCTGGGCTCCCGACTACCTGGAAATGTCTGGAGGATGATGTGTGGTAATTGATGCCGATGATATGAGATAATGGCTGTGCGTAGCTTTCAAACTACTAATGCTCTGGTCTGAGATCTCATTTTGGAAAAGCCTTTTTAGGTCTCAGACATTCTGAGTCTTCCTCAAGATTCAAGCGCATATAAACAATTTATTTGCTGATAAAAACACGTTGGAGCCAGTTTGAGTCAGCGTAGTTACCAAGGTCATTGGATCGCTCTGCCGTTGTCATGACACCAAGCCTGGGTATTTGGTTCTTCTGTGATGATAATACAGTTTAATTTATTGACTGTAAAATGAATTTAGTCGGTGTGACTCTAAAATGAAGACCAGGCAGAGGTGAGGGTTCACTTAAAGTTCTCTCTTGCAGTGGAATCACGTTGCTGCAGCCGGAAAGTCAGTAAATCTACCCGTCCGCTCAGACAGATTTGAGATTTTGTGGTTAGAGTTTATTTTTCATTTTCTACAACTAGGTTCTGCACAAACCCATGTGCATCCACAGAGAGTCTTTGTGGATGCACAAAAGTATGTGAGTCTCTGTGCAAAAGTATGTCTTTTAGAAGGACAGTTGGTGCAGAATCCATCAGTGATGCTGAGAAAAGGCCAAATGCTAAGCTAGCCACCGGTTTGGATGCGTTGCGGTGAAACAGGGATGAGATGCCACCCAGATAATAAAGCATCACTGTCTCACTAAATCGCTTGTTTCAGGAGTCTTTCTCAACACTTCACTGTGCTTCCTCGCATTGACGTAACATGTTGACAGTAATTTGTGGCTGTTTTGTGGGCACAAACTGAACCGGGACACTCTAAATATGGCGGTTTTCAATTTAGTCTCAATTATTCTGCTGTGCTGGAGCCTTCCTGGAAAATTAGTCAAACGCGTCGCAGGCAACTGTGTAGCTGTGACCAGATTGGTAGATGTGACCAGATTGGGAACATCGTGCTTGTTTATGAAAACAACAAGTGTGTGCGTCACGTATCGACGCGAGAAGGCTTTTCCCTGTTCTCCCAGACCCTTGCGTGCACGATTCTCAATCCCAACATTCAGAACGTGCATCTGAATGCTTCCACTTCTTCGGTGTTAACGTACGCTTGGGTGTGTCTAGGAAACAGGCGGAAGTTGTAGGCTGGAGCTGCAGAAAGGTCACAAAAGCGTGATGCCGATTTCCTGTTTGCAGTGCTCTATTAGACAAAATGTCCATCTGCCAATACATTCAGATGCACTGTGGAGGTTATTAATGTGCCCTTGGCAAAAAATAAATAAAATAAAATAAAAGCTCTGCGGCTGAGCGTCTCCATAAATCCTGGCACAGGCAGGTTTATTACAGGTTGTAAATAGAAGCTCCTGCTGTATTTTATAACAGCCATCACTAGCTCATTCTTAATCCTATCACCTATCTGGTCTGTGCACGTTCTGTGTTTATGTGTGCGTGTGTTGGGGCGCTATGAGCTGCATTCTATTTGTTCCTAATCTGATGCCATGTTTGCGTGCCTCTGGGTTCAGTTGGTGATTTCGGTTCAAGAACACGAGCTGTGTAGGCTAACACTTTATTTAACCTCACATGGTCACAAACTCTTCTTTTGTCTTACTGACCGACGGGGTACGATTGGTTGTCGTAAATTCCTATGTAGTTTTCTTACATACGTGCAACATAATTCATATATTTTCAACCACTGTTGAAGACCTCTGTCGCTGAAGCTGCATGGCTCAGCTTATGAAAGCAACATTTGACCGCCGTTCTCGTTCCACCGGTTGTGGTGCATTATTGCTCGAATGTTAATCATTACCCAGAGATTAGCATAACGGGAGACATAATCATATGACGGATGCACGACCCTCATTTCCAGAGACACAAACAGCCGAATCTATTCCATTACAGACTTCCAGAGCACGGCCCAGTTCTGCGCGGGGACACTTCCGGGTGGAGGGAATGGGGATGGATGGTTGGATTAGGAATGCTGGGAGCGTGTAGATTATCCAGTATCTGGGCAGGCAGATGCGCAGAGGAGAAAACGACTACACAAAGAGCCAGATCTCCATCAGGGGATCAATTCATGGTGCTCGCTCAGTCACTTTCTGTGAAAAAGCAAATTTCATGGTGTGTTTTCAAGAGGCCAGCGTCGCAGAGACATCAAGAGGAGCTTTTCTCTCTGCCTCTCTCTCTCTCTCTCTCTACTTCGTTTCCTTGCCACAGACGTACAAACGGATGTACCACTCACACGGGCACGGCGGCTGTTAAGACATACAAATATACAGGCGCAGTAACCTATATTTGCTGAGTGTGGTGAATGCCTACGTGTAAATTTTTTAAGAGGTTTAGCCAGTAAGAGCTGGAAGGAGCGTCGCTGTTGGCGGAGTTTCTCAGCCTGGGGCCCCACTGCTACTCTCCCCCACTTCGCCCAGGCAAGCTTCGTTCTTATCGCCGTTCTGCACCCCGTCACTGCACAAGCTGGCTCCTCTGCTGCTTGACCACATTTATCCGAGGGGCTGTTGTCTGGGGGTGATAAGCCGTCAGACTTGTCCGCGTGGATGCAGGGGTTCCCGCTTACCCACCACTTCCCTCCACTGCACTTGACTTTCCTCTTTGCACAATAGCAGCGCCCGTTTTGAGGACAACACTCAGGAGGATGTTTGACTGCAAATCCTCTTGACTTGATAACACACACCTCTTGCCACGCTTCCGGATGTTTTTAGGAGTTGGAAAGTGTTTTTAAATGATTTGAGTGAACTGGTTTTCCATCAAAGGTAGCAACGATCAAAGTCTGTCTTTTTGGGACATCTTGTTAACATGTTATTAATTGGCAGCGTAAAACAAAAATCCTATTTTAGATCGGCCTCGTTTAGTAAACATAAAACAGTCTAAGGTCTTTGATTGTATCGCTCGCCGCGGGAGTCTGAAATTCACCTCTCGGTGTGTGTGTGTGTGTTGTAAGCGAACGCCACACACTAGCACAACAGTAATTATAGCAGCAAATGTTGTTTTCAAGGTTTCCGGCTTTCCATTTATTTGGTTGGTGCGAGCCTCTTCCTGTTAGATGCTCTGTGGATTCTCTACTTGCTCTCTTCTCACCGCCTCTATCCGCGCCGTTCGTCACCCATCCTTGTTGGCGTGGCTTTGCTCTCGAGGACCGGCTATCGAGAATCTCTTAATATGGGGGTGAACAATCTGTTGCTGTTGACCTGAAACTTCAGGCTCCAGGTGGAAAATGGTGGACACTTGCAGAGCAACATGATATCGCTGTATTAGCAGTTTTGCCTCGTGCATTTGCTTTGTAATTGTATAAATAAAAAAAAAAAAAGAAGAGGGCTGTTGCACCTCAGATCTGTGTACTTTACTTAGCGTGTGATAGCCTGGAGAGAAGTAAACACCATCCAAATGTAGCATCGCCAACAGATATTTCTAAAGCATGAAGCAGGAAAGTTCGATTAAGATTTCCAGTGACAGTGCTCGTCAGCGGGAAATGTGAGATAGCTTGAGGAAATGTGAGAACAGTGCTGGGCGAGGCAGGTAGGAAACGAGTGATTATGTGGAATTGCACTCTATAAAAAATGTGGGCTTGGCCAAGGGTTTCTTTGAAATCTGTAATTGGGGTGTAAAAATAATGTTGCGCAGGAATATCTTTCAGCTCTCCCAGCTGGTGAAGCAGCTATTTTCTGATGCTGGAGGCAGAAAGACTTCAGAGCTGCATGTGAAGTGATAATAATAATATTATTATTTGACAGTCACGGTTGTTTCGCTTGCTTATGATGTAAACGTTTCATAATCTACTGCTGTAAGGAAGATTATGTTGTCATGGCGGCTATCTATAGCATAGTGATGACAGTTTTCAATTGTAGAACATTAAATCTGATAATCGGTGTTGATTAATAAAATAAATCTGCATTTTTCCAACCATTTCATGAAATCCAAAATTTGTCTCTCTTCTGTTTGGGAGCCAAATACACCAAGGGAACTACAGGGAACCTAAAAGGTGGAGACGGGCACACTTTATTCTGTTGACTGATCAGCAGACTCTTTAGTCCCTGCAACAACAACAAGGCAACTAATCATAACTGGCTAGCTGTTCTTCATTATGCAGTGTGACACTAACATCAGCGTGTCATATAATCTGTATCTTAACCACCGACGATATCCCTCTAATACACTGTCAGGGGCTAAAGCTTATTTTGCCCAATAAACACAGGAGTGATGGCCAAAAAAACCAGCCAACAGTCCAACAAACTGCATATGTTTTGGACGTGCAGCCTGTTGATCCAGCTCTAACTCCCCCATTCATGTGTCTGTCTCTCTACTTCAGTACTGAAAATAGCCCCTTCTTCTCACAAAAGCAAAGTCATCTTGGTGCATCACGACGATAAAATGCACGATAAAGAGCTGATGTGGAGCGTTTAAACAAATATGACCTTGCTATTGCCGGCAGCCTTTACCTCTACCCACAACCCATCAATCCCTCCATGATATCAGGTAGCCTCCCTCCGATATCAGCCCTGAAGTGTGTCTTCGGCAACTGGACTGTGCTTACACCTCTTGTCTCCTTTGCAATATGGAGCTCCTTGAGCGGGAGGCAGAGTGTAAGGGAATGAATTCCCTTTGAAACCCGAAGTGAGGGTGGAAATAATTCAGCAGCGGCTCCACAGCAGCATCAGCATCAACAGGGGTGGCAGCAGCAAGCGTGAGAGGGAGAGAGGGAGAGACAACAGAAGGGGGAGAGTTCTCTGCGTGTGTGTGAGTGTGTATGAGTGTGAGTGAGTTTCTATGCACTGCGCTGAGCGTCGCTGAGCTGTGCCGTCGCGTGGCAAGCTCGTGCGCTGCTGCTCGGTTCCTGTGCGCTCCGGTAAGGCAGAGCTTCCAGAGGTGGTGGAGGGGGGGAAGAGATGTGGCTTCACCCGGAGCTCCTGCGGCAGTGAAACCAACCAGGACCCAGCCGGGGCTTCCGCACAGCAGCATGGTGGGATCAGAGACCCCACGGCTGACAGCAGCGTGACTGATAATGACAGCCCACGCGTGGGTTACCATGCGCCGCAGCCGCACCGCTCTCGCAGGGAACACGGTCATGTGAAATCGACTTGGCCGCCAGCAACTCTTGGACATGTTTTCCAGGGCAAAGTCTGGATACCTTTCTGTCTTTGAACTAGTTTTATTTCTCTCGGTGCTGTCGGGTTGTCCCACGCTCACCAGTCAGGCGAGGAGTAAAGGCAGATGGAACAAGGGGGGTAAGTGATGATGGGCAGCCATGACTAATGCTTGTCAGTTCTGATTTGGGAGGTCATGCTGGAGCTACTGTCTGTTATCAAAAATTGATATTTTCAGGTGATCGTCTGCCAAATCCTCATTTTCCGCCTCCAGATTTGGAAGTTTTGCTACAGCTACATGAGGTTCAGCCTCTGACGTGTTTATTGTCACTACTGGGGTGTACATAAAAGAAGCGAACTTCTAACTTTTCACCTGTACTCTTCAAATTCCAGTGAGACACACCAGACAGATTGTAGTTTTCGAGGTTTTCGTCACACTTTCACCATGCTCTTGCTGAGCCGTGGAGTAAAACCAACCTTTCTCTGTCTTGCTGAATGTAATCACAATTATTTGTGCGCCCTGGAACGTTGGCTTGTGAATACGTGCCACCAGTGTCTCAGAGCCTGTGTTCGCTTTAAGGACTTAGATCACCAGACTTGAGGAGAGGTGTTAATAATTCATCTTAGCCCCTCCGTGGGAGCGGACTTCTCGCCTCTCTTGTAACATTTAATCCCCTTTGTCGGATTAAAGGAACCTCTAATCTTGGTGCTGGTGCTCAGTGAGAAGGTTGAGAGATGCTCTTCGCAGGGTGTTGGCATTGTTTGGATGCTGGAGGCTCATGCATAGCGGGACGTGCCTCTTCAAAGAAGCAGTGTCACCAGTGTGATCCATTTAATGATTCCTTGCCACTTTGATTTTCTCCTTTTCATTTTTTTTTTGGTCTTATGCTGTGTTACCCCCTGTCTTAGAAGCTTGCACATCTCTCTTTCACACGCACATTTGATGGATTCCAAACACTTCCACTTCCTCTACAGAAATCTTCACTGTGAGGAAGTTCTAACTTAACAAGAAAGCTCACTTTCATTTTGCTGCATTATGGATTTTTCTTTTTCTTTGATGTGTATATCTCATCTTGCTTTAATCAGTCCAAATGTGCACATCTGCAGTTTCCTGCGCATTCGCATCTTTTTAATCTCCAGTTTTTGCTGTCAGTGTGACGACAAAACATGGCGGAAGGGCAGATCCTGGGAAAAACAGCGATACGAAAGTTTAATTCTTACAGAGCTTCCAGAGACGGCCTGCGTGCTTGGCTCAAATTGTATTGTTGAAGTGGTGAATATAATGTTTTCATTTGGTGTGTTTAGTTCAAATAAAAATGTTGGTAAATATGCTGATCCAGGGCGAGCTATGAGACTCAGTCAGAGCAGGTTTAAACCTTGTCTTTGCAATAGCAGGAAGCCGGTCATTTGACCTCAACAATGACCTTGAAGGGCCCAGGGTTGCTGCAAGCCCAATTTAGTTTCAAAAACAGAATTAAAGTTTCATAAGCAGTCCCTTTTTTACTGGGAGCCAGTCTGAAATATGTCTCTGACAGACTGACAACAGCATGACAACAGTCACATCCTGTTATAAAAGCAAGGAGTAGGTGTTGGAAGATGAAGAAGATAAGATCTCCTTTATCCCCTCCTACAGTACACACTTCAAGCTCCTGCCTTGCCTTTAGCCCAAGGCTGGTCTACTCCAGCAGAAAGGTTGATTGTCTCATCGAATTAGTCTTTTCTAAAATGTGTATTTGTGCAACCAGTGAGGCAGCACAAAAAACTCACCACTGAGACTGATTATAAAACTGTGGAGCACTGCGAGTTGATAGGCTTAATCAATTGTTCTGTTTCCTCTGGCAAAGGCTGAAAAGTAGCAGATGTTTCTTTGTGGTATGTATGAAAGTCCCATACTCTGCTGTGCTCAGTTATAAAATGAGGCACCGTATTCTTAGATTGAATAATAACGTTTGGACGGAATGTAAAATGTATCACTTTCAGGGGGATGATGTTGCGTTCACAGTCTGAACTGTCAGCTTTTTGTAGCTAAGCTAACTAGCTTTGCATCCACCGACAGATGCAGGCAACGATACACTGCTAACAGGGGCTGTGGTTTATCAGGAGGAGCACAGGTGGGATCAGGTTTCATTATTCACACAAAAAGCCTGGAGGACAGCTGACAGCTGTAGGAAAAAAACATGTTGAGCTATAAAATAATTAGTAAACTGAAAAATTAATAACATGTATGTATATGAGTGATGAGTACACCAAAGGTAGGTAGCCATAGTGTGTTCTAAAGAATAACTCCTGACAAAAGCTCTGCTAAAAAAAAAAGAGACTATTGGTCTCCATGGTGCTCTGTGACTCACACTCATTTCTGATATTAAATATGATCATCTGGATTTAGAGACTAAGACTTAGGTCACATTTCATTAACCCACAGTGCTAGCATGGCAGGGAGGCACTCTGGGACCTCCTTCCAGAATCTTTCAGACAATTTTACAGATTTTGTTCTCTATGTATTTAAAATTCATCGCCAACCTGTCCTGAAGGTTGTATGACAGTAGTATGTTAGCATGACTGCTGCAACAGCTACCAGGCCCTCGAAAAGAGAAATAAATAGGAAAAGTGACCAGACTCCTCCTGCGTGTCAGACCCTTTGAGAAGAGAGTGAGCGCAAATTAAATTTATAGTTGGAAAAGAGGAAGGCAGGAATTAATATCCCCACTCCCTGTTCACGCAGTAATTGTGTTGCCCACTACAGAGCAACAGTCCAAATTGCTTACTTCATCACTGCATCGGCACATACTCCATTACTTTGCAATTAGCAAGCGCTAATCGAGACTTCTTGGACCGCAAAGTACAATAAGCCAGCCATTTACACAGCACTTAAAATGTTCTTTAACACCCTTAACTTCATGACCTTTATTGAGATAGCTTGAATTGTATTGAATTCTGCATGTCTAACGTTTTCTGTATTTACATCGTCGGCGCGATTTAACACAGTGCTTGTTGTCTAGATGGTGGCTGTTGTAACAGACACAGAATAATTCTTTAATTTGTTGGCATTGTAGAATCAGAATGACTTCAGCGTATCAAAATTATCAAAATTATTTATTTTTATATTCAATTCACACTGTAGTTCCTGGAGCAGTCAGTTTTGTATGGCTTTATGCCCTCACCCCCCCCCACCCCAATGCCCCGGCTCTTCCAGAAAGGCAGATGTAGCTGTAGGGACAGAGAGATTACGCAAAATAATGGGAGCCTAATTAGGAACAGCCTGAATTAAAAATTAAATCACTGTCATTACTTCCAGTTAATATGTTTTGACTTGTATCTCCAGGCAGGAAACACAGGGGCGGCTGTCATAAACAAGTTGGGGCAGGGTGGGTGTGAGGGAGGGGCTCCTGCTCTGTCTGTTCCTGTAACCTTTTGCTGACATACAGCGACTCAGATCAGTGACATCGGTGAGAATCCGCTTTCCCTATGTCTAGGAAACAGGAATCGAAGGGCCCGGATTGCCAATTCTGCCAAACTCTTGATGAGACAAAATGTTTACAAGGCGGCAGATGCATTTATAATTGAGCTGACTTTGCTTCCCCATAATTATTTTATCATCTCGGAAAGGGAAAAAAATGGTTGTAAGAAGTAGCCTGCTGCTCCTCATCCAGCCGAATTTGATTATTGTGCTGCTGCAAGTTGAGAAAAATCGGTTTCTCCGATTTAATTGACTTTTTTTTTTTTTTTTTTTTATTTTTATTTTTTTCTTTTTTGCATCAGAGAATGCTTTAAGTGCGGACGTCATATCTTCGGACTGGAAAGTTTGTGTGCATGATGCTAATTTGGCTAATGTGGATTTGTTAGTTCAATACAGTTCCGATAATGCAACAAACATACTATCAACAGGAACAGCTGTTTTACATCATCCAGGCCATCTGTATGACCCAAATATGGTACATTCCGACGCTCATGGAGGGGAGGAGGCACAATATCTATACTGTCTTTACACTGTCTCTTACTGACACACTGAAACCGGCGTGTCACATGACCCCTTCGCCCTGTCATCCCCTGACTTGAGTCAAGTTGCAGCTCGGTAGAAGCACGTGCACGTGTGTAATCACGTATGCATGGGTGCTTCACGTAGTTTGCCTCGCTCTGGTTTTCCTCTCGGTGCCTGACAGAATGATGGCAGCAGCTCGTAGTGATTATAAAAATTTAAAAAATGTCTTTTATATTAAAAGAAAGTTTCATTTTGGTGTTTGAAAGGATAGAATGTGACGGCAGTCATCTGCAGCAGGCCGGGAAAGTTTGACGCAATATCAATGTATAAATATGTATATAGCCATGCTATTGTAAATGATTTGACTTTAGAATCTCTAGTGACCAGAATGCTCGTGGCATGTGATTAGAATCAGTCCTGGTGTTGGCAGGAGGAAGATAATGTCTTATTCACAGCCAGAAATCCACTAGAATCACAAGTAGAACTATAACTAAGCCTTTTTCTTTTTGAAAAAAAAAGAAAAAAAAGAAAAAGCTTTTCTGTAACTCCATCTTCCTTACTCTAACTTGCTTTCCTTTCCACATACCTCCTTACCTCCCTCTGCTCCCACCAATAAAACTTTAAAGAGATAAGAAGCTTTTTTCTATTTCAGGGTCACCATTAGCCTGAATAATGCATTGACAAGAGAGGAGCGGTTTGAGTTCTGCAGAGGATAGAAGCATAACCTTCAATTAAATTATACATCATTATCACAGCTGGCAGGCCTGCTGCGACGGTACCCTCTCCATCCTCGTCTAAATGCTCCATGTTACTGTCTTGTCCAATATTGTGTCTCGGGCAACAACCTATTCCTGCGCCAGCGCTGGGCTTCAGGCCGCCTCTGTTGGAGGTGCATATTTAAAAAAAAAAAAAAAAAATGTTTTCCCAACTCATCAAGGGAAGGGTTGAATCATTTATCCATTTTCACCGGATGGTAAACAGTTCAACTCTGTTATTTTGGGATGGAGTTGTCGTTAAAAGGACCAGCTAGCAGGATGCTGCAGACACAGAACTGTCATAATAAAGTGAAGTAAAAGCTGGAGTCGAGAATGATATTCTCAAGTGTGTTATTACCTGCCCTGTATTAGTGCTGCATTATTAACACTGTCCTTAGACCGCTGCTTAATTAACCCCAAAGACCTTAATTTACTGACGAATAATGCATAACAATGGATTAACTTCCTGCTCTCATTACCGGGATTGATTGATTAAAATCGCCGCCGTTATCGGTCACGTTTAAATATGGACGTATTATCAGCCATTACTGAGTTACCAGCAGCAGTTAAATACAGCAGCATCGGGGTCCGGCTTCCTCAAGTGTTCCTGCTGTAGGAGCAGAAATAGGCGGCGGTACCTCACTGCAGCATGCAAGGCAAACAAGACTGTGGGAATTACACAGCAATCCTCGTGACGCCGCGGTTTCATCAGATGATGTTTGGACACCAAAGCAATGGGGCGAAAAAAAGGAAAGATACTTTCAAATCTAAGCTATAAAAGAACCATTTGGTGCTGAGAGACAGAGAGTTCTTTTATTCCCCACGCTGCCCGAAGCCTGAATGTGAGGCTGGTGCATGACAGCATCTCTGTGTGGCCTAAAACCAACTTTAGGACTGTGGAAAATTGACTTCAGACCCAAAGTTTCAACAAGTCGGATCCCTAAAAGTATGTTTTCTTCCAAAGGAAACTCCATTCCAGCCCATGTGATGGACCCCGAACACCTGAGAGCAATGCTAATGTCACAGCAAAAAGGGCTTGTGGCCGTCTGTAGAGATAGCTGCATGTAGGAACTTGTTTTCGTGTTGTGGTTAATTGCTTTCAGCGGCGTCCCTGCTCGCATTACTCAGAGCGACAGAAAGGTGAATTTATCAGAGTCACAGAATCCACTCTGGTTGGGGACATCAGCATCTCTTATTAACAACAAATGTTTGCCATTTTTCAACCTAATGTGTCTGTCTTCCTCTTAGCTGACGTGTGTTTGAGAGGACAACAATTTGGCGCACACATGCGGGTCATTACAGCGCCTTTCATTAATGTCTCCATCTGATTTGTGCTTCTCCTGGTTTATCAGACATGAATAACACGAGTGTGTGACTGTTCTGTATTCTGTGTCCAGGGTTGGACAGCACACAGTTTCCATCTGTCTCTCCACCTGAACATGAGGTGTGATGAGGTGATGTCATCAGTGATGGTGGTGGTGTGCGGCTGTCCTCCCCGTCAGGTTGTCAGTATAGTGTTCATTCACTTTTAAAAGCGCCTTGTATGTTATATGTTCTAATCTTTTGCATGGAAATTAGATAAACTAAAAATTGAAATCAGGTCTTCATTTTCACACATATGTTAAAAACAAAAGGAGAGATGGTTTGTATGATTTCAGTAAGGAAAAGACTTAAATGTGAAGTCCTGCAGTTTAATATTCAGCCTTTGGGTCATGAATTTCCATTATCCCAACAACAGATTCCGTTATAAACACCTTGACGCTGTGTTAGCTGAGTTCTGCACGATGGCCTCAGAGGTATTTGCTGGCGCAGTTGCGGTATGCTGGATTCGCACGTGTTGTCCAATTTGTCATTTTTATTCCCATCAAAACCACCTCCCTTTCTCCAGAGAACCTAACCCTAACCCTTCCCGCTCTGCTTTGCAAATACAGAACGAGGAATATTAACAAGTCATCTCTCTGAACCACCAGCTGATGCCCCTCGCTCGTAGCTGAACACGATTTCCTGCCGAGGCTAAAGTAAAGAGAGGTGCAGGGTCATTTCCAGCAGATTGCTGTCCCGTGATGATTTTGTTGTTTAGGCTCGGCAGATGTGTAAAATGTGAGAGTGCTGGATCACATGAAGCCTCAATCTTTCAGTCATAACTCCAGCAGTGGTTTCTCACCTTCGGTTTCAGTCATCCTGGCAACGTGCAGAAATGGAAGGCAGGCGGGGGATTCTTTGAAAGATGAGCGAAGTCTGCGTGCCGAAGCCGGATTAAGAGTTTAATGACTGGTAAAATTGTGGTGTTTCTTCCAAGGTGACCCCTGCAGTCAGATGATCGGCCGCGAGCTGGACGGGAAGTCAGAGCAATCATTTATTCCTCATTTCCAGATACAATATCTGTCACCGGCGTTGGACTTAGTCAGTCACCGAAGCTCGTGGCATGTAATTACGCTTTAACTGGCTTGGAGGAGACCGCATCACTCATTTAAGGAGCGGTCCAACTCGTGCGCACGCCCTATGGGATGCACATAGATCAACCTTGCTCAAAGCCTTCCTGCTCCCTGTGTGTTAATGGATTTCTATAATCTAGCTTTGATGTATTGTTGATGGGCTGTAAATATGATCTGGAATTCACCACCTTTCCATTTTGGGAATTGAAGAGCGACGCAGTGCGATTGCAGCAGCAGCAGCAGCAGCAGCTGTGTGTCTGCCTCCACTGCCAACCAGTGTTAACACCATTAGCTTTGGTGACACATTAAGGTTCTCTTTGCCTTGTAATTTGTTTTGACTGTCAATTTGATGGATGTCTTGTTTGCCGGCACTTCCTCACACATTAGAAAACGCTAGCTTGAGGACATTGTTAAAGGAACTTCGGAAAAGGAGGCAGAAGGCATTTGTTTTCCGCAAACAGCTTTTGTTGTGTGTGTGTGTGTGTGTGTGTGTGTGTGTGTATGTGTATTGAAGACTTGCCATGCCAGTCACTGGATAATTAAATGTAAGGGGCTAATTTGAGAAGAAAGTGAGTGCCAGTCCTGAAATGTCATTTTTCCGGCCTTTCTCCACTGCGGGAAAGCTGGGGCTCCTTCTGAAATTCCCAGTGTATCCAGCACTAATCCCGTTGAAGGTTCTTTGCTCACACTGTTCATCGCTGTCACTGTAGCAATGCCCATATAAAGTATTTACTTCGTACATGCGAGGAAGAACATGGGAATGACAAAACAATAGCTTTAGCTGTTTGTGCTTAAACGAGGGGTCAGGCTAGAGGGAGCGTCTCCTCCTCAGGCTGTGCAGTAATGGAATCCATCAGATCCCTCTACCCAAACTATTAGCCGAGCAGCAAAGGACGCCGGCTCGACATAATGACCCACCTCATTATTACCTACTTGTAATGCTCTAAATGGCACGCGAATGAATATGAGTCTTGAATCCTAACTTGGTGCTCTAGCTCAAAGTTCTCTTTGACGTTAGCCTCACTTGTTTATTTAAGTCTCCACAAGTTTAGTTAAAAATACGATGCAAAATCTTAAACTTGACACAAATATTTGCACTGTGAAGTTCAGTTTCTTGTCCACTTCTACTCCAACACACTGAACATAGGAGGTTCCTGTTGCCAATACTTAAATGAGCACTCTGATCTCTGGGGTCAAAGGTCATCAAAGAAGAAGTGTTGAAAAGTTTGTAAAAATTGTTAGGAATGTTACACCATAAGAAAACAAGCACCACCACACATTTTCGCTCTGTTAGAATCTCTCGACATGACTGATTTGAGGCAGTCCTCTGTGTTATTACACCTGACTCTTCCTCCACAGTTTCATACAACAGACCTTGAAATTTCGTACAACAGACCTTGTAATTCGAGAGCCAACATGAAGAGTGGCGCTAAGACGCTAACAGACATATCGCCGTCTCAGAGAGATTCCTCTCCATTTTTTTAACACATGGAGCAGATAATATGTTACAGCTGAGTCCTTTCACTCTAATCCACGGAGCCAGGGATGAAATCTTATTTAGGGATCAGCACCAGTGCATCATTCTCATGATAGCAACAACATGCAACTCTGCAAGCTCTTTTTAAGAGCATTAGAGCCTGAGGATGAATCATTCAGCAAAAACACCTCTTGGCTGTTAATTTTTTTTTTCTTAATTACACCAGAAACCTAAAAAGGCTACAAATATGTTACCACAATGGCCACATCTTAATCTCATTACAGATTCACAGAATCAACAAGACCAGCCAATAAATATTTCTTTACATTAAACGCCCCCAAAGCCATTGCAAAAAAAAAAAAAAAAATTGAAACAGAGCCTGGGATTATTCAAATACAAACGCTCTGTGAATAAGCTTTTCCTTTGTATTTGTTTGTTTCTTTTCCCGTCCTTTTGAATCCAGAGCCAAGCTCGTAGGATATGCAAATTCCGAAGAAGAATGGCTGTCTGGCTCCCCGAGAAGCTCTCATCCTTTAGTGTAGCAACAATTCTGAAAAGAGGAAGAAGATTTCGATGTGCTACAAGGTGTTGTTTGGACAAACTTGCGCAATAGAACAATAAAATTGTTTGCTTTCTGTGGACTATAACTGGGTACCTTGCGGAGATTAAAGTGGTTATATTTTCTATGTTGGGATGACCTGAAAAACTTTGTTCTCTATAAATAGTCATTTTGTTATCACTCTGTCAACCATATTATTGCTGTCTGAGTTTTAAGTCCTGCCAAAACTCGTCTTAGTTTGCATAAAAGCCGCTTGTAAGAGAAGAAAGGAGGGCACCTCAGCTCACCGGAGGCTGAACTTGCTGCTCGCAGTGGAAATACGGGCCTCTGAGGAGCAATGAGGAATTGGTGCAAAGTGCTACTGCGTGTAAACTGGAGCTCAGGAGCAGCGTTGAGATGTAAAACTGCAGAATTTGCAGAAAGTTGACAAGCAGGTTCAATCTCCATTTCACTCCATGTGCTGCAGACCGAGCGCTCGCGTGAGCGCGTTTGTCCACAACAACAGTGCTGCTTTCTCTCCCCCCAAATATTGTCAAATGAGTTCCTTGATCTGCGGCTGTTGACTTGGTTGACACAGACAAAATCTTTCTGCAGTCAACATGCGTTTGTAATTAAGAAGAGCCATTAGCATATTGGAGCACTGTTCCAATTAATGAAGATAATTCCATCCGTGCCCACACTTGTCCTAAATCTGTGCTCAGTGGCAGCCTGCGGGACAGCTGAGAGGATAGAGTTTGACTCTAACAGATGAATTAGCAGATGCAAGCTGACAGTTTGCTACCACAGGTGAATGCAATGATGGAGAAATGATGCAGGAAACAATCTACTTGCACTCCAAAAATCATATGGGCTTTATTTTGCGACGATTAAACGCTGCCTGTTTTTATTAGATGGTTTGATTCTATTACATGAATGCTGCTTTGAAAGTGTTCCAGTCTGGCATGCACACGTAGATGACTCGGGTCAATCTTTTAGCTTTTCGGTAGTGACTTGAAAGGGGAAGAAAAAAAGAAGCAGGCGTGTCATTAAAATATTGGAGCGTACAGTATATGTAATGTTTACTGAAGTTACTGGACTGGTGCCAAGCAATTTTACGGAAATTACACTGTTTTGTTTGAAAATGTGAGTCCAATTTATTTTAAAAGTCATTTCAGCAGATTACGGTCAACCTGCAGCACAAACAGTGTTGCCATGTCAGACGCAGATTCATTTCTTGGGCAAAAGCTGCTATAATAGTCAATTTTCAACCGGTTGTGTCACTAAATTCCTCCTCGCCCTCTGAACTCAGCACACTGCAGCAACCCAAATGATACTTCCCCACCGCTGCTTCTGTATGCTCTCTCGGTCCCGTCGCTGGTGTCTGGCTTTCTTTTTTAATCTCCCTTAAAGGACACTAGGATCTGAATGAAGAGAAAATTCCAACTTCACAGCATGCCATCTATTCCTATTCCCACATTTTCCTGCTTGTTTGGCTGAAACTCCTAACTCGGAGAGACCAGACAGGTTGTTTTATCCTCATCCACACCCCAGTGGGATGACTAGCTGTCTTTGTTATCTTGCACCCGACATCAAACTCGTGGTCCCAATCGCAGCTCCTCTTTTTTTAATCTGCCCATGCTCTGAGAGCAGGTTATGTACTCTTACCCGTCACCCTGACTGCTCCGACATTGCTTCTCAGATTAGAGAACTTGCCAGCTCTGAGCTTTATCTACCACAATCCCTATGAGAGCTGGCTCCTGAGGGGAGTGAGGAGAAGTCGCGACTAGCTTTATCTTAATCAGCAGAGAACGTTAAAAAAAAGTTCACTGAATTAGTTTTCCCAGCTGCTCTTTGCCGTGGGTCATTAAGGTTAAAGCCACAAAGAGAAAACGGGTGTCAGGATGGAGGGGACGGTGTATTCAGACCCAGAGCACATGGCTTCAAGGACAGCTGTGAAATTAATAAACCTGGTAAATTTGGAAACCTTCTATTCTTGCACAGAAAACAAGAGTTCTTTGATTTTTTTTTTTTTTTATTTTTTATTTGGGGTGGGCTTTTTTGAGGCCATTCCCATCCACCCTAGCCAAAAGCAAAAGGGATTCAGGAAACAGAGTTTTGGGATTTTTCAACCCTGTTTAACATGGTTTAAGGTGTTACTCATTAAATTCTATCCTGTTCAGAACTGCTGCTGATCAGAATGTGGACATGTGTGAGAGGTAGCCATTTTGGTTGCTTAAAGAGTGTGTTTTCTGCTGTAGAACAAATAGCACAGTTTTGCTGCCCTTGAACGCTACACAGATGGGTTTTGCCTGCTTAATGTTCCTGTTGAGATTCCGATCATAGCGCAGGTAGAAATGCAATATCGCAGCCCCTCATTAACGCCAGGATCCACGTAGAGACCAATGTCATTATCAAGATAAAGCACCAGTACGGGCCACATTTGTAACACAGATACAGTTTAAGACTACGTTTCATAGTGCGGAAACGAGGACACTGAATTGAAAATGAAACTGTTGAAGATGTTAAAATGGCCCTTATATGAGTGACTACTACCAGATTGTTCTTGTTTGAATTCAGCAGTCGCTCCTGATGTAAATGTGATGTAAAAATCTGCGCTGCTGGTGTCCTCGCAGCCACAAGATGGACTTCAGTGGTGACAGTCAAGGGCAGAGGTTATGGACAGTACCAAGTCCCTCATCAAAATTGTGATTGAAACCATAAGACAGTGACAGATTGAGCGCGACCTTGACCCATGCTGACACGTCTGGCTTGAGCCGGTCAGAATGGCTCACCCGGGGTGTGCTCGCGGCACCCTCGAAGAGCTGACCCAACTGGCACGTTCACTTCATCCCTCGCCGAGACACGCCCTTGCTGTATCTCTTTCGGCCATCCTCCCGTCACTCACTTCTCTCTAACCCTTCACATCAGTCCTCCCATTTGGCCTAATTTTCCCATGAGCCGCATGTTTTAATCAAGCCCTGGGCCTGATTGACAGGAGTTATCACAGTGGATCAGTTCTCTGCTTCCTATCTGGGCCTCTCCCTCTGACTGGAAGGCTATCACAGCTCCCGCTATCTCCTGTGCCTGCAGCCAGCATCTACCATGAGGAAGGGCTGCTACGTTCGAGGCTCCATCTTATCTCTTCCATTTTTAAACCCCCCCCACCCCCACCCCCGCCCCACCTCCCCACAATCAAAGCGCTGCAAGCATTTGCTGGCTAATTGCCAGAGGATAACAAATTGCAAAAATCCCTCTGCTTCCTGTTCCTCCCCCTTTACCTCCACCTCTGCTTCCAGAAGCTCGTTTGCAGCAGGTTGCTAATCATCCACTTCATCGCCAGCTCTCTGCAAGCATACCCAGGATTCACTTGCGCGCTGGTATGACCCAGTTTAATGGAAAAGGTACCTGAACCGCAGCAGCACATCAAACAAATGGTTAATTACACCAAGCATCGTTAGGTTACCCATGGCATCCTGTCAAGATGCATGTATGCAGAATTTTTTTTTTTTTTTATCTGAAGACAGTAGTCTCATATTGGCCTAATTTGCAGGATTAGCATCCTTTTATTTTGAACTACTAGATTAAGTCTATTTAAACAGATGGCTAACGATGATGTCAGTTCTGCATGACGGGATTAGGCTCATTTTGTGCTTTGGCCGTCTTCTGAGCAGCGAGAATATTAAAACAGGGGCGCATTAGTCAGGAGGCTTTCATGCAGTCTTGCTGAGTGTTCCACTGAAGGCTGATAATTACTGGGGATACACCCTTGGCCCTAATAACATCAGGCTTAATTATTCTTTGAGAAAGAAATGTTGCCTTTGGGCGACTGCTGATGTCGACTCTTTCATCTGAGGCCGTATCCGGATTCCTACAGCCTTTAACAGCTGTAATTCAGCATTTTTGGATATTAAACAACTGCTGAGATTCATCAGCATCATAGTGTTCTCACTGATTATCACATTAACAGAAGTGTGACAGTTTATTCACTCTTGCACAGAATATGGGCTCATGCACATCAAATCAAAATCATGGTTTTTCACTCCATTCTTTGCATCTTTGCACCAGATTATTGTGATAATTTGGATTAAACCTGTCTGATGTGGGTGAAATGTGAAAGCACCATGTGCATTAATTAAAACTGATTACCATGTTTTTTTTTTATTTTAGATTATAAAACATTTATTTTGGCCAGTGTTCAGTATCTGGACTTTTGGAGGCTAAATATTCATTATGACATTGCACGACGTTTTGCAATAAGCATAAAGTCAACACCAGTTCAGCTGTTACAGACCGTGTGTTTGCAGAGATATGAATTGCAGCCATTTGTTACCGTAAATGATGACATTAGAAGCATCAGAAAGTATCTAAATAGTGGCACTAAAATCCATGTTTTATTTTATGTATATGTTTGAACCAAAAGAACAAAATCCTAATCCTAACATTACACAGTGGAATTTCACCAAACCCAATGCTCAGCTTAGATTTAATAATGTCTTATTAGTGGTATAAGTATCATGGGTGTTGTAGCACTTACTGAGTATTAAAAAATAGCAGTTCGGTGACATAACACATGACTTGAGCTAAAGCTGTAAAAAGAAAAAGGCCTTTTGAACGGCTGCATGAAGCAGTATTTGCATGGTCCAGTGCACAACAAGTGACTGTAACAGTTTCACCATTTCTGTGATTGATTAGTTTTAGTATTTGCCATCAAGTTTGAATATTTTAGTGATATCCATAAAATGTTAGCATCAAACCTCCATCAAACATGATGGGCTGCAGATTTTGCTCAGATCCAGCGGTTATAAGAACATATCTCTGTCAGTGCTTTTCTCTAATGTGAGCGTTTTCCTCATCCATTTGACTCCATCCATCCATACAGTGACTGTAGGTCACAGGTGTGTGTAAACGTGCACAGATATCCCATGATTCCCTCACAACAGCAGCAGGAACAATAACAGGATTTTTTAGAGCAGGAACCTATTTTTCAGATATGTTTTCTCCAGAGTAAATGCGATCATACCTGTCATTAGCAGTTCCCCCCACATCATCCCTCTGTCCCAGTTCCTCTCTCGGCTTTTTTTTTTTCCTCTGGGTGCTAATTAATGTGCTCAGAAGGTTTGAGACATTATAGCATCTTTGCATCTCCTCGGCTCCTCCCAGGACTGAGCGCATCAGATCTCCCAACGACCTTTTTACTGTGTTTTTGCACCGTGCAAATATGCATCCCGCATGAACTGTTGATTTTGTATTTGCTTCAACATTTGCGCGGAAGCGCAGAACTCAGATTGTGTCTTATCCTCCAATGATTTATAAAGACTGGGATAATTACAACATAAGGTTTGCAGCTACTTAGAGGAAGTTCTTTATTAGCGGTTGAACATACTGGAAGTACTGGATGTATAGTTTTTGTTTTACCTTCCTGCATGTAATAAATCCTCTGGACTCTTTATTTATTGCATAATGGCGCCCATTCATCACTGAAAACATGAGGTAAATTAACTGCTGGTACCAAGTGTTTGGCTTCAAGACTTCACTGGAAAAAAATCTATCAAAGCCTTGTCCATTTATTCATTTCTGTGGGAAAACACAAACTTATGTCAGCTATTGACTCTGCATTTGCACTTTAGGATATCTCCATACAATGATGCATTGTTCCCATTTGAATGGGAAACTTTCGCCAGACTTTGCGTGCATTACTCATGGGATAATCCTCCCATTTCCTTACGAGCGCTCTGTTATTCAGATCATCAAACTGCTCGAATGAAAAAAGCCTCTGTCTCCTTCCATTACGCTCAACCCTTCCCCCAAAATGATAATTAAACGAAAAATGCGTCAGAAATCCTGGAATTAAAGTGCTTAATTATGCATCCGTCACACATTAATCTTTCATGATTTGGGAATCATTGGTCTTAATTATTCACAACAGCAAAATGTATGAAAAGTTAAATGTGGAAAAGGCGGAACAGATCAAGAAACAACAAAATACACATAGAGGTAAAGTAAGTTTTGAGTATGGTGTAATATTTTCTCTTTCATCTCTGGTCAGTAAAACCAGCATTTGGATTAGCTCTTGGGGTAGGATGGGTTTCATTTCTGTGTCTCCCTGCTCTGCGGGCCTTCTCTGCGTAGTTACTGTTCTGCCTTCCAGAACGTTGTCTGCCTCTATCATAGGCCCCCACAGCGTGGATTGATTCCTGGGCCAGCGGCTGGCATCCTTCTCTGGCCCCTGGAGGTGCTCATCACCACGTGCCCACCCATGTTTTCTGTAGGTCCAAACACATACAAGTGTGCGTGGCAGCTGACCTAAGTCCCCCACGAGGGTCTTGGCCCGTCATCTGACAAAGGCTAACAATAGCAGGAGAGGAGAGTGAGTTCCAGGGCCAAACAGATGGACGAACCAAGTGGCTGAGGATTAGAACCACCCTCCCAGCCCATAGAGGTGGCCTGCGGTTCTGCCTGTCAGGCCACCGAGTTTTTCGATTAGCTGCAAAAACTCAGGAAGTTGGGCATCAAAGAGAGGGCTGCTTGAGGTTTAGGATGCTAGTTCTAAATCCCTGCGCCTTCCTCTGAAGGCCAGCAGGCAGGACCGCTTCCTCTCCATGAGGGAATGAAATATTAAAGTGGTTATAAAGCATGGCCATGGCTGACAGGCAGTCCTGGAATTGCTGCTCAATTTATGGTGTCGCAGATAGAGTGACAATTAAACTGCGCATCACAGGGCAGCACAGCTGATTAAAAACAAGTAGGAGCCTCCTCTTTGTTCTCGCTGCCCTTGCAACTTCCTCTTTTCTCTGTTCCTTCATTACATACTATTTTTTTTGTTGATTTTTTATTTTATTTTATTTATTTATTTATTTATTTATTTTACTGGTTCTAAACACATGATATTCTTCCCATTAAGGACTCGCTCTGTTTCCGATGCTACATCATCATAGCTGTCGGCAGGTAGCCTCGGCTCCAAGAGCAGCTGTCGGCTGTTTGACCTCACACGACATGCACACACACACACACACACACACACACACGCACATGTGTTCCGACCGAGAGGGTTGGCTGCTGTAATGGGAGGGAGCAGAATGAAAGATGGTGCTCAACCAGTCTAATTCAGGAGCTGGAATTAGGGCAGAGAAGAGGTTCTAACAAGAAGTCTTGATTACACAGGCGGGCTCTCATGAGACTTGACTTCTGCACCTTGATGGAAGAGAGTGTAGGTGAGGGGAACCTACCCTGTGACATCATCAAACAAGGTAAAAGGTGTAGTGGAGAGTTTCTGAATTCCCACAATCATATTCTGGAAAAGGCCTTGTGACCCAACGATTACGCTCTTCGGTAAAACCTAAGTGGGTCACCAGGTTTTAATGCTGGGCAAAAACATAACCGTGGGATATAATTATTGACCAACACATGAATGACAGAATAGTATAGGTCATGAAGTAAACAGCCCTCAGGTCAAAAGGTCACCGTTAATAAGGTGATGAACAATGAACTTGTGGAAACTTAGGACAGGCAGTCTGCCAGCAGGTTGCTGCAAGCCCATCAGGCCTAGTAATAGTATTGTGTATTCACAATGCCTGCAGTCATTGAACCCCCTCGCTCTTATTTATCTGAAGGTTGAGCATAAATGGAAAACTGCAAATAGCGTTTGAGCACCTTCACGCCACCCATGTCAGTTTGGACATTAGGTGTAATGAAAGCCACATGTCTCCTTTCTGGACGGTTTGGAGACGACGCAGCCCAAATGAAGCTGCCTCCCAGTTAAATGTTTTCACACTTCATACTCCATTATGACACAGGGTGAGCGGCTCCAGGTGAGCGGCTGGGACGAGGAGACTGTCATTGTGAGGGGAGAGGGGGTGGCAGGAAGGGACGAGGAATGGAGCTCACAGCTCATTGGGAACGTCAGCGCGCCGCGGCGAGGACAGTGAACATGACTCATTAGGTATGGGCCTGTGCACCTTCGACACCAGGCTGCATGTTAATGTACCCCGCTCTGATCGAACTGGGATCGGTCCCGGCTAGCTAATGTCGCTAGAGCACTGCTGAAATATTTGAGTGACTTAAATATATCATGGATGTAGAGTCACAGTTTTAAACAGGCTGCCAGTTGCACTATTATAATCAGTGTCCTAATATTGGAGTCATAAACCATTAGCATTTCAATTGTTGTTATCTGAGATTTACTTGGAACATTTACAGAAGACCAGATGATATATTTGAAGAGCTAATGAGAAAAAAAAGTCATCCTAATTCCAGTCAGTAAAGTGCAACTGGAGGGGAAAAACTTTAAAAAAAAAATAATGATAAGGATATTAGCCAAACTTTCCAGACATAATCAATAGTTTTATTTCCGAAATAATGAACATTTTAATAGTTTTTAAATTTAATGTTTTTTTTAGTTTTTAATAAAATGTGCACATGCATTACTGGTATTTAATGATTTTACGAAGCTGCGGAAATGTTTAATTTGTCAAAAATATCTGAATATAATGAGCTGTGTTTGCACACCAGGATACAAACAGAGGCTTGTTACACACCGGTTTACTTTCTTTTCTCGGCACCGACTAATTAGATGCTCGAGGAAACCTCTGATTGAAGAAGCCACTCTTTGACTTAAATGTCAAATGCAGTTAAAGTGAAAAGAGGATTTATTTGCTCTCCGCTGTTGTGTACTGCGTGTTCAGAGGTGGTGAAAGCTGATTCATTATTCATTCAGATGACCAATAATTCCTTTGAGCTTGGTTCAGCACTTCCTGTGTTATTCCACGGATGCATCCGACGTCGTGTCCTGCTGTTATTTTCCCTGTGTGAGGCTCCCTCGTGCACAGGAGTGGTGCTTCTCTTCTCCCCGGCGTGCCCGCTGAAGCCGTTCCCGCCCCATGTTTTGGATACCGTTGCCCTCTGATTGATTACAGATCACAGATCTGAATTCTTCCCCTGGCTCCGCAGCTACTTTGGGGAATATTTGTATCTCGCTGCCTGTAAGATGCACCTAAAATGTGCTTTTCTTTTTTTCCTAAATAAATTCCACAAAACACCCAGGAGTTATTTTCTCCCTGCTTTTTTATCCACCCCAGTCTGGTTAAATAAAAAAAAAAAAAAAAAAAAAACTTTAATAAAGCTGAAGAACACAGACTAGTTTTAGCAAACACTACTCACGCGTAAGCATCCCAAAGACTTTATTCCATTTAGGAAACTAAATGGGCAGCACATTTTTATTGTTGATTTTTGTCACATCCCAGTTTGTTGACTACGTAAACACACAGTTGCGAGTCTCCGTGCCAGCTTGTACTTTTAAGAGAAGGCTTTATGTGTTGCTGATGATCATAGATTTCAAAAGAGGTGTCCCACTTTTCAGAGACTTTGGGTTCCTCAGGTACAAGGCGTTCCTGCTGGATAAAACACTCCCACTCGGGTGGGGGGGGAGAGGCTCCTCCATCAGACCAGAAGTGAACAACAATAACTGGTTGTGCGATCCCTGCCCAGCTTGCCTGAAGCTTCTTAAGATTCCAGCTACCTTGTTGTTGTTTTGTTGTGTTTGTTGCTCCCCTACAGTGATTTATGCCTTCACCCGGTTGGGTTTTTGCTAACATATTTTACCTTTATTCTCAGGGCCTTTTCGACTGTAACCATCCTTTCCCTGCAAACTTCAGTGCTGCAAGCAGCCAAAGAACGCTGCATCCAAATTTAGTTGTCATTTCAGAAGAGTTGCAAGCCTGGGGGGCCTTTTCAGATTTTCATTTTTTCTCTCTGTTGGTCTCATTAGATCCTCTCCTAGCCGCCTACGATTGTTCACCTGTTCTCTTTTACTTAGGTGGGCCGTGCACAGCGTTCATCCCCAGTGCCGCAGAATCAGTGTAAGGGGGCGTTTTCCCCGGTGTAATCCCACCTGACTCCTCTTGAGTCGGCTCCCTCTGTCCCTCCACATTACCCCACCCATGTTACATGCTCCTCATCTGTTTCCAGAGGTGAGATTTAGAATCAGGTGGGAGTGTGTCCAATGGCATTAAAACCGCAGCGAGGCTTGAATCGCAGATTAGAGCTGTGGAGGGACTGTGCGGAGCGGGCGTTTTGGTGGGAGGTGATACGGCGGTGGGATGGTGCTCCAGGCACCTGGGGAGGGTGAAAAGCTCTCATTGGAGGCCAGCAGGGATATAGGAATAAAGCAGAGATGTGGGGGTTGAAATCTAAGAAGGGGATAGGCTTAAATCTTCCACTATTGAGCCCAAGCTTTGGCTCTAATAGAAAATCCCCTTCAAGCAATAGAAAGAGCTCAAGAGCCTTTAGCGGCTAATTTATCATTTAAATTTTTTTTTTTCCACTTTAAAATCTGCTGTATTTGCATCAGCAGTTACTTTATAGCTTCTCCAATTTATCCATCAAAAGTTGCAAATTGACCCCTATCTCGTGGCTTTACTGTCAGCCAGAAAGAAAAACAGCCATTCAGACATTATTTACATTTGGCTGAATTTAAAAATGACAGTTACATAAATCTTGCACCTTCCACACTTTTGCTCTGAACGAATCTATCGGTCTTTCAGAAGCCATTAGGCACACTCATGAATAACAGGACGGAGGGGGTGGGGGGTCAAAAGTCACATCTGCAGAGACATATATATTGTTCATTTCTCACGCCACCCAGATATCATGAACTGTAACTCCTGGAGGGACCTAACCTGAAGAAAAATTATAACAAGTATCCCTCAACAGCGGGATATTTACACTGCAGCACAGCCAAGCAGTCATTATTATTCAAATTCATTCCATTTCAAAAGTGTGTGTGTGTGTGTGTGTGTGTGTGGGGGGGGGGGGGGCGAGGATGAGGAGTTGCGGGTAATTAATGTGAAGGCCTTTTTTTTTTGAACACAGCCACTTTGCGATGGGAAGCTGCTAAGGTTGGGTGATAAACAAGTCCTGCAGAAGCACAAGGAGGACAGAGAAAAGTGAGGAGAAGAAGTGCTTTCATCTGAACCCGCACAGAGCGATAAGTCTGGGCGGGAGCAACTGTTGTGTTGCCGGCAGACAGCTGTGGAATTAGCCATCTCCAATCTGATTGTCTCTGGCGCTTTAATCCCTAATGTAGATAAATTCGGCTGTGAAGTCTCTGGGAGAGAGTGACTGCTGCAGCCCCCGAGTCTGGCCGTCCGACAGCTTCTGCCAGAATGGCTTTGACTGTCGATGAAAAGAGGCGGTGGCAGCCGCGCTGATGTGATGTTAGCTTGCGCCATCTGTATGTCTGTCTGTCTGCCAGTTTGTTGCCAGCTATAGGTGTCATTGTTTCCATCCCATTTCACAGCAATCAGCCTTGGATGGGGGGGAAAGTGCTTTTTTATCCTTCAGACGCATCTTTTGTCATATGAAGCCCTGCAGCATGAGCTGCACATTCTTTACGAGCCAAACAATATGTTTATCTACAGCGCCTGCTTATAGCGCAGTTTAACTTTAGGGTGATTTTTTAGATGTGTGTGTGTGTGTGTGTGTGTGTCCTGAATCTACTGAGAATGCAGAATTATCTGAGTTTAAAGAGACTGTCAAGAAATTGTATTATTATCATGACAACAGGCATTCAAGACGCTTGTTGAAAGCACCGTCAGAAGAATCTTTTAGCAACTCCGAGCTAAGGCTTTCTTTTACAAATTGATTTCGACTGTCTTTTGAAATTATATTAAAAAAAGCCATTTTGACAGCTGTGTGAATTGTGTGTATTCTCATGTGCAACCGCTCTCTGACAGCATTTGCTTTAGCTCAGTGTAGCCATTTCTGATGGATGTTTGCATCTGCACATCTCTGACGGCGTGTTGCGGCAGATTGATTGATTTTCTATTCTAACTGCATCCGGATAACCAGGATGGAATTCTTGCAAGATGTAATTAATCACAGACCTTTTTTATGAGTGCACAACACAAACACACGTGTGTGTGAGTGTGAACAAGGTGATCAATCAAACTGCTGAAGAGTTCCAAAGACACCATCATTCAGGCTGAGCTTGCTCAACAAGCTCATTTATCTCCCAACACATTTAGACCTAAACCTTTGCTTTGTATATTCCCACTCTCCACTTAATGCAACAGTTGTGAATTCGTGGAAGCCGTAGCTCCCTATTAGCTCCAGCGATCCCAGGTTCGCTGCCACAATCGCATCCTAGCACGAAAGCTAAAGCTTCCCTACCTCTATTATTCTCCCTCCTTTCATCTTGCAAAACATCCTGCTGATGTTATTATTTCTTCTGTGATGTCCTCATCAATCTTCCTGCTCATATAGAGGCTCAATGACTTGATAAAGCAATTAGCACTACAGTGACATTAGGTGGGTAAGCGTATTACTGCCATAGCTGCTGGTTCCCTCTCCCGCCCTCCTCCGTATTTGCCCACACCTGGTTTCTGTTTGGCTCCTTGTCTCTCTGTCTCTCCTCTGCCGCGTCCCCTCCTCTCTCACTCACTTCTCACTGCTTTTGTGCGCTCTGCTGCTTTTGTTCCGCCCTCACCCTCGCAATCTTTCATGTTGATTTCAAAAACTGGCAAGTCTGCGGATGAAAAGCAGAATCGAGTCGGTTGAAAAGAGCCAATTTCCTCGTCTCTTGTGAAGATTAGCTGAGGCTCGTTGGAACGTATGCGCTGTGTTAAAGAACCTGCCAAATGACGGAACACGGTTGGGGGATTCATAATTATCTTTTCATTATACTGCATGTATAATGACTGCCTCCATTATAAAACTCCAAATGATGCACACAGTAACATTACCCCAGACAGCAAAGACAAAGATGCATCTATTCTACTTCAACACTTGATGTTATTTAGATAAATTGTCCATTTTTGTTTTTTTCCAGCTTAAAAAGAGCTATTGATTTCCAAATGTGATATTATACAAATCAGATTGCGCGCGACAGTGTGGTATTTACCTGTCATTACGCCTGCCAGCTCCCGCTGCACTATAGCCGAACAGAAATGGATGCTCTGCTCTCATAGCCTGTAGGTACGGCTACACATCAGCAGATAAGACTTTATATATGATAAAGTACACACACTTCTGGGTTATACGCTCCTTTTATAGCTGGAGGTTTTCAGGTATCAAAGAACGCAAAGGTCATTTACTGTTGTTACCAGATTTCAGTGAACACGCTGGAAAAATCATTTGGAGTTAACGCTAACTGAACCACTCTTCTGCTGGAAAACATGAACACACACACACACACACACACACACACACACACACACAGAGCTGAATAGCAGAGAGGTGTGCAAGGACTGGTTTTATGGGTTTTCGAATGAGGATGGGATAGAGCCGGTGGGGCTGTTTGGTTGTAGTATTTCTGTCATCTCACAACAAACAGAAAAACACTAGGACTTCAGGCTGGTGAATAGACTCTGTTATTAACCCCATAAATCACCGGACCACCGGTGGTTTTCATATATGAGACAATTCATCAGATTTCGCTCCCTATCTTTCTCATTTGCAGACATGGCCGAGGATACGCACACGTATACACACACACAAACACACGCACACGTACACACACACACACACACACACACACACACACACTGGTGTAAAAAATAGGGAAATACTGAAAATCTCACCAAACAACAGTGTGAGAATGTATCTCGGCCATCGTGAGCTTCGTTCTGTTTAATTTTTCGCATATACACCCGGCGAGGTAGAGTTGCTTTCACAGATCCATCACGTCCGGGCTGGTTCTACCTAATGGTGTTAGACAAGGCATTTGACGCTTGGGGTACTTGGCCACCAAGATAAAAGATTCTCTCCTCGCCAAGATTCTCAGGGTTTCTCTAAAATTATAGAAGCTAGATAAGATTATAGGTAATGAAGAGGAATGGAAGCAGATGGAAGTGGGAGGGGGGTCTTCTTTCCATGACCAGCAGCTTTGTGATAGTGATTTAAGAGGTCAGAGGAGGAAGATAAAACCTTGTGCATTATTAATGCCAGGGAAAGCTAACCTGATGTGATTGGAAGTTTCTGCCGGTGTTCCTGCGGCAATAAACGGGAATTTATCAAAGTGTCAGCATGTGCATATGCATGTTCTCACATGGATGCCTCCTGAAATGATACAATATTTGAATCTATATTTGGGTCCCGCCCAGTGCCGCATGCTGCAAAAATAGTGCACATTTTCCTTTTGTTCCTGCTGGATGAAAGTGTTCATAAAATGATCTAAATGCATCATGATGAATTTTTAAACTTCTGCTGCTCCTGCTGCAGTGACTCTAAAAAGGAAAGTTTATGCATAAAAAGCTGCTGAAAACACCGTTCAGCATACATTTGGGTAGATTCCCGTAAATGCTTGTACACCCTGCACATCTGTCCATGTGTTTGCATGTGTCTGTCTGGTGCAGGTTGATACTTTACAGTCTTGTGGTTTATGACCTTTTCCTTAGCTGGTTGCATCCGCGTTGACATGCGACTTAACCGCAACGGATACATAAAGACTGGCCTGCGCATGTCTCAGCTCCCATGCATGTTTTGAAAGATATCAGAATTTATCAGAAACTGCTCTGTCTTCCCCATCGCATCCTTCCACACCTTTATTTTGATGGGGTGCTCCTTCCTCCTCTTTTTTTGAGTAGAGAACTTATAAAACTTTGATATTCCAAACACGATTTTTCAGGAATATGGTGTGAAATTGATTTTCACGGAGAAGCCGGATGCAATGTGGCTTTCAGAGGGAGGGTCACAGATTAAATTCCAGGTGTTCCTGGGTTGTAATACATAGCCTGTCTAAAACAAAGGGAGCATGTTTGGTGCGAAACGTTATTGTAATTTACCGTGTTACTAAAATCCCTGCTGCACACCTTTCTGTGTCAGCAGTTTATGGAGGCCAAGACAATTTCATCTCAGCTGAAATAAACATCAAATTGTGGTCCAACTCAATCAATTTCCTAGCCCGTCCCAGTAATTCCTCCCCAGAGGAGGCAGCAGTGCAGGAAGTGAAATACCGGAGAGTGGAAGAGATGCATGAGCAGAACTTGCCTGATGGATGGAGGAGTTATTACCCCACTGGGAGGACATGTCATTTACTGCCAGTTGCACGTCTCCCACTGCCTCTTGTTTCATTTTACGACTGTGATTACGGGGCGGATGCATGGACAAGCAGTGCTCCCAAAGTTCCCTATCAGCGCTAAAAAGTGCACGTGTACATATGCACATTACATTCAGGATGTGATGAAGTCCCCGATGTGAAGTCCTCACTGATGTGATAATAAAGTCCATTTATAGCTCCTCTGTCTCATCCTCTCAGGAGTCTGTTAACAACCTGGTCGACGGAGTGATTAGCTGATCAGCTTTAGCGTTAGCAATGAGCTTATTGATTTTGTCTCCCCACCCAAAAAAAAAAAGAATAAGAGGCAGCCACACGATATCAATCCTTCCTCCTGTTGTTCGACAACAATGAGAACCGCGTGGTGCAGTGGTCATGCAGAATCAATATGAACCACAATACATATTGTTGCATCATTATCGAGCCTCTGCATTGTGTCATGAGGCGGTGAGGAGTGCTCCGGCTCTCAGAGTGTCCCTCAGCGAGACGAGTAAGTGGCGGTAAAAGGTTGCAACTGCAAACCCAGAGATGTACCTGACAGTCCAGACCTCATATTCCATCCAAGGACAATAACAATTTAGTGGCGTCTGTTTCCCGACACCATGCCGAGCCACAGTTTTTTGTTGTCCTATTTTTCATAATAACACTTTCTTGCAGGGCTAAACAATAAGAGAAGGCAGGGACTTTAATAAGGCTCCATCTCAGCCCGGTGCAGCTCAGGGGCTCATGGCAACGGTAACTGTGTATATTTATTATTGATGGCTAGAACCTTGTGCCCGAGTTTGCAGTGTAGGAATGGAAGGGGAGAGAAAGCAGGTCATCGGCTGCACAGCGCCAGGAGCCCAGCTGACTCACCCAAACAGCTTTATTGCAATTATTATTGCATTTCTTTCATTACTGCTATCAGCTGCCTTTTCCATACCTCTAGCCTGGAGTCACAGTTCCCAAAGAGGTTACCTTATGACTTCACAGAGAGCCACTTGTCACTGCGCATAAGTACACGTGCACACACACACACACACACACACACAAGAATGGCGCTCTCGGCCTCAATACCTGCACATCTTCTTTTTTTTCTCTACTTCTGAAAAGTTATTTTTCTTTTCTTTGAAGCGTGGTGATAAGGATTTTACCGTGGAAACAGATGGCTCACACTGGCTTCTGTTAAGTTGCTCGGAGGTATAAAGAGTGAATCAAAAAAGGAAGTTTCGCTTCACCAGTGCATGAACTTTGCACACATTAGCTTTTTTTTTTTTTTGCTTGACTTTTTGTACACAAAATTTAACATAAAATCTTCATCATTACAGAATGTAGGATGATTTGAATGTTTCCGCCTTTTAAACAACTTGTATTCATTCAGGTATGTCCTGGCTGTTGTCGTTGTACTGAAGAGCCCCTCCAGTAGGGGGCAGTGTTGGTGCCAACTGTGCTGTAACGTGTACAAATGTGGATAGTGTTCTAAAATCAGCACCTGCATTGTTAAAACTCAATGTTTGGACACATTTTGCATCCAGCCCTGAGTGTTGATGTCAGTAAATGTTTGACTCCTTAAATGTGTCTATGAATTTTGAATGTGATGATACTAAGTGATTTTAAGTATCCGTTCCAATCTCTGACTGTCCCCAGTCCCCAGAATTGGGCAGAGGTCTCTCCACTCTATAATAAAACCTCTTCACCTGTTTCTGACAGCACGTTATGTGGTTTTGATTCCATACTCGCCCTCAAACTGGGCTAAAATGTAACTGCCGACACTGGGTTTATACCAGCCTTCCCTGCTCTTTCTTAGCCCTTCCATTTTATCCTGTATATGTCTCATAAACTGTTCTTTCTTGGCCTTGTTTAATGGAAGAGGGAGGGCCACTGGAGGCCATTCAAGGCCAGAGGTGACCACCAGCCGCACATTCAGTGGGTCAGTCATAATTAGCCAAACTGACGCCTGCGGGGCTCCATAAAACTGAGATAGGTCATCTTAATCTCTGGTTGTCTCAGTCAGGGTCTTTTTCCCCCCCTCCTCTCCTTGCACTGGTTTTAATGCGTTCAGTGACCCCCAACTAAGTGCTTCCATAAAATACTGTGGAGCGTCCATGGGCACCAAGAGTCAGTCATGTTCTCTTTTCCTCCCTGAATGTTTCCAAAAGCAACTGATGCATGAAGCTTGAAAGCATGAAAGAGCATTAATGTAATATTGTCTCTGCTCTCCGCTCCTTTAAATTTTATGGGTTGTTCCTAAATATGGATCACATAAATGGCGCTCTCCTCGTTAAGCAAAGTATATAATTTCTAAAAACTTTCAAAGTCCAAAAGTACAACTTGTGAAGTTTTGTGGAGCTGCCTCGGTTCCTAACAGCATTCATGTGTGGACATAAACTATTCTTTCTTTGACTGAAGGCTTATGGATGTTTACATTGTAAATTACCCTGGCGAACGGCTCGAAAGGGCAGCAAAAAGTCCAATCTTTCTGTATTTACATAAAACTGAGGTTAGATTATACATCTGTGTGACATAATATCATTATAGCTTTGTTTAACCATTCCCCAAACATTTTAAAATATTCAGATATTCCCCCCACCGTCCTAGATGCGATGCATAAAATCGCAGTCGATTTTCCGCCCATCTATCATCGGCTGTCCCATTGCCGCTCTCTCACTTCATGCCAGTCTTCGCTTGTCTTGCTGAGCTCACCGTTTATCTTTGGGCTCCTATAATATTCAGACGTTGATGTCTTCGGCAGCTATTATTAGAAACGGTGTCAGTCTTCTGAAGCGGACACAAAAGCGCGAGTGGTCCCCTGGGCGCCGTTTCATTACAAGGTTAACGTGTTGCGATCAGGATAAGAATATGGGCGTTTGCCGGCGGGATTATGGAACGACATTGACGTTCCCGCTAATCTGTTAAACAAGGCCAGTCTGAATGCAGATTGTTCTGTGTTCTCTGATGTTTATTTTTGGGGTTGTGAGATGTGACTTTGTCCTTGTTAGCGTTGACAGAAGTTACACCACCATAATTCAGAGAACAACAGAGAATATTAAGCATGCAAGCTAAAGATTAATTTTGATTTTTACAGCTGCCTGGATGGATTATTTAAAATTATCCTAATCTCTTATTATTTTTCATTCGCTGATGAGTTTTGGTCGACCAAATGATCCCTTGCTGTGGGAATTCTGCCATCTGTCATTGAGGGATATTTTGAGAAACACTTGTCTCTGTCTCCATGTAAACACTGTAATATTGTCCAGAATGTAGTTTGCTAATGTATTCTTTGGAAGCTGTACATGTTGTAATGTAAGCAAGCAAAAGCGCGTTAATTTTCAAAGCTGTTTTGAAGTGCATGTTTATGAGAATTGCTATTCTGCGGCTAATTTTTGTGGGTATTAAAGGATCTTTATAGTAAATCCCTATTAAATCATAATACAAAATTATGTAAAATCAATCTGTAACCATCATCTGGGTCATCATATTTCCTAAAAACACACATTTAGCTGGTAGTTAGCTCAGAATGACATCATATTTTTAGAAAAAAATCTGACCATGTTCTTGTCAGAATGTCAGTGAGGCTTTCAGGGAGTTGATGGAAAATCCTTCTGACTGTACTTTCCTGTGGCGGGGGCCTTGAACACTGTATGGATAATCCTTGGAGGAGCGTGCTAATGCCCCCAGATTGGCCCCGTGAGAGTTGCTATCCTCTCATCCCCGCGGCAGAGCTCACTCTCCTCCCCGGCAACACAATAATTAATGAGCTGAGCTGGCCTATCGGTGCAGAGGCCTCCTTCCCCGATCTCCATCATCCACATCGCTTGACTCCTGTAGGTGCTCGTTTCATAGAAGTTAGAAGACAATTAGGAAATTGTGTCATCCTAACGAGTGGGGGGTGGAGGTGGGGGGGTGGATTAAGGCTAAACTGTGATGCCACCAGTCTTCAGAGAGTATGAAAGCCCCCTCCTCCCCTCGCCTGGCAACACCCATTATCGGTCATCACTTTAATCACCTCATATTTCACATCTCCCACGATGTGCTACATTTAATTAAAGTGTGAGGTTGTGTGACAAATTAGCGCCTAATTGCAAAGCACCTTATGTATGTTTCCGTTGATGTTTACGCTTCGCGCGGTTGGAAGTTGCCCTGTTTCTTTTCCGAATCCAGAACCAGGCCAGTTCATATTCCTGCACTCTAAAAAATGACCAAATGTCTGCCCTAAACACATAAAATGTGCAGTTTCTCTTAATTAACGCTGCGTTAAATTGTGTTTAGCAGACAAATAGCCCTGGTCAATGTGCCTGTTGAATGCAGCTCAGAGCTGAGTTGGTATTACATGTTATTAAACCGCGGACTACTAGCCTCCAGCTTCCACTTCCAGTCTCAAATATCTGCTATTCCAGATTAATTTAGAGCTCATAAAAATGTAAATCTGCCACAAAGATGTGCTGTAAAAGAGGAACTATATTCCTCCTGCATTTCTCTCTTTGATGGTGGATCAGAGCTAATCTGACTCCTCATAAATATCCCAGTATTTAGGTAGATTTTTGAAGATAGACGTGTTATTTTCCCTCCTGCAATCACGCAGTCGGGGGAATTATCGCCGTGGATTTGGGGAGAAGTGGCACTAACGAGTTTACTCGCACCGTCAAGAGGTGCAAACGCAATTTTAACCCCGGCAATAACCTCCCACTCTGAGAAAGGAGGCACGCTCTGGAGTGCCTCACAGTCGTAAATACATCTGGTTTTACGTTTTTCTTGATGGTTTTGTTTGCTCTTTAAGATGTTTCCAAATCCAATTAGAGCATAAAGTGGACGGCTCAATTCAGCACCGGCCTCGTCACTCACATTCCACCTGAGCTGTGTGACACACAGGTCCGGTGTGGCACTACTTTCAGTGCTCCCCATCATCACTTGTACCCAACGCCATGTAGTGCTCACTCAGTGGAACTTGATTAATGCAGCTATTGATTTAACTATTAAATGCGAAATTAGCTGCATGGACCTTAGCACTATCCATCAAACTGGCCTGACACATAATTAAAATGTTTATATTTAATGTCTGAGTGCATTTATTAAACATGAATCTCCTTTGGGGTTTATTTTGAGAACGATGATCTAGAGAGTCAGCAGATGGATTGAAGTCTGGACTTGGCGGTAACAATTTCATAGCAAATTGTGATGCAAAATGCTGTGACAGTTAAAACCGGTTTGTAAATGGACCCGTGTTTGATGTGACAGCCGTGCTGGCAACATCCAACTGCACAATAACACAACAAAAATAGAGATGAAATTACTGACTCAACTCTTGGGAGCATTGCGCCACGGGTCACATGACGGTTCTCAAGTGAAGATGCGTTTTCCTCATCCGTCATTTCTACCGTGGTATACATACCCTCCACTGGCACTCGTACCATTTCTGGGCGTGGGGTTTATGTGCCGTATCCCAGTGCATCCATATTTTAGTCTCATATCTTGTGTCATCCTACATTTCGTCCATGGGAGCGAAGTGGAGGATGTAGTTTACACATATTTACGTTGCTGACCCACTTACAGTCTGGCAGCAGTGAATGGATGAGGTGTCCCTGGTTATTTTAAAAAGCGCGTCCTCCTGCGGAGGTCGATGCTACGCCATTGTAGCCACGTGAGCTCACGAATGTTGGATAATTAAAGACCTGGACAGATGAGAGGAATCGGTTGGATAACTGGGGAAAGCTGGAACTGCGAGGAGGGTTTGAGTGTTTCTTCAATAATGTAGCGGGCCCTTTGAAAGCTCGGTCCAATGCTCGAGCACCGAAGTCGTCAACAATGGTGGGAAAGTCAAAGGCACAGCTTGTACCGAGCGGTGTGTGTACGTGGCGGGTTGAAGGCCGTGAAACTACCGCGAGTGTGTCAAAGCAGGCTCTTTACCTTAAATGTGATATTAGAAGAAATAGTACAACAACCTTCAATAACTCACTTTTCTGTCCTCTTTTATGATTCGTGACTTGGTCATCTCCGCCTGAGTCATCTCTGAGGTCCTTGCTGTTCGTTCAGGCATCTGGATGCCTGTTTCGGTATTATCATTAATGCAACGGTCAAAGCTCCGGGTCTCTGTGATTTCTATGAAATGTGCTGTGCAGTGAATCATCCCCGTGTGTGGTTATTTATTCATATTTATATAGTTGGGTAAGATTGTGTAATATCTTTTCCAGCCATTTTAGCATTTTTTTTGGGTGAAATCCTTGAAATCACACAGCCTGCCTGGCTCTCATTTTCTCAGGCAACATGTCCGTCCGTCCACTTGCCCTCCACAAATTTGCATTTGAAGAAGCGGTGACACCAATTGTCCTTGCCGAACTGCATGTTCCACTCGTGCTGTTGTGAGACCGATGCTTTTGCAGACCAGTCCTGATGTCTTCCGCGCTCGTCCTTGGTTAAACTGTGCAACTCTCTCTGCAGGAGGTAACCAGGTTAAGGAGAACACATCCATGGATCATGTTTCCAGGCTGTGTCAAGGATGCTGCTGGTGTCTGAGGCAACAGCCCTCTCATTCTCACTCTGAATGTGAGCTGGAAAGCTGATATCGCTAGGCACCTCGCTCACTCTCCACTGTTCCACTCTCGCTTCTACTGAGTGCAGCCAGCTGGTTGAAAAGCACTTCTTCTCTTCTTACAAAATTATATTTCTTAATAAACTCAATTAAACTTTGATTGGATGGAGCGAGATGCTTGCTGGTAGACACTCTTTTGCTGCCCATCTAGAACATCTCTGCGTTAACTTCGCTGACTCTCCTACCCAGCATGCAGGATCCAAACCTTGCAGAGGGAAATGAGTGCCATGACCCCCACCCCTTGCCATGTCAGCGGTCTGTGGCCTATCTGTGAGTTATCTGCTGGTTACACGGCGACCCATCGATTGTGCCACTCTCCTCACTCTCTTTGTATCAGAAAGACGATTAACAGCTCAACTGAATGGTGCTTTGAAGCCGGCGAACGCGTCGATTGGTTTTGGAAGCTCGATTTGTTTCTGCACAGTTCAAAGGGCTCACCAGCGCTTCAGAAGCTCACTTGCCGTGAATTGATTCGCACACGTTTGAAAAGCCTGAAAGCACATCTGTTATTATATAAATCAGAGGTATGAAAGTGGGGCTAAATGTTTGCTAATGGGATCAGCTGTGAGTTAAACAGCAGCTTTGGAGGAACTGGTTTTTTAAAAAGTTAATGAATCCATGGTCTTCACAGGCGTCTCTGCTCAGCACAGCCAGTGGTTCAGGAGCTGTAGATACGTGGTTGCACGTGCAATTCTGCACTCATTTTCACGTACTTTGCCTTTACATAGATAGAGGGAGCTGTTGTATGTTCAAACTGACACCGAAGCATGTGTTCAACAGGAATTAACAGAAATGTGCTCACAGGGTTACAGATGTTGTAGACTGTAAGCTCTGTTGGTAAATATTAACTTTCCATTAATTAATTAAATGGCCAAAGCTGCTGTACTTAATTACAAAAATACCACACTGGATTTGTGTGTGCTTGCTAAAAGAAGCTTTTTTTTTTTTGAAACATGACAGCTTTTATTTAAAAAACACATACTGAATTAGTTTACATCAACAGTAATGTTTGAAATAATACAGTTGATGATAGCATTACAGAGAAAGGTCCCTTCATGTTTGTGGCCATTATCACAATTGTGAGAATAGATTAACTTTAAATATTAGCAAAGAAGGCAATTGATAAATCCTGAATTTTTTTTTTTTGTTTTTTTTTTTGCATCAACTAACCATTGAAAGTGAAATAAAAAAATTGGAGGCTTGTCTGGTAATGAAAAAGCACTCAGTGAACTCCTGCTGGCCGGCTGCTAATCAACCATGTGAGTTCACATCAACAGCTGCATCATTTGTTTTGCTGCAGCTGGAACCGTTTCCAGCTTTACTTCAGTAAAGGCACAGAGCGTTTCTTTGCCGCGGGACCCCGGCGGAACAATGACCATCTCCTCTGGCATCATCCATTTTATCAGTAACACCGGACACGCTGCTGTTTTCACCACTGATTCATGTCAGTGGGGGCGAGGGGATTGTTTTCCTTTTTTCACTTCATGCTTTGGTAGCTACTACTTTGTTGACCAGGGATGGCCCACATGTGTACTTTGGGGTTCTGACACCAGGACATCGCAGGATCAGCGAGCAAGCAGCTGGGAGAGAGCTTGACAGGAGAACACTGAGGTCCCTCTGGAAGGGCTTAGACAGGCGGGGGAAAAGCTTTATTGACTGTTTTTTCCCATCATCCTCTTGTACATCTTGTTTTACTTCAGTGAATATCAAACCATTGGCAGCAGATGTTCTATTAAAATCACGGAGCAGATTGTTTTAACCTCTTTTTCACTGCTGGGATAATCAAGTCTGAAGTGTCAGACTTTACTCATGTACAAATGTCACAAATGCTTCGTCTTCAAGTATTTACCTCAAGTATGTGCCGATGAAGCCAATCGCAGGCAGATAAGTCTCAGGATTTCTCAGACCTTTCACAGCCAGTGAAAATATCCTCGCTGTAGCAATGCGCTTTAGCTAATCAGTCTTCTAAAGAAGCAGCGTTAAGCTGCAGCCACAGGCAACAGGTTTCAGAGTGTGTAGCATCGTGTGCAGATCCTGCCTGCCAGAAGACGAGCTGGCTTGTTTTCATCATTACCGATACAAGCTATGATTCGCTGTTGTCTGGTACACAGTGGAACCAACAACCTTTTTTTAATCTGCAGGGCTACAAGGATCTCACACAGATCTTCAATGCTGGCCAGTTTGAGCCTATTGTAGCATCCAAACACCCTCGAAAACAGATTTATCCACTATCAAAAACCAGTTTTAAAGATGTGTAACAAAGTAGACATTTACTTAATGTTTTGAATAAAGTTGAAATAAGAGAATAAGCATAAATCAGTGGTATAGTATGTGTAGAATGATACTTGCATTGATCCAAATCTGGAAATGAGGTCTTTGGAGATCTTGTAGCATGATCTTATAAATAGAAACGCGTTCTTTGCTGTTCTTATTATGGGATTGTGTGACATGTCACACCGTCTGTCTTTCTCTGGGCTAATAGAATGGTTCCAAGTGTCACGTTTGAATGTTAATCACTCCTGAAAGTTTACCAACGTGCTCCGACTGCAGAAACGCCCGTGTGTGTAAATATATTCTGCTTCTCGAGCCCATGTTTGTCACTTGGCTGCAGGGTTCTGTGTGCGGCTGGCGGTGCCGCTGCGTGTGATCACTGGAGTTGATTATGGCTCATCTGACTGCCAGTGCACTCAATCAACACCCACAACAAAAAGAGTGAGGAAGAGGAGGGAGTTTATTCGGGCCTGAATCCTGTAAACACCAGCGTAGATATTCAAACCTCACATTTTAAAGCTTGGCTGTCACTGCTTCCTGTCTTCAGGGCTCCTTCTCTCTCCTTCCCTGTCAGCCTTCTCCTCCTCTTCCCCATCTTCCTCACAATCATGGGGGGATGTTTATGATCCGAGCTGGAGATGGTGACCTGGGCCACCCCGCCCCACGACTCCGTCACCTACCGCCTTTTCCCCCATCCTGCTGTCTGTGTGCCGGAATAAAATTGGCCAAGCCTGTAACATCTCCCCCGGCCCCGGCAGACATCCTCCTCCCTCCTCGGCTCGGCCTGGCTCAACCCGGGCTGCCAGTCTGCTGCGGCGCTCAGTGCTCTACACGCTCCAGTGCGCTGTCGACTGGTGACAGGCTATTTGGGATTTACCCGCGCCGCTGTGCCTGTCTCTTCATCTGCAGCCTTTTTCATGGCAGTAAAAAACAGTTTCTCCTCCCCGTTATCTCCCCCCTCCCCACACACCCTTCAGCTCAGCCCATTTAAACCTTCCTCCCACCTTCCCCCCACCCCTCTCCTCCCCCATATCTGCTCCTAATCCCATCCTTCTAAAGACTGTAATTGAGCAGCGCTGCATGCTGGGATTAGGGCCGTTACTTGGGAAATTTGGGTGAGAGCGTAGCGTGGGCACCCAACACTCGACTCCGCGCAGATGTTTAGGCAATCAGGCAGGGGGAGTGTGAGTAGTTACAGGCTGGTTTGCAAAGAGGACTGCTGTCACCGGAGCCCCGTTCTGACAAGGTCGGTCTCCGGGTCACTGCTAATATCCAACAAGCTGACAGAAAATCCATAAAGCCATCACATTTAAACAATAAAACACGGGCTCCTACAGCCCAATATGACATCAGCTCATGGAACAATGATGGACACATCATATTCTCTCTGTAGTGTCCAACATTCCAAATTACTTTTAATCAGAGCTGTGAGGCCATTTTAGTGATGGATTACATCAAATGGAGGTGTGCATAAATTCATGGTATGCGTTCTGATCTTGAAAGGCCTTAAAGGTCCCATGAGGAAGAATTGTAATGATCTATTGTAAGAAAATGAAACAAATATTAACATTTTTAAGATTTGCATATTTGTTCATGTCTCAAAATATCTATATGAATATCTGATTCACCCACCCTAAATGCTAGGATGAAATGTTTTTAGTGCGCTCGTAGTAAAACTTTTGCATTTTTACGTCCAAAGATATTCAGTTCTTGCAGTTTGCTTTGTCACCACTAGATTCTGCCAAATCTCACACACTTAAACTTCAGTTTGGCCTGACTGGGTCTTTGGTAGGTGACTAGCTTCTGGTACTTTTGTCACGTTCAGTTTGTTTTTTAACAACAAAAATGCTAATTTATCTTGAACCCTCAAGAAGATGCTGCAGTTAAATTAAAGCTAACAATGGTGAAAATGTCCATAATGGTTTGACATCTGTGTTGAGAAGTGTCAAGCAGGCATCAGCCAGGTTGTCATGTGACCAGCGTGAGGTGGGATGTGCGTTTAAATTCTTAAGGATTTAAAAGTCTTGCGAAACTGCTGTGGAATCATCAAGTTTATTTCCCTGCACTTTGTAAGCTGCTTAACTCCTGTGCCAGCTTAGCATTGCCATATTAACATCACCCAGCACGACAGCTCTGACAAGCTCCCTTCCTCCACAGTCGCTCTGCGCTCCTACTAGCTGACTGGCATGGGGGGGAGGGAATAAGCCTTATAAACTGACACACAGCCACATGAAAGTACACGGGAACCCGTCTTTTTTTTCATCCATACACAATCTTAAATGTATTTTTAGTGGATGTGGTTTCCTGTACTTCACATCTGGGCTTTGCACGTAGATATTGAGGGCTTGTACCAGCGCTAACAGTTGCCTAGATGTTTTTTTTTTTTTTAACTTATTTTTGCTTCAAATGGTAAAAAAAAAAAAAAAAAAAAAAAAAACATGCATCTGCGGCGGCGTTGTGGAGACGGGATGATTGAAAAAGCTTAATGTCATGTTACCAGATGATCAACGCCATTTGCCTGCCCACGTGTCCCTGGCGGAGTTCCCTGTCTCCTCACAGCAGAGTTCCTTCTTCTGTGCCAGTGGAGGTGTCGGGATGTGGAGAAAGGAGGATTATGAAGTTAGCGTTCAGCAAACACACAACAGTTTAACGCATGAGGTGATTAATTAGTGACATGTCATGTAAGTAGTTTGCGGTACATGATCTCGTATGATGAAACCTTTGACTCCTTGGCTTCAGTTTCTGATGTTAGCTCATGCCCGTGTGTTTCGCTCGGGCTGTTTTGACTTGGCTGCACGCTGGGAATGATGGCTAATCCTGGGTGTAAAATCCCCTTTTTTTTTTTTTTTTTTTTTTTAGCAAACTGGAGGAATAGCACAGCAGTAACCAACTTCCTGCAACATTTTCCTTATTTTCAAATATGCCAAAGACTAACATCTGAGAGTGTTGCGTTGAGCCTACGCCTGATCCCTGTGTCAATCTCAGCAGAGCGAAACCAACGAAATGTCAGATTTTGTTTGGGAAGGCCTAAGCCGCGCTGCTGCTTAGATGTTGAGGGAACATAAAAGTGTACTGCAATTACAGTGCACGTTGGATGTGTCAGCCTGAGGAGCGATGAGGAGGAATACTTTAACAACTTGCTGTTGTGTTTCTTCTCCCCAACCACGCTACAAGCAAGGTGCCCAGGAATGCTTCAAATAATGGGAAATAATGGGGGGAAAAGTCCAAGTTGTAGAAAAAAGGAGACTTGAGACATTTATATTTCATGTGCAGAAATAATGTGTCTTTTTTATGTTAATAAAAGGGCTCCAGGTTATTTTTATGAAAATTCTCTAAATTAACCTTCCACCATTTCTCTAAGTATCCCATTTTGGGTCCTTGAATTTTATGTGAGAAGAAATGTGGAAACCTTGAGGAAGAATCTTTTTTTTAATGTTTTATGGTTTTAGCTCATTCAGACTTTTAAATTTAATCTCCTGACTGTTTTTCATGATAATTCCATTTTTCTCCAATATAAAAAACCCAAAAACATCACAAATATGGGATGAGCCTCAATTTTTGACAGGTTTGTTTTCTGCTAGTGACTAAATTTAACATGTATAAGCCTCTTACTAACACAATGTAGAACAAGATGGACTTTTATTTTTCCTTTCAAAAAAATCCAAAAGGTATAATTATTGCTGCTTGAAGGAATTTGTCGGCCGAAAAACATGTCAGCCTGTCAGACTGTGAGGCAACGCAAAGCATTTATAAAGTAAAATTATAATTCTATTTATGTCATCCTATATTCCCTCATATTAAAACAACGGGCCGTGTTCCCTCCGGAGGCCCTCTCGTCTCAAAGCCGTCTGTTTTCATAAAGACATAATACCATAAAGAGTACTCTACATTTTCATAATGCCTCCCGCCAGCTCCACTGTTCTTTTAGGCTATTGCTGTTGTACATATTTGAAAATAAACCCAAATATTTATGGCATTCGCCCGTCTGTGCTGGGTTCGGTGTGATTTGTGAAAACTAACCTCTGTTGTGAGCTTTTCCACCCTCTGCCTGCTGATGGTGTGAGGTCTTAGATGACTCCTTTCATTCATGTTGGAATCAACCTTGACGCATTATCGTACAGTATTTACATGCTCAAATTAAACATATTCCATATTCAGAGCACATATTCCAGCATTGTGAGGGTCAATCCTCTTTCTTTGCCTCTCTTTTCTCTGCCTGCCTTCCTCTGACTGAGAGCATATCAGAGACAGACCACAGGGTGGGGTAGGAGGACACATAACCAGCCATATGTCTCCAATCTGCAGCACAGCAACCACGGGGAGGATGGGAATTCTGCCTTGTCCTGTGTTCAAACAGACAGATTGTACTCATTTGCTCTAAAATGCATTGTTTCTTATTTTACATCTACCCTGAATAATAGTATAATTTATTTAGGGGGTGCTGTTTAATGGATACAAGTGTACATACTTTACATTCATCTGATTTATATTTTGCAGAAAAGATGCATTAAGAGAAACAGAATTAATGGTGTGCATTATGAAAGTCATGCATTAATATGTAATAGGCATTGATATCCGCGCGTTGGCTGTAGCAGCACGCCATTGTGTGGGCAGTGGGCGCTATATAATATTTGCCCTCAAGGCCCGTGTTGTGGATGATTAATGGGGTGCAAATGTAAACAGGGTGTTTTTGGTAGCAGACCAGTCACAGGCTGCCGCCGCTCAGAGCTTCACCGTTCCGCCGATATTTCGGTTCTCCACAAAACGACAAATAAAATGGCCTCCAACAGCGACTTGTGCTGGATGAGCCAGGACAGTCGCGGAACCCACATAAAAGCACACAAAGCAGATGCAAAGACAAACAGTTTCCCCCGACCGGCGTACCACATTAATGCAATTTAGTGATGAAAATGTATGGATAGTGATGAGCACAGCGAGAAGCCGACAGTATATTATCAACTAATGGCTTTGGTTTCACAATCCATCTAACAGCAAACTTGCCCAGCTCATATAAATAACATTATCAGATGCAGCCGTGCACCCTGACACCGGTTGTACTGATCAGTCTGTAGTTCTTTTTGGTTCTAGTGAGCTGACTGTCTCGGGGTCAAAAGGTCAAACTACAACTTCAAATGTTATGTCAGTACTCTGGATGCATGCTGAACTGGCTCTAACTGTCTCTCAATGTGTTGCGATTGTGTTTGTCACCCTCCCAGGACATGTGCACATGGCGGGAGCTGCTCTGGAAGTGTGGAAAAACAGGATTTACAACTCCATCCACACACTCATCTACTTTGGCCCTCATATGTGTGTATATAAGAGGCCATTTCTATGGTAATGCACTGTTTACATGAACGTGGGGGGGAAGGGAGTTCTGTCTATTATTACTCATTTTAGCAATAACAGTGCAAATGATGCAGTTTTTCTTCTCACCTGCTCAAGCGGATTCGGCCTCGTTTCCGCTACAGGCTTTCAAAATTGAGAACAAATTGGTGTTTATGTTCTTGATAGAACAAAACAGATTTGAATGTGGCAAATATGTGCTGTGCAGTCTCGTTCCTCTCTCAGGAAGCCTGACCTTTAAGAGCGATTTGTTTGATTTGCACGTCGTCGTGCACCTTCCTGCTCACTATTCTGCTTCCATCCACATTTTTATAGCAGTAATATTTACAGTATTCTGTGTCAAAGAGCTGGAAAAACAACTGTTAGCATAATAAAAAAATCAGCTGTAGACACATGTAATATAACTGTGAAACCCTAAATGTTATTTGGTGGAATCACAAGAAAAAGAAACCAGCAGGGTAAATCGCTTATTTTTATTTTTGTCACGGAGGCTCTTGCATTTCTTACACTTGCAAGTAAAAATTCAGGCATCATACCAGAGATGTTTTATAGCTCAGAGAAGGATTCTGACATGTAAGCAGTTTAAAAAGTGGAGGAGGTGAACCATCCCGATTCTTCTTTGGTAAAGCAGCTGAAACCACTCCGCGCACGTTTGCAAAAAGACGGTGCTCTCGGAGAGTAAATACAAAAGCAATTTCAAACAAACATTAAAATTGCATGATGCTGTGATCTGCATAAAGGCATCCTAACTCGGCTGAGGCGCTCCATCATCACAGTGGAGGCAACCTTTCGGAGCCGTAGCGTTGCAAACAAAAGATTTTCGCTTTTGGGTAACAAAAAGGCGAACCTGGTTTAAAACTGGCTTTGAACCAGTAATGGCATTATCTTAGAGTGTGAATCTGGTAATAGGAGAGTCTCTAGAGCTTAAAAGAGACATTTTGAGTTTACTCTGCAGAAAAAATGTTGGCAGAATTACTGTTTGAAGTGTCTGCGTGCTGGTTAAACAACCCAGAGGCTTTAACTGGTTTGGCATTCCTCCATATGGAGGGTTGACTAGTGAGTTGGCTGCTGTCATGTCTGGTAATGAAGACATCACTTTCAACGGGCACGTGCGCACATGTCATTGGTTGGCATGACAAATAAAACCATTAACTCTACCTCCCAGAGCAGCCATTTTGATTGACTCATGAACAGTGTGTGTGTGTGTGTGTGTGTGTGTGTGTTTGTGTGTGTGTGTGTGTGTGAACCGTAACCTTTGATATCTCCTGTGCAGCTAATCAGAATTCCAATAAAAAATGGAAATGTTTTGTGATAGAGTAGTAGTGTTGGTGTGTGGATGAGCAGACTTCCAGAGCACCTCTGACATGGGCTGCCTGTGATTTAGCAGCAGATGGCAGCATTTATGTACCGAATAAACAGGAGCTGACGTTCTCTGCCTTCCCGCTCCAGTCTCCAGGGCGGCTCGTTTTATGACATTTTGTGGCAGAAATGCAAAATCCAATTTGTGACGAGGAGACTTCTAATCAAATGAAAATGGAGGGCGTTTAATGTGCATAAAATATTTAGCAGTTCATTCATAATTTAGAACAACAGATGGGCTTTCTGGCATATGGGGTTGGATGGATGGGAGTTTCTGTCAATTTCCTCTGGACACTGTGTACTTTGTATTATCCTAAACTGACAAGAGCTTTTGGTTTTATTTACTGTTGAAAGGATCTGAAATTCGATTGTAGTTTTTTTCCCTAAATATACAGAAATGATTCACTTGATGCCAGTCCATGGACAGCCACATTTACAATGAAACAATTGTGGTTCTTTTCTTGTACAGATAAGTTCTTTAGTAGTTTAGTTCTCAGTGTTAGCTCATGTCATTAGCTCATTTGTGGCCGCATCTCTAATGCCAAGCTGAATGATGCGCTCGCATTTCTTGTCCCTGCTGCACTTGCGGCTGGATGTGTCACCATTGCAAGTGCCATTAAACATGTTGCCAGTTACCCAGCCTCCAGCCCTCTCCACCCTACATACACACACACACACGCACACACACACACACACACGGGCTGCAGGCCTGGATGTGCGTCCGACTGTTTTAAGTAAAGGAAATTGCACTCGGAAGACTGGGCCCCAAATTAGATTTCACTGATGATCATTCGACTAAAATATGCCGAAAAGTCTTTGTGCTCTGAACGTGCACCAGGATGCACATACGTGCACAGGCGCCCTCTAAAATGCATGTGTGATCCGTGGAGCTGATTGCATTAGGTGCGAGGAGTCGGTCCCTGCGGAGGAACCATGTGATCATTGTAGCACAGCTGTAGCTGAGATCTAATATTCCGCCAGCAGAACCATTATGTTCTTGATGAGCTAAACCCAGTCTTGACAAGATGGACAACTGAGTGAAACATGGTCTGTGGGACTAAATGTATGCAGTATTAATTTCCTCTGAAGATGACTCACAATTCTGGCCATGCTACTTTCTTTCATTTGTTGATATCAGAGAAGGCAGAGAGGTCAAACCTGGGTCTGAAGGGCAGATTGGACCATTTGTTGGAATTACTTCACGTTAATCACCAGTGCTGTGGTTGATATGGAAGAACTGACAGCCACCATCTTTGTGGTGCACTTTTCCCGCTTCAGATGATCAGGTGCATTTATTTGGTTTCACTGCAGGGTTGGTGATGGCAGGCATACACAACAGCAACAACAGATACAAAATAACTCGCCATACACACCCAGGATGAGGAGTTTACACATAGGAAGCTCCAGTCTGTCACCATTCACAGTTGAAATGATGAAATTAATAAAAAGCACTGCCCTTCCAGTTAAAGTTTATTTTTATTTGTGCAAGAATGTGCTTAATTCAGGATTAATTTTTAGAGTGCTCACGTTTGTTGTGTGTGTTGTAAGAGGCGTGGCCCTTCCTGACACTCTGCTTCTGTTAGCGCCGCTTTTTCCTGTGTGGAATCTCACTCTGCCTGTGCTGATTTCCATTACTGCCGTCAGTGTTTGACCGACAGCAGCGAGCAGGGGAGCAATTAACGCAAACAGCCATTCAAAGGGGACAACAACGCTGTAGAGACCAACGCGTCTGTCTGGATAGCGATACTAGTTCTGTGTTACGGCATTTGGCTGAAGCACAGCACAGCAGCGCTTCTTGTATGAAATTTCACATCACGCTGGCAGAGACATTATGATTAGCTTTTATTGCCATATAAAGTTTATTGTATTTAGTCTTCGGTGTTGACAGGAAAATGTGCACTTTTATTCCTTATTTGAATAAATATCTTCAAAACGCCCATTACCGTATAAATACATAAAATAACGACAAACGCATGAAAATACATGTCCTTTTTTTATTGATTGTGGAAGCGATCACTACTTTGTTGCCATGGCAACGCCTCATTCTGGCACTCCAGCTCAGGCTATTGAAGATTAATAGCCCATTTGCCACATGTTGGCTCTTTAACCATATGTGCTCATTGCTGGCACTGGATTTATGTGTTCACATGAGCAGCAGCTAAGACACCAGTCCTTCATGGTCAGATTAATCTCTCCGCTGACCTGCTTATTTACCATCAGCCACTTATAATTAACCTCCCACGGCTTGGGCGTGCGCAGGAACTGCTGAAAAAGACTACCAGGTGTTGTTTCCTCAGTCCAGGATACCAGCCAGATGTCCAGCAGGTGACCACGTGAACCTCTGGGCACAGAGCGAGATCGATCCCTCTAATAGGGCTGCAGAATGTTAATGGTGGAGGTGATTCCAAATGTGATTGGATGTTTGGAATAAACAGCAGGCTGGATCTGGCCAGGCGTCTCCCACTGGGTCACTTAGAGTCCGCCGGTTCCAAACACCAGTTGTTCCATCACAGATTTATGTCCACAGCCAAGAGCTTTAATAGTTATGTCATTAGCACAGCTGGGCCCCAATATTAGTATTTATGATGAATCTTTAAACTGTTCATCGTAGAATAATCCAAATCATGTCATAAAAGCTTGAAACACTCGATATCTCGTAATGCAGATTACAATTAAAAGCAATGACAAACAGCCACTTGCTTCCAGTCATAAAATATTAGATTGAAACTGTAAATTGATTATTGAGATATTATACCTTTCTCAATATACCCTCCGTGGGCCTGAATTACATTAAAATGGCTGAAGCTCCACCTGGATATTTTGATGATCGCTCAAGGACACGGATGAACTTGCACTGATTATGAGAGGAAAAAGGAGATAAGAACAAAGATGTGCCGGCCAGCTTTTGAAGGAGATCATCTTTGTCACCCCTCCTTGCCATCGGCGGTGTTTCAAGGAAGGCCACGGCTAATTTGATTAAGATATGGGGGATGGGTTTGGTTCAGCTCCTAGTTGGTCCAGTGTTATATCATTACAGGATCTAGAGAGGAGATCAGTGTTTCAGAGGGAAGGATGGGATGATAAACCCGTGGTTCTATGGGTGCCAGCCTGTGATTTAACGACTGAAACCACAAAGCAGGACAACATCTCTGGATAAAGCTGTTTTGTGATGTTCTCTCCACCTCACCCTGCACTCAGGAGCAGTGAAAGGTGGGATGAAAACATTTCAAATCACATTTCTTATCTCCGTCTAGCAGCTGCTCTCTGCTCCCATCTATAGAGAGGAGCTGGAAACACACTGCAGCCGTGCTGGTGTGAAGTTAGCCCTGAAAAACAGCCTGAAAATATGAGTGACACCAACACTGAAAACTGCTGCGGAAACTTGGAGGTGGGAGCAAGAGGCCAGTACCACAGCTGAGTAGTTGTGGATGACCTCCACTGTGCACTCCCACATGCCAGTCAGCTGTAACATAAAGCATATGATAATGCTGTCCTCATTTTTATGTTTACATCATTGTAATAATGATAATAATTACAGGGTGAAAGTTTACACAGTTAGCTGTAAAGGATCTGGAGCACAATGTTATGTTGTTAAAAAAAAAAAAAAAACATACAGAAAAAGTCCTGAATGCTGCGTAACCTGAAGGCCGTGTTTAAATAAAACCTCAATCCGTGTGTTTGTGCGCGCGCGCGCGTGTGTGTGTGTGTGTGCGTGCGTGTGTGTGAGACATAAGCCTCACAGGGTTGGCGGCCTCTGCTATTCTGAGTCAACATGTTAATTAAAGAATTATTAGTGCCGTTCCTGCATGTAGTCTATCAGACATCAGTGATTAGAATGAAAAACTGTGTTGAGACATTCATTTTGTTCTAATCTAACTGAGCCTCTGAAATCTAATTAACTGTGGAATCACCTTGATTTAAAAAAAAAAACAAAAAAAACAAAAACACAACAAAACAAAATAAAGAAATCTCATATCGGGAACTCTCGGAAACGTTTTTGTTTGCCAATCAGAAAAGCCATCACCTCATCCTCAACATGCAGAACGATATCAACTTATTCAGCTTTGCAATTTTGCACATTTAAGCACTAAACTGCATCTTGAAACATTGGAAAATACATACCTACAAAAGAACAGCAGCCTTTTCAGATTGAGATGTTTGAACTGTTTGTTGTTTGTTAAAAGTTCCGTTTCTGGTCATCTGAGCCTTTTTGGGCTGTAAAGTTAAACAAAGGTCAAACACTTTGATTGTCTCACATCCCACATATGTCAATGCGGCAGCATCCCCAGTCCAGCTGTGCCGGTCCTGTGTGCTGATGGTGGGAGGGCCAACGGCGCGACTGGCTGCTGAAAAAAAAAATATTTCGAATTAAGTGTGCATATTTGTGAGTCCAAAAACAGTAGATGTAATAAACAGCGCACTTGGACACACACAGAAGTGTGGCTTCTGTGGCAATTAAGTATATTTTGCATCAGAGAAAAGTCCAGTCATGCTGTGGGTGTGTCTGTGCATGGGTTTACTCTAATTAGACATTATCCTAACCATAATATTTAATTAATCTCAATAGATGTGGCAGCAGCACAGCTGTCAGATTCCTCCCAGCAGTTGTGTTTCTTCAGAAAAAAATCCCAAAACGCATATATGGAATGTACATATTTGTATATATATTGCCTGCTTCATTGCTGTTGATGAAGCTGTAGGGTTTGGTCTCAATAAGCTGGTTTTATTGTTATATTATGTTTGGAGCTTGTGTGCTGGAGGTTACGCAAACAAACCCCCTCAGAGCAAACACGGGCCTCTGTTTTCTGTTTACTAGAGTTAAGGCGGTGTTATTTAGTGTCACGGGCCCACGGGGAGCACATTGCATGCACGCTGCATATTCATTTGGAAGCAACACCTGAGACTCCAGAGTTCCTGGCGGAGCACATCGTCATCCTTCATCAAAGTGGTGACGGAGACCCAGCATTGACTGGAAAGCTTCAGTTGAACAGACTGGGCACATTCACTGTTTATGTTTGTGGCTACTCTTTTATGTTTGCAGAAAAAGTAAAAAAACAAAACAAAAAACAAAACAAAACAAAAGCACAGGATTGTGATGAAATATGTAAGGTACAGTGTGTTTTCTTTTTTTTTTTTGCAGCATCCACACTTTCGGCTCCCCTCGTCTCTCCATTGTGTGAGATTTAATGAAGGCATCGGGTCCTTCATGAAATCCATTTCCGACCAGATCAATCTGGTTTAATGTCATCTGTCTCATTCACATCTAACTGTCTGTGACTGTATTAATAATTGCTCCGGCTGTATTGAATTCCTATTGACCATTGGGGCGAAACACTGTACCGTCCAAGCTGACCCTAAATCAAGTGACATCTCATTAGAGTAGACAGTCTCTCTGAACAGCAGATCTTTCTGGCTATAAAAATGGAAATGGGAAATTGACTGTAATATGAAAGCGAACATCTGACGTGTCAACGGCTGACGAAGATGAAGACGCTCTCTTTAATGTTCAGAAAACGCTGGTGATTTGTTTTTAATTTACCTGAAGATAATTACTTTTTTCACCACTGCTGCCTTTTTCCACAAAAAGAAAGTAGGTCTAGGAGTGAAATTTATTATTTTGAACATATTCCCTGTTTTTGCTTCGGCTTTATTGTTAAAAACATTGTTTTATTCTGTTATAAATAGGTAACTGATAAAATATAACATGGCATATAAAGTGAAAAGGGTTTTTCGCACTTGTAGTATGTGAGGGCTGATTATTGACACCCAAATCTTCCTTTTCTCTCTCTCTCTTTTGTTTTTGCCTTCCTTTGATGGCCCTGACCCCAACTAGGTAAGTGATCACATCCATTTCAAATGCTCACACACATTACTGGTGCTGTGGTACTGGTCCAGCTCTTGAGCTGGATGGTGTGACCCAAGCTGCAGAAACTCGTGCACCGTCAATTGATCAAACATGAGAGTGAAATGAGGTCAGGACCTGTGGTTGTGGGGACTAATTTCTCACTCGGTTTAACAGCTGACTGCTGACCGGCTGCCACACTCATTTAAAACATCACTGCTAAATAAAGGTGCAGAATGTTTCATTCATATTGTTCCCTGGGTGAATATTCTCTCCATCATCAGGTCCTGTCCATTTTAAGTTAATTTTACTGCCATCAATACTGAATACATTTAAGCACCAAACACATGTTGAAGTTGTGTCAAACCAATATTTGATCTAAATGAGCAGAGCGGGTTTTCATTATGTGCTGTGCTCCTTTTTTACTGTGTAGCTGCGGCAAATATGAAGGCTAATCCTCGGCAGGATCTGCTGCTAAATGAGCGCTTTATGATTCAGCGCTGCATTCTCATGCCCGACCTGCAGTCAGTAATGAGGCAGTAATGAAATTTGGGGAGGTGGATGCTGGCTAATGTGGCTAAGCAATGCACCTGGCGTATGCTCACTTGCTTGTCGGGCCCCAGGCTCTGATAACCCCCTCCCATTTTTTAATATCACCGCAGCTAGAATTTGTGCTACTATGTTCACATCAAACAATATTGATCAAAGTCATGTTTTTTCCCCCCACATTTTAGCTAATGTTGCATATTACATGTTACTTATCTAATAGTTCAATCTAATTAGATAAATAACTGGTCTAATGTCTTTAATAATTCTCTTTAATTAAACCAAATGGCCGTTTGAAGCCCTCTCTCACCTTCCTTTTATGCTGTGGTTCCTCCATCAGGCCGTTCTGCTGAAAGCGGCAAAACAGGAGCACTCAATTTCTGGTTTAATGGTCATTAGATTTGCAACAGAGTGGCAGTTTTATGTATCCGGGAAGCTTCTTTTTGTTAGCATGTTCAAGCTTGTAAATTTCTTTGTGACTCTTCAAATTTAAAGCGTCAATTACACAGTTGAGTCGAGATCTGTGATAAATCTGCGGGGACGTCGGCGGGCATTGACTGAAATTATTGCTGCACACAAGCTGAAGCGTCCACCCGCTGGAACGCACCTTGTTGTCAGCATGTAAATATGCTTGCATTCATGCAACTATGTGTTTTCATGATTGATTAAGTGTAAAATGGAAATGTGCACACACAGTTTTTCCTCGGCACAATTTAAAGTGTTTGACGCATTTTCACCAGTTTGATAGCTCATCTTTGGGCTAAGCATTGTTTCAGTAAACAAGCCTTTTTTATTTTATTTTTTTTTTTTTAGGAAAATGAATCTCTTGGTGTATAGCTAGTTTTCTCTGCAGAGTTCAAGTCAATAGCTGCAGCAGCCTGTGTAATAACAACAAAAGCTCACTCGGTACAGAGTCAAGCCCTCCCAATCCACTGCATGTTTGCCTGTATTGCTCATGCAGAGCAGCAGCAGGTACGCCTTACAAGTTTGCCATAGGGCCGAATAAAGGCCACATCCATCTGAGAAGAAAAGGAGTCCCTCCAATCAGCGGTTAGAGCGGAGTGGATGAAAGCAGCATAGACCAGAGAGCACTGAGAAGAGCCTGGGTGACCCCGGGGATTGCGCTCTGCTGCGGCCCTTCGGACTTTCAGATCACAACCAATCGCAGGAGCCCAGACCTAAACGTCGTGTTCTAAGCACAGCCGTGTACGCTGTTATCCTCCTCCAGGAGCACATCTTTACATCTAGAGAGATGCTTTATTGGGGAGAATTAGAAGATGGAGTTGGAATACCCGGGGTGATGATAGCATTAGCATTGACCTTGTGTCACTGTCATACTTTCAGACTGTACCTCACTTTTACTGTGCTGCAGTAAAAAGAAAAGCATTTTTACTATGACTCTTCTAATATTCAACAGGGTGCCAAAGCATAAGCCTCTGTAGCCTCCAACAGTTTCCTGTGAAGCTCATTTAAATGGAAATTGTACAATTATAACCCCTGTGAAACTCTAACACAGTGATGAGAGAACTGAGACCTGTTTTATGTCTGACTTGCATTTGTGGTAATGCAATTATGGATGGTGACGCTATGTGTGTGTGTGTGTTTGTGTGTGTGTTTTGCTTACATATTCCCTGTGTTGAAGGTAAGGGCAGCTATCTTTTTTTTTTTTTTGCCACTCCAGCTGCACTCGGGGGGTAACCAGTCATCTTTTGTATTGCCTCCCTGCTGGCAACCATGTGCACATGACAGGAATTTTTTTATTTTTTTTAATTTATTTTTTTTTTTGCATTCAAGGTACCCTGAGAAGCATGCTCTCTGTGCCAGATGTTGCAGTTTTGCAGTCATCTGCAACATGTGTGCCACGACTTTGTGGCAAATTGAGACAATCAAGCTGCTGGGATGTGAAAACCTGACTGTCTGAGAGCAGTCGGAGCCTGCACTTTTCCCAGCATGACTACATCTGAGAAGCGTTCACATAAATACAAGGCTCTTCAACTGGATGGATTAACAATGTGGAGAAGGGATGTTTTCCAGGGATGGGAGTGGAAAGTGTTTTTTTGTTTTTTTTTTGGTGGGGGTGTTTAAAAGCAGCTGTTGGGAGACCATATAACCTCCGTGATGTAGGCTCTGTGTTCTTGATAATGATGACCCTGGATCCCATTACTCCAGCATCAGGGAGTCGACATCCATGCCCTGCAATTAAGAAGCGGGATTCCTGGCTGTAATGAGAGGCCTCCTGGTCTGGGAAGCTTTGGATCACTACCTGACGCAGGAAGTCACCCCCAGATCCAGGACACAACAAACACACTGACATCAGTGTGACATCTACAGCTTCCCACCCATGAGCATCACGTAAACTTAAACACCAGCGATCAGACTGCAAATTATATTGAATAACTCTGCTCAAGTTTGGACAATAACGAAAATAACGAAATCTGTCTGTATCAGTCTTCATGTGTTTAACTAAGGTGTGGATCACTAAGGCAACCATCATCTCCGTGTCATGCATGTAAAACTAGAAAAGCACTCAGAGAGCGCAGCCCTCCGCCAAGCAGCTCATTTTGCCACATGTTGTGACTTACATCTGTAGTAATGAATATATTCAGGCAGCAGTAATAGAAGAATGAGTTGCTTTATGATCAAAGTCCCTTGGCCTTTGATTTATCAACATTTCCTGAAAATTTCATTAAAATCCCTTCATTCAACTTTTTGATTTATTTTGGAAACAGTCAGACAGACTAATGCTGGCTGTCACATAACCTCCTTGGCAGAGGTAATAACAGTGATAATAATGATGATCAGCTTTCTGACATCATCTGACAGAAGGACATTCAGCCTCTTTGGTGCCTTTTTTTGCCCATTTTGGACAGATGTGGGAGTGGCAATTCTGCGTAGCTCCCCACGGACCCAACAAATGAAGTCGCCCAGGTTTACCGCCGGGCTGCTGAGACTGAATTAACGCCACCCTTTTCATAATTGGGCCAGGATAGCTTTCAGCTCAAGACACCCAACCGTGTTATGCATGCAGATCCAGACAGGCCCTGACCTCCCGCCGCTATATTTCACATCAGGATTAGATTTTCCCCCATGCTCCCCCTGTTTTTATTCCTATTTTTTATACGTATATATGAAACTCCATCTAGGTGCAGGCTGCATTCCCCTCTGTTGATAATAGAGTTTATTAAAAAAAACCACCATAGTGGGTCTGTTGGAATAGAGGTCATATAGGAGACTCTAACCTGTGTCATCTATAATTCATTGTCAGAATATGCTCTTCTTAGTGGGATTAAAGTTTAATAACTTGACCGGCTCTGTAAATACCCCTTTGTGCAGACTTGGAGTCTTACCTTGTGTACGGACCAGCGCAGGAGCTAGATCTTGTGTCTAGGAGGGACGGGGAGTATCTGTTTGCCGAGTGGAGATGCTGTAAGTCCAGGTTAAACCCTGAGATCCAACCGTCAGCAGGCTGGTCTCCCACATAAAGACAAGCTCCTGCTGAAATGTGTTTTCCTGCAGATAAGGTCTAACCAAGAATGAGGGCATGAATGAGACGTGGCCTCTATCTGGTTCTTATTGTTGGCCGAGCGGTTAGGTTGGGGGAAATGGAATACCTCTGTGCAGCAGTTCTGCCATGTAGGTATCTTCTGCAGTAACTACGGCGAGGTAAGAAGGCTGTGGATGCCCCTGCGGCTGCTCGCCTGCAAAATATGCTTTTGTAGCTTGTAAATGTTCTCATGAATCTGGCTTGGAAGCAGGATGCCTGATTGTCTTCGGCAGGCCCGTCATCGTTATTAGGTCTGCCTGGTTTATGGCCACATTTAGCCAGTGGTCTAGGTGGGGTCACGGAAAGTAAATGGCCTCCACCAGGTCATTCTTCAAGTCTTTTTTTTTTTTTTTTAAAATAGCACCTCTGCTTTAGTGCCCAACCTCACTCTTTTACAGAGCAGCCATGCTTCGTCTTCGATAACTGAGTTAAGTGCAACATATTTACGATCAGGAGTTGTAGAGACTGTCCGTCATCTGATCGGGAGGACTCAAATGTCTGATCCCAGAGCAGCCGTGAGCTGACAGCTCAGGCTCAGAATCAAGTTTTTTTGGCACCAGACCAGCCAATTAACCTCCATGAAAGCCAGTCTGGATTATTCGAAATCCTTTTTGTCACATTTAGACCCCCTGTCGTTTCTATCACTGTGTAGAGTAATGCACTTTAGTGACAGTGTGTGCGCGTGTGTGTGCAGTCCTGTGCCTCCTGTGGCTGAGCCATGGCCCAGTAATTTCATCTGTTCTTTAGTACAGCCTGAACTCCCCACACTACCACGAGAATGCAAATGTTAAGCCGTTTCCCCTCCGATGGGCCTCTCTTTTGTGGGTTTACCGCCCGCATTACGACCTAATTGCTTTGATTCGGACCCACTTGTAAAGCCAAACCCAACCTGCAGTTGTGCTCTTCGGGAACGTTATCTACCTTCAAAAGAAAACAACGTTTCCCTCCCAAACCTCTGTTTTAGTGCCGTGGCCAGGTGAGCAACAAGGAGCCGAACACATCCATCACATCCCTAATTAGTAAACAAATCCTCCTTTATTCTTTAACCTCTTTGTGTGTGTGTGTGTGTGTGTGTGTGTGTGTGTGTCTTGTGCAGTTCCTGAGGTGGTCCTCTGATATCATAGCATAAAATAGCTACAGAATTCTCTTGGGAACTGATCTGTTGACAGAAACCAAGATTACAGATGGTGTATTTGTGTACTGTACCAAGCAAAACTATACGATGGCATCCACTCTGGAACTTGTGTCACGGCAATGTACTTCAAATTCCAGCAACAGAAAATGGAAAGATTAAAGTGAACTTGACAGAGAGCAGATCAGACCATCTGTGCCGTCCCTGGGAAGGTTTTGGAAAGTTCAGATTGGGACTTTTGTTGTTTTTCCTTCTCTAATCACTAATGATTTGAACTTGTATGAGACAAAAGGGGTTAAATCAGGATTAAACACCTACAGCAATTTGTTTATCTCCACATGTGCCATTTTAATGTACAAATTGTCATCTGTGCTGAACCCACATTTAGCTTTTAATATGAGAAGCTTTGCAACAGCCTCGGCAATCCTTTACAATTTATGTCCACCATTATGAGACTCGGGGGAGTAAAGCGTCGTATTACAGCTGCCCAGCGTGCATATAACAATACCAGTGACATCAGCCAATACCTGCATGTGAGAGAGAGGGAGAAATTGACTACTGATGTATTAAACACACCATACTATGAAAAAAAAAAAAAAAAAAAAAAAAAATACAACACACCATTTCCAAAACCGTAACCAGACCATGTATCTGGCTTTAGAGTCCTTTTCTTTTCATGGAGGCCAAATGTGACTCAGAGTTCATGGCACTCGTAGTTCACAGCACCCATTAAAGCAAATTCAATAGCCTTTTTTGTGGGCTGCATCACCTACAGGAACAGTCACACGGGTTAAATAGCATAGCATATTTTACTTTTGGCTCCTAGTTGATTTACCACCCTCTCATCAGGCAAAAGAATGTTCTATACTGAAATGTAGCATGTTCTAGAGACATGGAAAAGTGGCCAGCATGTATACATGAAGTACCAGCCCCGTCTTTAGGGAGCATCACAGAGGCAGGGTCTGAAGCTGAGGCCTCTTCCTGAGCCCCGAGCACATGTGAAAGCTTAGCAGATGTGCAGATTTTAGCTAATGCTCACTAAATGTTGCCATCATCGCTGTAAGCCACGCAGCCATGTCAAGCTGCTCAGAGCAGATCGCACCAGGCATAAACTGCAAAATGGGTCCAGTTCTTTTTCAAAATCCTATAAACCTGTTAAACCATGGATTCTGTAATTTTTGTAAGTAAACATGAGACTTTTTTTTTTTTTTAACATTCGAACCAAAATAACATTCCACTTTCAGGGCACATTTAACCATCGATGAAATTGCAAAGTGACTCTCAGAGAGCAAAATGCCACCCCTCACCTCCAGCCCAGCTCAGATGTTTCTAATTATTCACATTATCATTCGTATTAAGGTCCAGAAAAATATGTACCACATCCCACAGTTACATCCCCGCTGCTCACATCACAATGGCAATAATGTCACTTTTTAGTGCTTGATTATATCCTTAGGACAGATCAGACAGTAACCACCTTCCTGCTGCAAACTAATCAGCTCCAAAAAATTACTTATTGATCCCAGGCAACACCAAGGAGGGGATTTATTGGCGGGGTCAGTGGGAGGGCCCCCGTTGCCTGATTGCAGCCAGCGTTTGTGAATCATGTCAACCTACACATACACACACACACGTACACAAGCTATGTCTTTTAAATGTTTGCCGAAAATAAATTGATGGCAGCCAAAATTTGTCCTCCTTACAGGCTTTTGGGTGCCAAAAACTTTTATGTATCTATGATTGAAACTGAATCTAGTTCAAACACTCCCCAAGTAAATACATAAATGGGAAATAGATTTTTATATATACTGTGTTATGCGCATGACCTTTACTCTGGAAAGTAACATGTTGGGATGGGATCTCCAGCATTATTCTTAGTTTTTTTTTCCTGTTTTTGTGTCTGAATTATCAGAATGAGTAATCTAATTCGATATAAGTTGCGATGAGCCAATATTTACGTTAGTGCTAATTATTTCAGTTTTAATTCCACTTCCATCCTCAAGGACACTGAGGCCAAACTGAGGCCCTGTTTTTCCCAGCAGCTTTGCCCCAGCATGGCAGCTCTCATTCCAGACAACATTGATCGGATCTTTTAGAGATGAATGGATTAATTACAGGCAGTGAGAGGAGATGCAGTACAGCTTGGTGTGGAGACGAATCAAATGGAGGGCCGGGATTGAGAAAGCCATTAAGGCAAATTGAGAGCATTAATGACTGTAACATTGCCAAGGGGCCCCAGTGGCCCATCCTTCTCCCTGGCACCGCGGCTGTGTAATGGCTTCCTCGGCTGCTCTTTTCAGGCATTGGCGGAGCCGCTGCAGTTTAGCTGACAAGTTGTTCTTTTCCACACCCCTGAGACTTTACGAGGTTTCGAGCAGGCTGCTGTTCCAAAACCACAAAAACCACCTGCAAGGCATCAGATACACACCCTGGAGAGGCTTGGAGGCTGTAGCACCAATGTTGTTTTTCTGGGGGAAAAAAGGTACAAATACTACAGTTTGAGAAGGATACATGAATTATCAGTGGATTGTGAACATTTTGTTTGAAATGTCTCTAAAAGTATGATAAAACCCAATATATTTACCTCCATGACTACAATAAATAAATCAGTGCTGAATAATCAACTTCAGCTTATATTATTTAATATTTCCAACACATCCTGATGATGAAAATATTGACCAAAGGTCAATCAAAGAAAAGCAGTTTTGGTACTAATGATGATGATAATTGCTGTATTCCTATTTTCTTCTTTTAGCCCCCCCAGCGTCCAGGCTATTTAAATCTAATCATGGTGAACACATTTCCCCACTCACACAGCCCCCAGCTGAACGGAACAAGTCATAAAAGCCCAATATTTCAGCCATATTGATTCCTCTGGTAAAATTGGTTTGAGCTATGAATGCTGTGCAGCCGTGTACTCTGAAATGTTTTGCAGCCGCGGGGGGAGAGGAACGAGGGTGACCTTGAATGTGTTTTCCTCGCTCTCACTTTTATATATCACTTTTTCTCATTTGGCCTTTGAGCGCCGCTTTCACGCTTTTTCTGGTATCCTTGTGCGCGTAGTGTCACTGCTGACCTTTGGCACCGTGCCTCTCTTTGCTTAAATTAAGCCCTGCGTTCGCTGCTCCTTAAAAGCGAAATGGCCGGATTTACAGAGAATGCTCAAAGCACACAAAATTCAAGGATAAAAAGTCCACTGTGCACATTTCATTGTAGACATGTCCGTATTTCTTTATTTCTTTTAATCTTTATTATTTTTCATATTTTAAATACTTCATTTCAGACAAACTCAGACTTCAGAAAATGGTTTCAGGACAAAAAACGAAATAAAACCACAAAGGAGTTGCTCTGGGTTATGGCTTGGTGCAAAGCCAATTGCTTTTTTAATGCAGGTTTTATAATCTTGTGCATTTTTTGTGATGTTTGGCAGATTAATTTGTAGAAAAAGTAACAAATAAACAGTGGGGCTTGTTGCCGCTTGGCCACAGTCATCCAGACTGCAGCAAAAGGTTCGAGAACCAAACTGAGTAGAGACTGATGGAAGGAGGAAATTGCATGCCAGGACCATCAGCAGCAGGACCATTGTGTTGAAATGGTGCTGCCTGCCTCCCCCCACTCCCCAAAAAAAAGAAAGGTTCCACCTGATGGAAACAAATTGGCTGCTGGAGTCAGTGGTGAGTGCTGGTCTCTAAAGGCAGACACGGCTTCTAAATGGCTCAATTTAGCTTTTGTGGAAGCCGAGACCTCAGGATGGTCACTGGCCCAAGACCAGCCGCAGTGAAAATCAATAGGTAGTTTCAGAACAAGGGGCCTTATTAAAACGGGAGCCTTTTCTCCGTAGTGTTTGGATGACATTGTCTCGCAGAAATCTTTAAGCTCTGCTCCAAACTACTCGCCATGTTCAAATGGTCGTGATCCCTTTCGACCCCCACATTGTCTGCTGCATCCTGTGTTTGATGGTGACGATAGTGAAAGAGCCATCCCAATCTGCTGCAACTGGAGATGTTTCCAGTTTATAGTAGGTTGTCTCGCAGAAATGGCCACAATGGATATCAAGTAAATGGAGAATGAAAAGAACTGATATAGGTCGATTTAGTTACAGCTCAGAATACTTCGTTTGAAAGTCTCTTACAAATTGTCTCCTTTTCCTTGACACATTTCATTAAAAAGCTTACAATCACCTACTTCTTCTTCAGAGGTAAGGTAAGCTCCTGACATGTTTGGAACACAGATGACCTTTTCGATTTGATGTGTTGGGCCATAATAGCCTGCTGTAAAGTCTCAAGGCCAGCAGCTCTGCATGGCAGCATTGTAAAACTGGAATAATGCTGTTGACCATGGGCCTCATGCCCACACACTCAGTTGGTGTGATTTAGGAGCACTGACTTGTGTTTGACTGATTTTACTGAGCTCTTTCTTCTTCAGACATGGACAGGTCGCTGGTCCATCGTAGGGCAAACAGCATTAACACACCCACACCTGGGGGGCAGTTTGGAGTCTCTGCTCAATTTAAAGAGTGTGTTTTTTATGTGGAATCTTCTTGGTCTGACTGATTGTGCCCCTGTCACATCCTCACTTCAGGAGGATATCAATAACTCCATTGGCCTGAAATGCAACTTTTTTCACTTCATGACAGCCCAAGCTGCTGATTTCCTTCTATAATTTAGCCGTTTCAGAAGCTGTGCTGAACTCTATTAACAGAACCTTGAAGGAATGTCAGCTCCGTAATGGAAAAGCTGGCATCCAAACGGAAATCTGCTCCCCTGCCTCAGAGGAAATTGTCAGCAACTCAAATTAAGTTTTCAGGGAGCAAATGGTTAAGGTTGTGTATCACATACATGTACATGTATTGTTACAGTTATTGTGTTTGGGGATTTGTTGAGCAAAGGGAAAGTCACACAAAAGCAAACGAGAAATCAACTGTTTCTGTAGATCTAACGATATTGTAAATATAGAAATGTGGCAAGGATTGGTTTCAGTCTCTGTCAAACACAGGATGAATGTTTAAGCCTGTTTTATGCGCTTAGAGTGAATAAACAATAGTCACTTCCTTTGTTGTTGGAGCTTAGAACTGCAGAAAATGCTATTTTTGTAGGATGAGAGTACAGTTCTGCGTGAGCTGAAAGAAAGCCAAATTAGACAACAAAGGCACCAAAAAAAAAATTTTTAATAAATAAATAAAAACACTGTAATTTAGAGCTGGTTTAATGCTTATTATGAATGTGCAGAAAAATCTCTTTGGTGACTGCTGAAAACTTTGATGTTTAACCAGCTTTAGCTAAATGTGTGATATGCGGCGCTTTGGTGAAAAATAACATTATTGTTTGATGTTAGATTTGAGCGGACACACACTCGCACTAAGCTTCCCATTGTTTGGCCTCATTCTATCACCTTCTTCTGCACTCAGCCTCGTGAGCAAATTAGAAGAAAACACAGATTTGCCTCTTCTGCTGCCATTCTAGCATGTAAATGAGGATTTTGATTAATGTTCACTTTTTTCCAATTAGGCATCCTGCGTGCTGGAATCCTGTTCCCAGAAAGCTTACACAGTATATCACACGCAGACCTGTTCAAAGTGCATAAAATGGACAGAAAGCATATGAATACTGAACATTTAATTAAAGCGCCGTATAACAAAAATATCAGGCGACAGCTTTTTGTCGCAATTGATGACTGTTTGGGATTTATAGGCTGCAGATATCCGCGGCGTCGTGCAGAAACCTGGCTCCTTTGGTACTCGCGCCTGCACCGTAATGGCTCTGCTGGGACGGCGTGAAAGTGCTTCTTCAGCGCTCATTAATGGAGCAAATTGAACAGGTCTCCCAGCTTACCTCTGTAATGAGGGCTCCCCCCTCTGCCCCCACCGCTGCCAGTGCCCTACGCTCCATTGTCCACCTTCAGTAGGGGTCAAATCTGCTCGGCAGTAATTGTATCCCTCTGACCCTCTTTTAGGTTTTATTTTGTTACAGGGACCTGTGTTTTTTATCAGGCACGGGCCATCCCTGAGGTTGTAAAAGCCACGGTGCCCCTCCTCCCCCACCTTGGGACAGGGGTGCTGCCTGACTGTCTGCCAGCAATCAATATGCCACTGTCATTAACTGAATTTGTTGCTGGGGCGCTTGCTTATAAGGCAGCAATTAGAGTGTGAAGTGGCAAGGCCAGGCTATGAGGCAACAGCGGTGGAGGGCTTGGCCCTGGGGGTGTGCGTGTGTTTGTAAATGTCAGGGGCACAAGCCCAGTTTCATTAAAGCCTGAGGACGCCATAGCGATCTATACTGTCTATGTAATTCTTTTGGCCAAAGGGGGGTCAGAATTATTTGCACGAGAGGGGTTAGCAGAGCCGGAAAGAGACCACAGGTTAGCGTTAGCTGTGAAAACTTGCTGGCTGTGAAATCCACTTACACCCTGTGGAATCCACTTACATGCCTCCATTGTTTCATTACTCGATCAGTGGTTTGAGGGGAGCTTAGCCTGAATGATACAGTTGAGCTGCCGCTGCTCGTCGTCCAAGAACTGTCATTTGCAAGTAAAACTGATCTCTCCTTTAGCTTTCTGTTAGCCCTTCCTTGAAAGCCCCCAGCTGCTGTTTGTAGGCATTTATTGCCTTCCTGCATCTATTTGTGTCTCATCTGTGTGTGGTCATCACCCAGCCCAGGTATTAGAGGTGTCCCCTTCTGTTCTCTCTCAGAAAGGTCGTGGTATGAGAGGGGTTGCCCTAATGTGCCGTTTGGGACTGATGCTGGTTTTAAATCACTTTCTATTTGTGGGAAGTCGGGGGGTAATCTATTTTGCGGCTCGTCCACCACCATCAATTGATAGCACTCAACATTCAGGGGCGGAGCTTTAAGTAAATACCCTTCAGACAATGTGTGTCAGTCCATTCAGTGGGCTCAGACAGTCCCGAACAAGTCAATCAATTAGAGGCCTTTCAATCCACTGATTAGTCTTTTAAAAATTGAGCTTTTCTAATTAATTTAATTAAATTGCTTTTTTTTTTGTTCTACGCAGCTACGCAATGACATGTGTTGCTTTCTTTTAGTCACAGGGACTATGCTAAAGGTAGCAAATCAGGATAATGGGATGAATGTTCCCCCCTCAAACACATGACTGAAGGAGAGAACTGACAGGAGCAGGAGTTGAACCATAAAACATCCAAGGCTTCGCAAAACCTCAAAGTTGTCGGCTGACTGACCAACTGATGAATTCAGTGATGGATGTCTGAAGGCCGGCGATGTTTGGTAACAAAGGTCAGAACTTGTCTTTCATGGCTGATTTCGGAATAGAGGACAAAACAGACACGTACTTTGACAACACAATGACAGATTACTAAATAATAGCTGGTATTTACCAAGAAAAGCGTAATGGTGACAGAAAGCAGGGACTGTTGATTCTCCTTGTTAAGCTTAATTTTTAGACTTGTTCTTTGCAGAATGGAAAACCCAATATTTTCCTATTGTCAGTTTGTTAACTAAAAAAAAGTCCACTCACACAGTGCTTAAATATCTCTAACTCTAGCTTGAGGGCTTTGCTCGATTCATTATAAATGTGACCAACCAATGTCTCCAATGTTTAAAAGCTGTGCCCCAGCAGTCTTGTAAAAGTTTTGTTTTCCTGCCTCCTGACTAAATTAGTTTGGAACACAGGCTGAACAGACTCTCTGATTAAAAATACTTAAGCTTAACTGTCTGGGAGAATTCGAGAGTCTGTTCTAATGTCAAGGAAAGACATTACTGCTGACAAATGATGCCAGTGTCTTCAATAAATCTTTGAGTTTGGCTCAGTAACATCTTGACTGGATACATTTTAGATTTCCATGCAGGAGTCTGCTTATTCTCTATTTTGTAAAGACAGGAAGAACCCGCTCATAGCCTTGAGAATAATGTCCACCAGTCTGAGGGGGAGTGGAGAGAGGAAGAACATTGTCTTAAACCATAATGAGGTTATTGAGGTACTCGAGAAGCTCTTGTCCTCCCTCTCTTTGGTTCCCTCCCTTCTGACTCGTCAGAGCTCAAGTATTTACTTCTCGCTCATTAGAGGCTGTGGCCCATCGTTGACTCCGGCAAAGTGTTTACTCTGCCCTGTCATGACAATCACTAGCACCCTGTTATCAAGGTCTGCTCTGTGTGGGGGGCTGTTGAGATAAGCGTTCATGGCTCTAGATAAAGGAGGATGTGTTCTGGAAATAAAAAAAAAAGCTATAGCAGGTTTACTAATGAACCTTGAAAGTTCCATAAATGAGTGATCTGCTGCAGAAGTAGAAAGTCTGAATATCCAACAGGAAAAAGTTAGAAAGTAAAATGAGTGTGAGGAGGTGGAGCATGTTACCTTGTGTGAAGTTTCGCGGCCTTTGGAGGAGGTGGCCTTCAGAGTTTTAGCAAACAGAAACAGTGACAGACAGGAAGGGAGATGGCATTCAGTTAAAAAGCTCGATGTCATGACTACTCTTTTGCCTCTCTGCCTTTAGTTTAGAGTGCAAAAAATGACAACATATATGCAGTTTGAGTGGAGCAAAGGCCAAAAATAGATTATTGTTACCTGTGGTCTGTCAGAAGTCTGATTAGTGTGACTGTGTTGATGATCCTACATAAATGCTATTAAAAAGGGCGAATGATAATGGTCTGAGGCCAAGAACCTTCAAAATAAAAGAGGAAATGCACTGCAAATGAAACTAAAGGTGAAGTAATCTGTAAAACAATAACTGAATTCTGTCAAAAATAACATATTGATAAAGTGAACCACCCTTTGATTTCACAAAAAATTTTCAGGGTTTCACCTGCATGAATCTGAGAAAGCCTTATGTCTCCGACCTGAAGTGACCGTAAATAAGCATGAATTCCTATGCAGTAATCCGCAGTTTTGCAACACATGATAGCGCACCCGTATCTCACTTCCTGCGCTCTCGGAGGAGGACGGGCTGTGCATTCCAGGCAGATTCTGTATCCTGCTGATGGAAGCGTCTCTCCAGGCAGAGCTCAGGTGTCGTCTCCTTTGTACCCCTTCATTCTGTCCGCCCTTGTCCTCTTTTAGACTTCTGAATTAGAAATACCACACGCTACTGAACCCAGATCTGCTGTTACATCTCCAAAAAAATCTCATTTGCTGTAACGTCCTCCCTTTTTCCATTAAGTCAAATTTCACTGAGCAGTGGCATATAACCTTTTGAAGCCTGAACAGGAAGATTTGCATTTTTCGACAATGCATCACAGAGAAAGATTTGTCATTCTTTCAGTATAATGTAATATTGGGTTCTGTATATTAAAGACTGGAAGGCTAGAAAGGAGAGAGAGAGATGTCTCATAGATCTATGGACTTTGTGTCAGGCTGGAAATGAATGCTAAATAAAAAAGTAATACTTCAGCAAATGTTAATGCCCAAGCAGTTATGAGTTATGGTTCCTCTGTGTGCACTCTGTGTGTGTGTGTGTGTGTGTCTGTGTTTATGTCCCGATGCATTGTGTGCAGGACTGATTGTGTCAGCGTGCGTGTGTACCTACAGTATGTGGACGTTATTGCGGGGGGACCGAGCGCGGCTTAATATCTGTGTTTGACACAGAGGGCCATTAATAAGGGTCTGATCCGTGCAAAGTGACAGGACTGCTGACAGAGGAGGATCATGGGGAAGAATCATGCCCAGCTGAGAGAGCCTGGACTGCAGGTAGGCCCGCTTCGCTCTCCCCAGGTGTTATTATGGATGCTGGGGTGACTGTGTGAGAGGGAGGGCTGCCACTGACATCTACATTAATCACCCCCCCCCACCCACCCCACCCCTTCCACACACCGCCACCTCCTCCCCAACCTCCAGCTTCTAATCATCCCAACACAGAGACCCGGACCCAGTAAGGGGATACTTAGCCATGAAAGATATCCAGCTAAGAGCTCCCTAAATACTACTCTGACCTGATCGTGAATGATGCTGCTACCTGAACCCCTGACCTGGCACACAATTAAAAACACTTTCCTCTTTCCTCTCCCAGATACACACACTCACACAAACACGCACACACAGTTTGATTTTGTGGTGGCTGCGGTGAAAATGCAAAAAAAAAAAAAAAAGCCTCCTTCTGCAGGAGGCTCTTCATCAGTTTCATAGTAAGGAGGCCCCACTAAATGGCTCTGCCCAGGATCCGTCACCCAGCAGATGCTCCGAGAACAATAGTGGGAACTTATCTGATTGATTATTAGTTTTGATTTGGTTAAAAGCGTAGCGTCAACAAAGAAAAGTGACAGTAATTATGATGTGTTTGGTTTAGGTCAAAACAAATGGAACAATTCAGCCGGAGTGAAAGTCAAATTGCTTTTAGAGGCAGAGAATTAAAAGAAAATGCCTGGAACTGCACACAAGACTCTTTTTTTAATTTATTAGTTTTGGCTGAGGCAAAAGACAATGAGCACAAGCTAATCAACAAATAGAGGATGGGCCTTTTTTACAGCAACAGTGGAAGCAGAAGATCCTAATTTTATAGTGTCCATGAGTTATCACCACTGCTGTCCCATTTCTTATGTGTCACGCCTTGCTCAGAGTAAACACCTCCCCAGTTTAATTAAAATAAATCCACTTCCTGCTGGAAACTTGCAGAATACCACAGCCTCAGTCCCAGATCCAGTGATTGAAAGTGCGGAATAAACGGCCAAGCTCGAGAAAGAATGATAGTGTATTTATTTTTTCCATCAATAAAACCTCAGACCCCTTTGTTTATGTTTCAGGAGTGTAATTCCTTTAAGTTAATAACCTCTAATTCTTTTTTCTCTTTTATTTGGCCTACCCTTCAGCACTGATGACGGAATAAATTTGTGTTTGAGTGTATGAGTGTGTGTGTCTGTGTGTGTTTGTGTTGGTGGGCAGAATCTGGGACACTACAGAGGCGGAGTATTTGCATGCAGCTCGCAAAATATTAAAATATGAAGACAAATCACCACGTCTGGCCAGCTGACAGCGCTGCCTGCTCTGGGAGCAAGCTAACAAACTTACAACATGTCATTTCAACAGTGGGGCCTTCATGGGGCAAGTTTGAACACGCCACCCCAGAGACAAACAGAACAAAAAAAAAAAGAGCAGTCAAAGCTACAATTAAAGGCAATTAAAGTTGTTCCTCTTTTCAAAGCCATCCTGTCAGGGTGTTAGACTATTTATTTTTTTAATGGTGGAATAAGGTTTTCAAAGACATTTTCGAGGCACACACTGGGAGTTTGGATGGATGAGTGTGACATCGAGGCTTTTTTAGTTGTGTTCCTGCATGTTTTGTGTGCTGACGCAAACCTGTTAGAATGTACGCGTGCTTTGGTTTCCTGTCTGATCACAAACATCATTTGATGATCTGTATGGCTGCGTTTTAAAATCATCCATTTAGTTGTAAGAGACACAGATGCACTTGTTGTGATAGGAAAGGTTTTTTTGCATTTGCATCTTTCTCCTTTTTCTATGGTTTTTACCACTTGATTAAATAGGAGTCCTGGTGTCATGAAAACGCTTCCAAATATGACCAGTAGGGGGAGCTCACAGCTCATCGCTCAGGCTTTAGGGAAGCGTGACATCTGGGCGTTAGACTAGTTCTCGGTCCCCTCTCCGCCTCTGGACTTCAGCAAATGTTTGGCCCTGATTGCTCTGTGAATCATTCTTTATATTCATTAGATTTGATGCCATTTTCTGGCGGCGTTTGTTTGTGAGCAAGCAGGAACTGAAGTCATATACTTGTACGTCGTTCATAGTGCGCAAAGAAAGGTCACCACCCCGCCCCTAAATCAAGGCGCTGGGCAGGTCAATCACTTATTGATTCATGACAACAATCGTCTCCCCAATTACATCCCAATATCATGATAACCCCATTCACATTCCAGAATTTGAATGTTCAGCCCCCGCCCCCCCCCATGTACAATCTACTACTTATCAGTAATAGAAGAATAATCCATTGCTAAAATGACTAGAACCACAGAGTTGGTGCCTCCTCGCAAGTTTACGCTCTTCCACATCTGCTTCAGTAGAGACGTGGTCGGTGAGTCCTCCACACATTTGGGCTGACACAACCTCTCCCCGACTTCTTCTGCCACCGCTGGTGCGTGTTTCCTGCAGTGTGTCAGCCTCCGGCGTGGTGGGCTGCGCTCTGCACCGGGTAGGCAGAGATCGTGCATGCGCTCCTAGCGGCTGAAAAACGCCAAAAAAAAAAAAAAAAAAAGCAAGAAGCTGAGCTGGAGAAGGAAGATGTGGAAATGTCCTGCACAATGACATTTGCAACGCTTTTTCCCACGCAAACCACATGTGTCGTTTGGAGGCTGGCTTCCGTTTGAATGAAACTACTTTGTGGGAATGCACGATAGTTGGAGGCAGGTTTCCAGGCGTGGAGTCGGCGGAACCATGTGTTGAAGCGTGGAAACATCGCTGAACATTAGTCAGAGACGCGTCCCTAGGAGCCGAGACTCCGCGGAGGAGGACGCGTGTTCCCACTGAGCGCTGGTCTCACACGCGTACCGGACGGACTTGAGGAATAAAAGACGCGGATCAACACTTGAAGAGTTTGGTTTTGTGGGGGGGTTGCTGGATATGAATGCCCCGAGAAGATCCCGGTGACGCTGCGGAATGGATCCTGTCAGATGTTGGACATTGGAACTGGCTTTTCTGAGTCAGTAGGACCTGAACCAAACTCAATAGACTCAGTCTGTCATTTTGGACATTTTTTTTTTTTTTGGTCTGAATTCAGTTTCAGGATTTTCCGTGTCCGTGGATGTTTAATATGCCAGAATGGGTCCGCTAACGTTCATCCTTGTTGGTGGATTAATGTATTTTCAAGTTGATGGTAAGTTGTTTTACATGTGTTTTCGTGCCAAGCCTCTTAAAGGATTTTTTTTTTTTTAAAATCCCGTTCTGACCTGCGTTTATAGGCATTTCTTTTCATACTTTCATACAATTTTTGTTTAATCAAAGCACAATTATAGATTGTAAGTAGTGTTAAGTTTAATTAATAAATTAGATCAGATTGTCTTCTGAATGGAACAGCGCTGAAGCACAATTTTAACCTCTACGTGATGTTTTAGTTGTTTAACTTCAAAGGTAGCTGTTGTTATTTACCAGTTTTTTTTTTTTTTTTTTTTTAATCAATTTCTCTCTGATGCAGACGTGCACTGCACTGTTTTAGAACAACATATGACACAGTTGTGCGTAGTCTTGCAGAAAGAATTTAATTGAGTAAAAAAAAGTGGTTAAAGGCGTGTTCGGGGGCTGACTTGCTTGCAGGTGTTGCGTGAAAACGCCTCTGGGCTGGTGTAAACTACACCGCTCTAGTCATTTGGGTTTTTTAGGATTTCTCTGCCGTGATTGCTCATTGTAAGCCGTCTTAAATCCAGGCTGGGACGGTGCTTCACTTTATTATTCCCATTTGTTTGATTAAACTTTAATATTGATGGGAAGGACACATATACTGCATAATTTCTGCAGCCTGAAGCTTTGTTTAATCTGCCTCTCAGTGCAAAATCAGCATTTCCCCTCCTTGTTTGCTGGGATTCACTGGCCTTCAGTGCAACATCTATACATGCTTTTCCCCCATTTAGATTTACGGAAGTCATTAAAAAGGTTGCGTGGTGATCACTCACACCCATATCTGGTGTAATTGTGGTGGGATTACAGCACAATGGATTTAAAATGTGCCAGTCTGCCTGTTTTTGAGTTGAAGTTGCAGCTTCAGAATCTGACATACCTTTTTCCCCATTTGGCTCCTGTGAAGGAGTGCAGAGACAAACCTTGGATCATGGTCACAGTGTGAGAACAACAATGTTGACCAGTCACAGACTGACACAACACATCAGCGCAGCGCAAGTGATGATTCACACATACTCGCTGCCTGTTGTTAGCGGCATGTAAAGCCAAGTTGTTGTTGATGTCACTGATTTGGAAAGCCTCGGAGGCCCCATTTTCCTTTTCTTTCACCTGTCAGCTCCTGCTTTTGTTCCTCACAGCTGCGAGTTTTGGAGGCTGAAGCCGCCTTTCTTTCTTCTGTATTTCCTGCTCCGGATTTGGATGCATTATTTTTTTCTTTATGCTTTCTAGTTCCTTTTTGTGCATCTTTCATTATGTTAAGCCAATCCCACTGGTTGCTAAGCAGTAGCTGATGGCATTGCGAGCTGTCCAGCGGGAGAGGGTGCGCCACTCCTTAGGAGCAGTGGATCTTCCCAATCCTTCTCCCCACCATCCTTTTTTCTCCTTGCAGTCCACCTCCGTTGCCACAGAAGACACACATCACCCAGCTCTTTTTTTTTAGGTAATCTGTGTGTCCTCAGCGAGGGAGGGGCTTCCCCTAAGAGTCCACTTAGACAGACAAAAAAGGTCTGGAGTTGCACTGAGCGGGCAGCGTTGCCAACAAAGCCCAGTCTTGTGAATGGCGTCAGTGGCTGTTTAGTGTGCTGTGATTAATGTAGCCAGTGTGGAAGAGAAAGGAGGATTGGTGGAGAGGGAGAGGCTGGGGAAAACAGGTTGATGTGGTTGTTGGTGCCAGGAGGAGAGAAGGATAGTACTGAAACCTGGGAGAGATCTGAAAATGGGTCGCCACACTTTGCAAAACTAATAATAAAATGGGTTTCCGAGAAGCCATCAGGCAGCAGCTGTCTGTTTATCTCTTAAACTTCGGCTTTCCAAGCGGGATTATAACATTCTTTGCCTAGTAGGCATGCACTCCTGACTATTCTGAGTTGTCCTGTGTTCTTTTACATGATGGTCTTAATTTCATCGTGAGGTGGCTGGACTCAAATCTCTATAAAACACCCTGGAGGTCATCGCTTGGGTTCGCCACTGACCTCGACAATGTGCAGCTCGCTGCCTGTTAGCAGGGTTGTTGTGTCAGTAATGATGAGACAAAAATTGGTGTAATCAGTTTCCCTTTATTTTAAAAAAGTACCCTGGAACAAACGGCTCTGTTGATTGTCCTGAAAGAGGTTTAAAATAAGCCCAGATTAAAGCCGTCGAGGTGAGGGATGAAGCAGGCTCGGGTCGTCACATTAAAACTATCGCAGTGCCTCCCAAAGTGTGATTGTTCGGCATTTAGGCAGCGTTATTGTAATTGCTTTATTCGTTTCGCTGCTCCTGGTGAGCCCTCGTTGATGATCTGAGGGGGCAGGGGTCTCATCCAAGGCCGTCTTTCTCAGCATCTGGTGTTTACTGTCTGATCAACATCAGGGATGAGTGGAGGGTAAAAACAGAGACGGTGATTGTGAGTGGAAGAGAATGAAGCACAGAACGAAATGAGCGCTCCCCCAAGAACGATGGCATATCGACGTGTGTGAGGGAGGCAAAAAGAGAGAAAGCGAGAGAGAGATGTGTTTTTACTGTACCGGAGAGGCGGGCTTGTCAGCTCTTGTGATATTTTAACAGCCAGGTCTGGCTAGCGTGTAGCTCATATTTCAGCAGGTATCAACTGTAAGCACTTATGCCAGGACAGAAGAGATTTTAATCTCTGCATATTTCATTTTAAAAGCAAAGGCCTGACCTGCAATCACACAAAAACAAAAAGATTGGTTGCCGGTTTATATTCTGCGATGGTGTTGGTTGATACCGTCATGTCGGCCTCACGCAGGAGCAAGGTGGAAAATGTCAGGCGACGCAGCAGACTGATTTTGTTAGAGGGCTGGAAGAATGCTGCTGCCGTGGTACCACTTATTCCTGCATTACCTCCACTTTATTAAGGCCCAGCCAAGCATACCCCTGACATTTACGGAGCAGGAAACACAGTAATGCCTTTAATGTTTTCACCTAGAGGACCGAAAACCTACAGAAGGATGAGGTCCAGGAAAAGGTTTGGGGCTAAAATGTTAAGGACAAATCGCTTTCCTTACATGACTTTTAACATTTCCCATCTTCCTCGCCGCGCTCCCAGCCTTTCTTTAATTTACAAACGCTCAACTGTCTGCCGTTGACGCTGGTCATGAGGGTGGAATTCAAACAGCGGCTGGCTGTTGTGCACCTGCGATGGCGGGATAGTCAGTGCCTCTGTGCGCAGGTAGGAGTGGGAGGAGGAGCGAGGCAAATGAAACGGTCAGGGCCTTCACCTGTCTCACACACCTGCGCTTGCAGAATACACACCTGTGTTCAGCCTGCCGGGCCCCTCCACACGTATACAGTAATCCTGCCTCTAGACCCTGAGTGTCTCTGTTTGCTAACGGCAGATTAGATGGTTTTAGAAGGACTGACAGTTGTGTGTTATATAATCCCTAGGTGATTAGACTCTTATTGATCAGTGGGACATACCAGTGTGCAGACACAAACTTTCTCTGTTAGCGGCTGTAACGACCACACGTTTGTGTCATCAGCAACTTTAAGTCGTGACGCCAGGTTTGAGGAAGCGTCTGTAACCTTTCCAACTAACTCTGTGATTTTCAGGTCACTGTCGGGCGTGCACGTCTCTCTGGCGTCTTTAAGGCGAGGTCGGGCCCGCTTATAAAAAATGCATGAGCTGTCTGTCCGCCTGGAGATGGACGGGGTGGGGGGGCCGGGAGAGCGTGACAGCGAAGCGCACAGCCGTCATATGGAGAGGCAGCCCAGCGCCGCTCTAACACCGATCACCGTGGAGGAAGCAGTGAATTAACTGCCTCGTTCCAGCATCTGCATTCGTGACCCGTGCTTTTGATTGCACAGCCATGACAGCTCGGAGCGAGGTTCAGTGGAAATAAGAAAGAAATGCTCACCCCTGTTTATTTAAACCCTACAGAACACAGCTTCAGCAGATTCTGCCGAGACATTTTAACCATAATTTCAAGTCAAAGCTTGGGATTTAAATCTCTATTCACCTGCCGAAAAAGCACTGAACACAAATCTTTGCTGCAACTAGGAAGAGAGTCTTAATCGCATCACTGGACCAGTATCGCATTTCAGGATGGTGGTGATTTTTCAGGAGAACCGCTCACGACTGTTTGTCATTTAGGGGTCAAGTATCACACGTGTGTGTGTGTGTGTGTGTGTGTGTGAATGTGTCTCTCATTTATAACAATCAAGTCAGTTGTTTTCTGATTTTGAGGGGATTTATGGACCCAGGTTGAGTGAATAAGTCCTCCATCCGCTTGCATTGATCACCTTTAATCTTGTTGCCTGAGCCAGAGCAGAACAGGTGTCAGATGGGCTAGAAATGTAATATATCTCCTGACTTGGTGTTTTGTACCTTAAACACCGACAGCGATCTGTGAGGGCCATTTCATTACTTGGCTCTGCTTTCTGGACCTGTCAGTTACCTTTTGCTTACACTTCTTATTCTTTGTGTGGGGCCAAGAGAGAACAGAAATGGCTGCACGTGGGGGCTTTCTTCTGACACGCAGCGCACCAGTGATCTGCTCATCCCCCAAAACAGTGCATCATGCTAACCAGATGGTCTTCTCCTCACGCATTTATTTTGGTTTGTTCAATCTACTGTGGTGGATTATGATGTAAGTTTGGAAAGAAAAACAAAAAGACAGACATCCCAACGCTTGAGGGAGAAGCAGCTGATTTGAGGATGGTGCTGTGAAATGTTGTAAAATGCACAAAACATCCGCACTTCTGGAGGGAAAGCTGAATTTTCATTATTGTGACAACTGAACTCAATTGAAAGGCCGACAGAAGACAAATCCTTCCGTTGCTTCAGAAGGATTTGGTGGAAAATGCAGAAGGCTGAGGAAGGTGGGGGTCTGCAGAGAGCTACATGCATAAAGGCACTGGCTTTGGAAATCATTTTCTCTGCATTAAATGCAGTTTAATGGCTTAAGTAGTGCCCCAGCAGCTTGGAATGGTGGTTGCTGTGTTATTAAAACCCTGAAGCACCTTTATCTTTTCCTTCAGCTCCAGACCAGACTGATCCTTGGTAATGATAGAACAATGAAGAGTTTACAAATTCAAAATATAGATTTGAAGTCATTGAAATACAAGCAATGTAAATCTGTTGTTTTAAATGAGTTATCTGTGATATTCTGTTTCCCACAGTCTATTTATGTATTCCGAGTGCATGCAAGGGAGAGGGCAAATACACGGCTGCAGAGTCAATATGTCCCCGTCACACTACTGCCTGAAATACACCGACTGGAATTCTATCTGATGTTGGAGGCAAGCAGAGATTCAGTGAAATGTTGAGAGTGGCCCCTAAAATTACCCCTGTGTTTGCTTTCAGAATATAGATTGTAACCTGAGTAAGGATTTGGGACTGGGGCAGACTGTCACTGAGGTGGAACTCATCGTATTAGCTCGCTAGCTAACTCACTCGTTAACTACTTGCTATGCAAGTGAAGAATACACCTCATGGTAAACACGGGTCTATTTTAGATCAAACTGTTAACAGTAGTAACCATAACAACAAATGAAATAAAAGAAAAGAGCAAAAGTGGAAACGGGGGAAACAGAGTGGAGGTTATGAGTCTTCTGTCTCAGTGAACTGAGCAGATCATGAACTTATTACACTTGAGTCACTGCGACCAGGGGACTCACTGTGCCACAGACTGCAAACAGCAGGAACCCACACTGGGAATAGACCAGCAGAGCCCAGTTTGGCAACAAGGGACAGAGTAGATGTGTAGACCTACTGTGGTGAGAATTAAAGTCACGTTATGACCCCTGGGTAGCAGGTTTAACAGCAGATATGGCCCAACACTGAGATGTGGCACAACTGGACTCTTACCATCGTGTGTTAGGGGGAGTGAGGAGCATTTCTGCAGCTGTAGCCTCCCCACTTCACCGCATCCTCTAAGCTGAATGTCTGGTGTCGGGCTGTGGGGGGAGCCGTGGGCTGTGAAGTCACTGACAGCCCACTGTAAAGGAGATGAATCTTGTGTGCCGAACGGGCTGCTCACGAGTGTCACAGCAGGTCATTGCAGAGTCAAGGATGGCTGGTAACACTGTTCTACCGCCTCCACCATCCCCCTCAAGCCCCCCGATGCTGCCTCCCATTTCCCTTTTGATGACATGACGGATATAACTCTGTCATTCTCACAGCGAGGGCAAGATGTAACAGGACGGGGAACAAGTGAAGGAGACAGGGAGATGGGAGATGGAGTGGGAGGTCAAGGGGAAGCCGAAAAAGCATTTGGAAATATGGATCTCCGAAGGGGAAACGTGGATGGGATATATAATTTATTCCTTCTGAAATGTTTTTGAGGTTTTCTTTTCTCTTTCTTTTTCTCGTTATTTATTCATCTCTTTGTAGCTCGGTGCCTGTGTAGAGCCCAAAGGTTCCTAAAGACAGCACCCGCCTTTAACAGCCTGTTGTAGCAAATGTAAAGATACTCATTCCTTGAACTTTCTGACTGAAACTTTTCACTCTGTTCTCTGGTTGCCACTGGTTACCTGTGATAAGCACACGCCTGCTTTGTGGGATAATGGATTTCTCTCTGGGGACCACTCCTCCCCCCCTTTTCACGGTGTGGATATTGATTTGGTTGGTAGGGTGGGATTTCTCCAGGGAGCCAATAAAAATAATTACCAAAAAAAAAAAAAAAAAAGTCATCAAAGGCCTGACTGTCTGTTGTGCACATGAATACATACTGTATGTGACAAAGATAAGAGAAAAGACCCCCGTCTTTGTGTGTGGTCGCAGCATGTCAGAGAGATTTCACTGAAAGCTAGAAGGAAATTTGTCCCAGAAAATTTGATTCTTACTGTCTGTTGTTATGGGGCTAAAAATGGGGAAAGGGTTAATAAAAACAGCCCATTTTTGAATATCATTACTGGATTGTACCGAAGCTGGTTTGAAAGCAGCAGAAAAGGAAAAGAACCTACTTTGGTCCCAGAGATCCCTCTTTGATATTCTTATTTGTCTCTGAGCTTGATTGTGCTCCTGGTTCTTCTCCAGCAGTGGATGACTCAACAACACAAGTGAACAGTAATACTGGTGTTATTGCAAACTGGGGAAAAGGAGGGGTCGGGGGGTGTCGAATTTTGATTGGAGCACATGCCCTGAGACCTGGTGAAGTGCACTCGCCTCAGCTCAGAGAGCACTTGATTGCACAGCACCAATGATTGCATTAAGAGGGCAACAGAAAGCCTATTTGTTGGAACAAGAGTCAGAGAGAGGGTCTGAGCTAAAGCCAAAACTTGTTCTGTCAGATGGACAGCAGGGATGTCGGGACCAGGTACCAGTGCCTCACACGGGTGGGTCTTCCTCTGGCAGAGAAAGGTCATTGGTGGAAGCATTTGCTGTTCGGAGCAGATGGAGACTCGTGGTTTAAGTCATTAGGCGGCAGTAGATTGGAATACAAATTGGATTTAAAGAAATTAGATTAATATAAATCAAATGTCCTGGTTTTTTCCAGCCCTGCTCATGCGCAGTGGCCACAGCCAGAAGCCGCTGGCGGGGTCTGCGGATTACGAGGGAAGCAGATGCTCCGGTGAGATAAGAATAAATGTGCGTTTGACAGTGAGATGGGAATCCCCATGTTTACCTTTTATCTTGCCTTTCATTTGTCAGTGTCAGAGTGTTAATTACCGCTTCATTTATTTTCCTCACCTCAGTACAAACGGGTGATAAACGTGTCGCTCCTCCAACATGCTCAAAGGAAAAAGGACTTTTTTCTCACTGGGTCTTAACTTCCACTAATACCCTCAACCATGTGCTCTGGTTTTGTTGCACATGCAGTTGCTCTTTAGTTTTCAGCGTCAGCATGATAAGATCTTGGACTCCCGGGAGCAGCTTTTCCACTGCCCCCTCTACAACAAACCCCTGTTTGTGGCCCTATTTAGAGCGAGACACCAGGCCTGATCACTAATCAATGACGAGGAAATGGAAGGAATTATCCCAAATTAGGAAGAAGAGAGAACAGGCTGCCTCCTGTTCATGGGTCAATATGCTTCTCTCAGATGCTTGATCCCCGAGAAGACAAATGGTGGTACGAAGCGCACGTGTACGCGTGCTTCCGTTCACGCTGTGCCGAGTCTTTGAATTGTAGTTTGTGCTGATTCGGGGGTTTCTAAATGTGTTCATCCTTTGAGAGATGTATTTAAGCGCTAGCGGAACACATGCAGACCTAGCTATACTGAAAGATGGACCGTTGTCTGTGTTTCTTTTATGGTTAAATTAGCCCTTCCATAAGCACCCTAGTCTATACAGCCTTGGGGTAGGGCAAAGCCTTCACATTACTGAGGGTTTAATAGTTCACAAGGACGATAAAAAGCCACCCCAAACTGGTCCTGTTCCTCATTCCTGCAGCAGCATTCATTCTTTACTAGTACTAAATAGATTATCGACCGCGCCATGCCACCAGTCTGGTTTCTGCTCTTTCATGCGTAACTTCATGTCCTCTGCTTCTTCCAGGATCCCGTCTGCGCCAGGAGGACTTCCCGCCCCGGATTGTGGAGCATCCCTCTGACCTGATCGTCTCCAAAGGCGAGCCCGCCACTCTCAACTGTAAAGCAGAGGGGCGGCCGACCCCGACGGTGGAGTGGTACAAAGATGGCGAGCGGGTGGAGACCGACCGGGACAACCCTCGCTCGCAACGCATGCTGTTACCCAGTGGCTCGCTTTTCTTCCTCCGGATCATTCACGGGAGGCGGAGCAAACCGGACGATGGAGCGTACGTCTGCGTGGCCCGCAACTACCTGGGAGAAGCAGTCAGCCGTAACGCATCCTTACAAGTAGCCTGTAAGTCTTTTTTATTTTCTTAGTCCTTCCCTTAGTCCTTTTTCTCTTGCAGCAGTGACAGAAGACTTTATATTCATCAAAATACACTTGGAACATAAAATGGTAACAATAGTGCACAGTGCTTTGTTCACATTTAGCGAATTTGAGCTTCTCTGAACTGGAATAACCTTTGTCAGCCTGTGGGAGAGTCGGCATGGCAGACACGGGCGTCTTTCGGGCGGGTGCGGGTTGATCAAAGTCCTGATGGACACCTGACACATATCCGAGCCCAACGTGATCAGATCTGCAGATCAGGTTACCTTTGAAGATGAGATGCCTCCCCAGCAGGATCAAGCTGGGCTTCCTGTAGAGCACCTCCTGTACATCTGCTTCTGTTTTTTTTACTGGTGGGACTGTGAGGAGAAGCTAAGCCCACTATAACGTGATCTGTAATGTGGCTCACAGGTTTAATCTGATCTGCGGGATTTGCCAGAATGATTTTTATAGTTTTAAATGGCCTATAAATATTATCTTCTACCCCTCATAATAGTTCTAATTAGAGTTCTTAATGTTATTACAATTAATGGTTTAATTGCATATTCTCAAACAAGACTGAAAATATAATAAACAGCTCTCGGGGACGGTTGATATCTGCCTCGCCGTCTCGAGGGTGTTCCAGCATCCCTCAGGTGCTAACTGGCCTGACGGCAGTTTGAGCTATTGATCGCTATAAGAGGTTGTCTCCACTCTAAACGAAAGACCATAAAACATTGATGAAGTCTCTGGATTATTTTCCCTTTTGCACCGCTTTATTTTCAATGCTTTTTTTTTTTTTTTTTTAAAAATTCTCTTTGCTTTGTTTGTATTTACGCTATTTTCATCAGTGTTGTCACACTGCAGACCCGATTGCCTCTGGAGTCTGATTTAGTTGATCAGATTATCCACTCTCGGCACAATTCAGAGGAGAACCAATGATGGAGAGAAGGTGGTGAAAGCAAATGTACTGTTTATTTGAACACATTAATAATGTGTTGCAACTTTAAAGAGAATTAATCAGACAGGCAGAGAGGGAAGGTCTCATCACTGTTTTGCAGGATTGTGCCTGGACTCATAATGTGATCAATCGGTTTCATCACATTTCCCATTGGGCCAGCATGTCTTTTCTTCCTACTCTCTGTATCACAGTCTCTTATTTACATTATTAGCCTCTCGCAAGTTATCAATTAAAAATAGAGTTTACATAAAATGAGAAAAGCCACAGCGTTTTATGCGTGTCTGCTTTTCCTGAAACCATGCTCAAAAAGAGAAAAGGGGCGTTGTGCCGTTCTTGGTCTGTGCTGAGCTTTCTCGCCTTTCTTTTCCAGCTGGGTCTTCAGGATGAGGGGGGAGCAGACGGGGGGGTTGGGGTGCCAAATCCTCTGCATTGGCTTACAGAAGTGATTAGCTTTATCAGGTCCTGACATCCGTCCAGTGATTGTAAAGCTGAAGCTAATCGCACAAGAAAAAGCAGCATTTAAATCTATAGCTGTGTTGAACTCCGTTTGTGTTTATGATATGGCTCACCAACCCCCACTTTATTGCACACTCCACCACCACCTCTATTCACGAATGGTTGAACAGGACCCTGGTGAGATAATTCAATTGTGGCTCTGAAACAAATTGGACTCGGTGTGTGCAGAACCGAGCAGCTCTGGACACCAAGCTGGGCTGGAAAGGTAGAGAGGAAGAGTGGGAAGAGGCCTCTGAGAGGGTGCATCTGCATTATTAATAAGGGCCAGACTGCGGGACTTGTGTGGTTGTGGGGCTTACCCCGGGTTTCCACTGGATGCGGTGTGTCCCCGTCCGTTTTTCCGTCCAGATTTCTGCCGTCCGGCCGTTTCTACTGGATGCATCTGGACGGACGGAGAATGCCGCAACAATCTAGCACAATCCACCGCGTGCCGGACAGGAAGTCGGGTGCGAAGAGAAAAATAAAGCATCTGGGAAACTGTCAAAATAAAAGGTCCCGCATTTAGAGCGATCTTTTTCAACAGGGCGCTGAAAACGAAATCACGTACGACCTTGCGATATTACCACTTTGTAGTAAAACGAGCCACAGAAGAAGACGTTCTTTGTTCCTAGAGGAGTAAAATTTCTCCTTTCTTCAGATTTTGGTGACCATGGGTAATTCTATTAGTTTTTCCTAAAATGTGTAATAGATCGATTATTTCTTGTAAATTCTGGTTATTACGTTATTTATTTAATATATTCAAAGATATCCGTCCGTCCGTCCAAAATAGAAGCGGTGCGTATTTTTCCGGAGGGCGACTGAGGCCCCCAGCCTTGCCGTGGACGGAGCCGCAGCCAGTGGAAACTGAGGCACTGACTTGAATGGAATCAAATCAGGATGGAGGGACGGACGGTGACGCACCGCATCCGGTGGAAACGGGGGGTTAGTCTTGTGTGTCAACGTGAAGTGTTGTGTGGTCAAAACACATTGTTCACAAATGAGCGGATAAGTCAGGGTCATTTCCTGTGTTTCAAAGTTCTGTTGTCGTCCCTGTCATCTTGTTCCACCTCTTGTGCTCTTTAAAATGGACTGCCGGCTACTTCCGCTGGATAAATAAGCTGTATGGAAGACATGCCCCCTTTTGTCTTTATAGAATAAACTAGGTCAATGAGCAGCTTCATAAATCATTGTGAAGCTTGTGTCAGAAATGTTAGCCGCATTCAGCGCTGAATAAATTGCTGGTACTGCAGATCTGTACATGCGAGTGTGACAGGGCACTTGGTGCTAGCATCGTGAGGAAAATGCTAATTAGGCTCATGTTTTGTAGGTAGTTGGGTAACGCACTTACAAAAGCCCCTTGTGCTCTCCCAGTCAGATAAACTTACGAGTTCTGGAGTTTTGGATGGAGCTGAATGCCTTGAATTAATCAAAATATTTATCATATGTCAGCTTGGACTTGCAGAAGCTCCTGCATCTCTTGTCTTCTTCACATTGTATTTGTGTTCCTCCAAGGTGTGCAACCTTTCCAAATGCTAAACAGATGTCTTTGGTTCCCTGTAAATGCTGCCCGGACTGAGATTGGATGACTTTTAAAAAGGTCCTTTGATATCATCTAATGTACCGCTTACGCAATGATGTGAATTGTTAGGTAGCATTTGGTGCTCAAACAACATGGTAATTAGCAGGAAAATAGAGTTGGGAAAGGTGCAACGGGGGTGAAGAGAGGAGGGGGGTACCAAGCTGTTCCTGTTGTGTCCAGCATGGAGAGAGGCTAATAAAGGGACTGCCAGGAGGAGCCGTCCAGGTGGGAAGTGAGGTGAGCTGCCCTGCGGAGGGTTTCATCAGCTCATTTGGGCTCGTCGTTGCTTTCCGCAAATGAGGAGTCACAGGGAACGTGCATTTATCCAGACAGACATGCACGCTTGCACACCAACATCTGCCCTCGCGGTCATCAGATCCACGACAGTGGGGTTTAATCTGCGCTGAAGTCCTTGAGAAATAATGAAGGGTAATGAAAGAAGCTGAAACAAAGCAACCATTTGGCCCATTAATGAAAGCGCGGAACAGTAAAGAAGTGGCTCAGAACACCATGAATCGAGCATGTGAGAGGTTCATAGCACAGTGGAGAGCATAGTGAAACCTCAGCATTTCTGTGCTCATCTGCTTTTGTCCCTATTATCTTTATTTATAACAGCATGTTTTCATTTTCAACGGGCTGAAAGATCAGTGAGTTCATGTCCACAAACACCAGAAGTGCTCCCTAATCTACCAGGTGATGTAACGATTATACAGCCTTTCCTAGAAATCATGATTGGTTTCGAAGTCTGGAAGTGGTGCACAGTCTACATGGAATAATCCTCATGAGTCACCGCGGTTGTACCACTGTTGCCATGGAGCAAAAGCCAGAAGCAGACAAGAGGTGTTTTTCAAAACACTTTGTCATTAGATTCAGGAACAGCGCATCTTCTGAGTTATACAAGTGCTTATATAATAGCTGAAGATAACATCTTCTCTAACGTCTGTCCTGAAATTGGAAACAGAATTCTTACGTGTTGCCAGAGTTTGTCACAGCTCTGGTTACATCTGTCTTGTTTTTTTCCCTGACGCATGGATCATGAACCAATAACGTTATCAGGAAAAACAAAAAAACAAAACACTAAGCGGACTAAGACAAAAGAGCCCACGCTGCGATATGCGAATCGCACCCGAAAATAAATCCCCCTCAATGCTTACCACAATCTAAAATTGTCAGATGGCCTGGTCCGAGTCGTAGCGAGTGTTATCCTGAGAAGAGAGAAATGGCGAGAGAATAAAGGTGTGAAAAATACATTTACCCAATAAACTGTGATAGAGGAAAGCCCCCTGTGATTAAATGTGCCAGCTCTGTTTGTGCTTCCAGAGGTCCTGACCTTGCTAAAGAAGTGTTATTTAATTATTTGTATTTACCACCCCCCCCCCCCCTCCCCCCCACACACACACACACACAAACACACACACACAGAGTCACAGTCCTCCCCAGCCTGGTACAGCTGTATGAAGATGGTTCGCTCATTCATCAACCTCACCTGGGCAGCCTTAGTGAGCAGCTCCTGCCACAACCTGGCTCCTGCGTCATGCACGGAGAGAAAATGGAAAGGAACAGAAATTTGGAAAACCCTCACAGGGATATAAATCAAGGTGTACCACCGGCGACCTTTCAGTGTCACATACACACACACACACAGACTGTTCCCACATCCGTGAGCTTTACTGAGGCTGCAGTTTTGCCATCCCCAGTGGCTCTTGTGTTCCAGCTTTGACCTCCCCAGCTTCCAGGGGCAATAGACCGCCTGTGTTACCTTCAGGCCTACAACGGAAGCACGTACGGTGCTGAAAATCAGAAATACGACGCATTTTGACCACTTCAGCGTGCGGCTGTGCCGTACGGACAGGAGCGAAGAAGGTTTTCGATGACCTTTTGTCAGCTTTCCCGGTGTTTTCCTCCAGCTCTCCTCCACTTTCCCCCGTGTGCCACTATGTCCCCCCTCAGTTCATAAACTGCCTGAAACAAGTACGTGGCCATCCATCACTGATACCGTCACTTTTGGAGTGAGCCATCGAGCGGAGGACACTGAAGCAATCACTTTTTACTCCCATTAGTGCCCGGCAAGATGAAGCACCCGCCGCGCCAGCTTTGGTGGCGTTTCCTTCACACGCCCAACGCTCACTCCTTCACTCGCTGCCACCGTTGCTCTCTGTAGCCTCACCGTGGTCGATGGTCTCGCCGCTCTGGCGGTGCAGTGCTGTGACTCTGCTAGGGCACTGGCATTCAGAGAAGCAATTTCAACCTGTTTTCCAAATCCTCTGATGCTTCTTTGTCTTTTATTAGACAAATGTGGATGCAGGCGGCCGCCTGTAAATTATTAAAACCTGACTGCGGGCTGATTATTGATTAGTCTTAAAACAGTGAAAGGCTCCAGGCTCCTGCATTTTGGTGGGATTGAACTCTGATCTGGCTTTAAATATTGACTCATGGTTATAATTTAGTAGTTTTTATTTGGCTGCTGATCAAAGTGTCCCCGACAATGTAGCGTTATTTATCAGTCTGTTAATCAGCAATTGCTGACAGTGTATAGACTGCTCGATATGTGTGTGTGTTGGGGGGCTCTACTTTAAGTCTCTGTTAAATTGTTGTGCAGGTGTGATGTCGTTTCGATAAATTCGGGATGTTTGATACCTCTCTATTTGCTGTCAAGTGGGTGATGGGACAAGTGAGTTAAAATAATATGAATCGATCAGCGTGACCATGACTGAAATCCCCGAAGACTGCTGGGTTTCAGGGGCGGGGGGGCGGGGTGTCTTACCTTTGAGTCCAGCCTGGATTGGATCCCGTGACCCCTGGAGAACCTTTGGCCTTCTCCTATCCACCCCAGATCTCTGTCAAACCATAATTCTTTAACCCAGTGCTCCCTTCTGATGACTGTGTCCCTGTAGTGACTGACCCCCCCCCACCTTCCTCTACCTCTCTCTCTCTATCATTCTCTCTCTCTCTCTCTCACACAGCCGCCGTCCCATTGAGACTGGCTGTGATGGTAATCCATCATATAGAGGTTGGGAGGAGGGTGACATGGTGGACGGCTGAAGTTCATGCGCTAGCTGATATGGGTTTGAATCGAATGTCGCTGAAATTGATTCACCCTCTGGTGTGTGGAAGGGCGTGTTTTTTCTGTACTGCTATTCTTGGTTCTGATGCCCATTATTTCCTTGGTTACGCTCACACACGCCCTTAAACGCACATTCATTGGTGCTTTTGTGCAGCAGGGTGCATAATGCTGTTGGGGATTGATCTCGTGGCTGGGTCAAGACTGGCCAGACCGGTGATTCAGTCTATTTGTTCTGCGTTCTGACTGTCACGCTGCAGCACTGATGGATATGTATCGCTGGGTGCAGTTATACGCACTTACACAGGAAACATGCTCACACAAGCGTGCGAGCACACAATACCGCTTAGGGTAACTGCTTTTCAGGCCTGTTTTTGTTCTTGTGCAAACACTAGTACACTGGAGACATCAGTGTCATTAGATTCATGACACAACTGCGATGTAAAATGAGATGAGAGTTCCAAGTGGACCTCACAGGAATTTAAGACTTTATTGTTTCTAATTTATGGATATAAGAACTATACACACCTCTGTGTGTTTTGTATTCATATCTATAAATTGTCATGGTCCAGCTTGGCCACAGGCCATGCCTGAATTATTGTGGGTCCGGATGTGTTATGACTTGCTGATTTCTTGATGGCGTAGACAGATATTGTGTTTGGCTTGGATTCCATTCGCTGTAAGGGACACCAATTAGCCACCAGAGCCCTCAACAGCTGCGGACTGAAGTTGAAACCCAATCACCCTGCTGTCTCCCTGCTCTGCCTCTCCCACCCTCTGTCACTCTCTGTCCTCGTTTCCACTCCCTTCTTTTCATTTCCTGCAGTTTGAAAGTGATACTCGAGTTCTTTAGTCGCTTTTAAAAGTGAGGGAGGACAATATCGGATGTTGAAGAGTGTGTTTTCCGAGCCAGCTGCGGTTCTGATCCATTTTACAACCTGACCTTTACACGACTGCGCTGCTGCATCCGTCGGCACCATGGGGAGGTTGGGTGGCCGCTGTGACTGGTTCAAGATGACCTTGTGTGTCGTGGAGTTAATGGCTTCCGACTCCAGCGTGTGCCTACGTGCTGTTGGACCGCAGTGGGAACAGTCCCGGGGTGGGTCAGGGTGAAGGTGGGGACAGGGAGGTTCAATCTTTTTCAATCAGCGGCCGCCACATCTCGACAGGAGCTGTCACATCCGCTCTGTTCTGATGGAAGCATTGCGGGTCCTCAGCCCCAGGACTCCGCAAAGACGCGCGATGTGGTAGCGGAAAGCTGGCCGCCGCAGTAATGTGTAGTGCAGCGTGACCAGGTGCAGTGAAATGACATCACACGGCGAATGAGACTGGGAGCTGTGGTATGTGAGGCCACCTGCTTCTGCAGCTGAGAGGATGATTAGCAGCCAGCCGGGCTGATTGTTAACCAGCCAGACATCCATCCAGCCAAGAGGACAGACAGACCGAGATACTGACAGACAGTGCCAGATATGAGCCTGCATGTTTGTTGGCACCCGAGCGTCCAGACAGGCTCGCCCAGACCACTTAAGCACTAGAATGGCCAAAGGCCAACAGAATAGAAATGAGAACATCCCATTCAAATGCTAAACAGAGCCTTTACCACACAGAGCTGCTCACAATTGTGCTGAAACCCTAGTGAAATGTTTAAAAAAGTGGTGCATCACCTGTAGAAGCAGCATTATTAAACACGGTTAATGCATTTCACATTATCAGTGTTGATACATGAGTCGAAAGTCACAAAAATGCTGTTTCGAGCATCGTCACAGGCCACAGAAATAGATGTAGATCATATACGGCATGGCAGTAATTGCTGTGATTTGTCCTGGATCTCGAAAACATCTTATTGTTACACAAGAAATGAAATCTAACAATGCTGAATGACCACCGGGGGGGAGTGAGGAGCTAATGAATGTGCTTATTTGACTTCGCTGATCTTTAAAATCTATTAATGCTCTCTTATTTCATGCACAAATTAGGCGTCCGCACATAGGCACACAGGCACAGCAGCATGTAGATGTTTGGAAACCGTGCTCAAGATGGGCACATATGTCCATGCAAATAAGCCTACTACTAACACACACACACACACACACACACACACACCAAAACTAAAAAAAACTTGCTCTCTGTCACCTAAGTTGAATGATGAACGTTTTCCCATTTACAGCCTAAATGGCACAGCCAGGGGATAAAACAACGAACCCCATGGTAGCATGAAAAGAACAGCTTAATTGGCGGCATAAGCCAAGGCCAGACATTAACTGTGAAATCTACATGTTCGCTTTTTTTTTCAATATTTCTTCTAAAGGTCCCCGTGGCTGATACATGAATTAAAAATCTGACACTTCATAAAATGGTCAGTTTTCTTCTGTTGCTATGCAGGAGATTAGAAAAGGACAGTGCGCAGAATTTATGTGTAATTAGTCACTTGTTAGTTAAAACAAATGCATTATTACTTTGATCTATCTATCTGGATCTAGACTTGATTAGGTTTTATTTTCAAAATGTGAAATGTTTCCTCATGACGATTGTCCGCATAATCCAGCTCCATTTATTACTGTACATGATGTTGGTAGCCCTACCTTCTGCCACCTTTGGGTGTGGTCTCTGACTGACCAGCGATTAACCGTCATGTGACCCTCGTGCTCTTCCAACCAGAGGTAGAAATGGGTCTATTTAGCAGTCTGGAGAGCATCTCTAACACACACTGCTAACCTAGTTACCTCAGTGTTATTGGTAGATGTATGAAAGCAGCAGTAGCACAGGAAGGCCGTGTCAGGGAACGGCAGAGATAATTTGGTTACACTCAAAAGGATATGAGCACGTGCCATCTTATTTGTTCTTGTAGTGCTCAGCTTCTGTTGTTTTAGAACTTGAAATTGCCACCAGATTTCGATTCAGCCCACTCCCCGACACGGTGAACTCGAACCTCTGTAAACGGCCTTTCCTTTTATAATTTTCAGTACCAAAGGCTTTTTTTGCTTTACGACGCTAAAACTAGCACAATCCGTCTACATTTGCTAGGAGTTAAACCTGATTTGTGTCTCCCCTCCTTAACATCTTGCAGCTCCTCAACCCTAGTCCCTCCTCCCATCCTCCCTCATCCCCTAAATTGCTGCTTCCAACTGCCTGTAGATGATAACAATGTCAGCCCGGAAGCTACAAAGCCCATTGACTCCCACCCACCCCACCTTCCCTCTGTGAGAAATCAAATAACAGCCTTATGACAGGCTGCTGATGGCATTAGTAGAGTTTCTCATAAAGCCTAATAAGGAACTTGAGTTAATAAAAGATGCTGATGAGGGAAGGAGACAGCAAAGACATTAAAAGGGAAAATAAGAGGCTGGGATGTGTAATTTATCTCAGAATCACATCACAGACTCCACGTTGATTGTCACAGATCTTCGTGGACCTTCAGTTTTCACCCGTATGTTTCACCCCCACCTCGCAACACCTCGCTGTTACCTCCATGTGTCAGCAGTACCACCCTCAGTCCTCTCTCCTCTCACTCACAGCAGGGGGAGGGTTGGCCCACGACCGTGGCATCATTAACTTTCCTGAGTGGCAGACGTTAGACGTGTGGTGAGCTGTCCTCTCCCACCCCCTGCTGGGTGTCCCTCAACCCCCATCACTCCTTACTGTCAACCTCTGTCTCCTGCATCCTCCCTCCCAAGCAGTGGTCTGCGGATTTCATACACTTGATGCTCAGTCAAGGGTGAATGACAGGACGCATTCCCAATTTCAGCATCGTGGGTGTGCCGTGAGGTTGTTAATATTCATGTTCGTAATTTGTATAAAATGACTGTATTAGTGTGTGTGTCATTAAAGAAAATGGTGTTTATTAAAGATGTCAGGAGTATTTGTTGTTACCGCCGGTGTGCCACGTGCTGCTGAGCTCCCTGTGGTGCTCGCGGGCCTGTCTCATTAATCACAAGCCTCGCGCCGGAGCCCTGACAAGCAACAACCTGGTAGCCTAGCACCTCCTCTCATGGATGGCTCCGCACCACTATCTCCTCACGGGAACAAAGCAACACAACAATGACAGCTACCGGTGGTCACTTTAACCCCCCTCCCATCCTCCGCCCAGCTCTTTTGGCTTTCTCCCACCTTGGGTTCAGAAGTTTTGATCCGCTGGGTCAAAGCTCAGTGGATTTGCCAGGTTGACAGCGTCAGATGTCAGCAGAGTTAGCCGACCGCGACGGGAGTCGGTCGGAGAACACGGTGTGTTTCTTTTTGGAACAGAGGAAGTGTGGTGGAAGGAAGAAGAATGTATTTTAGAGACACATATTCTATTTCCATGTTCCTTGGAATCAGTAGGTGTCTAGATGTGGCTGTGGTAGAGGAGTATTTAAGCATCAGTGGGCGGAGTGTTGAGGGCCTTTTGGGGTCCAAATCAGGATTGTAGTGAGGGGTGCTGGGGCTCAGAGCAGTGCCATGGTCTAGATGTGTCATGAGCACGTAGCTGAGCTGTCACTTGTCCCTAATTGGCTTAGATCAGCCTGGGAGAGGCTCAAAGCTCACTGACCCACCCTTTTTCTCTCTCTTTTTCTCACTCAACACTGCTCTTATTATCATTTGTTCTCCTGCTAAGCTAAGACAATGGCTGTTACATCAATTTGATCTAAATTATTGCTATATTTTTCTCTCAGAGACTCGATCAGAGACCCGATTGATCTGGGGCCTGGGGTCATGCTCAGGTCAATACTGAACTGATGATGACACAGTTCATCTTAAGGGAATAAACGTGCCGCTGCGCTGTCACGTGCCATTGCACCTCATATTAGTCTGAACAGTTCGTATAAGTCATCTCCACTATGACTGTTGCACACGCATCTTTGACCACCGCGGCAATCAGTCAGCCTGTCTGAAACCTGACAGGGGTTCAGAGACTGACCCCTCCCGTGTGCATCCCTGATGATGTTCTTATTGGATGGGGTGACCTTTCTTCACTGTAATTTTGAGGCCTACGGGGGTGAGCGCTGATTAAAAAGCGCCATGGGTGGGCTGATTGATGCGTGCTCCTATTGGCGTGGCTGTGGACAGACAGTGACAGGTAGGGGGCAATAACATACGCGTCTGCAGCTGTGGAATGGGACCGGACACACAGACTGATAAATGGGATGTGGACACGGCTGCGCTGACTGGTTACTACATTCTGGTTCATCTCTCGCAAAGCCTATGAAAGGTTGTGCAGGGTTCTATATTTACGAAATGCAGAAAATAACCTGCGTATTTACTGCTGATTTCAGCTGTTATTTCGCTTTGACCACCACTTTTTGAATTATTCATGTATTTATCTGTTTTATTATAGCATTTACTTTGGTTTTCCTTGCAGCCAGAGAGGATTAAAGTGTGGTGAATGGGTTGTTTTTGGTGCATTGACTGGTGGATCCTATTCTGACAGCGTATGAAGCTGGAACAAATTCCTGCATATTTATTTGGCCCGATCCAAGCAAGCCAAGCACTATCCCTACTTAATATTCCAGGGCATGCTAACAGGAAAAGCCTTTTGGTGATGGCAGAAAGAGCCTCACAGAGCTTATACAAGATTGTAACTGGAAGAAAATCTGTAGCTTGAGAAGTAATTTATTTCCTTGTAAATTAACATAAATGGATTCATCAATTTGATGTCCTAGCATTTTTTTTTCTAGCTGTATTTTACTTATTCCCAAGATAATGTGGAATGTTTGACTAAAACAAGGAAAATCTAAATTCAGTAAGATATTTTTGACTGCACGCGTTCACCCATGTTAGTTTTTATCAAACTTGTTGAAGTCTGTATCTGAAAATAACAGAGTGAATTCCTCTGTAAAGGTTTGTGGTGCCGTGCACCTTGTGTTAGAACAGGTGCTTCTCCTAGCACGCTATTTGTCCTCTGATTCCTAAAGGTCTCCAGCTCAGGATGGTGTATGTCTGTGTTCTGCTGTGGCGGTGAGCCGGGAGCACGGCAGTCAACCGTGCCGTGCAAGAGCTGTGGGGAGCAGGCTAACGAGGTGTCCGGGCAGATGATGGCTTTGTCCTGCTGTCCGCGAGAGGCACAAAGAGCGTCCTGCAGAGTTCTGTCTGTTCTTTGTGTCTGTCCCGCACTTTCAGGCACAAAAGGAAGCCTTGCAAGACAGTGCTGTGGCATCAGGTGGACGAGGCCCCTGCTTCCCGCCTCCGTGCCCCCTCCTCCCCCCCCAGAGAACTGTGAACTCGAGCCTTTGAGGGCTGTGAGTTTGTTTGAGCGCTTGGTTGGCTCGTGTCCTGTTTTCGAAACTTTGACAAATAAATGCCATTTTTTTCAATTCGCTCTCCGCTTTTTTTCTGCAGTCTGGCTTCTCTCTATTTGCCTTTCTCTCTTTTCTATTTGTGTCTGGTCGGGGGGGGGAGGCAGCTCTCCGTCATGCTTTCTGCTGCTAATGTTTGTATTTTCTCTCTCATCTTTCCTGCTCTGTTCTTCGCTGTAATTTATGAACTTCTACACTTGAGTGGACTCAGAGCCCATTAAAAAGCAGCACAGCCCCTGAGTTTGTCCTGGACTTTCTGGCTCCACAGGAGGCTCTGCTAAAACCCCTGCTAGTTAATGCCCCTGCAGGGGGTGAACAGGAAACACAGACACCTCTGTGGTTCCTCCGCTCACTGGAGGGAGATGTTTGACACTTCTTTTTTAAAGGCCAAACTCATTTGTCTTTGTTGTTTTGCGTCTCTAAGGGGAAAGTTGGGGTGGGGGGGAGGAGTGTGAAAAGAAAGCAGGAAAACAGGGCTTTCTTTCAGGAATCTAAACACGGTGGGATCATCTGGACAGAAGGCTTCTTGTTGTGTTGTTGTGTCTCGTGATTCTGACTTTTCAGTATGATTGCAAAAGGCAAACACCAGTAAACTGTTAAGAGTTCTTGAACGGCTTATGTGAACTTTTCTACAGCACCGTTTGCTTACTTGTCTGTATCTTCTGAATATATTTTGAAACAGAGGGACATCTCGGTTGCTCTGGAGAGACAGCATGTCAGGCTGGTGATCCATATGGAACTTAGACAGGCTCCAGTCATCTATCAGCAGACACTGGCTCTAAGAGTAATCCACGCCGTTGGAATCAAACATGCTTCCATATTGTTGCAATAATCAGATTTTAAACAGCGGACGATCCGGCCAGACAACCAAGACAGAAGTACAAAAAAAGCACAGAAAGCTTCAAGGACAGAATCCCAACGGACAACAAATCCCCTTCTCTGAAATCTCATTGTTTGGAAACCATGAAACCGGATCCCTGTAACAAGTCCCTGATCAGTGGAGACTCGGCCCAAAGGACTCAATTAGACCAGAACGGCCTTTTCTGACCAGGCCTTTATTTCGCCTCCTTGTTTCCCCCCAGCATGCTGCTACCAGTGCAGCAGAGCTGTCTAATGCCCCAGAGTGGGATCTGGGACATTCGGCACTCACGGTTCGCCATTAACTGCTTTCATTAAAGACCAACAGTACAAACCCCCGTCAGGTTGTGCACATGCATAATATGTTGCTTTTCGGTAAACTTGTGGCACTCCCCATCGACTCGTTTTTTTTATTTTAATTAGCAGAGAAGCAGGTTCACCAGCAGAAAATAACAATTCAAACATCTAAAACCTCCCTGCAACCAGAGGAGAATTTAATTCCAGTCATTTCATCCTCCCTAAGTTATGATTAAAGTGAACGATGATAATTTCTTGATTATATATATAATTTTTGCCTGCTCCTTCTGGGTTTGGCTCAACAGAAGGTGACGTTTGTAGCTTGGGCAGCCTACTAGCTGCACCAGTGTTTATACCCTTTTAACTGCTTTTGCACAGCTGGATCCACAAAGGCACAGCTCAGCTGCTATTACGCAGCATTCAGTGTTTATGAAGCATTTCCACACACGTGGCAGAGAGCTGCATCAGTAGTCGGGTCCACGGCTTTCATAACTTGTCGTCTATTGTCTGGAAATCCAATATCACATCAGAGGCTCACATTCAGCCCGTGATTAAATCAATGGTTTGGATAATCCGCACTGCTTTCTTTGCATCAAAGTCAATTAGACGTTCCTTTAAGAGGTGGAATTACTCGTTATAGATTTAATAAGTGACCTGGGCGTCTGCAGACTAGGCAGAGTGTGCTCGAACGTCCATGGGGAAATGAACAGCACCTCATTGGTAGTGAGTTCTCCTTACACTTGGTAATGTTTATTAATTAGTTAATAAAAAAAAACAATGACCTTCTCCATACACGTCCCCCTTAAGCAGATTCTGTGCGCGTCAGTGGACCATTAAAATCTTTTTTCGCTCTGATCTGCGGCAGATACACCTGCTTAGGTTTGGTATATAATTTCAGTGGGACGTACAACTTATTCTTTTGATAAATATGTGTTCCTATATGCAAACGATCTGCTGAAACATGTGAAAGACTAAAGGAAAAAAGAAAAAAATCCAAAAACTGACACATTTCATAGTAGCGAAGGTGTGAGAACCGATCTGAAGGTCAGTGTGAAAGCCCTGTGTGCTGGACAGGCTGGAAAAACACAACATTAACAGTGTGTCTGAGTGCCTCTTGAAGCTGCCATCATTGGGTGAGTAATACTCTGTTTCCTCCATAATTAATGCGTAAGCTTTCATCAGCAGAGCCATTCATTACTTTGGCACATCAGGGTTGAGGCGTGGTGCGGCGGTTGCCTCTAGAATGGCCACATCACATCAAAACGGAACACGACCTTTCGTCCGTTGCACAGCCACACAAGCATCTTTACAGCCTAGGCGACATGACTTTGTGCTCCACGGATAAGCTTTATTTAACTGTGCGACTAATTCATGTTTTATCTGCTTTTAACTGTGCATAACTCCCCTCAACGGGACCGGCAAGAGTGCAGTTAAAGGAAAGCAACCTTTTTCTGACTCTCTTAAGTTTGAAGCGCCAGTGCGCCCCAAACATATTCCAATTACTCCGGTTGCTCACAGCCCTTGTGAGTATTACAGAAGATTGCTGCACTGCAAATCATTAATGTAAAACAGATGTTAGCCGCAGTCCCCGGTGCACCAGCAGTCATCTGCCGGAGTCTTTACCCCTGTAGCAACAGCTTAAGCGCTGTAGCTTCGACTGCTGCGCCCCTTGTTTAGAGACAAGTGCACACTTTGAACATGCAAACCCTGATTAGCGCTGCCCACAGCATTGCGTCGGCGTCTCTGTCTGCGTAATGGCTCATGAGATAGAAATATAATGAGCGGCAGACAGATTAAACGAGTGAAATATTGAATGGCCATAGTTGATGGATGAGAGCTGTTTGGAGATCAATTGAACAACAGCAGATTAATTCTGGCCAACACGGGGACTCGGTTAAAGAAATGGCAGGAATAAATATATCACCGTTGTCTTGCATGGCTTTTTTTTTATAGTTAGAGAATATAGACAATGCTCGAAAGCATAAACATCTTAGCAGTGGGCCTTATTCTTTATGAACACTCACAATAGGGCACACAGTGGCTTCTAGAATATGTGTGAAGTGTGTTTGTGATTCCAGTTTGCTGTCCACGGCACGATTTAGCTGAGCGCGAGAAAAAAACGGAGGAAAGTCAACAAATTACTAGCACTGCTTCTATCAAAGGGCCGCTGAGCGTTGCAGATTCGGGAGCCAGCAGATGTGAGCAACAGCTGCCATGTTGAGTGTCAACCTTCTCGGCGCTGTCAGTTTCCATTTGCGCCGCTCGCGCGTAAATAACACGTTGTCTTAATTCGTTTGCTCGTGCTTGCAACAGCCGGCGTGTAATGGATTCTAATATTAAACACGATCCGGTTCCAGTGCAATTAGTGTGTAGCGCCACCTATTAACACTTGCATATTAATGGCGTCTCCCCTAGTTTGCTGAGTTATTGTTGGGGGCTTAATCATGTTTGGAGTGGCGCACACCAATTGGCAGGCTTGCGCGGTTGAGGATCCATTACTCCTCTTGCCAATGGAGGCAGCGTGGAACGTCTGTGGGTCCGTGGCAGATCCTCGGTCTCCATCGGCGGAGCAGCCCATCCTGATGTGCTGGCTCACGGGGGTTGAGCACAGACGGTCAGGCGGGGCTTGTTGCCAGACTGGTCCTTGGCCCTCTCAGTGTGCAGTCTGTCTGCGTGTGCTTATGTCCGCCCAGGGAGCAGGGGGAGGGGGGTGGGTGAAGATGTAGAAAGGCTGCTTCGCGGAAGTTGAGAGGATGTCGTGGGTGTGGCCACCGAGTGTGAATGGCCGAGGGGTTGCTCTGTCCAGATGGGGGATGTAACGTTTGGTTGCTAAACAGATGTTTTAGGGGTTTATGTTTGTCTAGGGGGCGTGATGTGGTCGGTGAAGGGCAATCTTGGGAATATAAGAGAGGACATTTGTTGTGAGGTCATCTGACTCATGTCCCTAAAAGTTAAAAATGATGGTGGCCATGAACTGGGAGTTAAGCTGTTAAAGCTAGCCTTTTGTTTTTGGTAATGATAGCTTAGGTGAGTTGTCGTGGACAAGTGGCGCAAGGCCAGAAGATGTGTAGGAGCAAGAGAAAATGTTTGGATGTGACAGCAAAACAGGATGAAGCAGACTTGAACCTGTTGTTGTCTGTCTTAATGCTGTTTTCTTCTCTTCTCTGTTGCTGTGCAGAGAGAGGGAGAACTTTTACTGTTTTACAAAGGCCAGAAGTATCTGTCAGTCAGCTATTGATCAGGACAGTCGTTTGGAGGCACCAGAGCGAGACTGAAAATCTCATCCTCACTCATCAGACTTCATCCTGCCATGCTCGATTTTGATACTTGGAGTCAAGGAGAGATATTTTGTTTATTTGGAGCCCTTTTTCATATTTGCCGGGGTCTAGGAGCAGGGATCTCAGCTCTGTAATGACTCTCTTTGTGCTGGGATGTGTGCAGAGTGCAGACCAGGGCTGAATGGGAATGAGATGAATGCTGGGTCGAAATGAATTTCTAAAGGCCATGGTGCTTCATCATGGGCCCAGCACTGCCCATCCCACTCTGGGCTGAACAACACCAGAATTATCACTCACAGGGAGGAGAGAGAAGGATGGATACCTCCAGCTACTACACCCTGGGGACTCTGGGTACCCCCAGCTCCACCCTGTCTTTCTCTTCTACATGTACACATGGATGTACGGCACACTCAAACAGGTAGAGACCGGGAGTGTGTGTGTGTGCGTGTGTGTTTGGGGGCACTAATGGCGTGCTCCATTAATCATGAAATGATGAAGGGCATTTCCTTTATTTAATTGGCTGGCTCTATCTCCAGCGTCTTTGTTGCTTGTCATTTTAGACTGGCAGCCTGCTTCTGTTCAGACTCCACTCTCTTAACAGCGAGAGTGAGGTTCGATCTCCCGACACATAAGACACATCAAACAAGTGTTTTTGTGTCTGCTGGCCTCCAACAGACTGAACAAACATGCAGGAAATGCAGCTCTTTCAATCACACAGCGCCGAAGCACATTATAATCGGGGATACTAGTGATGCTGTTGTGGGACCCATGCTGCTTTTATCTGTATTTCAGTGACCCGTTTTAGTATTTTTTACACGTGTTGATAGAAAAATATTTTAAACGAAAGCAGATTTGCCTAAAGCGCATGACCTGCAAGAAACAGTGGCAGGGTTTACATTTATATATTTACCGTCCTCATTGTCTTCTCTGTTGCTCCTAATTGAACAGGAGAGCTGTCGTACCGCCACCGTAATAATAGAAAAAACATTATGTTTACTTACAAAGGCTTATTTCACTTTGTGGCTGTACACATGCCTGTCTGTTATTATCATGCACACTGCCAGTTCAGTGTGTAGCATGAGAGGCAGAATGCTGCAGTTGGCTTGTTTTTGTCTTTGAAGGCTGACGGAGGGCATGGCAATATTTACTGTGTGCTCCCCCACCCCTCTCTCTCTCTCTCTCTCTCTCTCTCTCTCTCTCTCTCTCTCTCTGAGTCCCACCCTGCTAGGCTGGTGTTTGAGCTTTTCAGCCACGGGATGTGTTTTGCACCAGTACATCTCTCATCCTTCCCCCTTCTCCTCCATAGCCCCCCTCTCAACTCGCGAGCCCTCTACAGACACACTGCACAGGGACACCCACTTCCTCATTAAAAAAACAACAGCCATTAATGTTAGATGAGGGCAAGAGGAACTCAGAGGAGGGAGAGCAGGGAGAAAGAGGGAGGTGTTTTCCCCTTGATCGACTCCTAAGGATGCATGATGAATCCTCACAGACACACAGGCCAACATGCTGAGAAAAAGGGAGGAGATGAGAAGCAGCAGACATTTTTCCCCCCTCAACGACGGACAGAAAGATCCAGGGTGGAATAAAATGGCTGCGACATCTCTTAGAAACACACACTCATTTGGGACTCAAAGGGTCACAGAAGGGCTTTTTTTTCTCGTAGTAAAGTCTGAGAAGCATTTAATGACATATCATATTTGTTTAAAAAGGGGGGCTCACATCTCCCTCGCCGGGATGAATATAGAGGCAGCTAGTGCTCCCTGGAGGGAAGGAAAAGTGATGGCAAGAGGAGGGGGTGACACGCTCTCAGCCATTAAGTGATGGGACAGGTTTGGGGCTTAAATCTAAGTAAACATGCAGACACACACATGCTCTTCAGTGAAAGTCATGTGTTGTGAAGGGCTCTTCACATTCACAATAACTCAAGACAGCAGTGGTCATTTCCCTCTGGCCATCATTCAGTCTGTGATCTACTGTTCAGGTCTGCACCTACCTTTACAATCACGAGAGAGAGTGGATTAAATCCCGCCAGTTTAGGGATCGAAACCAGCCTCTCTGTGAATGTTGTCTGAAGTAGACTTGAGCTTAAAGGCGCCGAGTTTCATCTGTCACACTTGTTTAGATATTAACATGCTTTTTAGTTTATGTATGTCACTGAGCTTTTCCTTTTCTGTTGCCATGAAGATTACCATCGAGGGCGTCTTGAGTGTTTGTGTGTGTGTGTGGGAGGAAATTGAGGTCATTGATATTCCTCTACTTCTACAGAGAACCTCGAGGAAGAAGCTGAGATTCCAGCCCAAAGCAACGTGGGTGGATGTTTCAAAAGCATGTGTGTGCATGTAGATTATCTTGTATTGATGTGCGCCTGCTCTACATATGTGTGTAAGCACCTTTTCTTTGCATACATTCATTCTTGTCTTTGTGGTTTGCATAAAGAACTCCACATGAGAAGGGAGGGCTTTGGCTACTGAGCTCTTTCAGCCTATAGCGGTGGCTGGTCTGTTGGGAGCTTCCAGTGTGCATGCATGTCTGTAGGCCCTGTCTGTGCACATCGAGTCGGGGTAGACAAAGACCGAGAGAGCACGGGCAACCAGAGCTAGCTGGCTGGGTAATGAATTTACTCCTGCGGCACTCTTTAAAGCATAATTACACTCATCCAGACCAGGAAGGCCCATCTCGCCCACTGACTTCTAGCTCAGACAAAAGCCGAGCAAAAAAACACTGTGGCTTCATTCTCCTACCAGAGAACCATCCCACAGTAACTACTACAAACCGCACGATAATCTTTTATGTCTTTTTCTGTCTTTAGCCAGAGTGCAAACCATATGTCAAAGTTTTTGTATGCAGAAATTACTGACTAAAACAGCCCTTAAATACACCAAAGTTAAGTTTAAACACAGAAGGTCTGTTTATCTTCTCCAACCTTGCTCCCTCTCAGAGGCATGGTAGTCGACAGCCCGCTTTGTCTCTTACATTCAGCAGAATCGTGCAGGTACCTTGTGTAACAAATGGGAAGTAACTTGAGAACACTAACCTCCTGCACTGATTCTGATAATTTGAAGACAGTCAAGTTAAACCCTGAGTAAGTGTGTGAGAACAGCGGTAAAGCAGTGATGGCATGTGTTTACACACTCTTTTCCCACCTTTGCACTGTCTTTATACAGTAAAACCAGCAAATTTATTCAGTGCAGAATGTGTTTAACCTAATTACTGCAACCCTCTGCTCGCTGAAGTGATTTACTCATTGTTTTCCTGCACTGCATTTTTTATTTTTTTTTTGCAAATTTAAAAGTCTCTCTCTCTCTCTCATTCTCTTTCTCCATCTATCTCGATCTCTCTCCCAGCAACTCCACATAATGAACAGTTTTGGTGTTTTCTTTCTCTCTGCAATGCCTTGGTCTCTTTCTCATCTGGCTACTGTATTTTGGGGCCCCTAATCTCCCACTATTTGATTACTACCTCCTAAGTAAACATTGCTGCCACCAAGCAGGTGACAGAGGGGTGGAGCACTGATGTCCCACCAGTTCCTTCTGCTCCACTCACCCTCGTCTGTGTAAACTATACAGCGTATGCTTTGCTTTTGCTAACTTTATATTTTATCCTGCATTTTGAAAATTATAGATCTGCGTGCCAAGTTGTTTTTCTTCTGGATTAAATAGGCCTAGGTTTTGTTTTGCTTTGCTTTATCCTGGCTGTGCAATGGGGGGGGAGCAGTCGTTCTCGTATCAGCAGCTCAGCGAAAGAAACCACTGAAATTAGGATCAGAATCAGGAAGTCAGAGGCTAATCATCACATGGAAAATAAGTCCTTTCATTTTACTGTTGTATATACATTTCCCACATTTGAATTTATAGTAGGAGGTGAAAATCTGTGGACAAGCATCAATTTGCCACAACCCCTCGACCTGAGGGGTCGTTTGAAACAGAGGAGGGGAATGATGGCATGCAGATATAACGTCGACAATGACAAATGTCACAGATGACAATGAGTTTGCCGCAGCGGAGATGTGCCCTTTCCCTTGGTCCCTCCGCAGAGATCCTCTCCTCACAGGTCCCAGTCCCATGTCAAGTGGTTAAACCTGCACATCCATATGCATGCCTCCGCACATGAATCGATGCGCATCTGGTCGTCGGGCTCCACCGCTGCCCGGGCGGACGTGCAGACAGAATATCTTTGACTCCAGGGCCAGTGAGACAGCACGGATTTGCTGACTGGGAGAAAGGTGCCACCAAGAACCTGAGGGCAGACTGATGTGTGTGGAGGAGCAACTGCATGCATGTGTCAGCATAGCACCAGGCTGATTTCAAAACTTTTCCCTCCTCCCATACGATAGAATATTCCTTGTGTTAATTAAGACACGGCCTCTTATATTCAATGGATTCAGTGTTTGTGTCATCTAAAAAAAAAAATCAAACTTGGCAATCTTAGTTTGTTTTTATTCTGCATTTATTTACACTTTTTACGTTAATCTGCCAGTCTGCAGAACAAAGACTGCTTCCGTTTCCCGCCGGAGAAAATGGGACAGTTGTCACATCAGCACAGACTTGAATAGCCTGATTTGTTGATGTGGCCATTTTCTTTACAGATATACATTTTATGTAATAAACTGAGTAAAAATCCTTTGTTTAATGATGCACTTTAGTGATAATAAAAGCCACTATCTCAAAAATGAAGTGCCACCGGCAACGCCTAATTAATCTTAATTGCTTTGAAACGGGCCTGCTTGCAGAATTGTCTAATTTTTCCAAACGACTCTTCCCTCAGTGGTGTTGCATGCAACCATTTTTCCCCCGCTGTCTTTCCTGGCGTGATGAAATGTGCTTTTCATTGCTATCTATCCCTTATCCGCTCTGTTCCGCCACACAGTCTTCTCTCCGGCTGAGGAAAGGCTTTTCGGAGGCTGCCAGAGCAGACCCATCATGCGCTGGCAGTCTATTTGCTGTTGTTGGTCAGGGATGAGTAATGGCATAACCACTGTCCTTATCACCAGTTCGCACACCTGCACCCCTCCCTGCGCCACACACTTAATTGCACCTCGGCAACTCCATCCCTGTTACAGACCCTGATATCTGCTTATGATTCACTTTCCTCGATACGGGATGTCCATTACTGCATTTGTTGGTTCAGATTTATACCTTTGCCTTGTAAGCGTGGTTGCAACATTCTTGGCACAGGGAGTGCTGCTCATTGTCACGGGAGGAGAAGGTCTTGAATTTGAGCAGAGAGGTGCAGAGAAACAGGAGCTGGGTTGTTCTCTGCTGCATCGGGCTGGACCTGTGACATAAGGTTGTAGAGGTAATTATATGTCTTGTGACACTGACCCTGGAAGAAGGCTGCACTAGCCTTTATTTGATTTACACAAGAAGGCGTCTATCTGCTTTCTACCAAAAAAAAAGAGCAGCAGCAGCAGCTTTGGTATCAGGTTAAGACTAAAGAAAAGCCCCAGAGAGCTAATCCATTAGCGCTCTTGCTGAAGACAGTAGAAACCACAGTTTTCATTAAACTCTTTTTTTTGCTACTATTGGCATAACACCCTACCTCTGTGATAAATATCGACTAGCTCACTCGATGACACCAAATTTCTCATCATTAATCTGGGCCATTATGAGGCTGTTTCCCTTACATTGATCCCTGGCCCAGTCCAGCTGACACAGCCCCTCTGTGGTGGAGAAAGGGGGGGTGGAGTCACTGGGCACCTGGGAAACAGCCAGACTACCTAGTCAAGTGCATGTTGGTGAAACGAGGATAAACACAGATGTGGAACGTTGCTAATCCATGCTAACCACCCATTCCTCTTTGGGTAAACATGCACACACGTAAACATAGTTAAATACAACCATACATGTCCAAATATAAACACAAAATAGACAAAACCGCTGTCTGTGTGTACTGAGATGTTGACAGTTGCAGGCAGATGCCCAGGTATTTGCTGATGGTAAAGCCTAAATTATAGCCACATGTTCACAGACAGTTGCTCTGCATTACATTTTATATACAGTCATGCTTCAGTGGGTGGAGGCCCAACTGGTGGTACATCTACGCTTTGGTCTAGGATGACTTGCTCCCATTCTTCCACGTGGTGCTTGCTTTTTTCTCTTTCTCTCCAGAGTAATAATGCGAAAAGCATTTGCGCAAATGCAGACACAACATTCAGTCTGTAAGGAAAGTGGTACAGCCGGTAGCCCAGTATGCTACTGCAAATTTTGGCAACCGTACCAAATAAACAAGATAAAAATAGATAAAACCGTTCTCCCTCTGGCAGAGTTTGTTCCACCATTCCTGAAGTTTAAGGGTTTGGTTCACTCCGCCCTGCACCACCAGCAACAGAGGAAAGGGTGAAACATGGAGCGACTGCTGCACCAAGCATTGGCATAATTTCCCTTTGAATATGAAATTAACCTTTACGTCTCTTAGAGAGTACATAATGAAAGGTGTGAAGGTATTGGGATCAGCGTGTGCTCCCTATCACTCCCTCTTTTTCTGCTGTCATTTGTGGAACGGCGTCTCGTAGAGGCTGATTGGATTTTTCATCTCCTTTGATGAAGCCACACACAGGTGCCATTATGAATTGTCGCTTCTCCAGGCTAACCCTGAGGTCTGCTGCAGGTCACCAAGGTCACCTTAAAGGTCTCTCTTTTTCTGGTATTACATAAATAATAAGCCCTCACCTTTATACATACGTAGAGAGGTGCTGCGTCTCATAGATTCACGCTGGTGTTGCGACAACTCACTCGGTCAGAGTGGCGCAATGGTGGCTGAAATGCACCTAGAGGGGAGGGGGGTCAGATGGACGAGGTAATTACCCGGATCAGTGAGCATGAAGGTGGGGCCATACACTGCTGTCATCACCGGGCTAACAGCTGGAGGCTAAAGCCCCTTCAACAGCTGGGTGATTACACACACACACACACACACACACGCATGCACAGAGTCCATAAGAATTATCCTCACCTGTACTGTACAGAGACAAGTAGTCTCTGCTGTGATAATCAGTGGCAAACAGCAAACTCCACTGTTTCTTTTCAATCCTGTGTACACCACCAACTTGACAGTGGCCAAAGATCACACAGTTATTAAGGCTGTATGAGGACGTGACCTCCCCTATCTCCTCCCTTTGAGCTGTTGACGTCCCCCGTCTCGCCGCTTCAGCCACCCACATGTGGAAAATAGAGACATTAATGGAGCTGGCAGTCCTACTGCGTGAGTTATTACTATGCTCTTTCCCTAATGGAGAAAAATTTAATTATCAGCTAATTTGCTGTGTTGTCTCTGGTGACATGAAGTTCCCCATAGTGTCGACTTCCATTAAATGCTCGGCTTCAACTCAGTTATTCAGACAACTGAACGCAGGTGGACACAATGAAGCTCTCATCATATTTGTCTTACAGACGTGACACCATATGTGCCAGCAACACAATATCCTCATATTGCCTTCAGAAACGTTCCAAATTCTAAATACCACGTTCAGTACTAATTTATATTTATATTAAATTTGCCTGAAACTGCAAAACGAATAACTGTGACAGACCTGTGCACCACAGTCCCCATTGTGCATGTTGATGTTATCCACTGGGACTGTTAAAACAATATGTTATGATTGGGTGCCTTAAAGTGTAAAGTTGATTGATTTCCATTTACCTCCCCTTTAATTCCTGAGACATCTGGCGCGTCCTTCCTGGTTTTCGTGCTCTGCTAAAATATTCAAAATCCCTGCATCTGTGCTCTCACCAGCTCCGTGTCAAAAGACGTTTAACTGAATTTATTTTTATATTTCAGTGGGAGAATATGTGTGCGTTGGCGCTAACGCATCCTTAGCCAGTCTGAACAAAATAAGGCGATATTATTTGAAGGCTGTCTCACTCCTTGTTTTGTGTGTGTGTGTTGTGTTGTTGTGCTGCATGGTGGACCTGCAGGCCAAGCATAAAGTGGGAAGGAGCCCATAAAAAATACATGATGATGATCTCGCCACAGTGTAGAAAAAAAAAAAAAAAAAAAAAATGCTTAATTGGGAAGAGCACTTGTTATCTGTTTATCATTTTTGTTTTAAAATTTTCTTTGTACAGCCTCGTTTTAAATAATTCATTAGTTTTTGCTTCTTACTTTTCTTATTTTCTTTGACTTAAGTCTGAACGTCCCTGTGACTGTTGAGTTTAGCTCTTTAGGTTCTGTCAGAAGGTGTAACTAGTGAATATGGGTCAGGAGTGAGAAGTGTTCTGCCATCCCCCATTTCTGCTCTCTCAGCCATAGCATAAACAGCACTGCTCACCCATGCATACACCCCCTGCAACGCAATATTGTATAAACTGAGAAGCTGCTCTGGCAGAATCAATTAGGAGCCTGCAAATATCTATAGATCTGGAGTGTGAAAGCATCAGCATGCCTCCAGCTTCTCTTGAGAACAACCAAATTAATAATTCTTGAGTGGATAATACCCTCGGCCCTTTCGACATCGAAATTGAATTGCAGCAAATCCAGTATAGCCGGGCATGTAGCTCTGTGGTAGTCAGCATTGAGATCTAGGCGTTCGCTTTGATAGTTGGGTGTCCTAAGGTCCTGCTTGGCAAATTGAAATTCAAAATGCAAATTCCTGACAGTACAGGAGCTGTTTAATACCTAGACGCTCCTCAAGCTACAGTATTTCTTTCCCTGATCCTCAGTTCAGTCCTGGTTCTGCACAGAGCAACTTTGTTCAAGAAAGATGGTGAACAAGAATCTGTAATCTTCACGAGGTGGTTCTATTGGCTGGCTGAGGAACTGAAGGAACCAAAGCACCAGAGTCAGCAGATCTGCCCCCTGTGTTCTCATACCTTCCCTGCTGTTTGGCAGCATTTACACCGACTGTAGGATTTATTTAAATGATCTGTGTGCTAAGGTTTATTCATCTGTGGTGTCATCTCCTCTCTGGAGATCGGACATCAGGTACAACTGGCTTCTGTGTATTTTCTTTTACATGCGTGTCATAAACTCACACCAACAATGACCCTTATTCGCTCACAACCTCATCCCATTTCCGCTGTTTTCTTGATAGATTTCAAGGTCACAGACAGCCAGGTTACTGTCCTGACTCATTTTTCTCTCCTTTTTCCTTCTCGACCCTCCATCTTTATCTGTCCTGATGTCCTCATTGTCCCTCTTCACTCACTTTATCTTTTCACTCTTCTTCATTATGAGTATCAGTCTAAGTACAGTACTTGTCTTTGCACAGCATTCGGTATGTGACCCACAATGGCCCTTGAAACTGCAAAGACAAAACACTACAAGGAAAAAAATGAAATAAATGCAATAAAACAAATATATTATAGTCATATTTTATCGCTTATCTTAGAGATTTACATTAGAAACTATAGAAAGTGAGGCTAGCTTGACTTCCTGAATTGAAATATAGAAGGGGAGGCCGTCTGTCCTCTTCTTTGTACGTCTCCTACAGAATTGGTATTTGAAGTTACCAACGTTCTCCATGAGCTGATGGGAAGGGAGATGGGGGTCAGGTAATCTACTGGCCTTCCTGAAAACACGCTTCTATGCAGGACCGCCTTCCAATAAATAAGAAATGCTGCGTCCCCCACCGATATGATATTAACCTGCTTGCATCCACGGAGAGCAGTGGGGGGAACCCTCCTGGGTTAGGGGCTGTGGAAAGGCCTCCAGGCCACGCTGCTAATGGATACACACGTACACAGTGTTTGAGGATTAGACAAATGCCCATCTAGGGGGAATATAGCTGAGAAACACAGAGGGGTGGGGGTGGGGGGGTGGAAAGTAAAGCGCACACAAGTCTGAGGTTTTCCAACACGACAACTATGTCTTGTTAGCGTGTTCCATCCCGTGCATTTAGAGTCAGCAGCAAAAACCGCTTCTCTCATCTGGCTGATTCAAATCATTAGAAGTGTTATACAAGATAAAATATTACACTGCGGACACAAAGAATAATTGCTAATGGCGGCTTTAAAATGTCCTCGTTCTAGAAATGAGAATGAGAGTGACAGAGAATATTTCACGTCTTTATCTCCCGCTTTCATTAATGCTGGTTTAATGGAAAGGATGCAGAGGCAGGAATGTTAATTATTGCCATTAATTTTTGACAAGGGTGGCTCCATGAGAACAAAAGTTAATTCAGACTTCCTGTTTAAATAACCTGCATTTACGCGGAGCCGGGTGGATCCCGGATAATGCAGCAAATCCTTACTCTTAGTGGAAAACACTTTAATGGCCCTAATGCCGCCATGATGGCATATTGATCCACCAAACATTGGTTTTTGATAGAAGATCCGTCCGAAAGGATGAATTTCTGTCTGCAGTGGAATGCAGATGTTGTAGCGAAGGCAGGGCTGTGGGGTGGATGAACCATTGTTCAAAGTGTGGAATTCGTCTATAATTTACAGGCTCTCCACCCCTCTCTGTCACTAATGGATGGGGGTTTCTGCGGCGGGATCGAGCGGAGGGCGTTGACACAGGCAAGAGGTATGGCTCTTGAAGAGCCCCCCACCAGCCTCACAAAGATAAAGGAAACCTACATCGATTCTCCGATCATCTCGGGGGGGCGGGGGGGTTAGCAAAGATATGGAGTGGGAAGAGAGGTCTGGAATACAGCGCAGGGGTTTCTGAGGCATACCTCACCGGGTTTCAGAAAGGGCTGATGGCGACGGCGGAAGTGAGAGGGGGAATGAGAATGTAGATCATTATCATCCTATATAGCTGCAGGGTCCGTCACGTTGAAGGCAGGCAGATTGAAAGGGCTAATGGGAGCCAAGGCGATGCCGTGTGGAGTAATTTAGTGTTGGAGGCGTGGCAGCTGAGAGAAAAGCAGGGGGGAGAAGGAGCTCTTAATCCGCATCATAAAAAAAAAAAAGAGATACCATTTCACCTCACCATCGGGGGCGCACCTTCAGTGAGTGGAGGACAGGTGCACAGCTGAGAGAATTATAACGGTAACTCTGGCCCCAAGGCCATACTGAAATGGCTGTACGCTGAAAGCCGCCTGTCCTCCTCTGTGTAGTGTCATCTGAAAAGAGGTCGGCCTTTTCTCCCTTTTTTTTTTTTGTGGGCCCATTCTCAGTCTTGACACCAGATGTAAGTGTCATGGGAGGAAGAACAGTTGTTGTTGGGTTAGTCTGGTGCAGCCTGTGTAAAAATACTCCTCGTGTTGGCCTTTTGAGGTCAGCGGCCGCGGTGACATGGCTGATTTGGGCTGAGCCAGACTGCAGCCTGGGCCCAGCTATCTGAAACACTGTTTAATTCATGCTTAGCAGGGTTTACTTTTCTATTTAACTTGTTTGTTTTGTTTTTAAGCGGACTAACCTGGCTCTTGACTTCATCTACAGAACTTCTGATGCTGTTTCTCTCCTACCAGCAGAGGAAGGATCAAGAAACGAGGCTTCCATCCAGACTGCTCTAGGCAGCCCTGCGTGATGAGAGCCTGATGAAATCATTGTTTGAATCTGAAGGACACAGCGGAAGCTGTCTGGAACCGTTAAAATCAATTTAATTTCAGCCCAGGGATCAAAGGCAAGCCTCTGGGCCGCCTCGTATTTTTAGTGCTGCCTTTATAGCCATCAGTCATATTCAATTCTGATTAACTTATGGAAATCACGGGCTATTTTTGAAGTGTTAATTCTCATTAGGTTGCTGATGGCTAGGTGATGACTGACACATAAGTGCAAGGATGCTGACTGGAACTCAGTGGAATCCTGCATTGATTTTTTTTTTTTTTGTTTTTTTTTTTTGTTTTTCATACAACACATGCTGTCATTTTTATAAATCTTACATGGTGTACGCCCATGTGGTTTTATGTTTATTAATGCTGCTGGCGCTGATGCTGGTGTGAAAAAGCCTGTAAAGTTGTTGCTCAGTGACTCATGAGGTAACTCCTTGTACACTATGCAAAAGTCTTTCTTGTATATGTATAATGGTGTTGGTCTTGCATGCGGAGCTTCTGAAAGGTTTGATGTAGTGTCTGACCTATTAAGACTTGGCCCGGGGGGCAGATTGCTACACGCCTATGTGCAAAGCCGTTGATAGAATTGTTGCCTCTTTTAAGAAGAACAACGTCAATGGGACACCGAAGTGTATTAGTATTTATAAAAGCAAGAGAGGGAACACACTCCAGTGCACAGCGCTTAGCTCATGGGGCTCTGGCGGGCAGCTCGCTGTTTTCTGCCTCATTTCCAGCCTGGGAGTTTTCAGAGGAAGATTAGGACACGGCCATATTGTGGAGTAATTTGTGGAAAGGGGCCACAGCGCTGTGTGATCCCATCACACTCTTCACACCTCACTGGTATCCCCCCGAGATCTGCATCACGTCGATGGGAGTAGGGCCTATATGTTTGCACGGATGTAAGCGCGTATTTGCATTTACATGAGAACCACAAGAAAGGTCAGTGCAAGTAAATGCAACATAAACTAGCTCAATATAAAAGATTCTTCTTTTGCTCATTAGGGTTTTTATATTCTTTGTGCAGAAAAACATCAAGTGTCTGCCGGTCTATTGACCTGTGTGCCCGTCATGGGGTTCACGCCTAGATATGCAATCTCTCCTCCAGCTGGCCCCCATTGGCTTCTTTTCTTACCTCCTTTTGATCTCAGACAGATAAATTCTGCTTGACTGGCCCTCCTTTAGAGGAAACACCGACGTTGTGGGTTGGACGAGGTCATGTGGAGCAAGGAACACGGAGAGGTTAAGAGACTGATGTAGAGCACAGAAATAGAAGTAGGCTCACAAGCGAGACAATTTCTTCTGCCATTTTAACATCACAGTACTGAGTAAACTAAGTTTCATCAAAGATCTCTTTGTTGACACGGCTCAGGCTGATTTGGCACGACCTGTGAATGTTAGAACACATTCCTTTTGTCAGTGCACGGTCCAGTCAATTACCTTTGTTTTATGATTTTTACCTCGTGCCACAGAGGAAGAGGTGTCAGTTTTTTGTGTTTGCTTTTAACTGGCTAACATGCCAGATTTCCCTGTAAGATTAATAGATCCTCGTAATTACAGACGTAATTCTACTGCCAGGCTAAGTCAGTACGCCCTCTGATACTATCTCCTGCACATTGCATGGCCTTATGTGTATTTACTGAGTAGTTAAACAGAACAAAGACCACTGTCCTGTTATCATCCAGTTGTGCTTTTTATTTACAATTGGGATTCTGGCCGTGTCTTCCCTTTGTCCCTGACTTGTTTCCTTTGCAGTAAGTAATTTTATATGGGGAAAGGTCGTTCCCTGGCGCTTTCTTCTGTTGTGCCTCTGTCTGGCATAGTAAACAACTTGTTTGCGTAAGCCGAGGGAAAGGAGATACGGGAAATATCATTGGAGAGCAATGCTAATATGCAGATAACAGAGTTAGCCTGGTGCGGTACTACCGGTGGTCTAATGAATGGCTGTCAAGACTGCTCCGCTCTAACAGGCCCGTTGACAGTCTCTGTCCACATTTGCTCATGGGTGTGCACGTACACTGTGTATGTGTTAAAATAGCTCTCTGAGCAACTGGTCGACAGAATGGACACATCTCCCCATGACTGCGATTAGCTGGAAACCCCTGCATAGATGGTTGCATGCATGAACCAAACACTGTATTTGTCAATGAAAGTTGTTTATTTGTTCTTATTTTTAGAGGGTTTTTTTTTTTTATAGTTTTGCTATTTCTAGACCACACATATGCCTCTTTGTGTCTAGCAGCTTCTCAGCAAAGCTACAGGCACACAGGAAGACAGGTGTGAGGTTAAAGGTTTGACTTATCCACAACCCCCCACAAAGTCCTCGTCCGCGTTGACTGGCATCCCTCGGTGGGCCTGTACTCCCAGCAGCTATGGTCAATAAATCCCTGCCTGATCCTTCAAAAACAACTGGTCCCAGTTCCTGCTCAGGCCGACAGCGTCATGAATAACAATTAAAACCGTCCAAAACCAGCCGCAACCTCTGAAAACCCCAGTCTGTCTGGCTTCTGGGGAGCATTAGCATTAATGATTTTGTTGTCTCTTGGCCTTATCCCCTTGGCACCTTTTCTCTGCATATCTTTTTATTTCCATGCGCTCTCTTTATCTCCAGTTATCTGTTATTTCTTTTTTTATCAAAGTGTATCAGCAAATTACCACTTTAATGCAGCCACAGAATGCGCAGGTTGAATTTGTTCTCTCATATCTGGAAAGTCTTGGGTATTTTGGGAGATTACTAAATCCAGTCTGTTCCACTGCAATGGTTGAGAGATATGAAGTCACTGAATGTGAATAGAAAGTGCTTATTCGTATACACTTCCTAATATTTTCTCCTGTGTCTTTTCTCCCTCATGCCCTTCCTGTGTGATGATGAATCTTATCATTTAGGTGAGTTATTCTTCATATTTCTGTTTATGTTGCATACTGTTCAGTTCAAAATCTAAACCAGTTTTAGGCCACTACATTCACTCCTGCAGCAATATTCTGCTTTCTGGATAAACTGAAGGGTATGAGAATAAGCCCAGAGGAGAAGTCTGGCTAAAATAACTATGACACCATATTGAAGACCTCTTTAGAGTTCAAAGTATTGCATATTTCTAGCGTGTAGCATATATTTTGTGAAATTGTCACGCAGTGGCAGAAACAAGGGGGGTTTAAATGGGTTCATGTAGAGTTCCCCACACCCCTGTACACACATTTTTCTCAACACTACACCATATTTTCTTCTTTTTTTCATAACCAACTGTTTACCTTAGGTAGCAGTCTTGTTCCAATGTTTCTGCCCCCTTTATCCAACTCCCTTGCTTCCCCCAAACACCCCCCATCCCAACCCCCGGCCCCCATGTCTGGGCTCGTTTACATGGCTCGAGGAGGGTAAAGTGAAGTAAAGGAGAGGGCTAGTCTGAATTATACATGTAGGCAGCACAGTTGTTCCAGTGCTGTTGGGACCCACCAGATGCTTGCCCTCCAGATTCACCGCCATTGTCTCTCCTCCTTTACTTTTTCAGTCTGTGGCTCTTATGTCATCTGTGCTCGGCATAGACAGTTTCAAGCAATCTGAAATTATAATCAATTAATGTGCGTGTAATGGCCTGCATTGTAAAATCTTTCTGTATTGTCTGCACACATGTTTAACACATGCATGAACTACACCTTTGCGCTGAGTCCTGGAGTTATTGGCTCCTGTTTCTTCTCTCTGGTGAATGTGATTACAATCGTGTGTGTGTGTGTGTGTGTGTGTGTGTGTGTGCATACCTGTTTGTGTGACAGGGAGATTTACATGCTCTAATGATGAGGGATCAGGGTGAGGACAGGGCCTGTCAGCACCCCTAATGAGAGAGAGGGCCTGTAGCCTGGGGCCAGGTTAAAGAATTGGAGAATAATATAGATTTGAGCCAGGGGTTGCACTTAGCAGGCAGGGTTCCAGGGTGACGGAGGGTGGCATCTGTCTTTAGCTGCCCCCACAGCTGATTCAAAGGGCTTGGCCTGAATTCCACCTTACAGAGGCAATGTTCTGCAGAGACAGGACAGAGGGGCTCTGTTGCAGAGGGCTGCTGATTAGGGCTGTTACACTGGAGAAGAGAAGATTTTTAACCCGCTCTGCTGGGATAAATTATGCTGCTTCTTTATTCAGAATTCATCTGAAACTACCCCATGCTGGATAACAGCTTGGGCCAGAATGGTAAATTAATAGAATCAACAATCTGGTTCGGATTCTAATCTCTGTAATTCACTGCCACTTATTAGTGGCAGTTTATTGATTTTCAGATTTTTGTGGTATTTGTCCAAATAGCATACACAATCCCAGAGTTTAGCTGAGTTTTACACTAAGCCTGTAAAGATTCTCTGTAAACTTGAGTCATTTCCTCACTTGCCTCCTCCACAGAGATTTTCTTCCCAGTTCTCCTGGGTGTTGGGAGTAGGTGTGACATCACACCTGTTTTTTCTTGACCTCTGGAACGCCAACAGTGATCATATCAGAGCTGCTAAGAGTAACCTCCCCAGCAGCTCCTGAATGAAGGCTTACACCCTTCCAGAGTACACTCAAAGAGCACAACACACACTACAGTAACGGTAACCACGGCTGTTTTATTTTTCATCAGCAATACAAACTGCAGGCTCATTGAAATCTCCCTAATAACTTAGTGCATTACAGCGGGTCATTGACTTGACCTTTCGACACCGGCAACATCCTCAGGGCATGCCCTGACTGTTGAGAGATCTCCCATGATACACTGAGGCCACACTCTGTTCCCACATGTTGCAGTATGGCTTTGCTAAAAGCCATTGATAATTCAGGTAATGAGTGTGTATGGGTGGCCAGGATTATCCCTCTTTAACATGTAACAGTTTATCTCCCCACCCGGCTGAGCTGCTACAAAGAGACGATCAATAGTCCTGAGATATGTCACCGTGATCGACTGAGAGACACATTTAAAGGCAAAAAAAATAAACAAAAAACAGTACAGTGCTCAGTTTTGGATCCGGATTAATAAAAGAGAGGAAAGGAGTATTAGGGATCCTTTACAGGGAGCAGCCTGTCAACTCTTTCCATGTGCAGCAGGCATGGCCCTGGCCTCACCACATCAGTAGGAGAGACCTCATCCAGCAGCCCTGCCTGCTCTCTGCCCGTTAGCCCAGAGACCCAGCCCAGGCTGGGCCTCTGTGCCTCTATAATTAGAACAGGAGCTCTACAATCTGTAATTTATAAGACTAAAACCCTGTAATTAACTGCAGCTTTTATAGGAGTCATAACTAATGCCAGGCCCTTTTTACAGTATAAAGCTAACCTCTCTACTCCAGTCCTTCCTCGCCGCTCTGCATTTGTTTCGAGGTAACACGGGGAGGTCTTGAGTCATCGTTGAAGCGACCCACCTCGCCTGACCCTTCACAGCATGCTGTTCATGCGGGATCTCAAAGAATTTTGTTTTTGGAGGGGTTTATCTAACCACGCTGATCAAGTCCTGCCAGTTTGGGGATGTGACTCCGCATGTGGCGGACGTGAGGGATGACGTTTGGTGTCACTTTGGAACCTTCAGGAAGGGATCCCCAGGAATGTTCCTGATGTACTTTTCTTTAGAGTGATGTAATTAATGACTGTAACAGAGACACAGAAAAACCAGGAAGGAAGGAAAATGTTACCATATGGCTGAAGTAAAGTAAAATGCTGAGAAAAATATAGAACACAGTGCCGACAGACATGGAATCTGTTCCAGTCCTGCTCCCCCCACTTTGTCTGTTCCTGCAGCAGCAGATTCTTCCAGATATGTCAGGAACGTGATGTGCATGGATGATGGTTCCGTCTCTAATCAGCCTCATTGTCTGACGGTTGTTTTCCTCTCCGCCTGTTTTTACGTGTCTGGTGATTTATTTGGCTTTACATTTAGACGCGGCATTCTTCTCCTGTCAGGAGCAGCTTTCTGGCTCGTTCCTAAGACAACACAGAACAACCCGTAGATACATTGTGGGGAGGAAAAAAAAAACAGTTTTGAATGAGAAAAGGTTAACAAAATGAGATACAACTGGGGACACAACAGACCACCAAACAAAATAGAGCGTCACAAAAGCCAGGGTTGAGGAGAGACAGAGAGGTGAAGTATGAGATAAAGAACGGGCCACCCCCGGGCACAAGGAAACTCTCAGCGCCCACTCCCCAGGACTTCACAGACAATAGTCCATCTGCTCCAGAGACACAGGCACTTTCACTCTTCAGAATAGCCCCATATCGTTTGGATTCAGCCTCCCAGTGTCTCCCTCTCCTCCGTGTTCGACCACCCAGACGCTGCTGCCGCCCATCTCCCCTCTCCTGCTCATCACACATATGCAGGGGATGATCATAGTCCTCTCCGTCTCATGGCCCTGCCTCCAGTGTCTGTTTTTTTTTTTGTTTTTTTGTTTTTTTGTTTTAAGTATCCACCGGAGACAGATTCTACTGATAGTCCAAGGCAGACAGGGGCTTTGTTCTGTTAAGCTCTTTTCTTTACTGGACTATTCAACTTGGAATCAATTAATCTCAAGTCTGCCTTGTAAAATGCCCGCAGGAGGGATTTCACTTGAAACCAGAATTTTGGGATTTTTCCAAGAATATACGCAGCCCGAATTCAGGGTGTAAAGCCGATCCCTTCCATCGTCTGCTTGAAGAGATAAAAAGCCTTTTTTTTCCCTCCCTCACTTTTGAAGATGCGTATAATGAACGTGCACACATATGTCTGTCTGCCTGGCAGTCTGTCTTTCTGCTTGTTTGTTTTACGCCTTTGTGTGAGCAGTGCTGTGCCTGGGACTAAGTGCAGCCCTCAGCAGAGTGGACGGGGCCCCCTTGAGATGGAGCTCTGGGCTTGCCTGCACTCCCTCGCTGTGCCACGCTCTTTAATGACAATATGGTGGCCCAGGCAGTGGCAGCTCCTCTGAGACAGGCAGCCATGAAGGTGGGGTAGGGCGAGAGCTGATTAGCAGAGAGACCAAAGATGTTTACCAGGTTTTATCGCACAGTTTTAACCCCTATCAGGTGCTCCGTAGAGATTATTTTTTCATTTGATCTCTAAACTACATGCAGCTTATCTCAACGTAGTGAGTTTTGACCTGACATCAAATCATTTTGTTAATGAAAAATCTAAATTTGATGTTGAAGCTTACCTGTGTTTTGTGCCAGACTCAGTGGGGGTCTGGGATGTTGTGGCCTAAATTCCAAAGATTTATGTGTTTTTAGTTCAAATAGGCATCAAGGTAAAGGCATCTGTGTGTGTGTGCATGCCTGTTTATGTACTTGTGGATGTTAGAAGTAGAAAGCTCTTGATGTGAAGTAGATGTTAATCCTCCCTTTAACTAAGCTGCTAGCTCTTGGGTATAATTTGAACCCATCCAATCTGAATCTCAGCGTGCCTTCTCCTTAAGTGGTAGGCTGCACACTGCAGTTCCCGTCTGTGCATGTCAGCATTTCTCCCTCTCGTGTTCCACGCGCCGAGCCTGCTGGTTGTAAAGTCACATAATCTGGAAATAAGTGAGTGGAAGGGTGTGGGGATGTTCTCCTTAAAGCTTAGCAGTGATGAGAGGGTTCAGACCTGAGTACGAGAGGAGCTTAACACACCCCTGTGGTCTAACTCATGCTATAGTATAGTGTAGATTTGCATTATGTAATGAAAAGACCAATCATGCACGAGAGCAAGTGTCTGATCGCTATTGCTAGCACAGCAAGTGTCCTTTGTCTTTCCAGTTTGTTTAATACCTTCCATAGACAGTAGTCAAAAATACCCCAGTAAATATGTCTTGACAGTAAGAAGCGTAAGGCACCAGATGATTTATTTGCTGAGGAAATCGCTGCCACAGCAGCTCAGCTCTCGGCTTTTTCCCCGGCGCCCAGAGGGCCAATTAGAGTAGCCACTAATCCAAGGTACAACACCTAACTATGCCACTGGAGAGTTTCCCAACATGGACCGGCTGCTGTCACACACCTTTCAGTCAAAGGAAGTCTCCTATTTTCATTTTGCATTCTAATCAACCGCCCCTCTGCCTTGGTGCCTCTCCCCTCTCCTCTTTCTGGCTTGCATAGCACCTGCGGGCCTGTCAGACAGAGCGTTTGTGCCACCGTCGCCGTGCAGTCGCCGCCATGCTCAGGTGATTAGGCCTCATCATGAAGACATTTGTGCTACACTAATTAACGAGCCTGTTGCATTGCCTCCCAACCTCTCCTCTCCTGTCCTGTCATGTCCCCCCTCGAGTTGAGATGGTGGACTCCCACGTCCTCCCCAACCTGACGTTTGCCCTTGCACCGCAGCGGTTTCCACATTGCAGGCCTCACACTTCTGCTACGCTCCCCCGACCAAGTGTTGACAGTTAATTCGACTTCACCTTCATCAGGAGTGACGGTACATCAGAAGGGCTGTGACACTCAATCAGTGCAGAGTGGTAGCATGTTGCGTATGGCTGCGTGTGCATTTGACACCGTTCTGATCAGATTTTAATCTGTGTGCCTTCGCCCCATGTTGTGACTGATTATAGTGTGACAGATAAGAGCACCTTTCTGACGAGTTGGTCACTACAACGGCCTTGTTTGGAAAGGAAATCTCTTTATTCATCCCATAAAGCGTGCAAATATACACAAAAAGTGCTCAACACAGTCAAATGTTTTATTGTTATCACCACTGTTGCCTTTACTGCTGCACCATTAGCAACCTGTGCCAGGACAAGGGCAGGAATTGCCGGTCTCCGGGGAGAAGCCAGGAGGCTATATGTTGGCTGAGGGGGATGGGTGTCATATTGCAAATCATCAAACAAAGCAATAAGATTACCGCCAGTAACTGGTTTTAATACCAGAGCTCTCATGCTGCCAGAATCTCTGCAGTGCCGACTTTGAAATGTCAGACATGATTTAAAAGGTTATTACACTGCCTAGTGAGGAAGAAATGATTCTCTCTCGCCTTTAAAAGCATTTTTCCAGCTTTTTGATTTTGATAATAAATCTATATATTTGTCCTGCTACAGCTGGCCTGTCAGGAATCTAGCAGCCATACAATTCTGTGTGTTTTTAGTGCGCGGTCATCAATAAGAAAATATATTCTTTTAAAAAATCTAAGCAACAAACACATAAAAAAGTCTGTTTTCAAATTTGAAGTCTGAGGAAAACTACCCTCACAATAACCCACACAGATCTCAGTGTGGGGTCCATGCAGCCTCTTTTTGGTCCTTGTCTAGATAAGAGCCTATTGTGTTCACCGTGTGATGGCCCTGTGATGTGAACTCGCAGGGAACCCCCAATCCTGTTGTCTCCCCATGTTGTAGCCAGGGGAGCCCTTGTTGAAACGGGTTTTTCCGGGGATCGGTCTTTGATACTTGCAGGAGCCATTAGCAGTCTTCTTCAAGCGCATTAGTTCCGGTGTTGATGAGGGACGACTCTGTAGCACCAGGGAACGCTGGTTCCCCGCGCTTTGACTCCAGAAAAAAAAAAAGAAAAAAACCTTAGTCAGCCTGGAGAGCAATGCATGGGGGTATTAGCAGCACCTAGGCTGAGGTTATAAAGGCCATGATTTGCCTCCCCTCCAGTGCTTCATAGCCACTGCTTGCTGCACCCCTTGAGAATTATTTCACCTCCAGCCATAGCAAGCTCATATGTCTGGCTCGCATGCATATGCAATGACTTCTGAATTCCCATGCACCTGCTCTCCCCTCCCCTCTGCTTCCAAATATCGAGACCCCTCAGGGCACAAAATGGAACTGATAGTGTTGCCATCCCCATTCTACCCTCTCCTCCCACCCTTTACCACCACCCACCATCTCCTGCCTCTTTCATTTCCTTCCCGGTGAATTGCCAGCTTGATGGAGAACGATGCTTTTGACACAAGTAAGAATGTATAAAATAAAATGCTACGTTATTTTATCATGCTGGAATGAGTCCAGCATGAAATCAAGCAATTTTTCTAAAAGAATTGTATATGGTACGTTAAAATAAGTCCTTGGACCTTCATAAACATAGAAGAGTCGTGTGATAACAGAGCTCTATTCCTCATTGATTGGCTGGTATTTTTTATTTTTTTTAATTTTTTTTAATGTTCTATACTAATTTTCATTAATCATTGGCTCCTTCAACATAGCAGAGAATGAAAAAGCACCTTTCAATCACCCGAGCTCCTTGGCTGTTTTGCATTTCCCACTCAAAAATCCTAAGCAATGAAACTTGACTCAGTCCAATAAATCAAAGTGTGATATGTGTAATTCCCCACTCCCATGTTTCTGTATTACATATGTATACTGTTGTTGCCAGCTGAAGAGAAGTGAGCACAGGTAGGAGGACTGATGTTGCCTATCTGCACAGGGTGTGTGATCGGCGGTACCCGGAGTACGTTAAAGGGAGTGGAAGAGTGCTTCAGAGACCACAGTAACATTAGACACAAATCAAAGAGAATATACAGAGTATGCAGAGAAGTGGGGAGAAGAGTGGAGAAATAATAAAACAGTCTTTCTGGCAGACAGCCATGCAAAGTGTGAGGGAAGGGTTCAGATAAAAAGAAGAAAAGAAGCCTTGGATATCAGCCAGGCAGAATTTTTTTCTCCACCCCCTCCCCTTTCCCCTGTTTGCTGTCAGTGCCGAGATCTTTTGCCAGAAAGTAATGGAAACTCCCTTCTAACTAGTGTTCCAGCAGACGTGAAGTGGGCTTGTTGAATGACCACGCTGATTGTTCTCCTCTTGCATGCACATGTGTCAAGTAGAAAAACAGGAATGAAAGTTTGCTTTACACACGTTATGTTTAATGAATGAGTTTTGGAAATCTTGCCGACACAGTCTTTATGGCCGCCTTCTAATGGTACTCAAGGAGGGATAATGTTCAAATTGGTGAACTGATGCTCAGAAAACAGGTAAAATTGGAAGAATGAGGGCAGTGTTGGTGCTGCTGTCTAAAATCAACTATTTGTAATTTGTATTTGTAAATAACTAGTATGCTTGTAAAGTTAGCTACAAGTCTTCTAGTCTCTATCATGCTAATAGATACAGTATCAGTTAGTGAGTTATTTGGTAACGTCCCCCATCACTATGGTGCACATTGTAGCTCCAAAAGTGAAGAATGGTGGTCGTCAATATCAGGTTGGACCCCCATGGAGCCTCAGATGTGTATAATGCATTTTTGTCATTTTTTTCATCTTTATGTACCCTTATCATGCCTTGAAACGGCCCAGTGGAATTTCAGTTTTATGGTTGTTGTTTTTCCTGCACATGTAGTCATAAATCCATGACATGTAGTCATAAATCCAAATGGCGCCCATATGTTTCTGAAAACATTGTGGAGAGAGTCAAAAAGAGAAATATTCAGCGTTCCCAGCTGCACATTTTCTCAATGGGGAACTGTAATAGACCAGCTACTGTAAGTGTGTTTCTCACCAAAAATGGTGAAAAAAGACACTCATGGTTGCTCTTTTTTGCATACATAAAAACGTTGACGTATAAACTTGTCCACCCCGTTGCCCAAATACCAGTCATGAAAGGACAGAGGATGCAGGGCACAAATTGTAGCCTGCTTGTACAGTTGACATCCTGCCCTGCAATGTCACTTATTAAAGTGAAACAAACCCACTTGCAGCGCTCGGTCTCTGACAAACCTCTGGGCTCTGGAAAGCAGGCATGGGCTGAGTGGCCAAAGGAAAACGCTGACACCGAGGGCTGCTGCTGCTCCTCATTATTGCATTCCGCGTCTCCGAGCTGTCAGGAGGTAGCTGGTGGTGACATGGGGAAATTGGAATGACTTCCTTTTGGAGGGCAACCCTCTGACCTGAAATATGAGAGAAAGGCCAACAGTGTGCTGCTTGGAGAAACACTAACAATTGTGCCTGAACAAGATATCCAAAAAAATGTTGTTTTTTTTTTTTTTTTTTTTTTTTTTTTTTAAATTACTTTGCTTTGTCATTTCCCATCTAATTGATGTCAGAGGGTTCTCAATATGGGAATCCTCACTTGATTAGGAGAAGATTGGATGAACTAATCCTTGGGCGTGCCTCACTCCTTCTCCTGGGGGGCAGAGCCCTCTTGTGCCAATTATCCAGGCCCAAACACATATGCACATGCTCCCAAACACAAAAGTATTAAAAGGAATGCCAAATAAAAAAGAAAGCTGCCATTAAACAAATCTTCTCAGTAATGCAAATGTATTCAGACCAACTCGTGTTCGCATACATTGAAATGGGCCTGCTCAATCGCTACCACCAAATCCCTCCTTTGCCACCTGCTAACCCACATCCATAACATTTCCCTATCCCCTGCAGCTCATCAGGGATTAGGGAAATTGCCTGGAATGAAAGAAATATGTTCTTTGATGGCCCCTTTTTCATGCCTGCATATGGTGGCACAAGATGCAGCTGGACTTACTCCTTTTTTTTTTTTTTTGATCTGTAGAGAGCCCAAACATGTTGAATGATGGGTTGTTGTTCCCTCTTTACTCATTGGATGGATAATTTTAGCTCCTGTAGCAGTGTTGATATCAGTTTTCTCCTGCAGTACAGGTTCACCCAGCAGATGTTAAGTGAATTGGGACGTCCTGCAGCCGCAGTTTTGCTGTTCTTTAATCTCATTATCCCTCCCTGCAAGAATGATGGAACGCTTGCCCGCAGTCTTCGATGTAACGCGGCCTTTACAAAAAACATATGGTTTCTCCTTCACTCCCACCACATCTAATGCCGCACTTCCACCAAATACCAGCAGCCTGGTGGAGACGGTCAGAGGAACGGCCACATATTCATGGATTGGTGGGACTGAGAAGGGCAGACAAGCAGGTAGTGGGCTATAATTGTGCCCAGTATGACTGCATGTTGAGGTTTTCCTTCTGTATTTTTCTTCTTCGTGGCTGGCAAAAGCCCTACATCCTGTTGTGGGAGTGCTCGGGGAGGTAATTGAGGGGTTTTTAGCAGAGGCTGCTATTGTGCCGCACCAGTTCCAGTTTATCGCCGCAGGAAGGCGGTAAATAAGATCTTATTGAGATGTGGTTTGAGCAGCATCTGAGTAAGCCGACATCAATAATGCAGGTATGACATAAAATATGCAGTAATGTGTATTGGATTGGAAGGCCAGTTAATCTATATTGTTGCAGGCAATTTAATATTGTAAAAGTGAGAGCTGGAACCAGATTAAGGGAGAGATGAGAACCTTGATTTAGCTTCCTCCGGAGTATTTGTTGTCTCCCTATTCAGTCCTTTCATGGATGTGGAATCACATTATTCAGGTCATCATCTAATCTTCCACAAACTAATTTAATGACTGCAGTGTTTATTTGTTTATACTTTTTTTATTCTAAGTAGCTCTTTGTTCTGCATCATCTGTCTACCTCCCTCTCGCAGGCTTATACTCAAGGATGAAAATGCAGTTGTGTTGGTTTTATGGGTTTCCTGTTTGGATATTTTCTTTGTTTAACCACTACAAAGTAGCAAGGGTCATTTTAGAGATGGACTTTTATGAACTGAATCCAAGGGTGTCTTAACGACGGCAGCAGATGTGAATGTGCACCGCAGGTCTGAAAGTTAAGGGCTGGAGGATTCAGGTATTTGTATGTATATATTTATGTCCTTCAGTCCCACTTCTTCACTGTTAAAATTAGCTCGTTAATGTGGAGCACACTGTGGTCCGGAGTCTGTAATCTCACTTGATGCATCAGTGAAATGAAGGCTGGAAGGGGGGGGGGGGGTGGGAATTGCTGGATCTGACATTGAGCTTCAGTCTGGAACCCAAGAACCACAACCACGCCATAGTTACTGTTCTGCGGTCAACCCAGCCTTGTACTCTGTTGGAACACTGCAGCTTCATAGAAATAACAGAAGAGAAACCGAAGAAATGATGGGGCTAGTTTACCTCTCACGTAGAACGAAGATGGTGGCTTTCAAAATAAGCACCCATGATGCATTTTGGTGAGGAAAAGAATTATTTTTGAAAAAAAAAAAAAAAATCAAATTCCAAATGTGCTTTTCCGTTTGTAATATTTGACCTTTCCTCTTTTCACAAATTTTACAAACATGCCTCGAATGAGCTGATTTTGAATATGGAAAATTATAAGTTATATTTTCCACTTGTCGAGTAGCGCGTAGCCAAACCGCACCTCCTCTGACCTCAAATAAAAAAAAAATACTGACAAACACACTGCTAAACATTCTGCAGCACATCCACGACACTAAATCTGCAGCTTTCCCCGCTGTGCTAATGGAGGGCTCATATCTTCTCAGTCCGGCAGGACAGTTGTGCTGAATACCTTCCCATTGTGAGGCTAATCTCCAGTTTACAGCCTAGAGAATATCTCTCCAGCCACCACAAGTAACCCTTAAAAACTCTCCCACAAACCACACTGGGTCATATCTCAAGCAATTAAACTGAGCCAAACCCATAAGCTGCCTGCTCAGGCACTGGGAAGCAGAAAGACAGGCCTTACATGGGGGGGTGTCCTAGGATGGCGACTACCCCAGGGGCTTTTGGAATTGATTGGATATCCTCACTTAAAATACCCGTGTGTCTGTAAGAGCTTAGCATGCTGGTCTGAGATAGATGAGGCCACATCCTCCTGGCAATTTTCACGCAAATCCACTTGACTGCAAAGCTTCCGTCTACTGCCCTCCTTCACGTAAACTCTCTGTGCTTTGAGAGAGAAGTTGAATAAAATGACTTCGGGCAGCAGGAAAGAGGGCTATGTGTCTTTAGTCACCCCTCTTACTGTTTAAGACCCACATAATGCCTGCCCCTGCCTCAGAGCAACAGGGGCCACAGAGTGAAGGTTAATAAGTGTGGACGGTAATGAAGGAGATGAATAATAAATGTGGGAGCGTGCCATGTGCTGCCAGCGTCTGAGGGCAGGCTGGAAAAGTCGGGACTATGAGGACCTTTCTGCCCTGGGGTGAGGGTCCAGTCGGCTCACTGGGATGGGGGCCAGTTGCCACCCAGATGAACAAAGGGAGAATCCTGATGTTGGTTCCATCAGGACAGATTTGGGCCGTGTGTATGTGTGTCTGTACATACTGTATGTATATGTACTAATGTACGTATTTGTAGTAATTGTTAGTCGCACAAATTCAGCTTTCTTGTAACTGAATTACTTTAAATTATTCCACATTAGTGAAGGTCACGCTGCCATACTGACTTTCCCTCAGGCTGATTTAAAGAGGCGCAGACCTGCAAAAGTCAGACATACATGCCTGAAAATCATATTCACATGACAGCGAAGACATATGACTTCTTCAAGCTTATTCCAATAACCCCTTGTACTTTGTCTTTTTAAAACATTATTAATGATGTAATTTTTACCGCAGATTTATTGCAGGATATTTGCGTGTAGTTATACAATAATCTTGTGATTTTTGGAAAAGTAATTGATGAAAAAAAGGCAAAAATGTTACAATGTGACCTGCTTTGTCTCAGTGTGGATTCAAAAGCAAAAATGCAACTAATTTGTATTAACAAATGTGGTATTTCCTGTTGTTTACTGCGTTAAATGTTCAGTATGGCAAAAAGTAGCCATTAAACAACAAATGCAAAATAAAACTAATTAGAATTTTGTGAGTATTCATGTGATCCATCTGAGTCTGATGCACAGCATGTTTCAGGCTCCATCCACCGATAGTCTCACCACCTTTAGCCTGAAACTGGATGTGAGTTCACGGGAATTTAAATTGTTTTTCTTGGCCTCAGACAATGGAATGATAATGGGTAATGTTGATCCACCAGGCAAAAAGACAGAAAAAAGAAAGAAAGTGGTCAAGGTTGAGAGAGTAAATTTTCGAGGGTCAGAGGTCTGGGGATTAGCAGATGTCAGATGGGAAGCTGGGAGGATGGATGGGCGGAGGGAGGGAGGGAGGGAGGTAGGAAGAGGCAGGGGGCATGTAGAAGTGGATAGGGAATCTGATTGCGGTCTTAGACTGGGCTCTAACGCTCAACCCAGGTCAGGTTAGTTCCTCTAAGCCTACACAAAATGCAAGATTTGACAGATTGCCATGGCTGCTTTCTTCCAGCTAACAAGTTCTTTTCTCTTTTTCATGTGTGCTCCTGACAACCCTGGTGCCCTTTGCCCTATATTGCCCCATCCTTCCGTAGGTAAGTGAAGCACAATAAACACCAAAATTTTATCCTGTTAAAGTATTTGCATGTGGTTGTGGATAGAGATACAGACATCCTGACATCAGTCACTTGCTTAGAACTAATTCCTTTAACAGGATTTTCAACATATGTGTCAATGGCCTCTAAATGGCACACTCAAACAAGGACCCTAACAATCCTCCCAGGCTGAGCAGTTAATATTTGTTCTGAGGACCCCTCTTTGTGTTTAAGTCCAGATGGGATCCTGGTGAGCACAGAAGACAAAATAAATTCTGGAAAACCTACCTAATTGTCCCAAATGTGAAACAAGCCCGGATAAGCTGGGCCGGATATGGGCTGTTATCTGCAAGTGCAAAGTTATGCATGTGTAGGAGGGCACTGCAGCAAGTGCCGGCTCTTTTCTCCGGGTTGTTTGGCACCAGATGGGCTGCATAAGTAAGAAGCAGCTGAGGAGTTTGATGAGGCCCAGCGCTGAGATGTTAAAGAGGCTCTGCCCTCCGTACACAGGGCTCCATCAGGAGCAGGTGGAGGCGCGCAGGCCTTGGGAGGGCTGTTAAACCTCCATCTACAGTTGTCCTCCCACCCTTCAAAGCTGGTTCATCCTATATCTCTGATCCCAAAGAGTCCAACTTGTGGGGGGGCACCAACCTCTTAACCGTCATAAAAAAGTCAATCACTCCTACACTCCTGCTCAGTTTTCTTTTGTACCATTTTCTTGGCACAGTTCTCCATGTCCAGAAAATGATTTGGAGTTTGGAAAACAATCTGGGCCTCGTTTTAGTCACACTTTCAGATTTCTTCCACCTGAGCTGGAGCGACATTTCACTCCTATTATCGCACTCCTCGCTGCCTCTTTTTCCCACATTCCACCTTGTTTGGTGTTATCTCCCCAGGGTTAATGTCAGGGAGTAAGGGAGGTGATGCAGACAGACTCCATCTTGTTGAAACACAGAGCAGATAGCGGCCAGTGAGGGCCTCCTTTGTTACAACGACCCTCTGTATCAGACAGGCAGAGACACAGAGGATGGAAAAAAGCTCTGAAATGACAGACTGGCTGCAATCCTTTTCAGATTATATGCATAACAGGTTGAACTGGCCCACCTCAATCTGTGCAAAGAAACCCGCCACACTGACCCTCCATTTGCAAATAAAACTAATGTTCTTTATGACTTTATTAGCACTAGACTATTGTTCATTCTGAGGAAGTGGGCAGGGGAGGGACGTTTAGACAAGCTTTTATTGTCCTCGCCTGGCTACAAGAGGAGCTCTGAACTGCTTGCTTGCTAATGCTGTCAGGACCAGACAGCGGGTTCTGGTGCAGTGAGGTCCGAGGATGACTTGTGTGTCACTCCCGGCTTCCGTCGTCTCCCTTTGACTGCCCGAAGGCCACAGGCTCACTGAGGAGGCAAGCTGAAACACCCAGAGTAAGGAGGAACATTCCTGACATGGCTGCGTCAGCCAGTCAGAGGTAATTGTTTATGTGAATATCCTGGTGAAAGACAACTTCCCCCGTGTCGTTTCTTTGGAAAACATATTACGACGAGCAACACTGTTGAGAGAAATCAATGATTAACGGAGCCGCAAATCCCAGGTGGTGAACTTGGCAGCAAATCCTGCAGTTTAGAAAACAAGTACGTGCAGGCAAAGTTCTTTCTATAGTTAAAAGGGAATGCAATCAAGGCCTGACCTCTAGAGTTGACTGATCTTCTTCTGCCGATACTCACTTCCCTTTTTTTTGCCTACAGAGTTTAACCTGCAGACTAAAGAGAACACACATTACAGACCTTGCAAAGCATCTCAGAATAAACATCGCGGCCCTTGAAAGGCCGCGCTTTTGCAATATTTAACTCTGCTGAAGTTCTTCCATGGCCTTGCTCTGGCGGTCACGTCCCCATTGCACGTCAGTGTTTGGCAGTGAGCACATCAAAGAGTGTTTACTCATTAAACAGTCTACGCCGAGTGGGAGATGTTTATTTGGCCCTGGGCTCTCGTTCAGTTAATAGGCAGGGCTTCATTCCTGATGAATTTTCCGGAGGGAAAAAAAAAAGAAAGTGCCACATCCCTCCTCCGATGGCACTCCGTGTGTGTTATTGCTTTTCGTTGCTTCTCTAACTTAATGAGTAGAGCGGAGCCCAATTACCATCAGAGGCCATCAGATTTCATCGCTGTAACGCGCAACCGGCAAGTATGATGATTGTTGATTAAGTTAGGGCCAGAGTCTGTGCGGATAATGAGAAAGCCTAGCAGTCAAGAACCCTCGTTTACCAACAAGGCCACAATTCAATTAATTATTGCATCCTGCCTAATAATGTTTTCAGGTAGACAGGCTATCATTCTTTATACTTTCCTTCAAACATCCTGTTGTAACGTCACGACACAGACGATGACAATAATGGTTGAAAGAGGGGTGTGTGTGTGTGTTTGAGAGGCCTGCCAACACTGCTGTTTAAGTGCACACCGTTTTATTGGGTTACTGAAGGTGGGGGGGGGACCGGGATTAGCGACGGGGGGAGACAGCAGACAGCTGGTTGTTTCTGGTGGCGAAGGATGGGCCGGCCGTAAATTTGTGTGTCTAAAAGGGAAACACGAACTATGGCTAAAGTAAGGGACACTTACTTTAGCTAACCATAACAGCTCAGCTCAAACATTTCTCTTCGCCACATTTTCTCCCGCTGTTTTCTGGGTAATTTCCTGTTTAGTGTCTGTGGTGGATGCAAAAAAGTGCTTCCCTCTGTGTTTCAAGAGCTTTCACCTCCACCTCCATCCCTGTGAATCACCTCATCTTCTAGTACCCAGGTCTAATTAGCTTACCAGCACAGAATGCAGGAAGTAATTGCTCCGAGTGTGAAAATGCTGCCCATAGCAGCGCATCTTGTGCACACACAAGGCAGCGCCATGGCAGGCAGCCACCGAAATCTCCTTGGCTCTAGTTTTTCTGTTTCTCAGTCATTTAGCCTCGCCTGTCGCCCTTGCTTTAATCAGATTTGACACAGTCAGGAGTGTTTCAGGCTTTATTTTATTTCCAGTGGATCTGCTGTGATTTTCTTTTGATATTTTACTTCTTGTGGTCACCTTCACGCTTTTACTTAACAGTTTTTCTACAACTATGAATCGTAGATGCACATTTATTACCCCTGTGTGGTAATGAATCTGGTTTTGTGTGGAAGTAAAACAAAGGATAGAATCAAACATAAACACACAGCAAAACAACAGGGAGAAAAGTCTTCCTGAAAGAAATGGAGAAACAATTCACTCCCCCCGAGACAGCAGTATTTAGTAATGTCACCTGGGGCAAGCAGGGAGGGGGTCAGAAGTCGGGGAGGGTGGGTGGAATGGAGCCATCGGACCGTCACCATTCTTCATCCTGATGACTGGTTTAAGGGAGGAAAGAGTGGAGAAAGAAAAGCAGGGAAAGGAGGCGAGGTGGACAGGTGGCGCAGAGAGGGGCCTCTGCCCCGGCTTCCCTCCGTGATGGATGGAGGATATTTGGGGAGGAAAAAAGCATTTGATAGTGCAAAGGAATAAAAACAGGGGGAAGGCTGAATAAATGATTCATCACAGGGGAAAAGGTATTAGTCTGATTGAAGGACCCGTAAAAGAGAGGGATAATCTCAGAGGTGTAGAGGTGACGGTTTGGTAAGAGACGGATTTAATGCCGGTTGGCAGATGGAGTGTATTCCGAGGAATGTTAAATAATTATGATCAGTCGAAAGAGACGAGGGAAACGGGTATTGTTTTTCTCACCCAGCTCTTTCAAAGTGCCATTCCCGCCCCCCCCGCTGCCTGTGTCGTGGTGGGTCGTGGGTGTTAGGAGGATTATGAGTTTTGCCAAGCAGACCAGGGTTAAGATGAATGGTTGTCCTTTTGGATCCAAGATGGCCATTATCATTCCCACATGGTGCCGCCAGATAAAGCCCCAAAGCCTTTTGGATTCACACGGGTTTCTGTTTAGTCTCATTTTTCTTTTGTTTCTTTGTCCTCTTGGTTAATGCAGCACTATTTTATTCCTCCTCCTGCAGCAGAGTGAAGCCCTGTTTATCCATCAGTTAAAATAATGCAGTAGCGCTTTGATTTTATCAAAATAAGACCTCATTTTTTTCTCTGTAACTAAAGAAGAGTTACATATACTGTCTTGCAAAATGAGCAATCTGAGCATATTCTGTGCCAGTCTAATTAAGATTTAAGATGAATTTAAACAAAATAATGTGATACAATTCCGTTTTGTTTTTTTTTCGGCACAGCCGGCCACTTTTTTACTGTCCATTGCCAGATGCGGCAACAAATGTATTTCTGTCTTCTGTGCTGACAGAAAATAACAGGGTTTAAAACAATTTTCTACATGGATTCCTTAAATGAATATCTTTCTTATTTTGCTTCAATCGGAGGTCTGTGCCAGCGGCCACTCCAGTCACATGTAATAGCCTTGAACTCGGCGGCTCTGCACTTTTCTGTCCTCAGGGAGGAAACACTTCTGTCCTTCTGGATGCTGAGGCAGTTTGTATTTACATCCTTTGTGTGTCACTCAGGGAAACATGTTGACATTCCTTTTCATTGGGTTATTGTCTGTGTTGTGCTGACCAACAGCAGTGAGCTGTATGTTGTTCGCAGTAAATAATCATCCAAAGCTCAATGTATGATTCTATCGGAGGGAAATGACCTTTAGCAGACAAGTTGTCTATTCGTGTGCAGTTTTATTGGACTCTCTGTTGGATCTTCTGTGTGTGCTATTGACAGCAAGTGGTGGTGACGCTGATCTGAGTAGCCGCACAAATTTCCCTTCCTGCGTGGTTAGGGTGTGTGTCTGTCCTCCGCAGCAGAGAGTGCCTGCGATGAAGCACGAATTCAGCCGTGTGATTGCTTTCAACCCAGATGCTATGAAGGAAATGAGCACACTGTCTGGACTCAGATTAGTGCTAAACATCATTATTTCTGCTGACCCGTCACAAACAAAGACAAAAGTTTTCACTTTTATCATCATCACTGTCTCTTTTTTTCCTCCTCTATATAAACAAAAACCTCTCATCGGGAGTGTCGCTTCCTTACAGTGATTTGTTGTTCCATGAGGTGGTTTTGGTCATAGATAAAAGATTATTTTTCACCCTTTCAGCCTCGAATGCACTTCACGGAGCCTTCAACACCCACCGTGCACTTCATGTGATCTATGACCCCTCCTCAGGATACATTGACACTCCTGCCACGCCGCGGCCGGCCCAGCTTATCTCTAACCCCGCAGGTCACCATTTAGGCTACGTGTCAGTACCCCAACCATCCATTGCAAACCCCCCCCACCCCTTTTTTTTTCCCCTTAGGTGATACTGGTTCTGTCCATTTGTCTTCATCAGGGTCTATCACACCGGGGACCTCCGGACCCCCAGAGGGCCTCCTTCATCATTGGTCACGTCTTTCTCTGCGTCTAACTTTCTCTGAGAGGTCCATGCATATTTCTATTAGGCATCACCCTGAAAAACAGATTGGGGGTGTGGAGGACAGCACGTTGGTTAGAGGTGGGCTCAGGATGGCTGTGGTGCACTGGAGCGTAGAGCCCAGTATATTTTACTGGAATTTCAAGGCGTGAAACTGAAATAGCAGGTAGAGGGCAGTTAATGGGCCTGTCAACACATTTAACCTTGCTTTGTGTTTACTGCTTTAGTATACACTGTGTGTGTCTGTGTGTGTGTGTGTGTGTGTGTGTGTGTGTGTGTGTGTGTGTGTGTGTGTGTGTGTTCATGCGTGTGCGGGCGGGCGGGCTCCGATCTGTATTTCCAGATTTGTGTGCTCGTGGCTGAGCGCAGGTCCCACTCCCCCATCACTCAGGTTGAATAGACGTCATCTAGGAGTCAAATTAGTGCCTAGTCCCAAGGCACTTTTAGTGCAGACCTATTCTGAAGCATTTATGTGTTGCTGACACATTGTCAAAAGCAGAGTGACCTACAAAGAGCTCCACTATACATCCAGGTAGGACAAAGCCATGCTAAAGGGCCAGGTGCACAAAATCACACGAATAAAGAGAGCAGTTCCTGCTTAACTACAAAGCATATTTACTTCAATCCCTGTTTGTCTGGGAGTGGATTACCTTTTGTTATATATGTCATTAATAACACTGTGATAATCTTGATGGAATTTGCACAATTTGTATAATGAAGGAGGTTAAGTGTGTAAATCCACCACTTTCACATTTTCCCCCACAAAGAACTTTTTTATTCAGTTTGAAGAGAAGCAGATGTGCACAGCAACAACCACAAACACGTGCCGTGACTCTATTGCTCACTCACTGAAGCATCTCTTTGTCTGATGGCCAAATGGATACAATCTCCTGTTTTATCATGCTCTCACTCCCTCCTGTGTCCCATTACAGGTCATCCTGCAGTGTCTCCCTCCGCTCTGCCTAAATGTTTAAAAGCCTTTCTCCTCCAGCTTTCCTCTTTGTTTACCTGCGTTAGCCTGTCTCATTGATATGATCTGTTGGTATCTTGGTCTCTCTTTTTCTGTGCTGATAGCTTTCTGATCAACTATTTTGTCTCCCATTTATTTGATGTTGCAGTTGGACATCATATATATATATATATATATATATATATATATATATATATATATATATATATATATATATATATATATATATATATATACTGTATACGTATGTACATATATATGTGCAACAGTGATAACGCAAGTATTACTGGAGTACTTGTCCACTCAAATCACATCAACCGATCCAGAGGGGTGACTGCACCGTCCAGGTCACGTCCCCACAGCACAGCATTCTTAAAAAAGAAAGAGACACCGACGAAGACTAATGGCCGGCCAGCTTTTGCTAAATTAGACTTGATGGTCAATGAAAACAGGCCCACGCAGACGGCAAGGGGTCAAGGCAACTGGGCTCTCAGGGGTTAAAGGTTGTCTAAAGCAGTAAACAGAGTAAGATACATACCTGGCCTGACCCCCCCCCCAACATTTGTTGCTTCACAGCCTCACATTTTGATGCAACTCAGAGATAAACACGCAGGCACACATTTGAGCAAAATGTGAGCAATATCAAAAACTAAAAGGCAAAAAAAGCCCATGTCTCATTTCTTTCCTCGTCCATGCAGGTTTGTTCTGCAGTGTTGTGGCTGCGTGTCTGCCCGACGTGTGTGTCATGTCTGCCGAGCCCCCACCCGTCTTCCCTCCAGGGATTCTCACTCCTCTCACTCACTTCATCCTCCTGCTGTTGCTGTCCTGAGGGACTCTGGCAGCCTGGGTCCAGATTGAGCCACTCTCCTTTGGCTGGGCTCCATTTCTCCAACCACGCTAATTACATCTCAAATTGTAATGGTTGAGGCCTCGTTAGCGGTTCTCACACCCTTGAAAGATTTATAAACATGCATCAGAGGGGCCGGCGATCGGCCTGAGCTCCCACCTTCAAAGGCCGGTCTTCACAGGGAGCTGAGATGGCCCGTTTTGCTAATTACTCCTGCAGTTCCACGCTGCTGCCCTGTGCACATGCACTAAGACAGTCAGCCCCTCTCAAATCACCAGCTCCAGTCTGAGCGAGGCCAACCAGTCCAAGGCAACACTACACCAGTGTGGTAACTCTATAATTCAATAGTCCAAGGAGCCATATGTCTATTTTTGTCTTTCCCTCTCTGCAAACCGACCGCTAATGTGATAACATCGCAGACGTTTTCCTTCCTCATCAACAACAGTTCAACCGCCACTGTGGAAGCTCCTTGATGCTGAAGAGAGACAATGAAATATGATGTCATTATATAGAGGGAAAAAAAGTGCTGACATCTCACCATAAAGTATTAAGTCATTAGTTCCCCTAACAAAATTACCCTAATTAAGTCTGGAGTTCATTATTCAATTATCTGCCTTTCTTGCCCTCAATATTAGAAATGTACTTTTATTCTGCCGAGATCCATTTAATAGGATGAGAATAGATGCGTGTTCACCCATGCGTGTCACCATCTCCTCGGTTATGGATTTGTGTGCAAGTGTGTGCTCTGTTTAATAATTTTTTTTTTTGGTGGGAGGTTCCTCTGTTTTTGCCTGTACCTGTTGAAAGCTGCCGGCTAATTGATGTGTCTCCGCGCTGAGAAGCGTCTCTGTGTTCGTTATGCCTGCGTGCATTAAAAAACATTGACTCATCTGTCCCAATATCACTTGGGAGCTTTGGTTGGGCTTTTTTTCATTGTTTAAGTGACTTGATTCCAGAGAATCCCATTAGATTTTATTATCATTTGTGTTTCATTTGCTGGCTGCTGTTGAGGACTTAGCAGGAAGATTATGCGCCGCTCTAATGGTGGTGTTTACAGTCGGCCAGTTTGCCAGAATTGATTTACTCTGAGAAATAATAAAATGGAAGTAAAGCGGTGCAGGGAAAGAAGAGGTGGCACGCAAGCGGGGGCCTCGTTAATGAAGGAATGACGTATTGATCGCCCCTGACAGGGTGCCGCGGGCCGATCAATTCTGATGGGCAAGAGGAGCCTGTTAGGAGATTCTCCCAGGTCACCGAGGTCACTCAGACAACGGGGCAATGGGAGAGAAATTAACTCATCAAGTAAAAAGGATACGCGTGCAGATGGATGGATGTGGGGATGATTAAATGGAAAATTATTCAGACGCCTGGGTGGTTTAGTCGTAAATGCGTGCACGCTTGACCTGTTCAAAGCTGGTGTCAGTAAAGCAACAGTCATGCAAATGATTCAGGGTGCGGAAAATTTGTCCAGCATCTGTGCGCGTTTAACAGCTACCTGCCTGACGCTGGCATCCTGACAGAAGGACAAAATTAAGATAAATTACTCTGAAACAGGCGACTCGTTTAATAGAGGAAGTGCAAAATAAAGCAGAAAAGAGAAATCCTGAAGGTAAACATAAAGTATCATCCGTCTCAGCTGTCCAGCAGTTGAACGCAAAGCCTTTCCCCCCAAGGACACTATGACTGGCCTCACCGCAGCTAATTGATAGCCTGTACGTTCATTTAAGTCAGACGTAAGTAGTTGCTATTAATGAAGCTTGAATTTGCTGGGCTGACAGTGAAGTGAGGGCTCATGGGAGATCGATCCTCAGCTCGAGGCTCCGTCCGGAGGCAGACATCAGAGTGGTGGAGAGTCCAGGAGCCACTGCTTCTTTATGAAGGCTAACACAATGATACTCAATAAAATAACCTTCAGATTAGTCCATGAGCCATGAGTCCCATTCTTCTCCTCCTCAATTGCATGGCCAAAACTCCTGGATAATGATGTTGAACTGAGTGGGAGGGGTCAGGCCACAGTTTGGGTTTGTTTGGGTTTTATCGGCTCACGGTGATCAGTTTTACCGCCATTTGCTTTCAGCCCCTATAATTGCTGGCATTAATAGCACACACATTTACATTGTATTGTGAGCTGTGAAGTGATTATGGTAATCTGCGGCCAAATTCAGAAAGGCAATTTTAAACTGCAAGTGCCCCCGTCACCCCCTAGTCGTGCAAATGAGTTGATCGACTTCAGTCTGAGTGCTCTCGGGAAGAGTGGCCATGCACGAGTTTGTTAATAACAGGTTGTTTTTTTGTTTTTGTTTTTTTGTTGGGCATCGGTGTTTGTGCTATTATGTGACAAATCGCGAATTTATTTGGAGGTGTTTGTCAGGGCAGAGGGCCCGTGTTGCTCCAGCGTCTGCTGAGATCAGGCTCCTGTGGAGAGAATGCTAAGTACTGTTTGTCACTGTGGCACGGGGAGGTCAGAGGTCCCTCACATTGGGAGAGTGTTCACATGTCACCTTTCTGCTATTTAAACAAAGGCTCTTTGCCCCATCTCCTCTTATCTGCTTCATCCCCCCCACCACCACCTTTCATTTTCTCATCCCGCTGCCCTCATATTTTATTCAACAGAGTGTGGAAAAAGGGCCACGGCGTGGGGGGGGTTATTTCATAAACAGCGCGATGTAGCGGCAGACTGACCACCCTGACCCTTGTCCTTATAGTGGCTGTAATAACGGCAAACTGTCTCCAAATGCCCATTTTTGTGAAAGTGGCAGACATTTTAGGCGTCATTATATAGTTTCCGAGGATGCACACATGCAGGCACCGAGCTGCAGAAAGTGCACGCTAAAATGGACGGGGGAGCGTTCATGCATGAGTGGAGCGCCTAGCTCTTCATTTAAAGACCACTCTTGGAGGAGGAGGAGGAGAATGCTTTCTTGTGGCTTGTTACGCTCCTCTCTTATTCAGACATGCTGCATGGAAATGCTTCCCTGCGTTCCTTCCATCATAGATTCAGTTATTCAGTTATTCATGGCTTGAGGCTGAATAATGAAAGATGGTGGAAAAAAAACACTTGACTCTTCTTCTCTTCCTCCCCCTGTCTCTCTTTCCTCAGTCTCTTGACTGGATTGCTATTTAGTTCTTGTCTTCTATTGAGCAGGGCCATCTCCAATTTAGGCAAAGTCAATAGTATTGAGAGCGAAGCCACTATAACTGCATATGATATTCAATAATGCTAATGCAAACTGAGTGTGATTAGCAAATCAATAGCCATCAAATTTAATACAATGCTCATTCAGATGCACATAAAATACACAAATTTTATTTTTTATTTATTTATTTATTATGCATTCATGTGCCTATCCTTCCCTTTTTATTGCGTTTTGGAGCTACGGTGTCAACACTCGTTGCCAGTGATCTTTGCCACTAACGAGTTCAGACACAGCACTTGAATGTAGAAGCATCAGGTTTTTTCTTTTTTTTTTTTTTTTTTTTTAAGCTGTAGTAGAGAAAAATGATTGCACAGCACGGCGGCTGCTCTTGCCACCACTTTGGTGTGCTCTGTCTGTGGCTGTGGGAGATGGAGGTGTTTGAAGATGGGGATAAGAACGGTGCTGCAGCGCTGCTGTCAGTCGCTGCTGCTTTTTCCAGCTGCATCTGAAGGCGAGAAGCTCAGACGAGTAGAAACCCGAGGAGCAGCCTCAGCCTTTATTTAATTGCAAGCAACGTTAGAGGAAGCAGGAAATACCAACTCCACGTGTTTCTTATTGAGTAGTGGGCCTTCACTCATTAGACAGCTCTGTTTTCATGTGTACCACTATTTGACTCACAGTCAATTTACACTTTTGATCAAGCCTCCTATGTAACATGATTAGGCGCTTCCCCACACGTGCACAGACATGTAGCTGCTTGGCATAGAGTGTCCTGCAGGGGGCAGAATACTAGAAAAAAATTCTGTAAAAGATTGATACAATCTCACGCCTTACATATTACTCCTGCTGCTCAGACCAACAAGTTCTGAGCGTGTGTGTGTGTGAGCTTGTGCACGTTTGTTTCCACCACCCCCGCTGCTCTGAGAGCACAGTGTCTGTGTGCTATCAAGGACTCCGCGTGGTGTCTGCAGTCACCCTAAATGTCCGTCACAACTACAAAGGTCCCTCACCAACATCCCACTCTGTGGGATTAGATATAATGATTTCAAATATCATTGCATTACTGTGACATTTCAAGCACCCGGAATTCAAAGGTCCTTCCTGCTATAAATGGCAGGAACAGTCAACCTTGGTTCAAGCATTTGATGGAAAAGTTGTTTACTGTCTAATGTCTGTGACATAAAATTGGTTTGTAGGGTTTTTTGTTTTTTTTTCAAATAGGCATTCAGTACAAAGCAAATAAGGAGAAGCAGGTAAAAATGTTGACATTTAGGAGTTTTTAATGGAAAAACATTATTTGTGTTTGGGAAAAAAAAAATGATTTGTTGAGTCGTGTATGAAGCTGCCAATGCTCTCATAATCTAATACAAGTTGTGGTTCAGCAGCCGTAGCTCATCCAGTTATCAGTTAATTGCCACGTGAAATCAGTATTGACTGCAGGTCGCACATCTGCTAATGCTAAACGCTAAAGTAGCACACAGCTGGTCTCCAAGTGGGCTCTGTCTCTGGGTAATGTGAAGGCAGGGAACTGTAAAGATAAAAAGGCTGTGTGGGTGGAGGTGGAAATGCCTGCCCGTGCAGACAGATACGGCCAAAACACAGAAGCAGACAGACAGTGTCTTCTCAGTGTTATATCTTGGCTGCAGAACGTGTGCCCTGGAGAGCTGCGGGATCACTGCACTGTGCTTCTGCTCAACCGCTGTCTTGTCCTTGCTATGTAGGTCATCGCTTCCCTCTAACGATATCTTATCCCATCTGCAGTGTAGTCAATACTGTGGACAGAACTTCCCAAATAGCTTTGGAAGTATAAGTCGCCTTATCAGCTTTAATCTTTTTGCCCCATTGAGTCACATCTGGGATCTAACAAGATGCTTATTATAGTTAAAAAACACTGTATAAAACATTGTTGTTTTTATTTTTTAACCTGGTGTGTGAAGGCCGTAAGAACCAAGAATAGTGGGAGTGTTTTTTTTTAAGAATATGAAGGGTTGAAGGACAGAAGAGGAATGGTTTAGACACGCTGCTCTGCACTGATCCTGCGTCTGGCGGCCAGCGGTGTGTTTCAGATTGTTTTCCATTTACATGATAATTTAAGCATGGGTTCTCACAGACACACACACACACACACACACACACACACATACACACAAAGTTATTGCATGAAGATTGTCACTTCCAGCAGACCAGATTACCTGAGTCAGTATCCTGGATTTCTGCCCTGGAATGAATGAAATTCCACCCATTAGCAGACAGGTTACATAATCTTGCCATATCCAGCTGACCTGAGGCAGTAAGCTGATTACAGATGGAAGCAACACAATTCTAGCTGTAATGCAATTAGCATGGGTTGGCTTGTGAAACAGCAACCGGACTATTGCGCAGCTGAGACGTGGAAGCGCTCGGCAGAATGACGTAAATAGAAGTTCCGACTTCCTTCCGTGAATCATTTGGGGACTTTGCAGCACATGTGCCGTCAGAGTCTTTCACGTCGCCCCGAGGACGCACCAGTGGTTGAGCCAATGAGCTGTGTGTGTGTGTGTGTGTGTGTGTGTGTCGTCAGGTTCTTCTATTCCTGCTGGTGTGCTGCCCTGCCTTCCTTTGAGCATCTGCTCTCCATATAAAGTGACCGTGCAGTACAGATGCTCACATCTGTGTACATCTGTGATGCAAAGGTGAACCTGTTAGCAGTTATGTGCAGCACTCAGTTTTGCTTCTGATGATTCACATAATATATAACAAGTCTTCAGTATGGTGGTGGCATTGGGTTATTTCCAAATGCATATTCTGACTAAATGCTAAATTGCTTCGGTCATAAAGATCTAATTTTAACACACAATGAAATGTGGGGGGTAAAACCTGCACCTACAGACGTACCACCCTTTTCATGGGTAAGGCTGCTGCAAAGGTCATCGCTGTATCCAGTTTAATTTTTGCTCCTCTGCAAGAGATAAGATCTATAAAGTGATCAATAAATCTCTTTAAATGCCTCTGCATCAAGGCTACGTGTGATTTAACACCCCGACACATCTGCAGCCTGCTTTCTGCTCACCACACTGACAGATCTCCACCTTCTTTTGCTCCCAAATCTCCGCCGAATCAGCCCCCGCTGCCTGCTTTGATGGAAATCAGGAATAGTTCAAAGTCCTCTAGAAGGTTCTGATCCAGTCGACCTCTGCTGTGGAAAATTTTCCACCTCGTGATCTACAATGGAGAGCAAAATGTCCTCAGGTTCGGGGCTTCTTTCTCTCAGGCGGTATTGATTGAAGGGAAGATGATCTGACGAGGCCATTAGGAGGATGGGGGGGTGACGGAGGACTGTAATGAAGACCTCTCTAGCCATAAACGCATATGCAGAATGCTCAAGTCAGATTGTTTTTAAAATCTGCAGCCTATGGCGACAGAGCCCTTTTAATCATGCCCCTTTTCTGACTGGTGGGTCTGCACGTGTACACATGGCTGCACACCACTGATGGGTATGGCTCTGTCACAATGAGCACAAGGCTGTCCAGCAACGGCAGTCATGCACACGCAGTATCTGTGAATTTTTTATGCTCTCCCACTATTTTCTTGGTCCAAGATTGTTGATCGGTGCCTTGAGAAGGATGCTGACTACAGTGAACTGGGCTGTCTGGAGCTGTTATAAACACCTCCTCCCCTCCTTCTGCCGTCCTTCAGCACGCCACCGAGTGCGCATGCACACTGGGCTCATGAGACCAGGCGAGATAAAGGCTGCTCAACTCCAGCCGAGAGTTTAATTTATAAAAAAAAAAAGGCCCGGCACTGCAGAGTGACACCTTTTTACAGGCTCCTAACAGCTCTCAGCTTGCTGTTACTGCCAATCCAATTACAGAGCAAAACAATAAAAGAGATATAGGAGGAGCTGTAATAGGCTGGCAAAAAAGAGGGGGCTGTTAAAGATTATATGAAGATTTGCAGAGTGGGCCACAACATAGGGCTCCAGGGGTTTCATTTTCACTGGAGATGCCTCAGTATAAGCTGCCACGATGAATGAGGAGCTCAAGGTGAGCGGAAACGTGCATGGGAGATCCTGCCTCCCTGTCCAGTTAGGCAACATCTTAGGGATTACTATTCCCCGTGGAAGGTTATTGTCTCAATGTCTTGAGGGCGGACTTTGCAGAAATCCTTCAAATATGCGCACACGTGCATTTACAGCAAATTTGGTCTGTCGATGTCTCCAAGACTTCTCCGATGTTTGTTGCAGCGCAGCTTCTGGGCGGAGCCTTTGCATGTGGGGCAATGGGACTGCATCAGCCGCAGCTGCCAAAGGGGAGATGGGAAATATGTTCCACGTAAACCCACAACATTAAACTCATTGTGAGCTAAATCATTTACATAAGGATCTGTATGTAATCCCAATAACGAGGGCACATTTTCCAGCTGCTGAGCAGAGTTTGATTTCAGAATCTTTACATTTTCCAGTATCCATCTATCCCTATTAGACCCATTACCAAAGGGTCTCTTGAGCAGAATTCATATGTCATATTCAGATGCAGGGTCTGAGCTGCCTGTTGTTTTTTTCTTCCCGTCCCTTCACTCTACCTTGTACAAGACTAGTCCCACCTGCTCCTTCACGATGCCTCAGTACCTCCGTCAGCGCTGCCTCGGCGCGAGAATTGTCAGGAAATCAATCCCACTGTCGTCTTCAACACCCCCACCCTTCCCTTCCTCTTTCCTTCCCTTCATGTCTTGCTCCCCCTCCCGGCTGTAAAGTGTCCATTCTGCATCCAACAGAAGCTGAAGCACAACATCAGGCCTTATCAGAGCCGGCACAAATGCCCACGGGCGTATTGTTCATCTCTCTCATCCGGCTCCAGTTTCAGCACTGCCTGCATCCGCCAAGCCCCCCGCACCACCAACACCGCCCCCAAACGCATTTGTGACCATAAACAAGACAACAGCAACATAGAGCAACTGTCAAGATAATTCAGGGCGAATCGCACCTTTAGGTACGATACCTGTTACATACAAAGTGCTCGGAGAATATATGCAGATATTTCCAATGCCGTTTTCTTTTTTTTCTTTTTTTAACTATGCAAATGTCTTCCATTTGAGACACAATGAAGTGATTAGAAAGCTGTCGTTCTCCGCTCTCTTTCTTCTCCCTCTCCTTACTTGTCTTTTTCTTTGCTTTTCGGGATATTACTGTAATGAAGCCATTACTTCTTCAAGTGAATTTTAATGAGTTTTTAACTAACATTTTAATGAGCTATATATTACCATAATGCATGGATTAGGCTAAATTGAATTGTGTGTGTGTGTGTGTGTGTGTGTGCATGCTGTATTGTTAAAGGGTATGAAGAGAAGAAGTTCATTAAGACTTAATTATATTGTTTCTTGGGAGCGCTGTGCAGTTTTTCGTGGACCTGCCATCAGAATTGCCCACTGTGGTCCTGCTGTCATTACCGTGCAGCCCGGGAGCCAAATTAGAGATGTTGTTTGAAAAATGAGCTTTGAATGGGGCTGCTGTTTAAATAAGGTTGCTTATTGCAGTTAATCAACTGAATTACAGGTGGAAGCTTGTTGAACACCTTGACTTGACCTTGAGCCGGCATTGTCTTCTCTTCAGAGGCCTCACTACAGTGCACGTGTCTTTCCTCTTTTATTGAGATCGCTGCTGACAATGCACATCTCATAGGATATCACCACCTGTGATTTCCCAATGCTGTGCTATAACGGCCAGCCACACAAGTCTCTTTACCTTCACTCTTTCCTAAATTACCTGCATCTTATCTTGGAAAAAGTGACAGTGTTATTTACAACCCCTTAGCTCTGGATTTTCAGATAGGAAGAATGGAGCTAGAGATCATATCGCTCATGGTCGCAGTCGAGGGAGAATGATTGGGTGAGCGCATATATGGCTTCATCTGCAAAACCTCATCTGCAGCCATTGTTGAGGAGAGACACTGAAAGCAACCGGAGGCGGCAGGATCCAACACGTTATTATGGGAATGGGGGAAATTGATGAAGTGGGAAGATGGAAGAGGGAAAAACAGAGAGGGAATGACCCCAGATGGCGATAGGAGAGCATAGCAAAGACAAAGAGCAATGGTGATGAGTACTGCTAATGACAAGGGCTTCTACCGGGCTCTCTGAGGAGCTCCAGCCTTGGGCATCGTCAGCTGCACATATTTTCACTGTTGTTTCTCTAATCTGAACTGCAGCCTCTCAGTGGACGAATATATAGATGGTATTTGGGAAGCTGCTGCTCACCTGCCTGCTGAGGGGGTAATTTCTGCATCTGGATGGGGGCAAAGGTTAGATCTGGCCAGAGGGAGGGCAGATAGACAAGTCAAAGCTGGGAAAAGAAGAGCTTGCATCCAGACAAATGGGCAGATCTACTAGTATTATGCACTATGGCATTATCCTTCTTCTGCCCTCAGCATCAACGGTAATGGAGAATATCCTGACAATACAGAGTGGATCTGGTACATTTTGTCAAGTGACATATATATTGTCTCCCTTCTCTGAGGGTAGAATTGAAAATAGTGGTATTGTAATAGGACTCTTGCCGGATGAAGCGCAAAAAAGCACTCCAATGAAATGATATTATAGCTCCGAGCTACATCTTTACAGCTTTCTCACTTGGAGTGTGTGTGTGTGCATGGTTTATTTTCTAATCAGAGTAGACTGTGGAGTGTCTGAGTGCAGACTTTAGCCCCGGGCTTCTTGTTGTTGAAATCTCGCTGTGTTTCATATCCCCTGACCTCAGAGAATATCTGTGAAAGAAAAGAGGGCCTCTTGCTCCAGTAAACACAGAAGGAAAAGTAAAAATCACCGCACAAATATACACATTCAGGTGTGCTGCGAAAATATTTCCAACTCGGTTTGGTTTAGGAGTTTATCTATATGTCAAAGCAAAGGAATTCAAACAGCTTCACAAGCCCACCTGTGATGTTGCAGCAAAAGCCAATCTTTCTGGGCCATAAGGTAGCTGCGCTCCTGTGCGTGACAACATTTTTTTTTAGCACATATCAGTATGCAGTCAGTAAGCAATGGGGGACACTTCAGTCAAGGCCCCCCCCCAAATCTTACCGACATGCAGTGTCACCCTCAGGTGAGTAATATCTTGGCTGGAAATGGAGGTTGCACTATACGAGTATCACCTTTCATCCTGTCCTTGCCCTGCCACCTTTGCGCCATAATACTTGCGATGGGTGTGTGTGTGTGTGTGTGTTTGGCACAGGTTTGGCCCAACCAGCGTCAGACAATGTGATTTAGAAAGTAACAGCCCTGGCGTCTTCTTTGTCTTCAATTTTGTCACAGAGTTCTTTTCTCAACCCTTTCAGCAAAATTGCAACCTGATTTAAGTTAGATCTGTTGGAACCTCGCCAGCTAAAAAAGAGCAGTGGATTCACCGTACTTTGCCCCTCCCCCTCCCATGCGACATTCTTTCAATCAAATCAGCCTGCTCCTCTGATATTGTGGGAATAAATAAAAAAAGAGGCACACGTAGATTATTCAGATATGAGTTCTGTTTAGCCTGCGGGATTGACAGATGTAGCAATTGCTAACTGCATGCAAATGTAAAAAATAAATAAATATTTATTAGGGAGTGAGCAGGGAGGCAGAGTTCAGGGCCCACTACTCCATGGGAGGTGAAATGTTTTCAGTGCAAGCAGAGCCGACTGTTTCAGGGGGATTGTGAGGCAATTACGTTGCATCTGTTGGCCGATACGCCCCTAAATGCCTACAGGGTCTGGGAGTTAGAATTGGACTTCATTTTGTCACAGCTACACAGACTTAATGACATAGATATGAGGCATAACCCACTTTAACAAAGTAAATAAGTGGTGTTGTAATTTAGCTATGGAAGCTTTCACCCTCCCTGCAACAGCATTCGATGCATGTATACGCCTGAAGGCAACACTGAGATGGATTCACTACATATTCACACTAAAATGAAACAAGGAAAACACAACATGCAGGGAACTGATATTTTTCTGTGCCAGTGATTTAACTGTAGGAGGCTGCATCTGTCCAGAGCGTTGGTATTAACGAGCTCTCAACCAACACGCACTCCGTAATCTCTCGGTTGGTGTCATCTGTTTGTTTGCTTGTAGCTTTTTGTTCTTCTCTATTTGTCCAATCCTCAACAAGTGTGTGTGTTTTGCGCAGTGTGTCATTTAACGGTTTGCTTGCTCTGTGCATTCATGTAAATCGTGGGCAGGGATGCGTTTTACTGTGACGCAGAGCAGCCCTAGATGAGATTAGATGGCCTGACACAAGCGCCGTAATGACGCCCCTAATGCGTCTTTCTTTTGTCACTGCTCGGTTTCAAAGGAAATTGATTCCGACAAAATCCCAGGAGTGCCAGCGATGAATGGAAGGCAGCAATTAAATCCAACATGGTCACGAACAACAGGCAACGTACAGTCCAAACTGGACTGTAATTATATAACAGCAGGACTTTGTTTGTAATGCAAATATGTAGACAGTCCGCTGGTAATGGCTGTTATGCCCACCCTGACTGGGGAGGGGACGGGGAGTTGTGGACCACTCTGGAGCTAGCTAATTACCCTGGGTTTTTAGATGAGAAGGCAGCCCCGCGTGAGAGATATAAAGCCTCTACCTCTGGTATATTCAGTTCTATTAGGCCTGTTTGAAGGTTTCATTTGAATTCATGTCACACAAAAGTCCCTCTCCGTACCCCTGCACATCCCGGGATAATTGGGTTGAAAGCTTCCCCGCTTTCCCCGCCTCATTTTTCTTTTCTAAAAAAAATAAATAAAATTAATAAGACAATGGCCGCACAGCGTTCTATGGAGGGGCTAAGAAAAGTGAATGATGAGATGAGAGAAGCCAGGAGCACAGGGACCAGTTATCTCCTTTTATACTGTTAGTCCTCCCCGCCATTGTCCCGAGCACCGTGAGGAATTTGCATAGGGACCTGTGGTGCTGCCCTTAATTTAGCCCTCCTCAAGCATCTTCAAACATTCTCCAACAGGCTTAGTCCTCTTATCCTTCAGAAGACGCGTGTCTCGCTTAGTGGATGCTGCTGAAGCTGAAATTCCTGCAAGGCTGCTCCTCGGATTTCTTTTTTTTTCCCCAGATCAAATCACAAAAGCTCTGTTTCAGTACACACAGCGCAACAGTGTGACCTACCCTTGTACCACAGATCACAATGGCTGTTGTATTGTTTTTGTAGAAATACTGCTCAGAGTGTCTTATATACTTTAAGAATATATAAAAGTTAATAAATTAGTAATATTAGTCCCATTCCCATTCAGAAAAAAACAGCTTATTAAAGTGACGGGATGGCAGGAGTCTCAGAGCCTGAGGAAAAAAGCTGCTTCCTGGTCTGGTAGCATGGCAGCAGAGGCGTGTTTGCTTTGCGGCAGATGGCAGCGAGCCGAGCCGGCTGTGACTGAGCTGGATGGTATCTGGTCGTATCCTCTGGGTTCTGCACAGGTGTAAAACAAGGTTCAGAACCACCACCTGCAGAGCCTGCCTGTCTGGGTGGGTGAACAGGCTGTGTTGTGATGCTTCTAATCTATTTTTTTTTTTTTTTTCAAACCCTTCATCTGTGTCAATGTTTACGTTGAGAAAGGGGGGACTTTCAGGGCATTCTCTCTCTGTTTGTTCTACTTCCTCCACTGAGACCTTGATTAGCACAATTAGCTCTTGCTTTAGCACACATGCACGATTTGTGGAATTCATTAACTTCATAGATTTCTTTTTTTAATGCAGCCGATCGGCTCTTTTCTTCTTCTGCTCTTCCCGCAGTGTTGCGAGATGACTTCAGACAAAACCCCACAGACGTGGTGGTTGCTGCAGGAGAGCCGGCGATCCTCGAGTGTGTTCCCCCTAGAGGCCACCCCGAACCCACCATTTACTGGAAAAAAGACAAAGTGCAAATTGACGATAAGGATGACAGAATCACCGTGAGTATTGCTGACATCCGTTTGACTTCATGGCCTTTTTGGAATTCTGTTATGTTGGGCCAGAAGTCCCTATTGGGTTATTAATTCTTCAGTGATGCTGCATTTGGGACTTAAATAACTTGATGAGACCGGAACAATTCATCACTTTTCCCCCTCAGATGCGAGGAGGAAAGCTAATGATCTCCAACACGAAGAAAAGTGACGCTGGCATGTACATCTGCGTGGGTACCAACATGGTTGGCGAGAGAGAGAGCGAGACGGCACAAGTTACCGTGTTTGGTACGCGTTATTTCTCCTGTCAAAAAACACATTTCGAGACTGTCTGATTGACAGTTGTCATCTCTGATTCTGGCCTCTGCAGAGCGGCCAACCTTCATCCGGCGGCCCATCAACCAGGTGGTCCTGGAAGACGAGACAGTGGAGTTTCGCTGCCAGGTACAAGGAGACCCTCAACCGAATGTCCGCTGGAGGAAAGACGACGTCGATGTACCCCGTGGAAGGTATGGCTTTAATCTAAACAGCATTGCTCTGGTATAGTAAATGAGTGTGTGTGTGTTTGTGTGCGTCTGCTGTTTTGGTGGATCGCTGTAGGCGTCTCACTGATGTGACAGGCAGCACGTTATGCAAAGGAAGTGTTGGAGGCATTAGTGTCAGTCTGACTGACTGTGTCAAACCGGTGTTAAGTCTCACCTGGCCTGGCTGTCAGGAGGCGTTTATGCTGCTCCATTAGTCTGTATACATACCACAATACATATTCATGATACAAAAGAATCATTCTTGGAGCCCTCGAAGATATTTCCCGTAACCGTTTCACTGGGAGACGGATAATGAGCTGGACAATTTGAAGTGACTGACAGGTAAGTGGGCAGTGAGGCTGAAAGGTAGAACAGAAACATGGAGAGGCAGACAGTGAGGCCCTGTGACAGACGATAGAAGGACTCAGATTATTGCAGCTGACAGGTGTGCGCAGGTAGAGCCGCGGCGGTGAAAACCTCGGCACACGCTCCCCTCCCTCTATCATTTAACCCCACTCACTCCGCATAGCCTTTGTGACGCTTGAGTTCACGTGCAATCTGAGAAACAGAGACTGGTGAAAGAATCAAAGCCTGTAAATTACAGAGAAGGGCTGCCTCCCTTTTAAGTCTGGGCCTGCCCCCACATCCTGTGAAACGGCAATAACGTGCAGCGATACTGTTGTCCTCAGGTCAGAGGTGTTGGCCCGTTACTTCGGCGTGGAGGTCAGTGACGGACTTCAAAGAGAGCGCACGTTGCTTGGATCGTCTCTTGCAACATACACTCAGTAGACCTGACATCACTCAAGGCTAGCGGCAGAGGGGAGCGTGGGCGGGTTGTTTGCGTCTGATAAGGATTTGGTTGACTGGGCAGAGGGACGCGGGTGCTGCGCCAAAGCACACATGAGAGAATCTCAGGCACGGCCTTGGTAAAGCCTCGGCCTGGGAAATGGGTTCATTTTGTATCAAATTACCTGATTTATAAGCTGGCAGGATGAGCTCATGTGTCTGTGTCCTTGCTATCTGTTCCATCCCTTTGAAGTTCGGCCGTGTTTTGCCGACATTAAACATAATCACCGCTGCGGCACTTTTAATTACTGTGACGGCTTTTGATTTCTTTGTTATGCCTAATTCTCCAGTTGACTTTGAAGCAGATAGCACGCAGGAGAAGTGCAATATTCTAATTCTGACATTTTGCATGCTAAAAAGAAAAACAAACCATTGTGCAGCGATGGAGTGTTCCTACTTTCGCCGGCGCTTTGCTTCATTTAAAAATCAAATATTTCTTCCCTGTCTGAGGAAAAAAAAAAGGATTTTCAAGAAATATAGTTCCCAACATCTGGCGACTGATCTGGATTGCAAACAGCTCCCGCAGCAGAGCCTTTCAGGTGGTACACCGATGGCATCTAAAGCTGTATTAGTGGCGGTCCTGGCTGCAGGAATAAAAGATCAGGTGCTTCCTCAGTGGGGAAGAGTCTTTGTTTGCACCCTGTCGGCAAAGGTTACGCTGTCCTTATTATAATGATAAGCTGGAGGAGCACAGATTTAATAAGGCCGAGTCTTTCTTTCGCGTGGAACTGTTTTAACATGCTGCTTCCAGTGCGTGCGCTGTGCATGTGTGGGTGTTGTTGCATGTGATACTTTTGAACAACAGAGAAGAAATGGGGACTCAGCTAAGTAAACAGGTCTTTACTATGCTTAGTGGCTCCAACAAACGCACACACCTGCACACACACACAGACACACACGAAGCACACCAGGCTGGGATTGGCTTTAGTCTCTGCGGCTTTCAAAGAGACAAGAGAACAAAGGCAGGACGCTGCTGCTAAAGTCCTTTAAAATCCTGTTCACAATAGAAACTGCATATTGTTGCTTTCTGATAATCTACACAAATGTCACAGATTAATGTCTGTCTGTCAAGCATCTCTGTAGAAACTTGAAAACACACCTGAGAGTTTTGCCTCCAGCTCTCCAGTCTCCCAGCCTAGCGTGTGCTGATGATGTTGTGCCTTTGGAGCCTCGTGCACCCTCCTGTGCTTTATCAGAGCCTCTTTGGTCTGTCAGGCCTCCTGTCCCCACTGACCCTCACAGTAGCACCGCTGCAACATTCAGCTAAAAAAAAAAAGGCTTTCTGCCTCACTGTGCTGTGCACGTGTTTATGATGAATGTGTGTGGATGATAGAGTCACTGTGTTTGAGAGAGCTGTTAGAAGTAGTTCGACAGGAGCATCTGCACTCTGCTGACTGTCTGGTTTCGCCGATTTGTGTCCTCGACAACTCAGTAGAATAAAAATCCGGCGGGAGATGATTCCTGCCTCCCTGACTTCCCCAGCTCTCAAAGTGGACACAGCTGGTATTTATGAGGGGGGGCTCTATCCATCCATCCATCTATTTTTTGGGGGGGAGCCAGAAAATAGTGCCGCCGTTAAGAGTTACCTCATTATTGACAAGGTTTATTGACACTGTATCACCAGCAGTGTTGTGTGTAAACATTTTAAGGTAACAGAATCACCTCATTTAACGGTGTGTGCGTGTGCAATTGCCAAAAGCTCAAACCCTAGAGAGGATGAAAGGTCTTCAGGCGTTAAGCGAGCTCTACAACTGCAGCATCTGCCTGCTGAGCAAAGGCCACAGTGCCGTCTCCATCTGTTGTGGGACTAAGAAGATCAGAGTCTTTCAAAAGCTAATTTAGGATCAATAAACTTCCCGCAAACCACCAGCCTCACCAGAAGGACTGAAGCCTTTCCAAACTGGCCATTTATTCATTTACATATGGTGCTGTCAGACTGATGGAGAGGCCTGAGGCTTTACAAGGGAGAGGAGCTCTGGCCAAAGGCCTCACAAGGGAAAAAAAAACAAAAAAAGATAGCAGTTAATTGATTCTCTCTCATGGGTGACAAGTCCGCGAAAGGTAGACTGCAGCTCTTTTTGCTCGGGCTGGGGTTAAGCGGAAGCCAGGAGGTGTGAAACTAGATCAGCGTGTCAGAGTGAAGTGGCGCAGGGAGGCGACGCTGCGTCAGAACAGCCGGCCTGAAGAGCGAGTCAGAATTAGTCTTCTGCTGTATCCTGACTGATTCACTTGCCCCGATTTTGCTGTGCGACCCTGTCCGCCGCCAGTGCAGGGGCGCAGCAGATAAGATCCTCTCAAGTTGAGTTATTTTATGGATACTGTACACACACTCAGCCACCCATAAAGCCCTGAGATAAGATTCCCTTAATGTGAGTAAATTGGCTCACGTCTGAAGGTGAAACACGGGTGAGTGTGTTGCTGCCGGGCAGTTTCAAGGCAAATACTTGAAGATAATCTCAAGGATTTTATATATACTGTGCCGCTTTTAAAATTGCAGTAAAGTTTCCATCGTTTCACAGCACCCTCCCCTCGTTGAGCACATGAAACCCGGAAAAAGGCTGCCTTGTCTTGGCATTTGCTTACATTCCCATCACTCCTCATCTCTCTGCTTGAGCGAAGGACCCTGCACATGTGTGGAAATGTGTTGGATGATTGTATACTTTGCTCTCTGTGTGAGAGGGTGTGTGTGAGAGGGTGTGTGTGAGAGGGTGTGTGTGTGTGTGTTGGTAGTGTGCTGTGAAGGAGAGAGTCTGCAGTTGGGTGACTGGCTCTCCTCTCCATATGCAGTAACATTCCTCCTCTAATAGAGACCAGAGCTCTGCCACAGTCCAGCCTAATAAAGAGCTACTGTTCCCTCTTCGTGTGTACTTACATGTGCGTATCCAAAACTAGCTCTCATCCTCGAGCGTTCCCACTCATCTTGTCATCTAAATTGCTTCCATGTAGGAAGTTGATTACAGATTGATTGGGTTCAGGCATTCGTCTAATCAGTCATAGATTAGACTCGGGACCTCTTTGAGGGAGTGATGGAGACACGACCAAGAACAATAAGCATGTTGTCCATCAAGTGCATTTGTGGGTTATGCACATGTATGTGGTTTGGCCACGAGGATGTGATGCTGTGGGAACCTGACCGTCACTACTTATTACACATTTAAAGTCGTATAAGTTAGCGCAGTTCCATGCAAGGCACAATAAACTCTTCACTGTGTTATTATTAACTGTATTCCATTTGTTTGTGTGTTAATAAGCTTGTGAAAATGGATGTAGGTCATGTTAGCTGTGTTTTCTGTGCCATCGTGAAAAATGCTGTGTTCATATTTGCACAATACAAATAGAACAGAGGTTACAAAAGTCAGACTCAATGCAGCTAATTTGTCCATTCCCTCCCTGCACACACAAACCTAATTCTGGCCTCAACCTTAAAACCAAGTCTTAACCCTTAAACAGTCCTTTAAAGATGTGAAAATGGCCCCACTTCACAGAAATGTCCTCACTTTGCTAGTAGAATGAGAGTTTTAGTGCTCAATATATAGCAAATACACACACACACACACACACACACCTCCTCTTTTAAACCAGGTGTTTGTGTTCTTGTACCCACGATTGCAAGAGGCCAGAAAATGGGAGGATTCTCTTTCTATTATCTGGTTTGTTTTTCATGTGGAGGCGGGGCCTGTCCCAAAGGTGGCCTCATTCCTTCAGATGCTGCTCACCCACTTTACGCAATAAACGCCTCATTCATATCTCCCACCATCTCCTCTCGCCAGAACAAAGCACTCAGTGACGACTCGCTGAAATAATCATTACGGCTCTTTAATTACCTGTGCGCAGATGAAGATCTGGCAGTCAGAGTTTAGGAATGCACTGCAATAAAGCTGCCTGCTTGGGAAATGTCATAACAGTAAGCAGGAAAAGAAGTTAGATGGGACGTCTTATTATCGCCATGGCAGCCAGCCAGCAGCACACCTGACGCTCTCGCTCGCTTGGAGGGGCTTCTTTCACTGTGGGAGAAACCTATGGTGGATTACCGTTGGTCACAGTGTAGGCTCTAACCAGGACAAACTCATGTCCAAACTCCTTCAGATAAGTACTGTTCACACCTTCCCCCAGAAAGAGGGGAAAAAAGAAAGCAAATGCCTTTCAGGGGGATTCTGTCATATTTGAGCCACTGAGCTTGGCTGACATTCTCAATCTATTGAAAACACGTCCAAAACTCTCAAATTCCACTAGATGTATTTTATTTCTTTATTTATGTTTTGTTTTTTTTCCATCATTACCACAAACACTACAAGAGTAGTTTGGTTTAAAAGACCCACATTTTTATACTCTGGGGTTTGACAGCATAAATAATAATAACGATGCACCCTTAACGCTCCTGTGGATGTAAATTAAGGAGATGTTTGAAGATTTGAAATAACATGCAGGCTGCACACTGTAAAAAAAACACTGAAGGTTACAACGGAGTTGGAGTTATAAAAAAAAAAAAAATCAAAGACGAAACAATAGAAGCATCCAACCATTCTCAGTGTCTGAGAGTGACAGGCTGTGGACAGCAGTTGGTTGTCAAGCTGACAGACTCAGACCACCATCATACAACCTCACCACCCTCACACACACACTCTCACAAACACACACCAGCGGGACAGCATCCCTTTCAGATGCAGACCAGAACAACAAACCAGACCAGCATTATCTCCATGTTAACCGTCTTCCTATTTGTCCAGTGACAGCACATATACCACCATCTGCAAACACACACACACACACACACACACACACACACACGCACACACACACTTTGTGCTACTGTGGTGGAATTGAAAATGGGCAGGAAACCTTGGTGTAATTGCTCCACTGAATCAGCCAGTTGCTTTGCAATAATAGCGTAAGGGTTTGTATACGTTTATTTTGAAGCTGCAGTCTATTCAGGCAGCAGCTACACAATGGTGCACTTGTACACACAAAAACTCTGGATATTGTTTGAACACGTCTGTCAGCAGCGAGAGAAGCACCTCATGAATACTGAAGAAGTTTGGAGGGTTTCAGCTGAATGCATCTGTCTGTGTGTCATTGTTAAATAATTGATACTCTTCAGTACATTCTCCATTTGTCAGAATGGGCAGTCGTGCTTCTCTGTACATCTCAGGGGAGGCGAAACACACTCAACAGGCTCAGGTGAAACACGGAGGCACCTGTTATTAGTTTTATTTTGCATTAATGTGGCCGTGTTGCGTCTTTGTCAACAGGTACGAGATTAAATTCGAGAAGGACGACTACGTGCTGCGAGTGAAGAAGGCCTCCGTTAACGATGAGGGCACCTTCACCTGCGTGACAGAAAACCGGGTGGGAAAACTGGAGGCCTCAGCCACGCTGACAGTCAGAGGTATGGAAATGCTTTTTTTTTTTTTTTTCCCTTTTCATTCACTGGTACATAACATGTAGATCCTGAGCTTGGGCTGGTATTTGCACAGAAAGGAAGGCCCATTCGGCAAGCTTAGAGAGGGTTATAGGCAGTCTGTGAATCTCTTTAATTATTTACATTTCCAAGAGTGATGTCAACATCCTCTGCCCTCTCGTGATGGTGGTCCACTAACCACACTATACTCTCGCTGCTGTAACCAGCCAGTCAGCAAGGCCATTTCACAGATTACTGGTGCGCACCTCCAGTCCCATACCTGGGATTTAAAAGGTTAATAAAAACATTCAACCCATAATTTCCACTTCTTTTTACCACTCTTCATCCCATTTAACCAATGTGTTTATGGCCTCTGTGGAGCATTTTCGGTAGAACAGGGAAAAACCAGCATGTATATTTTGATAGCAATGGAAAAACCTTTCCTCTCTTCTCTTTCTGCTCCTTTTCCTGCTCTGTCCATCAGTACATAGAAACATAGAATTGCATACTTCATTGACACAGTCAGCAAGGATCCATTAGTCTTATCTGCTATTTTACTTCTGACCACCAAGGGGGCGCTAATACCAGATCACACTCATCACTCAGGTTATTCATTAAATCTCTCCAGTGGACAAAGACTCCTGGATCCTCTCTGCCATGTTTACCTTGTGCAAGAAATATGTTTGCCCCGGCACATCATTCATTCTGACTTTTAATTTCTATTTTTTTATCTTATTTTGTTTTGTCTCTTTCCTTGTTTTATATGTTTGTGTGTTGGTATTTTTGTGTATCCACTCCTCCATTGTTGTGTCTCCAGCTCGCCCCGTGGGTAAGTACCCATCATTCTGATTTGAGTCCATCTCACATGCACGCTGTCATACACACAACTGCTCTGGGCTGCTTGGCGATCAGATTACCACGTCTGTAACGCGACCACGTTTGACTACCAATGTTACATAACTATACACAGAATGCAAGAACTGAGTCAAAGTCTTGTTTTTGTTCTATTCTGGATTGTCAGTTCATGCAATTCAGTTGGTTTAGACATGGCTGTATCGTGTGCTTCACTGTGGGGTCCGTCTGAAGACCCTGAAAGACACATGTGATAGTGTTTTCCCCTTTATCTTTAGCTCCAGAAAAAGGTCAGGGTTGAAGCAAATACAATGCATTAAAGATACACGATATTTCGGCGGGGAAATAAAATCGATCAAGGAACAAGAAATGTGTCAAGACAAGAAAAACAGAGGAAAATAATTGCAGAAAAAGTGACTCTTGACTGTCAGGAGAAGGAAAAAAAAAAGATTTGGGACTTTAGCTGCCCAAACAACAGCGGTTGTTCTGTGATTGTCAAACCGTCAGCTTTCAAGAAGAAATTACACATTCACTTCACCGTTGGGAAGAGACGGTAATTGCTGTCGACATGTGAATAAAATATGATTGAACATTGGATTTTACAGGAGGGAGCTCCTCAGATACAGAGTACGGATCTGATAAAGGATGCCTCCCTCTTTGTCCTTTTGCTCCCCTTGCCCTGGCGGGTGTGTGTTTGCAGCCCTTCTTTCGAAAAGCCGGCAGATGCGATTCGTCATGAATTAAATATGGACACCCGATCGTGCGCTTCCTTGGGAGAAGACAGGAAGGAGCCTCTCACATGTCATTAAGGGGCTACGATTCAAAACAGGGCCCAGCTTGAGTTAGCCTCGCGCCAAGCATCTGAGACTGTCACACATGCTGGCTTCCTCTTGATTTGTGTGCGTTTTTGATCTATATCTCTCCGCGGGTCTTTTACATGAGGTCCAGCCCCCTCACAGGTCTCAGATGTTCCTTCTTCTTTCTTTAGAGAGAGAGTTCATTATAAAGAACCAAACTAAAGAGATATTCCCTCTCACTCTGAAGAAAATTGGCAAAATATAATCATATCATACAGAAGAAGTCGCACACAGCTTTATTTAGTTTGACCTAAGTTGTCTGACTATCAGAAGATCCAAGGAGGGGATGAGAGTGTGAGAAAAGATGAGGTTGGTGCAGCCGTGGCCAGTCTGCAGTGTTCGACCATCATTTTCAGTCAGGACGTATCATTATAGAATGTAGGATGAACCATAACTGGGGACGTGAGGGGAGGGAGCCGAGTCCTTGCCAGACCATGATTTAGGAGCTCAGTATCAGGCCCAGCTTTGTGGGAGCCGCGAGATATCCAAGCTGCAGAAGGCCAAATGGGGAGGCAGTAAATCTGTAGCCATCTGTACCATTCCCAACTGTGTGTATCTTTGACAAATACACACCCCGAAAAAGGGGGATTACACGGTGAAGGCAGCCAAATGGGAAGAGTTTAGCCTTACTGGAACCAGCTGGCTCGTCAGCAAATGAACTTACAGAAGACAAAAGGAACTGGAAGGGTACAAGATGTTGCTTTGCAACAATTCAACTGACTTTTTTTTTTGTCGAAATCTCTCAGTTGTTTCACTTTCTAGTGAAAATGTTCTCCAACAAGTGTCAGTTTACTTCTAAGGCCCATATCCTACACTAGCAGGTGGCAAGATAGACACATTAGCTTCGCATAAGCCCTTTCATTAATTCACAGCAGTGTGTTTGGACCAACATGCAGTAACCAGTGAGGAGGTCCGGTCTGGTCACCTGGCTAGCGTGCACACGCTGGCAGCATGATGACAGAATTAGCATGACGAAGATAGTGACAGGGTGTCCTGGGTAGAGGTTCCAGGAATTATCTCTATGTTGGTTAACTTGCGCAAATCTTGAGTTGCAACAATCAACAAATATACCAACACCAGGGTTTGGCCTAGTGAAGATGCTGATGACTTAATTATCTCAGTGAGATAATTTATATTCGTCAACATTTCTTATACTTCCTCTATTGTCAAGCTGTGGAGGTGTCAGTAATGTCTCAGCTGCTCACCCCAGTACCCCACCGAGTTGCGAATACTCAGCGACAAAGCTTTGTGCTTGGATCTCAAAGCCTTGAAGCTTTTCAAGTCTCTTTCTCTCAGACAGCCAGGTGCTAACATTCTGTGGTAAACATTCTTCCCAGTGTCTTCTTTGCTTTGATGCTTTGATGTTAACTTCTGAGGCTGACGCGCATTCATGCAGATTCAGATGTGATCGATCCTGAACTGTTTAGTCGTACATGGATGCGGACGCGCCTTTGTGTTGCTGTTCTGATAAAGGCTCTTTCCCGTGTGAATGCCTGTGGCGTGTGACTGACATTCATTCGGCTTCGGCTTCTCTTGGATGAATGATGGATATTGCCTGGTTACCATGGCAATAAAAGTCATTGGTGTTCTTTCTCTGTTCAGTGAAAAAACTGAGATAATGCTGCATGGAAGCTGTGTACACACTGCACCATTTCAATCTGACTGTGCTGTATATTGCTTGTCTTTGCTTGAAATTCCCAAACCTTGTTTATCTTCATACGAACAATCTACCACTAGTCTGCTAATGCTTTTTTTTCCTTCACCATCTTTAGCTGCTCCACAGTTCGTCATCCGCCCAAGGGACCAAATTGTTGCTCAAGGTCGCACCGCCACCTTTCCTTGTGAGGCCAAAGGAAATCCTCAACCTGCTGTCTTCTGGCAGAAGGATGGAAGTCTGGTAAGAGCGATCACGCGCGACGCAGCTCGTAAATATAACTGTGTTTGGATTTACTCGGATGGATGTAGTACGCGTGAGTCTTCCGCTTTCTTTGTGGCTGCGCACGCACGTAAACACGGCACTTCAAATTGCGCTATCTGTCATCAGTATCTTTCCTACACAGATACATCTTTGTTCTCGGGAGCCGCCGAATGGCAGCGCGCCCTGCGAAGCGATAATTGGTTTCCTGTGACCCTGCGCTGATAAGAGTGATCCTATCCCTCGCTCAGGCAGATAACACATTCAAATACCTGGGTGTCCTCACAATGCTCAACAACAGCGCCAATTACGGGCCTGTTGGGACTTGTAGATGAGCCAGAGATATGATTCAGCAGCGGCGAGGGTTCAGCACACACACACGTTCACGGAGGTAGCCCGCAGGCCGGCAGTTACAAAGTTATCTTTAAAGGAATAAACAGAAGCGAGAGCCATGCTTACACACTCGCACAAATATTTGGCCTCACTCCACCCAACCCAGTATGTGACCTGGAGCATGTGACAGGGAACCAGTTTTGAGCAGCTTTGGATGTACAGTAGACTGTGTCTCACATTTTCATTACGGAAGCCTTTGAATGTAGGAGCAGCCTTTTTTTACAAGCCGTTGCCTGTCCTCACCATCTCTGTGTCCTTGCGTATCAAAGCTTTACCTACCTCCCACACAAGCAGGCTCAAATGAATGCAAAAATATCAGGGTTGGATATTATTTATTCAGTATTATTGAAGAAATTACCTCTGCTGGAGATGCAGATGTGGCTGAATTTAAGCAGGTTTTTGTAATTAAGTTGAGCTAATGGGTGCACTGGGCTGTACTGGTGCCTGTCATAGCAAAAAGGATCCGCAAACGAAAGCGTTGCTGGAGCGAGGACGAGCGGCGGCGGGTGATTTACTCGAGGATATGCGGGACCGATTATCTTCTTCTCCGCTGGATTAGGTTCAGTAGAAGTTGAGCTGGTATGTGGTAGTTTCTGTGTGTTTAAGGACACCTCAAAACCACTTTGGAAATGAAGCAAAAGGGAAAGTATAGTCCTGGAGCCAGCGAGAGCGATGCTGCCGCTGCCTTCATCGCAGTAGAGTGGAGCCTCTGGCTTGGCACAGACAAGCCAGCCATCAGAATGTGCACATGTGGGGCTGTTTTAGACGCTGGTTAAAGGAATAATTGATAAAATAGTTCATTCAGTGGCTATTACTGATCTGCATACGCGAGTTCTGTGGCGGCGCTGTGTGTTTTGTCCGGTTTCCAGGTTCAGCTGATTCAGTGTTCTCCCTAATCGGACATTTGTTCCTCTTTCTACAGAATCTGCTCTTTCCCAACCAACCGCAGCAGCCCAACAGTCGCTTCTCGGTGTCGCCCAGCGGCGACCTCACCATTTCATCCGTGCAGCGGGGAGACGCCGGTTACTATATCTGCCAGGCTCTGACCGTTGCAGGCAGCATCCTCGCCAAGGCTCAGCTGGAGGTCACAGATGGTGAGGGGGCAAACTGGCATCTGGCTCCTTCTGTGCCATCATATTCGTACAAACTATAGCACACTTCATACGAGCCCTGAATATGTCCCACCGTGTACATGAAATATGCATGTTTTCTTTCTCCTTTACATATTAACCTCCAGCCTTCCTTGTTTTCACTCATGGAAATATGCATTTTTTTTTATCAATTATGAATTAATTCAGTTTTAGTTTGAGATCTGCCAGATTGTCCTTGGCCTTTTGTCACTATTTTTTCCTTTTTTTTCCTCCTCTCAGCTCACTATTTTCCCTGATACAAATCAGTTTTTTTTCTTTCCCCCCTTTAGAAAGGGAAATAAAGCATCGTCCTTGAGTTCCTCCAAGTTTAATGATCGGCGCTTGCGTGAGTGGCTGAGGTATGAGCATGTGTGAGGGAGGAAGAATGAAAGACATGATTGAGTGAGTGCGCGAACGTGCGAGTGAGTGAGTGAGTGAGTGACAGTGGGTTTCGGTGGAATGAAAGATGTGATCCTGTGAAGTGAGGGAGCGTCTAATCTGTTCAGCTGTTGTGGTGGCTAGATAGACGGCCGGCCGTATATCTGCTGAAGTACCTGCTCATGGAAAGAGTAAAACCACTACAGGATGCTCGATTACAATAACTTGCCCGGCGCAGGATTAGGTCAGATGCACAAGCTAAATCGGTCTGTCCTTCATTTGTCTAAATCTTCGTACGTGTTCTCACCACTTTTCCCACCGTCATGAAGTATGTAAAGTATACACATGTATGTAAGCCTGGTGTCAGGCAGGTTTGGGAGAAAAGGAAGGAGAGGAGGCTGCAGTACAGCAGGAGCAGGGGTGAGGTCACGGCCACACCTGCCTCCGTCTCTTTGTGATTTACTACCCTCGGCCGCAACAACAGTCTGCAGGGTTCAAGGAGATCGGTAATGAGAAATTCCCGAACCCAAGGCCCAAGGCCTGAGCCTTGCCTCGTCCTTCCATCACTCCTGGGCGCCATCAATGACAGACATCTGGAAGCTCAGATCCCTGCACAGATCAATGTCCTGTGACACCGTTCCGTCAATACAAGCGATGGCTGCACGCTAACGGGTGCGTCACAGAACAAACCAAATGGTTGAAACTTGTTTGGTGTTGATGTGAATTGTTGGATGAAGTCAACAGCAGACAGGGTGTGTTTATGAGCGCGGTGATTCATGAAACAGTAGCCCGTGTCACTGACTTGTCTCATTATTACCAGTGTTTCCTGTGGTTGCTTTTGCCCCGACGCAACCTTCCATATGACGTAAAACGTATACAATTACTGAGATTATAGCACCGGACTTGCGATGATTCTCCTTCTGTCTCAATTTTTCCCTCTTCCTGAGTTATCTCAAACCCCATGAAATGGCGCCGCTTACTCTTGTCAGATGCCACAGCTGCTGCCCGAGAGAAAATAGGGTTTAAACACAGGTGTGATAATGTGTTGAAAGGTTAGCGAGGTAAGACTTGGTAATTAGCCCCTGCAGGTCGGACATCATTAATCCAAACCTTCTAATTAATGTGGGTCTCGTGATGCCAGAGGGACTCCACATTCTTCACCTCTGAAGTTCTAAAATACACATGTGCGCACTAGAAAGCTAAATCCCTCAGATATCACCTCTGACATAACCACTAAGTCTTTTATTAGCATCAGTGCCACTTTAATTAAACTGATAAAACAACACTTCCAACGCCAGATAAGGTCAAAGTTATTATAAACCATCTCTTCTGTTTTACAATAATGCTTGATACTTGTTTGGTGTCTGCAGTGCTCACAGACAGGCCTCCGCCCATCATTCGCCAAGGCCCCTCCAATCAGACGCTCGGGATGGACAGCGTTGCGCTGTTGAAGTGCCAGGCCTCGGGCGACCCCATCCCCTCCATCAGCTGGCTGAAGGATGGGGTCAGTCTGCTGGGAAAGGACCCGCGCATGTCCCTGCAGGAGCTGGGCAGCCTGCAGATCAGAAACATCAAGGTGAAAGGCCGTTCTGGTGTCATCACAGATCACTGTTCATTAAAACATCCGTTTTATGTTACCTCCATCTCTTTTGATTGGACACTTGATCGGGTAAAGTGAATTTGGCCTTGCATGAGATAGAAGAAATAAATGAATAAGCGGGGCAATATTGATTTGTCCTACTTTAATTTCTTTTTCATGGTATAAACGAATTACTTAATGGTATGGCAGTATGAGCTGGGCTCAGCTGTGTGAGTTAGACGAACCCCCTCCCAGCTTCAGGATAAAAACATGTATGCACTCACATGCACGCATGTACACACATACACATTTAGAGAAAATTAGATTTAGAAGGCTCCATCTTCCTTTCCCCACTTGGAGGCCTCGGTGGAATATCTATTACGCGTGACAAAGCTGCCGACCACTGACATGTTATTTAATAAATGGAAGGAAGGCGCAGGCACAAAAAACCCCAACAAACAACCGAAGTTCCAAAGAGGGACGGGGAGACAAGCCAGCTGTCATCGGTCCAGGGGGTTCCAGCAAAGCCCACCCTAAATTAATTAGCTTGTCTTTGTTGTGGTCGGCGGGACGGTGGGGAAACAAGGAGGGGAGAGCAAAGCGATGGGAGGGTGGTGAGTGGAAAATGGAATTCATTAGGAAATTAGCGTCAGCACTCTAAGGCACTCACAAATGACATGCAATTTGGCCAATACGAGGCGAGCTGGTTAAGTCGGCCCGTCACCTTTCAGAATTTCACCTTTCAATTTGGTTTCAGTTATTGCCGCGGAGGCTCTTCTGTTAAAAGTGTTATTAGAGGAGTCATCACATTCTGTGTTGGCGCTATTAGCCTTTCTGCCGCTTTCCCTCACATATGCGTGTTTATTCCTCTGCACATTAGCTGTCAGACTCTGGGATTTACACGTGTGTGGCCACCAGCTCCACCGGTGAAACTTCCTGGAGCGCCTTCTTGGAAGTCAAAGGTACAGCGCTGCTTAATTATTGGGCCTGATGGATAAAACAACTCTTGTTGACCGGAGCTAATTCTGTCTGTGTTTAGAATCAGGAGGAGCCATCGTCATGAAAAACCACGATGAGAACGAACTTCCAGGCCCACCGTCCAAACCTCAGGTCACAGATGTCACCAAGAACAGCGTGTCGTTGTCCTGGCAACCCGGGCTGGTGGGGGCATCGCCCGTGTCCTCTTACGTCATCGAGGCGTTCAGGTTTGCTCCGATAGCATCGCTTACCCTGGACTGATTGGCTCGTTTGTTGTGCGAATCCTCTTTTTTCGGGCTCTTTCATTCCAGTCAGTCAGTGAGCAACAGCTGGCAAACTGTGGCAGACCACATCAAAACCACCCAGTTCACCGTCAAAGGTCTTCGCCCCAACACAATCTACCTTTTCATGGTCCGGGCCGTCAACAGCCAGGGGTTGAGTGATCCGAGCCCCATGTCTGAGCCTGTCAGGACTCAAGGTAATTAACTCCACACTCACCTTAAAGGAATTTATGATGTTTGTAATGTCACTGAGAGAACGTCTCCTCACTTCTGAATGTTTCTGAGTTTTTTTTTCTTTTTTTCTCTTCAATGGGAATGGTTGCTATGCTCTTCTTCAAGTATTTCAGTACCTCTCAGCATTACGCTGAGACTGACAGGGACTGACTCTAGTTTCACACAGCTGATGATCCCAGAGGTCGGGTTCTTTATCTGAGTCCAGCTCATTAAGGCCACGTTTAAGCCATTATGTAAAATAAGCGTGTCTCCTTCTGGAAAGGCTGACCGAGTTATTGCCGGGATGAAGCGGCCGCTTCCGAAGCCTGAGATTTGATTAGATCTGGACTGACCGCCGCCTTCCGATTAGACCGGGATGTTAAATTCCCAGCAAGAAATGATTAATTTAATAAAATTCAACAGGAGAGCAACCTTTGGCCAAGCTGCATCATCTGAAAGCCAAAAGTGCGTTTTAAGAATAGGGAATGAATGGAAATGTGAATGTGAAGCTCCAGAGATGACACAGAGATGGGTTTATTGACTGTGGCACGCAGATAACAAATTGATTTTTCACTTCTTTTGAATTGAGTTTGGTGCTCCATACCACATCAGTGTGGCCTGTGATTCATGACTCTTGTAGGTTGTCTGTGTAAAGCTTTTATTAAATATTACCCTTCATATGCAGAACTTAACTGGCTCTTTTTTGCCTCATAAATAACTGGAAATGCGATGCTCTTCAGCCAGACTCGGTGATTAATACATTTTATTGCGTATAATCTCAAACAGATGGGTGTAAAGTCAGTGCCAGTGTCTATACGTGTCCCTGCCAGTATGTCTAAGGCTGCACATTCAGGGTTTTTCACAGATGTGGTTAGTCTGTCAAGCCCCCACTAAGCAGAAGAACTTTCCTAGTTCCGTTTCTTCCCCACATCAGACATGTACGGGACCTTCACATAAAACGGAGTGAGCTCATTCTGAATCCAGATGGAATTGCCCTTGGTCCGTTTGAAACAAGCTTCTGATAATCAGTCGCTTCCTTTGTTGAACTAATTCACTCCTCATTTTTTTCTTTTTCCACATCGACCTTTGGTTCTGAAGTACTAACACTCCAGTCTCACCTCCGTCTTTTCCTCCCTCCTTATTTCTGGCAGATATAAGCCCACCAGCTCAGGGTGTGGACCACAGACACGTGCAGAAGGAACTCGGCAACGTCGTGGTTCGGTTACACAACCCGGTGGTCCTGGGTCCGACAACCATCCAGGTCACGTGGACGGTACGTGCTGCCGAAAACGGCTCAGAAAGACTGACCTGTGTTTATCTTGACGCTCGTCCACTTGTTGCCTTTTATTCTTTTCTCACGTTCAGTTGTCACCACCAAATCAACCTGGGTGATGAAGGTGGCTCCCCGAGGCTACCGTTTGTTTTATGTCAGGGAATTCTCTTCAGGGTTTTCCTGAAAACGGCAGCTTTGGGAATACTGTAGTAGTTGACTTAAAAGCGAGCCGACATCAAATAGCTGCTAAGTGCTTTCTTTAACCACAGTGAACTTCAAACGAGATGTTTGCAGACATCTGGCTCTTCATCGGACCTGCTTCCACACAAAATACTCTGCTCATATAAAATGAGACTGAAATGAATGGGTCTATTTGTCTTGTTTTCCCATCGCCATCATGTGCTAATCGTTCCTTGCAGAATGTGCGAGCAGCAGAAACCCAGTACTGCACCACTGAAGTACTGAAACCCAGTACTGAAACCCAGAACAGCACATTCTGACACGTATACAATCAGCAAAATCTTTGGCTTTAAACGATGTTTATTTAATTGCGCCTTAATGGGAACAAACGGACTCTCTGTATGAATCAAAGCTGAGGTGTGTGCTGATTTGTGTTCATTATGGTGCCATACATCACTGAGGCGGAGTCAGGAACAGCACACACTCATCAAAGCACGGCGGCGGCGTGCCCGTTTCCTTTTCCAAATCTACCACATTAGCACTTTTCCCGGTGACAAGTTTATTGACCCTGTAATAAGTCTCACCCCTCGACTTGGGGGCTAATTGAATGCAGCGCCTTCAACAATCAACACAAAACACAGCTGCATAATCAATCAGCTGCTCCCTTTAGCAAACAGAGGGGCCGCTCCACCAGAGGCTTTGTACTTTGTAATCATTCTATTAATAAAGTTGTGCTTCTATTTGGCTGATTTACTGGGCTATATTCAAAAAAAAAAAAAAAAAAACAGCTGCTTAATATCCCACTTGAAAGCTACGCTTACTTCTCTACTGTTAACAAGCCATTAGGATGAGTTATGTGCCTGCACCCTCTGTTTATAAAAGTGGGGGGGGGTTTCTGCATCTCCCTTCGGTCAAATGTGTCCGGGTTTTAAGAGTAGGGGCTTTTTATAGGCTGCAGCATTCTATCGCACTTGCAGTCACTCCATCTTTTCTAGTGGACAGCCTGCTATTATCACCTCAGCTGGCTTTTCTCCCCATGTCCTCAGGGTGTTGCTATTAGTTGCTACATGATACTTACGGCCTGTGTTGGACAGTTTAGTTGTTGGGTAGAGTAGTATTTATAATTCATGGGAACTTTTAAAGTAACTTTAAACCAGCTTTAAGAAAAAAAAAAAAAAAAAAAAAATATATATATATATATATATTTTTTTTTTTTTCACCATAAAGGTGGGAATGCTGTAGAACTGGGTGTTTGAGGTAATACAAACTAAGCTAAGTGTGTCACGTCACATTAAGTAATGAAGGACCTAATAGGGCAGGGTTTTTAGTATTATTTTATATTGCTACTTAGCTAATTTACCATTTCAATGTTCGCTTATAGGAAAACCAGCGGTAACCTTGTGATCTTTCATTTTCTCAGGTGGATCGTCAGTCCCAGTTCATCCAAGGTTACAGAGTTTTGTACAGGCAATCGTCAGGGCTGCCATCACCAGGCCCGTGGCTGACCCAGGACGTGAAGGTCCCCTCCGAGCGCGGTGTCGTCCTCTCTGCGCTCAAAAAGGGCATTGTGTATGAGATCAAGGTCCGTCCCTATTTCAACGAGTTTCAAGGCATGGACAGCGAATCCAGGACGGCGCGGACGACAGAGGAGGGTACGATGATGTGTTTGTGCGTGTGTGTGTGTTATGTGTGTGTCTCGATTATGTCAGCTGCCAGTGCAAGTGAGTCAAGAAGAGACATGTTTGCTCTGGTGTTGGTCAGTGGGCCATGCTTGACCCTACCGGCAGGTATCCTGGTGTTCATGCCCAAACCTCACCGCCCCTCTCCTGATCCCAAGAGCGGGGCGTGTGTATGTCGCATGTGCATGTCTGAGGCTGTCTGTCTGACCTTCCGGCTGCGCTTTTGGGTGTATGTGTGTCTTTATGATTGGTGCCAGCTTCCTTCTAATCCATCACCCAGCAGCTGCAGGCCTGAGCTGATTGGACAGAGCGCACAATTCCCTCTGCGCATATGATCTGTCCTCTAAAGCTTGATTCATACTGGCGATGACAAGGTTGCAGAGCGGCGTGGCATAATCTCGCACAAACACACGTGCACGTGGGTCTGCGTTCGGATGCATTTGCTCTTTTGCCAAAGCACAAACCCGTCCAATATGCGCCAGGGAAGCCTTTACTCGAACCTTCAGGTTCAATATCAGAAATTAAATCGCAATGGGATGTGAAGGAAGCGCTGTCGTGCATGTGTGCCAACAGTGCGGAATAACAAATCCAGACTCTTTATGCTGAAGACAAAAGCCTGTCTCGGCGCAACATACGTATTTACTGTAGGCATTCATGTTTAGGAGACAGCTCACATCCCGTCTGTGACAGGCCCATTTATTTTCCTTTCCTCTCAGCAACCGTATCTCCCATGGCCAGCCAGTGCAACTGCCATCGCGTCACAGCTGTCCCCAGCATGCACCCCCCCACCACCCACCATAAACATATACATGCCAGCACGCCACCTTTCCCCGAGGCCACCGGAATCCGCATGTCCAGACTATTACCGGTGCTGATAACTACACTTCTATCTGCATCTGAGGCCTCGGAGAGCCCGGCCGCGTTCTATTTCTGTCGCAGCTGTGCACTCCTGAGCCGGGCCATAACTGATACACCTCCGTCGCAGGGCTGGAGGCTCCTCTGAGGCTCCGGGAGTGCCGACACACATTAATTAAAACTTAGCCTGACCATTAGCTAACGGACTTATGGAAACCCCAGAGCCAGTCCAGATGGACGCAGGCTTACAGTATGTTCGACACCCCTGAGCTGTGTCCATCTTTTGTGTTCTCCCTCCTCCTTTTTCACACATTCTCTCCATCTCCATCTGGACAGTCGTGTCAGGGCTGATGAATGAACTTCAGCCATGGCTGCCATCTGATTTCCACTGAGTGACTGTCCAGGAAGTTGTTTATGAGGCCCCTTTTTATGCAAATAACGGTTATTTACTAGGGAACAGGAATCCATTATTTGCGTAGAAATGATAAATTGTGCTGGAATAATCTTTACTCATGTAGATACAAATCTTAACTGAAGGTTTGCAGTTATCCTCCCACACCAGCTGCAGTTTTGCATTAGCTAGTTTTTTAATGGATGCGATATGTTTGGCTTCCTCCATTATGCTCCACTGAGCCTGTGTGAGACGCAAGGGGCCACATTCCTGCCTGCGATGCGTCAGTCCACTAATGGCTTTATTAGCACAGCCTCTGAGGGCCTCAAATAAAAAATGTGTATTGTTTAGCACAAATATGCATGATAATAACCTGTTAAATCATTCATGGCATTAACTTTGAATGACATTGCCGCCGTGCACCAGACCATCGCTTTGTCACCTGAATGTAATGCAGATTCCCCCCCGCTCACCCCCGAGCATGATGGTTGATCAGATGCTCCTTTGCTAGATTGTTTCTAATCTGACCAAGGTGTTGGGTTCATCATTGGACCCATTCATCTTCCATGGTGCCAGGGTGCGCTGGCTCTCTGGGGGTTGGTGTGGCCAATTGTGCTGAGGGATGAGCACAGATTTGCAGGGTGACACATGCCATTTTGGATGGGGGGAGAGGTGAGGGAGAGGCAGCCCTGGAGTAATTGACCTGTCAGTATTCTGCCGTGGTGCCGCTCTCCCACCAGCCACTGCGGAAATGAGAAAACATTATTTTTAAAACATTATTTTCAGTCGGACCAACTGTAATTTATTTTTTCCCATGTTACCTCTTGTGGGGTCAGACAATTGTTGCCATCAGAATAACAACAAAGCGAGCTCCATGAAAGCTTGACGTTGTCCTCTTTCTGTCCAGCCTGTCTGTCTGTGGACAGAGCCCCCCCCCCCCGATCCACACGTACCGGCTTTAGTTGCATCTGGCTGATCAATGGAATCGGTCAATATGTTTACTGAGACTTTGCTTCTGTTTTCTCAAACATTTCTTTCTTTAATATTTTCTTGTCATCTGCCCTTCATCCTGTGAGCTTGTTGAGCCGCGCTCGGCCGTGGCTTCGTCAGTGGCTTTACTGCATTTGCCAGACTGTGCCAGATGGCCATAACCGCAAATCAATACCAGGATTTTCCGCACAAATTCAGCAGATAGCAGCATAATTATGTATTAAACATTTAGTCCTAATGAGGATTTCAGTCTCTCTTGATGGTATTTAGCTGCCCAGACTTACTGAGAGAGAAGTATTCTGGTATCGACTATTCCTTTGTGTATTTGATTGGTGGCCTGATTTTTTTATGCCTCCTCTTTCAGCTCCCAGTGCTCCTCCTCAGCAGGTTACAGTCCTGACTGTGGGAAACCAGAACAGCACTTCCATTAGCATCTCCTGGGACCCTCCTCCTCCAGACCACCAGAACGGCATCATCCAGGAATACAAGGTTTGTCTCGGCAAGTCAGCACTCTTTCTCATTTAGCTGGAGGGAAATCTATCAAACCCCCCCCCCCCCCTCGTCTGCGTTTTCTCTCTTTTCACCCTATCTGCTGCAGATCTGGTGTCTTGGTAATGAGACGCGCTTCCATGTAAACAAGACGGTGGATGCAGCCATTCGCTCGGTGGTGGTGGGTGGGCTGCAGGTCGGAGTGGTGTACCGGGTGGAAGTGGCTGCTAGCACGAGTGCAGGAGTTGGAGTCAAGAGTGAACCTCAGTCCATTATCATTGGTAAGACTTGCCCTATAAAGCTAGTATAGGTTGGACAGCAAGTCACATGACTTGACAGAATGTGAACTTCCTTGCTTGGATCAAAATCAGAGTCAGTTAAACAACCTATGTTAGCCTATAAAATTGTAAACTATCAACTAAACATACACAAATCTTTAGTTATTAAGTAATTTGTAAGTAATTTCAGCACGAGAATCAACAAAGTAAATATTGTAATTAAACCATAAGAAGTGGGAAATACTGTTAAAGCGATAATACTAGTTTCTGGTGTTGTCTGACCGTGTGTGATTTATGTGATACTGAGGCAGCTTGTGCCTGATTTGACCCATAACTGATGGCTTGGCCTGTAGCGTGTCCTTATTTCCCCAGTGTCACTCACGTAATCCATCTCTGATGGCGGAGCCTTCACCTTCCGGCAACACCACATCGCGCCGTGGGTTTGCATGGCTGTGCGAAAATGTGCACAACTGTTCATTTTCATGTTCCTTATCGAGCTCTGACTTGTTTTCGTCAAGCGGGTTAGTTGAGGCGCGATCGGGGATCAATACAAAGCAAGATCCTCTCATTTCACATGCTGTGTCTTACTGGCAGTAGAGTGAATTCACAGATAAGCAAACAGACTGCTCACCTGGGGGGTTTGTCATAAGCTTATGGGCTTTGTCCTATTTTTTTTCATTCGGTACTTTATTTCTCACCGCACATCCTTTGTGATATATGTCACGCTCTCCCGGTCAATATCTCAGCTCATCAGACTTTGTTTGAGTTTAATCTGATGCTTACCCCGTCTTGGTGAATCTTTTGGTTTTATTTCCCCACAGTGAGATAGTCTAACATCCGCAGGCCCTTCTGGAACCCTTGGGAGGATTGTTTTATCGTTCACCTTGAAGCAGCGGCTGTATTGCTTTTGCTTTCGCTTCTGGTAAAGTTCTGTTCACAGATGCGTTAACGTCGCCTGTTCCTCCCTGTTCCCTGCAGGTAAAGAGTTCCGGGACGTGATAATACACGGAAACCGGAACAACAGCATCACGGAGCAGATCACCGATGTGGTGAAACAGCCGGCTTTTATTGCCGGCATCGGCGGAGCCTGCTGGGTCATCCTCATGGGCTTCAGCATCTGGCTGTACTGGAGGAGGAAGAAGAGGAAGAGTCTGAGCAACTACGCAGGTCAGGCCGCTGCTAGTGTCACTTCAGTGTTCTAATGAGATCTCTTTTCTGGCGTTTCAGTCAGAATCCAAATGCTTTAGCTGTTCCCAATACTGGGGTCTGACATGGGTACTGTGTTGGAGATCAACCAGAAGGCAGATGTCAGTTTGAATCCCTTCCGTAGGGGGGGCCGCAGATTTTGACAAATCCACCCACAATGTTGGTTAATAGCCCAGGGTGCTCAAGCTGAGTGGGCAGACTGGACTCTTTTCAGGGAAACTGGAGTCCGCCCAGCTCTCCTCCCACACGCTGACCCCGACATCATACTGAGTGACCTCAGTCAATACCAGCAAATATTGAGTCCACATAAGCTGCCAAGCTGACAACATTTAATTAGCAGACAGAAGAAAATGCGAGTTGGCGCCATAGTCTAGTCTTCATTTTTACTTCATTGATGAGCAAAGTAGCATTTTGTTTTGCTTTAGTCCAAAGGTGCATGTTCTAGCTGTTATAACCTGGCTGGGTTTGTACGCGCTTCATTTCTGTTCATAACATTTCTGTGTTTGTGTGTTCTTTTTGGTTTGCGCCACTGGCCCCGCACTTCCCGTAGCCCCCGAGCTGGCTGCTTTCGCGGCTGTGGCTCTGCACCCTGGGAGATGGTGTTAAAGTCTCTGAACCCCAGCGCCTTACAGCCTGACCCTGTCCCCGGGGTGCAGATCAACCCTAAAGCACCGCTTTTGTCTGCCGCCTTTTAACACACAACCTCTCTGTCTTCTTGTTTTGCAGTTCAGTCCTTCACGTTCACCCCTGCAGGTACTGTTCATTTGTCCTGTCCTCACTCCCCCACCTCAGTGTAGTCTCATCTGCTGCCTCGCTTGCACTGTAAATGCTGTCAGACTAAAGGTCATAGGTCATCTAAACTTCTTTGGTCAATTAAATCAAGCAGAGAGAGTTAATTAGTCAAAGACACAGATGTGCTGGTGTCTTTATTTCTACAGAACTGACTTAAATGTGTGGTGTTCCTGTGTGCTCCCTGTGGTCACCTGATTACTTTATACTTTAAATTCTGTTTGTGGGGTGGTCTTCCAACTCTTTTTTCCCCGCCACTCTTTTTGTCGCCAAGACTCAGGTTGTGTCGTAAAACAACTACCGGTAGTTCTTTTTCTCCACAGTTTTTTAGTCTCTGTTTCTTGAGTTATTTTTTCTGTTTCTGTAAAAATGAATCGCACCCCTGCCTCACTCACAAACACACACAAACACACACCTCAGTAACAAACTTGGCAAAATCTATTTAGCCTGTTAGTGAGCTAAAGCCATTTAATCACTCAGACACTGACTGTTTGCGCTGAGTTGCTGCGCTACGCCGGGTCCGGGTCAGCACTTTTTTTCTGTTCCTCCGTCAACCCTGATTTATTGACATTTTTGGTGAAGTGGTTATATGGCTCCAGTGGTGCCTGGGGCCACAAACCCAAGTGAACTTTGGCCTCTTCCCCAACAGCTGCGACAACATGTCACTGAACAGAGAAAGATGTCGGTGAAACGTGTCTAGTTTTGGAGTAAACGGAGGTTATCCAGACAAGATTGATCGGTGATTATTGAGTTAAAGCAAGCTGGTATTTAGAGCCCGTATCCTACAGCACTGCTCTTTTCTGTATTGACAATTAGTTGATGTATTGAGGGCATCCTGTCTCAGCCTTCTAAAGCTGTCAGTGCTTGAGGAGTAAATCACTACACTGTTGGGGCACGCGGCCAGCAGGAAGGAGATTTGATGGAATTTTTATACGCTGATTATGTCCATCCCACCTTAATGCTTATTAAAGGGGATTAATCTGTATTCATGCCAAGGAAAGTGCTTATCTGGGAGGCTGAGGCGAGAGGCTGGGGCTGCCTCTGTGTCACTGTGGATAACATAAAAGTCTTCCACAGTGGAGCGGAAATGTGCCCCAGTGCAGATAGGGACTTCAGAGGCCCTGCCGCCACACAGCCTTTCCCCTCGCCTCCGCTTCCTTCTCCAGTCAAATCATCTTTCAGGCATCTGACGATTCTTTAACGGTTAAGTTTGTCATTGGTGGAACAAAGAGAAATGTGGGGTATAGCATGCCTGTCGCCTATGTATGCCATTCAAGTCTCTACAGTTCTTTTTTAAATTGTAACAGTAAAATGCTTAAATTCCACTTCCTTTGATTTACCTTAATGTTGCAGTAAATAAATGATCTGACGATCACTTCTGGCATGTTTCCAACCGTCTTCCGTAAAATGCTGCTCATGGCAGAGGAATCCGGATTAAGAGATCTCTAGCAACATAGCCGATGAATTATACCATCCTGTTAGCAGCCTTTGTGATCTGTTGTGGGAGTTTCCTCTCCCTGTCATCTGCTTTTCAACGTCAAACCACAGAAAAGGCCGCTCTCCGGCCTGTGCCCAGGCTTGTTGTGCAATCAACAGAAAAGAGAGGAGGAATGCTCCGACCTCACTCTTTCATCTCCATATGTGGAACAACTGAGTGAAATTACTAACAGACATCTTTTGGGAAATAAAAAAAAAAGCCCCCAGATTACTGGTATGTGGTGATTTCCAAAACTCTCCACGCTACTTTGTCATCATGGCGTGTGAAGAGAGATGAAACGGATCCTTCGCAACCATAAATCTTTGCTAGCCACCGACCATCGGTCCTGGTGCTTGTTATCTGCAGATCACCGGATTAAGACAGGCCCTGTTTATGGCTACTGGGGAGCCCGGATCAGCAACTCATCCCCAACACTTAGATAGAAAACAGAACATGATTAATGAGCCTTCTGCCTTTCTTAATCATTTTTTCCTGCCCGAGGTTTAATCACAAATCTGATCGTAACTCTGCGGCAAAATCAGAGGGCTGAAATGAGTTTCGCCTCTCGTCAGGCACCTTGTCCTTGAGGACCACATGACACGCCTCCGCTTATGCAAAGCAAAGCTATATGCAGTGCTCATCATTCCTCTTTTTTAATTTCCATGAGAGGGATTGGATGTGGAGGAACGTCTGTGTCATTTAGCGAAGTCATTAGCTGTGTCGCTGTGTAAGAAAAGGTGATGAGATGATGATACGTTTGAAGGGCAACGTGTGTTCAAGCAGATCCAGGTTGTCTGTTTACTATAAATAGATGTGACATCTGTTCTTTTGTCTCTTTTTCTGACTATAGTGACGTTCCAGAGAGTCGATGGTGGTCTGATGAGCAATGGAAGGTGAGTGTGGCATCAAGAACAACACTTGTGTCATTATTACGTCTCTTCTCTGAGCCGTTTTTGCTTTACCAAGTCCAGCATCGACAAATGACTGATAGGCTGGAGATAACCTGTTTGCCACACGCAAACCCCGCACGCATATATGCATTTCTTCCACGTCTCTGTTCATGCATCGATAGATGAACCCATAAATCTCCTCAACGGAATTAACAGAAACAATTTAAGCAGAGAGTGCTTTTATTTTGTCATTTATCTTCCGCTGCCGGCTGCAGGCAACCCACAGGCCCTCCGGAGTGATAAATTTGCCTGTCACCTCATGTGGGCGGCTGGGATCTGAGCACATGTAATAATGTAAAAATAATTACCCAGGGGAAAGATGTGCGCAGGTATCCCGCTCACACCCCCATCCCTCTGCAGTTCAGCATGTTGGTAAAAGAGCGAGGAGGAGGGCTTCAGAGGCCGGGGCCACATCTCAATGACACCAGTTACTGAGACTTTGTGGGTATTCAAGGGTCTCCCTGGAGACTCCAGGCCTTCTCTGTGCCTGCTGCTTATCACACCTGACTAGGTAAAGCCTCCAGACCTCAAACACTCAGAGATCGCTGACTGATTCTGCAGCCGTGCGACTCAGGGCTTTTGGCAAAGGCTCCGTTTCAGCATTTCTATAGTTCTGTACCCCCCCCCCACTTCACCGTGACTGAATACCGCCACAGACCGTTTTGCCTATATTGTTTTGTGAGCTGCCAGCAGGCTCTCATTGAATTAGCCACGCTGTTTGACATGCTTTTTCTCAGTTACGTTCTGCTACAGCATTTTTTTCCCCTTCAATTTTCCACATAAGGGGTTCTGATTCCCATGCCAGCATATGGGATTTGAAATGTCTGCTTTCGTGGTGCTCTGAATTTGTCATATTCTTAGGCTGCAGCACCAGCTGCCGCTGCCCACAAATACTAAAACAGGACGTCGCGTGGATCTCCTGACGGGAGCGTCATCAAGGCCCAGATGTTTCAAGCTGCCCATCTGTCCTGATGGTAGTGCCGTATCTGAGGAAGATGTGTTCATTTACTACATGGGATGTTTATTGCATTAATTAGACAGTAGCAAATGATGCCACATCTGTTTCCAGTTTCTTATTGGCTGCTGCCAAATTGCTCTGACTGAACCATTACAGTAAATCGATCACAAAATAAATGATTCATGGAAGATGAATAGGTTGCAGATTGGTGGACCTGGATGATCAGATGTTGGCGCCTCGATTGAAATTGATCAAAGCTGATAAGAGCTCATTTCTTATCCCCTGTCAATAGGAAGGTGGCAATTAGGAGATGGTAATAACATCTCATGTTGGCGCTGATCAATAGTTTAGCAAAGCGTGTTCACTCCTGGAGGCAGAGGTAACCAGCTGTGCCTGGCAGTTAACAGGTTCAACCAGCACCGTTGCTATGGAGATTCCGTTACAGCCCTGCATTGCACTGTTGAAAGAGGGCATCTTCCTTTAATCTAAATTCAGCCTAGACTGTCAGAACATAAACACCTGATTTATGTAGTTGCTCTGGAATTAATATCCCTCACTTGGCTTATTTATGGGCAACTAGTCGGCCATCTTAGACAATATTTATAGTGTCTTCCCTAACACAAGTAACTGAAATGTCTGGGAGGAAGACAAAATGCTCCAAATCAAATTTTATCTACCAAGGTTGCCATCCATCCTGGACTGCTCGGAGATTAAAAGTCAACGCTTGACTTCTTTTTTTTTTCTTTCTTTTTTTTTTTTGTCTTAAGATGTATTACATGGTGTCCACTGCACCAGCCTGTCACCACCACACAAATGTGCGTGCACCACCGAGAGAATCAGTCTCACTCTAATTATTCCAGGCAGGAAAACTGATGTTCATTGAAAACAATGCAGTTGTTTCTACTGCTGCCTCATCGTCTCTGTTCCAGCTTTCTGCTTCAGTGAGGATGTTTTTTTTTTTTTTTGGTTTTTAATTACATACCCATCTGTTGTTTCTATACACTTTATAACTTAATTTATGTTGCACTGAAGTTAACAGGAGAAAAAAAAAAAAACATATGCTTTCTGATAGATGTTAAAACAATGGGGAGGTATGGAAAGAAAAGATGGAGGCATATAAAGGAAATAAACTGGCTGGTGAAGGATGGTGTGACATAAGAGAATAATGGCAGCAGGGAAAGATGGCAGCTAGAAGCAGAGGAAGGAAGGACAAGGAAAGATGTATTACCCTATAAAAGTGCATCTGTCTGATGCGCAGCCATCAATTCGAATGACTTGTCTCCCTCGAGGGTCTGTTTTGGCATTCAGGAACCACATCGAGGGATCGTAACGTGCTGCATGCAGTTCATTTGGCCCCTCTGTAGAGCTGCTCCTCATTAGAACTTGTGGCTGAGGCAGAGACCGACTGCAGTGCGCCCATTACCTGCCCTTGTCCTCGGGGCTCTGCTGTCTCCCGGTGGTGCCGAGACGACGCACCGTGATGCTGGAGCCGAGACAAAACAGCCCATCAGGCAGCCGTGCTGCTAACCGCGGTGCCTCAGATCTCACGCATGTAAATGTGGCCCGCTACACGCAGCACAGCCAGGTGCCGACAACAGGGAGTGACAGTGCCAGCATCACCTGTGGTGCTTTATGGCCTTTACGGTGGATGCTTGTGTCATGCTGATTACGTTATCTTTATATTTAATTCCATGCAAGGTGTCAATGAACCAAACCGTTTATGTTAATTCTCCTTTTCCTCCATCTGTGTGGCCCATGCTAAACGAGCCTCAGACGTGATTGTACAGTAAAGTGAACCTAATGGCCTCCCGGCAGTCACCCGTGACAGGTTAAAGTCTTAATGGTTGATTTTTATGGGTCTCATCCCCCAAAGAGAGAGACGCAACACCTGTTAAATGGACCTGCCCTCCCACAAGTGGGCGGAAGCACCATGGCGGGGTTAAAGCCCAGGCTGCTGTCTCATCAGATAAGATTTAGACTGTCTGGACATCGGTGCGAGGGGTCGACGGGAAATAAAGGAGCAGTACGTGTGTGTGCGCATCTGCGTGCATGTGTGCAGTCAGCTAATGCACGCGTGAGCGTCTCCACGGCGCACCTTTGCATAAATAACTCAGGATATGTGACGACGCAGCAGGAGCAACAAAGAGATAAAGAGCTGTGTTAGCCTGAAGGAATTCCAACTTTGTAGGAGAAGAAATGTATCTGTACTACATTTCCCTTATCTCAGAAGTGTTTCATTAGCTGCACAGCGAGCTTATCTCGCACAAACACACATTCTGGTGATCAGGCTAACATTTGAACATGCGCCTGAATTATTTGTCTTCATGCTGCCTCGCTGCTGATTGCTGACACTTTTTTTTTTTTTTTTCCATTTGTGACTCGAGCAGCACAAAGTGGAATGAAACCGTGACTAATAATGCTGTTAGCGTAAGAAGCTTTGGTATTAATGTAATTTCACAGTTTAAGCTTAATCTCGCACTTCATCCTGTCTCTGTTTAGTCGGCCGGGCCTGCTGAATGCTAGCGACCCAGGCTACCCGTGGTTGGCGGACTCTTGGCCAGCAACCAGCCTTCCGGTGAACAGCAGCTCCGGCGGACCCAACGACCTCAGTAACTTTGGCCGAGGAGGTGAGAACCCTGGTTGCTGAGGGAAAAAAGAGTCTAAATCTGCCCTCTTTCTATATATACAGTTATAAACATTACTTCTGAAGGTCGGATCTGAGGGTAGCTCCAGCATTAGCAGGACCTCCACCTTCACCAGGCTGAGTAATGGCAAACAGTGCATCCTGGTGTCACGGCACATACTTCACAGCGAGAGAATGCAGAGGGAGAGACAGGCAGAGGGCTGGGTGGCTGTTTGGAAGGATGTTCCCGAGCAGCCATTCGTGAAGGACAGGCGCAGCTTGACTGGCGCAGATGCGGACACTTCCGCCACGGCTCTACATCATCTCCCCTTCACTGGGCGTGCAGGCCACGGATCGCTGAGAGAGGGAGCTCGCTCTCTCTGCAGCTCCCTCCCTCCCTCTGGCATCACACACACATGCAGAACAAGAGCTTTATGCCTCTCAGAAATGAAGCAGCCTGTCAAAGGCATTTCTTAACAATGCATAGCATGCAGATGAACCTCAGGCTTGGTTTATGGGGATAATCCGGATATGTTTATGATAAATATGCAAGAAATGCTTGACGTGCTTGAACGGTAAACTCTCATCTTTAGATCTCCCATCTGGTCAAGGAGACAAAACGGGCACCATGCTGTCTGATGGAGCCATATACAGCAGCATAGACTTCACCACCAAAGCCAACTACAACAGTCCAGGACAGACGTCCCAGGCCACACCCTACGCCACCACCCAGATCCTCCACTCCAGCAGCATCCACGAGCTGGCTGTGGACCTGCCCGACCCCCAGTGGAAGGCCTCGCTCCAGGCCAAGCAGGAGATGGCCAGTTTAGGCTACTCCCTGCCTGAGAAGACCTCCTGCAACAACAGTAAGTGAGGATAAAGACCTGAGCGATGCTCGTCTTCATTCCTTTGTGAGAATGACGGTGAGCTCATGAGCATTCCCAGATTATGTTTTTTTTTTTTTTTCCCCTGTGACCTCAAAGGGAATTAACCCAGATTACACGCTACATATTTTACATCTGGGAACTTGGAACTCATTCAGTATCACAAGGATTAACGGATACTGAGGATGGGAAGGTTCTTTTTTGAAATCATCTGGGTTATTTCCCTAAAAAAAAAAAAAAAAGCATCCATTCATTTTCTTACAATGGTATCACTCTTTCTTCCATTTCAGAGCAATTACCAATCCATTTTTATCTCAAACAATATTTAAGAACATGTAATTATTGTGGATTCAGTGCCGATTTTCTTTTTAACCAAATGGAGTTTCATATTTTGTAGGTATAATGAGTATTCCTCGGCTGTAGCCTTATTAATATTCATGATCTAATTCCCAAACCATCTAAAACAGATTATTTTTTTCATACCATCCTTTTAAAAGATTACATCTTTTAAAAAAAAAACAAAAAAACATTTTCTACATGAAATATAACGTGTTGATAAGATCAGTGTGAGAAGCAGCAAATATTAAATTAAAATGACTGACTCTTTTTTTTATTAGATGTATTTTTTTTTTATTTAATTGAACAGTGCTGCAGTTGTCAACAGGCCGCACACACATGAAAATGAATGAACGAATGTTTGAATCCTGACTATTATCCTGCTTGCTCAGTGCTTTAACTGCATGCCTGCATGTGCTTGTGCTTACTGCCAAACACCTGACGCCACTGTGATTTTTGCCCTTCAACCCCCTCCTCCACTGTAGCCCTCCTTTTCATTCCTGACTACCGATTGGCCGACGGATTGTCAAATAGAATCCCACACAACCAATCACAAGATTTCAGCACCACCAGCTCTCACAACAGCTCTGAGCGAAGCGGCAGCCTCTCAGGTTGGTGTACGCTGCGGGGACACTTGTGAAGCTAACTGGGAAGCTCTCTGGTGCTCTGCTGCCTGACTCTATGATTGACTGATGCCTTAATTGCTGTATTGATCTGTTATTTGCATGCACTAACCTGACGTCTAAAAGATTTTGCGAGCCCGGTCTCCCACCAGAGATGCAGCCCATATAACTGCGGAGTATTTTTAGTTAGGCTTGTGCTGTACGCTGCCATGCTGTGATGTTAAATAGAAGTTGACAGTTTACTGGAGCTTTATAAAACTGAACATTCTCATTCCGGCGGAGGAATAAGATGTTGATGTACTGATGGAGTATAGCTGGGAGTTCTAATGCCCAGTTTCTGCCATTACTGCCAGCCCTTGTAAAAGCTTTGTGTCTGTATGAGTGAACAGACGGGAATGGGGGCAGAGGGAGTCTTTCAGACAGAGTGGACTATATACACACACCCACACACACCATTAGAGATGCTCGGCTGGGTAAAGTGGCAAAAATACCTCCCTTTTTCTTCCCTTCTCCTAATGATGGCTGAGTACACTAAAACCTGAGTTCAGAGAATTACAATGTCATTTATAGGCCGCTGCAGCCCTCTGCCTGCCTCCCCTCCACTTTCCTCTTTTATCTAGTTACAAGCCGCTGCTTTAACCGGTCTCTAATTCAATGCCCTGTCGTATGGTGGGCTGGAGAAAAGAATATAGCGTGGGCAATGCTTTACAGGCTGATTCCTCCCACCAGATGTGAAAGTTCCTGACATCCTTGAATACAGTAAAACGAGCCCTGCACGGGCCATAAAACAAATGCCTAAATAGTCCAGTTAATACACCGATTTTTCCTCTCAGCATCCTTAGCCCAAAAGCCCAAAAGGTCATTTATTGTCTGGATAAAGACCAAAGAATGATGTGATAGTCGGCATTTGTTTGTTTGTTAGCATTATAACTCGAAAAGTCACGAACGGATTTTAATTAAAATTTCTGGAAATGTTGATAATGAGGATCTAGAGGTGGCTGCCTGAACAAAGCAAAAACAAATTAAAGGTACAAATTAGAGGTAAATTAGGTCCCATTATATGTGAGGTGTAAAAAAGCATTAGGTATTAGTTAGCATTCCGCAAAAATCGATGAGAATTTCTGGGAGATAAGGTTTGATACTGACTTCAACCAGAGCAAACTCGGCTTTTGTGAGGATGGAAGAGTTTGAGTTCTAACGTCTCTCTCTCAGAGGAGTGGAAGGAATAATGAATGTCACGTCTGAAGGAGGAGAGCAGGATGAAAAGGACCAGAAATAGAGCAGCTTTCATAGCAGCATCTCCACTGGGGACACGAAGCTGCTCATTAAAACCTGCTTCAGTGCAGGGAAGACGAGGAAGCCGGTGTTTTCTGTCGTTTCTGTAGCAGTTGAAGACCTTAAAGACTCCCCCACACACACACAGACACACACACACACACTCTATGTGAACCTCCACGGTTATTGGAGGTGCAAGGTCGAGTGCAGCCTCCTGAGCCTCTGCAGGCTCTGCGCTGCTGCGTTTTCACCTCGGTGTAACATATATTTATGCTTGAAATGTAAAAATGATGACACAGGATTTCCAAGTCCTTTTGGAAACGACTCTCAGGAGTTATATCTGGATCTTTGCTGTGTGGCTTCTCTCCCTCAGCACTGTCGCACCCAATCAAAACAAAGAGCGCTGAAGGCTGCGCAGCCCTGCAGTTATAGGCTGGGAGCGCCCAAACCTTGGGTATAAATACTCAGTACCCAGTCTATATTTAGTCCGAGTTCCCCTTTGTAGGGAGGCCCAGTTTCGTCAGTAGAGATAGGTTCGCCATCTAAATCCTGAACGGCTCTGAGTCCTGCTCTGTATTTTTCATATTTGGGGTGAGCTGTTATACTTTCAGTGCCAGACCATCCTTCCTCCGAAGAGGCTCATTTACAATATTGATGGCTGGTCTTGTGTGGAGAGACTAAAGATGATGGAACAATCACGCCAGTGTACCATTTATTGGTAAAAGTCAAGTATTGCCCAGAGGAACGATTAGAAATCCCATTACTTTCAAACTATACTTACACTAGCAGTGCTTGCCGTGGGCGTACAGTTGTTTCTTTCATTATTTTCATCCTTTATTAATCTCACTCCGACACATCTCCTCTCTCCTTTTTGGTGATAATTCTTCCTTTTTTTACTGTCCTCATCTTTGAAATTATGTTGACCTTCCTGAGCATTTGATCACTACTGGGGGCGTTCCTTTATCCCGGCTTCCAGATCAATTGAAATGTATCTCATTGCATCTCTTTTCGATGACAGTAATCTGCTTTTTACTCCGCCAGAGTCGATGCGGTTTATTAAATTACATCGGAGACAGCGGCGCTACGTCACAGCTAGCATTGTCAGCATTTTTTGTAGTGCTGGGGAATGTGATTACAGCTGTTTGGCAGCAAAGGCTAACCAACAGATGACAGATAAAAAGATTTTCACAAGAGTTCAGCCGGGATTGCTTTTGCTTGTCTCTGTGGCTGCTAATATGGCTTTACTGACTAGGTTTAGAAGCTAGAGTCGGGAGTTGGGGCCCAGTCTGCCACATATCAGTGATTCGTGTATAGTTCCGATATTTACCGATATGCTCATATGCTTCAACCTTAAAACACATTTCAGCTTGAAATCAAATGTGTGTCGCACAGGGGAAAGGGTCTCTCCACCACATCCGATTCGTATAAAATCTTGACTTGACCCGGCTGGCAGATTTATAAAGATGGATGGGACAGAGGCGAATCTGCTGTTGGAGGGACACGCGGGGAAATGGATGAGGTTAGCAGCTCACCGGCGTAATAAAAGAAATGAAAGTCGTAATAGACTCTCAGCAAATTCCATTAGGGACCAAGTGACACGGCACAGGCCATTCATTATGATGATGCTGGGAAGTGAGATATTGCAAAGCAGGAGCCCCTAAAGCCTGATGTTAAAGGGGACACTGAGGGATGGGTGGAGCGCAAAGGTCTGCCACGGCCTCGTCTGCCGTCATTCTGTCCTGTTTCTATGGAGATTTGAGTCTTTTCAACCAATTAATCAATGAAAGCGAGCTTTTCGTCAGGCAACCTTGAGCTTCTTTGTGCGAACGCTGACAGGCAGGCTCCCGTTGACGTGTTGTTTGAAAGCGTCTGCGTTGTTCCAAGGGCAAGTCAGAACGGATCAGTAGCCTGATGTTTGCATTCAGTAGAATTCCTATGCGGAGCAGGTTCGTCCCTCCATAAGAGCAGGTCCAGTAATATAACTCACGTGTGCATTTTTGTTGAATGTACTTTCATTCTTTTTTGACTTCTACTGACTGATGTCTTTCTCTTTATGGTGTAGGTGGAAAGGGAGGGAAGAAAAAGAAGATCAAGGCTGCTTCCAAGCCCAGCAAAGCCAATGGGTCCAACTGGGCCAATGTTCCCCTGCCCCCTCCCCCTGTTCACCCCCTGCCTGGCACAGAGATTGACCACTATCCCAATGAGCACCATGAAGTAGGAGGGTATGTCTGCAAGGATGTAGGGCTATAGTGCTAGAAAGTAAAACCGTCTTTACTGTAAAGACCAGAGAAGGTCAAACGTAAAGGGCGGCCTTCCCTACAGCCTGCAAAATTAACAAGATCATTTTGGATGGAAAACAAAAAATTATTCAGAAAAAAAAGTCTGATCAGTCTCCTGCTGCCACCAGCTCAGACACACAGATGGTATCAGATTAAGCTATTTGCTGTATTCCACAGTGGGGGGAAAACACATAACTGCATTGTTTTATAAAAAAGCAGGACAGGAGTGTGTGTGTATATTTACGTGTGTGTGTAAAATGATACCAACAGATTGCTATCTTCCCCCGAATATGAGGTCACCGTAAAACTTTTCCCGACTTCTCATTAGCCTTGTTGAAGTGTTGGTCGGCGCTTTTGTTTAGGCGCACATGGCTTTTTAATTCTAGCTGACACATTTGTAACACGCCGTTGAGTGCAATTGAATGTTTAAGCACCAGACTTACTGCGGCGTGGACGTGAGTGCCTCTGCCTTTGGTCCAGTAGGCGCCGCGTCCTCTCACTCCTATTTCCAATCTGCCAATTGTCTGTGTTTAATAGGCTATCTGGCAAATGAAGGGTCCTGTAAATCTGAGGCTGCTCTTAATGGCGGCAGATTAAAACAGTTATGTCCTACAGAGTGTGCGCTGACAAATTTTTCTAATGAACATTTTCTTTATTGCCAGTATTATTTCAGCATGTATAAGCGCAGCAGTAAAGTGAAGCATGACTGCCTCCGTAATTCCATTTAGGACGATGATAGAAAAAAAAATGTTCCTAACAAAGTTTCACAAGGTCAGAAAACTGGTGTACAGCAATCCTGACTTGAAGAGTTTAATTAAAAATATGAGTGCAACCTCACTATATATTCATATGAGTGAAGTTGTGTAATAATTACTCTGCACATCATCTCTTCATTTGTCAGGTACGAGAGTGACGGCTGGGGTCCAGCCATGCCCGTGCAGACATATCTCCACCAGGGCATGGAGGACGAGCTGGAGGAGGAAGAGGAGCGGGTGCCCACCCCACCGGTCCGAGGAGTGGCCTCCTCCCCGGCCGCTGTGTCCTTCGGGCAGCAGTCCACTGCTACCCTCACCCCATCCCCCCGGGATGAGATGCAGCCGATGCTCCAGGCCCATTTGGATGAACTGACCAAAGCGTACCAAATGGACATTGGAAAACAGACATGGTAGGACAAAAATGGCTTCTATCTCCACCACTATATATTCATTAACTTGCTGTTTTTTAAAAACATTTTAGCTTTTTTTTTTAAAGTGATTATATTTATTTATTAATTATAATCTTAAACACTTTTGATATGTATTGCTGTAATTGATTACAGCCTGTTCTGTCTTTTGCCGCTATTTTCCTGTTTCAGCCCTAAACCATTGTTCATGTCACCATGAAGAAAAACCCATTAATCATTTTATTGCCATGGGCCCGCGTCACCATTTATACAACTACTGTATTTTGCTTAGAGACACAATTTCAAACCCATGGTTGTTTACCTCCCCACACACAACACATGCCCCGCTGCACATTCCATTGTTGTCGTTCTCATGCAAGTCAGATGAAGGCCATGCTTCATTCTGTCGGCCAGGCAGAGGGAAGGAGAGGCCCGGCTTTCATTTGTGATTGCAAAGCAGAGGGAAAAGAAGGAAAAGCCTTGTCAGGAAGTAGATGTCATGTCACCCGGTAATGACTATGTTGGTTGGAGAGCATCTCTGACAACACCAGAGGGCCAGTAATTACAACCAATTCCCACTGCAGAACGCGTCAAAGACATCCTGCCCCTCAAAGAAACACGGCTGTCAGTGGAGACGGCCGCCCCTGAGGTGACAGCCGTGTGTCTATGGGCCTGGAGAGCGCGTCTTTGTACGATCTGCGGAAGCAATTAGCAGGTCATTGTGTTAGCATCCATGCAGAACTGCGGAATTAGTGGGATTGTCTAAATTTATTCATCATTTACATATGAAGAGACCTCTTAAATTAGCTCCACACTTCCACTTACAGCATTAGTTTACCCTCATCCGCCACTGAAATGCCACGAAATGTTCTTTTTTTTTGTAATTAGCCGTGTACAAGAACACGTGTCTGACACTCATCCTCCTCCCCAGGCACATGCAGGTAGGCTCGCTTCCCCCCCAGCCTCCTGCACCCCCTGTGGGCTACGTGTCAAGCACAATGGTGTCTGACCTGGAGACGGACCTGCCTGATGAGGAGGAGGAGGATGACGAGGAGGAAGACGAAGGCTATGGAGCCAGACATCCCCGTGGCTTAGAGCACACGCCAGGGTCTAGCATGGACAACCTGGACAGCTCTATAACAGGTAAACCTGGGTGATTGCGGGATGCGTATGTGCAGAATAGATCATCATTGGTGATGTTCCTGTTGGTAACTAGGCTGCCAAGCGTCCATTTTGTGCTTACAGTGTGCTCCTTAATCAAGTTTTTGAAGCAGTTTTGGCAGACTCTGGGCTATTACAATTATCGTTTCCAAAAAGAGATAAGAAAGTCCATGAATTTTAAACAGGATATTGAGAGGGAAATTAAGGGGGGAGGGGGGGGGTGGGCATAGCAAGCCGCTGTGATTTAACTCGCGTGCGGCGCCAGAGCCGGTGCCACCCGTATCTTTGCGAGGAGATTTGAAATAAATTTCATGTGCGGCGTGTTCCATTCCAGACTGCTGGCACCATTTCCATTTTTACTGCGCGCTGAAAACTTTTACAGCCGTCTGTCAGGGGGACGCGTGAAGGGCGTGACATTGAGGTGGTGGAGCTGGACTGTGGGCTGCTGAGCTCATACCTGACAGGCCTCACGATTCATCTGCAACCTGGAGAGAAAAAACTGGAGAATAAATATTGGTATATGTCTTTTAATGTAGTGTAATTAAGCCTTTTTAAGGTAATAAATCCATACAGCTTGAGTATGTGGAGCATGTGCTGAAAATCTGCAGAATGAGCAGAAAATGGTGCAAAAGAGTCAAGCTAAGAGAGGAAACATAAGCATGTGAGGGTTGACAGCAGCGCTGGTTTGTGCACTGGCAGCCCTGAAGAGCATTTTTCTGTGGGATGATGGAACAGTAGTTTTGGTAACGCTGACACATCCTGCTGCTGATGTATTTGCTGGAATATTAAGCAGAAACTGGGCCCTAATCTACTGCATCTCCCCTCCTCTGTATGACTCTGAAGACAGTACTATTTCTTATCTCCCTCCCCTGTCCCAAGTCTGCCTCACACCCCGTCATTTGACAACCCTGACATGATCCCAGATCCGGGGTTAGCGAGGGATAGAGAGGGTAGTTGAAGGAAGAGATATGTTGTACCCATCATTTTGAGAATGTGAAGGAAAGAAGCAGAGCGGGGCCCGTTGAGGCTATACAGTCATTTGGTGTTTATTATTTTGAAATAGATCTGTGCTAATAATGTTATCCAAAGCTTACAGATGTCCCAGAGAACAACAGACTATTTTTTAAAAGCAGGTCATTTGTGACATGAACATGGAGCTACTGTAGATATACGTTAAATGTCCTGCAAAGTTGAGGCGCGCCAGTGAGCTGAAAGCTGAGCTGTTCTGGGCAATTGCGCTCCCATAAAACCCTGCCAGGTTCGCGAGGAGCAGGGTCACGTCTCCTGGCAGCAGGTAGAGACGCCTGCTCATGGGGGGGGGGGGGGGAGAGAGTGGGTTTTCTCTATGCCTAATGGCATGCAGATTAGTGTTTCTGTCTATATAAATCAGTTTTAGTAGCAGATTTGTTTTATTGCTCCCCAAACCACCTCTGGTTTACTGGCGTTCATCAGAGGAGGCATCAGACGGCAGATTTAAAAGTGCCTGGCTCATGATATGATAAAAGGACCAAGCTCTAGTGCAAAAAAAAAAAAAATCACATTTCTACAACAACAAGGAAGGCTAGATTGAATTTTTTTCAAATAATGTCAGAGTGATCACACTTTGATTGGAGCACTATTCCTGAGAATAGAGGCTGAGCAGGAGAAAGTGGTAGTTAGTGCCACTGGAAAGTCACTCTCTGATGTGATTTGCTGAGGCAGTTTTCCTTCGCCAAGCTAGTGGAGCTGGAATCCTCAGTCGGTGCTTTGGCTGGCACGGCTCGCACTTCAATATCGGCTTTATTCTTCGCGGGAGGATTGGGCCCAACGGAATTGCTGTCTTTCTCGCTGAGAGGAAAAAAACTCTCCCAGAAAATAAATAATAAAAAAAAAAAAAAACTCTAAAAAATGGCTTGGTAAGATGGAGGGCAGGGAGTAGCTACTGCGGTGGATTTCTCTTGGCTTCGTAAGAAGTGGGTTGTGTGAGGATTTCTCTGCCTTGTATAAGATTATATTTTCCATTTCCCATTAATCTCAGGGAACTTTACTGCAGCGGGAGCAAAAATCTGTTGCAACTTTAGCCGTTGAAGGTGAAATTCCCTGAAGTCCTGTGATAAAGCAGGCAGCTCGCTGAAGCGCGCCGGCGAGAATAAAGAGGTTCGCGGAGAGGAAAGTCGAGCAAACCCATGATTAGCCCCCTTCAGGTGGATGTAGTAAAAAAAAAAAAAAAAAAAAAAAAGTCATTTTAAATTTTAAATGTCACTTTACATTTTAAATGTCACCTTTGCAACATTCTGACTCAGATCTTTCTCACAATATACGAATGTGGTCGCTGCAATGGAAATTGCGCGAATGAACAAAGCACACTTGGGTTTTAGCCACTCGGACAAAGATTTCCCAGCCAGTCCCACTAAAAGCTGCCACATTAGCTGACTGCTTTGTGAGTTTTCTGTTTGCCAAAGTGGTGGTTTTTCATTGGCCGACTGATGCGTTTTTATATCTCCATCACTGGCCAAGTTTTATTTGTGAAGAAAAAAAAAAAGAAGCGGCACAGAGAAATGTTCATACCCGCTTATCTTTCAACCATCTTAAAAGTGACAAAATAAAGGTGTCTAATATGCTTTTTTTAAGCAGGTGTGCTGGCTTCCAGGTGCTTGATTTAAAGCGTTGCTTTGCCGGTGTCACCCGAGGCAGTTTTTTTTTTTTTTTCCTAGCCGATTCTGCTCCACACAGGTGCACTCACTGTTCTGTATCAAAGAAAAACAAATTCAGTTGATGTCAGTCCCGCTCGTCCTCGTGTGTGCGTTCCATCGCGGGTCTGCACAGTTTGTTCTGCGTTGTTTTGTGCTCAGATGAATGAAACGGGACAGGCCAGAGCAGCGCAACACAAAAGGACTTGCCTTTAAATGCAGAAACACCCTGCAGCAGAAAGAAATAGCAAAATTGCTGAAGCGTAGGTTGTTCTTACCTGTAACAACTTTTTTTTGAAGATCCTTTATTCATTCATGAATAGAAAAACCATAAAAAGCCTTTACTGACCGAGCTGTCAGAATCAGACACACTTGCTTAACCCTGCGGTGTTCCACAGGGTCCATGGTGAATGGGTGGGGCTCAGCCTCCGAGGACGAGCGTAATTTCTCCAGCCACAGGTCCAGTCTGGGCAGCTCATCGGATGGCTCCATTTTTACCCACTGCAGTTTTGCCCAGGCCTTGGTGGCCGCTGCAGACAAGGCAGGCTACCGCCTGGAAGGCACAAGCCTTAGCAAGAGAGGTTGGTGTGCAGAGAGAAGCTCCTCGCTTCCGGGCTGGAATTTCCACCGGTGGCAGACGATTTGCTCTGATTCTTCTTCCTGTTTCCCCCTGTGATGATGGTCTGGGAATTCTTGCTTGTGCGCGCTGCACCCGGTTCATGCATGGTGCCTGTTGATCATGGCTAAACTGCAGCTCTGTCTTCTCTTCTCTGTAGCTCATCTGACTTTGCTCTCGGACTCTTAGATTTGCGTAAAACTGTGAGTTCTTCTGGGGACTTTATCCAGACTACTTCGGCCTTAGCTGAACGCTTCCTTTACTCTGCGTTTGATCAGCTTTGCCTGTGTTGCAGACGCCACCAGCTCCGTCCTTCGTGCCTCCATTAACCAGCTTTCCTGTGGTCTCCTCGCAGGTAAAGGCTTGTCCCACCGGCCCCGGCCCAGCAGTCCCTTCTCAACAGATGGCAGCACAGTCGGCACACACAGCCTGGGCCACCAGAGGGCCACTAGACCCACACGCAAACCCCGAAGCCAGGGCACAGCACCCCACCGGAGAGATCCGGGTGCAGATGGTGAGTCACTAACAGCAGGCACGTTTTTAATAGTTCATGCAGCGTTTTAGCGAAACATCTGTTGTTGTTTTGTGAGGAGGAAGTTACATCTGTAAGTAATGAAATATTTGTGGTGACTGAGAGTGAATGAGGAATTCATGGCTTCATTGTATGGTGTTTCTTCTGCCGCACAGACCTACCTCCTCCCCCTGAACCTCCCCCCTGTCAGGGGCAGAACCGTGTCCCGGGGAACCGCAGCATGGTCCCCCCTACAGAAAGAAAGGCCACATCCCTGGAGCGCACGCCGATGTTAGGAGGGCCGGATGATATGAAGAGCTCTATGGACAGGCAAACACGGACCTCCCTGGACCAACACCGCCAGCCACAGGACAGGCTGGGTTCCACGGACCGGGCCAATGATGCTCGCAGGGGACAAAAAACAGGTTTGGATGCAAAAGTCCTTCCTTAATTCAATATGATCACTGAAGGAGAAGGGTGGACACAAGAAGCAGGTTACATTTATTTAAAGATTATAGATTTTCTGATTTTCTGATTATAGATTTTATGAACGACGCTTAAATCAGCACCTGTTCATTATGTTTTTTTTTCTTCTAAAAATTCAAAAAAGGACAAATACGAAAGTGAACAAATTTAATTTCTATTGTTCAAGTTTCCTGCCGCATTGAAAGTGTGCATCAACGGACAGATGCCCTGTCTGCCACTTGCTCTGCTTTCCAGAATGCCCCTCCCTGCAGCCTCCTCCAGACACCCCTCTGCCTCCGTAACTGTTGCCAACACTGGCCTGCTTCGCTCCAAGCGAGGCAGGAGGCCCGAGAAGTCGAAATGCGCTCTAATCGCTTCGGCTTTCGCTCCTCACGCAAACCCGCAGCCACTCCATGCCCCATCTGTGTGCTCGCACGTCCAGAGAATGGCGCGTTGGTTGACTTGCCCTCTTTGTGCCAAGAATTTTTCAGACAGTTAATCTGATACTGCGAGACAAAAACAGGTGCCACAATCAACATCTTCACGAACAGCTCCGTAGGTGAATTCCCATATGCCAGAGTGCTGACTGACTCGTGGTAGAATTGGCTGAGGTCAGGGCAGACTCCGTTACTGTCATTAGCGGAGCAGTGGGAAGCAGTATGATGAGATTTCACACAACCTTGGAGGCTGCTGAGGGTCAGCGTTATGATGCCCTGCAGCAGGGGGTTCCACAGCAGCCAAAAGTCACTCCGTTATTGTATTTACCCTCATCATAAGACATGTTAGCTGCTAGGCGAAGGGCCCTCTGTGGCATGCCCTTAGTTTGGCAAAGCCCGTTGGCACCGCCGCTCTGCAGATGTCAGGAGGGTCAAAATAGCTCTTTGTCTCTGCGTTTCAGATCTTAAATGCATTTCACTGCAACAATAAAGTCATTAAGTATGTCCCTTATTTATGTCCCCAGAAGACGGATGCCTGCCATACAATAAACCTTCCTTTCCGTCTCCCGGTGGCCACAGCTCATCCGGCACCGCCTCCTCCAAGAGCTCGACGGGACCACGCAAAACAGACGGACCGCGGCAGCCACAGCAGTGGACTGTCACTGAGCACGCAGATTTCCTGGGGTCCACTGGGCAGGGGCAGTACTCAGGAGAGTTATGTGAGTCTTTCAGCGCTCCGTGCCACGATTATTGCAGTCAGGACTGCGAGTTTGCAGCTGTGATGCCAACATGTGGTGGAATCATTTAGAATATATCACCAAAAATCATTGCTAACCACTATGAGACATTATGTACACAAAAACACACTGTTTTAAATGGTAAACAACCTAAAAACCTTTTTTTTTTTTTTTTTTCTTGCTCCACACAGAGTGATCCACCCACGATGTGAACTGGAGTAAACCCAGTCTGTCCTCAGAGGAGAAAAGGCCATCCCAGTAAAGGCAACAGACTTTGTTCTCTGAGGGATGGAGTGCCACACGAGAAAAAAAAAAAAAGTCAATGTCACAGAAGTGTAAATGCGATGTATAGACACAGACATACTGTACATCTCACTTTGTTTTTGTCCCCAAGAAACTATTTTCCACCTCCTACCTTACTGTATTTTTTTTTTGTTAGAAAAAGCCAAGTAAAGAAACAACAACAGCAACAAAAAAACAACAAAAACATCAAAACACATAAACAAACTTTTTTTCCCAGTAGTTGTGCTTTGGGGGAAAGGGAATTTTATTTCCTGTAAATATATTCTTTAACTTGTTGTTGCATTGCTATGCAAGCCGAAATCAGTTTGAGCTTTTTTTTTATTATTATTATTATTTCCACAAACGGGAATCATTGGTTTTATCTGGTTATTTGTATTATATGTGAATTGACGGGCTATTGTGCCATAAAATAATTGTTTTATAATCCATTGTTTGTTAATAGTTGCAATTAATTATTATCATTGTTATTAATTATTGTTTTTGCACTGCAATTTTTGGTGATAAGCACAAAATACACAGCTCCTGCTGACATGAAGAACCGGATGAAGATGTGAAGAGGAGTTTCTGTACTGTAAAGAGAAGAAAATTATATACTAATGTACAGAGAGATATTAAAGAGTAAGGCTTTGTTCACAGACAGCAACAACAAAGAAACAATTTGGTGGCAGAAACATTCAGGAAGGGTAGACCAGAGGCTTCACATGCACGAGACATGACTGACAGACAGAATTGATTATTTATTTCCTAACTTAATGTCCCGCAGAAACAAAAACTGATATCAGAAAGACTTTTTCAAGTCTGGCCCACAAATATCCCTTTTAATTACTGCCAAAATAACTTTTTTTCCCCACCTGCTTAGTGTAATAGCACAGTCAACCAATAGAGGGAGACAGCGATAATTGCTCACTTTATATTTCTTGTGATTACTGGTAATGAAACTCCTGATATATTCACGGAGCAACATTCTTGGTTCATGTATCAGATTTTGACGTTCCATCCATGTGAGAGCACTTACTGTTTATTACCTTTGTTCTGTTAGTTGTGGTACGTTATCGCCCGACACGGGCCTGTTGGGTCCAGTTTGGCTCTGTAGCTCTGAGCCACTGTTTGTTCGTGCACCAGCGAGTTGCACTGCCTCTGGGTCCACAGCCATGGCGTTGAGCACTTCCTACATGCCCAACTGCCGCATAAACACACTTGTCATCTGCCGCTTTCCACAAAAAAATAAAATCTTTTTTTTTCCTCCCCTTCCTTCCCTGAAAAGCTTGCTCCTTGTCGGCCTTTTATGAACTCCAAAACGCTGCTTAAACTTTTCGATATTGTTCATGATTTTTGTGACTTTGTTTTGTCCCGTTTCTTTTGTACTGATAATGATGATAAAAAAAAATAAAAAATAATTAAGCTAAAAAAGAGTGGGGGGTTGATGGAAACTAAAGGCCATCAGATGCTGTTGTACTGTTGTTGTCATGCCATCATCCTTCTCGTATCATCCGCCCAGTGGCCAGTGTTCTGGAAATGAGGTGCAGAGAGTATCTCAGGTTATTTTACATTCAAGTGGTGTTTATGTATGTGTATATATGTGTATATATCCATACGCATCTCCACTCGAGTACACCATTCCATTCTACAAGAACATCCCTCATGTCCTACTTTGTCGTCCCCTCTTTTCTTTATTTTTTTCCTTACCTGTGGATCTTGATTCTGACTATAATGTGCTGGTTGATCCAACTGAAGACAAGATGTCAAGAACATACCAAATTAAGACTGATATTTCTAATGTCTAATGCATTTTAGTGTCTCTTTATTACCCATTGTTTTCTTTTGGAATCACGGTGTCGTTTTTTTTTTTGTATTTATTAAAATGATAATAAAGGTATATTGTGAAATATGCATAAAGATTTGTGGAATATAAAAGGTGTTTTTCTTTTCTTTTTTTTTTTCATGTGAAGTTTGTTGTCAGGGGCGAGCAGCAAGGCTGGAAAAGGCCACGGTCGGCTCACAGTGACCACTGTGCCGGGGTCGGTGGTCATGTGGCCCGCCGTCCTGCGTGATCACCTGACTGCCCCCGTCTTGTCAAACGCAAACGTGCCCATAGAGACAATAGAGAAAATGTCTGAAGGATGAAAGTTCTTTGGCTTTCTTTCTTTTTTGGAGGTTCATTTTCTCAATATTGTTGATTCTTTGTAGCCTATCTGTGTGTTGCCTTTTTGCTATAAAAGACGATTAAAAAAAGAAAAAGAGAACGTTGTTGGGTGAAGTCTGTACAGTGGGAGGGGTGAGGTGACGCCCCGATCCGACGGCATTTCTACAGTATGGTACATTCTGCTTTTATTTCTGTAAATCACCTCCTGTATTCACTTGCATGTCCTTGTCCAAGAAGAGAGTGGCTCAACAAAATAAAACTTTTACAGTCTCATTCCCATGTCCTGTAAGATAGATCCTTGTAATTTTATTTCCTTGTACTTGGATCGATATCAAAATAAAATATTTTTGAAAAACGACATAAGTGTAAAGATTGCGTTGGGGTCATGCAAAATTTAGGAAAATGTGCTGCTGTGTGTGTCTCCACTGCAGCTCTGACAACCAGGTTCACCCATTTGGCCGCTCTGACGGTGATGATCGGTCAATGATCGATATTCAACTCGTCGGCCTATGTAGCTGTTTTCACACGGCGGATGCGTGCGTAGGTGACAAGGCTCCGGACTCAACAGAGCTTCTTCTGTCAAAATGTCTGTGTAGATTCTCACTCATCCAGGTCATGGTTATCCAAAGTAGATCTCTCTGTGTCAACTGGACTGAAAGGTTTCCTTGAACCTTTCAGTCCAGTTGACACAGAGAGATCTACTTTGGATTCTTCTGTCAAACATTTCCGGCCTTGATCTGCTTTGACGAGCATCTTCAAACATGAATCCAACTCTCCTAAATGGCTGTGGAAGATAAAGTAGCAGCTTATCAGCATGATGTGCACATGAAAAGTAACAGTTTGGGCTCTTTATCTCCGCGTCAGACACTTTTCATGGTACGAACAGACGCTTTATTTAATCCACATGCAGCCACTGTTGCTAAACAAATCATGGTATACTTCAACACTCAGAGCTGTTGGTTGAGCTTTATTTATTAAAGCCCTATTAGACTTTATTAAAGTAAGAGATATTTTCCAAAATCATGAAACTTTTTTTTTTTCCAGATCAACCTTCATTGATAATGGATCAGTAGTGAGTGCCAGCACCTGTATGGATGAATCAAGTCCAACTCTGTTAAAAAATAATTGAGATTACGCAAATATATGGTACTCCAAATTATTTCAAATTTAAACATTTATTTACTTAATAATTTGGATGTAACCAGTCATCTGTGGTCAGCACTGTCACCACATCGCAAGAAGGTTCCAGGTTCAAAGCCCCTGGGGACCGGAAGCTTTTCTGTGCGGATCTGGCACCCCGTGCCTGCATGGCTTCATGGCTTCTCTCCGGGTACTCCAGCTCTCTCCCAAAGCCCAGGTAGGCAAATTTTTGACTTTTAATTGACCTTGGGTGTGAATATGCGTTAGCTGATGCAATGTGCTGGTGATCTGTCTGGGCGTACCCCACCTCTCGCTCGAAGGTGACTGGCCCCCTACTAAGGGGTTGCTAAGGGATACAGCAGTAGAAACCAGTTCACTGTGTTACTATGAGTAGGTCAGCGTCTGTGTTTAAATGAAGAGATCTAACATTAATACCAGGTTTTTTAGAATGGCATGTGGTTGTAAATAATTAGTATTTTTTTCTCTTTGGATGATCCTCTGACAGCCCACAGATCAGATGGGATCAGCTCAGCTCTTTAATCCAAACCGACTCTTTATTGTCAAATAAGAATTGTGAAGAACAAGTTACACTGCTCCAGTTTAAACACGGCTTTGAGGAGGCTTTTCCGAAAAAGCCTACCCTGCTTTTTCTGAGCGATCAGGAGGATGTGACAGCTAATTAAAACATTGCATCTGCCGTGTTCTGCTGACGGAGATGCAACCGATCTGCTTCGCTTGTTCAACGTGTAGATCTGAAGGATGTGGGTGTGCTGGAGTTGGAGTAAAGTACATCTATACATTTTCTTGATTTGTTCTTGTCTGTTTCCAACATTGTTTATGTAAGCTAATTGCTGTAGGTTGGGCCTCAAACTGCACACAATCACCTGTCTGTACAAGAATATATGGAACAGGTTCCAATCCTTGGCTGGTTCCACCAAAACGGCTCTGCTGATAATTCATTTTCGTTCTTCTTTAGAATGGTTGGCAGCTTTTTTGCATTCATATTTATGGGAAATGTTAAGCAATCTGTCCATCAGCGCAGACAACACAGGGTCTGCTCCCATTTCACACCATTTCCCCCCTTCTTTGCCTGCAGGGGGCCGGGCACAGGTGGAGTAATGACTGTTGAGCTTCTTGCTAGCGAAGCAACTTTCCGTCCCCGCTCCAATCTATTATTTCCAAATGTTTTCTGTGGTGCATTCTTCTGCCACCGCGCCGCTATTTCATCCTCTGGCTATGCAGCAAATAAGCAGTTTACTGGATGTACCTGTTTGTATGCATGCTCCCAAAAGCTTTCGCACAGTTGTACCACTGTTGCATCAGATGCTGATGGTGGTGGCTGTGTGTGTGTGTGTGTGTGTGTGTGTGTGTGTGTGTGTGTGTGTGTGTGTCTGTGTGTGTGTCTGTGTGCGCGCATTCGTGTGTGTGGAGGAGCGAGTAAAAAGCTGGTTAGCCAGGCAGACGGAAGTAATCTTTGCTCAGCAAATACACACTGCAATAAGACAGAAGTTATCAGCACAAGAGTTTGTGTGTGTGCGTGCGCGTGTGTTCACAGCAGTGGAAAATAGCTGCTCTGTGAGAACTTATGTGTGTGTGTTGATGAAAGGAAGCATCCCCTGCTCTTGCTACGTGATTCTCCTTTTTTCTTCCTCCCTTTTGTTTCTGGACTGGTGACAATGAGCGGAGGTGAGAGGCCAGCAGAACCAGTGCAACACCATTCATCACACATGTCAAACAGCTAGAACAGCTGCTGGGGACAGGCAGCAAAAAATAGCATTCTCTCTCTCTCTCTCTCTCTCTCCTCTCTCGTCTTTTTCTCAGCTCCGCGCAATCAGATAATGGCGCCAGAAGCTGAATAATTTACCACCTGTTTGGATAAAAATGTGCTGTTATGTATTGATCAACACCTTAAGCTTTGTCTCCCACACCAGGCTGGTCTCTGCTGGAATGCAGGTTGTCTTTGATAAGGCTGCTTTTCCCAGGCTGCTCGATCCTTACCGACTGCATGTGGGCACAATATTGACTTTTCACTGGTTTATGTTGAGAGCAGTACATTTCTCTGTCCTGGGAGTGGATAATCACACTCTGTGGGACTTTTTAAAATGCATTTGCAAAGTATGGTATAGCTTTTATTATTATATTTCTACTTATTGTTTTATCATTGTTCCGTGAAATAACTGCAAGGAATGCCTCGGCTTTTAGCGTTGTTGAATGGAGTCTGTAAAACTACACTGAAGACAGGTTAGACGTTTGGATTGTCAATATTTCTACCTTTATGAATAGTCAGAGGAGTTTTATAAAGTTTTATGGGAGGAAAAGATGACCTGGCATTGACTATTATAGTTGTACGACAACCAAGCTACTTCCTGTGCCAGTCGGCGCAGGACATTTGAATAAGACCCAAAACTCTGAAGGGCTCAGGTTCAGTTTAAACAAGACCTCTGTGGGGGGTCTCACTCCTCCTCCTGCAGCAACAGTCTCATAGGACATTGCTAAAAGTCACAGCTGCCAGCGTCTGGTATCAGGACAGTGTCCTCACCTTTTGGCTGATGTTTTGTTGTATTGAATTGGATCCTGGGTATCCTGTTCTCTGCATATTTTAACTGCTGTAATCTCCTTTTATCTGTGGCGCTGCAGTTGTGTGAAAACACCTGCTGCTGCATTCGCCATATTCACAAAGACAGTCGCAGCAGTCCTGCAGTCCTTGAGGTATTGAATGAATTTCTCAACGTTGTTTTTGATTCTTTGGTTGCAACCATGTTCATAAAGGTTCTAAATGCTGCCAGTGGTTTGACTAACAATCTCTTAATCAAGGCTTAATTGTTTAGCATGATCCTGAATGACCTGTGTAATGGAAACCCTCCCTCTTGATTAATGGCGTGTGTTCACGAAACACAGCGGGAGACACCCACAACCTCGCCTGACTCTTGCTAATTAAAAGCCGGCTCCAACAATCCATATTTAACGGATATTTGTCTTGCAGCAGCGCGACGCTGCCGTTTTCCCAGCATCGCCTCGTCTTCAGCTTGAAGAGATTTGTGAGGGGAAAAAAATCTTTTCTCTTTTATATAAAGAATGAAAAGATACATCGATGAGCCTTTATTTTTGTGAGTCCAAACATGACACGTTCCTTGGCCTGTCCTTCCAGTCTTGATCACATAATAGAAGCATTTCTGAGCCCACGCTCTGCCTTCTGCCAGAGAACCACGCACGAGAGAAACGGCCTCGCCAAGGCCAGCTTTTGTCTCTGGTTGCTTGAAACGTTCTGAATGATCCTTTTTCTGCTTTTCACTCAAGCACACACAAATTGAGATATATAGTTTTAAAAGCCTATGTATGAAAGCATCTTTTCTACTTACTTAACACAGACAGAAATCTTTGCCAAGGGCTCGTTCTGAAAAACTACCCTCCTCTTGTTACAAGGTTGTTCTGATTTTCAGTGCTGCCATCACTGAATAAACTTTTTTTCAAAACAGATTTGTGCTGTTTTTGGCTGTACAATTCAGACAGTACATTGATGCATGAGGAAGGAGCCAACACCTACGAATCTCAACCATCAAGTTTTGAGATTATGGTGCCTTTTCTTGCCCTTTGGTTTTGGCTAAATTCACTTAAATTCTTCCGAGAGCACATTTGTCCATATTAATGAGCTCTATCATTTACACTGAGTACCACGTCATTGCACAGAAGCTCAAATCAGAATAATTGTAAATGCACTTGTGCATTTTGTCGGCCATCTTGATCTTGCCCTTTCCTTCACTGTGTTGCTTAAGCCAGAGAGTCTGGAAATAAGAGGAAGGAAAAAGGCTTTGTGGCCTCGAGATGATGGCTTCCTTGGCTGAGGGAGGTGTGAGGCTCTGACAATCCTTTCTGACTCTGAGCTGCAGCAACAAAGCCGACGAGGGAAAGTGTCAGCTGCGCATCATCCCCGACGAGACGGCGTGAATGAATAATTATTGCAGTCTGACTCAGGGCAAGGAAACCAAGGAATAGAAATCTGTAACCCTCTTACCTTGAAACCCTTTTCAAATAAGGAGGCCCGTGTGATGAAGCAGCGAGGATGAGGAGACTGTGTCAAGCATCGAGATCCGCTGGAAATAAGAGAGATTTTATTCTTGTGGCAAAACGCTCAGGGAAATGAAACGATTCACCCCAGCAGCTCAGTACGTGCTCTCCGTCAAAGAGATGAGATAGGAACATGGGGTTCATCTGTAAAGGCGAGGGTGTGTGGGTGTGTATGTGTGTGTGTGTGGGGGGGCGGGGGGGGGCTGGCTGTGGTGAGTGAGCTGCAGTCATGTCAGGAAGGAAGCGCGGCTTTAGAGATGCATCATTGTCACCATAATGCTTCATAATTTGAATGGCATCTTCGCGCGTGACTCAAAGGCAGCCGTGCCGGGGCTGTCGGGGTTATTAGAAATGACTCCCCCAATGATGCGTGTCACTGAAGCAGCAAATTAACATGAGGAGATGGAGGCACGTTGAAAGCGGAGGAGACGGGAGGAAAAGCTGATACCAGAGAAGGGAGAGATGCGAAGGGGAACAGAGAGAGATGCTGAGAGAGATGTTGCTATTTTCACCCGCTTTGTTTGCCGAGATGCTCCACTTGTGGTGTTCCAGCTCCCGCTCTGCTAAACCTCTTTCTGAACACCAGGTGCTCCCATTGTGATAAATGATTCTCAACTGTGCTGAACAATGGACATATTCCTCCTCCAATCAAATAGTTCCACTGCTCCTCTTCCACAGAGGTGTTTGTCTTGGCCCAACAAAGGACTGAGGGCTATTATTGCCTCCTGGTAACTGACAGCAGAGGAAAATCTTCAGAATTGTTGTTTGGCCAGTTTATTATCCATCAGGCTTGTTTTTCTTTACATTTCCTGCTCTCCTCTTCCTTGTGCTCATCATTTCCTTCTTTCTCTCTTCATTTTTTTCTCTGATGGCGTGAGGCAGAGCCTTCACCTTCATCCAAACGAGGAGCTTCTTTTCAGTCATCTACCTGAGGAGAAGGGTGATATTGTAAATGGCGTCCCAATTTCAAGCTGTGTTAACTGCGTGAAACATGAACATCAATTAATGATGGATCACGCGTCGTCTCTTCCTCACATTGTACAAAAGCTACTGGACCCTGAGATCCACTCATTTGTTCAGCAGGTATCATTCATACCGGGGAGACCAGTTGTGGAATCCAAATGATGCCTCAGTTGGTTTATTCCACCAACTAATTAAAGGTTACCACAAAAGCGTGGTCCGTTTCAAGAAGTGAAACACAAAGCAGTGAAAACCTCAGGTGACTTGTGACAATATATCATTTGTATGTAATGAATGAAACTTCGAGTCCAAAGGACAAATTTGGATATTCAAACCCTAAAATCTCTGATTTGCTGTGATGCGTGGACATTCAATGTGAGCAGTATGCAGAAGGACTATAAATAGTGTGTGGGTGATACATTTCAAAGGTGCACGAGCACTTATAAATGAGTCCAAAGAGCACGTGTTGGCTGTCTCCAAACACCTCATTAGCTCAGACTTGTTGAACCTGCAGTGCACCCACTCTAGAAGACCCTGTCATATTTATCTTTTTACTGGCATACACATATCAACAAAACCTCTCCCACACTTTCTCGGCCTCCTCCCATCCGTCCTTACACAATAGACCTGTTCAGCAGTCAGCCGGCAAAGCTCCGTTTATCAGTCGGACGCTTCCTCGGACGGCTGATCCGACACATCAGGGTCTTGAACCCAAGCATTTGTTATTATGTTATTTTAAAATTTGGGTGAAACATGTAGCAGCAGCAATGAAATAACTTAACAGAGAACAGCTCTTTAAAACATTGCTTGCTTGATTAAGACGCATCTCATAAGAATCTGAACAGCTGAGTGAAGAAAACCATGAGTGCAGTATTTTATTTTCATTGTTTATTTATCCCTCCTCTCTTAACTCCATTTCACTTTCTATTCTGTTCCCTTTCTCTCAGCTGGTGTTTAACACGCCGCATCACACATGCAGATTGATTACCAGAGCTATCGACGGCGATTGATCATAAACGCCGCACTCGTGTAATAAAGCTCTGTGAAAGTGTGCAGCAGGAGCATTGTTCTAATCGTCTTATAAGTATTGCCTCAGAGGAACAGAAATCACACGGCGCTTAGATCCAATTTCTGCTACACTCACCAGTTACTTTCACGGATCACTTCCTGTCCAATGCAGAAAAGGCCAGATTATCTGTTGGATGTCTGGGTTCAGCACAGCCTAATTACAAACACAAATTGGAAAAACACGAGCTGTAAAAAAGGAAAGAAAAAAAAGAAGCATGTGCGATGTCCTTTCCAAGAAAAATATTTGCACTCATTTTCTTGGAGTCTCGTGTCCTTGCGGAGATAACAAGGCCTACTCATGGAAAATTTTTGATCTTTCTGTTGCTCTCATAGTCAGATAAAGCTGCAGCCTGGATGTTCTGTGTCTAATTGGGTTGATGTATAATTAATCTAAACAGGAGTACCATCACTGTTCATTACATGAGTGATTAAGAGGATACACAGAGGGAAGAAAAGAACATTAGTTTATCAAATATAGGGAAGTGCTCCAAGGAGCTGTTTAAAGCAAAGTTTGAGCTGACTTTTAGAGGCAGCAGAGCCAAATGTAAATTGCAGCTACGCAGATTTCACGCCTGGACTCAAAGCAGGCACGCAGGAGGGGGCCTGACTGAGGAGAGGAAGTGAATAGAACGTTAATTCGTTGAAGATCCAGTTACATCTGATGACACCTGCTGTTCCACCTGACTCTTCTTGTTTCAGGATGTAAACACACATTTTAACCATAAAAGGAAATGGGTCTCGGTTCTTATTGATTAAGTATAACTGATTGGTTTCTGCTTTATTTAAAGGTTTTTTTTTTGTTGTTGTTGTTTTTTGTTTTATCTTGGTATATCGAGGATCAAAGGTGAATCAAAGTAGGATTCTGCTTGTCACATCTGCAACACATTAAAAAGAACATCTTTCCCATAAATCATGTTCTTGCAGGAGTCTACAACACACAGGAACAGGCTCCTTGTCCCTGCCTGTCCCCAGCCTGTGAGTATTTGGTTAGAATGGTTCAGAGGGAGTCACAGACAGTCCGGAGTTGTGGATCCGTCCGACTGGGAGTGCATTGCGGAGCTGCTGGAAACGGAGGCGCACACCTCAAACTTCCAGAAGATGGATGAGTCCTGCCACTGCATAAATTGGCTGTCAGAAACATTGTGCGAGGAGAAGCTGCAATTGCCGGTAAGTTAGCGTTGGAGTGACAATGATAGAGAGATCAAGACAGGGGAGGGATGAAGGAAAGGTAAAAAGGGAAGTGGCAGTGAGATAAAAATTTGGAAAAAAAATAAAAAGCCAAGGTTGGCGTTAAATGTCTCATTACGGCTGGACTGTGGTTATCAGGGGAAGACGGTGTAAGAACGGCAAGAAAAACGGCGTTCAAGTTATGGCTGGAGGCAGGGGAATGTACAAATTCATCATTTACTTTTTTTAATGCACCTTCTGTTTTTGTGCTTTTAAAGGCTCCATGCACACCTGTGTGCATGATAAAAAACATAAATAACCTCAGTGCTGAACACTGAGTGGCCTGAATTCAAAGCCCATAAAGCAAAGTGTCACACTGTAGGATAGCAATTATTCAAAGCATCTGGCAGGGCTGATAAAAATGAATCAAACCTTATGAGTTGGCAAACAGGCTCTGCGGTTAATGCACTGTGGCCCCCTGCAGCACAGTAAAGTGACGTGGCCAGACTCTGCAGACGTCTCCCTCATCCGGGAAGAGATACTGGCTGGCTGTGGCAAGATGGATGAGATGAGGAAATGAGAGAGTCATAATCTGGGGACTGGCCTTTGATGAGGATGCCAAAGATAATATCGGGGATGAAATGCCAACAATGGTGAGGTAACATTTGACGGTTGCACCTCTGCATCCCTTCCTAGAGGTAGCAAATCTCACTCAACGGTAGGATCAGCTTACCCAGATGGAAGATAAATCGTGGTGTCTGTAATTGCCTGAACCTTTAACCTGGAGGCAGGAAGTGGTCGTGGAGCTTTAACATTGGGCCTCTGATGGAACAGCATCGGCAACTGACACATTGCAGTAATGGTCTACCTGGGGGCTGGTAACCTCATGCTGAGTAATGACGAGCCACGCTCACTCTGCAAGCGTCCGCACCTCTGCTCATTGATGCAATTACTACGCTGATACATGGCGGGCCGGGGGTCCCCGCAGCAAATGGGAAGATTACACTTCCCGATGTTGCTTGTGCCGCCATATTCAGCACCAAACGCCTCTCAGAATTTCAATGATCGAAGAGGGTGGGATATTAAAATGAGTGATGCTCGGCGCACAGGTCATCGAGGCACATTAATTACTGCTGACGCCTGTGTGCGGTTAGGCCCGCAGGTGAAATATGAGATGACAGAAGAGGTAATTTCCTGCTTCGCTCCAGATTGTTTGCTACAGTGTGAACGGGTAAAGGGCGTCATGGGGGGGAGGGGTTGGCCAGATCCCTCCCTCCATGTAATTATGCAGATGGATTGAAATACAAAGAAGGACAGAGGATTAGTCTAATTATGCAGAGGTGATTAAAACTTGACTGTTGTTGGAGTCTAGATCGCAGCAGAAAACATGATACCAAATCTTCAGGACCAAACTGCAGAAAAAAATTCATTGTATTTGTTGTCTGGTGCATGAGGACGACCTTCTAATCTTAACAGAAGGCTATTCACATTCACTCAGATTGAAGATGGATCAATGCTTTTCATTATCTTAGACCATAGCATGTGGCACATGCAACATATGGCTTCCCTGTTGTGTTATACCCTTGCATAAAGCTGCACCTTTTACTGTGCAGTATTAAGATTAAGAGGAGAGTGAGCATGGCAAAGGAGCCGATACATCTCTGTCGGCCAGGAGAACATGAAGGATGAAAGAGAAATAGACACAGAGACAAAGACAATGAGGGGGACAGAGGGAAAGATCACAAATGGGGAGGATCGGAGTGAAAAGGGCAAGGCATTTGTCACCTTCCCTTATAGAATCATATGAAGAAAGAACAATATCATTAATCTCCTGACATTTCAATATTGTATTAACCTTTCTCGTGGAATTCTCTGGGCTCATTAGTCTTTTCTGAGGAGGAGAAAAATAATAATCGATACAACACGCTCTGGACACAACCTGGGAACACGCTGCAGTCAAATAGCATAAGAGCCGGAGCCAGTCAAGCTGCCCGCCAGCCTGGAACACACGCTCGCTTTATCTGCTTTAAATGCTCTGGTTAAAATACAAACATATCAAATACGGAGATAAATGGAGGCAAAAGGGTGTAGCCGTTGCTCTCCGGCAGGTCATAAAAGAGAAAAATGGCCTTGGCGATAAAACAACAGCTTAAGATGAGAACACAAGCGCATCCCAGCCATCTTTATGTGAGGAACAAAAGCCCCAAGGCCACACAGGGTGTGATGAACCCCTGTGTCTCCTCTCCCTCGGCTCCGTCAGTTGGCATTTGAATAACAGAGGGAGAAAGAAGGAAACACGGACAGATTTATTCCAAAGGTGCCCGCATCTCTTTAAACACGGCACCACGGTCCTCCCTTCCCGTGTGGTACCTTCCACAGCTTCCGCATGCACGTGGTCACCTCCTATCTATCAATGCCTGGAGAAGCGCGGCCATTCAGAGCACCAGCACTCCCAAGGTCATTTGACTACATAAACACTCTAATTTGTGCCTATTATGTGCCCTGGCCGCCGAGCGAGCACCGCTGGGTGTTTTGTCTGCCGTCATTTACATGCAGCCTCTGTGATGGGTCGTGTCAGTTTGGAGCTGTTATGAAAACGCGTCGCTTTTGAATGGTGCGATGAAAACTCCCAAATTCCCTTGGGTGTGGGTGGGTATTGGTGTTGGGTGCATGTGTGTGTTAGGGCAGGGGCACTCAAGGTTCAAGGGTTACTTCAATAACACCCTGACTGAGACAGGGCTGATTTACCATATTTCTCGCTGTCATCAGAAGGAAATCGATCATATCTGAAAGCAGAGGGTTTTTTTTAATTACTATTATTATTAGACAGGAGCCTGGCCGGGGATCCACAGGGGGTATAGACACAATAGCACCACAGCGTAATGAGAAGTGACTCCAAAGATGATGTTGGATTGATCCTCGTTGTGCAATCTCCGCTCCGCTGTCTACACGCGTTCCAGCGCTCATCAGATCGGCCCAGATCTGTTTCACAGGGGAGATTTATTGGTGTACTGAAACATTAGTCAGTTTTAACCAACCGACAGTTTATCTTTTTATTATTATTATTATTATTATTATTATTGTTATTATTATTATTATTTATTTGAGAAAAACTGAGGCTGAAGGTAATTGAAAAATTGGCTAACTTTAATATGCATCCAACAAACATCCAGGAAACTTTTCTTTTGAAGGATCTAATGCGCGCTGCGCAGTGATGTCAGTGTCGTCTTTTAAATTATTTAATAATAAACTAAAACTCTGTGATTACTCTGGAATTTCTTCTGCAAACACATTTTGAAAGGTGTTTCTGGTGCTCCAGCCTTTAACTCCTGATCTTAGCCAACATGCATGTCAGATAAAACGTTAATTTCCTTCCACTGTGCAAAGCGTTCTAATCCAGAACCTGTAACAACTCATAGGTTGTGCCACAATTTTCTTTTGTGGGTCTATATCCGACTCGCTTTGGCAACCTAATCTAACACTCTGCGGTATGGATAATTATTGTAAGCACTTTGATTAAGAGCATTAGTCATTAGTGATATTAAAGTAAATGTGAGCCGGTGAGCTCAGCGGGCAGATTCTAGGGGAGCGCCTGAATGGGTCACATTCCTCCGGGTTAATTGTGCGGACCCCATAAGGGTAGTCAGTACGACTGGCTAACTGACAAATGGATGTACAAATCATCCAGATTACCTTGCAGTTATTAAAGAAAAAACCTTGATCTAGATGGTGTCCACATCCCTCCCAGCAGCCTTGCCACTGCTGGTTTATCTGTTACAGTAACTCATCCCAGTTTGGGGCTGATTAAAAACAAGTCCTCGCAATCAACAAAAAGAACTGTGATGATGAGGCCATCAAAACAAAAAAAAGGGAGCTTTGATTGATGACTCTGAAGAGGCAGCGTTTGACCTGCAGCTGCGGCGTAAATGCTTGCGGAGAGGTGCCGAGAAGGCGTCTAAACACGGCGCACCTGCGAAGGACGCCGCCTCGCCAACGTTTTCAAGGAAGCTGCGGTGTCGGTGCTGCCGGGACTGTCAGACGGTGCACAGCTGTTCACTTAATTACCTCCTCACTCAGGAAAGAGGTTAATGAAGCAGTTTGCTGATCGGAACGAAAGACAGCCGGAGCACAAAGGAAATTATTGTATCAGCTGATGAGTCGAAAGCTAGAGAGCCCCCGAAAAGACATTGAGGGAAAAAAATTTATCGGTACTATTTTGCCAGACCTCGCAATTACTTTTTTATTTTTAAAGCAGTTTGCTTCCGGGTCAGTAACTGGAAGCAAACTAGACACAATGATGGAGTACACGCATTACCCGTGGGACTTTGATGAGTAGCATTTTCGTATGGGCCTCACATATAAAGATTTAAAATCAGTTATTGGCTCTAAACATGGTTTCAAACATAAGTGAGAGACATCAGAAAACCTTACTCAGCGCGAGGGGACTTTCTCGTAGTCAAGGGTGCTCTGATCTTGCGGTCCTGAGCTCGCAAAAGTCCGTCTTTTTTTTTTTTTTGTTTGCCTTTGTCCCTTTGGGGGCTCTGTACCATCACCGACAGCGGAGGTCGCAGCACACCTCCTGCTCGAAACCTTCACACCTTCCATGCATCACCACAACTCTCAGTACCCTTGAAACAATCTGTTCCCTTTCTAAGGTTGAGGAGATGGGAATTACGGCTTCTCCAGTTGATGTTTACGGCAATTCCCTGATTCTACCAGTAGCGTCGTAGGTGCCTGTGTCATCATCAGCTTCTCACTCACGCACGCACGCATGCACACACACACACACACACACACACACACACACACATTCAGCCTAAATCCTCAGCAGAGAAATGGGTTAGAGTGGGAGTAGTGTCAAATATCAAGTTTTTTTCCTTAAGAAGAGAATGCATTTTTTCTTTGTTTAGGGGATTTCTCTAGTTATTTAAATCTAGTTATCACAGGTTAAATGAAGCAACTGAACCCTGTTTGATGAGGTCAGGATAAACATTGCAATAGTATGTATTTAAATCATATCTTACATGTTTGAACTATATTTTTGTATTTCATCTTAACTTTCTGATGACTCCGTTTTGTGCCTGTTGGATTGCACCTGTGGCTCAAGCACACAAAGAATAGAAATGTTAAATGAGTGGAACACTCAAGACCAAACGTTTCGTTCTTTTTTTTTAAGTTGAAGTTACTGTCTACAGAAGGACAAGCAGCAAGAAAGGTGAGAGGTAATAAACTCAAACCAGACGTGTTTTATCCTTCAATTAGGAGTCTCCCGGAGTGGCTCTGCGACAGAACGTCATCGACTTCAGTTTACGGACCTCTGGTTTAGCCACGTCAGCATTTATATATATTTATATATATATTTATATAAGACAAGCCTTGTATGGAACCTGGTTAAAGCCTCCATACACCTAATTGGGAGCCATCTGCGGACGTCAAAGCAAATATAATCCCCTCCCCTTTATCTTTCCTCTATGTCTTCAAATGCCCTTATTGAATGACAGAGGATGCTAATGGAATTGGAATTAGGTAATACATTTGAATGGCTGCTGAACAGAAATAGCTGTTTAGCCTCAGAGTCAAGGATATTGAACATATAGTGGGTCCTGTGGAGAGATGCCAGCTCAGACGATTTCACACAAGACTGTAAGGGAGGGACTGACATTGAGCTTGGTTATGACTTTCTGATTATGGCTCAAATAAATGTGTTAAAATGATTTTCTGTTGAATTATTCTACGGATGCACAAACATTCACGATTATTCTTTTGCACACACAGTACCCCATGTTTCTCGGTGTTTCTGAATTTGACGTTATCATCATGTTTGCTGATATAATAATATGGACCCTGTTATTACATTTCTAGTTACAAACAACCCCAACGTGCGTGTGCAGTTTGAACTTTTTTTATTCAGCTTTTTTAAAAGTTCTTTTTGCTTTACGAAACAAATGTTTGCAGATGTTCTATGAATCAACAACACCCTTTCTCCTTAAAAAAAAAAAAAGACAACAGGGGTCCATCAACCCCTGTCTAACCAAGAAAAGAGACTCTTGTTCGGTTACCTCTCCAGACTCCCAAAGTGACTGTTATTTCCTGTATTTGACATTCGTTTAAGTGCATTAGTAGACAACAAAACCATTTTCATCCATGTGCAATAGCTGAAATCAGGGTCAAGGTGGGAAATAAAAAGATATTTACATTGCAGCTATGAGTCACATTAATTGTCTGCCATCACTTAAGCTAGCATTGGAACTGGAGAGGGAGATGCGACGCAAGGAGTCTCATTTCAAGCACAGCCTTCGTAAACAGCAACCTTCACCTATATCACGGACATTGAAACCCAGTCCACTAATCAAACCAGGTTGTCTGACCTAGTGGGCTGACAATGCATTCTTATTCTGTTCTGTGAAAACCGATTTCTGCATGGAAGGACAGAAAACCTGGCTAGATCGTGGTCCTCGAGGACTGGGTTCCGACACCCGGGACCTACATCATCATCATCATCGGGATTAACTAAACTCTTTTGTCAAACCTGTTTGTAAGACAAAAAGGTTAATAGATAGAATGGTTTAAAATAAAGTTTAGTGATTGTGCTTTTAAAACCAAAAAACAAACATTGACGACAACACGAAAACATAACAGTGCATTACAAGAAAAAAAAAAGAAAAAAAAAAAGAAAGATCCCAAAGTGGCACTTTCTCGGGGCAGCTAAATAACACAGGAATTTACAACATGGATGGAAATGATAAAATAATTATAATTATTGGCATAATAAAATTAGATTTTTCTTGGCAAAATTAAAAAAAGGAAGACAAGTTTGAGGTACCACAATGGGTAAAACAAGAGGACATCATGTGTGTACATAAGTATATTTACAGACAGTCTTCCTTCTCTGCTTGCTGCTCGTTTAATACAGTAACATGTGACTGCAGAAACTCCCACTTGTGGTCAAGGCAAGCTGAGGCATGTCAACATCTGGAGCGCCAGTTTGCTCCATATTGCATTGGAATCAAACATAAATATACTAACACGTATTCTGATTTGAACGCACCACACCGGATCTCTTTCATCTCCTTCTTTTAAATGGACATAAAACAATGAGTTGGAAAAAAAAATCGGATTTTTAAATGTACAGAAAACAGGGCGGATGTACAGTATGGTGGCGGCCTGCGTGATGAGAAATACTGAGATATTCGAAACTGTAAGAGAAGTAACGATGCTCCTCTATTAAAAAAAAGAAAGAAAATGGGGCAGTCTCAGTTTCTTCTTGTGTTCTTCAGCTTTCTACCATCTGTGTAAAAAAAAAAGATAAAACACCAGCAATCAGTACTGACACAAATAAATCACTTCTCACCGTTGAAAATTGAGCTAAATAAGTGGTTGGAATTTCTAGATGGCAACTTTGGCCCATGCAGATCTTCGATAAGAGTACCTCCCGTTCTTCATCTCCTGGCTGGAAGGCTCCCGTGGTGCTGAGGCCAATGTCTGCAGGGTTCTTGCGGCCTCCCTCCCCTCTCCGCCGGCCCCCTGAACCCCTGGAGGACATGGAGCTGGAGGAACTTGGGTCCCTGGGACTGTTGACTGTGGGAAACTGTGGTCGGCTGTAGGGCAGGATATCCTCGTCTAGGGATGGAGAACAATAATATTGGGCGTTAAGACTCTTGTGGAAGAGAAAAGTGACACAGCAGTGACGGATGACCCTCGTTTTGTCTGTACCTGTGTGCTGGCGAGCCTTGGTGGCAGTCAAACCCTCATGTTTATTCCCTTTGCCTCCGTGAGCCTTTTGTCTCTCCTGAGCGTCCTTGTGTTCAGATGAGCTGGTTCTCGTGTCGGAGCCCTCTCGGGGACGGCAGACGCTGGTCCCTCCTCTCTTGTCCCGGATCTCACCCGCTTTCAGGGAAATCACTCCCCGGCCCTCGAGGGCCGCTTTCGAAGGGTGAGTGGGCGACTTTAGGACAGCTGGAGGCGGGATCGGTGGCGGTGGCAGGTCTGACGGATAAAAATACGGCAAATAAAAACACACACAGCACATCAAATCAATCAGTCGGGATTAGTTCATGACACAAATGTGAGCAAAATCAGCATTTTTCTTAAAGCCCAGCACGCAGCATCTGTCCATTGGTTGCTGAACGCCTGCGAGGCGCAAACACGGCTGCAGGGTGTGCACATACGCAGGTCACTCCTCCATACAGAGAAAAAACAGAACCAACCACATCAGCCGGGCTGAACCCGGTGAATTACGAGATTTGATCGAGAGGCAGGAGAAGGCGGAAGTATGGTCAGCATCTGCCACTCTGACCTGCTCGACCTCGCCCCGTTGATGGATCAATGTCGCTCGTCCTTCAGCCATTATTCATATAAGGCCAGCGCACAGCTCTCCAGCATCACACCGCCATCCAGACAAAACGGTAGGAAAAAAAAAAAAAGCCTCGTCCGCCTGCAATCGATGGCTTTTCATCTTCTAATCAGTTTCTGAGCTGAAGGGTGATTTCAGAGGCTGCCAGGTTGGTGAACCATTAATAAATTATACATTTGACAAAGGTGCCAGAGGCCCAGCCTGAATCTACTGCACTGTGTTTAAATGAAAGGACGTATTTATTTTGCATTTATGGTCGTGGCACTGCCGGGTAGTGGTGGACTCAGGGACCTTTGCAACAATCTTCTGATTATCCTCCACCTCCTTCCACCATCACTTCCTCTGAATACAAAAAGGAGAGGGGGTGTCCAATATCAAAGAGCTGAGAGACGTCTGCAGTTTTTTTAATATCTCTCTTGCCTCCTGAGTCCTGCCTCAGCCCGAGTCCGATCAATGCCACAGTCTGTGAGATATAGCTCACTACACTGGCAAAGCGGGGCCGCCTGTGAAGATTTACGAGGAAATATCGGCAGGGATGGGAGCTCAGGTCGGAGGAGCCTTCCCAGGAAGGAGGGCCTGGTGGGTAATTAGGAGGGCTGAGATAAAAGACAACATGGAAAGGGCTAAGTTCATATATGGGGCATTAAGGTTGATACAAATGCTACAAAACTATGATGTTTTCAACATTCAGGAGTCAAACAAGAGTAAATTGAGCATCTTGAGATCCCCGTGATGTTTTATTTAGAGTATTTCTTGCTAGCGTGTTGCTGAAATCTATTCTACATCCTCGGCGTGTGGAAACACAAAAAAATACAGATTACAGCGTTCTGTTTATGCAGCAGTCATGCCGCGCGCTTCCTTCTTCCTTCCCTCGTCCTACCTGTGCATCAGTTCTCCTGACAGCGGGCGGCGGGGGGGCGGTGTGGGCAATAACCTCCAAATGAAAAACAATCCATTCAGATCAAATACAATCAGCGGAACGGCTGACGGACAGACAGAGCTCTGCAGTGCTGTTACCCTCACAAACACCGCCCCCCCCCCACCCTACACACACACACACACGCACACCCATACTCCCACACACACACCTTAGCCGCTCCAACAAAGGCCAGGGACAGTACAGCAGACAGAGGGGAGATGGCTCCTGAGGGAGGGGTGGAGGAGGATGGGAAACAAGCCAGGGTATAAGAATGATCACGGGCAGGTGGAGGTGGGGGAGGGGGGTTGCTGCGTTTTCTGCAGTGATATAGCTGCTCCGACTCCCAGCGAGTTGGATATTAAATCTCCCTGCCAAGCGCTTCTGACACTCAAGGACACCTGACACTGAGAGGAGAGTCAAGTCCGGGACGGCACTTACCGGAAAAAGACAGGCGTGCACGTGTTCATATACATGCATATGCACAGGGACAGGAAGGTTTTAAAGACCTCATCACAAAATCGGTCAGGGAAAACGGCTAAATGAAACAGCTTTCCATCGGTACACCCTCACAGATCTTGCTAACATGCGCCGGTATTTGGTCTGTGCTCACACCCTGCTGAGTAAACGACAGCAATTCGGTTCAAGCCAGAGCACCAATTTTATTAGAGAGCAGAAAAAAACGCCACTGAGTGTCAAATGTACTACTTTATAAATCAGGACGAGCTCGCTCTTTGGTGCATTTGAGCCACTGTCTTCTCACAAATGGAACACACACAGCACATAAACATAACATTTTGCTTACTATGCTGTTTCCTGATGCATCGAATACAACTTTTTACAAAACGCGTGGCTTGTTTTGTGTACGTGCAACTGAAACCCCTGACCCACAAACGTACCGCTGGTTCTGATAAAGCACCGACACAAATTAGGAGCGAGGCACTCAAAGTGTGTTCACACACAGATGAGATATGATGATTAAAGCGCCAGCTCGTCGTTAAATTGAAATTATTTCTGCATCACAGCAAACTGTGCTTTTCTCTTCCATATCAGTGAAGGAAATGGAAATCCATCAATAAGAACAGGCTATTTATGGACCCAGTCGGCCTTCTAATCATCTTTTTATCCTTCTGTGTCCTGCACACACACACACACACACACACACACACACACACACACACACACACACACTGCCTCCAACCAGACACGCTTTAATGCTAAATGTGATGTCATTGCTGATGACATGAGTACCTTCGCTGTAAGCGTCGCGCCGTTGGTTGCCAGCGGGGGCCTGTTTCTGCTTCTTCGGAGGCCTCCTGTGCACGACCGCCATGCTCATGTTGCTGTCCGTAGACACCGGGCTGCCGGGACAATGGCCTGATGGGTTTATTTGGTATTTTCGTGCTGAGGAAAGACAGCAGAGTGATTTTTCTTGTACTCTTTCAACAACAATGCTTCTTGAACACCACACAAGTACCTGAAGCTCCGCTGACATCGTGGGCCTGGTTGCCTGGATACTTGGTCAGCCTGAGGCCCGAATATTCAGCCGCCGCTGCAACCGCATGAGCAAAGTCGGTATCAGTGAAGAAGGATCCGTCCGAAGAGCTGACGGCGCTGGACCTCCCTGAGGAGACGTTGTCCTCTTCAGAAGCCGAACCCCACCCGTTGATCATGGAACCAGTCACCGAGCTGTCCAGGTCGCCCATGCTGGATGCGGGCGTCTGTTCCAGCCCCCGCAGGAGCAACCGCCGCGGCTGCATCTGGGGGTGGTGAGGGTGCATGTAGGGGTGCGTGTGGTGGTAGTGCATCTTGGCCACCTCGGCATCCGTCTCGTCACACTCGTCCTCCTCCAACATGTCCTCCTCCTCCTCCTCAATGCCGTCAGTGTCTAAAGCCAGTGGGCTGGTGATGTAACTGTACGTGTGTGAGGGGGAAATCGGCCTGGGAGGGGGTGGGGGGCTTACAGCATGGCGCCTGTCAGGAGACAGTTTTGCAATCACGTCAGATTTATATATTTCCAGGACGTTATGCTGAAGAACCTGTCGAGGTTAAGGCGGATTTAAGAATTTCGTAGTCTAAAACGCGTCCTGATAAAAAATAAATAAAAGTAAAGTGGAACTGATGGAAGTTCAATTATTATAATAGCACTTGGTTTAAAACTGAAATCACTGCAAGATTGGTTTTATAGTGTTTGAAATGAACTGAGCTCCCTGAAAGTGAGAAATCAATCTAAAAAACACCACTGAAAAAGTACCAACAGTGCAGTCGCACACACCAAGCCTCAAGTTAATGGACTGAATTATAGAAAAATACTTTTAAAAGAGCTGGGACAAATCCATATTTATGGAGACCCTGTTTCGCTTCCGTACCTGCGTTCGTGGCCGTTGGATGCCTCCTGCAGCATCGGCTGCAACTCCTCCTGCGGCGAGGGCGTGAGCGTGGCCGTGGACTGGTGGCTGTACGAGACGGCAGCGGGCGACGACGCCGCCCCCCGGACGGGAGGGGTGGGCCCCCTCTCCATCTCCTCTTCCTCCTCCAGCTCGTCAGGCTGCAGGTACATGTGAGATGGGGGCATGGGGCACTGCATGTTCGGGTCACAGCTGCCAGGGGAGAGAAACAGGCCTCATTACCGTCTTATCGCTCGTGGAAAACATCAATGTTTTGAAACGGCGTGACTGGGAAAACAGGTTCTAAATATTCACTCTGTTCTTCCATCACATGTTGATGTGAGTGTTGGTGCTAATAGACAGGAAAACCCTCAGGGGAGCACGCACTTAAAGTGGATGTAAGCCAGGAAGAAGGAACGAATGTTTAACTACTATGTTTGCGTGTGTGTGCGCCTGTGCGTGTGTGGCTGACAGACAGACTCTTTGTGCCCCACCTTTCTTCCATCGATAGAGAGTACTCCTCTGTGCTTCGACTTGGGGGTGGGTTTGCTGGGGGAGGGGGCAGAAGGTCAGCCCAGTTCATTGTGCTCTGCTTGGGTAGTTTGGGTGTGCGTACTCCTTTCTTCTGACCCTGACTCCCTGCACCGAAAAAAAGAAGAAACAAAAAAAATCACCGACAGGAGAATGTGTACATTTTTGTCAAAAGCTCACGCATCTGGCGGACTGGCGGCAGATAAATGCATTAACGAGAGTCGAGGAAAGAAAAGCTAATTTTACATGAGGGAGTGCAAAAGCTAATGCAAACCCTCTAATTTATGCAAGTATTCGCTGATGCCTCATGGTTAAAATGTGGCTGAAAATGCCACAAAACACAGTCATTTCCCTGCAGCAGCAATATGCTGCACCGAGGAAAGGTAGGAAGAAAATGGCATGAAGGGCTCCAATTAATACCAAACGCCTGGAATTGAGAAGCAATGAGCTGTGGGGTCAGCGCAGCGAGCATTAAAGGCTTCTTCTTAATGGCCCAAACTTCAGACGTAGCCTCAGAATGGATACACGGCATTAAGGTGGCAGCGTTGCATGCCGTCTGCGATGTGTTATCATTTGTCCTTGTCCGCAGACAGACATTGAGCCCATGATGAAATTAGGTGGCTCCATCCCGGAATTAAAGTAAAGCCAATTAAGAAAGGCAAGGGCAAACAGGAAAATGCAATAAAAATCAGGGGAAAAAGAACTAGACAAATATAAACAAGAAAAGTACGAAAGGTGTGGCGCAGTGCTTATGACTTCATTTTGTTCTTCCGGTTTAGTTCCCTCCTCTCTTTGTATTCAGAAAATTTTCCACTTTCTGAAGGCATCTCCCTTTCAAGATAGGATGGCATGGAGATTAATCAAATTACCATTTAAAAGGCTGCGTTGTTAGCCCCCACAAAGTGATTTATGGCTTTTAAGCAAAAGTGGGATTTTTAAATGGAGCTCGCTGTGTATGCAATTATATGCTTCACAACAATAATTAGGTGGGGAAAATACTTTGGCGGTGAAATTAAAAAGAGCAGCGACAAAAGATAAAAGCCTACAACCTGCTTTATGAAATAAGTTTGGGAGTGGACGTGTGACCTCTGAGTGACCTTTAGAATCACCACAAAGGCTCCGACACTTACCAGAGGTGCTGCTACTGCCGTGGTCAGAGCTGTTGTAGGAGCCTCCGGTGTGGCTGTCGTGGCTCTGGTTGTAGGGGATGGTGGCCGGCATGGGGCTGTCCCCCCCTCTGTAACGGTCTGATGGGGAAGGGGGGGGTGAATGCAGGTTATAATTAGCGTCATGTCTCTGACCTGAAAAGCTCGCATTCGAAATCAAAGCGGGAGGCATGCGGTTCATGCTGACTAATGCACAGATGAGTAGGCGAACGCATGCAACATCTGCGGGGGATTTCTGGAAGAGCAACACCAGTTGGCTCCTTTCTGCAGGTACAACGAGGTGACGATGGCTGCGTTCAAGAGTTATCTTTGTCTGTCGTCCAGGGAATGGGACGCTGAAGCTAAACCCTCACACCTGCTGTCATCACAAGAAGACCCAGACGTGCTAAGACGGCGGCAGTTCAGCCCCGGCCCACATTTAGCAGCAGAGATTAGGCGTGATTGTGCCCAGGGTGAGGAGAGGTTATGGAAATGCAGAAAGAAAGAGCGATGATGCCACTGCTGACAGAGAAGGAGCGGGAAAAAAGGACGAAGGAAAGCTCTTCTACAGGCTTCCTCAGAGAAGTGAGTGGAGAGAGGATGAAGATGGTGGCGGGGAGAGGCTCTCTTTAGCGTGGCTGCTGGTACTCCACACACTCACCCTTGTTCAGTTTGTTTTGCTCCATGATGTTGTACTGCAGCTGCGACCCCAGGTCCTGCTTCTGCTGCTGAATGGAGCCGGGCTTCCAGCAGTGCTTCTCATTCAGCTCCCCTCCGACCCCAAGTCCTCCTCCACTTCCCCCGGTTCCCCTGTCCGCATTCATGTTGTTCCCCAGGATGGCGGACTGGATCAGCTGCGTGGTGGCGTAGGGTGTCGGCTGGCCCCCTGGGCCCACGAAGCGGCCTTCCTTCAGGTTGGGACTGTTGAAGGTCTTCATCTCATTGATCTTGTTGGACAGGTCTACGTCTCCGTAGAGTCCCGACTCCGGCACAGTGAGATTGGTCTGCTTGTTTTCCATCTGGTTGTTATAATTGGCGATGCAGTCGGCTGGAGAACATGAGCAGGAAATTTGATCAATCTGTTTCTTCTGCCGCTCACATTAGCGGTATGCTATCGCTTTGCAACTGAAACCACAGTGCATTTAAATATTAAAAGGATTATCAGGCCTGCCAACATTTGCCTCTTATTTAAAATGTGTCGATGATGATCTACTCAGAGAGAGACAGGTAACGATAAACCTCCTGGCTAAATCTCATGTTAGGTATCGTCTCCATTCTTTTGCGTCTGACAGGGGAGGCATCTTTGCTCATCGAGATGGACGGAGAGACATGTCTGTATCAAAGACCTGAACTGAAACACACGGTAAAAGCATGGCTTCCTGACAGATCCAATTTTCCCTGACTCATAAAATATTCAAATCCTCCTGCAGATCTGAGAGCCTCGTGGTAAATACCAAAGGTGGCCATAGGTGCATTTCGGCGGTGTGGAGCAGCTCGACACTTCAAAGGCCCCGGTGGCTGCGATAAAGGGACATTAACTTCTATTTCTTTGCTCTGTCACCGAGTCAGTGATCCTCTTAATGTTCGCAGGGTTCAGGTTTGGCACACACACAAAGCATGCATCTGGCAAGCTCTTTAGCATCATACTGCGGGGCGTCATGCGAAGAGTGAGGGCTGTTATTCCCCGTTACAACATCCGACACCATGTTAAAGCAGAGTTAATTCAACCTCGGAGTCGTGATTAGCACCAAGGGGGGGGCGGGGGGTGGAGAAAACGAAATTTGATGAGTGCAAAGTCTACAAAATGAATTATTAATCCTTGAGGAAAAAAAAGGTTTTGATGTTAGAGCGCAGAAACTGTTGCATGGCTGGATGGATATTAGACCAAACAGCTGGATGGGAATTATGGGCTTCATTTAAAAGAGCAGTCCCAAAGTGCATAATTTAGAACATAAAGCTCTTCACTGCAGTCCAGCTTTCTGAGGCTCTGGTAGCTCGAGGCTTAGGCTGATGTTGAAAATTAATAACATAATATCCTGTGTCATGCTAAGTGAGATTTATATAATATATAACACTTCCATGTTTATCTGGCCTTAATTCACGCCTTGACACCCTGCTCAGCTCATACCTTTCTGGCTGTGTTGAGCATTTACTTCAACCTCTCCCCACCTCAGATTTCAGGTGTACCCTATCGCTCCCTCCTCATCTACTTCCAGCCAGGGTTTGGAGTCCAGTCTTGACCTATCCGCCTCCCGCACATTTCTTAAATAACTGAGCACTTAAGGGAAATTGCATTACCGGCTATAACAACACTATGGAAATCAGCAGAGCAATCTGATTAGCGGCAGAGCAGAGCCATAAGCCCCTCTCAGTGTGCTCCTTTTATTTCCTTCCTAAAACAGCTCTATCTTAACCTCCGATAAATCAAATACATAAGCGCACAACCGCTCTTAATCCTAATATTGCTTCAGTTTTTCCTTCAAGAGACCCAGAGAAAGGAGAGAAACACAGAACTGCTCCCTAGAGACCTAACCCAGATATCAGGTTTTGCTTCCTTGTGCACCGCACATTCCCAGAGGTCCTACTTTTCTTGCTTCTTTATTATTTGTGGAGGACTGCCTCAATACCTCCGAGGGGAGTGTTTATTTTGGTTGTTTCCTGCGCGCGCAGTTGCTGGCGCTGTATACCTGGGCGACTGTACGTGGCCAGATTGCTGTCGCTGTTGCCGTTTCCCGCGGTGCAGCAGTTGATGCTGCAGTCGTTGTGGTTGGAGCAGGAGTTGGGCCACGTGTCGGCCAGCCAGGGCTGGGTGGCAGACTCCCCGATGTTCAGCAAACCGGGCCTGTCGAGACGAAAACAGGCTCAGGGTTAGCACTCGCCGCAAGGAAATGAACGCGATGAAGAGGAAGAGCGGATTATGCTGAGTGTATTTTTTTCAGTAGCTGAGAAAAATGGAAGAATAAGAAAAACAAAGCAAAGTGAGACACACAGACTCCAAACCTTGTTAATTGCATGTGCTCGATTTGCCCTCAGCTGATGAAGGTTAGTGATTCAAAATGTAAAATATGTGCATCCTATTGAACCAAAAAATGAAGAGAAAAAAAAAAAAAAAACACAAAGGAGGCTTTTCACATCATCTACCATTCTAATTCTAAAAAATATAAAACCTAAGAATAAATAATCCCACACTTTTTATGGAATGAATTAACTCAGCATAATAAATGCACGCCTCTCCATTAAGGCTTATTCAGAATTCGAGCCTCCTCAGAATGACTCCCAGTTTGCTTTTTCCCAACATAGAATTAGCATTTAAGTACATTTCCACATTCCCTCACAAATGATTCATTTCTCGGATTCATTTGGAGTAATGAACACATTTGTCTTGTGCAGCCAAACACAATCGCACAATAGCTCCTCAATCATGTCGGCAGTTGCATGTTAATATCGAGCGGCTATTGTCTTTGTGCGGGGCTGACACAGCCATGCTGCACATGAGATTCAATCACACAACTGAATAATATAATGAACATGGATTTGCTGCTGATGGCTGTAAGCTAAGTATTCATTAACACATGAAGAGGAAGCACAAACAAGCTAACACCACTGTGCTGTGTCCATTCCAGAGAGAGCAGACCGAGGCATCTTAAAATTATTGCATTTAAGATTTTCTTTTCCCAGCCTGTATTAAAGTCAGTGCCATATGGTAGATTGTGTTATCAAGCTGATGCTGTGATCACCAGCCATGATTCTGTGCAGTTTCAGTGCACATAGCATATAGACAGAGGTGTGGCCCTTGGGACTGTCACTGCATGGTTGTTTCCCAGTGAAACCATGGCACAGCCTTGTGGTTAAACAAGGATTTTCACTGTATGTGATGAAAATGGGCTCCAGGCAGCCTACATGGGGCTTTGTTCCTCATTTTACCCCACCCTATCGCAGCCGTCTGCTGCCTGACAAAGTCACACACTTCCCCCTAGCGTTTGTTAAAGGGCGGTACAACCATCCAACCCTGCTCAGCCATTCAAGAGAATTTTTTTCTTACGTTATTAAATTCTAATCAGTGTTTAAATTGGGTTAAAAATAATCACACAGAACAGAAAAATTATTTCTTACCTCCCGGCGCTAGTTACACCTTCGCCACCTCTCTGATATGCCACTGAAAAAAGAAAAAGTAATGAGTTCTGAACACAATTTCATCCCCATTATGACAGTGATCACATTAGCATCTTTGCTGTTGTCATGTATGGTCAATGCAAAAGTACCTAGCTTGTGTGTGTGTGTTGCATAAATGTGTCTTTCATTATTTTGCATGAGTCACACATGCACCGAACCAGGAGGAGTTACAGGATGTGTAAGAGGCTTATGAAGCAAGAGATGTAGAGCTCTTCAGTTTCCTGGCCCAGATTTCGTGTGTGTGTCTGTGTGTGTGTGTGTTTGTGAAGCTCCCCTTTCTGCCTCTGCAAGTTGGGCTCTTTCATGGAGCCCTAAGCTGCCGGTGTGTGGGGCAGAGATAAACTCCCAACTTTAATTGCAATCTCTTGGAGGAGACAAAATGCCAGAGCAGCCTTGTCTTTTTTGCAAAACAGGGAGTGCTGTTTTAGTCAGACGGAGAGACTGCAGACGGAGTGGATCTGCCTCTGAGTTTGATATTCGCCACTGTGCTGTAACATCTTTAAAGAACAAGAAATATTCTCTAAAGAGGCCGACAGCTACACGTGTAAGCGAGGGGCAACTTTCACCTCACAGATTTTCAGGAAATCCTGACACAAAATTTGCATCTAACAAAAAAAAAAAAAAAAAAAAACATTTTGATGAGGAGACTGAAGGCAGTTGGAGACAAAGCAGCAACTGTTTAGGTTGAACCTCAGTCAACACTCACAGTGTTTTCTCTTGGCTGCGCTGTTCACTAACATCCACCTGACACTGACACACCTCCGGGGAACAAACACCACAAGCAAACCCAACAGAAAAAGCAGTACGGTAACCGCCGCCCTTGCCGTCACATATCTGGAGGGATATTCCTGGAGGTCTGACAGCTTGCCATTATCTTATAATCCCATCTGAGGTGACGAGCAGCTGTTTGATGAAGAGAACACTTGTTTTAACGGCTCGGGGTGTAAACAGGATGTTCTGATACCACACAAATATTTGGTATCCTCGGTTGAACCTGTCCACACTCCACTGCTCTGATGAATCCCTGGGGCTTTATTAAGGACACAAATGTATTAAAAAACACCAATAGCTGTGTGATAAGACCAGAATGCTTACCTGTTGGTGTGAAGGTAAACGATGGCACTGTTGGGAAAGAAAATAAAATAAAATCAATAATCAGAACACAAATCCCTACAAAGTCTTCCAGGCTGCATTCACACGCTGGCGGTTTTGATCCCTGCAGACATCTCTGGACGCCAGCTGGAGGGGTTGGTAGGGGTGGGGGGGGGGTGTTGAGCCAGCTGCTGGTTCAAATCCTGGCCCAGGCTGTCAGGAGGCCTGCTGGGCAGGGGTCACACACTGGGGAGATATGTGTCGCTATCTCTGACACTCACGTCATCACCCGCGCAGCTCAGTTACTCACAGTTTAGCATGGAAGGGGCCCAAGTGTAAAATTATTGACCACAGGCAGATTTAGACTGGACGCGCTTAATCTTCTCATCCCAGGCAAATTTGTCACAATGTTATCTGTCTTTACTTTCATTGGAGTTTCGCAGTTACAGGCGAAGCTGTGGCCTGCAAGCAAAGCAAGTTCCAGCCACACCGAATCACCTCCGGCGAGGATTGTTTTCTTCATGTGGTTGCAATTATCCTCCTTTCAGACCCCTATCGGTTAGCGGCTCCAACAAAGACCGCGGCCTCTTGTGGTCTGGGAGCGTGAGGGGGCGGAGCAGAGGGGGGGCATATCTGCCTACTGTGCATCTGGAGAGCTCTGCGAGTTTATGTAAGCAAACAACTTACAGAACGCGAAACTCAGAGGGCAACCTCAGCCTCCACGGGCCTTTGTAGACCTGACCACAAACAAAGCCTTCCATCCCTTGAAGAAGTCGAGTCTATAAATAACCTGAGTTGCTTCGGTTAAAAACGGTCTTTGATTGTACATTTGTCTGCCTGTGAATGCTGAATCAATCATGCATGAGATATTTTAGCTTACAGTACTATAGTGTGAGGTTATAGTCACATATTGGTGTCATCAGGAGTAATAAAACAATCAGAATGACAACAACAGTGTGTCTTAAATCTCCAAAAGTCAGTCTGAAGCTGAAGGTTGAGGTTAGCTGGTCTATTGTGCCTCCGAACTGAAGGGTGGATCACCTCTGATTTACTGGCACCAGTGCAGGTAGCAGCGGCGAGCAGCAGCTGCACAGCCCAAGGCCACGCATTAAGCTGGCCCAAACACCGACAAGGAGAGCTAATAGCTCTCTCTGCTCCGCCATAGGCGAAGGTTGGGCGTGTCATGAACCCTGTCGCTTTGACTCAGGTCAGGCAAAAACAAAAACGGGACACGCTCACAGAGTCAGAACACACAGGAGCAGTGCTGTGTCCTTCAAAATGCAATCTATTACAATCAGTATCGGCAATAATCCTTTTAAAATCATAAAAACAATATGCAACTAATACCAGGAACAGGAAGAGTGAGCACTCCTCCTCCATGTTGTGCATAGTACAAGAGTGCTTCAAACATGGGAAATGTCAGTCTGTCCTCAAAAGATTACAGCAAGACAGCCCGCTCTTTCCCCAGCTGTCAGAAGAAGGGAGGCTAAACTAGGAGACACTGGTCTTTAAAATGTCTTTTGCTGGAAACATTTTTCAAAACACCTTTGCAGGACAAATGGTGACAGAAAAATCAAACGCGTCTTAACGCAGAGCTCTCAGCGGAGGCTCGCGTCGAACCTTAAAAGCAGGGAGCCGTTTCAGACAGGCGTCAGCTGGAGAGCCGTCTTCATGGGAGTGATGGGGGAGCTAATTCACATGAAAAGGATGGAAGCGACAGGCCTGGTTCCAGAGTGAAAGCACCACCAACCGATAAACTAGGAACCTCTGAAACATGACTCAGACTGTCCTGCAGGCGATCAACTGCACCAACCTTTGCGTATGCCTGCGTAGCTGCTGGAGAGGCCGTTCCTCTTCTTGCGGTGTCGATACAGCCAGATGCTGAAGACCATGAGGATGATCCAGCAGGCAGCGCCGATGCCCGCGATAAAGGCCGGCTGCTTGACCACGTCCGAGATCTGCTGCGATAGGGGGTTCTCCTGGCTAATGGACTCGGTCACACGGCCAGAGGCATCTGAGATTGTGATTGGAGCAGATGTGAGAACAGGGTTAGGGGGGGACAAAGGTACATCTGCTGGTGCAAATGAGGATAAGGCTTTAGAAAGAATGTGGGCACAGAGGAGAAAAGAGTAAAAGAGCCATCCTGTGACCTTAAAAGGTATCTAAATGCATAAATATCTATTAAAAATAAAAGGACATCAGTCTATGCCTCATCTTTCTTCACAGGAGAAGAATCCATCCTAGCAGGAATTTGAGAGCCCGGTTTGTGGAACTCGAGCCCTGTTTCTCTGCCAAAGGCCTTTCATCGCACATCCCAAAAAGACAAAAGCAGCTAAAGACATTCCTCAACAGCCTGCGCGCCACATGAGCCCGATGGAAACGGGACAAGGCAACAAACAAAGAGGGGCATCATCTCATGACCATCTAAATAACTCCAGTGAGATCATCCCCTCTGATGCAGACACAACAGTAATTAGGAAACATCTGTGGAAACGTGCGAGCGCCGATGCCCTGCAGCAGCCGGCGGAATTCAGTGTAAAGGAACCGTCTGCACCCAAACAACCGGCTCCGGGTCTGGTTTTCTCATCTATCTGTTCTCGCTGCACCTCTCCCTCATGTATGAAAGACTTGTCTGCTTCTCTGCACCCTGCAAACTCTCCGGAATGCTCTGTCTAAAACTCTTTCATGCCATTCTTCTCTCCCGGCTTCTATAGCCAGAGGCGGAAAAAAACACATGAATGAAACCATCTAGCTCTTGTCTCCGGATCCTCCCGTCTGTCTCTGCCTCCGTCCCTCTGTCTCCATCCCACCGACTGTCTTTTCCATTTGTGGCTCCTTTTGAAGGGAGCATGCCATGTGACTGAGCCAAATGCATTTGGGTGAAGCCCCTGAGGCACACTGATCCACAGCAGCGCCGGTTACAATCGGTGGCAGCCGGTGCCGCCCCGTGCCCGTCCCTGCCCGCTCAGTCACACACTTAAAACCAGATGGAGCTCCGTCTCTGTCACATCCTGCCGGTCTGCCAGGTACACAGCGGCTCGCGAGTGGACTAGCTCGGGGACTCGGGGAAATGAAAACTGAAAACATCTCTCTCCAACTATCAGTCGGTGCCGTCGGTGCCGTCTGCGCCGCGCCTCTCCAGTCTGATTGCATGTCAGGTCCGATCCCGGAGTGCAGGAGCCATTATTGACTTTCTTGTTTGCAGGGAAGCTGAGAGCAACTGAAGCAGAGCCGGGTGGCCAGACACTGAAAAGGTCTTTTTAAGTTATCATCCTCTGAAAAGTGCACTGACTGTGAAAGAGGAATTACCTGATTTGACATTTTGAAACATCACTGTTGATTGAAAAAGTGAGCAGAAGCCCAAATATACCTGGGCTATTTAATTTTTTTGCTTTGGCTGTTTTTTTTAAGATCACAATAATCATATTTATATTTTTAATTAGACAGTATGTAGGCTTATGTAAATCCACCAAAAAAACTGTCACATTCAACAAATTAATTGGGTGTTGCGCCTATACCAATGTTTCAAAAGAAACGTCCCTGGTATGAAATATTCCCGTTCATGAATAATATTCTCTGTTGGGGTGATCCCAGGGGGAGAACTGTGATTCAACACCCAGACCCAGGCATGGAGCCAGGCCTGGGGAAGAGGAAATGGTTTTTACTCACCGAGCTGGAAGAAAGTGACATCACTCTTGACTCCGGGACCCACCCCGGTGCTGGCCGCCACCTCCACACTGTAGCGGATCCCCGGGGCCAGGCTGGGTATCAGCACAGACAAGGCTGAGCCGTCCACTGTGCGGTTGATGTGGTACCTGCTCTCGTTCCCCAAGCACCAAATCTGCCATCACGAAGACATAGAGGAAATGTTGTGAGGGGTTGCGCGAAACGTGCTGCCGCCTCCAGTCTGTGTCTTTATAGCTGCTTGTTTTCCACAGCTCTGTGGGTATCACATTACATCTCTGAGGTAGGAAAATGTTCAACATGCTAGGGTAGCCATAACATGTCTCGGTGCAAAGCTGGAACTCATAAGAAACAAATGAGGTTGTAATACCCCCAAATTGAGAGTGTCTGGGTCACAAAGAGGCCTGAATATTTCCATATCCACAACACTCCAGCCTATCAGGCACGTGCCCGTCCCTGGATTTTCGCTTCCACGATGAAACTACAAAAGCTTAAAATTTTCTGTGTATATTGTGATGAGTGAAAATGCTGTGAGGGACCAGGTGTGCTAATGAGCAACGAAAACCTCTCGATCTGCACTTAAAATCCATGAAATTACAGCAAAAGCCCAACACCAGCAAACATTTACCCGGAAAATTAACAGTGACTTAGCCTTCCATTGGCCCTGCCTCGTCTCTACTTTAGTCACTAAGCTACTGTACTGTAAAGCCCCCGTGACACACACAAAAAAAGCCTTTCTAATTAAAATACAGGACTTGCACGGCATAATGTATGAAAGCGCACCACCACTCAAAGGAAAAAGCAATAAAAAGCGTGTGCATTAACCTTGCCTTACAGTTAAGGAGGAGGAACAGAGGACTTGGGGTTTGATGAATGATGCATTAGCATTACCTCGGACCAAAGATATGACTGGAATTATAATAAAGAGCAATCACCTGTCTCTTATATCTAAGGAAGTGAAGTTTCTTGCCCTCCACTCTTCTTCTATATCTACCCTTATGATGACAAAAATGTTACTTCTTTTATTAGGAAAAACCTTATTCATTCCATCAAAAGCTAAACTACAAAGCTAACCGCTATTATACCAAATATATGTCTAATTGCTCCTGACTGTGCATCTTTGAGGTGCCATTGCCTGTATTGTTAGTAAATCACCACCAGGTGGGAGAGTTTCGCAACGCTTCCCACCTCGTTCGCTTTGGGCTGCACCGTTCTCAGATTCTCAGAGGAGCAGCACTGACAAAGGTGTGTCTCAACCAGGAATTCATTACCTTTCCATGTCTGCGCATTGTCTCTCTTATCTGCTTTGTCTGAATCCTTGTTTGTGTTTCTTTTGTATGTCTCCACAATACAAGTCCCACATGTGCAGACATGAGATAGCTGAATTTTTTTTTTTTTTTTTTTTTTTTTTTTATTATTATCATTATTATTGTTACCTTGTACTCCAGGACCACCCCATTCTGCTCCTCTTCTGGAGGGGGTTGCCAGGAGACTATGATGGCAGTTCCATTGTCCCCACTCTCTGTCACTGTAACCTCTCGAGGCGGGGCACTGGGCACTGAGGGAAGTAGACAAAAATTACACCTTAATATATGACTTTTCATACCGGCTATATTCCCCATTGTCTCCCCTCATGCTCATATGTGATGCTGATAACAAAAAAATTCTCATCGAATCAACAATTTATAAGATATTTGTATGAGTTTGAGCTTTTATAGGTTAAAAAAAAAAGATAACTGAAGGATGGTTTGGTGCAGAGCCATGCAAAATTCAATCTGCGGTCTAACAATGTGACAAATAAAAAGACAGTTACAGCATGACAGGGTTATTTTTCTGAGAAGAAACCTCAGGTTTGAAGCTATGAAAATAACAAATACACAATGGGATCAAAGAGTAAAACAATCAAAAACTCTCCCACAGCTTAAAGCTGAACAGAAATTTCCCTATTCATGGTTTTCTTTATTCTAATTTATGACGTGCACAAGGATTTAAACCAAACCTTAGGAGCATGTAATAACCACACCCTGACTGCAATTACTCTCCACTGAGGCTCCCACGGTGCTTTTAAAAGAGCTGAACATGCACCCTAACGTGCCTGAATGCATCACATATAAACATGGCATAATCCCCACCCGCTGTGAACAGCTGTGCTAGCCATGCATGTACAAATGGTGGAAACATGAAAACATGCGCGTGCACAAGCAAACACTCAAACACGCACCCATGCACACACTCACATCCCCCACCTTCCTCAAAGGTCTTGCCGATCTTGACGTCGCTGTCCGTGCCCTGGAATTCGTTGAAAAATGGGCGGACTTTGAATTCATATGTGACGCCCTTTCGGAGCTGTGGCACAACGGTGCTGTCCTCTGTGGGGTTGCGCACCTCGGAGACACCCCACTCGCTCCTCTGCGCCCCCTCTGGTGACGGTCTGTACATCACCTTGTAGCCCTGAATGTACTGCGACTGCTTCTCCACCTGGTCGAGGATGGCGTTCGGATTAGCTGGCTCACAGTTTAACGGCAAAACCAATACAGCCTCACTGCGCAGAACTCATGGAACTGATACTTAAGGTGATGTCTGGAATGGGGTGCTAACTTCTCACATCATCCTTCACTCTTTTCATCCACTTCTATTTTTTCTTTTCAACTGCCTCTGCACCATTTGCAGCAGCGAGCAGCAGCAACTTTGGCAAACCACAGTATGAGGTCATTGGCCAGAGGTTCCTCTAAGTCTGGGCCTGGTTAAGCGGAACCCCGGCTGCTGGAACTGCCTGCCTCATCCTCTTCTTCTCTGTGCAGACTATAGAGGCAAATACATTTATCAGGATGCAACCATTTAATAAACAGCTTCTTTTGTAGCCAATTAAAGGCAGTAAATGTGAGTGGAATTGATGTTTTTCTACTGGTTCAATTAAGACAAGCTATTGTTGCTTTAAGCCAGAATGAGGCTGAAGACCTAGAATGCTCATATCCCTAAATGTCCCCGTGGAAAACAGGCAGCTAGCTTGTAAAGATTCTAGTGATTGCTTCATCCCTCCCTGCTTTTAAACCTGGTGCTGGCTCAGGTGGTCTTCATTAGCCTAAAATCTGTGCAACCATTTACACCAACACAGAGGAAAATATAAACCCAAGAAGCAACAGACTGAGAATAGATTGAATCCCCTCTAACAGGGGAGGAGTTGAGCTTAAATATGTCCGTTTCCCTCGTTTGGTGTTTTCCTTGAACATTCCACACTAAAAGAGCAACTGGGCAGTAAAGTTTTAAATCAGTCCTGTCACGCCTGTATCCTTTTCAGGTTTTGGCCCCGTTCATCACTCACTGTGACACTTCATAATACCTGAATGCTGCCGCCGGCTTGCATCAAAGAGCACAGCCGAGACTATTTTTATACTTCCCTGCCGCCCTGCAGACTAGGATCAACGATATAAGGAGGAGGCAATAATGTCTGCTTTTGTTGTCTTGTAATCTGAAGAGTAAAAACATACCATAAGTAGATCAGCTGGAGGTGTGCTGAGAGTTTAGGAAAGAAAAAACCATCAGGCCTTCCTGCTTTGCCAGGTCTCAGCCTCACTTCTGGCTAACATCTGTAAGCCATTTTCACTTAAGAGCATAAGTTGGCCGCCTCTTCCTTCTCACTCGTATTGTTTTAACAGCCATCGAGTGTTTTCTGTCTGACAGGGCACACACACTGGCACGCCACACACCATTAAACCATATGCTGCGACATGGTCAGCGGGGAGCTGGGCTCCGCAATTTCAGGCAATTTAGAGGCCACTGAGGACAAAGCTGCAGACTTTTTTGATTTCCAGCTCGTTGACCAGCTCAGGTTTGTGCCAGGAGGACACGGAGAACCCCTGGAATGTTTCCCTGGCTGCTCTCTGAAGCGTCCTTCCTCCATGGTGTGCTAGGACGTTCGCAAATTAGCTCGGTTGAGCGGCTTGACAAATTGACTGTAGGCATATCGCAGAGCTGACCTCGGGGCTCTGGTGATTAGCTGAGCCGGCGAGACTAGCCGTTGCTAGCCACCGCTGTTTTGGCGAAATGGAAGTGACATCTGTTTGAAATTAGCATGGAGGGAATTTCTACTCACCGTCCACTGCACCCAAACAGACGAGGAGGAGAGGATGGTGGGGTTGTGGAGGTGGATGACCACGTCTCCCAACTCCTTCTGGATCTGGCGGTGGTCCACACCCTGACTGGTTGGGGGGATGTCTGCATGCAAAGCCGGCATTAAAAAACATGTTCAACGATGCAAAGAGGTTTGCTAAGTAGATATAACAGGGCAACGGGCCGCACCTTGTGTTTTCACAGCATCAGTGATGGGGCTGGGGTCACTCAGCCCGTAGGCGTTGGCCGCTCGTACCAAGAAGAGGTAGACTGCGCTGGGCTTCAAGCCCTTCAGTACAAATGACTCGGTCTTCACATGCTCCGCTAATGTCTGCCAGCTGCTCCCAGACGAATGGCTGTGGACGTGCAACACATGGAATTTAAAAAGGCTGCCAGAACGCGATGCAGCTTTTAGGGTCATCGATCGCTACATTTACCTGAAAGCCTCGATTATGTAAGAGGTGGGCGTGGCTCCAGCATTAGGATTAGGCTTCCAGGAAAGGGTGACCGAGGTGCGGGTGACATCGGTCACCTCAGGTTTGGAAGGGGCGCTGGGGATGAGGTTTGGATCAGTGGGCCTGTTTGGCTGAACTGGGACTCCAAACTCTTCATGTTGAAAACAAGAACAGAATAAACATTAATAAATGAAACACACACTCAGGTTTTCCGCTTTTCTCTCCCGGGCTTACCGTGAACTTCTAAGTAGGCTTTCCAAGAGGCCTCCCCGCTGGGTGTGGAGGCAATGCACGCATACGTGCCAGTGTCACTGAGCTGGAGGGGGAGATACCAATACAGTTAGATAAGCTGTCATTTTGAGGAAACCATGCTAAATAAATAACTACACCAATAATTACAACATCACTTTTAGAGAGAAAAAAGGAGCCAGAGAGAAAGGCAACAAACTCCAACTGAGAAGGACCCCTAACTTATTTGTTTTTCTCTGCAATCTCCATGAGTAACAAAAAGATGTATTTTCAAATCTGATAGCCGATACTTAGCCTCAGACTGTGTAAAAAAAAAAAATAAATAAAATAAAAAAGCTCAAAAGCAACCCAACATGTTAGGTCTCGCCTCTGTGATGTCCTCATTAAAATGTCATTAATGGAAAGTGCCCGCTGACTCTCCACTCCTGCAGTGGGCTTTCTCACACGTCACGCTGCGGTCTGTTCAGTGTGAGAGGTGGAATCATCAGAGCGCCGCAAATGGACTCAAACGCTGAGCCCGCGACACCTGCGTCTGCTCTCTACGAGCCATCAGCGTCATACAGCTTCACACCCTAACAATACTAACGCCGTGTGGCTGACTGACAGGATCTACAGATGTGAACGCACCCCGTTTCTAACCTGACGTGAAAGTGACGGCTCACTGATGGCTGGCTGCTGGCAGGGAAGGCGTGCTTTATTCAGTCAGCAGCGGGGTTTCCCCAGCATGTCGCTGACATGATACAGACCGCTTGTTGTTTCAAAAGAATTTTTTCATTTCATTTCACGGGGAACAACAACAACAGTGTCTGATTTAAACCCAAATAAGAGAGAAACATCGGAAATATTGGCTGATTTGTGTTCATGACATGCAATAACAAGGGGACTTACCTTCGCATAGCGTATCTGCAGAGCACCCGTGTCCAGCTGTTTGACCCTGGAGTCGTGTGTGGACACCAGCATGCCGTCCTTCCTCCACAGGATGGTGGGAGAGGGGTTTCCTGACACCGCGCAGTTGAGGACCACCGTGCCGTCCACAGCCACCGTCTGATTGATCGGGCCCTGCCGGATAACTGGCGGCGGTCGGTCCGACACAACTGCGAGAGGAGGAAAGTGAGGATCAGTCATTATCTGGACAAAGACAAAAGTACACCAATGTGTTCCTGGGCTGTCGCACACGGCAACAAGAGCGTGAGAGACAGCCAACGGCTGCGAGAGACGAATGAAATCCAATTAGGAGAGCTGGAAACAATTTTCTTATCATTTAGCAGCAGGAGTAGACTCAGCAGGAGCAGCATAATTAAAATGAAGCATTCTCAGATACCCCCTCAACCCCCACTCCCCCAACCAACAGCAACACCACTACCAACAACAACTGTAAAGACAACATTAGGGAGAAAACGCATATTTAAAAAGGAGCCAGAGCAGAACTGTGATGATGGCAAAACTCTGCCTCGTCGGCCTGTGAAGCCCAGAACAAACAGGAAAACAAGGAAAGAAAGGAAGGATGAATCTGTCAGAACGAGAGCAGCTGTAAAAGGGAAAAGAGGAGGCGAAGATGTAGCAGCGACTGTAATTACATGCAATCCATAATATTCCCATTTTTATTTGGTGTCAGCTGCGCGTGATCGATTGTGTTCCTCTTGCAGGATGTCTGCCTCCCTCGGATTATTATTATCATTTATAGCACTATTGATGAGCATTCCTGTCAGCCCCACTGATTTAGAGGTGCCTTCGATTCACCGAGGTGCAATCAAACGAATATCTCCGGCAGTGCGATACGCCGCGTAGCCAGTGCGCGTCTGGAAGTGCACAGGGATCCTCAGGACCGCGCTGCAGCTGAATCTCTGGGTGAATTTCTGTTTGCTTTTGTGTCAGAGATGGTGCAATTACGAAAACACCGCTGGCATGACCCGTAATTACCAGATCTGCCTGCGGAGGAGCGGTGGCCTCAGAGCGGCCCGCTCATTTTAATAACTGTTATTATTATCCACTGAGCATGGCAGAGGAAGAGATGAAACGCACCAGCGCGGGTCTGACATGGAGGAGGGTGTGCGGTACATGAAGGGATGGATCCAAATCCAGGTGTGTCCCAGAACAAGTAATAGTTGCCGAGATCTCTGCGGGAAAGGCGCGAGCGAAGCAGAGCTTGGCCCACCGGGCCAGCAGAGACCAGCTCGGAGAGTGATTAGAGGACCAGATCCAGACCTCACCACACAGCAGACAGCAGCAAGCCAGCCGTGCAGTATCAACAGAGACGCTAACCAGCGCGGATCCATAGAAACCAGATCCTGAGCCACGGTCTGAGTGCACAGGCACCAGAGAGTCTCCAGCTCTGACAGGAACACACTGAGCAGGCCAGACCAAACCTCATTTTCTGCATTAATATGCCCTGCAGCGCCGCCGCAGTGTTCAGGCCAACAGAATTAGCATGAGCCAAATATTATCCGAAACACCAACATTCAAATTTACTCTCTATCTTCCTCTAATTCCCACTGTGGTCCTTCATGCTAAAACGGCACTTTCTTACCGTCGGTGACTTCGAGCAGGGCTTTGGTGATGACGCTGCCGGCGATGTTGAGGGCCTGGCAGCTGTAGAATCCCATGTCTGAGCGCTCAGCATCGGTGATGGTCAGGTCGCCGCTCTGGGACACGGAAAAGCGGCTGGAGGGCTGAGGAGGTTGGTAGGAGAAGAGCAGATTCTGCCGGGGACAAGACGGTTTGTTCAGTCTCAGTTTCCCGCACGGATGAAGCAGCCACGGCCGGGGCCGATGTTGTTTACCTGACTGCCTTCCTGTTGCCAGAAAATGGCCGGCTGCGGGTTCCCGGTGGCTTCGCACTGGAAGGTGACGGTCCTGCCAACCCCGACCACCTGGTTCCTTGGTCTCACCACAAACACCGGGGGCACTGGAGGATGGCCGAAAAAAAACAGTCAGCAACTCAGGAGACATTAGTCACATAAAGCATACAGAGAATACACACACCCTTTTATAAACTTTGAACTTTAAATGTGTGTAAAGTAGATTAAAGAGTACATTAATCAGACTCACACTAGTGGCTTATCGCAAACATCCTGAATAGAAAAAACAAGGGGTCCTTCTTTGCTTTGAGGGCGAGGACATGGACCATTAAAATTTACATGGAAATGGGAAATAAATTTAAGCCATCTGTCCACACTGGCGCACCCCGACAGCATAGGTCCCAACCAGGAGGCAGCATTCATGCATCTTAATCACAAATTCCATCTCGGGCTGTGACACGAGGCCTTGCTGGCTCTAATAGGCCATTTATGTGAGGGGACACACCTCGAGTGACTGACTAGACCTTCACTGGATGTCTCCAAATAAAGCATGGCCCCAGAAACATCTTAATATTTTCTTTCTAGCACAGCCTAAGTGAAGCAGTCTGGGAGCTGTCGTCTGCAATAAGGACATAATCTGTCCGTGAATAAGACGGCTAATGCACAAAAGGAGGAAATAATAGAATGAAATGATGCGCTTTTACCTTAGAAGCCCAAGCTGAGCATATTTTTACCCATTAATGTCCCTTTGTCACTGTTGCCCGTGACAACAGAGACATAAGTGCTGATTGGAGATTGGAGTGATGGGAGGAGGAGGATGGAGGGACGGAAGCGTTGACAGCTTCCTGTCTCTGTCAGGGCGGTGAATAGGTGACGGGTGACATTTCAACTTACCAGACACGACTAAAAAGGAAACAAAAAGACAACAACAACAAAAACCCATGGATGAATGAAGAAATAATTAACAGCATGACATAAAAGAGGAGAGATAAGAAAAATAACAGCGTGACGTCATATTTCAGCCGAGACAGAAATTCTGGAGAGAACAGCTGCGAATAATTACTATGAGTGATCTGGGGATGAACACACACAATACAGCATTTGGATGTGGCATTATAGGTATTAAAAAAAAAAGACAAATAAAACAAAAACAGATATTGTGAAACACATTTTATGCTAAGCATCAGTGCTACTCCTGCCCCATGTCCAGGTGCTGTATGTCCTTGTAGTCCTTTAGATGCAGGTGCGTTAGCCCAATTCATAAACCCACAAGGTGAACGTTAACCGTCGCCCCCCCACCTTATCTAATCAGTCGGCTTCGACGGCTCCCACGGAAACATAAACGCTGTCAGTCACCGTAATGGCCAGCCCACCCCGCCCCCAGTGGCCTTTAAAATGCAGATAAGACCTACATCAAACACAAAGCACCCAGGAGAAGATTCTCATTCGCTGCCCGTTCGCAGGGGGCCTCGCGGCCAGGAGCGCGTACACGCCCGAGAGCGCATGAGCGCACTGAGACACCTACACACAGGCATTCATGTGTGCCCGAGCCTTTAATTAGGTAACCCTACCTCTCCCATGCTGCTGTGATCACGGCGGTGAGACCAAAGGGGGGGGACGGGAGCGTAAAACCTGAGCGGGTTGCTGTTGTGGCCTTTTCACAGGAGTCTCATCAATAAGCTAATCAGAACGGCGTAGGGGGGGAAAAAAAAAAGAGATGCAATAATGCGGCCTTTAGCCCCTGCAGGAAGCTGCTGGACATCAGACGCAAGAGCGCAAACATTACCAACAATTTCAGCTGCGCGGCAGCCCAAGGACGGGACTGTGTATTAAGAGCAGCTCTGTTTGGGAGATTTACTGCAGACATGAAAGAGAAGGATGATGGGACGTGGATCCGTTTGATGGTTGTAAATCATTAAAACGTCATACACAAAGCGCTGTTGGTGTTTAGCACCATTCTTACAGCAAAAGGCTGCAAGAAAAACCCCTTTCTTGGCAGGTTGCAGGTTTTAGTAACTAAAGATGAATCACCAATTAAGTGCAGCTAATTATTAAAAAAATATGCATTATCCACCAACAGCATCCCAAGATAAAAGGTACGGAGACATTTTGACTCTGACGTGGTTTAAATTAACAGTTTCACAATTACAAAAACGGACACAAGGTCTGCGGAAAGGGCAATTATGCATTTCTCCCATCAATCAACAAATCATTTTATTTGACACATTTACAAGCTGGAAGCAGGTGTAGGGGACTGACAAATGCGCCTCTGAAACGGTGACTCACTGATTAAGCAGAGCAAAGTGCTGCCAAAGCAAAATGACCCGAGGCTCCGTGACCACAACGTCGCTGTTGTTCACCGGCAGTCTGAGCAGGGAAGGTGTGAAGGTGCTTTCTGGTCCACACAGAGCTGGATTCTGCCCCCCAAACTTCCCCGCATTTAGAAGCAAAAAAGCTTTCCCATACTGAGAAGATAGTAGCGTGGTGTATGTATTTTAAAGCCAATATTCAAATTGTCTTGGTTTTATAGTCCATTTCCTCATCCCAACAGATTTAGCAGAAAAGCTCCATTTAAAAGATATTTACATTGACTCTGCTTCGGCCATAGAGTTCAGATTACCCAGTTTGTGGCGGGACTCTCTGCCAGTAGCTCGCTGCTGCTGAAATTATATCATTGGACTGTGCAGTTACGCAGCGGCTCAGCATCGCCCGCTGCCCACAGACAGACAGAAAGACAGACAGACAGACACACACACACACACACACACACACACACACACACACACTAGTGTTGTCTCTGCGACAGCGATGTCTTACTCCTCCGGCCCGTCCAGACCTACAATTAGCTGGATTCTCTTTCCTTTCCTAAGCCTGCGTCTGTAATTAGAAGCATGTCATTTCCGGGTGCGGGACTCCAGCCCGTTCCTCTTTAATTAGCCGGACTGCTCGGTGCCCGCGGACCGCTCTGGAACGAGGCACGGGATCTGAGGAGCTGATGGAAACCTTTCAAGGACTGGAAGCGAGTACAGACAATCATTTACTCAACGGCTCTATTCTTGCTTCATTAGTTAAGGTGCGTGTTTTAACTTCTCGTACATTCGTTGTTGCCTTTCTAACTCGTAAAATGTGCCAGAGGAGGAGGTTTAACGCCGACGACGGACAGAATGAGTTGCCCGGTGAGGAGTATATTGAACTGGCGCATCGACGCTGCTCCCTTCATTAACGGAGATTTCAACTGGGAGAGCAAAAGAGTCAAAACTGCAATAAGGGGAGAGGATTCATTGAGCTTATTGACAGGTGTGCCTAATTCTGCTTTTCAAACCAATTCCAAGGTGTAGCAGAGAAAATCAGGAAGTAATTGCAAAGGGCAGCGATGTGAAGACGGGCGCTCCAGCTGGGGGTTGGCAGATGAATGAAATTGCATTGTCTGCTTATATCTGAGAGTGACGTTAATATGACCGACCCCAGAACACAAACCCACCCCCATACTCTTCACTACTTCTGCGCCCCTGGCCCCGCTTCCCCAACCGTTCTGCATCGCTGGCGAGCCCCCGCCAAGGCCGACCCGCTCGCTGTCAAATCTCCCGAGCGCCGATCCTTTCCCTCCTCCAACTCCTAGCATTCCCATTAGCTTGGCATTAAATGGCCCCTGTGTTCCTTCGACTCCCAGGAGGGTTTGGGGGAGGAGGCGCACCCAGCCCCCCAGTTTCTTTCAATGACTCCTTTCTGAATGTTCACAGTGTGTGACCGATCGCTTTATATTCCATCTGTGTTAATAAGATGTCCGACTGTGGGACCACAGGAGACGCACAGATTCTATAGGTTCAGAAATAGTACAGTAGGTCTTAACTCACTTGAGAAATGCCACTTGTGTGGGGCAAAACCAATCAATCAGTGCTCAGCCACGGCTCTATAGCAGATATGGATTTTTGCACTTCTCTTTTATTAGAAATCAATCGACTAATTGAGGGAGAATATTTGGAAGTGAGGACCACGTGTCCAATCCAAAGTGCTTTAGTTCCACGTGAAGGCGCTGAGCAAAGAAATATATTTAGAAGAGCCGAGTTCAGACAGATTCTTGGAGGGTTAATGGGAAAATGCTGTATCTTTACCGTGGACGGTGAGCGTGGCCGACGCCTCCGCCTTGCCAACCATGTTCTCCGCCACGCAGGTGTAGGAGCCAACGTCTGCCGAGATAAGACGACGTATCTTCAGGGTGTGATCTTCGCGGATCTCGTATCTGGACAACGAGAAGGGAATAAGCCATGAATAAACATTCAGGAGTATCAGAGTCAGCTGATGATGTGAAGAAAAAGCAAGAAGGGCATCCAAAGGGCTCCAAGCGATGAGGCCTACCTTCCTTTGGGCAGGTCGCCGTCATCTTTCCTCCAACGCACAGTGGGAACTGGGTCGCCGCGGGCTTCACACCTAAACTCTGCACTTTGGTCCACTAATACCACCTGACTGCTGGGGCGACGAACGAAGCTAGGACGTTCTGTTTGATAACAGCAAAACATCAATTAAAACGTAAATTACACAGCACAGAGTATCCCTACGATAAAGTTTGATCTGCTTCATGATGAAATTCCGTAAAATCGCGCTCAAATCTTGGTTTTGTTTTGGTTTACTCTGCTCCAAGAGATTTATAAAAAGCAATCTAATTAGCTATGTAGGCTTAAGATTCAATAGGACAGATGCATTGAAATGCCACAGTTATGCCCAGATAATGTTAAATTACACATGAACTAAAAACAAGACTGTGAAAAACTCTGTAAAGCAAGTCTAATCCACCCTGTCATCTTGCTAATCCCATCATCATAGCGTTTAGCTCTGAGAGTCTGTGGTGGCTACACCAAGTCAGAGGTTTTTCTTTCTTTACTCTCCATAAAACAAACATTTTCAACAAATCTTCCAATAAACAAGACATTCCACTGGAAGTGGAATTTTAGTTTACAAAATTGTAATCCGACGGATAATAAAAGCGATCAGAGGAGAAGAGACGGAGGAAATTGGTGATAAAAAGCAAAGGTCTGGACACTGGAGAATATGAGGGTCAGAGGTCAGTCATTGTGAAATAGAAGATGAAGCTTCTGGGGCCAAAGTGAGATCCATGGCTATGTGTAAGACTGGACGTCATCTCACAGTCTATCTGATATAGGTCAGTGACACTATTTAGTTCCCTGGGAGATAGAGCAGCAGAGCCGGACATCTGGAGTTTGTTTATGAGCACAGACAAACAGAAATCAAGTGTGTAATCATGCTTGTGTAGTGCGTATCGCAGGGAATGGATAGAGTAAAGAAAAGAAAAATTACCCAGAACTGTGAGTTCGGCTATTTCGCTCTCGCGCTCCCCAACCATGTTTGTGCCGACACACACATATTTCCCAGCATCACTCTTCCGGGCATTTGTGATCATCAGCTTCCCTCCGCGGATCTGAGGGAGTAGAAGAAGGGGTTAGAGGCTAATAGAGAGGGAAAAAAAACCAGCAAAAATAGAGTCCAAGAGATACTCGGAGGCCATTACAATACCATGATGTCATCCACTCAAACACAAAATGGCTGCGTGCTTCAAATGTTGTTTATTGGATCGCTCACAGGGTCAGAGACTGGTTAGTTCCCTGCTTCGACTAGTTTGCTGTTCCCACTCATCTGCCATTCTATGGCTAAGCTTCCCAAACCAACATTACTACAGGTCCCCTAGGAACACCTGAGGCTGTGCAGGACTGTGAACACACTCCCAGAAGACAGCTACAAGACAGTTTCATCTACCATTGTTCAGACTGTTTCACACAGGCTTTCTTGGAATTGCTTTGTGTAAAAGCAAAATGGGGAGCAAGTGAAAAAAAGTTGACACACAGGTGAATGTGTGTGTCCAGGTGAGTATCATGTCAGTTATTTCCCAGGGCTTTGATTACAGGCCAGAGGAGGTGCTTTGTTCTCAGGCAGTCAGAAAAGGCAGCCCCAGCCCGGGCCCCGACCCCTCGTCTCCTCTCTGAGCTCTCGGCCACGCCAGTCAGCACAGAGACCGACAATAGCGCTGCAGCGGCGGTGATCTCTGTACCTTGATGAGGCTTAAGGTTTTAAAGCACACATCAACCTGCAGGAGCGGGACGCCCTCCTGCTCGCAGGTAACCGATCCCCTCATTAGAGCAGCACTGACAGAAAACGTGACACACGATACTGCAAGAATCGCTCGTCTTTGTGACAGCGATGTTCAAACTCAAGAGCTCCTCACTTCTGACAAACACACGCAGCATAAAGAATGTTTTTATTATTTTCTTTTCCAAAGTAACAGGGTAACACATTCCCCAGCCTCTCACTCCTGGTTAATATTCATTGTTGAGAAGCAGGATGCAGAGACCTGAAGAGTCTGAAAAGGTCTGGCTTATTCGGGGCACCCTGCGGTGCTGGAGGGGTTTGAAGTATCATTATGTTACTGTTTGTTTGAGGAAAAGCTTAGCCGTTAAAACGCTGCGACACTCACAAAAGGCCCAAGGTCAGGCCAGACCAGAGAGCGAGCAAAGTGTGGGGGAGCGCTGTTGGTTCCACGGGGCTTTGACATGAGGATCCACTTAAAGCCCCATCCACGTTATCCATATTCTAACCCCTGTGTGGAAGTGGCCGTTCCCCTGATCTCTACAAAGATATTTAGAGTGCCGGAGCAGAAGAGACTCTGAAAAAGGGGTAAGAATAAATTATTTTTACTCATGCATATCCTTTCCACTCAATGCAGCAAAGCACAGCAGCTGCAGAAAGCCCCAACAATTTAGCCATTATCCCGGAATTACATGGAGATGGCTCCATACCGCTGCCTTTTGTCTTGTGTCGTTTGGCAATGCCGATAATGGAAAATCCTCCATTCAGCCTGGACTCGCACCGCAGTGAGGAAGGGTGTTCATTTTCCAGGCTGATAATTAGTCTCCACAAATGCACAAACAGAAGGACAATGCGGAGTGTTTGGGCTGTTTGTGTTAATGACAGAATCGTCGCTCGGTCAAAACAGACACGATGGCATTCCTCTGGCTTCTGCTTACACTCCTGTGAGAACTGCAGATAGCGGTTTTCAGTGGCACAGAGCGCCAGCCCACCTCGGGTTTTTACAGCCCAGCGGGAAACTTTTCACAGACGACTCACATCGGGCTACAAATATGCGCGTGATGGCGCCCAGCGTGTCACCGTCGTTTGCGCGCAGCCGACCAGAAGAACGAGAGTTCCCCTCTGCCTCGTCTCTACCCTGGGATAACCGAAAAGACAAAAAACTCGTCCCTGAAGTGGAGAACAGAGAGAAAATCCCCGCTGCATGTGCTTCAGGACCCTGTTGAGATCACCGGCGATCACCAAGGAGACTGCACGTTCCAGCATGCTGCAGAGGGAGGAATGGACTGAACACAACAATGCAAGGGGGCCCTTTGACGAGCTCAGCTGTTCATCACATTATAAAAATTCCAGCCTGAGCGTCCTGCGCTATTGCCCAGAATTCTCTCATACACGTTTCCGTTAAAAAAAAAAAAAAAAAAAAAAAAAAAAAAAACGACCCAAACTCTCAGGTCATAACCCCCTAGCTGTCCTTTTACTAATACAATCTGCGCTGCTGTCCACAGGACATCGTCTAGACTTCAGTCAGTCGTCACACTTGATTGCACACACTTAGTGCTACTTTCAAAATGCTCTGGGGAACGCTCAGACTGTGAGGTTTTGTGCTTGACAGGAAGTTTACAGTGAGCAACAGCAGCTGGCACACCAAAGCCTGCCTACAGTTCCACCGAGGGTCCAACACTGGGGGAAAGCAGCGGCGCGCACGATTCATCCTCCACTGCACGAAAACACAAACAGTCCATCAGCAAGATTATTGTGTCGAAACAACGGAAAGAAAAGGGTGTGAAGTACGGTTTGATTTGAGTTTGGAGTCTCAGTTAGAATCAAGGCTGACTGGAAAAAAAATAATCAGTTGGTCCATCGCTGCGGTGCACTGAAGACTTCCAACAGCAACAAATCATAATTTTTTAACTTACTGAGAAATAACTGTGTGGATTTCAACACTCTGCAACAGTGTGGAACATTTTTTTATTACTGGAGCTCATTCATTAAACTGGTTTTCCATGCCTGCACTGTGAGGTTAACCATCATCAGCACAGAACCACAGAACCTGACTCCTTCGCCCTGAAATGCATCTCACATCGTGTAAACTCCAGACCACAGCTAATTACCATCATTACCTTTGTCTATTAGCCGAGTGCTGTGTCCGATTCTTTTTCTTGAGCACAGATGAAGTCTTCATCAACTTAAAACAAGAGCAAAAGAGAGCTGCATTTATCAGGATGGCCTCCCAGCATGCAGCTACAGCTGCAGGTGCTTTAATTAAAGCGGAAACAATCGGCAGTTTGGTTCCAAACCAAAGCTGTTTGGATTCCGCGCGTCAGGCTGCGGCAGAGAACAAGTTTTTACTCCGCCATTTCGCTCAGCCTATTTGTCCTTCTGTATTGACGCTCCTCTGAGGTGATTTCATCAGCAGGCCGTCCCCGATCAATGCGGCGCTGCTGACTGATAGAGCAAGAAGACCGATTCTCTCCCCCTCCAGTCATCAAAGGCTGTTGCCACCAAAATGCCTTCCTGGGGTTCTGGAATTGCTAGATGCGAATAATGAGCCAAGCAAATCAATCCTTCAGCAGACAGTGTGATGGTGCTGAATTGACCTGCATTACTGGGTCATTGCCTCTGACATCATCCATACAGTGGTTTCAATCACAGCTGAAAAACTTCTTCAAAAAGAAGAAAAAAAAAAAAAGAGCCTTACAGTGATCCTCTCGTCTCGGTCGTCAATGTTGATGCCATCTTTCTTCCACGAGATGGTGGGTTCAGGATGTCCACGTGGGGGTTGGCACTCCAGGACTGCGGGTTCTCCAGCCGCCACGATCACGTCTGCAGGATTTTGTCTGAATTCATCGCGTAAAACTGCAAAAAAAGAAGGAAAAGAAAAGACGTTAGTTTAAAAAAAATAAAAAATCTTAAGAACGTTAAAATCATAAAGAGCCATTAAAATCATAAAGAGCCGAAAAATAATAATAATTCTGGACAGGCAGCGGCATCAATAAATATCAAATATGCTAGTTTCGGTGCTCTGCCAGGAATATATGTGTTTTTAGAAAAAGTGAAGATGAGCACATTCCACATCATCATGATGACCTGGCCTGCATCTTTTCAGACACACATATCAGCATTTTAATGCATGCCGATCACCTCCATCACTTATCTATTTGCTGCTGACACACATTTACATGCTGAACAGCATCCTAACCATGATGAAAATCTACATGGGCTCCAATCCAGCGCTGCTGCCTTAAGGACTCTGCTGGGAGATCGTTCACATTTGCATCGATTTTCAGAGATGAGGTAAAAAAAGACACAGCGGCTATGGATTTACATTATTCTGACACGAGAGGCCACAGCATCCCGCTCCTGGATGTAATTTAATCCAGAATAGAGGTGTGAGGATTTTAAACTGCGCAAAAATTAAAAAAAAAAAAAACAAAAAACTACAAGTATTGCTCTCATTGGAGGACCACATTAATGTTATTACTATCTGGCAGCTCCAACAGAGCAGATCAATGCAGATCTACTTTCAGAAGAAAACAGAGGAACCAGACAGTCTATCTCTGGGCTGCGTATCCCTGGAGTTCCAGATAAATCTGACGTTTATTAAGAGGTCGAGTAATGAAAAAGCAACAAAATCCTTCCTCTGTATGTCAGGAATCATTTTCCCAGCTTCACAGCATACACATAAAGCTGTTATGAAAATAACTGGAAGGAGAGCTCGTACATGTCAGGTCACACACGGCGGTCAGCGCAGCGTAGCGTGCGCACCTTCATCAATGCAGCTAAATGGAAATGCATGGTTTTGCCTGTTTTTGAGGGGGATAAGAAGTGTTTCCATTGTCTCACGGTCCTAAGCTCGCTCTCAGATCACCTCAGTCACAGATCAAAGTGGGCCTCACTCCAGGACCCCTCACCTACTGACAGCCAACAAATTCCTGACTAAACCCTTTAAGCACTTAATTGGTCAGAAATAAGCTCAGATACCTCCTCGAAATACAGAGAAAGAGTTGAGTCCAAAGGAAGAAAACTGGTTTTGGAGTAAAAAAAGGGTGATAAAAGCATCTCCACTCCTTTGCTGCACATCCGAAATAATTTTCATCTCCATTTTTTTTTTTTTTAAATAAAATGACCTAATTAATCAAAAACAAAGGAAAAATAACTCTCTGTAAGTGGGAGGCGTGCTTCCTTTGGTAAACACACAGTGCACACATATGAATAATGAACATGTGTAATCCCCTAAAATTTCAACACTAATTCTCTTCCCAAGTCAAACTCAGCAGTGCAGCTGCGCAGCGGGTGAGCTCATTGGCCGCAGCTAAAGGCAGATGCAGCCATCAAGGAATGCAAATGTAAACAGCAACCGTCTGATCCATTAGAGCTACAACTGAAGATACATGTATCATCAGAAAGGTCCCCCTGAATGAGGAGTGATCTGCTGACCCCGAGATGTGCAAGTATTGTGCGAGTACCTTTGACCTTATCATTCATTATGAGTCGTGCTACAATGTTTTATGACTCCTTTATCTTACTGCCAAACTTTTGTTTTTGTCAATAAAGTTTTTTTCTGCACTACATGTTATGTACCAAATGCATGCTTGTAAGTTTAGCTTCTACGTTAAGTGCACACCATCTCCTCTCAGCTGGTCTCAACCCCTGTGGCTCAGTCTTTCGCCTAGCATGCAGATGTGCCTATCCCCCTGGAAAATCAAAAAGGGGACTGCTGTGGGAAAAATAAGGGGGGGGGGGGGCGTGGCATGTTTACCTGAAGTAGATTGAGGCCAGAGGGAGAGCTGGCATCATCCAGTGTTTACAGCAACAGCGCAGTGACCTCCAGCCCTCCTTAACAACGCTCACTCCTCTACCGCGCTGCCCTCGCTCCTCTAAACCAACACTTCTTTGTTATAAACACAGCTGACTGCAGCGGGGAAGATAGCCCCGGACATCTGCGTGTAGTGGAAAACAAAATCCTCCGGGACTGAGGCATAATCGGGAAAAGAAAGGGAGGCAGACAGTCTGGAGGACTGAGCAGAAGCCGCGTTAGGTCCTGATCCTCTGCTTCCGTGGTTGAATCCTACACCCAGTATCCCTCTTTCCTGTTTCTATACAGCATGGGTCACCTGTCTCCCAGCATGCTCCTGCTCTGGGAGCCAGAAATGGGGGAACAAACAAGACAGAGAGGCGCTCACGCTGCGCGCTGCCCTGAAAGAGAGTGTGTGTGTGTGTGTGTGTGTGTGTGTGTGTCTACATGTTCGGTGTGGTCTGTGTTTGGGATAATGAGCCTACTCTACCATTCTGTCTGTGCAGCGAGCCTGCAGCTGTCCCCCAGCAGATAATATTTCCTGCACTATTAACAGCAAGGCCAAACTCAGCGCGCGCGTGTGTGTGTGTTTGTGTGTGTGCATGCAGGAAGCTGTACACGAAGAAGCAATTTCAGTTTGTGGCTTAATAGGTGGAAATAGGCCAAAGTCACAGGTCCTTTGTCCATACTGGATTTGCTCAAATATGCTGATGATGGGATAAAAATGGTGACATATCCAGGTCCGCATGGACGTGAATATAGTTTTGTGAAGGTGAAAGGGTCTATTTTACTTTGCATTTCCTCTTTTCACTCGGGCAAGAGCAAAACAGAGCCTATCTCATCAGAATGACATGCCTCGCTGCAAGACAAGCAGCTGACTGAGCACCATTAAACAACCATATCTATCAAAGTGGAGGCTTAGTTTGGAGTGGCACCCAATACCTCTGCCAAGCCTCATCCGGCCACATTCTAGCGTTTGACAAATTGCTCCCCAGGTCCACAGTAGCAAATCCAAGCTACTGCATATCATCGAGGCTAACGTAATTAGCTGCTCTCATTTCTTACATGCATCTCTCGCTCTAAAGGTCAGCTGAGATGACTGCTCTCAGAGCTGAGGACTCTTAGGTCCACCCCCTCCAAAAAAGATCGCCCTCTCACACACACACAAACACAATCTTCCCCAGGAAATTGAAAGCAGATGTTTAAATGTCAAATTAAAATGAGATTCCCGTGCTGCTGCCCCTCCAACCTTAATGAAAATGAAGACTTAATGCCACACACAAGTCAGGGTGGGAAGATCAGATGAGCTTTGTTCTGAGGAAATTAAAGCAAGTACAACAAGCTTCCCTGCAAGCCTTGGAAGGATACAAAAACAAACCCACGAGGGAATTAAAGATTTATCAGTAGGCACCCAGAGTCAATCCTGTGGAGACACGGAGCACAGCGTGGGTCTGGCTGTGGCAGGGGGATTTCCTTCTTCAAACAAAATGCACACTGCAAGCTCCTTAAGGGAAGAAGAAGAACTAATAAGAAAAGTTTACAGAAGTCAGCGAGGAAAAATGTGCTTAAAAGCAGGGAAGAAGAAAAAATATGTACTTCATGTAATCCACGCAACGAAAGGAAAAAAAAATGAAAGGAAAGGGAAGGGAGTCTTATTTTTTGTCTCTTGTGGTCTCGTGTTTTGGTTTCCTTCAGGTAGTGATGCTTAGTTACACTTGAACCAATGTGTTATTTTGCTCTCAAACTAGTAATGTATGACAAAACGATTATTACCTGGAGAACCTAGAGAAAGCATGGATAGTTCAAAAAAAGAGCAGCAAATAATAAAACAAACAAACAAAAAAATCAAAATTCTATATAATACAACCACCTCATCCCACTTTAGAGCTCTGCCACCCTGATGTTGCAGTTTTTGGACATTGTACATCTTCGTGTGGCTTCTCATCACCTCAACACTCATTCAAACTTCTCTCACTTTTCCTAGGAGATTACACACACATACACACACACACACACACACACACACACACACACACACACACACACACAGAGCAGCGACATCAAACACAGGCTAATAGCAACGGCATGCTAACCCATGCCACTCTATCACTGCCACAGGTGGATAACTTAGCAGCAGCGTGTGTAGAGCGTGTTGGAACCTCACAGACCTGTAGTTAGGCTGGTGGGTATGAATCTTCATCAGGACACTTTAGAGAATCATCCGCCTTTTTTCTTTGTTCTCCTGCTAATTCCCCTGTTGTCCCTTAGCCCCTCTAGAGAGATGAGATTGGACATGGCAGACTTCCCTCGCTTTCATTCCTCAGCTCTGAGCTCATGCCCTCTCATCCACCCCACGGAGTGCCTCTCATCTGCAGCATGCAAAAAAAAGACTTACGCTGCCTGATACAAACCATCATAAACACAGAGAGGGGCTCGTCAACATTAATGTAGATTCCTTAATGTTACGTTACAAAAACAACAAAAGTAATTCCTCTGAAACAATAGTCCGAGTCAGCTTAATGAGAATGGTTGAACACACTCAACAGCCAACATGGCCAAACAGACACACAGACAGAAAAAAATCACACACGCTCATCCAACAGAAATGTATCATGTACTATTGCTGCTGGCATGTGCAGAATGAATAACACCTGTACTGCCAACAAATGCTGATTGAAGGTGCACAGCAAGAAGAAGGAGGCACAGGATGCACACAACCGCGTATACATGCAGACCTCCTGCGCATTAATTTCAAACAGCGTTATGGCTGAACATGAGGAAACTTAAGCGTGTGCAGACACACAGATGCACCACATAAAGGAAATGTTACCCCACGGCTGTGCAGACAGAGAGACCATTGACTGCCTGTGTTTGTTTAAATGGCCATAAGTCTTCTTGTCGTACTTAGAGAGAGACAGAGGGAGAGAGAGAGAGATGGCAAACATGGTGAAAGGTGGGGAGGGCAGTGCAGAGGCCCGTTTATGTGAGTGACTGAGTGATTTGGCACATCCAGGTTCAACAAACAGTGTCCGTTTGATTGGAGCGTGAGGTGAGGAGACCTTGTGCTCAAATAAAGAGGGAGATTTTCGAGCGTACATGTTGGAATTTGGCGAGGAAAAAACAGCTTGGGAATAATGAAAAAAAAAAAAAAAAACAAGAACTGCCTTTAAAAACATAAAAGATCCCATAAAATCCCGATAGCAGTGCACACGGCCAAAAACCAAACTGTCTAACAGACATCTGTGTGTGATTTTCACACTTCAGTTTAATGAGTGAAAAATGTAGACAAGTCATTTCGAGGATTTGTCGGCTTCTGGCAGTTGAGCTCCGCGTGGTTGTTTTCATTCTGAAGCGTGATCGGGTACCCGTCGTGCAAACACATCATCAGGCACCTAAGAATGTATTAAACAGACTTTTCTCATTAGCAGCTAATTCAGCAAAATAAAACACTCCAACTTTGCAACACACACCCGATGCTGGAAAACGAAGGGTTTCACGACGCGTCGAAACCCTGATGAGAATGATGTCGCTGGTAAATCAACCTACAGGAGGAGAATTCCATAATGTATGCAACAAAGGATGACCTGTCAGCACTTAAAGAAGCATGTCTATCAGATGTCCTCATTGACAGCGAGGCTCCGCTGACGGCTCCCTGAGGAAGAAGAGAAACTGAGAAGGTGAGCTGAGCGGCTCTCACCGCTGAGCCTGAAGCTTTCTCTGTGGAAACACAAAACAACATGTAACACTACTCTTCACACTCACGTGTACACCTGTGCTCGTTCACTCTCCCACTCACCGGGAACATGGAAGGAAGCCACAGGGGCCGTGCTGTCCCCTCCGTCACCTCATGAGGCCACAAACTGCTTATCGCAGATGGAATTTCAGGTCCGTCTAAATGATCTAATCTCAACTCATCTCACTTTTTTTTTTTTTTTTAAGAAGAAAGAGTTCATGGTAAAAGTGCTGACAGTGTAGTTTATGATTCTGAAAATACACGCTGATGCCATTTTTTATTTTTAGGCTTTCGTGAACTTCACTTACCAACAGATCTGTACTAATCTGTGTGTCTTTATATAAACTTGTTGAGCATGCACTGTACACACTGTACTGCGCATTTGTGAATACAGAATGCTCATCATGATAAATCCTCCTACTCTCTTTAAGGCAGATGCAAACACAAAATCTCTTTATCCACTTGTGCCTGAGCTGTTTTGCACAGCTCACTTCATATTTTGTCAGTTATGTTTGCTGACAATATCTGGCTGTGAACTGCCCTCCTGCCTGTGTGGCCCCACCAGCGAGGCCTCTCCCAGCATTTGCAAAGATGAGGGCCTTATTAAAACAATCTTCCCAATTAACATTCCAGGTTCCTGGAGCCCCAGCAGCAGCCCTCCCCTCTCCTCTGCTCCTCCACATCTGACCCCTCCTCAGCTCTGCTCTGACAATGACGCTGTGTATAAACCCCCAACATGGATGCGACCAGAGACCAGTTTTGCCCGTGCGCTTATCTGGGAACAGTGACGGGAGGATGAGCAGGAGATGAGAAGGAAATGGAGTAATGAGTTAGCGCCATGGTTCCGTACTTCCCGCAGACGCACCAAATTTGATATGACATGCAATGATATGGGCTTGTTTCCAGTCCAGGGAAAAGTCGTGGAGCCAGACATGATGGGGTGCCGTAAGAAGAGCCAGACAGAAAGCTAACGGAGGCCTTCAGAGAAACAACTTGGATAAACACGGCCTGCTTTCCTGCGAGTATCATTATACCTGCAGCTGCATCGCCAGCCGCAAATATTTAGATATCACAACTGTGGTGAGGAGACAGGTTCTTTGTCTTATCTTTCTCCAGTCCTGTGCAAGCGGGACCAGTGTAGGAACCGAAAGTCAGACCTCCTCAGACTCACCCAGGCTTAGTAGCTGATGTGCAGATGTCCGCTGCTTCAACACAGTTGAAGTCTTACACAGGCACACACAAAGCATTTGTGTCTGCTTGAATCCAGTCCTCCCTGCCTGATTACAGCGCCGGTGTGTTTGAGCTGCGTGTCATGAATGCATCCTTAATGAGATCCAGTGCCCATGTGGCTCACCGATGTTCTCTCTGTGGCATTTCAAACAAACTAATTCCGAGCGCATAACTTCGAAATCTCCTCCTCATCTAGAACTGGGGCAGTGGAAACCTTAGCCTCACACACTTACGTCCAAATGAAAGTCTAATCTGACAGAGGTTTAAGAAACAGTAGGAGTGAGTGATCGCTGCGGACAAGAGTATGTTGCGGTCAGAACAGGACTTTATACTAGGATTACATCAGCTGCTGTTGAGGAGGTAACTGGGGAAGAGTAATGTGATCGTGGGTGAGTGGAGGGAGACGAGAGAAAATAAGGAAGCGGGGGGGAAGCAGGAGGGGATCCAATGTAAGGTTGCAGAAGATCCCTCAGCCTTTCGTCATGGCCACTTTAATTTCCACCACACTGAAAACTTCCACAATCACTTTAACAGGCAGAGAGAGAGAGAGAGCAAAGGAGATGGACAAGACGCGGAAAAAGGTTGACGAGGTTAAACAAAAGTGTGGGGGTGTGGGGTTTTCCGGAGAAACCGGGGCACAGAGATGTTTAAGAGGGCAAGACCGAGCAAATAAGAGCCCTGGGATCCAAACATGTGCTACGTAGCCTGCGAGCAGCACATCTTTCTCTGATCAGTTGATGTCCCTGTTTCAAACGATTACCACATGGAACCTAAACTCTCCCAGATGCTCCGTGGGAGATGTCCCTCTATCTGAGAGGGGTGAGCTGTTACAGTGGAGATGGTCGGCACAAAGGGAATGCTGTCGAGGATGGTGCGCCAGAAAGAAATAACTCAGTTGAAATTTTATCTGTAGCACTTGCGCACTGCGTCAATGTGGTGTGACGCGGTCGGCGGCGCGGCGGCGCTAAGGGTTTTTGTCACGTTTGTCAAGTTGCACAGCACACTCTCTTGAGCCCGGCCGATGCCGTCCAGAAAGTTTTGCAAGTGTGCCAGAAATTACTCTGATCCCTGTGAAATTGACACTGTGTTAAGATTTCAAGCCCAACGTTAAGTCCTGGATTTTCCCTCGTTCCATTCTCATCAGACAAGACAAAAGAAAAGTGCCTTTGCTGATTTTGGTTTCACTTTTTTTATAGTGTTAGGTAACATTCTGGGGGAGCAGATTTACGACCAATCTCTGCAGCGTTGCAAGCCAAGCCCGGCAAATGAGAAAATTTAAGGCTACTGCAGCGACTTTACTCTGAGGACCAAAAATTTCTGTGAGTGAAGTGTGAGGAAAATCTCTTATTTATTTTTTTTTTTTTTAATTTTGCAGCTTGGCAGGAAGATTCGATGTTAAAATAAAGGTGCATTATGGTGTTTTATTGGCTGCAATATTGATTTTTTTATTTGTTTGTGATTGACAAACTCTGAAGGAATTTCTCTGTAAATCCCTACATGTTCCAATCATGATCACGACACCATTTCTACAACACGCAGAGAAAACAGCTCCAATCGAGATGAGGGAGGAATTAAAAAGATAATATTAAATCCTTTTCTCATACATTTTCAATTTCACTCCCAGCAGTTTCCTGCAATACAGATAGTGATGTTTCTTCAAAACACTGACTTCATAAAATTTAAATATGAACGCTTCATCACGTTTTTTTTTTCCTGGCAAGAAGAAGTGCAAAGATGTTATGAACGCTATAAAATCCACATAAAGTAAATTAAATGACAATAAATTCCAATATCTTGAAATCTTCTATTTGTGTCTGGCTGCACTGACATTTTCTGTTATTAAAATCATCCAAATATTTGGCATGCATACAAACCCATTGGATCTCTCTTATCCTCTCCTGCTCTTGCATTCCTTCACTGAGAAGGTGCTCAAAGGTACACCTCCCGGAAGCAGCAACCTTTAGTTCACCCCTTCCCAAAAGAAAATCCTTCTTAATGTGGATGCCATTCCCCTCATCCAGAGGCATGTGGTCAGCCTAAAGCTCCCATCTATCACAGCCAGATTATGCTGAAAGTTTGAAAAAAAAAAAAAAAGTCCATCTGGAAGAAGAGGGGAAGAAGTGAGAGGAGAAAAATTTATGAAATGGAGTAGAGGCTGATTTAGAGTAAAGGTGAATGCAGACAGAGAAATATTGTTGGCTTGCAGATTTGTGTTCTGCTAAAGGTGGATAAAGAGAGACCCTAAAGGCAAAAAATAAAAATAGGCCTGAGGTGGAATGCATTGTTTCCCTGCCAATGGATCATTGGGAAGATTTCTCAGAAAGGTACATTCCTCATCCGGTAATTGGCAGACACAGAAACAGAGGTGGAAGGTGCTGCCACTCACGCTCAGACAACTGCATGACAATGTGAGACTATGAAATATCACCTTACTTGACCATTTATTTCACGCGCAATGTGATGTGCTCATGATTAAACATCTTCCCCAATTCTGTATTGGTATATTGATGTAATGGGATGTGATACATAAAGTGGATCTTGACTGATCCTTTTGCTGCGGTAGGAGTCAGTCTATATGTAATAAACACATGAATACTGCACAACAATACTGCATAATAAATGCCATCTGACTCACCAGAGTCCCACATTCATCAGTTAAAAATAAATCTTGCCTAGAAACATACTGAGAAATGGAGAAATTACAAAATATTCTTTCATTTAAGGGAAAATGGTTGCCTGTATTTGTCTCTAGAGGCTGTTTGAGCTCAGTGAGGATGTTCTAAAGAACCGTAGGGTCATGGGGTCAGCTGCGAATCATGAAAGAACCTGCTGACCCGACACCGTTACCACAGAACTGAAGCGCATCACAAGCAAGCGTGAATGCAAACATGAAACGCTCCTGTGTCGACACACAAACTGCACCCTGGCTGACAGAGAAGAGGCCACGAGTTAACGGCAGGCGCCCCCACAGCCACCATCCTCCCCCTCAATATCTCTGCAGCTAACTGAACATCACGAGCTCACAGAGGTCAGGGCTCAGCAAACAGATAAGCCCTCGCTTTTTTCCCCAGGTCTACTAAGATAAGACATGCCTGTCGTGCCCCGCACGGCCAGACAATTTACTACAATGTGCTGCCAGCCATGTTTAGCTTGTACCAAGTCCAAGCATGTTAGCAAGCGTACGATAAGAGTGCATCCCGTTAAAAAGCTACATTGTGCTCTACAAAGGAAAAAGCAAATCAGGCGAGGATGTGATGCAGCCCAGTGGAGGAGCAGATGATGCTGATCGGTCTGCTGTTGAGGAACAGAGCGCTCCACATCATGTGGGTGAAACAAGCGTGAATACATGGCACATTGGAAAACATCAGTTTAAGGCTTTACTAGTTTAGTTAAGCTGAATGTTGTAGTCTGAGGCACGTGGTGAATCCTCCCTCGTAACTGGATTTGATGAGTGTTAACAAAGTCGGGAAATGACTGAGCAGAACAAATGTGGCAGATGAAGACTAAAAACAAAGGCAGAATGCCAACACTTCACTGTTTAATATTGTGAGTATATTAAACATTTAATGTATGTGCAGTAAAGTGTCAGTTCCTCTGTGTTTGCAGATTTGGAAAAACTGTGATTAAACATGGTGCAATATCATCTGGTAGCACTTCATCTCTCAGCCAAGCCTGATTAAATATTTATGGTTATCAATGTCTAATCTAAGGATATCGCAAAATGCATAATTATTGTGTAGCCCGATGTTAGAATAGCAGATTGCTGAAGCAGGATATTAAAGTCTTTATTCCACCTGATTTGGATCTGTTTTATAATGTGGGATGAAACACCAGGGATGCATTATGCTGGATGGAAAACTGTGCTCAGCTCTGCACGTAGGGCGTATTAACTTCTCCTGCAACCAATTGGATCTGCCCCCAAACCTCTGCGTTGATTACAAACAGCCCCCATCGCGGTACCAAATTCCACATGCCTTTCATTGTCTGCATCCCCAGTATGTTGACTGTACCTGGGACAGATAGCATCTCTGCGCGGAGCTCTGAAGCCCTCTGAAGATCTTCAGAACATGTCGGAGGCAGCACACCTGCACGGCAGACAATGGCTGTGGCTCCCGCGACAGATTCTGCAGGTCTTTGATGCAGCAGTGGATGTGACCTCAATACCTCGGGCTCAGCGTGCAGCCTTTGTGATGAGAGACGGCTTTGAGACGAGACCTGCGTGGCTTTTAAGGAGGTTCAACTGTTTGGGTGACCAGCCGTTTCACATCAGACGCCGAGCACAAGGTGTTAAAAAAATAAATAAAAATAATAATCACAAATGGTTCCTGAAGGGGTAAGGTGCTTTAGCGCTCATCTGCTCTGCTGCGGTCCGGTCTGCCAAACTCACGTAGCCCACTTAATTATGATGGGGTCGAGTATCAAAACAGAGACACTGAAAATATACGTCAGTGAGAACTGTGTCGTGAGGGATGGAAAAGCATAGTATGTATGTGGAGTGAAAGACAAATTGGACATCTAGAATCTCCTCCTTAAGCTTTATTTTTTCTACTTTGCCAGTTTTATCTGAACGTAACACTGCAGTAGCAATACCAGGTCAATAGGTGGGACTGTAACTTTTAAAACCCAGTATCAAACTTTCAAATAATACATAACAGCATTGCATAAAAGCACTCTTAATGCTAAGACATTGCAAACACAAAGACGTTGATACACATGGTCACGCCAGTAGAGTTTTGCCTGGACATATGGTGGGGCAGAGTCCAATCTGAATCGAATTACCAAATTTAATCAAATTAGTTAGTTTCGGGGAAATGAGACACGCTCACATCATACTTTTTTGTGTGTGAAATCAAACAGTGGCTGGATGATAATAATTAATAAGATCAAAAACCACGACTGACTGATACTCATGATAGTACTCAATGACACAATGTCGCTTCTCAGATTCAGAAATTAAAATTGTTCATGCTTGTTATTAAGTTCATGTTCAGCTCAATATGTGGCCTTCTGCTCCTCATCCTCCTCATCCACAACACATTTTTATTTCTGAAATGTACATTTGATTTCTCTGTCTTGTATGACGTAAGGGAATAATACGGCCAGACGCTAATTATCATTATTTTCGGTTGGGAGGCACATGCGAGCATATGAGCCACCCTGACTTCTTTTATTATTTTCAAAGGATTTATTTATTTTATTTTATTACAAAAATATGACATGCTGTGGTAGCCTAATATGCAACGGCAACAAGCCAGCCACAGAAGAGGAAGCAACCCATGAACATTTCATTTCCTGATGAAAAGCACATTGCTCCCTTGCTTTGGCAATGACTCTGGAGATGAGAAAGAAAATTAAGTAAATTCTCTAAACAGCTGAAGCATGAGATCTATTCACTGAATGGGTGACATTCTCTGATTCACATGCACGTGTTAATGCAAAAAAAAAAATAAATAAATAAATAATAATAATAATTAAGAAAACACACTTATTTCCTAATGGAGTCCTAACTATGTGATTCAAACAGACCAGTACCTCTAATAAAAACCATGGCTGATGAAAGGAGCACAGTAATCCCTCTGAATGATGCACTAACAGCAATCCATAACCACTCTATGTTCAACAGAAGAGCCGTGTCCGGGCTGATGAGGCCCTTTACCTGCACGTGTGTCCACTCTGCTGCTCCTTCATGCATGCATCCTCATCCACCCACGGCATTCACTAACCAATAATGATCTCCGCGCTAATGCGTAGCACAACACAATTAAAGACAAAAATTGACAATTTCCCATTCCAGCGCAGATATTAGCATGCTTGAGGACTCTCACTGTGTTGATGAGGATGCTACGATGCGAAATGGATGACTCCAGTGTTCACGTGTAGCGTCTCTTATTCTCTGTGAGTGGGTTCACTCAAAAAAGCGGACCGAAGTTGACAGCTCCAGTCGCCCCCTGACTCTTGGCCAGGTGGCCTTGTACAGCGTATACGCAAAACAGCAGCGGCGTTTTCCAGCGAGCTTATCTGGCTTAGAAACCTTGGCGGGTCACCATGAAACACAAAGGCGACAGGCACATGGATCCTATCCAGCATGCCATGCTTGGTTTGAAGGACAAAATGATTTTGCTGGAAAAGTTTGGAATGAATGGAAGCTGAGGGGCTGCCATTTGTTTCACTGTAAGTGAAAGAAATCTAAATCAGACGTCCACTCTAACTGTGATTCAGGAAATGATTTCACAGAAAGGCAATGCTGGCTTCCAACTTTACAGTGCGCAAGTTAAAATGGCCCGTTTGTTACTGTCCCTTGTATACTTGTCGGACGGTTTTTTTTCCCCACTTTGCTGAAAAAGAAAATCATTCATCTTTCTTTATTTAAATCAAAAGTATTATTACTTGAACTCGGATTCTTGGTATCCTGCACATTTTCAATTTCCTTTTCAGCAAACCCGGCCACTTTTTTGAGCACAGCCTAGAGTGTCATAAAACATCCCTTTCAGAAACAATCGTTAAAGCTAGATGAAATTCCTATTCCCTTTTAAAGTTGAAAAGAACAATCTTGTAATTAAACTGTGCCTTTGTTCTCCATCCCTGTCAAATGGTTTATTTGCTCATCTGACGGCGTTGGTGTTTGAGCGGATGTTTTAGACGTGCAATATGAATTCGAGACACCGGCAGTGCCGCCGCAAGCTCCATTTCCCAAAGATAATAAACACTGTACTGCAGACAAAGAAGGGAGTTAATTGACCTGAAATCAAAGCTAATTGGCTTCCAGTTAGCCTCTTCCTGTCCTGAAGCAACACCGAGGGAGTATCGGCTTATCCAATCCATCCAATGTCGCCAACAGCCGAGCAGTAATTAGCAGTGTGATGGGGGAGTGCAGCAACGTGGCTTATCTGCGGGGCGTGGCCATCCTCTGGCCAGGGCTACTGGAACCAGTCGATCTGACCCGTGTTCGCCTATGTGCTGCAGTCTGGGCTGATAGACATCTCTGTCTTTTTCATCTCATCTCCAACCCTAACCCTTTCCCACCACGAAGTCTCACTCAAAGAAACCCTCCATCCACCCCCACCACACCTCCCCCGTGCTCCACGCAGCCCCAAGGATCATTTTCTAACTTTCTTTCCGGCGTGCTTTTCAAACGCTTCCTCCATTCATTTGTTCATGGCTCACTTTTTACAATGCTTTTTTTTGTTTATCTAACTTTTTAAATTTTTTTTTTGGGGTAAGTGCTGCTGTTTTTAGTATTTTATTTCTGAAAGAAGAAATGTTTTTTCCTTTTTCCACAATTAAAAGAAATGTTTAAATAATTAAATATGAGTCTTTACATGTTCATATTCTACAAAACACATCAAGGTTCTATAAATCTGTAAAATAGCCTTAAATCACAACACTATGCAAGGAGAAAATTTTCAGTTCCAATTTTCTAAAAGCAATCCAGCACCCTTTAGTGCAGCTATTTATTGAATAACGCTGCTATGTCCCTGAGGGAGATGTTGATTTTGCTCCATGGACGCATTTTATCACAATAGACGTAGACGAGCAACATATCTAATTTGATACAAAAGCGGACGTTTCAAAGGACGCGGCGATGGGGTAATAAAACAAATGAATCAAAGTGGGCCTGTGCTACTGTGGCGACGTGACCTACATCTGTATAGAAGAGGAATGCTGATCTTTATCTAATGTAGGAAATGGCCAGAGGACAAGACAAGTCACCCTGGCACAGAAACCGCAGCCACTGACTGTAATCTTCTCCCTGGCAGAGTTTTCAACTGTGAGATGCAGCTTGAGATCCGGCGAGCTTGCCGCTCTGATTGATGCAGAGATACGATTTGATTCATGTTGCATTCTACAAGAGGAGTCACAAAGTATCTGATGAGAGCTGGGGCCAGAGTCACATTAAAGGCATTCTTGCCAACCCTCAGCAGGAGATCCCAGACTCTCTCCCACTTCCCAGACAGATGCCCAGGTCATTGTTCCAACCAGACCTACTTTTCAGAGAGAAAACCTGATCCTGCTAGCTGCGTGTCACCAGTGTCATTCAATCCCATCTCCCCTCCTCTCAGGAATGCACTTCACTCGATCTTATTCTCCGTCCCTCTTGTCCCCAGGCAGCAGTGCCCTGGGCAGTCTCGGGGCAGTGTGTTCGGTTGTCCCAGATCTATTCATCCTCTGTGTGAAACAGAATACTGGGACCTCCTCTGTGTCTACTGGTCTCTATTTCAGGCTGGTGTATGATAAGTGTCACAGATTGAGAATGTGTGGTGGGGGTTAGCCAGCTTAGCCCACAGAGGTATGATACTGCAACTGGTTTTAAGTGTATACTAACTGTGACACAGCATTTTGGTAACTTAGCAACATCTGTTGTGTTGTCATTGTTTGACTGCATAAAGCAGTAACAATCTGCACATAAATGTACTATTTTACTAGTGCGACATGGTTCAGGACAATGAGTAAAACCCTCATTTCCTTTTAATGTTTAAAAACTAGGGGCAATTAGAGGAGCTTCCTCCATTATACAGGGGAAATATAAACCACCCCCCCACCTTATGAGACATGACAGCATCTCTGCACCTCACATTAGCATAATGCACGTCTGACACGTGAGCAGCAATTTGTCTGGAGCACTCCCCCACTCCACCCCCCTCACAACACAGGTTTATTATTGCAAGTGTATCCATTAAAACCAATTGAGTTTCCATCTCAATTGCCTCACCCTAACGCACAGCACTGGCAGTCTTTGAGAGAGTAATTGGATCAATTAAAGCAAGAAAAACGACACGGGGATTGTAAAATGCGTGTCCATCGATGTGAACGCGACTCTGCCGCATCTCAGCGTGGCAGCAGACGTCTGAGGATGCCAGAACATATCAGTTCTCCTTCAGATTATTGTGCTGCACTGGAAGAACAATGGGACCAATTATGATAAAGGTCCATCATTTATTTAAGTGCTCCAATGACAGCTTCTGAATGCACAGCTCGACCAGTTCTATGACCTCTGCACAATCAGAAAGAAAATATTTGCACCCAATACCAGCGTAGCGTCATTACATCTGTGTTGCTGATAATCCATGTGTCTGTCAACACGGCACAGGCTGCATTTGCCATTTAACTTTAACAAAAGTCCTCTTGACACTGGATCCGCAGCCCCGGACAGCTCATCTAGATGATGCAAACAAGCCAACAGTGGTCGTACTCCATAATATATCTGAGCCCATCCATACAAACGCTCATCCAAACAGCCCATCTCTTATAATAAATGAGCAAGCTTGCAAAAACGTCCTTGAAGCAGGAGGGGTTACCAGGCACAAATCTATCTATCTCCATTGTGCTCAGTGGCCTGTGATTTCTATGGGCCCATGCAGGAATGTGTGTATATGGATGCCGCGGAGTCATTACCGGTCTGATATGGCAGCCCAATTATGGGGGTCTCCTTCACCACGCAGCCTTGCAAAACCAAACTCCATGAAATTGATTACCCTCACACCTGGACCTCATTTGTGACTCCACTTTTTCTCCCGCTCTGCCTTTGTCACCGGCTCTCTGCTGGGCCCTGCTTATTTTCACGTCATCGAAAAATAAATGTCCCAAAGATGCTCACATGAAATAATGGGGTATTAAATTACCACAGCGGAGGGAGAAAAATGCTGATTTATTTATTTTCTGCTGAAATGTCAGAAATTCTAGAAACATCTTATTGAAGCCCATTTGATAAAAAAGAGGGAGAGGTGAGAGGAAAAAAGGAAGAAAGGAATTTATAGATAATAAATAATCATCTCTCCCCGAGCATCTCTCCCGCTATCATTACCCACCCAGTCTTTCATTCTCTCGTTCCCTTCTCTATTCTTTCTTTAAAAGCTACCCCCCCTCAATTCGCCTCCTTATTGACCTCCACCATTACACTCAAGGCTACTGGGGTTGGCACAAGGACATTCCTTAGAGATAAAAGGCAATGCTTAGCTGCCACTAAGTAAATACAGATGTTTTATGGGCAACGGTGACAGTAAAACTGTATGAGATGACAAATCTGCCACTGGGGGTATTCGGAAAACACACACCCGACAGGGGCCGGGGGGGTTAATCATTTATCACCTTCATGATAAGGAGATGAGGAACAGTGGCACAAATTTATGGATGGGATCCATCCTTCAAGATATTCTGAATAATGTCCTAAAGGAAGCCAGAAGCCTGACCATCTTCCATAAAGCTCCTTTGTCTCTGCACATCTCCTTCTTCTTCTGTGGTTTTATAATAAGGCTGAGATGGACGAACTCTAGTCTTCCAACAAAAGCCTATTTTTGTTCTGCTGTTGATCTTTGTCTCCTAGTGTGAAAGCCTCCGGAGACTCCCACCACTCTCCACCTCTCCGTCCATTCCTCCCTTCATCACTGACTAAGCAGTAGCCATGCATATCTGCTGATAAAGTTACAAGGCCTTCCGCCTCACGGGGATGGCCTTGCGAGAGAGACAAATGACAACACAATGAAAGAAAACTGCACACAGATGGTTTATATCACTATCGGTTTTCAAAATAGCACAAATGCTGAGATTTTTTTTTTCTGGGTCTAGTTTCTTGACATGATTGCTGCCTGATGGACTCCGGGGACTGTCTGAACTCCTACTCAGTGAGCAAGAATGCAACATATCCACTGTGAAATAAGAATACTGACACACTACACCTCATAGAATGTAGTTCTTCTGAAAAAACAGGACTGTTAGCAGTGATTAAAATGAATACATTTATTATCTGCTAGTATGTTCTACAATATGATACAATCATATTGTATCTCTGTAAATTGTACAATATGATTGTATCATATTGTAGAACATACTAGCAGATAATAAATGTATTACCATTTATTATGCCGTCTGATACAGACCCAAAGCTTTTTAAAATCCAGATTAATTAAGTACAGTTACAATGGAACATTCAACCGACATGCCAACCCCCCACCTCATTCATCTAAATCCACAGTGGCCATGTGATTGATCTGATTAAACATTTTAATCGTTTTTTTTTTAATCATTTGACAGCCCTTTGTTCAATGAGGGTTGAACTCTAATACAGAGGTTGAGGAATGGAATGTGTCAGACCTGTGTGGTTCTGTGTGTGTAAGGTAAGACGTGCAGTCAAAACAGCGGCGGATCCCACACAGCGGTAGCTACCGACTCAGCCTGGCGTACGGCGACCGTGAGGTGAGCCCTCTCCTGGCTGTTGTTTTGCATTCTTCATAATTAGAAGCGCCTGAGCATGCCGGGCATTCCTAATAGAGGTGTTTTACACTCACGGCTGACATCATCACTCAATTTGAAGCCAGTGGTCCTTTCCCAAAGGTCCACTGGCTCAGCCTTCTCCCTCCTCCATGTGGCCTCCTGCCCAGAGACGGGGAGGCCCACTCATCAGGGTGACAAAGGCGCACACCTCTTTCTTTTGTTCCCTCCCTCCTTCCCTACGTCTGCAAACCTTAACAACCACCTCGAGCGCAGGGTACGAGCTGTACCAAGGCTCCCCATAGTGACGGATGACTCCTGCACTCCCTTCGCCAATGAAGATGGATGCAGAGCATGAATTATTAAGCACCAGTGTGCGGTGGAATATTTTGATATTGAACCCTTTATGAATAATTCCAGCAGGGCTTCCCTAAAATTAATTACCCTGTCTTCTATTTACTGTAGAGGGAGATGTTGCTCTTTGTTCTTTGTGGAGGTGGGGGAGAGCAATGTTGGTGCAATATATTGAGCGTAACTACCCATCTCATACTGTTATGTGGTGTTGTAAGCAAAAGAAGAAGAGCGAGAGCTGGGCATGTGTTTGGATGGCGCAGGATTGGATATTCCCTTTGATCCAGTGGTCAAAGACTGGTCCGTGGAGAGATCACACTGAGATGAGAGGTGCACAGACTGCAGAGGGGCTGGAGAACGCCAATGATTGGGAGGCAAGAGTTGGGGATATATGTCCAATTATCTAGCGAGGAACGGGAGAAGAGCTGGCCAATTAAAAGAAGTGGGGGAGGACATATTCCACAGACGCTATAATCATCAGCAGAAAGATAGAAACATAAGAAAAGAGTTGAAATAGAAATGATCAAACAGAGGATTTTTCTGGACAGATGCTTTAAAATGACTGGTCAAGCATCAATGCGCTGTTCCAGAATAATGGATTGCTGCGCTCAAGTGGCTGCTACTTTTATATTATATTGCAGGACTACAACACAAAGCTAAATTATAATATGGACGTTACACAGTTAAGAGTATAACCTGCGTCGTAAAAACTCTGCAGCAAGTATCAGTGTAATTCAGAGGTGAGCACAGACTCGCTCTAATGTTGACAAAGCATGGACAGTAAACACCTGTCTGGTCAACAAAACAGTGTGAGTGTGTGTGTGTGTGTGTGTGTAGGTGTGTGTGTGTGTAGGTGTGCGTGTGGGTGTGTTCACATACAAGTGAAAGATGCTTCTTTAATGAAAGTGCTCCAGCAGCAAATGTGGGGCCACAGATAAATGGAGCACTTAAGAATCATTCATTCTCACGTTCTAATTAAAGGAGGGTCAATAATTTATTGAATTTCTGGGACAGATGGCTCAGGCTAACAGTAGTTATACTTCATAAAGTTAATGTGATTTAATAGATTGAACGTATGCACCAAATTGTCAATTCTAATTGCAGGTTTAAATATTTGTAATGAAGAGCTTTCATTTAACAGCCTGGATCATGGAGCTACTCAGACTATCCTCACCCACAGAGAGCAGGAACCACATCAGATGATAATATGAGATAAAATGACTCATATTTCAGAAAACTCTGCATGTGGTAACCCATGACATAAAAAAAGTCTTCAGTTGTTTTACTTTATGACTTTCTCAATCATTTCTATGGCCTAATAAGAGGAGAATGTCAGCAGAATTCAGAATGTCTCATTAAAGTCAACACAAATTGAGGGATTTAGAGCTTAACAGCAGCCCAATCTGGGGCCAAGTCAAGTCCAAACAGCAGATTTGCCATCTTAGACCAACTGTATAATTTCTGACACCGCAGGAATGAAACCGTGGTTCTAAACCGAGATGAAGAAAGAAGCTTTCAAAGAAGAGGAATGCATTCCTGCTAAATACGCTGCGAAAAACACAAAAAATAGTCTGCCCTTCAAGCATTCTGCTGGCACTCATCCTATGATGTTGTCTTCTGTTTTCAGGATCAATAATCAATAAAGCGCTTGCCTCTGTTTTCTTCAAGAATTCCTCTCCCTCTGACAGAGGAACACAGGATATTAAAAAACATACGTTTTCTTTCTTACAGCTGGCTGGAAGTACAAAGCATTCTGCCAGTCAATAATTAACCAAAGGTCCTTTTCACACGCTTGCTTTGACCTCTGACCTTTTTTACTCGCCCCTACTTCCTGTAAGCATTTTTAGGTGGGTCCCTGTTGTAAATGGCCCTTTGATGAAGTGGTAGCCAGATGTTTAATACATGCAAAGTCATTAGCACCGCCTTGCCCTGTAATGCATCATAATTTGCAGTTAAGCAGCCAGAGGTCAGCAGAGCATCCTGATGTGACCTGGGAAGGCCACTGGTCAGTCTTTAATGGGACTCCTCAAGGACAGCCTGGAGAAGAATGCAAAATCATCTCCACTTTAGAACAAAGATTGGAGATAAATGGAAAAAGGGGCCATCAGTCTTGAAGGCTGCAAGGCCACTCCTTCTTTTTGCATAACAATTTCTGCAGGGAAAAGTGATGCAGGGAAATTGCATGGAGCATGATATCAGATTTCCATTCCATCAGTCTTTTCCAATGTATTATAGAAAAGAAAAAGTCACCATCAAACGATAAAAGGCACATTATTTTGCCATTATATAATGGCAAAATATACTATGATGTGATTTTGAGGATTCGTGTTATGTTTAGCTGCTGCTCTGACAGATCAGGTAGTGACAGTTTCCTCAAAGGGTAAAGAAATCCTGCAGCACTGCTAATGTGGATGAACTCAAAACAGCAAATAAAGTTAAACTCTCTTCAAATTAATTATTCAATGTCCCTGCTAAGATGAAACAGCTTTTTCTCTGTCAGCAGTTACAAAGCCACGGGGCCCATTCCTCTGTTGTGTTCTATATAGAAACAAGCAGCTCTGAACATTTCAGAGACCTTCCCTGAGACTGCAGACAAAAGACAGTAGATATACACAGGACGATGTGGATGCAGCAATTTAAAGCCTCGGCATCTTTCTTTTGTTTCCTTGGACCTAAAGAAGACATAGGACTACACCTTTTCTGATCGTAATCCACGGTTGACCACAGTCAATGAAGGCTTGTGTTTGTCAGATCAATGGTGGACAGACGGAGAGTGAAAAGATTTTTTTTTTTTTGGTGTGTGTGTTTTTCCCCCAAATAGGTTTTAGACTAGATTAAATCAGAGCAAATGATGTGATTAAATCATTTCAGGCGAACACAACTGCGTCATTGACCCTCAACACAGAGTGAAAGGATTGTACAATTTCAGTGAACAAAAAAGAGCCAGACTGATGAAGTCAAATAAAGAAGCACCAAAGGGAGCAGCGTCCACCCATAAAAGGTTAGCTTGGAGAAGATGAGAGGAGAGAGTGTGGGTAACTAATCCTCCCAAATTAAAGGCATAAAAGAGATTATCTCGGGCAAAGCGCTCACATCTAGGCCAGTACACTGCTTTTCCCTCCAGCTTGTCTTAGTTTCTGGGTACTTGAAAATATATTGTAGCCCACTGTCATCATTCTTAAAAAATTAGATCAGATGTTTCACTGGAACAGCAATTATGCACAAATGCATCAATAAATAAATCATTCTTATTCACGTGTGCACAGACCGGTGCACCTGCAATTTATGCGGAATCAGCAACCACCACCAAGAATCCATTACAATCAGCATAATAAAATGCGTGGAAAGTGTCACAGCCCTTACGCTGTTGATGAGTTACCAACGCAGTGCGCAGGCCTCCGTGAAATATCTGGGTGTAAACGCAACTTAGACGTGCTTGCATCCTTCCTGACACCTGTCCAAACACAGCACCATATTCAAATGGCAGTTGGCTCTGCAGCGCAGTGCCGCTGACCTTGCTTTCAGCCTTGGCAGAATTCTAAAATAGAAAAGATCATCCGGCCCGCCCGTGCATCTGACATGCTTGTGTGTCCAGCTAAACTTCAAAGGAGAGGCCATTTCAGACAAAGCAGAGCTTTAGGACCAGCACGAAACTTTGGAAAAGAGCAACAACTATTTGGCATCAAGACTGACGGCTTGTCGAACTGTGAGCTAAACTTAAGATTGATTCATTATTGTGTTATTTGCTATCACAGAAAATTCTGTGAATTCTGTCGATTCTGCAGAGCGACGGCTGCTCCTTCAATACAGCTATGCAGCTGCTGGTTGGAAGCGATGAGAAAGAAGCAACACTGACATGAGAGCAGGCAGCAGATCGCCTGGAAGAATGCTCCTCCGGCACGACGGTTAGTTGCTTAAGGGGCTAAATAGAAGAGCGAGGAAGGGAAACTACAGAGCGCAGACCGCACCAAGAATCCACCTCAGTCCCAGGTAATAACAGAGCGGAGCCACCAAATGAGTAGATGCGCAGAAACACGTGGAAAGATGAGTCAGTTAAACGGAGAGAGGCGTGAGGAAGAACTCACAGATGGCTGTGGATGGATATTTTTTTCCCTTCTGGTTGCTCAAAGTTTCCCTTAAAAAGAAATGTTCAAAAGAGAGAAAGAATTTGCAAATGTTTGATGCTGTTTTATTGACAGTAATTAGAGCTGAGGCATCTAAGAGAGAAGCAAGAGATGGTTTAATTGTGGACTCTCAAGGAGAGGAAGATTTCTAATCCTAATCTGAAACCTTCCTGCCAACTGGTTCGAAGAGCTCTGTCAGGACAGATCTGCTGCTGAAGTCATGACTTCTGACGATAGCACAGGCTTCTTATCAGCAGCACTATCACCCCGTGCGATCGTCTCTGGGGGGGTTTGTTTGTTGAAAGTAGATGATTAATCCAGCTGTCTGACTACCCTTTTGGCTGCCAGACTGTACCACGAACAGATTTCTGAGTCGACAAGGGTGAGAAACAGGATGTACACGAGGGTAGGAGGAAACATAATCTGGAATTAAAAATCTCAATAGAAAGGAATTAATTACCTATTCAAACACGGTCTGACTCTTGACAAGTCCACATAGCCGCACACACGCCAATACACCTGTCTTGCGACAAGACTCCACTCACAGTTCACGAGCCATCACGTGGAACCCCTCTATATGATAATTCGCTCTGGATGACATGCTGGAACACAGATAAGCCGGGACAGCCCAGAGAGATAAATGTGACGGGATTCCATTCGAACATAGATGGAGTTTATTTGGGGACAGTCTGGTGTGACAGTGAGGATATGGTCCAGTGATCTTCCTCGCTCCAGTTGAGGGCTTTTGCTATTCCATTTAGGTGCTTTATGGCAGTAGCTGACGTCTACATACAGGGGCCACAGCATGGAGAGATGGAGCATCAGCCAGCTGTTTGATCTATGGGACACACATCTGTTTTTTTAATTGAATTGAATATAAATGGAGTAACCCCAGAATCTTATTTGACAGAAATGTTTACCAGGCAAACATGCTGGTGTTTAGCATCACATTCGCACGTGGCGGCAGTCAAATACACCTCAGCAGCAGCTGCGGTGATAAAGACGTGTAAAGCAGGAAGGTGGTGGTGCTGTGGAAACAAACTTAAAACTGGCTGTTGCAGAGCCGCGACATTAGCTGATGTTTTCTGGATACGATGGGAAGATTGAGGAGATCAACCTTGGCGGAGAATTCCACTTATCCCGGCGCTAATAGCAGCTGTTACTGAAAGTCACATAAGAGCAGAGACGTATTGCAGCCTGCAATGTTTGTAACCCAGCCAACCTTGGCAGCTGATTTCACTGCGCACACACACACACACACACACACACACACAGGTACTTCGTGACAAAACTACAGGCGAACCCTGTCCCATGGACTTCTTCCTACAGTCAGGAGTAATGGCATCATTACACACAGGCCAGAGAATTCAAGGATCTTCTGACAAATGAAGCCAATGTCAGCTTCTGATATGTTGCTAACTAAAACCAACGGGGAACAATTAGTTATGAGACTGACAATCGATCACACTTAACACAAGAGTGACGAAGTACTGTAGATACTCCCTTTTTTTTTTATCTATGAGTGTGTATGCAGATGTGTGCGTGCACACACACACTTGTAATAGAGTATCCATAATAGAGAAGGGAGGACACACACATCCTATCATACTATGAGGTGAGATGATGAAGCTTGGCAAACAGACCTCAATAACGGTGTCATGCTTTAGACCCTCCTCGGCCCATCTACACCGCAAAACAAACAGGGTGACCCCACTTTGACCCCAGGTCTGACCATCCATCAAACACATACATGGTCACATGGGCAGACAGGACTGAAGACCAGACACACCGGACCACATGGACAAGGTTGCACAGATATATTTTCTGAGATGGGTTGTTGATATGAGAGATATTTCCCCCTTACAGGGAGATTCTTATTAGCTGGCAGCCTGCTGAAACCTTTGCAGCGTGTCCCAAAAGAAAGGTTCTGGTTTTTGAAAACACAAAGAAAAATGTTGTTGGTTTAATACAGTTTCAAACTATGGGTATCAACCAGGCAAGTTTGGTGGTACCGGAGGCACAAGGAGGACAGATAAAAGATAAAGGCTTAGACAGTCAGACGTGGTGGGTAAGGCGGAGGAAATCCCGATCATTTGTCTAAGGCCCCAGAGACGTATGTTCAAGCTCAAGTCTCAGCCCCCTCGATCTCTCGCTGGCCCGTCTCTCACCAGTCTAAGGTTCATACGGAGGTGAGGCTTCCCACCTCCCCTCTCTTTGTAGTGACCCCTTGCTCCCACTGTGTCCCAGCGCAACAGACACCCTGAGGGATTGACCTCTTCCACCTTTCGACCGCACGCGCACACGTGTTGCGTTTCTGTGCTCTGCAGGTGTTGTGGCACATTGTGAAGTGTACAAAAACCCGGCATAATTACAAAAACACACTTACGATGCACAGAAAGGCTCTTGTCAGGGTACGGTTTTGTGCATTGTTGGTTTTTCAAGCTAAGTGTGTTGCTGCTCTTGCTTGATGCATTTTCCAACCTGCTAGACTTCACTGCATAACAACAATACCAGGCTAGTCAAAAACACCATGTTCAATCTGGACTATTGATTAAACAGGCAGGTAAGGTCTTAGGGGTCTGCTCACAGGCAGAGTTACAGGATTTAGAGAGCGCTCAATGTGCTCTCAGAAGATTCGGTTGTAATTTAATCTTAAAAGGTGCAAAAACTAGAAGGAAAACTATCACTAATGCTTGGCAGGAAGGCTTTTCAGGACCTGGGATGACCCTGTGGTGTGTTTGGAACCATCAGTCAAGATGTCAGAGTGACTTTAAATCACTAAACATTTCAGTGCTTTGCCCTTCTCCGAGCGCCCGTGTTGAGGGATAGTTCACAGTGTGACTGTCCAGGTCATGGGTGTATTCCCGCTTCCACTCAAATGGATGTTGGGTTTCTGAAACTTTGAAGCCTCTCAAGCAGAAAGTCTATTAACCAGACAGCTCCAGAATCAGCAAGTATTTCTATCATGTCCACCCCCCACACCGCAGGAAATCAATTCCTCATATACTGATAAATGCACAGATAATACGCTCGTCCTGAACGACACGCCCCAGGGCTGCTCTGGAGGCAGTTAACCCCCGCATGCATAGGTAATATTAAGCAGACCTTAGAAGCTCAATTGATTTCCATCATCCATAATCAATAACAGACAGAATGTGGTTTGTTCAGCCATGAAAATGTAATGTGTATATATATATTTTTTTTTTACCATATACCTGCTGTCACTGCTTGCAAAACCAGCACCTCACCCTGACCCAGCAGCTTCACCTCTCAGTACTCTAGCTGCACCCCCGGGCCAGCAGTAGTAATGAGAGGGCAAAGGGACAGGCAGCTTGGGTTCACCCATGGAGCAGGGTGCAGGGGGCACGAAGAAGGGGCAAAAGATACACAGGCCTGAGATGAATACTAAAACAGGAATCAATTACATATTCAGTGGCTGGAATTTTCGCCTGACTCCATCTCGGCTAATAAAATTGCCCTATGATCCAAAAACTCCACCCACAGCGCAGAGGCAATCTATAAGATTTCAGCACATCTCAACATCAAATAGCTTCACTGGATGAAGACTGACAGGAGGGAGAGGATTTCTTTCAAGTGGCAAAGAAGAAATTGGCAGAAAAATATCACTCCTGAATATTTTAGCATAAAAGACGAGATCTATTTTATATGCAACTTAACATATGGATTTTTGACATGTCAAGAAAGGAAAGACACCATCTGGGATGCCCTTTACTCCTGCAACTGCAGTTCATTCTCCCTGGGACTGGGAGTGACAGCTTGGGTACATCACAAAGATGAATGGTTCTGTCCTACGCAAGGCCTTTTAATTAGCTCCACACGCTGCGTTTTATAAAAAGCATGCAAGCAACAAAAAAAATGTACCCGCGCACGCCTGGTAATATGGACATGTTTTCACAAACATGTGCCCACAAGTGAAGAGACATAAATAAGAAAGGAAAATGATGGTTTGGGGGAAATTTCAATCAGCATTTTGGAGAAAAACAAGTTACTCAAAACAGAATACAATCACATAAAACCTAGCTTTTATCTATATATTAACAAAGAATTCTGTTTCATTTATCTTTGCTCTAAAAATGGGGGATGGGTGGATGCAGAGGGCTGCAGGGTGGGGCCGACTGGGTGAGCAGCCTGGCAACCAGACGGGTACCATCGAGACTGAGACAGGAAACAGGAGCTTGCGGTCCTCCTCCTCCTCCGCAACAAAAGGGGCGACGCCACGTGAAAATTAGACCTGAGACTGAGCTACTGAGCAAAGGAGCTGTTTGTGCCACACACCATCATTAACCAAGGTGAATTGTTGGGCAACAGTGTGTGAGAAAGAAAGAAAGAAAGAGATTTAATTGCACATAATGGCTTCAGTCTCTGGAATGTTCACCTTTTCTTCCTACACAGATACACACAGACACACACAAGCATGCACACGCACACACACACACACACACACACAACAAAAGCAGCAAAGGGGCTTACAGTACATCTGTCACACTGCTGGAGCAAACACCGAAGCCTCTCAAGACAGCACCAGCTGTTGTGAAGCCTGACTGGAGGTTTGTTTATGGCCCATTGTTTTCTCTGCCCTGTCTTTCACTGCACTATTTCAATTTACTCAGATACACGCTAACACAAAGGAGGGCAGTGTGTCAACGCCCACGGTCCTTTGAAGAGCAGGCTAAATGTTAGTTTAGACATATAAGAGAGGCTTTGGAGTGAGCACGCTACCTGCTCCGTCTGCTCTGCAAAGATCTGGAACGATACAGGAAACTTGGAATATGAGAAAAGGATAGAACTCACTCCGCCGCTTGAAGGACGAGCAGTGTGATGGAGTGAAAAAGCGGACAAAGAAAAAAAATTGTTAACATATGATTATTCCTGAGGTCACTGAAGTCTGATGTGCAGCCACTCGTATTCTAACCCCATCCCCACGGTAATAAAATACCTCTTCATCAGATCCACTTTAAACACTGATGGTCCAACAAATCTGTCAGGTGCACAGTGAGTAACTGCATTCCACTCGCTCAATCATGACATTCTCTGCCTGCATGGAAAACGGCCATGGCTGCCAGGCAAGTCAAACAGATTTGATTTCACTCATATCTAGTAACAGTACGTTTTTCTTTCTCCTGCGCTCGCTGTAACAGAATACGCCTTGTTCCCGTTAGCCTCGGGAGAAACCCTTTGCCGGGCCACGCGGGAGATGGACAGAGAATGCTGACTGACTGTGGCTGGCGGCGTGTCTGTGGGGAGCAGGTTCATCAGTAGTCTATTTAGGAGCAGAGGAAGGGATGGATGGGCAGAAAGGAGAGATAAGAGAGGTGGTTAAAGGGGAGAATGAAAAAGCTGGTCAAATGTGGACCTTTGCTTCATTTTATGAAAAAACAATTCACAAAAGACTACTTTTGTGAGAGCAATGCAGGTATTTGTTTAAATTAATGCATGAACATGATCTATTGATGTCTCCTCATGTGAACATTTTTTGCCAGGTTGTCTCTCTATGCACCAAGATGCAAATGTAATGGAACAACAGAATTTGGATTCCTGTGGAGTCCTGTCATCAGCATTCTCTGACAAGCAGCTTTGTCTTTTTTTGTACACAACTTGAGGAAACTCTTATCAAAAGTAGTTTTGCTTTTCAAGCAAGGTTGCAAAGTTTTACTACGTTCACGCTGCCAGTCTGATAAATTCCAGGATGCAATCCCTCTTGTTAGCGACGTGTTCAAAGGGCAACTGCGTTACTGCTGTTGTTAGGAGAGAACACATTTGTCAAGCTGGCATTAGGACACTTAACCCCTGCCCACAGAGTCAGCAAATGAGCTGATCGATTCCTCCACATCAGTAAAAAACGGCAAACAATGGCAGTGAGCTCTGCGTCGAGGGCAAGGCTGGAAACCTCGCCCACAAAGTCAATAGTGGAGCCACTTTAGCCTGATAAGAAAGCCACGAGAGATAAAGTGAGGGCAGAGGCACCGAGGACATGACGCTGGAGCACTGTGCAGGTAACCCAGTTTATGACGGGGGTGGCCTCGATCATGCTGTTTGTAGAGGCTCATCTGTTTTTGCTGAGAGTTTTGAATACGATAAAAGCGGATCATATAAGGGACCCTGAATCTGACTCGCATGACCCGGATCTCCAGAAATCATTCCTCCTGACTTTTGTCAACCGATCTGAAAGGCCATGCCTGATGAAAGTCCAGCTGCCATAGTGGAGGACCGGCCTAAGTACTTCGATGACAGAGTGATGCTGAAAGAAAAAGAGGCCATGTAGCTAAAGGGTACTTAGAAACCACGGGGGTGCAGGATATTGCTCATCAATGGGCCTAACCCCAAAGGCCTCACAGAAAACAATCCCACTCTTGTTTAGTCCTTTGCTGTATCCCAACATGTGCAGAATACACTTTAAAAAAATAAAGATTTATTATTACGATAATGGTAAATCACTGTAATGGGAGCATGAATATTGTGACAAGAAAATGTAAAGCTGCTGTTTTTTAAATTTTTCAGTTAGATAATGATGTTAATGGTATTAGGAAACCGTGAAGTAATCAAGTATCTTTTATTGACTCGACTGCGAAAATGTCAACATGTTTTAAAGTGGTGCAATTTGTTAAGAATTTTCCTACAATTTGTCTGTCTGAAGGAGAGGAATGTCTGAATAGGCTGTTTATGACAAATGACCTCTAAACATAAACCTCAACCAACATATGCAGAAGGGAGTGTGCAGAATTTATGATGCATTAAAGCTGGCAGATTTATTCAACACAAGCAGCTCATTATTTATTTCTTTTTTCCAATGACATTCAATCAAGTTGGTGTTTTTATTTTATTTTTATTTTTTTGGTCATTCCAGTCAGCATGTGAATTTGCTGACACAAGTCAGGGAATCGTTAAAGAAAACCCAAGTTTCTCAGATGTCATCCATTTCTCTCTCTCGCTCTTGTCTTGCAAACCGCATGCAGTCTGTCTCCTTTCAGATCCACAAACGTTGTGAGATTAAAGTGAAACAGCCGTCATTTTCCCACTTTGTTGTACGCACCACCAAAGCCTTAAAAAGGTAAAGAACAGAGAAAAGAAAAAATCCTCTTGTACAAAGACCAGTTTTAAAAATGTGTGGGTGGACACACGGGCAAAATGGTAAATATTATATAAGCACTGAAAGCGTGGCCTGACTTGTTCTCCTGCAGGCTTCCTATAAAGTCAAAATAAAGTGACAAAACTATGTTTGACTTTTTTGTTGAGGCTGTTTGGGTGTGGGCCCCATTGCCTACACATAAGCGACTTAGCTGGAAAACCCAATGCGGCTTTTCTTTGGCACATCTTAAAGAATAGTGAGATACCTGAATCACAGGACAAACGATAAAGGCTTAATTTTTTGGTCAAAAACATGACATTTCTCTGGGAATTAAACCAGATCACTCCTCCAGACGCGCGGTTGCAGTCCTGACAGACGTGGGCTGCAGCTGCGTTCGTTCATGCCCTGAGAAATTCCAGTTATTCCCTTTTACAAACTCTCAGGCCAGGATAGTGATTGCCTGTGACATCACGTCACAGAGACACTGAGCAGAGCGGCAGAATCAGGGAGGCATGGGCAGAATGTCACTTTTTTCTAACTATGGAAGGTCCTCAACTGCTAATGAGGGCAACTTCCCCTCCAACCCCCCCCCCCCCACACACACACACACACAGCCAGCAACATTTTATTACCTGAAGCCGGTTTGCTTAGTCGACCTATTGTATAGTCCTGACCCATAAATAGATGCCCCAAATGGTACAACACAAACTCGGGGCTGTGTCCCTCAACAGCATCTGCCACAGAGTAAATCTGCTCACAGCCTGCAGCTGTCAACAGGAAGCCCAGAATGACCCCCCTCACACACACACACACACACACACTCTGAGAGTCACACACACGTCCAGGTCTGACCTGTGACCTTCTCTGGATGTCTAAACCACATCAAAACCATGTAGAATGAAGTGACATATTCAAACAGAGCACCAGTGCATCACATCAATACAGGAATGCAGGCGCTACGATCAAATCGGACACTGCACGGCGAGAAACCATCAAATGCTTAAGTGCTCTTAGATCATCAGCTATATTTAACTGCCAGCACATGCCACCCCCCCCACCCCCCGATAGCTCGGACAAATGCACCTTTTCACAAAGGTTTCTGCACATTGTCTTTGTGTCTGCTGGTTTTCTCATATTTTGCCTCATAAACCTCTTTAATCCAAGTGCCCCTCTGCAGGCTAACTCAGGAACACTCATGTCAGGTTTCCTAAATCATAATTGTTGAACCACATCAACAAAACTGACTATTGTGAAAAATCAGAACAATGCAAACATCCGTTAAGAGTAATAGGTGCACACTGTCAGAGTGACAACGGTAGAAACGTGGGGTGGGGGTGGGGGGTTCTGCACAATTTTTTCAGTGCCAACCTGCCATCTGTGCCCAGGACTGGCTGAGTTAATGAGGGGATTAAGCTCACATCCACAGCCCCGGGATGCAGCCCCTACCCCACCACCAGCAGGAACCCACCACACCACTGTTTAATATGGAAAAAGTGACAGAGTCGAGGTGGCACACACACCAAGCAGGAAACCTGCTCACTGCCGACGTGCAAGGGCATGTCAAACTTCTCTTTGGCCGTCTCGCTGCTGTGTGTATACCTGTGTATGCAGGATTTCATTGTTCCATAATTGTGAGGATGCTAATACTCAAGGATTAATGACTCATACTGACTGTCATCTGCCAAAAAAATGAGAGAAAAAAAAAGCCCTGACCATCCAAGAGAGACTGGCTGCAAAGTGCTAATCTGGTGATGGAAGACGTTAACGGCTCTGTTAGACTGTGACCCCAGCAGGACTTTGGAGCACACTTATTTACATCAAACACACTATCAGCACAGCCGAAGCGCCTCTCGAGAGTCCAGGACCTGAGGCAAAAGCCCTTCTGCATTGACAGCAGAGGGGGCCCTTGGGACTCAAGTCACAACACCTTTCTGTGTCACTGACTTCCTCTCTACAGTCATCACCAGGTTCAGACACACAGCTACGGAGGTGGCTCACAGCTCCAAGGCTAGAAGTGGATCTTTACAGACAACCAATTACAAGAAACAGACTACAAAATAAATGAGCATTACTGCATAAATGCACTGACCTTGGGTTAAATTAGTCCTCAATTACAGTGCACATGTGCCCTGGGTGATGCTTTAATTAGAGAAGGATAATGGAGTGCATGCGGGAATAGCTCCCAGCCAAACATCCACCGTGAGCATTCAACATGATTTATTTATTTATTTATTTTTTTGTATAAGAATGTTGTGTGTTCTGTTATTATTGGTTTGGGAAGAATTGAGATGTGGAAAACTGTAATATGCCACATTAATGCGTCCATTTTTTTTTTTTTGTTGTTGTAATATCCACAAATATCTTTCAGCGCTCATGTTGGAAATTGAATTCAGGCTTTCATGACCACAGTGAGGAAACTTTAACAACCAGTCAAACTGGGTCTTGGCGAAAAAATTTCCCTTTTACCGTGTCAGTGTTTTAGCTCATTTCTGTCCCAGAAGTGCTCGGCTCCCACACACAAAAAAGAAAGACTGTTTCTCTTTTGCATTAAAGCTGCTAAAACCAACGTTATGGTGAGCCACCACACCCCCACATTACAGAAGCCATCTCCGGACAAGAAGCACGCACGTCGCTGGGGGGAGACCTAACTATTACCTTTAACGTGTGGACTATTTCTTCCTTTGTTCTGTGTGAAGACCCATCATTCTGGGGAATTTGGAGCCAGTATCTCAATGAAATCCATGAACAATTATGTTTATGTGTTAAACTCCCCACAACCCAGGCACTGGTGGCCCTGTAATAACAACCTGTTCAGGCACTCATCACTGATTATCAATTAGAGCTTCTGTCTCTGGTGACCTCTGACGACACAGAAACTTTAAGAAGCTGCTGACAGACTCAGTCATCTCTACCTGGTTAGTCACCGTTCTATTTAAAGACCCCCGTCCCACTCAAAACAGACTACCCTGCGTCTCTGGGGCTACTAACACATGGCCGCAGAAACAACAACAAGAACCTCCTCCCTATATCGACTGAGTCGTGACCGTTAAAACAGAAAAACAGACCTCAGACTACAACTGAATAGAATTGCAGAAAAACTGTTCCGCATAAAGAGCCCAAGTAGACAACTGGCAAGGCTGCCGGAACAATGTCCAGCGGTTGTGTTTTATTGGAGGCTTGTGTTTGTTAATGTGTCTCGGCCTTCTGGTCTTTGGGACAGAAAAGGGCGAACAGAGGGTCCGTTGTGCCAGACTTTGGCTCGGCTCCACTGTCCCTTCCAGCCATATTCACATTTTTTTTTTAAAAGTCTTGGGGCACTCTGGGTGGTGAATAGTTACCGTAGCTCTTTACACACTGAGCACTTTAGCTTGATTCCCATCACTTTTTTAAGGCCAGCCTTCCACTGCGTCTTTCCGGGGCTCCTGAATGGCTGCCTACACTCTGTCCTTTATGGTGCCCTCGCTGTTTCTGGAATGGTGACGCGTAGGCAGGACCTGGGTCTTAAATAAGGGCTCCGGGCCCCGACACATGTGGTCTGCGAACTGACAGCACCATTGTGAGGCAACGGAGGGGTGTGGGAGGGCGGTGTGGGTGTCGAAGAGTGGGGACACTTGAAGAAGACAGACGTGGTGAAGGAGCCCCTTGAGAAATAGTCTGGGCCAACAACCACAACAACACCTCAACAAGGGATCCAGTCATCCAGCTGAGCCTGGCTCGAAGGGAAGGGAGAAACACAGGGTGCCAAGAGAAATCAAGAAACCCCATGTCAGAGAGTGAGGAGGAAGGTCAGAGGTAAAAGGGTGATTGGGCAAGTGATGGACAGAAGGTTAAAATAAGAGTGAAGGAAGGTAAGGGAGAATGAAAGGAGCCTGTATTAAATGGATAATAGTTGTTAAGACTTTCACTTTCTGTCTGCCAGAGGGGGAAAATAAAAGTTGGAATACAACCTTTTTAAGGCTTAGAAAAACGCCTTTGTGAAGGAAAAGGTACAGGCAGGTAAGAGAGGACAAAGGAGCAGCATGGAAATGTGTGTTCTGTGTCACAATGTCACAACAGATTGGTGCTTACAATATGTGAAAAGGCCAGAAAGGAGAAAAACAACTGCAACACACACTCCTGAATCTTTTCCATGATATTAACACATTTTAGTGAAAATCTTTTTTCAATTAGAGATTAACAGTTCAAATGTCTTAGTTAAAAGAAACAAATAAATATGTTAACAGCTGTATTATGAACTGAAATAAAATGAAGCAGGAGAAAACAGACAAAGATGAGTGTGACGGTTTCCCAGGACAGCACACAAAGAGAAACACAATTACGGAGGCACTAAAAATCTATTCAGAGTGTTTTCTGGGAACTGTTCCTCCACCGTCTGGTCTCCCTGAGCACTCCTGTGCCCAAACCAAGGCTAATCCTCCATTTTAATTCCATCTGAAATGATTTCACACTTGTCACTGAACTCTGAATCTCTTTTTTTCACCTCAAATGTTCAACGGAGTACACACCAAGATGGAGCCCAGATTAGGAACTAGCGGTGGCTGTTGGAGGAAGGACTGGGCCTCTCACACTGCCAAATGTTTCTCTCATGGCTGTCAGCTTTCTCCCTAACAGTGAGCTGAAACACTTGGCTAACTGTCATTTATCAAGCAAAAACATGCAGACTTGTGACGGTGCCCTCTAAAGGAGCTGTGGAGTGCTCATGCCAGCTAACGTCCTTCGCCCGTATATTAGAGCAGTCGACATTTTGCTAACGAGCCACTAGAGCCTGTATGAAGCCAGAGGCACCCGCAGAGGGGCACGCTCGCCATTACACGGGCAAACTGAAGGTCGTGATGACATCCCCACCTGTCCCCGACCGATCAGCTCAATATGCTGGAAGCAAGTATATGGCAGGCATTCGCTGGATGCAAGACGAGGTCACTGTCCTTCTCACAGCTACTGTGGATTTACTTGCACTTAATCCTTCCATAACGAGCTATGGAATCTATCCAAATGAGCGGACAGGAAAAAAAAGTTATACAGCTGTGCAGCGCGGACAGTTCGGGTAACGAGACAAGAGACAGTAGCTAATGGTTTAAAATGCCACTGAACACAAAATCCCCTCTGTCGTGTCTGCAGTTGTGCCTGCTGATTCCCCTCTACAGCTGCAATGCTGTTTTGCTCGCAGCACTTCAGATCTCTTGAGCTTTATGCCATGAAGTTATGCTGCTGGTATGTCATGAATACTCTGAGCACTGAAGGGAATTAGGCCTGAAACTAGGGTTGGAATAACTACACTCGGGGTAATGTTCTCGGCGAAGGCAGCGGCCGGCATGAGGAGCAAGGTGCTTTAACAGTAAACAGCCCGGACTCTGGAATGCATGGGGCAGTAAAAGGCTACACGGCGCCATTCATCACAGCACCCAGAGCTCAGCGGGGGCACAAATATCTGAGTTACCCTCACACGCTCTGTTCTACAAACACATTTCAGTGTGCTTTAAGCCTGTCATGCGCCATCTATAACTCTACCGCATGTGCCTCGCTGTCCATAACTGACTGTCTGACATTCTTACCGTCTGCACAGATTTCTTATTAATAGCCAACTGACTTCAAGATTTGAGGTTACGCCGCACGCCAAATAAGGCACATTCAAGGATGCCGAAAGGGTCACCTTTGCAACAGAAGCTTAAGGAACAGCTGAATTAACTGTACAGTGTTTGTTGTAAACAGCGATGACGTGTGAGTGGATGTTTATAAGAACTTCCCAGGTAGATTCAATAAAAGGCAAGTGGATGTGACCAGTGAGGAGGAGGTGGAGTCCATATAAACCGCCATGGATCATTACTCCTCCATGAGCAGAGTAGGGCAGTAGAGCAAAAACATCTGTGACGTTCACGACTCGGAGGTGTATGTGTGTGTGTGTGTGCACGGGCGCGCGTATGTGTTCCAAAGCACAAACCTTCGAAGTCAAATTAAATGCAACATAAATCTGTCCTCTGACCCTATCTGTCAAAAGAGTCAGGGACAGATGTGCAAAGAAAAAAAAAGATGTCTGTTTCCCTCTTCATTACAGAGTAGTCACAATATAGTCTTAACTTTTACTCCCCGGTTGAGAAACGACAACGTGACAAAAACATAAAAATGAAATGTTTGACACTGACACTATTTCTACTCTTGCAGCAGTTCCCAAGGATGTTGGGTCGGCAAATAATTAAACAAAGAGCAAGGAAAGAGATGCTTAGAGCAAAAAAAACAAAAAACAAAAAAAAAGAAACAAAGAGCACTATGGAACATTGTTCAGGGAGGATAATTAATGAATGGCTGCGTCAAATATTACAAGGTGGAACAGTGGGACTGTTTGTCCTACTTCTGCTGCACATTAAGCACATAAATAACAGGAAGGGGGAAGTATCAAGAAGCAGTTCCAAAAGGAATTTTATAGTGATTTATTGTCAAAACTTTCCCATAAACATGTCTTCAGGAAAAAGACTATGGATCACTACAAAAACAAAGCTAAAAAGGGGCTGGCAGGCAGAGGCATAATTGCTGTAATGATAGTGAAGTTACACTGCATATGAGAGAAAATAAAACTAGGATAAACAGTATATGATGTGGGGGTGAGGTCACAGGTTCAGATTATCTGTTCAGCAGAGGAGGGTTTGGAATTCTATTTTATTTGTTAAACTGTGTCAACTAAGCAGGGTGGCGAACTGGACACAGTCAAATGGTCTGAGAGCTATTTTATATGGAAATCCCAATACCTTGTTTGCATTAAAAATGCAAGTCGGTCCGGGGGAAAAGCGCCAGGCAGATCATGAAACCAGAGAGATACCAAAAGTGTGCGTTTGCTTTAAACTGGTACAGTATTATTCAAATTCTGTCAGTTGGCCCTTGCAGGTAAATTTTCCCTGTGTTGGGAAAGCGCCCAACTCCAGTGACGGGTAATTGAGAGCAGTGACGTGAATAGAGTTTGGTGACGGCCTGACTCGCCCCTCGGCGTCAATGTCTGTCCGAGGCTCGGGAAAAGAGCCAGAGTTCCATCGCGGGACACAAAAACAGGATTAATTTAAATTTGGTTTACAATGCCGTGCCTTTCAAGTTAATCCATCTGGCCTGTGCCCCGGAGTCGCCGGCTACTCCTTACGCTCCCCTATTCACTCTGCCAGCGTCCTTTGTGGACGGGAAAGGGCAAATGTCAATGCTGCCACTGCTGAGGCAGAGTCCTGAGAGATACTGAGTCAAGACGAAGCAATGAAGACATGGAAACAGAAGGGTCTTTATTTCCTAATTGGAGCTTCTCCCTCACTATATACCTTTATGGTTTATAAATCTACCATATCCAAAGTATGTGCGTGCGTGTGTGCCTGCATATGTGTCTGTGTGGAGGGGTCATGTCCTTCCTTTTTTTTTTTTTTATAAACTTCCCAAGTGGTCTACGTGATCTCACCTGCTGTGAGTGCTGAGTTTTTTTCGCACATCCATCATCTCTCTTTCCTCCGACAGTCAAGACCCCACATTATAAAGGGCCACCACAGGCCTTTCAGTGGCTATTTCTTTCATTCTTTCTACTTCAAAACACCTCATTTTCTAACCCTCAAAACAGCACTGCGTCGCTTCACAAAGTGGTTCCTTAATTCCAGAATCTTTTCACACATCCTTGCTACCGATCAATGTTTTTTCCCCAGCACAATCCTGAAGGACAAACATCTGCACAGGAGAACAGAGAACATGGGATGGAACCCTTGAAGCAGACATCTGCAACTGAACAAACAACTGAGGGGTGCAGCCGGTTGGCTCTAACCTAAAGAGGTTTTCAGTTACAGAGCCTAGCAATCCGCACAAACAAATATCACTAAACACCCCCAAAAACGACGTATTTGCAGTAAACCCTAATTAATGCAACTTTTCTGGCCCCCGGGAGAGCAAAGGAAAATGCAGCTGATATGTACAGCATAATGAACAACAGAGAGGAACACAGATGTTTCATTAGAGATGTTTTATCAGAAGAGCGTACCGTGTCCTCCCGGTGGCACTTAAAACACAGATGCATTAATCATGCCGTTAAGTGTGAAGTGCATTCAGCACAGAGGATGTTAGCCTAACTCTCCATAGAGTCTTATAACAAATTCATTTATTCTATTTCCTTATTTCCTATCTTACTTTAAAAAAAAAAAAAAAAAAAAAAAGCTATGTGGCATTTTCCTGACAGATCTCAGTCAAACATCTACAGAACGCAACAGCAGCAGTCTCTGATACCTAAAAGGGAGCTGTAATGTAGTTTTTTTTTTTTTAGGTCATATCTCAGTAGCTTGGCAAAGGTTTAACTGATATTTAATTACACAGTGGCTTAGCATTAATGTAAGCCAGCAGATTTAGCCGTCATTCAGAGTTTGACAGCATGTGTGATGCAAAACCAGACTAAGTGGACAGCGCTGTGGCCGTGACAGATGTGTTGTAACCTAAAAAAGATCCCGCGTCCCGCTTGCACTTCCTGGTACACAGCAAGCTGTCAGTGTTGTCTATCAAAGCTCTTTTTCACAGCCTTGAAAAACATTGCTTTTCTGGACTGCTTCAAAAAGTGACACTCATATTTCGCACACTTCAAAGCCGCCATTGTGCCGCGCCAGGTTTAAAAGCTGCGGAATTCTCTGAGAAAAACCTAAGAAATCCAACATGCACCCCGCTCAGTAAAGAGGTCGATTAAAGTAGACAGCCTACCCCTCCACCCACCTCCCCACAACGCCATTCAGTTCAGGCCTGACCGTGTGCTGCACATTCCAGCTCCCTGAGTGCAACAAAGTGGGGCCCTCCCACAATGGATCCATCTACAGATCGCCATTCCATTGCTTGGTCACGTAAAATAGGGGATGACCGAACATAAATAAATAAGTAGGAACCGAATCTCCGCTGACTTTTTCGCCTTTCAATCAGCCGACACGGCTGAGATGGAAACCAGATGACACGGTCACATTCAGGGTCAGGCTCAATTAGAGAGGGCCTTTGCTGAGGAGAGTGACTGATTACTTTTAAGTCTTTTAAATGTCTCTTCTTGTTGGTGTGGAAGCTGGAAGGTAGAATTGAGAAGGTGACCAAAAAAAAAACATTCGCTGCATTAGCCCCAAACCTTCCTTCCTCCTCCCGGCTGCTGTCTGAATGTATAAAGTTGGAATAAAGCAAGACAAAAATTAAAGGATTAAAAACAGTTGGAGGGAGGTCAAAATAAAATGGAGGACCTCTCTTATGGATAGCAGTGGTAACTGGAGCAACAAACAACACAAATTCACAGTACAGGCAGCGATATGCATCATACAGTTGGTACTTTATATACCCTTGGAGAATTTTAATGTAAATACTGTAGAGTAACAACCCAGCTTTTAAAACAGCACAAGAGGATGTAGCCTCCACATAAGTGCTCTTTGGGGACACCATAACTGTTCTGTCTGCCGCATCAACGGCATGCAGCCAAAGAGCTCTCATTACTGAACTTGCGCTTCATCTGTGAAATTTTCATATGACTTTGTCCTCAACGTGAGTGCAGGTTCGGGAAATTCTGCCCCAATAATAACACCAGCATATGGCTTCCATGAATAACTGAAGAGCGCTAAAAAGGAGCGTCTCTACATGCGCGGGGACGCATCACAAATGGATTTATCATAAAAGTATATGCTTGAAAGCAGTTCCTTTGATTACCTTGATGACAACTAGCTAGTTTAATGCTTCACAGCTGCACCGCCTTCATCTTTTTTCACTCATCGCCCAATGTGTAATTCCACCCTGACGATACAGGGCGTGACTAAATTTCATTAACTCAGTGCCAATCCCTGTCATTTTCTCGACTGTGGCGATGACACTTATTTGGATGGCGAACAAAAGAACAACACTGAGAAAAAGGGCATCCGTGATGCAGCATGGTGGTGAAATGTACTCCAAGGAGCTTTTAGCTGTGTAACTGAACTGCTTTTCGCCGCTTTCTCGATGCGCTTGCCGAGCCGGAAGCTGAAGATCTCTGGTCAGGACAAAAGGCAGGATTAAAAGACAGGATAAAAGATGGTCTCAGTCTGTCAGCCAATTACAAGACTTGGCTGTCAGCTGGACAGAGCGATGCCGAAGCCCCCCAATGAACGCAGTCACGTCAGGGATGTAAAACGGCTGCATCTGGCGCCTGTTCGTACAACCAGGGTGCAGGTCCAAGCACAGAGCCACACACACACACTCACACACTCGTTGAAAGACTTCCCCATGGGCCTCATCCATCTTACTCTGCTACACAAACTCACGTGTGATTTGCAGTTGAAGTTAGTTCAAGAGGGCCTGAGCAGTGTTTTTTTTTTTTTTTTCAACCTTGGTGGTACTTGAAGGTTACAGACCTGTTTACACAAATTCAACCATTTAACTTTAAAAGTGACTTCAGTTCACTTAATGTTCACCTCCAGGTAGATAAAATATTATCATTTTAGCTTAATGCATTCATAAGGAACGAAAAACAGGTGTGTATTTCATGTCGCATCTACATTTTTATCTGACAAACCTTTTGTCTACATGCCTGCGCTCCTCCTGCATCTGCGGCTGAGCGGATTACCCAGGGAGCCGAGGGAGTGTCTTATCTCACCTTGCACGGAGAAATCAGACGGGGACAACGCGGCACTCACACAGACGGAGGCTTTTGATCAGAAAGCCACACACACTTTCCCTCGTAAGGCTGTTTGTTTAAAACCCGCTCGGAGGGTTTATGCTGTTTACCGCCAGCCTTCAGGAGAGAACAGCCGGTGGTCAGGGGCTGCCGGGTTTGTTTGGAACAACGAAACGGACAGTTTGATCTCCTCTCTGGTGACGGTTTCCAGACATGAGACAGAAAAAAAAAAAAAAAAGCTGTCTGACAAGGATTTTATGTGAGTCTCTAACAAGACTCAACTTTTTCTATCCTCTCACGAGGATGTTCCGTCGTTGCTCTGCAGCAAACATAAATCGAGCCGTTTGTTAGAAAATAACAATGTGGTGTCTGAAAAACCATCGTACATAAAGGAAACCATAGTTTTTACAGACGCAGCCATGCAATGACACGATCTTTATTTCCGCCAACCACAAAAATCCTCCGCTGAAATTTTCCTTGTGCCCTTGGGCACATGCCAAAGTTAATGTTGTAGGAGTCCTAAGGACTTTATGGCCACAGTGGATAACAGTGGATGCTCCAAAAGAATATATTTATAGTCATATGAGGACAGCTATAATAACAGATGTGTTTCTGGAGGACAAAGCTGGGCCTTATGTGGGTTCCCCTCATGAAGAACACTAGAAATTTCATTCAGCATAAAGAAAAACAGATTTTCTATGATGCAAAAAAAAGAAAAATCTGATGTCTGTTGCTTTTATGCCACTGGGAGGACAGATATACTGTAGAACATGAGACAGACTACTGCTAATCTGAGATTAACAAATCCTTGTTTTTACCAACAAACAGGCGGTCAGGCTGAAGTAATTAGAAATTATTGATCTGGGGACCGGTCTCAACTGTTAATTGCAGAATGATTAGAATTTTCATATTTCAGAATGAAAATCTAACCATACTCTTAGAAGAGTCAGTGCAGATAATTGAAGAAATGTGTGTGTGACGGGCTAAAATTATGTGTGATCAAGGTCTCGGAGGGATATGTAATGTCATTACAAACCTACTTTGACCGCTTAGATGAGGAATATGCTCTCATTAGCGAGATTCATGCACAGTGCATCTCATAAATCATGACAGGTGTGCCGTGAAGGTGCAGAGTGGATACAGATGGAAGCCTTTTATTGTTAAAATGCTTAAAATTTATTTCTGGGTAAGATCCCCCTTCGCCCCACAAAAGACATGCAAGTTAGTGTGACCTCTGGGACGTGAAACATCAATAGATCAGGTGCAGGCCAACTGTTCCATTGAAGTCGAGGAGCTGAAAGGAACCACAATAGCTTCAAACAAATCCTTGTCAAAAGTGGAGAGAAAAAAAAGAGACCACTTATAATGGTGAACAATAGATCAATAAAGAGAAAAAACTGCTTTCCCCCTTCTGTGCTGGAGGGAATCTTTCTGTTCGGAGCCTCAATCAGAGCCGGATGGATTTTAGGAGCATGAATTACCTTTAAGAGAAACTGGCGGGGTGAACAAACATTGCAGTGCCAATGGGGTGAAAGCCAACTGTCAGGCCACAGCGGCCACCGAGCAAGACTGTCTGTTTGCCAACAGCAAATAAGAGCCTCTGGCCCGTTTTGTACCATCTCCTTCCCTTTTCCGCAAACAATAGCAGCCCACTACTTAGATGACACGAGCTCTCCACAGCAGATACACCTCTCAATCAAACACTGGGCAGCGTTTGGAACGAGACCAAAGCCAACACAAGTAAAAAAAAAAAACACTGGACTAACCGGAGTACATGAACTCGACATACTGTCATGCTAACACGAGGAATTTTAAGTCCCTTTAGTTTGTGCTTATTTGTAACCCCAGCATCTGCTCTACATCATGAAGTGTTCATTGGTCATATTAAATTTCTGATAAGCAAATTTAAAATTGAAAACCTGTTGAAGAATTCTCTTAGACAGGATTAAGAAGTGTCCAAAGTTGCAGCTTTAAGACAAAAAAGAAATCAGATGATACATTTTTGTGTTTAACAAGTCTCTAATTTCCATAGCTAGCATGTTTATATGTTCCACTTCCCCACAGTTCCCTGGATGGAACATGATTATTGATGTCTGTTTGCTGTTGGCTGTGTTTACAATGGAGCAACACTAATTATCTTGCTATTTGACATCTCTAATGCCTCACTTCTGCTGTACTGGCAGTACAATAGTGCCACAATTACACGAGGTGATTGAATGCCTAATTCAATAAGCTCGACTTAGTATCAGCAAATATCACCACGAGTCTTTAACAGTGGAGGCAGTAGGAAAGTCCACGTATAAAAGGCAAAAGCAAATGAAAATACAGGCACACAATCTATCACGCAAATAAATACATTGACTATGCATTTGTAAATCCATCTGCAGGGATACAACAAAGAATCATTCACAAGCATTTACAAAAAGTATTTCCCCACTCTGACACTGCTCGCTGGGTTCCCATAGGAGACACATCTGTTGTCAACCTTTATACAATAATTAATTCAAGAATCATAGGAAGTTATTAACAGCAAGTTAGCGTGAGGGCAGTTTATATTGAGTTTGAACCACAGGATACTCTGCAAATACGCATACTCACGCATACTCACTCACTTTTTTTTAAACAGCAGCAGAAGTGGTAATTTTAGGAAAGTTTGGATAAATAAGTTTAGATTAAATTAGATTAGCTACACAGATGGGTTGCATTAGTTGAATTAAAAAAAACATTAAAAAACCTAAAAAAACATATCCAAACAATAAGAATTAGCTCTTGGACCACTTCCTTAACATGCAATTGCTATAAACAGAACAGGCATGAAAGCTATGACGGACTTTGTGTACATCTCCTTTGCTCAGGCAGCCACATGTTGCTATAAACACACACGAATGCACAAACAAATGTCAGACAAACATGTATATCACACACTCAGGGACACGCACACATGCATTCTGAGGCAGCGTGCTCGCAGCAGAGCGCTGCCAGCTGCCAGAGATCTTTGAGAGAACAGAACACCACCTGTCCTCTTTATCTTTCCCTCACGCACCAACACCGAGCTTCCGTCCAACTGGAGCCACCTCCGTCTACTCTCTCTCATCCAAACCTTAGTTTGTCTGTTGATTTTCTGTTTGACGGGTTTTTTTTCCTCCTCCATCTTTTTTTCCCTTCCCAAAGTTCTTTTCGTTGCATTTGATCTCAACGTGCAAGATTCCGTGCAATTACTTGAAATCAAGGTTTTTGTGGGCGATTGAGCTGCGTTTGGTACCTGGAATCACAGCGGTGATGAGAACTGATAAGCCAAGCCTCAGATTGAGATTAAAACTGGACTTTCTGCTAGATAACATTTCCGTTGTTGCCAGAGAGGAATGTGGCCATCAGGTCATTGACAGCGTGTATATGTGATAGGGGGCGAGGTCACCATATCTTTGTCTCTGTGTTTACACTGTCTCAGTCTTTCACCTCTCTCCTCTCTCTCTGCCATTGTTTTGCTTTTGGTCAGCTCTGTATCTGAGTGCAGACAGATTGATAGAAGACAGGCTGGATCGCGAGCAGGTTAACCCTGATGTTGTTGCTTCTTTTGTAAACACAGGCCAGAGAGAAACTCTCCGACATGCTGGATGCTAGATTTTTAATGGGCTAGAGATCCTCTGCAAAATGCACACACACGCTCATGCTTCATACACGTGCACAGGAGCACATCATCATGGGAAAGGAAGGAGGAAGAAATGAGTGATAGCCCAACCAGCTATCTGGCAGTCATGGTTTTCACACAACCTGAGCAGCGCTATAGCAGATGGAGGTCGCAGCTCTAAGAGTGCAGCTAAAATTAACCCAATGGCTTAGCTTGAATTCAGATGGGGCCCTGGGCAGGGAGCCTGAAACCCATAGGACAGAGGCGGGTATCCGATTAGGAAGGATCGTTCCCTGCAAACACAGCTGAGGACAGGTTTAGTGGAACCTGCAGGGTCCCCTCAGCCTGTCTTACACCAGTCTGCCCAACTCCTGGGCTGCAAACAAATTAACATGGCAGTGGTGAAGCACGGATAATGTGATTAAATCCCAGCAACACACTGAGCGATGATTAACTTATTCACTAACTTCTCTTTGCCCTTCCATGCTGCATCTTGCATCTCTGTCAGGCGATCAATAACCTATTACAGCTCTAAACAGTGGGGCAAATTAACTTATAGCTCCACCTGCAGAGTCGGCAATCTCCACTAATCCCATTGGTGCGGGGAAAAACAAGGCTGGACAGAAAGGCCGGATCCCAGCAAGGTCTGCAACCACAGCACGATTATCGGCGTAACCTTCAAACGTGGCAGAAGAATTTGCAGAGTAGCATCACAGGATTGAAATGTGTCATGAATACGTGGGAGGTATTGGGAGGGTGTTTGGTTAAATAGGTGTTGAAAACCAACTTAGGTGAATGTCAAACACTATTTTTACAGAGGTGAAGGATTGGGTAAAACCTGCCCAGTTACCGAAGGGCTTTCTGTCCCATCCATCAGGTGGAAGCCAATCAGCCGAACGGAGCCGTGGCACCGACGACAGATTAGAATCTGACACTAGCGCAGGAAAAGAGAAGCAGGGATGGAGGAAGGTCGGGAAGGAAGAATAGAAATGTCACCCCGAGCCTACATAACACCGGCACTATGGTCACATAATACTAGGCCTCGCTAAGTCACATGTCAGCTATTTCAGATTGACCCACAGCAACTACCGACTGTTTCCACTTTTCTCCATTTACACATGACGTCACCCCTGTCTGTCTTTTATCCAGCTCTTTGCAGTATATGGTTACACGGAGATCCTTTTGTGCCCTTGCCACACCCTGCTTAGAAAGGTCACGCATGCACAAAGGAGAGGTGAGTGTGTCTCGCTTCTATTATCAATAACTCAGGTCAGGCCCGTCCTTTCGCTCCCTGTTAGAATATTATATTTTTAACATGGACTCAAACCTAAAGGTGATGTCAGTGATGTTTCTTTGATTTTCTTTTTATAACTGCTATAAGTGCACCACGGCTCCAGTAATGTCGCCAATCCCTCTATTTGTAACGTGAGATCTTAGCATGTGGAATATCTGGGGCTTAAAGATGAACTGGCAGCATTACAAAAAGGTCAGAATAACAGAAAGATTGCATAAAAACCACATGGTGATAATGAGCCCCAAGTCCTTCTCATTTAATCCCGTTTTAGAACGCGCCCTTGTGACACAACAAGGAGAACCTAATTTTCTTCCAATTGTTGCTCTAATGATCAGATTAGCTCCCACAGCAACGAAGGACAATTACATGACAGACGTATGCTGTGGCGTATCCTGGGTTTGTGATTGTCAGTGAGTGATGGCAAGCCTGGGACCATCTGCAGTTGGCAGCCAGTCGACCGCGTCACACTTCCAGTCTGATATCAGACCATTATCGGCGTTTGGGTCCGGCGCTTATCTTGCCAGCCTGCTTCAGGCTTGACAAAACTCTACATATTCGATTCAATTTCAGATATCTTTTCTCACCCTATTTCCCAGCTCTTCTCTCTCACAATGGTCCTAAATGAGCCCTGTGTTTTGAGCTGAGAAAAAGGTATCATAGAAGGGAAGTGAAGAGGCACCACACAGGCTCGCCTTGAGTCTGCCCTGATTATAGTTTTCTGACTTCGCCAAAATGTTGTCTGACAGTCCTTCAAGTTCCAGGGTCCAAACCCCTTAATCCTCCATAACTCTGTCGTTTCGGATCGGTTAGCATGATAGAAGGTTACAACCGGGGGGGCTTATCCCAGGTTTAATAACCAGAGCGTGTCCACCTTGTCATATGACCAGACACCCCAGCACAAGTATATGCTCTGTGCACACGCCAGCCTCCCAGCCGCACACTCAGACAACAGGAGATTACAAATGAGAGTAGAGCGGGCAGCGAAAAATTCATCTGGGTTTTGCAAGTGCAGAAAGGCAGCTCTCCACTGAGAGCTTTTATCACAGGAGGGAAGACGCCATGGGCTCCTCGCCACTAACAAATATGGAAACATTTTGATAAAAGATAAAGACCAAATGGGACCCAAGCACACTTACACAAAGACAGCACAGATGGAAATGGAGGACCACGCTATCTGCCGCACTCCTGAGTGCTCAGACAGAACCTCGAGAGCCCTCACACTCATATCTCCTCTGCTCTAGACCAGCACTTCATAACCTTAATATTGTTCTTCAATAAGCTGGAACCCAACATCCATCCTGCCCGTGATGGTGATTTGCTACACCCCGAGGCCAAGACTACAGCCGCAACAAGAAGTAGTCGCTGTGGTAACGTGAAAAAAATGTGGTTTCCAAACACACGGACAAAGAAGCGCTGCAGCAGCACGGCGCATTCAAAGACATCCCGAGATATCTGGATTATGTCAGTGTGAGCAGATGAATTGGCTGCAGGAACTTTTGTGGAAACACAGGAAAGTGTCTCAAGTGGACTCCATATGTCAGCATTTCCTCCCTTGTTGATACAGACCAGCTTTCCGAGAGGCACAAGAGAAGAAGAGAGCTACGTTCAGCACAGCTGTGACGCGCTATTCTCTGTTTTATCCTTGTTATGACATATTCATCAGACAAAAAAATGTCACAATACAAGAGAACACTGTTTCATTCCAGGCGACAGCCGCGTGAGCAGACCGCGGCTGAGGCGTCATGCATCATCTTAGCAAGCATGTGACTCACACACCTCTTAAATGTTTGCGGACCCTGATGTCATTCAGTCTTTCTCCATCTTTTCCCATAATACAGCTGGAAATGTCTGATGCAGCGGATTGTCAGGAAGTGATCAGTGGGGCGAGGGTCAACAGTTACACATGCCCCTTCTGCACATCCACCTTCATCCCTCTGCCTGCCATTGTTCACTTACCCGGCAGCACGAGCTAACAAACATACTGTCTCAAATACACTCTGAACACAGCACATTCTCTCTCAACCAATCTTGCTGATGTTTCATTCTCTTGTGAGTCAGGCCATTCATACTGCTGTCTCACACTCCTCGGGGTGAGATATTCTCCGCAGGCTCAGTGCCAGTGTTCACTGTAAGCCCACACAAAGCACCTGGAACTCCGAAAAAGCTGGCTTTTCTATGCATTGCAGCTATTATCTGCTGCTACAATCCTCCCCTTCCTGCCGTGAGCATTTTTTTGTTTCAGGGCTCGACCTCCTCTCCAACCAGCAGTTTTAGTTTTTGTGGGGGAGGGCCGTGTGTGGGTGAGGTTTTGCTCTTTGTGTTTTCAAAAACCACAAAATAAGTCTGTTACTTGACACATTTTACACCACTAAAACAGAAACAGACATTCTCTTTCTCATCACTGGGTTCTTTCACTAGAACAATCAATTCTGTCCATCAAGCACCCATCTGGGTGGTTGTAATGCAGGCCTGGTTGCACGCTGCAGAAACGTATGGCTTTATATGGCATTTAAGTATTGATTAAACCCAGCAAACACATGTTACAAATTTAATTACATGGATTTCATCGATTTATGCAAACACCCTTAGGTGCTAAATATGCTAGACCGCGTACAACACGCATGATAAAATAAAGCTCCCTGAATACATGAATAAATTAAAAAAGCTGTTTGTGTGAAAAAAGAGAAAAACTGGCAACTCTGTGGATGAGTGGGAGTTTAGTTAAACAAGGGGCGGCCGCATCCACCGTGGTTTTTGGAGTAAGAGCAGCCAACTTGTGTAGCCGGTGGAAGATATTCCACTGGAATGACGGCAGACTTACTGTAAAGTCAACAACAGGCGTGCGGCTACAGCTCTTTCATGTTGATATAAAATAGAGTTCAGTTTAAACAGCCACGCATGCACACACAAACACACACAGCTTTGAGCGGAGACCTATGACAACCTGCGCTGAGGATCCCACGCCTCGGCTGCATGTTGACTCATGAGGCAGACCCCGGCTGTGCCATTCGCACCAATTTGCTCTGAACCTCCCTGAGACAAATAACAGCCACAAAGCTGCAGCACACTCTGCCTCCAGTCAACTGGCTGTTTTCCATCACTGCTGCTGCTGCTGGCGTCGCTTCTCTCTCATTCTGCTGATACTCCCTCGACCTCTTCCTGTTTCTTTACTTTTCTCTGCCCTCACCACACTTACTCGCATTCCATTCTACCAAAATTCCACAAAAAAGCCAAAAAGTGTCTAATTGAAATTCAAAGACAGCTGCAGCATGAAACGTAAAGCAAACATAACGAGTAAACAAGTGTGCCAACAGGTTGTGAAAGAAATCCCCCTCGGTACAAGACTTAAGTGGGACAGCAAACACTGAGGTGCAAAGGGGAGAGCTGGCTGAGGGCAGGGGATGTAGGAAACATGAGAAAGAACTTTGGAGGAGTGGTTGTGCCAAAGAGGCCCAATATGAAGCCCACAGAAGACCAACAAGTGATTTTCCTGAAGAAAACTTGAGCACCTCTTCAGATAAATAGGGGGTGGTATGTGCCAGTGGGTCTCCACTGCACAGCATCCCATCTAACAATCTCTGTCCCCTTCAACAATCTGAAGCGCCACACTTTCATCTCTGTTATCAGAGAGCCAGCAGCTGCCTGCACTGACAGAGATCTCTGAAATCTATTTCTATTCAACTAGCCACACTCATGAAAACATCCCATCATTTCTGTTATTATATGTAAAAAGCAAACCCCGTCTCTAGAGAGAGAGGAAACTGCGTGGATCAAGGCCTCCAGCCAAATTTGTGCAGTCAGCCAGTCCACTAGACAGCAGGACCCTGAGATTGTCTCTCGCTGAAGTGGAGCAGCGGGCAATTCGCTACCTCACTCTACTATCTCTGTATCTAGGAAGAGGAAACCAGGCTATTCATAGAGCTTTCCAGGGTACTGTACCCACTTGTATTTTGCTATTCTGCACTAAGCAACAAACTATTACGTGGCAACGTGCTCAGGTACTTGGAACCAAAATCAATAGACACTAGAAACGATGACAGCTTTCACTGTGTGAGCTAACTATTAGCCGACTTCCAACTGGCAAGCGCTGAGCACAGAGGAAGTCCAAGATCGTGTTACAGTAAGAGAAATTCCAATAATATCACAGGAAAAGAATGATATCTTGGGTTTGTCTGAAAGCAGGGCGAGCAGGATTAATGGCAAATGCATTAGCTTTGGCTTTGAGTTAAGGGTCTGCGATGGACAGATCGCAAGCTGTACTGTACATGTGGTTAATGATAAACCAAACAAACTGGGTTAGCTCCCCCAGTCTGACAAAACAGGACTTGTTGAAACTTGGATTACGCTAACAATCGCTGGCAAGTCAGGGAAACTGGAAAGCCAGACTCTTAGAATAACATATCTGAAATGTTGTGTTTTTAGCTTTTAAAATCAAAACGTTAGCAGAGAGGGGAGCTAGGAAAAGTAAATAGAATTAGAGCCGTGACTTCCTTCTTTGGACTTTGAATGGGAATTAAATAGCTGCTCCATCAACTCACGCTGACTCTGAGTGCAACACATAACTGCTATGGCTTGACAAGTGCCCTCCATGACAACTTGGCGTTAGAGGGGTTTTAAAAAGTTCCCTTGTGAGTCAGAATTGTGACTAGTAGTTACCCCTAGTCCGGAATGAAAATATGACCCCATAAAAACATTTCAGTGCATGTGTGTTTTAATTTTTCTGTGGCCCTTTTACTTGGGCTCCAGCCTGGTCACTCCAAAAATATAATTATATGTAGTTAAACATAAGCGACAGGGAGAAGAGTGAGAGACACAACACAGAGATCCAGAAAGAGGGCCGAAGCCCGGTGGCTTGTCATTAAGGATCTGTTTGAACTTAATACACACTGAACTGGAAGACTTGATTTTCAAAAAATCAAGTGGTCACAAACCAGTTTATGACCTTCCAGAGGGGAAAAGATGAGGTTATTAAATAGCATTATAACCTGCGTAAATGATTTTAAATTTAACTTGAAAGTTGCTGACAGCTTTGACCAGCATTAAATATAAGCAGCTATATCAGGACAAAGGACCATCTGGAACGCTCCCATTTTGCTTTACAGCTCATCTCCTCTCTGATCATCTGCAGAGGATTTGTATGCTCAATTTAATGGCAGGACTCTTGCAATACATCATAAAACCCCAACATCTGATCAGGAAGGCTGTAAAGTTCTCTGAAGTGATACTTGTGGCTTTAGATATTACTTAGCAGACTCTGGAGACGGAAAATATGGTGCAGAATTGTGCCACCATTCAGTGTTACTTTGTACTCAAGAGCCTTTCCTCGCATAGCCAACTTCACATACATATACAAGTAGACACCCATTTCTTTCTTTCCCCATCTTGATTAGATTACAGCGAGCGGCTTGGTGACAGCCTCTGGGCGCGCTAGAAGACAGGATGATATCTGAGCTCTCGTGCTCAGGCTTCACTCTCAGCCAGTGGAGAGAGCAAAGAGATAATGTATGTGCAGAGGTGACCTCACCAACAAGAGTAGCCTCTAAATAATCATGGGAAGAAGTCAACACTCACAAAAAGACTGAATGCTTTTTCAGGATTATTTTGTCATGCCCACTGCCTGAACTATCCAATGGCCTTAACATCCAGGTAATATCAAAACTAGTCTCTTGCTGGAACATCCGATACTTCATCCAAATGACTGACAACAATGTCTACACACAGGTGGAACGGCTGCTTTGTTGTTAATATAAAACCTTATATCAGTCTTACTGACAAAAAGCAGAATTGAGGCCAAAACAGAGAGGGCTTTGTTCCCATTGTAGCCCCTGACCACCTACTGAGTGCCCTTTAGAAGAGCACTCACCCTGGAATGATCAGGCCATTTCTCCCCCAAGACTCCGCAGGTCTACAGAGACCTGCTGGGCCGAGCACATCCTGCCTGTCTCCTAAGAGATTATCCAATTCACCGAGCACACTGAGCGTCGAAACACTGGAGGAAACCAGAAACCGTCGTGCCATACTTACACCTCAACTTTAAGTTCGCCGCCACACCACACGTGATGAGGAAACAGCAACATATGCTGCACTTACTGGCTACTTCCAGCGAAGCGTTGTGGCTCACTGCCTCTCCCAGGTAGTTGCGGGCTACACAAACATAGGAACCTTCGTCCGGCTTGATCCGACGTCCATGGACGATGCGTAGAAAGAAGAGGGAGCCGCTGGGCAGCAGCATGCGCTGCGAACGGGGATTGTCCCGATCCGTTTCCACCCGTTCACCATCTTTGTACCACTCCACAGTTGGGGTTGGCCGACCTTCCGCCTTACAGTTGAGAGTGGCGGGTTCCCCCTTGGAAACGATCAGGTCAGAAGGGTGCTCGACAATCCGGGGCGGCGTGTCCTCTTGGCGGAGACGAGATCCTGAAGACAAATGATCAAGATACAAGATAATTTAATAATTTAAAAACTGTTTATTTCTCCTTTTTGTGCTACAACAGTGCCTACTAGGAGAGAAGTAATGCACTCGGGATTGGAAATGAGATTTAAACATTAATTATTGCAATGCATATGTATGTATTATGACAGATTTTGTATATGGTTATAATATAAAATATGCTGTGATAGCCGATTATTAAATCTGAAGATAATTATGCAGTATATTGTGTATAATTTTTAGGGCTAAAATTAGTTTTAATAACAATTAAGGACATTTCTAATTTGAAATTATCCATACATCTGAGGTGACCTATAAAGACCAAATAAACCAGTAAAGCTTATAAAAATGGCACACCTTGGTAAGAAGGAAATAAAAGGATAAACATAAGATAAAGATCTGCCAGATTTGTGGGGAAAAAAATAAGACTGCTTTTTTGAAAAAAAAAAAAAAAAAAAAAACGAAAAAAAAAAAAAAATACAACAACAGCAGCCTACTGTGCTGCCAGCAGTGCCAAGAGGGTTAAAATTTCCATTTGAGTTGCTGCTGCTATTCTTCAGTCAGCTCTCACTATCAGACCTGCTTTACATGCTAATTAGTTTCCTGTTGTTAATTCCTGAAGGGTGGGACTTTGTGATTTTAAACACACTGTGCCCACACACAATAGTTAGCATATGTGTGTGTGTGTCACAGAGCGAGAGGGAGGGGCTTTCATCCTATTTGCTATATCTCACAGCAGAGCGCATTTGGATCTCATTCAGCAACAATTAAAGAGACTCGGGTCTAATTGGAAGAACAGGCCAGCAAATTATTTAGCCGCCATCGTGTGAACTTGCCACGCTGCTTCGTTCCTGTGCCCTCTCTCAACCAGTACCCACCCCTCCCGCCAGGAAACCATGCGCCAGGGAGGCGTCTCCTTGTGGTCGCTGCAGCTTTTCAGTGAAGTCAGCATAATCAGTGACAGCTCTCCAGAAAGATTAATTACTTCAATGCAAATGTATAATGTGGTTAGTGCAGAGTAATTAATTCAGCGTCTCAGTGAAGGACACACATCATGTCATCCCTAAATATGTGTGATAGGGAGGACTGGTTATTCAATTTTTTTCCGCCCATCCGATTTAGTGCATATATCTTGCATGTGTCACATGCAACCCAAAGTTTTCCATTGAGCTCCTCTTTTAGCACTTAGTTTCATGTTTGTGTGCTTGCTATTGAGAATAAACAACGCTTGCTCGTCTGGCAGATATTTTTAAACTGACGAGCTGAAAACAAGTGAGGCAGCATGAGAAATAAACATATTTCAATAATGAATGAATGATTTCTGACCAAAAAAAGACATGAAAAGCTTTGAAAAATAATTAATTTGCCTGCTGAATACAGTTAATAAAAAAAATACACATATTCTGGCTGCCAGAAGAAGCCATACGGGGATAATTAACCTCAATTTGTAACCTGTTCCCGCCTTAAAGTTTTTCAACCTACAGACCATATGCTAATGAGAATCAGCCCTTTGGAACACCACTATCTCAGAACGCAGCGTTGCGTTGAGTCGAGACTCATATCTGCCTATTACCAACACAGCAACTGCGCCCAACACCACCACCACCACCGCCATGTTTCACAGCACAAGGAAAGGCTAATATGTTTTATTAAAGAGGACTTTGAAGAGCGCAGTCGCTCTCTGCTCTGCCTGCTCCTTTCCTTATTCAGATAGCTCGTCTCTAATTTGAAATGCAGGTCTGAAGTTCGGGGTTTTATGCGGAGACCATTAACTATTTAGATGTGGCCTACAGTGAGCGGAACTGCCTGGTGTTTGATCAGAGCCTGTTGTGTGTGGATGATTACTTTGTGTGTGTGTGTGTGTGTGTGACAGAGTTCAGACTGCTACATGCAACATAGCAGCACGTTGCAAAGAAACCAGATCGATTAATCGGTTTAATAACTGTGTGAAGATGGTGCAGCAGAATGCATACAGACCGCTATTATGAGTTTCTTGACCCCTGCGGCTGATCAGATGGGCAACATGCTACCACCACTCCATTACTCTACAGCATCCAGTGGAAACCGGATCTGAATGCAATACTTCACAGCTTCATTACTGAACCAAAATCCTTGCTATATGTCTCCTTTTTTCCCTCTGTTCCGCTTCCACATCCCCTTTCTCTAATTTTCTACCCCCACAACTCCCTCTCTTCAATCGCTGACAGAAAATGTGAGATGAACCTAATGCAACGCAGCACCTCACCAAAGGGAAGCTGGGACTTCTACTGCAAGGATCTGATCGATTGGCGCCGGAGGGGAGATTCTCCTTCTCACTCAACCCTCTCCTCTGCCCTAGCATTCTACATTTCTTTTTTTCATCCACTCTCAGAAAATCACAAAAAAGTGATGCTTGACTTGAGCGACTCATCATTAGCTTTGAAGCAACTTTAAAAAAAATCCAAGTTTTCTATGATTTGTCATTAAATGCCAAAAACAATAAATCCACCAGTGTCCAGCAACAATGATCTCCATTCCCTTTCATACTTCCACCACATGAGTGCAGACCCAGACGGTAAACCAAACACCCAAAACGTCTGTATCATTAAAACCTCAGGGTGTTTGCCTGCTCATTTTACCCCTTCGATCATTAGACTGGGTGTAATCACAAGTGTATGTTGGTTCTCAGGCATCCAAGGTCACTGGGCTGGCCGTTATCATGATGCGGACATTCCTCATTACCATTTTTGCTACCAGCCACATATTGATTTGAGTGTCTCTTCAGGTTAATCTTTATTCTCACCCTCCAATGCAAGATGATTTACTGTAACTCTATATTCAATAAGATATGCCTGTTTCCTCCAATCTGATAAAGAAAAAAACAGTTAATCAATCCATGAATAATGGAGAGATGGCTAATCGATAAATATGGATTGTCTGTGGATTTGAGCATATGTATTGTTTTCCATTTCTGAAAAAAGAATATATTTATGGTTTTCAAGGCCAAGATAAAGATTTTGAAGCTACAAACAAGCTACAATATGGGAAAAGTGGTCTAAAAAAATCAATCCAGCTACTCTGAAGAAAAAAAAGGATGACCACAATTGGACCACAATTTTGGCTTTGTGCAACTTCAGAAACAGAAAAACCTGCCAACAAGGACGGTGGTATCAGAGTCAGGGTCATGCCTAAACTATGCAACGATTGCCCTCTGTAATTCAACACTCACATACACCCAGAGGCAACATCATACTGTAGCTGCTACACCGTTACACCTCACCGCTTTCTGCATAAAGATGGCGAGAAACAGACAGAGAGAAAAAAAACAATCAAGAAGACGTAATAAGTTCAGGTCTAGTGATTTAGCTAAATGAAAAAGGAAATGTGCCTCTGCCTGTCATGATTCCATTCTTTGCAGACTGTGATGAGGAGGAGCACAGCCAGACCCTTGTTTTTTAGCCCAAAGAAAACACAATTTCGTTGCGTCTTTGCTGTGGCGCCCTGACGCAGAGAGACGGGATAATGTGTATTACTTCTCTGAGTGGAAATCCACTATCTTCTTACCCAACACACAAACAATCATCACCTAGATTAGATTGCGTGAGATTATACAGGCAACACATCATGGTAAATTTCAATTTCCCCTTGCTGTGAAGTCACGGCATCCCATAAAGAGTTGCTAAGTTATAGAGTCGCTGCGCAAGAGCGCACTGAAACACATCATCACGCCACATATCAGATGATCAGCTGAGCAAAGAATGAGAGATGGAATATCTGTCTCTGATAAGGAAAAACCAAGCACAGTAGGGTCCTCCCTATCTGGAGTGCCATTAATCTGTGATTAGTGGATTTAAAAGGGATTTATGGCAGAGATAAGAGCAGAGGGCGTGTTTCTTTGGGCAGTCAGGCAGAGAGAGGGGAGCCACGCCTGCCACGGATAGCCAGGGCCAATAAAAGACAGAAAGCAAAGGAAAGGGCAGCCTTTACTGTTGAATTAGAGATGATAACAGGGTGAGGGGGAAGAGATAAGAGAGGAGACAAGCTACCATACTGCTGCCATTAAATGGAATTAGAAACAGAATCTTTAACCACTTCCACACCAGGATTCTACCCTGGAATGAGATGCAAGAATGACTTTACCAGTCCCATCAGATCAGACCAGTTTCAATGCAACACAAGGCTATCACTTACACTCCTAAGAGGAAGGATTAGAGCTCTGCATGCAGGCATGGGAACCCAGAGGTGGGGAGATGTAGTGGGGGGGGGGGGGGTGATGTGTATCTTCATGCCTCCTTTCTTTCCTCATCTCTTTGTCTCTGCTTACCAAACAGATCAGGATACAGTTACCAGGCTGATACAAGAGCAGCGCTTGGGAGTACGTATCTGTTTCCAAAAATGGCACCATTGTACGTTGTTTTTTTTTTTCTTTTTCGCTTCTCTAATCAAAGCACGTTCCGATATTCAACTGTGTATCTGTGAACTAGGTTATAGAGACGACAGCCACACAGGTGAGATGACAGAACAAACAATCACTGGCGTTTGCAGTATGGCTTCTGTAGATGCAATGCAAATAAGAAACAGGGCTCCTTGGTACAATCTGAAGTCAAGACACTGAGTTGGCAGAGCCAGTAATCTGAAGTAATAATCAAATTTGAAATCATTTCGATCGACACAAAAGTGCAAATGGATCCCAAAACAATGTTTGGTGATGTTTTAGTTGGTCAGATGGTCTTTTCCAATATAATCATAGTATACTCCAACGGCTGAAAACGTAATAATGCCATAAACAGGCACTCCCGCCTGTGCCTGAAGGTCCACAGGTTGCAACACAGGCTTGGGGGTTATGTTATAATCCCACTGATCAGGATACTATTCAACAAAAGACCCCCTTGCCCTGCAGCACCAGGGCCATCATCTGTCTGTGTCAGCTGGGGAAATCCTCTCTGGTCCTCCCCTGCCTACACAGACCGGGCCTGTTCAGAGACAGCCCCACTAGAGCACTCCTTTGGGAGGCTGGGGTCCATCCTGCTCTGGGGCCCCCATCTGGAACTGTGACAATAGGAGCAGTATTTCCACTTCGGCTCCAGGCTTCTCCCAAATAGGCTTGACACGTTTGGGAAAACAGAAGGCGTGATTGAAGGTATGGTAAAGGGAGTGTTGACGCTCATGCAACACCTCTTCAATCAACCAACGGCAACAAGGAAATTTGTGTTTCCTCTGCCATTGATCTTCTCGGTTATTCCTGCAAGATGGAAATTTTACAAAGGTTTGATTCATTCTTTACACAAAATAAGTCATACACACACCTTGTTAGGCGCGGAGCAGAAAGTGACTGAGAAAAGGAAGTGACTGAGAAAAAGCTTGACAGTGATCTATATTATACAGTAATGAATTTCCAATGGAAACCCAGGGGACACAATTGTGGAGGAGGCGTCGCTCCTACTGATGCTAGGCTGCTCCTGTGAGCATCGTTAGACACAAATGAAAACAGTCAAACTCTGCAAAGGCCATGAGGGCAGAATTCATTCCTTCAGGATAAACACATCCTGGCTCCTCTGCTTTGTTATGCCTACTCCCTCAAGTTGGAAATCCATAGTAGGAAAGACCTGAATACTTGTTAGGAGCCTGCCGATCAAATCGCCACCCAACAAAAGCAGATGGGCTGACGAGCGGATGCACACCAGATTTTTGTCAAGATGTCCACCAATCTTGTCATGATGTACGCGGCCGTATGATTCCAACTAGACTGTCAGGCTTCCAGAGGTGACCCTGCACATTCACATGAAAGAGCTCCTCATGCACAGTGTCCAGGACGTCATCTCTTCAGCACTAACAGTTTGATTCAAATTTGTCTGAATGGTGCAAAGGATTGGGGGAAAAACAGCCACAAAACGGGCAGATTCTGTTTTTAATGAGGTTTGACTAGCGCGCTCTCATCAAACGCGCCTGCAGCAGCAGAACAGGAGAATCAGGGCTAACTGAATATGCGGCTACATTTATCTTACAACACGAGACACCAGTTGTCGGAATTACCAAAATTAAAATCCTCATGAGATTAAGCAGTTGGATTATACCTTAAGTATTTGTTTAATGTTTAGGAAAACAACCATGTGGTTCGGAGCATAGACAGACATGAGCAGCTTTGATGGCACACTGATGTAGCCATCTCCATTTGGCCTCTCCACTCCACAGAAAAATGGCTACTTTTCCAAAATCCACTCCACACCCCTTTCTGCTCTGCTCAGTGGAAATGCAAGGCATTGCTGCAGAGGAGAAGACCTGACTGAGTTCAACATAAATAAAGGAGTTAAACCAAGTCTGCATTGAAGTGTCTGGACTGGAACTGAATAGGTTTTGCATCTGTGACGCTGGCAATTCTCTGGACGGGCTGCATTTTTCCTGGTCCTGCAGTCGTCATGAGGGAACCAGGATATATGAGAAGGATTCGAGACGGCAGGCGGTAAGTAGGGAAGAAGGACCAGCACGCTCAGCTGGCACTTCCTGGCCACAAAGTGTACGGCACTTAGGCTTGCCGCCAAGAAAAAAAGAAAAGAACAGCTTTGGAGCACGGCCAAACTTGGACGAGGCAGGCACAGTCAAAAAGCACCTAATGCTGTGTAAATGTTATTTAGTTGATGGCAGGGGCTGATACAGGCCGACCGTGGGCTCAGGGTTGTTTTACACTGCCTGTGAGCAGACAGCAGCAATAAGAAGGCCGATGTTCAACTAAACACCTTCCAAAGCAATTCTGGTTGCACAAAAAGAATCAGAGCAAAAGCATTCAGGCGAGGCTGCGTCTGTAGCTCCGCTGTGCAGAAACTTGGCCCATTTCCTTCAGTGCTCTTCAGAGAAAAAGGCTGAGCACAGAGCGCATAGGACAAGACCATCAGTGTGTGATAAACATGGACGTGTGCGTGCATACAGTGGTGGTTTATTTGCTGTAGCTGCGGATAAAATCTTCTCAAATCAAAAATGTGGATCCCACAAGCACAGCGTAGGTTAAGACTCAGTGGAGCCACTTTCTCTTGTGGAAAGATCCCAGAGACACCAGCACAGGCCCGCTGAGTGGGAGGTGGCCTGGGTCCAGCTGAATGGAACACAAATTGCCCTAAACGGTTCAAAACCTGGCCTGGAAAAAAAGGGAGAGCGGGATGCAAGGCATGCCATACGATGCACTGTAAATATTTGGTCAGAGCTAATGAACGTCTGCCAGGGAGCCTCTCTCTAGTCATCCACAGAGAAAAGACTGTGAAAATTAAATTTCCTTCCGCAGACAGCCACGTGCCATCTCCTTAAACACACACTCTCTCTCTCTCTCTCTCTCACACACACACACACACACACACACACACACACACACACACACACACCCCAGCTATCCAGGTACAAGGAACAGCACATACAGCAGACATTGTGTTCATCACTAAAGTATATGTCCGGACACATTCTGACTGAGGAGAGACTGAAAAAAATAACTGTCTTCCTCCTGGGGGAAAGGGGGGAGAGGGAGGAGGGGAAATCAGATCTGTACAAGACAGCTGGGATGGCAAGTGTAAGTGACGAAATATCACCAACAGCCTTTTGTTAGCAGGGAAATTCATCTTGAGAATCATGTCTTTCTTTGCCAAACACTCTCTTACATTCATGGTTCCCTGTGTCCGCCATTAAAAAGTGATCAGAGAGGAATTCTATACATTAAATGCATAATTTATGCGGTGTTAAAACCTATTTAAAAAGGGTATAGTGTGACCAGAAGAGTGCAACCCTAAAAAACAACATAACTGTGATGTTTAACTGTGAAGTGGATGGCGAGCTCTCTTATAGAACCTTTAATGCGTCACGCTCACGTCTCCTGAGTGAAGAAAGCATCACTTTTGAAGCCAAGGGCAGGTAGTGAAACAAAAGGTGAGGCCATATACTGCAGCGGTTTTGATTGATTTAATAGTCTGAACCTTGTCTTTAAGCCTTGGTGACAGACAGCCCTGCAAATGGAAAAGCAATTGAGTTCTTAAAGTCTGAAAAACCTGTCTGTCAGCCATTGTTATTCAATTAGAGGTTTCAATGTGCGGACAAGTAAAAAGGGGGACGTGGGAGGCAGAGAGAGTGACTGGGGAGGGCTGTGCAGTGGATGGGGACTGAAGTGGCAAAAAGGAAATTAGATAAAGAGCAAAGCAATTTCATTTCAGAATGAAAAAGTTTAAAATACTGTCGGGGAACAGCAAAAATCTTCTTCTGCCACTGCAGGGTCAAGGCTGGCCATGTTGACTGACGTCAACAGTGGCATCAAATTGAGGTAAAACGTTACTATTTTATTTAAAGTAAGCCTCATAATAGATCAGGATTAGAGTTAATCTAACTCAGATCCATCGTGTTGACACACACGTAATTCATCTATTTGAATCCTCCTCGCCATGGTTACAACTGAATGGTGGGAGCAGCCACAAAAGCGGTACGATAATAGCAAAAATGAAGGTTACCTTTTCATTAATTATGTTTTCCTGCACTCCTATTTAAACAGAGCACTCCTTTCAGCTTTCAGGACCAGTCCTTTGTGTGGCAGAATGAGCCTTCAGGTCCCCACACCAGATGCTGCTGATAAAGATCCAGATGAGCATTTTGTGCATCTAAGGCAAAATATTTTGTTGCACATATGTGCCAAAAGATATTTTACAGGGATGGAGAGCACAGTCTTTTAACTGATAATTTAATCTCTTCCCATCAACTCCTTTGAATAGCATTTCCCCCATCCTTTAAAAGGAAGGAGATATTAGCATTTAGCATTAGCATTTCAAAAGTGTTTCCAGGCCTGGCAAGGGCAGAGTTATAGATCAATCAGGAAGGCTATGAGGAGGCCCAAGCTCAGGGAGCGAAGTTGATAGGAAGGATACCACGCAGAGGCCATCTCCTCCGGTAGAGAAAATGAGAGGGAGGAAGGCAGAGCACTTTCTTTAGTATGCACAAGACGGAGAAACCCATAGTGGTGCAGCTTTGCTACCACAGCAAACATCAGGCTCAGGGCCGGCTTCCTGGGAGTGGCTGGGTGTGGAGGATTCTAATGCAACAGAGACGTTTGCCAGCGCACCAACATCCCAAACCCTTTATGACACGTTAACTGTTTCAGGGTTATTTAATCCAATGGTGATTTTAAAACTCTATCTTTTTCACAACAATCATCCAGATTCTGCACATTTTCCAGGTACAGGAAGAACGTACAATGAGTGCCGGATCAAGGGCTGCTCGGTGGATGAATCCATCCTGCCTTCATCCTCTGCTCTTCCCCCTCCACACCCCAGGGTAGCCTTTGTGTAACTGCACTCCTCCTCCCACACTCCCTCAGTCCCTCATGAACCATCGCCTTCCCCTCCTCCATGCCTCACAATTGCCCCGTTAAGGCGACACAATGCAGCCTCCCCATCCCCATGGGCTTTTTTCCCCATGTTTTATTTGAGAAAAGCTCTGTGCTGACCAGCCACAAAAACAGCAAGTCTTAAAAAAATGGGCCAAAACAAAACAAAACAAAAGTGGGGGGATGGGTAAGAGGATGAAGAGATTCTTTACCCTCTTTCGCCTCCACACACATACCCAAACACTCTCCCCACCTCTCCAGCTCTCCTCCTTCATGTCTATATTAGCGGATCTGCAGTGAAGACACATCAGGTAAATGCGCACGTAAACCAAACGTGGATTAGCATTACGTTCTATGCTTGCACATTACTGTGATACAAATTTTCCATTTAGCAAAGGTTTTTTTTTTTGTTGTTCTATAGAGCCAGGCAACGCTTTTATCACACAATGACACAACACTTATAACTTCAGCAGAGGCTGGAAACGTTGCACATTGTTAGTTTGGATTTAATACACTTTTTTATTCTAATGAAAACAGTAATTATTGTGTCAAATGATCAAAAAGTGATGTTACAGTCGTTAGAAATACAGATGATGATGCAGCGGTTAGCGCGGTCGCCTCATAGCAGGAGGGTTCTGGGTCCCATTTCAGCATGGACCCTTTCATGTGGCATTTGTGTACTCAGGTTTCTCCCACAATCCAAAAAATATGCACATTAGGCCAGCTGGAGGCTATAAAACGCCCCTAGGTGTGATTGGTTTGTGTACCCCATGATGGATTTTATTTTTCCATCCCAACAATAAAAGACAAGAATATTTAGTCTGTGAGCACATTTTAAAAACCTTTATCCACAGTAAAGAAAGCTCAGCAAACGTCATGCAGCAGAGCCAGCAAACACAACTCAAAACAATACAATGTAAATCATCCACAGATATTCCACAGCCTGTAAACCAGGTACAGTTTAACAGACTAATACAATATATGACTATAGAAATATTCAAAATCTGCTAATTGTGAGTTATTTATTGTTTACTGCCAGACGCTGGTCTTGATTGACCCATGACTCCGATGTCCTTGACACAACTGCTCAAAAATAATTATAGAAAGGTATGTTCAACACTCAGCTGAGACGGTGTACCTCTGCTAAAAAAACAGTATAAAAATGCCATAATGTTATGATTAAAAGCTAAATTTAAAGAGCAGATCAGAATCACCAGCTTTTCCAAGTGAATATCTCTGTTCTATATTAGTCAAGCTGCAGCCACAGTGAATAAAAGACTACTGGGATCATGTGGATTAGTTAATTAATCCAATTAAACGGCCCCTTCGGGTCATTAATAGAAGAAGAGTTGGGGGAAAGAGGATCATTAAGACACACAGCCTAATTATACAGCCTTAAAAAAGGGTCTGGAATGTTTATATAGTCATTCCCAGTTCTCATGTACAGGAAAAGAAACCTGGGCTGCACTCCCACATTCCTCCATGTGGTTTCACTAAGACAACGTCTGCCTAACCCTGGATCGCAGGGTGTAAAACCCTGCTTGATTCGGATTATGATCAGATTAATATATATTAGTGGCAAATTGAGGGCTTGCCAGTAACATCTACACTCACAGGTGTGATTTCTCACCTCAGAGGGAGGGCGTGGGTCAGTGTGAGCCTTAAAACTCTGGGGTCAGTGTGAGCCTTAAAACAGGGAGGCTCGCATCGGTTGTCATGTTTTCTACAGCGACGGGTCTCACCTGGTCAATAATTGGCCCTGTGGCTGGCTGTATCATATCACCATGATGTAGGAGGTGAGGGGTCTCGGCAGTTTATCAGCACTTACAAGCTAATTTGTCAAGACTTCAACGGCTCTGTGCTGCTGGGGCTGATTACTAAGTCACCCGCATTCTAGTGGCACCAGCACACATCCAGACCCTGATCCGCTCAACATTTAAGAGATGCAACTGCCACGTCGGAGGTGACTGATGCGGAGTTATGAGGACACAAACGAGCACGTTACACAGGAAGGCAGATGGCCTGATAACAGAGCGGAACGCCACAGAAGAACCCTGGAAGCATTAATTTGCAGCCTTCAAACCGGGGAAAGCTGCCGTCGGCAAGTCTCCGCAGGCCCGGTGGGGTCAAAGGTCAGACTACGTCGCCCTGTGTTTCACATGTACCAGCAAAATAAAGGGTTTCGTTATCATCATCTCAATATGGAGACATAGCTAAATTAATTTAGAGTTTATTCCTGTTGTTATCCCTCCAATAAACATTAAATATGGAGGATTTTCCTGGTGAGAGGCATGTAATCCAATTTCTCTGACCCTTGTCTAATCCAAGACTGGTCCTTATCTGTTCACCGTTGCATGTCTATTAGCCTCCCCTCTTTCTCGCACCTCTCCACAGAGAACATCCCTAGACAGCCCCCAACAGCTATGCGTAATTGGAGACCCCAGCATCTGACAGTCCCTCTCACAGTACAGGAGAGGACCATTACTGGCCCAGTCCAGGCTCTGAGATGTGGCGGAGCACCGGAGACACTAGCTGCACCTCTGACCCCAAACGTTCAGGTGTTACGGTGATTCGTCATAAGCACTCTTAAAAGCTGAGAGTAAATTCAGAAACCCAAACAGAGCAAACCCAAAAGAAAACAGTTCAGCGCCTTATTTATCACGCCTTAATTAAACCTTTTTAATTAATCACACAATAATATGGGCCTGGAGGTCAGTGCCTCCACCACCATACACAGGCATTTTGCTTTTTCCAAACTTTTTCCAAACAACTGACCCAAAGCCCCCCCCAGATTCATTAAGAAACTGGCATTTCTGCAGACTTATGATGAGCCAAACAGTAATAATGTGTGAAAAAACATAAGGGGCAAAGAAACACTGAGCCCCTAAAGCTTTATACAAGCTGCAATAAGTTGTTTAAATGACGCAAAATTAAAGCCGAAATGCAACATGGTGCTATACTGGATTTTTTTTTTTTTTTGCTTGTTTGTTTGGGGTTTTTTTGTTGTGGTTTGTTTTGTTTCTAACTCTGGACATGTGCGAATTTCTCTTTTCATGTCCTCAAATGTTGCACAGCTCATTAACTCTGTGTTGTGCGTCAGAAAGGTGCCTCCTCGATTTCAAGAGAATCGTGAGGTCCTAGTCACCTTTTGCATTCTTATTCTAAAAAAACGGCAGAATTATTGCTCTCTTGTCGTTTAATGTCCACGAACGATGGCAGAGCTGATGTGGGAGTCTTACCTGAGCACACATGGAGAATTCCTAACAGAAATAAAAAAACAGGGAAAGTTGCAGACATAATTCTCTCGAGAGAGAAATACTCTTGTGTAATCCAAGTTACTTTAAGAACAAAGTAAGCATCCGCTTCTTCATGTCAAGCTGCAAAATCTGTCTGGAATCCAGAATTTGAAAATATCCTAAGAGTCCGACAGCAAACGCTCGCTTCGGCTTCTCGTTTCGGATGAGTCCTAAACGATGATAACGACCAGGGAACAAGTTTAAAACTGCAACAAAAAAAAAAAAACAAAACCCGAACAGACGTCCACTTTCAATAACTGAAATGAATGGCGGGGTTAAAGTTCGCAAGAGAGTAGCAGAGAAGCTCTATCCTGGTCTGAAATCATCCCGTTTGCGCCGTGCGCTCACAGCAGCCCAGCGATCTCATTCAAACCTTGAAGTCCTTTCTGCAGGAAAAAAATGACAAAATAATAAATCCACTGTGGCTGAAAGCGAAGTGAAAATTGGTTGAAATGACGCTGCGGTTCGAGCTAAAAGCCAGTCACATTATTTCAGTCCCAACTCCAACGTGTCACTTGAGATCGGAAACTTTGGAGCGCCCTGTCCTCCCTCATCCACCAGATCCGCGCACACGCACGCACACACGGGATCACAAATGCAACTTTTCCATCACTTTTTTTCCCCCTCTCTCCCCGTCGCTGCAGCTCCGATTGATCGTGACAGACCTCAGACTAAAGGAGGAAACGCGGATTCATATTCGCAACGTTTCATTCAAGGAACGCGCAAAACCTCGTCAATTCGTATGCGCCTCTCTACCCCCTCCGCAGACCCTGCGATGTTTCCAGGAGGAGAAATTTAACCTCTTCCAGCCTGGAAGGCTCAAAGCTGCGCAGTTTCAGAGCGCACAGCTGGCACCCGGCTGCATTTTCTTCATGTAGAAGTCCAGTAAAAGAAAAGAGGAAGCTTTTAGGAAAGGCTGGACTTTTACTGTTGCTGTGGTTCACGAGGGAAAACGAAGCTGACAGTAGAGCTGAGTGATACTTCTAAAGGCAACATTAATGAATGCCTTTGGAAGTTGATGGAAGGACGAGTTTGAAAAGACTTTAGAATTTTAAGAGATTTTGTATAAAATGTGTAATTAATAACAATTTAAAAAATACATTAATTACAGGTTAAAAATATTCTGAGGTTTTGGAATTTTTGGTTGATGTTTAGTTTATGCAATCTGACAAACTTTTTCTGTAAAAGATGTCTCTCTTATGTGACGGAAACCTGGACGTCAACACGTTTTCCATCATTTCTTGTCGGATCTACCTCAAATGCACCCAAATATTTCTGCAGTGGGGGAAAAATGGAGTCTCCTCTCGTGTCTTATAGTTTCAGAAACGCAGAACTTCTTTATTGATCCGCGATGCTTAATTAATGAAGCTGGTACTTATTTTGCTTGAAAACTGCTGAAAAGAAGGCAAAGCACGACGGTCTCAACAGCTCGAAGCCGCTTCTTCTCTGACACAACTCAAGTAACATTTGCAGTCCAACGGCGCCCTCTAGCGACCATTTGACTGAACTATGGATTCACTTGAAAGTATTTTTATATAAACAAAGACTAAAGAAAGAAAGAAAGAAAATAAATCAATCACACATGCTTTGTAATGTAAACGAAAAACATGATTAAAAAAAATAGTAAATATTATCCTGGAAGTAAGTTGCCTTGGTTTCTTAGCCTCAAACTGGACATAGAATTGTATAATAAAGTGATTCTTTAAAAACCAAATGATTACATCTGCTCAAAAAAAGGTTTTCCTGGCCGGGCCGCTCACACGGATGAAAATACATATACTGGAAATATTCATTATTTTCTGCACACCTCTTATCGTGCTGCAGTTTCTGTACTCACTTTGGAAGAAGTGGGCGCATTTGTCTCGTCTGCGGTGGGAGTGCCTCCAAGTCTGGAGACTTTGCCGAAATCCAGAACTTTTAGCTGGCCGCTCACACCAATGAGTTCTCTGCAACCCAACAGAATGGCTGTCTCTGTGGGGACCGTGAAGATCCTTGGGAACCCCCAGCATCAGCAACATGGCGAACAGCACCACCAGCAAACACATGACCCGCATGGCAACATCAGTGGAGGCCGCACAATCAGGGGGTGTCCATTTCATCACGCAGGTTGGCTGCAGTCGAGTGATCATAAACTCCTCCTGACCATGTTCAAAAACACCAACTGGTACTGAAATGCTGCCGAAAGTACCCCGGTGAGCTCCCTCAGACACACTAACCCCTGCAGTCTTGGACTCGCTCCTAAATCCAGTGACAATGTTTCCCCCAGAATGCAATTGGATCTTAATGAGGGCAAAGCTGTGTAACAACACGCTGAAGTTCACTCCCCTCGCCACATACTCACTCAATGGAGGGACTGTCTCTCTTCTCCACAGCTTCTTTTTCAGCCACGATAATTCTCCTTTTAATATTCAAACTGAGTGTGTGGACGCTCTGTCTTTTCTTATGATGTTTCCATGCATGCAGCAGGAGGGGGGGGAACCTGGAGGCTACATGCTGTGCTCCCTTTCAGCGCCGCCGGACCCCTCACAAAACCTCGGCGGCCCCTCGACCAAGGGACAACAAACGGAGAGCAGGGAAGAATCCCACATTCCCGTTTCCCAAACTAAGACTATTTGATGGCTTTCATTCTCATCTCAGAAAAAAAACTTTTTTTCTGTGGACAGAAGTTAGAAGAATGAGAAAATTCTCACTTTAAATTCCTGAATAAATGCAGAATCTTGTCAGATCTGCAGTACAATATGTGAGTCACCTTGGAAGGAATGTGGCAGACAGGTAGAGCTGGAGCACTTCACTTCCACTGCAGCCTTTCTACATTCCTGCCGCGTCCTTGGGGATCGGTCCCATCATACAGTATATTCACTCAATGTGCTTATTTTTCTGTTTGCGGCACTTTTATATTTGCAGTCTGTGTGACGGCCGTGCTCCTCATCTGCAATTATAACCCGGGCCTGCGTATTCAGTATATCACATTAAATGATGGTGTTTGAGGTGGAAGCCGATTGGCCGTTCTTGGTCTTGGCTCTCCAAATGATTCTTTGGTGGAATTAAAGAAAAGGCTGATATAGGTGCTTAAAAAAATCCTGACAGGTGGCACCCAGATAGAGTTGCATCATCTCTTTGATTTAATTCGACTGCTGATTCTTGACAGGCAAGAATAGTCATCTCTGATTGGCTGCTGGGGCAGCGGGGAGATCGTGCTAGGATGTCACATTGCCAAAAGTTGCTGCGCAAGTTTTCACAAGCCTGTAGGAATAACATATTCAAGCCTGGGTGATTTTAATGGCCCAACAAGGTTCAGTTCAGATCACAGCTGGGCAGTCAAACAGAAGAACAGCTGTGTTTGCGCTACAAATACCAGCAGGAACCGAAAATGAAGTGAAGGGAAATGTCAAGATATTAAGGTGAAGTCAGAAACATGGGAAAACGTGAGAGAGTGAGAACATTCACGTGTTTCTGAAGGTATGCCCCCCATGCCTGAGACTGTAGTCTGGAGGGTATTTGGGGGCCGAGGAGGAGGAGAGCGAAGAAGCTTTGGACACAAAGCATGATGAGGCGGTAAACAGGTTGTTGCTTCTCCAGCTGCCGTCGCACACTGAATCCCTTTTTTCACAGAATTTTTTAATGGGCCTCACATTAGCATGTGTTTAGCGTCTTCCTCGACGCGGCCTGTGGAGCTCTACCCCACCGCAACATAATTAATTCAGGCGAACAATCAGAACGTTGAAGGGAGTCATTGTGAACTTCTGTCATTCTCAACTACACTTAGAATCAAATGTTTAAGAAGAATATATGATCATACTTAAATATCTCTGAATGTCCTTCTCCTCTCTAGAGACACCGAGTGGCCTGCTCATGACCTTTGACCTTATCAAAATGCACCAGCAGAAACGAGCAGCATCACGTTTCACACTTAATTTGCTTAATTGGTTCAGAGGGAGGAAAGCCATAACAGGGTAACTGCGCCAAGAGATTATTCCATTCTTACGGTTTCTGGGCCTCGGCCACTCACACGACGGGCAGATACAAGGTGAAAACCTGACAAAGAACAGCGCAACAATGCTACGTGCTTCCCCCCTCATTTTTCTCTAATCTCATCAAAAAATGAGGCCAGTCTAGCAGTTCCTCTGAATGTGAGGCTGAAATCTCTGGACTGCCCTCTGGTGGCCGACTGCAGTACAGAAATACAACTTGCCACACATACAAATATATCACATTTATGGTTTTGTTGGGGGGTCGACTTTGCTGTCTGGTATCTCAGCAGTTTGACTAAAACTGCTGTTCCGTCTTCTCGTTGCCCTGGGTGATCAGCTGCCAAAACAAACTGAGATGAGTGTAACAAATACGAGCGACGGGATACGTGGCATGGCTGACCTCGCACCACGTGGCAGAGGCCGGGGAGCAGGTGCTACTAAGATTTACAGCCCCCACCGCCTCCTTCTCATTTCTAAGATATCTTGGACACACGCAGAGGCGAGCCATGCTCCACTACGCTGCCCAGCCTCTTATAGATGTATCATATTGGCTCTGGCTGGACTTTATGAGCATGTGAGCATGCAGGAAGCACCGCGGCTAGTGAAAACAATCATTTTACTGATTATCAAACTGTCAGTCATGGCAGATAGATGTTGGTAAACAGGACCGATGGCTGTGAAAAAAGCAGGATGCAAGATTTAGTTTGGTTTCATTTCTCTTTTTCCTTTTGTGCTCTGGGAGGAAGATTTCCTCCCCCATTTAAACAAAACAAGCAGAGACATAAAACTAATAATCTTCCACATTCCTGTGCAGAATAAGCTCCACCAAGTAAACACCAGTAAAATATGAACCTATTTACACAGCACTGGGATAATACTTGTGCAGCCACAGTCACAGTCACATTATTCTTCATCATGTGCTGATGCTGAGTAATAAAGTTCAGTAACAAATGATCTATTTTCTCTTCCCGTTTGGAACGACACGCGATTTGACCCAGTTACGTTCTGAAAAACCAACTTATCATTTCACTAAGAACTGTGCTGAGAGAGAAGATAAATGTTAGGCTAGCTAATCTCTCAATTATCTTAAGGACGCTGGGACATGAATCAGAATATGTGAGATTCATTCTCGCTCCGTTGTCTTTGTGTTCTTGGCCCCGGGTACTTGTAGCTGGCTTTTACCGCCTCTCTAGTGCCCCTTAACATCGCTCCTTGTTCTTTCATGAGAAGACGCCTAATAGTTTCCTCATCAGCGTTTAAGGAGATATGGGGGGTTTGGACGGGGAACAAAACATCTCTACTGGCCTCTGCAGAGGACATTAATGCATGGCTGGAACTAATTCTATCTCCAGTGAATCACAAGCGAGGATCTTTCCCCACCGCTGCTGGACTGGGGATAATAAGGCTGTGGCTGGCTGAGCCATGGCTGGATCAGGCCTACCCTGGCACTGAGGCGGATGAATAGAAATGAACGTCACAGGGATGTGACATGCTGATTCCGTGGAGACTCCTGGGTAATATTTGTTGGGGGGGGGGGGAAGAGGGGCGCCGTGCACTGCCAAGGAAATTGGTTTTAAAAGTGGGGATTCAAGGCCGGTGCAGCAGCCCAGTAATGAGAGGAAGAATGCAGAGCAGAGATTTCTGCTACAACAGTGCACATGGCTTAGAAGAAAGGAGGCAGCAGGTCTCCACCTACGACTGACGCCTCAGTAAACTGATTACAGGCTCCTTCTTTCTCTGCATACCAGTGATACCGGTAACGTTTTCCAGTAACGAGTAATCTAATGCATTACTTTTTCAAAGCTAGTAGTCAGATTAAAGTTACTTATCCGAGTCACCGTGCATTACTATTTATAAGTCCTTTTTAATCATTGAAAGATGTAAATTTCTTTATTTCTGTGTTTCTCGGAGTGACGTCACGTATGCGCTAAGTCACGTTTTTAGCACGTGGACAACTCACTTGTCATGAAGCCGGCAGAACAGAAATGGCGACAGGAGAGAGATACGCATTTTCTAGCTGTAAATACAATCACTATTTTGAGTTTTTTTTCTCTGTGCTGGTGGTAACAAAAGTTTATCTACCTCCAAACACTCCATGTCAAATTAAAAAAAAAAAACATCTGGAGTCTCAGCACGGCAGAGTAAAACTTGGAGAACTTGTGCGAAGCAGAAAGCAGCAGCAGCGACGTATGAAGGCCCCCCCAGCCAAACAACAAAAGATGGACTTCGGTGGCGGTGCAAATCCAAAACCCATTAGTCGGGAAGAAGAGGTTGGTCGGACGGTGTGGAGGAAATGCTGCCCTTAAATACGGTTGATTCGCCCCCGGTTCGTGACTGCGGTCACGCCATCTGCCCCTCAAAAGACACATTCGCGCTGTCTACACTTTAATTTTGAGTGCCTGTCTCCATCTCTCCGTACGGTAAAGCGAGTGAGCGTTTTGATGGTGCATTCAAGTGCAACTCTAAAACTCGGTCATATATAGAAGTTGATTTTTGATAGTATTTTTATTATTTAAATACATACAGTTGCCAGTTCTTTGTTGTTTTATTACCATTGTAAATATAAAAAATCATATTCATGTCTGCAGTGGCTGTATAGAAAAAGTAATGGAAAAAAATGTTAGTATTTAAAAAATATATATATATATATATTTCAAACTGTAGATAGCGTGATCGTGCTCTTTCAAAGCGCAGATGGCGTGACCGCAGTGTTTCGTGCCATCATTACACAATTTAATAGTAGATTAAAAAATTGGTTGTCGTCTTTTACATCTTCTACTCTAACTTTTACTCTTAGTTACTTTTAAAATCAAGTAATAAGACTACTCTTTAGAGGAGTAATCAGTAATCAATAGTCTTATTATTTTTTCCAAGTAACTGTGGCAACACTGCTGCATACTGTCCATGAATGAATGCAGTTAGCAAACTTCACATCTGTTCTTCAAACAGGATTTTTGCTGGGTGGACAAAACAATGTCAGCTGTCTGTACTTTTATCTATGGAATATTTCTGTGCACATTTTAAGGGAATGAAACACTGCCATTTGTGTCTCCTTATTCCAGCACCATGACAACCTTCCATTCCCTCACTTTTGCCCCATCTCTTCTTCCAGAACCTGACAAATAAAGCAACTCTCTGAAGTTTCCCTCCTTTGTGATCAGTGGCAGAGGAGCGGCTGTCAGCAGAGAGGGAGGATATAAGTGCTGCAGTGCCTGTCCTGCTTAGCCTTTAATATTGACACAAAGGCCTGTCTCTTCTGTGTGTACGCTTTAGTCCTCCCAACTCAAGAAACTCAGGAAACTTGGGGAGAAACTTGCAAATAGGAGCCCTTCAGCAGACCTTTCTATTAGGAGAGGTCCATTAGGAGAGTCCAGAATCACATGGATTGTGAGTTTAAGGGCAGTATATGGCTGAACATCTTATGTCGATATTCTGTATGTTTAAAAAAAAAAAAAAAAAAAAAAAAAGGCATTCAACTTGAAACATTGACATTATGTCTCCCTCTTGTGGCAGTGAGTGGAATCAGTGGACGCATGAGATTTCATTCTTTCTTTAGTATTTAAAAGTGTAAAGGGTGGCAGCAGCATGTTTTATGACATCCTTGAGATTAAATTAAGTGTGAAATATTAAAAAATATATAGTTTTTTTCTTGAGTCGCATTAAGACGCCTTTCATTTCACCTGAGCGCACACATCCATCTCTTCAAAATCACCTTCACCTTCCATCCAGTCACACTCTGAAAATGGAGACTTTGGCAGCTTCTGGCTGCACGTCTCTCAGCGTCAGACCGACACTATAGACTCATTTCCAATTCAGTGACTGGGCCAGATCTCAACTCCCTTCATTTTAAGGGATTAAATGGACAGAATAAACTCTCCTGGCGCTGTCCACGAGACAGATTTATCATTTTTAAAGATGAAACCAAACACAGCAGATGATAAGGTGATTCCGGCCTCTCTTTTTTCTTCTCAAAAATGAAACTTTTAGTACTTATCACAGAAGAATGCTGCGAATGACGTTAATGGCTTTCTTTTGTCACCATCAAGGACAACCTCGACCTTTCCCAAGCCTGAAACACGTCAGCAGAATGACAAACACGAAGAAGCAGCAGCTGTACCTGTGTAGCCCAAAGAGTTGTCATCCTCGGGTCCAGTGGCGGGAGCTGGCGTCGCCCCTTCGTTGGCGCTGGTCTGAGTGACTCCTGTGTCTGTCAACAATAACACCAAAGGCACTGAGAAGTCGGCTGCATTCTGCCTGCTGCCCCCACCCCCGGGCCAGACCAGCAGGCCTATGCACCTCTGGCAGACGCAGAGAGCGAGGACACAGAAAAGAGCAGCGCTGCATCCATGTGACGCTTGGCCGTGAATTCCAAACACCCACATTGTTGGAGCAGAGCAGCAGCAAACAAGCGCTGTTGCTGCCTCGAAGTTGCTTCTCTGGGCTCACCCGCAGATTCCTTCGTTAGCTGTGGTGGGCTGCAAATCACCCCTGTGGCATTAACAGACCTAAGTGGCTGCACCCCTAAGGAAGCACATGGGCAAGCCAGACGAGGGAGGTTCAGGGCGCAACCCTGCATGAATGACAACGCCAATCAGGACACGCACACTCCGTCCACACAGTCCTGATGCAAATGCAAGGATGCCCCATTAATTGCTAATCAGCTCCATCTGATCTAGTCCAGGCTTTGTTAGGGCGGGACGGCAGCGGGAGGTGGGCAATAGAGAGGCCACAAGGGCCTGGGGGAGACAGAGGACCAACTGTGCCCTCGTCACGGCCCCGCATTGATAAATCAGATCCAGCCGTGCCCATTCTCTTTGAGGCCCTCAGACAAGGGGTTAATTTGGGTGAGGGTAGCTGAGGTGTGAGGGGGAGACCATCAAACCCCTTCAGTCATGTGAGCAGCAGTCAGGAAGTATCTGTTCCAACAATGCAATGCTGACATGAGTTCTGACAAACGGCAGATGGGCGGACAGAATGGTTCTTTGGAGAGCACTTCAGGCCGGCAGAGTGTGAAGAGGAGGATGAGCCATTGTTCCAAAAACATCGATGCAGATTTTTAGATCCACGGTTGTGACCTGAAATTCAACTTTTCCGACAATCACAGACATCTGAAATTCTCGTGGCGCCGAGAAATCAGAACAGAAGCAAACGATTAACACTTTATATTCCTAACTACAAACATAAAAGCAGCAAAGGAGATGCAAATAGGGTGGAGATGAGGGGGTGGAGATGGTGAACATGGTCTGGTGAACTGTCTGAGACCTGGAGCATGACACCACTCTGGAGCAGTTTCGATTCTTTTCAGACCAGAAGAAATAAAACCTGAAAAACAGCTTTGACTGCAAAAAGAACCGCAAACAATTCTTCCCTCGGAGAGAGTTTAAATATGACATTAGCAAAAACAGTTAGACAACACAAAAGAGATTTGATGATTTTAGAGACTGGGAGAGTAACAAAACCAAAACACTGAATGAATATTAAGATTTTACAAGATAATACCCAAGTTTTGGCTCTAATGCAAACAAAAACTGTTTCCAGTGTCAACAAATGCTGTTTTATTCAGATTCAGTAACTTTAATTGTTAGATATTTAATTTAAAAAAAAGGAAAAAAGGCTTTTGATACTTCGACCTCGGAGCCCTAGCTGCTGTATATATTATCTTGATGTGTCCGTGTGTGTTATGTGGGTGGTCTACAGTCAAGGGTCCAATTAAAGAGCACTTCAGAGATCATTAACAGGTGGTGGACCCGGCTGCCTCTGGGGTATTGGGACGGAGACAGCGGACGCCACTGGTGCTCCACTGCAACACCCGGCGCGCCTCCCCGGTCGGCTAATTAATGGGGCACATGTGCAGAACACTCACAAAATGACAAAGGAAAGGCTGAAAGTCATGTTGGGGCCTGCGTTATAAGCCCTGGCCCTGAGCCGGCCTCAAACACGAGAGCTTTTCTGGGTCAGGGGCCTTTATTCACGGATCAATCCACAGGGTGCCGTGCAGGCATTTGGCTCCGTTTCTCCCACAGTCTAACACATGCTGGAGACGACGGCTGCGTCTGTCTGGATTCACCCTGCAACGGACGCAGAGCCACCAGTCTCACCTGCCCAGAGCCTATTTGGTTTGACAAACACGGCAAGCCTTTAACCGCTGTCTCTTTGTTGTCTTGTCATGTGTTTGGCAACAGAGCTCGAGTCTCTTGTCGGAGGAAATGATGGACGGCTCTGGAATCACAAGTGTGTGCAGTCAAACTGTGGGGCTTGTTAGCGTGATAGACTGATGGTTTTCTGTAGGACAAGTTCCTTCACATAACCTGAGCAAATAGCCCCGAGCAATCTGGTGAATAAAATTGCTGTCTTGGAATTGCTGCCCTTAAAATCTAAAAAAAGAAATATAAAAGAAATCGCGTTACTTCCTTTCAGTTGCAGGAATGAGGCTTCTGCTGCTCAGTTTGTGATCCTGTTTCCAGATCATGGACAAACAGATTCATGATCACTTTGTTCTGCAGAATTAAGGATTCTTCAATTTTTATGTGGAACAGCTGTCAGCTGGGGGTGAACCTTTGCCAGTTCTGTTGCTTATCGCAGCAGCTGGAGGAAACATTACCGCGGCAACAATAGGAGAACTCTCTAAGGATGCTGCGGTGAACACGTATGATCTCGTCCGAGACTGAAGTGGCAGGATGGTGGATGCTTTCCATCCTCGCTTTGGTTGAGAACAAACATCAAAGAGAAACAGGAGCCAGATTCAAAGCCGCTCGCAGTAAACGGCGGCTGGTTTGTGGTTATTTTCTATATGAAGGGCGAAAAGCCAAAAGCCCAGATGTCTCTATGATGCTTTTCCGCTCTCGTCTGAGAAATGCTGAAGAAACCAGAGTGAGAGACATCAGCAGAGATGTTTCTCAGATGAGAAAATGAGGTCCCTGAAGTATTTAAAGTGCTGCAGCGTCGTTTTTGATGGTAAGAGCGTCAACAACAACAGCACGCAGTTTAAAACCTAATGCAAAAATGGAGGCTTACAGAAACATCTGAGAAAACGTGTAATCAGATGTTTTCAAAAATCCAACACATGGCTTTTCATGCAAACCCCAACAATACAAACCCCAAGGTTCAATCTGTCACCCTCAAACCAAGAGCAAATGTTGTCACGTTGCTTTCTCCGGAGAAACGTTATGTATATTATGCACAAGGAAAGAGATCATTAGTGAAAATATACATGACAAGACTGGCATGTTCTCGCACCTCAGGCTAGATTTAAGTCGAAATCCTGGAGGATGAAGGCCAATGACAGACGTGGATGTCTGTTTTTGCTGACAAGTTAAGCCTCCGTTTCCCCAGCAAGAATTTACAAGAAAAAAAGAAAAGAAAAACAATAATGTGACAGCTGGAAAATGTTCAGATGTGGAGTATAGCTGCTGAAACTGTGACCTGCACCAAAGTGTTTTGCTCTCTAATCCATTTAAGTGCAGCTACATTGACACTTGACTTCCTGCCAGTGGGTGCTTGGATAACAAGTTCATTATTTGTAATTAGAAAACTATTTGTTTTTTCTTTTCTTTATGCATTTTTCTGGACTCTTTTTACTCTTAAATGTTGCCACAAATCTTATCTTTAAACACTAGGTATCAAATGCTAATCTTAGCATCATTATTCAAAGTTGAATCAGCCATTTCTTCCTTTGATTGTCTGTTTCAAGCACCTTTCTAGGGAATATAAATAATGATGCTAAAATTAGTCACTTAAAAACAATCAAATACATGTTAGTCTTAGAACTCCCAGACACCCCATCCCCCCATGTGTCATGGAACACCAAAGCTAGCTGAGAGAAGCAGCCCGTAAATCCTTCAGAATAGGTGAAAATGCAAGGAAAGACAAAGTGCAACCCTGCACACCTCCTGTCAAGGCCCCTTTCCAGCCCTCCGCTTCTGTCACACTTTCACCTCGCAAAACTAGCCAGATTTATTAGCAGCAGGTGAACTTGTGGACCGCGTTTCATTCACGGGTTAATGTGCTACAGTTTAGGATAGCATTACTATCTGTTTGTGTTGGGCTCAGGGACGTGAAAAAAGGCTTGAATGCGTTTTGGAAACTCATCAAAAACCAGATGGAGATGCTGCAAAGGACAATGCATGGATTCTTGGCTTATTGCAGTAAACCCGCACAGCAGAAAATACAAAAGATACTGCTACATTTTTGCACTGAGATTACAGAGCACAGCAGTCCATCGGTGCTCTGTAATCCTTCAATGCCACCAAATTTCTTCAGAACCCAAGAAAATCAACTCTCTGCCTATGTTCTGCATGAAAGGCGGATGGGTCCAGAAGTTGTTATTTACAGGCACTTTGGCGTTTCGGTGGAGGTTTGTAGGATTCCAGAGGGTAAACATCATAAATAGCTCAAAGAAGCAACATCTTTGCTTTTTGTAGCACATAAATCTTAATTTGTGCAGAGAGAGATCACTCAAGACAGAAAGTCTCACCAAAATGTGGAGGAGGAAAGCGCTTTGATCATGAATAATTATCTTATGCTCTCCTGAGGAATGAGATATCACTTGTAATAACTGTTTTATCTGCAAAGTAAAAGTTTGGATAAACAATCAAGATTTTGCTGTCTGAGACCAGATCAACGATGCTGCTGCTGCTGTCAAACAAGTTTGGTTTTTTTTTTTTTTTATTAGCAGGTTGACTAATAATAGAAACACCAGCTCCATCAGGAGGGCTTGCATAGAAAAGACTGAGTCTGGACTGAATGCTGTAAATATTCTGCATGAATTATACAGACTGGTGTCGGAAATTACCAGTCCCTCCACTTTCTCCAACACTTGTCCTGCAAATGCCTGTGAGATGATTTCAGACGTCGTGGAAAGCAGAGAAACGGTATCGGTGGAGTGGAGGAGACACCTGGTTGCTAAGAATAGGAATCACGATGTTTTATTAATCAGACATGCACACACTGACACACGCTACTTTTCTTTATTGTTCGTGTTCAGACCAGGTTAGCAGAGATCGCATGCCTACAAGAGTTTCAAAAGTGCAAAATCAGAATCAGAGAGAGTGCCATATCACAATCAGGGGCCAAATAATCTCTGCAAATCACCGTAATCTCTGCGGGCTGCCAAACGGAACTTTTGTGCACAGCCTGCAGAACATCGCATTCAGGAGCTATCGGAACTGAGCAAGATAACGCCAGACACTTTTACTGGGAATATTTTCACAATGTACAGCCGAGCTCGGCGATAACGCATGCATGGCGCAGTGAAGAGATTAGAGGGAGGGAGTGAGGTGATACTGACACAAGAAATAATTCCATTTTCCATCCAAACATTCCACTTTTATAAAACCCAGTAACAAAAAGCCACATCACAGAGAGATTTAAGGTTTGTGAAAACACAACTATCTACACACAGAATTTATGTACACATTTAAATTCAAACAGACCTTTCTGTTAAGAAGCTTATGAGTAATATACATCAGGGACTTCAGTTTGGCTTCATCTCAGGTCGCCTTTTATTAAGAAAGCTGCAACAAATCAAAACTGACCGACTGAAGGTCGCGGAGAATAAAAGATTCAGTACACAGAAGAAAATCAAAAGTCCCAGTTCATCAGGTCAGCGTTCGCTAAAACTGTGTTCAACTCTGCGTTAATAAGCGTTGAGGTTTGGAAACACTTCTGTAGTCCGTCTAGTTTTTACTGCACAAGACACTAAACTTTAGCATCTTGGCCATTCAAACCTGCCACATATCATCCCCTAACGCCACTCCCAGACCAGATCGTGTCTCCTTGGGAGGCAAAGTGACCCATTTGGCGTCCATGTTGTGCCTCTTCTGTCCCATCTCAGTCATTTAATCTTGGACCGGTATCAAGATAGCGATCTCCCTTTGACCTCTGCGCAGGGACACTCTCTGTACTTCATCACTCAGCGTCAGGCGGTGGTGGCACGCCAAACAATCCCATTAGCACCCAGCCCGAAAGCTGGGAGTGCAGCCTCGTCCTGAATGTACTGCGGCTTTCTGCTCAGGCCGGTGTACCCGCACGCTCGTCAGCATCTGTAACGACCTATTTTGGATGCATTTCCAGCTTTTTACTCCCAGGAAATAGCCTTCCCCATCACTCTGAGTGTTCTTTTACAAGTCAACGCTGATCAATTAATAAGTAAAAATGAGACCTTAAGAGAGATGCGTGCAGGAATATTAGAGTGATGCTGAGCGAGAGAGGAGCCGTGAGAGACGGGTAATAAACGCTGAACTGCAACTAGCAGCAGATTTGACAGCAGAGAGGCTCCTCGCCAGTCGCATCTGTATTGTTACCTCTTGCAGCGACGCAGGCCAAGGCTGCTGGCCTCATATGGATGATTTATTTCTCTTTCAAAGCCTGGAGCCACCAGAAAATGAGCTGAGACCGCAAACAGCAACCAAGCAGTTAAAGAAGAGTTCAATGTTTAGTGTTTTCTGGAGGGAAAAGTGACTCTAAAGCAGGAGAATTTAGGAGTTGAGGAGGGGGTTACTCACGGCTCCTGTCACCCTTCCACCTCCAGGTCCCCTTGTGCTTCCCTGAGATGTCTCCCGCCGTGCTCACGCCACCCTGCACCTCTGCCAGCAGCGCCAGCAGCAGCAGCAGGGACATCCATCTGGACGCCATGCTTCCCTCCAACGCTCGCACTGGTGCTCCAGCTCGGAGTTAGGGGTCCTAGGGGCCTGTCGTCACGGACTGGGTCATAACTCACACAGCTGTGCCGAGAAATCCAAAACAGCAAAACATCCTCCTCCTCCTCGGCTTCCCTCGGAGCGTTAGTCCCGGGCCACGACTCCCAGAACCCCGGGGAGAGGATCACACGTTCACAGCCGACAGCCCGCCTCCTCCTGGAGGGGGACTGGAATTATCCCGAGGTCAGTGGTTTGGCAGCCTGGAATTCCATCAGCGACAGACAAGAAAGGTACAGCAGGATTTCTGGACCCTCACCCTGAAATATTGATCCTGTTTTGCTTTTCCTCTCTCTTGCTCTGCTCCTCCTCTCAGGGTTTGTGATGCTGCTGAAAATCTCCAACGGTGGGCAACAGCTCCCACCAGGAGACACTCAGAGGATGACTCTCATGGCTTCCTCCTCTGCTTTTAGGTCACAGTGTGGACCAGCGGCGCCGCCGGTGACGAATTCCTGATGTGACAGCAGACAACTCTTTCCACCTGCACCGAGCTGCAATGGAACGAGAGAATATGTCTTGCTCCTCTCTCTCTGTCTCTCTCTCTCTCTCTCTGTCTCAGGAATCAAGAATAAATCACCAAAGAGTTCACTAAAGACCTACCTTGGCTCTCAGAGCATCTGAGAGGGTGCACGCGTGAGAGAGCGAGATAGAGGGAGGGAGAGAGTCAAGCCAAAGAGGGAGAGAGATGTGGAGGAAGGAGACTGAGACCAGCATGAGGAGTGTGAACAGCAATTTGCTAAAGTGCTGAGGCTTTCATGGGCTAATAACGCTCTCAGTATTCGTGGATAACTACAGTGAGAGTCTGCTGTTGCGTCCTGGGCACCTCTGAATCTGTGATTCTGCAGCACTACAGTAAACAAACCGCTTCACAATCGAGTTCAAACAAAGAGAACCAAACCAGCCACAGCCTGGCTGCTCAGCATTCACCTGTACAGGCAGGTACGCCAGACCAGTTAGGCTTGTTTATGAGGGTGGCAGTAAATCTGTAATCGTTGCAAATTGGTACCTGCACTGCCGTTTAAAAATGATTTCCATCTTTTTAAAACAGCAGATGGACGGAGTGCATGTGAGAGAGTTTCAGTGTTTGGTCTCACACATTGAGGTCAAGGGGAAACCATAGCATATGGACAAATGACAAACTATTAAAAAACAAAACAAGTATATACAAGACATACTGCATTGTGCACAAAAGGCTCTCTTTCTCTCTCATACACACACCCATACACACACACATCAAGGTCTATTTCTGGACTAAAACAGCACAGCAGCTCTGGGTTTAGAGTTACACTGTTGGTTTCTCGTCTCTGCTCGGGCTGTCAGGATGCAGGTGACTGCAGGTTAATGTGAGAATCTGGACATGTCAGCACCCCCCCACCCTCTACATGCACACATACACCCCTCCCCATCCTCCAGCTGCATGCTCTGAAATGCCCTCTGTGAAGCTGAAATTGCTACACAGATACACCCACTCCTGAATAACACTGGCTTACTGTTTTTAAAACTGATTTAATTTAAAAAAAAAATTGTGCGATCCTGATGTTTTGGCCCTGAAGGACCACGCTCCTGTGATAAATTACGCTACATTAACTGCTGATGGAAGTCGGATTCATCCAGCTCTCTAATGATGAAAATCATTAGCGCTCTTGCAAGGACAGAGCACGCTGAGACCCTTCTAGGACGTCCATCCAGCACTTTTATACCTGCTAAATGTCACTGCTAATGCCAGCTGCTGAGAGTCGTGGACAATGTAATGAAAGTTCTCTGCGGGGACAATAAATTCTATGGAAAGGCAGACCAGAGTCGGGACGAACAAGCTGTGTCACCATCATCAAGCAGTGAGTGCAGCAGAATTATGGGTAATGACTGAGTCAGTTAGCTTAAAATGACTTATTTTTAGGCTGCATGTAGATTTATGTGAGCTCTTTTTATATCTGTGTAAATTATCACAGCTTCACTCACCAAGGTGGTGACAGGCTGTTTTTGACTTTGTCTTTGTTGTTTGCTGTTGACCTAAATTATTAGTTTAAGACAAAGAACGAAGTTGACATGGAGAAATGAAATCTTTTGGCAGCGTTTGAAGGGCAATGATGCCTGGCGGCTCAGTCGCAACACTGTGTAAATCCCACAATTAATTTACTTTTTTAATCTGCTTCCAAAATGTGAACATCTTGTTTATAAAGCTCAACATTTCAGCCAACAAGTCGTGAAGCCGCGATCTATGGGAAGAACGGGGAGCTCAGACTGGACTCAGATGGGAGAACAGCTACAGATACTGTTACTGGTAGACACATTTATATAATAAAAAATATATCATGAAGAATCATATAAAAACCATAAAGAATATGATGTTATAGTTAAAAGTTGCATGAAAATTTTAATGATCTCCTCAACCTTTTGACCTTTTGTAAGAAAAACAACTGAGTTCCCACAGCAGAGAGAGGCTGGGGTAAACACAGAGGCTGAAATTATCATTTATTCAATAAGTTCTCCCCCTGAATGTGTGTGTTTGTGACTAACACGGCAAGTTTCAGTAATTTTGCTTTCAGCGCGTTTGATTAGAATTTTAATTATAGTGCTTTGGAGGAAGGCAGATGGAGCATAAATTAGCCATCAGGACTGAACAGACAGAGCGCTTGATGACAGATTTCCCAGCCTACATACCAGAGTAGCAGGCAATTCATATTTCATTATATCGTAGTCTCCTAACCTGGAATGTCAAGAGGAATTGGTGGATCTAGAATGGCCACGTCTGATACCTGCATTGAAGCCTGTGCAGCGTGAAGCACATCCACGCGTCTGCTTTTGATAACTGAATTATGCACAGCGTGTACAGGCGAGGGTAAACACGGCCGCAGCCAATATTTATGACATGTTCAGATTCCAGCAGCACATTCAATCACAAACCCGCATCCCACCCACGGCTAGGGGACTCCATCCGTCTTCAGATGTAACAACACCCTCCTGTTGATGGGGGGAGGCGTGGCGGTAACCTGGCCGAAGGTCAATGTGTGCAGGGGAATGTGTGCATCAATTACAAAGATGTGGAAGGGTAAGGTTGATGTCATAAATGTTTATTTCTCTACCTGTGGCTGTACCATTGCTCGTTATTAGTTGGCTGCCTAAAAGAAACCAACCAGCAGACACACAGGGCCAAACGATGCTCACCAGACTCCCCTCTCTGGCCCGGGGTCCTGGTTTCATTCCCTCTAATGGCCAGTGTCAGTGCTCTCACCTTGCCGTGTGATTCCAGCCTGCAGCAATTTCATCCACAGCAAACAACAGGCTGATTTACAGCTGTTGTTGCTGCAGATCCAGCTGGACCATAACTGCTCCTCGACGCTCAGCACCGGCCTTCTTTTACTGCTTTATTTTGCTTGCGTATCAATTCAGTTCCCATACATTTTTGAGAAAGAGTCAAAAACTGACCTGTTTGATGCAATACAAAAGCAGCATGATTCAGACTTCTTGAGGTTCAGAGAAAACCCACAAAAACACACTCTTGCTGGCATTTCTCCAAGCAACAAGGGCGATAATCGCATCCCCTCAGTGTAAATGTGCCTCATTCATGATGCTGACACTCTCATAACTGTGGATCTGCATCTTTTAATGGCTTGTACCTCCTGACTCGCTGTGTCTGGTTGTGTTGTGTGTTCACTGGGCTGTGTGATGAGAACCAGGTGAAACATCTGGTGTCACATGCCAGGTCGTTAAAGTTAGAGCTGACATAACATGACGTAAATCGCTCCATAAGGTCAACTGCTGTGTTAAACAGGCTGTCCACAAGGGGGCAGTGATTGTTTCAGTCGATATTAAAGCAAAGCAGTAAAGACACTAAAGCTGCACATTTATCAAGATCTTGTAATGATTAATGTTTACATAATGTCAAGATAAAATAATAAGCACAAAATGTCCTTTTGGAGGAATTAGAACTTATTTACTTCTGAATACAAATGCCAAATAAGCTTTAAAAACATCAATACCACATAAAAAACAGATATATATATATATCCACCTGAATTCTAGATTCCACTCTGAACTACCAGCACTGTAACTGTACTTCAGCCAATTCCACAGCAATCGGTCCATGAAATAAAAATAAAAATAAGCTCTCTGTGCATTGCTTCATCAGTCCACAGCTGTTATAACCCGCCGTTATGTGAGCCAGGTGGGAGCAGTAGTAGTAATACCTTCTGGCCAGATGGTGGACCTCTCTGACCACAAACTGACGGGAATCTAGCGCGTCAACCCCATCATTCCCAACTTATATTTATTTGAATATACTTCATGCAATCTCATTATTGCTCTTGCCCTACCATTATATGAACTGCAATATTAAGAGTTTTTGAGTTTATAAAGAAAAAGATTTATAAAGATTTTTAGGAAGTCAGGAATTCCTTAAATATAACGTCCATAAATTAGATATAATTCCACTGGCTCAGTATTGATATTTGAATTTTTGATTTAATTGTGTTTATATAATTGAAATTTGTAGCTGTTCCCGTATGTGTCAAAAGGGGGCAGTAGAGCGTCGTCTTACTTTCCAGCGCTTCCGCTCAAACCTGACTTTTTTTTTCTCTAATGCACTATCATTGGGACTAATTACAGTGTCCTTCATAAATAGAAAAAAAGAAACAGTGAAGGAGGCAGAAAATAATTGTCAACATTTAAACTAGCTGCTGATATACTGCTGACCAATTATTCCCTCCACTGCTCCCTTCAAAAGCTCCAGAATTTCTCCCACAATTTCATTTCTCTTTCCCCCTGACTTGACAGACCAATAAGCTTTTAATCCCTTTAATACAAACTTGCACCAGAATCACTCTTCTAATTGCACAAAATAAACAGGGAACGCATAACCACGTCTCCTCTCAGGATAGATTTAGCTCAGTTACAGACAGTGGATTAAGTTGAAAAGTAAGCCTGCGAGTTATTTTAAGGGGGGAGAAAGGAGGATGAAAGAGCCCAGCGAGCATCACAAGGATGCCACGATAAATCCTGTGCAGCAAGTTAGCCAACACATGAGGAGAATAATCATATGGAGATGATGGCGGTGTCTGTGTGATTAATGTGCTCATTTTGCTTTGCACAGCTTGTGCCTACTTGGTCCCATTAGTTAAAAAAAAAGCCAACAGTTTTATCTCTGTATTGTCATTCATCAGGTAAATATGAGCATCAGAAAGAGGTTTATTCTCTAGCACTGAAGACGCACTCCTGTGTCTCATTTATGCTGCTTTTGATATGATCGGTGCAGCAGAATACCTGTGTCAGGTTTCAGGCAAACAGGAGGCCTCCGCTCCTCTCTCCTGTAATTGGTTCTACCTGCAGTGAGAAATTGGAAGCAGAAAGAAAACACATCTAAAAAAAAGAAAAAAAAAAAAAAAGGACTTGATGCAGCACAGGGAGAGGATGCAGCTCAGGATGGCCACGCAGGGAAGGAGACAAGCCAGTGGCCCTTTTAGAGCAGTATGCAAATCCACTGTTAAATTTCATTTTTCTAATGCCTTTAATCAGAAGCGGGGGAATAAAGCCAGCTGGTAAAAACCCATGTTAAGATGTAATTAAGCATCTGATTGAATTTCACTGCATACAAGTGTGTGTGTGTGTGTGTGTGTGTGTGTGTGTGTGTGTGTGCTTGCCGAAGTGAGCGCAGGAGGATGTGGTGAGGGAGGGAGGAGATGCACCAGGCTGAGCAGTGGGATTTGTGTGTGAGTTTGTGTGTGTGTGTGTGTGTGTGTGTGTGTAGGGGGGGGGGGGGTGGTTTGCACAATGGGAGACCAGGAACTTGAATTTTCCAGTATGCTTGACTGCATGAGTGAGCAGCGATCAGTGGTACATTTTCCGGGCGACTCCTGTGCCAATAATTTCCCTGCTGGCAACGGAATGGTTTCAACTGCTTGAGTCTCAACATATGGGTTCAGGAAACAAGAACACAGGCTGATCACAATGCAGAGGTTGGTGCGATGCACCGTCTGGCGGTTTTTGTGAGTTTCTTTGCTTCAATCCGGTTTGGTGAGATCGGCCTGAGGTCAGTGTTGACCCACCTGGGAAGAGGCCAAATGTGTAACCTAATCCATGTCTATCAGAGAGAACACACACATACAGACACAGACTCGTGCCGATAATAAAATTCATCCATTCAACATGCATTCACTCCCAGACATAGACAATATAAAGGCTGCTCTGTGGAGATGGGAGAGCTGTCGCACCAGGTTAGGTGAGCGTGGATACAGAAAAGATCCATTACTAAGGCCTTTCATCACCAAACATCGCCCACTACCTGTGGGGCTCTGAGGCAGAACGGGAGCGGGGGTGGGTCACGGAGGAGGGAACGGCACAAAGGCAGATGACGGACTCCGACAGGTCATCATGCACGCACCCTCCCACCGTCCTCTCCCTGCCATCAACCAGCACTGCTCTCTCAGCGGCCAGGACACATCTGGTGAACAGGCTGGCTGCTGATTAACAGATTCAAAATCCAGATCCAAGCGGTGGAATACAATCATTAATGTTTGGGGATTTTTTGAAAATTATGGAAATATTTGCTTGTCCCTGTTCATTTTTTGCTTTGCTTTTGGAATAATGTGTGAAAGCACCCATAGTAGTTGCACAGTTGCACATTTTTCATGTTGCTCATTTGCACATGTGATCTGCTCTTTTTGTAAATAGTGTTAAGGTGATTGTTATTGCTACTGACTGTTGCTGTAACAAGTTAATTTTCCATGTCTAGAATAAAATAAAATACTTCTTATCTTTATCTTAATGCACACTAGTGAAACTAAAATGTGGGTAATTTAGGAATAAAGTCAATGAAATACACATTTACTGATACTAATACCGATAACCTTCGACCCCGGAATGATAAAAGTGGCACAAATTAAGAGCTACATGTGTTTGTTTGCGTTTGAATCCTCAGACAAAGAACACAGGTGAGCACAACCCCAGAGAAAAGTGATGTATCATCAAAAGCGAAGGCACTATTGATTTTTCTCGGCCGTGTTTGCTCCGTTTGCCACGATTAAATATGGATTCGGAGCAACTGCCATCTTGACTTTGTCTTGAAATTGACCTGCGCTCTATAAAGGGCTGTAGTGCTTTCAATAAAGCCCCGTGTCAAAGAGAAATGGGTCCAACGAAGCCGGAGACGGCGTGTTTGATTTGCCTCTCAGGCAGCACACATCAGCGTGGGGAAGGCAGAGGGTCCAACTTTCCAGGAATGGAGATTTGGATTTTTAGTGCAAAGTGCCAAAAATAGATGCTGCGTTAATTTAAAGCATTTGTTGCAGTCTGGTATCTAGTTTATACATTTGTTTGGTTAATTTAAGAAGCTTCCTGACTTTTCCTGTTGCTATGGTAATAAATATTTAATGCCACTGAGAGCCATGAAACAACAGGGTGTTTGAATGTCTTTGAAAAGGCTGATTTAGCAGGAAAAAGAGATGTTGGCATAGCATATAGCAAATGGGTTTGGGTACAGATATTTGTGGAAGCAAGAGGAACATTGAAATGTGCACACATGGACACTCTTGCACACTGACAGGTGGAGTACATGGTCATAAAAGAGCAATATCCTTTTAAAGGCAGTCTCGCTATTCAGCGTCCCCTGACATTTCACCACCAAGGAGGTTCTAGATTAATCTTCACATGCGCTTCCTCTCCCCTCCACACTCTGCCATCTAATGACAGTTTTATCATAACTTATTATTGCCGCCCCAAACCTGGGTCCAAATTATGCAAATGCAGCACGTTTTGGTGCGGAAAACATCTCTGTGTTTTGCTCAACGGTTGCTGAAGCGGGAATCTAATTCCCCCTTGCTGTCAGCCCGAGCGAACGGGCTTATTACCGCCTGAATAATGGTCTGCACGGCAGGGTCGTCTGGCTGAAGGTTGAAAAAGAGAAGCCCACTTAGTTAGGTGGCATCTTATCGGATTGTACCCACGCCTCATTCATTATCTTCCATCACGTCCCTCATTTACGATAAGCAATAACATCACAGGAGGATTTGCCTCAAACAGGGGTTGAAGCAACATCTCCAGGCTGAAATAACTGCCTCAAGATTGGTAATTTGGGTGGCTGTATTTGACAGTAATAAAACTTCTAATTCACTCATATGCCCAATGCACATCATAAGCCCCTCCTTTGGTCTCTCTTCTGACTTTGTCAGCCATTTGGTTCCATCTTTCTGGTGCTTAATATTCCCATTTGTTTCTCCCCCCGTCCCACAGATCTGTGTGGAGTCAGCGACAACAGACCTCTGCCATCCTATTTATTTGGGCAGTTAACTGTGCAGCACCACAAACAGTCAGCTTGATTTCCAATTACACCGAAATCTTTTGCCTGCGTCGACCTTGAGAAGCCCTTGTCTTGACGTGTGAAGCCTCCGACTCCAGGAGCTTTGGCACATTATCTCCTACGTGAGTGTACTTCAAGCAGAGTTTGGATCTTCGGGCTGAAAGATGTCTCCTCTTACTTACCCTTTTATCCATAACACACTCCACTAAAATACCCAAATCAGGTCGGGATCAAATTAAGTAAGCAGAGGCTCAAGGTTCATTAAACTGGCATAATTTTTACATTTTGGACAGATTAGCAGGAGCGTACAGATCACTCAATCACTCCTGCCGCCATGTGGTAAAGTATTGCTGCGCACGTTTAACATCTTTATGGCATCCCACCTGATAGAATCCAATCCTCCCTAATTCCATATACCACACTGTCTTTGCATTTAATCACCAGTAGGGGTGTGACTTGTCATATATTATCAGCGAGTCATGACATTAAAAAGGTCACAGTCTTATTTTAAAGTCACTCTTCACTGATACAACTTGAATTGAATCCACAATGGGGATTAAAAAAATAAAAGAACACAAACACAAGTCAGGAACCATTTTGGTTAACATTCTACCGCCTGCAATAGCAGTTATAAAACTATACACATAAAGCCAAAGATAACAACTAACCTAAATGTTTGCACATATGGGGATGCCGGTTGTTAACACAATGCTTCTCTCTTGAGAGTCACATGACCTGGGATGGGGAGTGGGTATGAGTGGGTCGTTGGGACAACAGACAACAAACAGACTGACATCAAGAGAACCTGCCAGACAGAACAACCGTGTGCCTGCAGGCCCATCAGAGCTGGGAGTGGGTTGAAGGGGCATTTCTCTCCCTCAGTCTGTGCGGTCAATTACTGCGAGACAGTTGTGGTTTGGCACAGCAACTCGAAGGCTGGGACAGATGGGCTGGTACCACTGGAACTCGCCGGCGGCCCCCGACTGCATCTGTGCTTCTAGTGGGGGAGGCGTTGGTCCCAGATGGGTGGGAGGACAGTGTTGGCATTGAGTCATGAGTGATGCAAAACTACCTAGATAAGCACGTTAGCATTAGCGGGGCAGGTGTATGAGAGAGGGAACGGGTTTTTTATGTACGCTGACAAAGTGATTAAGATACATCCAGCATGTCCAGGCTCTCGTATGTTTGCATCTTGGTTATATGAAAATAGATGGATGGTTCCACACAGAGAGCCTTTCAAATTTTCCTCGAGCGTGTTTTGTTTATTATTTCCAAGCTTGCTCAATACATTTGCCATTTCTTTGTTTTCTGTTTTCTTCAGTGGTCTCCGAGAATAACAAAAAAGAATGGCCTCTAACCATTTTTGAGACACACACACACACACACAGATCTGCCTTGTATTTGTTCTCTCCCTGAACTGGAGGGGTTTCTTATTCTGTAGGCTTGTCTATATATTTAGGTGGGGATAGCTGGAGTGCCTCTCCTTGGCTCTAGGTCAGGGGTTTTGTTCACCTGGGACTCTGACTACTGCAGGCTTCTCAGTGCTTTAATGGGGCACAGAGGGAGAAGAGATTTCAGCCGAGACTATCCACCTCCTGTGGCAAGTTTAATTGGGTATAAAGAGACGTACCCCTCCTTGTGCCCTCCACCTTTGGATAAACTGGCTGATATGGTTAAATAAGGGCTCAGAGAGGACGTGCTTTGCGGTTTAAAGCTAGCTTTGCCATGACGTGAACGACACCACCTCAGTCTTTGTAGTCTGTAAAAGTACAGGACATGGTTCTGAGATGAACCATTTTATTTTTTTCCCGTTGACCATTCAGAGATCGGTTGGAGTAACCTTCTTTTAAAGGAGAAACCGGCCTTTATGTTGATGAATATGCCAAAATGTCACTATTCTCCCATCTTTATCTATCCTGTCTTTCAGCAGATAAATCAAGCCAGAGGCCAACGGATTGGCAAGACCAGGACGTTTTCGATAAAATGTCCACAAAGGCGGACTAAGAAACGACTCATGAAAGGGTGGATAAATAACACTGAATTTGCAGGTCAGTAGTATTCAACACTAAACATCATTTTCGCAATTTCTTCAGCAGTTGTCAGAGACGGATTGTCAGGTTGTGGGAGCTGGCTCGGAGTAAAACGAATCGTTAATGGGTGCTAATACGCTAAAAGCCATGTGGGCTTTTATAGGTGATAGATTACCTCTGCTATTTTAGTCTGCGTGACAGTTTCAGACTGGCTGGGTTGCTGGTCAGGCAGGAGCTTTGATGGCAGGTAAAGAAGTCTGGTGTGTAGCAAATCATTTCAGGTTCATATATACCATCGAGAAGCAGAAACAAATCATGACACAGACTTTTAGAAGCACGGGAACTGGCTGAATGGTTTAATTTCATGCATTCTGACTAAATTGGCATTTGTTAGATGCAGTTGGAGGAAGACAGCAGCGTGTGGCTGATGGAGGGAGCTGATTTGCTCTGTGCTGTAAGGTCTGCTGCTTCTCTGGTCATTATTGCTCTACACTGAGAGGGACAGACACCCTCAAATTCCACTAAAGAGAGAAGATGCAGCACCACTATTGTGGGCTAAATGTACATCTGTTCTATACCAACGGTGGTAAAAATTAAAGCAGTAACATTCCTCAATTCTGATTCCAGTTCAGCCACATGACTAAAGGTAAATCAAGGTCACGCAGCATACATAAAGATGAGCATCATGTCGAAAATCGTTCGAAATGTCGAAATCGTTTCAAATGGAATCAACATAGTGCTGATGCAATGGTGGCGAGGGGCTGCAGTCTGATGTCAGACGCACTGAAGGCACGTCAAAGGGGAGTGACACTTCTGTCCCAGAATGTTGTGTCAGCTACTTTGCTATTGATTATCAGGCTTCTTTGGGGAATTCCATTTCCACCCTTGTTGCAGAAAAACCAACCAAACTGAAAAATCAGATGTTTAAATAAGTAATGTTCTGCAGGAAGCAATGACATAGTAGCCTTGACGTAACCTGGTGGTTCCCGTCCGGTGCCATCAGTGCTGACCATTGTCGCATAAAGCTCTTAAGCTCTGACACGCTCATATCTCTGATTACCATCTATGTGCTTTTAAATAGATAAAATGCAGCCATCTCTCGCGGTGTCCAGTCGGAGCCTTCCTTTCAAAAATGACAGGGAAATATCTCCATCGATTTATCGCGACTATAAAATTATAAGACAAGTGCTAAACGTGTCATTAAAGGCCTCATTAAAGTCGATAATCGCTAAGATGGATTCATTTTCTCCCTTATAAAGAGAGAGTCTTGCTATTCATTATTGTTACTGTCACAGGGCACCTGAGAGCCGCAGAGAGGACCCACAGCGGGGAAAAATGATCTGAAAATTAGAAGATAAAGGTTGAGCTGTAGATTTAATGATTTATAATGGATATTTCTAATGAAGTTAAAAGAATGTCATATAGATTTTCTCTTCTGCTGCATTTTCATGAGATATTTATGCAACTCTTGATGCAGGTCCCCCTCCATGGCATGCCTTCAGAGGTTTCTACAGTACCACTGATAGGAATTTACAGGTATTTTTGTGTTCCTGTGAGTAGAAACTGAGGACAGCTCTTTAAAGGAAACGTCGCAAAGATTCGGTTTTGTCATGTTTCTAATCAGTGTACCAGGTAAAGACGAGCAACCTGACCTCCATCAAGTGCACTCATCATCAAACACCGTTGTGATTGAGTGATTAGTCGGTAAAAGCTGCACGCTGTCATGCCACTTCTGCTCCTGGAACCACAGGTATGTCCGGAGCGGAAGAGTAGAGAACAAAGCAAAGCATACTCTGAATGATAGTTCAGTAGCTGACAGCAAGATTAATGAGCCAACACATAAAAGCCTTGAGTGGCACAATTTTTTGATAAGTAGCCCTAGACGCTCTGACCACACGGCCGCAATCTATATAAATCAGTCTTTCAGATATCAATTAATGAAGGTCAAATGACACTGTCCCGCTTTATTCTGATAATATTTTTCTTTATTTTCAACAGAGAGCAAGAATAGAGAGCTGTCAAGAGCTGAAGGGCAGAGATATGCTGTTTGTGCTGCTTGAGAGGGGGCGAATGCACAAGTCTGGTGATAGTTGACAGTTTATAAGCAGAGAAGGGGGAAATGGACAGGCTGAGGGCTTCTACTACGCTGCTTTTTGTATGGAAATGAGAAGTAATGAAGTCAACACCATCAACTCCTTGCCTCTCTGCATTGTAATAGTGATAAAGGCCAGTGGAGGTAATTCATTTCAGTCAAAGAACGGAGTCTAGACGGGCAGGGAGGCGATGTGGCAGACAATCGAGTGACGGCATCATGCTGGCCCCAGTAAATCCTCCACAAATGATATCTCCACTCATTAGTAACTGATTATTATATCAGCCTCTTGCCATATCATTATGCACGTTATTAAGTGCAAAAACCAAACACGTTTTTTTTTTTTCCAACATTAATGCATCTAAATACAGATAACAACCAGCAGGAGGAAGACCCACAAACTGGTCAGAAATCAGATCTATTCAATTGTAGACAACGGTAACTAACACTGATGTTACAGCAGTAAAATGGCCGTGAAGGATGTATCAATATATCAGCTGGTGGGGTCACTGTAACCTTCAAGCTACGCCTCGTCGTGAAACCCTCAGAGCTGAAAACTGGCCGAATGCTTCCCAGCTGCACGTGTGCACCAAAGCCTGAAGGTGCGACACTCAGTAAAACCTCTGCAGAGAACAGCAAGATGGTGGCCTGAGACTGTGTGCTCTGTAGGGGTCAGGGGTCAGGACTGAGCAGCGCTTTAGGTCGCCCAAAACCAGTCCAAGCCCCCCAAGATCAGTGTCGTCATGCTAACAAATGAGCGCTGCAGGTAGGCGTGGGACGTTTTTCTTCATTGTAATGGCCAACGTGTGTTTAACCTCCCCCCTTTGGCCCCTGACACAGGTCCGCTCATCCAGGCGATCACATGACAGAGGCTTACGTCCTCCCAGCATCCTTGAGAGCCCGCAGTGGGCATGCCGCCAGTGAGCCATCGCAGGCCCGTTCCCTCCCGTCAGCACTTTTGCTCATCTGGCTCGTCATCCGTGCTCGGCGGCAATAAAACCAATGTCATCCAGCTCCTCGTGAAGTGCATGTGGAGAGATAAGGGAAGAAAATGTGCCGCCGGCTTTTTGTTACAAATTAATCCCCCGTCGCCTTTGTGTACACCATTCTCCGGCGTGCACTCACTGCTCCCTTTACTTCCCTCACTTAATTTCAACCTTCATTAGCAAAATTTGCCACTTTAAAGTCATTTTCCACTTGACTTTTATTGTCAGACGCATGTACAGTACCTGCGCATGTAGAAAATAGAATAACGGATGTGGCGAGAGCAACAGGAGTGCTCCTTTCGTTAATTAAAGCTGCATGTGGTTGCTATAAACATTAGAGAAATTGGGCTGTAAATCAGTTGTATTATCTGGACAAGATTACCAGTGTGGGAATTCTGTCCAGGGAAATTTGCGGCACGTAACAACCTGCAAACTGCTGCAAAGAACAACTGCTCTGTCTGCCTCACGCAGGCCAGATAAGAAAACCTGGAGATGTAGAGCCTGGTCCCAACTCGTAGAGCTTTTCATATTTTCTTGTGTGTTTAGCATTCCATCAGAACAGGAGGGAAGTCTGCAGAACACTGCTATCTCCCAGAGTCCCTGAACATTCCTTATCCAAATCATTACATCTACAACGCCGGCACGGAGCTGAGGGGGCCTGACGGTGCCAGCGGGACAACAGCCTTACCAGATAAGAGAAAACCAATAATACAGCAGGGTTTAATTTCCTAAAGACACAATAGGTGCAGGGGTTTGACTTGCTATCTGCAGGTCGGTGGGGCCTTTTGAGTTATGACCACACAGGCATGCTCTGGCTGGAATGTTGGTGCTCAGACAGAAAACACCGGGTAATTTAGTGAGTAAATGTTTAAATACTGCATATAAATGTATAATTACACTCCTGCTGCTCTTACCTTTAAAGATACCTTTAGAGTCTGTCTGTATTCCTGCCACGACCGCTTCTGCTATACCGTCTCCATTAATATTTCATGTCACAAACACTGATACACACACACACCTCAGCGCTGGCAAGTCTTTGCAGACCGCAGCCAAAACTCCGCAGTGCAACCACACAAACATGTTGACACCAATGAAAAGTGCGGACAACTATGGGTCAGATGGGGGTCCACTGACACACGTCTTCATCTAAGCTCTGCGCAGAACTTGAGGATATAGCCACATTTAGAAAACCGTCAGGACGTAGCACAATGTGCTTGGTAGGGATTGAGTGGTCCATTTGCATACAGCATCCCCACAGTGTGGCTGTTCTAAAAAATGAGCTGCTGTGACTGAAGGCCAGCGACAGCAGCACTCAGCGACACTCCATTTGAAGTACTTGTCAGCAGGAGTTGAGTTGAAAACAACTCTGCTTCAATTTGGGTGAATCAAAACAAACACTGATCGACACAGCCCTGGGATTTTTGGGCAATCTTAATATGGTGCTCTTCTCTGTCTGTGATGGTAGACGGGGTGTCATCCTGTCACATCTCTAACATAGGCTTATGTTAACTCCTGTTAGAAATTAAGAGAAATATATGTATACGAACTGTAGACCTTTACAAAGAAACACAAAAGAGAAAATTGAGGTAGGCCAGTGTGCTTGTCCAGGTTTTAAAATAAATAAATAAAGAAGCTGTCAATTGTTCACATGTCAGTGCCTCCGTGTCTCATGGCAGCAGGAGCTAAAGTGATGGACACAAAAGGCAGTTTGGGTATTAATTCAGCTCTTGCGTCGTCATTCTGGGTCCTTTCACATGCAAAAACTCCAGGCGGCTGACGGGCAGAGGGGGGGGACACTGACAATTACAGCCTCACATTGAGTTACCATTGGAGACCGGCACTTCAGACTGATTGACAAATGAAAAGAGCCGAAATGGCTTCCATTTAAAAGAAAAGGCACTTACCAGAATAGAAGGATCATCTCCAGTATCTTTTCTCAAATGGGAAATGGGAAAAGATGAGTGTGCATGGCAAATTGAGCTCACAATTCAGTACTTTGACAAAGACCATTTAGGCCACACGCGCACAATGCCCAGCGGTACCGCGGCAGATTAAAGCTCAAAATCAATGAAGCCTCGAGCCGGAGCGCCAGCAATCTGCGGGGATTTGCATCCAACTGTTCGTTTCCATCTATAGGAAAACTTTTCTGACTGTGTTAACTAATCCACTCCTGCGAACGAGGGATCGACACAAACATGTAAGTTTATCCAAAACCGCCTTGTTCACAGAGGCGGAAAAAAAAACAATGTTGGAAAGATTTGTCAAGCAATTTCTCCAGCAGACAAACAGGAATGCCATTTGCGTTGCCAGGCACGTACAGGAATAGATTTCCAATCACGGACGTTTGTTAGCTATTCACAATTACACAACTCAGAACAAAATCCAAACAGGCGATGGAAACAAACGCCTATTGACCACCCAGTTTTATATGAAACCAGAGTTTCCGTGTCTGGACTGACAATGTAGTTTCAATTACTTTCCCTCTCAGCTACAAATTAACCCATTTAATATGATTAGACAGTAGCCCAGTGGAATAACAGAACAAAGACACGTGCCCAAATGGTGATTCGGCTTCCTTACATCACTGTGAGAATTCATAGGAGGCAAACAAACTGGAAAAAATAACAGAAAATACTGTTAAAAAAACAGTATTTTCCCATCTTCTCTTTTTCCTTCTTCCTTTTCAGCTTCTTAAGACCAGTATCCATCACTTTTATATCATACCCCAAACTTAAAGCACATAATGTTGAAGATGAGGTGCAGGGATAAATAGCACAAGTCTGCAGAGCGCAAACAGCTGCGGGGTCGCCCTGAGCACACAAACAGGTTCTTTAATGGAGAGCTGAGATGTGAGGAGAAATTCATTTGTGGGATGACACCCTCCCGTGGCCCCCACAGCACAAATCCTGTGAGAGGGACGTAGCGGCTCAGGAGACAGGGCTGCCACGGCGGGGACTGTGTAGGTGCATCTGTTTGCAGCAAGGAATGAAGGGAAAAGATGTAGAGGTGCCCGTGTCATGTCTCTGTGGAAATCAATAAACTACACTGAATGCACAGCATGCATACAAGCGTGCACACGCTGTAAGCATGAAAGAGTGGCGCGCTGGGATACACACGGAGATCCTATAATTCTGTTGTCCCACAATGCCTTTCAAATTGTTTACAATAACACGGGAGCCTTTTAAAAAAAAAACAAAAACATTTTCCCTTCATTGTTGTCTTTTAATAAAAACACTGGACATTTTAATATCGCAGTTTGTAATAGAAGCACATTTGCCTTGAAACTGTATTTCTTTTCCAGGAGGTTCTGGGTGGCGTTACGGTGGATTCATGCTAAAGCTGAAGGTAAAGAATTAGCACATGTGAGCTTGGGACATAATTTTCTGCAGAACATGGAGATAAATAAATAAACAAAACTGCTGCGTACAAAACAGAGACCTGTGACAAAAAACTGAATTAGAAAAAAAGGAAGATAAGAATAATAAAACCAAATGTCCAAACCTCCTGGAGCAGATGTTTCATCATTAAATGGTGGCCTGAGGGCACTCTGAGCACGTGATGATGAAACACCCAATCGAGCCCCGCTCTGTAATTAAACGGTGGCTGGATGCATCGAGAGTCAGGGAGTTGATAACTGCTGGGCTTTGTGCCCCGGGACATGCGAATATTGTCATCTGCTTTCGAACAACAACCATACCCCCCAGTCTGTGAGCGAGGTCGTTTCGCAACGATCAGACAGGAAGAGGGGTTTTGGTTTTACATCGGAATCACTATGGCGACAGTCAAATCCCACAACAGTTTAAAAAAGCAGAGAAAATTGTATTAACAGACATAACATCTCAGTAAAAGTGTCTTCAAGAGATAAAGCAGCACAATGTTGCAATAACACAAAGAGAGACTAGACAAGGTAACCTTGTGGGTACATGGATAATCAGTGCTGACGCAGTGAGGCTGGTGAGTCATTCCAAACTAAGCATCTACTTTTAGAATTATTCCAGGGGCTAACATGGACACTCCATACAGAGAAGTCCTAATCTAGGATTTGAGGTGCTGACCTTCAGTCTGTGCAGACTGGAATCAGCGTAATGTTTGTAATTTGTTCTCAAAGACATATCGTTACTATAATACTACTAATGTTGAACACTGCAGACATGAGTACACACGTGCACAGTTCCGACTGTTGGAGCTGAGCTTGTTCTTTGCAGGGAGAGCTGTGCGGGACGAGCTCGGATTAATGTCTGGTTGCCTCCTTGTTTGACAAAACTTTTTAATAAGTTTTAATGGAGTGGCACTAAATTGCAGGAAATGAATCAGCTACAAGAGGGTTACGATGAAATGTCAGGCTTTCAATCATGTGATTTATTAATGTCACAACTTCCCTGGAGGGTTTTTCACCTTAAGATTATCTACGGCACAGTTTCCCAACCACTGCGAGTGTTAGCAAATTACACTTCTATGTTGGCACGGACTGAAAAATGTATTGCTTTTAATGTTTTTTATTTTGAATCATTTCCATTTGGCGAGAAAGCCTTTGGCTGCCCTTTGCCAAGCAAAAATGGCTGTGCCGCTGCCAGTCAGGTGTCAGATTCTGTTGATGAGAACAATCGTCCCTGAGAAATGGTTGCATCTTCATGGACCCGTGTGGGTGATGCCAAAGCAGACGGCTCCATTTTTCTGACTTTAGCTTCAAATTAGATCAGACATCAGGGACGACCTTCAGGTATCAGCCAATATGCTAACGATGGGACGCATCTGAGAGGAAAAAGGGCCAGCGATTAAGATTTATGGAGTGCGGCTGCACTCTATGTCAGGAGTGAAACGTGTCTCATCAATGGAGAAATTAAATATCAAATGAGTTTATTTTTGAGCCTACGTGTGTGCGTTAGCTTATCTGCAAGAATCCTCAAAATAGAGTGTGTGTAGATTGCTAACATGGTGTTTTCAGAACAATGGAACCATACCTGTTTTCCTCGTGCAACTTTTCCAAAATTTCAGTCCTTGTGTTGTGCAGAGTCAGACTTGAGGGTTATGTCATTAAAAGTCACGTTCAACCGTAAAAGACCTCCAGATAAGTCGTGAGACGTAAATTTAATTTTCTCTTGTAGTTCAGTTAGTCTCAGCTCAAAAAATATCATGTATCTGTTGAACCAAGACCGAAAGGGGAAATGAGTGGTACAAGAACTTGGTTGACTGGGTAAATTACTGCGCACACTGACTCACTTTGTCATCGTTAGAGAGGCCGCACAAAGGAGCTTTGATATAATGCACATATGGCATGCTTTGCTGAACAGACGACATCAGCGCTGCGGCACAAAGTGCAGCCACAGAGGATAGATGAAATCAATAATCGTGCACAAAAATGAAAAGCAGCCACTTTGGCCATATGTTGTTTGAGTACTAAGCTAAAGGTCAATGATAACAACAAGCAGGCTAATGCTATTGGCTACGGAAGCAAGACACAAGGTAAAATTTCATGTTTCAAGGTTAATTACAAGAAATGAGCACGGTCTGAGTTTTTTTTTCCCGCTATTTTTCAGTTTTTCAGGAGCCTCTTCCTGCTTCAAGTGCCTCACATGAATGAATGCACGATGTTCAATAAAGACAGCTAGCACTTCTCAATTGTGTAACGGTGATGCGTGTATCCCTGCTGATGGATCAGGTGGATCGAAACTTCAAAATTATTATTTAAAAGCGCCCAGGATGTGGGTGATGTGATACATAATTGATGAAGAAATTAATAATTTAATTGTCTGCAGCAGACATAACACGTGCACGTTTCATTTTTTAATGGTTTATTTCCACTATTTCTTCTAAAATAAAATGAGACTTTTGGTTTGGTGAATGATAAAGAAGTCCACAGAAATCCAGAGTTTACTTTAATGTCGTGCAAATGTTTGGAGTGACACAGCTCCCATCCTGATTAGACAAGATGAGATAATTAGACTCTAATTAAGGCTGTCTGAAAGCATTTATTCCAAAAGCCACTGGCATGGCACCAATGTTTATTTACCATCCCAACAGGCCAAAGTAATTGTCAATCTCCACATTTTACATCGAGACTGATGAGAATCTGTTTTTAATAAACTTCCTTAATTCAGGGATTATTTTTTGGCATCAGAAAGTAAATATCTCCAGTATATTCTTAATTCTAATGAGAAGCAACTAATGCTACTTTTTTTGCTGGTTGTTTCTTCATCATTTCCATTTTTTACAGTCGGGTTGAGATATTGTATGTTGAAAACCAGAAGTTTTCGGTTCGGAGCTGCGCAGCTGGCTGCTTATTCCCAGTCTACAGAGGCTCGACACCTTTCTTCATGTCCAAGTAACTTAAATGAGATCTGTTTTTAGATCTTTACTGCTGTCCTGTGGGTATCACCTCGTATCTTATGAGCACAGAAGCAGAACTATCACATCAGTGTTAATCAGAGCTGATTTTAGTCCTGACAGTGAGAGTGAACCTGCAGCCCTGATAGTGGTGGTCTCATCTGTGCACTCATATGTTCCGGGTACAGAAAAACACGCATGGCTCGCCGCTTGACAAGTAAATTGCTTCTTAGATTGTGCCGCAGACAGAAAACATGAGGAGAAAGCAGATGCTGACGTGGTTAGAGGAAATGAATGGGAGGCAAAAGACGAGTGAATGAAGCGGAGGAGCCCGAATAAGTAGATATCAGAGAGCAGAGAGTGTGAAATGCTCTTTAGAGCGGGGTTGCGCTGGCCTGTCATGTTGTCTGATAAGAACCTGGTGGGTAAGGAGCAGAATCGACACGGTGTGACAGAGATGACGGCCAGGGAGGGTGACAAGTTAGACACCTGTGGGTAATTTTCTAATCTGGTCATTGCAGATGTTTGGGGTTGTTGGGTCTATCACCAAGGAAACCAGCCGGTTTAGGCCATGGGGCTGAACAAACACCTTAATTTCAGCCTTTTGCAGGCAGCAGACATCCTTAAAACACTTAATTTACTTTTCATTCATATCATCAATCACATTTAATCCTCGGAAGCTACACTTCTGTTTCTCACTGCAATGTTGTCAATTCAGTCCACAATCAAATGCTGCTGCTGCTCAAATATAAAAGGCTTCATTTTTCCACAATGAGACGTCAGGCTCATAACTCTCAGACAGTTCCGCAGACTGATGGATGAACAAAGCACGTGAGGGAACCAGACCATGAAGTTATTGTTGAGGATGAGGAGACGGACCAACGAAGATGAATGGGAAGCGTCTTACCTGGAATTAAAGGCACCTCTTGGGCCTGGAGCAGCCTGAGCAGAGCTATGATGAGGAGGGGTGTGGCCCCTGATCGCGTGTCAAGCATTATGAAGCTCACTGTCCTGGCATCACTGGGAGTCAATCTGAGAGGAGAGGTGGAAGAAAAGAAAACACAAACAGATTAGGAGTGATTGTTTTACAGGAATAACCGTCATCACTGAGTCTCCAAAAACAAGAAAATAGATTTTCAATAATGCATATCCTGCAGATTATCCTAAAATGTCAGACGAGGAAGGGTAAACACTTTCCAATCTAACATTGTGAGCACGATAACTGAAACATCTTATTTCTTTTGTTATATGGGAGTAGTAAGGACACACACACACACACACACACACGCCACATTCTTCTGTGTCAAACTGATTTCAGGCAGGCGAGAAAAAAGTGGAAGTTTAACAGCGTGTGCGCTGACATCACCTGTGTGCTGACAGGGAACGTCTGTGCGACAGAAATAAATCAGAAATCTCTGGATCTGCCATCTGTGTGCAAACCTGCTCACCCCTGTTGATTACACTCAGCAGAGCAGGGAGCCTCAGCTGCTCCCCTGCCTGGTCTTTCTTTGTATCTCCCACTCCCTCTCCGCACCCCTTAATTTCCTCTTTAAGGTTACTTTTTTAGGCATGAAATACTCCCTGAACTGAATCTGCCTCCATCTAAAACATGATGGACTTGTTTTAGCGTGCTCGTTGTGGCGTCCGGAGCCTCATAAATCCTTGCATCTTTCATGAGCATCTCATACGTGCGCGCTGGTGGATGTGTCACTCTTCATCTAGTGTACCGCTCATCTATATGTGCTCAGCAGGGAGGAGCAGCAGGATTCTATCACTGAGGGGAGCGCTTTTTTACATTATTCTGTTCTAACCTACACAATATGTATGTGACAGAGGACAGGATGAAGGAAAGGGTGGCCAAACTGACCTGTTACCCCCAAAACCAGCATCCATGTGGCTGTTGGGAGGTAACTGAGAGGCCAGTTGTTGTTTAAAAAAACTGAATGAACTGCAAATAAACTCCAAAGTCTTGTCTCAGGTCTCTGGTACAGGGTTCAAGAAGTAATGGTAGTCTGCAGAGTTGAGTTGTCAAGATGGAGAAACCAGGTGAGGCTCAGTCAGAGAACACAGAACTCTGTAGATGAGCAGCCAGGGAACACAGGAGGGGATCAGAGTCAACTCCCCAGACCCTGAGGAGCACATTCAATTTTTGGATTTTCCACTCCTCTTCCAGTATCTGCTGACAGTTTGCTAAAAACTGCCTGCACACGTCAGCACAGAAGTTTGTCGGCAACTGTCAGCATTTTAATTTCAGCCTTAAAGGACAGGAAGATAATGACTGCAGAATCAAGATGCTTCCAGATGGAGACCAGAGCTCAGAGTGGCTGCTGATTCATGCAGCCCATCAGAGGAGCGGCACAGTCATCAGTTTGTACATTAATTACGTAATAATTATTTGACTATTTTTAGCAAGTATAAATCCAATTTTATAATGAGGGAAAATTCCATCATCACCTCTGCGGTGAATGAGAGAATTTACTTCAGTGATAATTAAAAGGGAAAATGCTGACCTGAAAAAAACTGCCCACTGGCCCCAAACGTCCAAGATCTGCGTTCGGTTCTCCTCCCAGACCGACTTTATCATCCTAATTTTTGTAACAAAGACACGGAGCTCCTATTTGCTTCCTTTTGCTGGCAGTTTCTACTTTATCTGCCATCTTTTCTTCCTTTTTTGCAGGTGAAAGAAGGCACCTAGTGGAAAGAAGGCACCTCGCTCCAGTAAGCCCCCCCCCCACCGCCACCCATTCTTATCTCCAGGTACCCGCTGAACACACTCACTCACTTTTCTTTAAAGTAACTTTGAGAAGCGCCCCAAGAGTAGACCGTTAGAGGAGAATATTATCGTAATTTCTCTCATATCACAGCGAGCTGGAATTGTGTGCTTATTGAAACAATTGCCTCTTTTGTGCTCAGTAGCGTCAACTAAATTCTGACAGAGACGCCAGAGTAGATGTTCTTGGAGCTTCCACTTGCCTTGACCACCCCAACCTGCGCCGTGGCGGTATCCCAAAGCGGCGGCAGACTCCATTTTTCTTGATAATTGTGTCAGATAAACACACTGCATCTTTCTTTTACAGGCAATTTGATAAATACCCAATTACCAGTCAGCGGCTGTCCGTGACAAGGGGCGGCCAGAGTTCAAGACTGCCAATGTGGAGGATGGAGATGGCCTCAGCGCGGGAACAAGCAGCGGGCAACTGGTCGCCTGATTCAACTCGTCACCCAGCTCGATTTGATTAATGAATGGAAGGATAAGGAGGTACAGGAAGATTGATTTGAGCCTCTTCTTTGAAGTAACAAACACAGAGGATGATGCATCAAAGTCGAATCAATTCTCATTCTTCTGTGTATTTCAGAGTCCTTTTATCAAAGGAAACAAGACTGCTTTGGAAGGATTGTTTCAGTCCCGTTTCAGCAGCATTTCCTCTGCCTTAGTGTTCAATTCCCACCAAGAGGAATGAAAGGCTCTTATTCTTCCCCTTTTATCCATCCCAGTGATTGCCGAACGGATCGGAGCCAATTAATCTGGCGGTGACAAGAAGCATTGCTGCTGGCTCACTGACCGACTTCCACAAAAGACAGGAGCCATGAGCGGAACTGTCACTGCCCGCAAATCGATTCTGGGACAAATCTTAAACCAGGGAAAGACGTGGACTCAAACCTGCAGTTCCTCATCACTCAAAAGGGATGAGCCGACGCGCGCCGCAAATCCTGACACCAGCTTTTTCCCATATATCTGAGCAGAGTTGCTCAGATCCTGTGCTGATATGCAGTACTCAAACGCAGATCGAGGTACAGATGTGCGTCATGGAAAACATACACACACACAGATGCAAATCTCCTTAAGTGTGTGCTGTTCAATCTCAGCATCAGAATTTGATTGATAGTTCTTGAGCTTCTCTGTACACTACGTATGTCAGCACGGATCTGCCTTCCCCATATAAACGACAGCACCGGATTAAGCCTCTCACATCCATAGTACATTACGCTGCCTCACTTCATTACAATAAAAGGATTAACCTGCCTCTGATATGTAAAGTGATCGGTGGGAGACCGGATGGAGTTGAACTGCCCTTCCCCTTTGTCTTCAGATAATACTTTTTAGAGTCGTTCAAGTCGGGCTGCCGATCTTTGCTATGGGGTGCAGACTCTGCTTCTACTTTCTGTGGCTCAAAAACTGTGATATAAAGCAGAGAAAAGAGGACCTAAAAGAAAATTCTTTTTAGAGACTTGTAGAAAGCCAAAACCAAACACCATCCCAGGGTGACACGCTTAGATGGGTGTAGGCCACACAGGGCCTCCCCATGGCCTTCCTTCTCCTAATAAATGTGATCTGTGATAAATTAAAAGCTGATTATTTTCCTTGGGAGAGAAGTCAAGCTCTCGACCCCCCAGTCCCCACACAGGCAATGATGGATTAGCCTGTACTATGGCCCCAACTGTCCCTACTGGCTTCCGCCGGGGGCCTAAGTGCTTTCTACCCAGGTGTCATTTGTGACAACTGGAAATTTATTTGAATAAATGCAATGCTGTCTTTTTAAAGGACAATTCCATTAGGTTACGGGATAGATGACAGGTTCTATTTGCTATGATAGATTATTGTTTTTTGTTTTTTTTTTTTTTGTTTTTTTTTTTTTTCAAAAAAAAAAAAAAAAAAAAAAACTAGAGGCCAGCATTTTGTGAATAGGACCGTCGTAGAAACAATGATCGATGTCAGTAAAGAGAGATGTCCAACTATATTAATTCTTCATGCAAAACTCATTTTGGAAAAACAAAGAAAGCATCTGATTAGCTTGATCTTTGGACTAGTGGGGGTTCATGGGCCCACACAGCTCTATGTAAACATTATTATCGCGACAGTAGAGAGCCGAAGGGTTGGTTACATGCTCAGGTGAACGCTCTACTTGCTTCCACAGAGCCGAGACGTTCACATTGCCGTCTCTTTCACATGTGTCTGAGCCATTTTTCCTGATCCGCCATCATTTCGATGGCCTACGGCGCAGTTTGTCCAAAGCGATTGTTCCACTCAAGAGGGAACGGTGGCCTCTCTGTTGTCTTTTCAGACCCCAGATGTCAGAAGTCTGGTGCAGAGATAATGCAGTGGCTGTCAAGTGCGCACCACTCATTTTCTGCTGTTGAATAGCCGCCATTATGTTAATGGAATCATAACTCTAATGACAAAAGTTGCTTTGTAAGCAGGTAGATTGTACATTGGTAATTGTCTGTACTGAAACAGCGGGAGCAGGTTTAAATGCCATGTACTATTGTGGCCTGAACAAAAGGCTCACATGATTTAGCCTCTGCTAAATGCAAAGCAGCTCGGGGTCCCTCAACGGCTGATTCCAGCCCTCCCCATACAATCACACACCTTGTTGCCATTAGTAATTTTTCATTAATAATAGTTACAATAAATCATCCAAAACAAGGTTATCTGTCATCAAGCAGTATGTCTGTATGCGTAGTTTTAATTGATGAACCTCATCCTATAAAGTGGTTCATCTCATTAGTCAACATTACAGATGCTGTTAGCAGGAAGCAGAGCTTGGGCGTGCTCCACAGCAGATGGTAACATGGAGGATTATTTCCTTTGTGATTCTCTTCACTGAGTTTTTTTTTTTTTTTCTTGAATTAGAGGCTTTAAAATCCTGAACAAACACTATATACATGTAAATGGCAGCTATAATGTTGAAAATGTGATTAAGCTGATGAAACTGATTGAAGGCTAATTTCTCTACCAAATCTTTGCATTTTGTTGGAATATTCACCTGGTTTTCTGAACACCCAGTTAATTCCCCTGAGCACAACAGGCTGTTTTAACATTAATCACCATAATAGTGGACTTTACCAACCCTAATCAGACAAATGAAATCTTCAGCGTAATATTGCCGTCACTGCTGTATTCATGTTCCCTGACACAAGCATCTATCCGGCTTTGGAATGCAGCACAGCAGAACCTGGCAACTGAGACGGACCTGGAACCACAGGGGCAATAAAAAGTGACATCAGCAATGGGAAAGTTAATAGTGTGTTTCAGATGCACTTTCTGGAGGACAGCAGCAGCAGAGGTTTCCGTCACTGAAAGTGACAGCGGCTGGCAACCTCCCTCTGCCTGTGGAATGCCCTCATGAATTTCTACCTGTTCCCTGTAATAACTAATAAATAGGAGGCACTTCTACGGGGCCATGTGTGACACGCTGTCAGGTCTGTAAATCCCCTGCACTAACAGTCAGGCTACAGGTCGGAGCAGCGGCTTGTTTGGATTAAGTCTTTATTCAACCCAGCATCTGATTGGAGCTGCCATTTCCTCTGTGTTGGTGCTTCTGCAAGACTTTGTTTCACAGGTCATTTCCATGTGCATCATCTTGTTTCTCATTCGGCAGTGACAGAAACCATCTCAGACAAACAATGCCAACATTATTTATGGTGCCAGACTTGCCGCCTGTAAGTCAGGATGTTGACAGTTTCTTCCCTCCGTTCATGTGTTTTCTATTAACAACCATTTATTCTCAGTTGGTGTGACAGGGTGCATGTTCTGAGTACAGCCTGGACAGATCACAAGCCCATCAAAGGACATACTCAAACATCACAGCACCACTTAAACATAATAGACGTGTTGAAAGTGACTAGTTAAAGGTGAACTTTTCCACTTGTGAGTAAACCAAGCGTCTCTTGTCCAGAGGTATTGCGCATCTATGTAAATGGACGAGTAAGACTCAGGTTCTTTTTCTTCCCCTTGTGACATCCAAACCGCCGGCAGCAACAGCTCAAAGTGGTAAGAGTTTCACGCTCCAGCAACGAGCAAAGCTCAAATATGTGATATGAGACATGAAACTTCAGCAGCTGCACGGATCAGCGCAGAGCAGGAAAAACAATAGATAATAAGGACACAGTGGGTTTGAGCTGTTCCTGCACTGACAGACAGGATTAGCGGTCCTGAACGTGTACTGGGTTCAACAGACACGGTGAGCTTCTCTCTTCAGGAGCGTGGGGCCTCAGTAGGGTGCATCATTCCTCATGACGAAATCCTCACATTAGCTGAATAAGGGAATTAGCAGTGGCAGCTACAAGGTTTCCGCAGACAGACACACAATCGCCAATTAGAGCTAAATTGTGCTGTACATGCTGTAATTAGCAGCACTGACAGATTCGAGTCGGTGTAAAATGTATTCATATTACCCAGATCACAAACCGGCCCAATCATTTAATTAGCTGGTATATCTCTAAACTTTAATTAAAGTTAATACATGTCAGCACTCTAAAATCCTGAGATTAAAATACTCCAATGCTAATTAGAGCGCTCACACATTAACAGGGAGATAATATTCTCCCTTTCCTTCAGCCAGTTAAAAATGAGGATCCAAGTTTTTTTTTTTTTTTTTAAAAAAAAAAGGTATTTTTGATGCATGTATGAATGTGCTCAAGGTAATGTTCTTCCTGAACTGTATTTAACCAAAATGGCTTTTCATTTCTCTGCACAAAATGATACTATCAGCCAAGTTAAATTGGCAATTATGGAGCTTGCCATCCACATGGCTCCACCTTAGTTCATTCGCATTGAAATCAGGAAAAGCACTTTCACGCCCCGCACGTGGTTTCTATCTCGTTTGCCGCAGCCAGTGGGGAGAACTCTGAGCTGACCATTCACACATCATCCTGGAGGACTTTCTCACTTTGTGAAATTAACTTCCCACTTGGAGATACTCTTTGTATCAATACCAACAAATGTGAGAGCAAAATAACGCAAGATTTGCACAGCACAGATGCCTTTACACCCACACAGACAGGAAGAGGCTCATGTACACAAATACAGAAATACAGACATGCAATATAGTCGACAGGCTCGGGGGGTTTTCCTGTCTCCTGCACCCTGATGTAGATGGATGTCCTCGGCCGCTGATCCTGAATCAACATTAGGTCATTACAATAAGGAGCGCGGCTCAACAAAGCCCAGGGAGTGGTGGGCTTGAGAGGGGAACTACCCTGGAATCCCTCTGGGGAAGCAGCCTTGACACAGTCATCTGTCTCAGTTACACCGGAGTTATACCAACTGGCACTCGTGCCCACGCAGGCCAGGACGGCCCCCCCCTCAAGCCTCTGCTGAGCTGATATTGTATTAAAGGAGCACGAACAGACTACATCAACCTGAGAAAAGGATGCTGGAGTCAGTATAACAGGTGACAAAGGATTGCATTTTAAATGTGTGGTGGGGGGATGGCTGTTCTTGATCAGCTGCCGGCAAGGTCAGAAATAATCTCACCTCAGCACTGGAGACTACTGACCCCCAGGTGTGAAGTGAAGGTAATATGTACGGTTGAGCATAAACCAGGTCAGAGATGAGAAGGAGAAAAACTGGGGGGTGGTATAAAGGCGAGACTAGGGTGTGACCATTTTGAGCCCCCGCCAAGGAGGTGAGATGGAAAGGCCGGTTGTGTTTACGAAGCCGTCAGTCACGTGGGGAAACCTCTCCCTGGAGACGCGGGCCACCAGGGCGATGAGAAAATAATAGCTCCTTCTGTCAGAGCTCACAGGGACAAAGTCTGATGGACACCAGTGGGAATTAATCGGCCTCCAGGACAGATTTTGTCCTCTACTTAAACACTGGCAGGACACATATTCTCACAAACCGGTCAGGGAGGAGGAACAATAGACCTGTTTTATCAATACCCACGTAAAAACCAGCATATTTGTGAGACTGCAAATGAAACAGTGAAGCTGCACAAAACTGAAGAACATGTATGTCTCTGTAGTCTCCTCATATATGAGGCTCTGATATATTTGAACTTGAAAACCTGAAAACCCAGTTTTTATTAGCCAAGTATGGTGAAACACACAGTGAAAGTAATACCTGCCTGACAGGAATAACTATGTGATACGGCGATATGGTGCTGAACAACCACAGTCGCACTGTTTAAAAGAGCTTTGATGTGACCCTTGGTGGAGAGGAGGAAAAAAACCAGGGCCTCGTACACGAGATCCGACTTCAAATCAGCTTGAGCCTTGATTAAAATGGCGGAGGGGTAGCCGAGCGGAGCCGATCATTAGTACAAACACTCAGAAATCATCGAGGTAGCATCTGCTTTCTTCACATCCTTCACATCAATGATGAGAGCGGGCAGTGGGCCTCAGGGAAGAGGAGGAGGTGGGGGTCCACAGGAGGTTATCCCCTGTCCCTTACCATGAATAACAATCTTTACCTATGGGTAATTAAAGGGGACAAACGATGTTCATGGGGCCCCGCCAGCCTATCATTAAACAAATCAACTTGTGCTGTGTACACAGGAAGTGGAATGGTCTCTTCACACACCGTCCAAGGAAACATAATGACCATTGATTTTGAGTAGAGTGGAAGAGGATCCCATTTCTCTATAGTGTATATCCATTACGTAAATTAATCCACCTATCGTTTTATCTGCCAGGCTTAATGCAATGCGGCACATTTATTCTTAATCTCTGCTGCCTGCAATAGGACCCTTTCTGCCTTTTGTCTCCACCAAGACCCGAAGGCAAGTGCTCTTTACCAATGACCCGTGTCTGTTGTGTGCTACCGCTGATCCCCCACGGCACGCGTACACATATAAGTCAAACTTTAGACAATTTTTAGAGATATTTAAGAAGACTGAGAGAAAAAAAAGGGAAAAATCCAACCCCAATCAGGCTGTACTGGGTAATTGCTACTAATATTAGAAGATGCACAAAATTTTCCTCTCAAAATTGATTAGTTGTTCATTTACTCTGGTCATCAGTCTGATCTATTTGAACCAGTAACCTCACTGTCCATCTGTGCTCTGCTGTCCCAGTTTGGAGTGCAGTAAGTTTAGAAAGACTCATGATTCAGCATGAGCACTATTTGGCCTTCACATGTTAATGTGCACATAACATATTATTGGAATGGTATTGTAAAAGTCATAACTATATAATAAATGCATTTAAGTAGTAGTAACATGAGCATATGATATTACTTCTGTATAAAAGTCTGAAGTCAGACATTTTCCTGAAATTAATAATTTCAGAAAAGCTCAAAAAGGATGAGGCTGAACTGAGGAGATCAGACACCTCTTCAAAAAATCTTGGTGAATGTAGCTGCATTGTTTCCATCTTGTATTATTTATGTGGTCAGTACAGGACACATTCAAATTGAAAGACCTTTTAAAACCTTGGAGAAAAAAAAAGAAAAGAAAACACACAATGAGAGCTCAATGTCTCCCACATCCAAGCTGTTTTTATGGCTGTAAAACCTGTTAAATAATTCACAACCTTGCAGGGAGAAGAATACAAAAATAATAGACCACCATTGCCCCTCCAAACGATGGGTGGTGCACCTCAGCCTTATGGATGGCTACACTGAGTTATTTGCACAGCATGGTGATGAGAAACAAAATGTTCACATTAGCGCAGAGGCTATATTACATTTGAACACATATTTGTGAGAGCAATTAAATATAACGGCAGACCTGCAACAAAGGGAAGCCTCGGAAAGGTAGGTGGTCACATAACAGAAGGTAGCTGACATTGATTTCGGGTGAGAATGCAGAGGCAGCTCACAGGCCAGGACTTGATCACTGACTCACTGGAACAGCTCACAGCAAATGTGAAATAAGTGCTTCAGGAATTGATCACACAGGCTTTTGCCCATCCTCTTTTAATGCCATCAAAAAGATTGCCTTTCGCGCTTTAAAATATTTGTCACGGCTCAGTTTTGGACCGGATGTCTTGGCCATCGAGATCGTGCATGTTCGTATTACTGCAAGTCACGGAGCAGTAAACTCTCGCCATCACTTCCATTTCACACTTTACGGAGCTGCACATCGGAATGCTATTACAGATTTGGGGATGGAGCAAATTCCTCATTCTGTGGTGGCATGCTCACACACTGTTAATGCAAAACAAACTGGACCAGCAAACATGAATGAAGCATAGGAAGAAAGCGGCCACAGTGCTCAGAAGAATGCATCAAACCCCCCCCAAACACACACACACACACACACAAACAGCTTGTTATTGTAGCACTGCCTGATGGCATGTGTAACTGCATATGTAAATTATAAATTCTAATCCTCTTGTCCCAAACTCTGGATGAATGTCAGACCCCTGCCAGCAAACATAGCCCGGCTCCCTCCAAACACGACTAATTGACTTGCCACCATGGGTGACTGACATGCCATCAGGGAGGGAGGGGTGCACCATAATAGCCGTGTCATGAGGGAATGATGAGACCTGCCGACAGCCAGCAGCACTCGACCTTTTTTCCGCGAGAGGTCGGGTGTCGGAGGGAACAGGAGCTCCCGGTTGTCAGGCCCGTAGCCTCGGGGGTCTTCGGGGGATGAGCCGGAAACTCAGAGGAGCTGAAGGTTTTCAATCAGGCAGCCTTGCAGGACAGCGATTTCAATGGGAATGCCATTGGAATGAAAAATAAAAACAATAAAACAGAAATCAATCGTCAGCAGCCCCTGGCACTGAAACACCTCCAGGTTGGAGGGAGGACTGAGAGCATTGGCAACTTCCTTCATCATCTTCGCCTACGAAAAGGTTATTATTGCTTCCAAAGCAGATGTGTTTCTCTACGATAGAAGAAAACATGGGCTCTTTATTAAAAAAAAAACAAAAAACAAAAAAAAAAAACAGGGTTTCTGTCAGGTTCATTTGTTTTTAGCCAGACATCACTAATCCTGTTAAATGAAATCTATTAATGCTGTGCCTCAGCTGCCACACACAAAACTTCATGTCTGCTCATAAGCTCAAATTTACCATGAAGGCTTTCTTTCCCCCCATCTCTTCTGGATCACAGGGTTTTACCCAGACAACCTGACGTGTGACTAGTTCACATCTTTCCGCAAAAGGATGCAGCCAGAAAGATTTATTGTTTCCTGGAAGAAAAGCTGCTCGTTTCTGTACTGTGTTTTAATTAGCAGCCTCAATCCTGCCTGATATGTAACGTTCAGGATGAGATCATGACAAAGAACATGAGAAAACGCTGACGAGCTGAGTAGATGATTTGGTGACAGGAAAAAGATATCACTCCGACAAAATGGGAGGTTCTTTTTTTCTTCTTTTTTTTGGCTTTATGTAATAAATGGGACGCAAACACAAAAGAATGACAATGGAAACGCATTAATATGACAGAACGAGAATCCTAAGTGAAGCTCCAGAAATAACTCTGGGTGCAAACCAGTTTTTCATAGAAAGATGGGGGGGGCGCTGTGATAAAAAAGTAAAAGCAGTGCATTCTTTTGAAAATACAGGCAGATGAAACAAATAGTCTGGAGAGTATTTCTGGAGAGAAATGCTGCCACAAACTCGCACTCAACATCACAGAGGGGTAAATATTTCTGGTACATGTTGAGAAAAAGAAGAAAACCTGAATCAACACCAGCATGCACTTATCCCTCAGAGCAGTGTTGTAAATTTAATCTTCTGCATTAGAGGTAGAGGCAATCAAACACAGACACAGAACATTAGGGTTCCTGACAGGGACTAATGCACAGAAACCGGCACATTCAACACTCCCACCAACATGAAATAATCTTATTTGCTCTGTAAAGTGCACATCCTGAAGGTTTCACTGTTGTGTGAGAAAAAAATGTGTACAAGCAGCGGCAGAGACAGAAAGCAGCAGCCTTTTCTCTGCATATTCAACATGTATTGATTTGTTGTCTCTTGCTGACCCCCTGAGATCCCTCTTTTGGCAGGGCTGAATCACATCGCTCCCTCACCCTCCTGTAAATCCTAGCACAGCCACTTAACACGGGCGGTGTTTAACTTTTCCAGTCAGCGCTGGCCCCCGGGCCAAGTGGCCGACTGGGAAAGTTTTCAGCACCACGGTTCGAGGACAGCTCCGCTGGAGCGGCAGCCGCGTCCTGTCAATCAGTCTGACTGACAGGTGACAGACACACCTGTCACCTGTATCACAGCCACAGACATATGGAGGATATGATCTCGCGCAGGTCGGATCAGGCTGAAGGTTCAAGGAGCCGTATCTTGCGCACTGCGCTGACACGTTTTTCTCATTCACGTATGCATAAAGGTGCCGTCGTTACGCATCGTGTGCTGGACACGGACACGGTCAGAAAACTGCAGCGCAGCTGGTGTGGATCACGCAGACAATAGCGCACACCTATTCAGGCGCATTTCTGACCAAACTGCTGGGAGCCCAACTTACCTCTGCAGAAGGATGCGAAGTCCGCCGCAGGTGTTTGTCTTTTAAAAGCAGAAGTGATCCATCCCATCGAGTCTGTCAAACTTTTATTCACCGTGCTATTGTATGACCTATAAGTGAATGAAACCTGTCTGTTCCTCCGTCTTTTAGAAATAAGGCATTATCAACTGGAACAAAAGCAGGGTCCTCAGAGCTTATCCTCCGAGGTGGGCTGAAAAGGAGAGTATCCGGTGCCGATGAACACAGCGCAGTTAGTGCAGCTGTGAGGAACCAGCGCATACAAATGTGTCCATGCTTCTTCCCCTGCAGGGAGCAGCCGCATCAACCTCCCCGGGTCCTAAAGCTGCGCTAAACTAATGGCACCGCCATCATTGTCCGTGCTCGTCAGGATGTGACCAAGTGCGCTCTTCAAACGACTGATTTGTAACTGCATGTGTTCCATACAACCAACAATCCACCGTCTTAAAAAAAGAAGAGGAAAAAAAAACCCCACACACGCACACACACACATATATATGTCATATATACTCCCCTGTCCTCTCCATTTGACTATATGAAGCAGTCTGAGAAAACTTTCAAAATGATATATGAAAATAACAAAGGTACAAAGGTAAAGGAAGGTTGGAAATGTTGCAGAATAGTGCAGGCTGATTAAGATCAACGTGAAAACAACCTCCAATAATAAAACTCCTCTTTTCTTCTAAACCTGGTTCGCACAATGGTGCAAAATTGTGGCCAGTAAAGTCACACATGTACCATATGTCCAAAGAAATTTGAAAAAAAATTGCTAAAGAGGGGCGTGGCGAATAATTATTGCCACCTCAGCCCCGTCATGCTTCTCATGCATTTTAAACGGTACTTAAAACCCATGAATGAGAGGCTAAAGCTCACACCATTGTTTTCTGGAGGAAGTTAGATTTTTTGGAAAAATCTGTAACATAAAGGGACATGAGTGATGGATTACAATAAATTCTTTTTTGTGGTGCTATATCTGCCTGGAAAATAGCCCATGAACAAAAAAATCTATTTGGAATGAAAATTGATTTTCTGTATTGATGCATTGATGTATTCCATCATCCTCTTGGATCAGTCCATCCAATCATTCATTCTGCGTCCCATTTCTGTTCCTCCCTGCCTGCCTCCAGTACCATTTTAAACTCTTAGACTACATATTGTCTGTGTAGATTCTCACTCATCCAGGTCATGGTTATCCAAAGCAGATCTCTCTGTGTCAACTGGACTGAAAGGTTTCCTTGAAAACGTTTCGCCCTCTCTCCAGAGAGCTTCTTCAGTTCTAAGTTTGCTGGGGCAGAGCTTAGACTACATATATATATATATATATATATATATATATATATATATATATATATATATATATATATATATATTTATTTATTTATTTATTTATTTATTTATTTTTTTTAATTTCATGTATTTCCATGAGGGCAAATACTGTTAAAACCTCTCCTGCTGTCAATCGCAGCCAGTCTTTCAAATTGAGCAGGCATTCAGACTGCTCCTTTCCCTTCTCCCTGCATCTTAACAGGTCTGTCTGCTGCGGTTGTGCAGAGGTCGTGTCCATGGGGACCAGAATACTCCTGTCAGTCCTTAGTATACACACAAACTCATAATCCAACACGCAGACCATCATTTGCGAGTTGCACATTTGCAGCAAATGCATGCAGTGATTTAATTGCATCAAAGTAACACGAGGTGTTGTGTGTTCACTTGCTTAAAAAACAATTATGTGCCATTATATTTCAGGGTAATTGGTTTCAAGGTCTCTGTATGGAGGTGAACATGACAAATGACTGTCAATATTAAATCGGACAACTGAAAACTGCTGAAGTAAAGCCAATAACAGGAGGCCAATGAGCAGTACAGGTGCTAACAGTGCCAGAAAAACATGCAGAACCAGATTAAAGGGAGAGAGCAAAAAATAAAAAAAGGATCAGAATAGGTTTGAGGAAAATGAGAAATTGTCTAAATAAGAGATGCTGCAGTTATGGAAGACAAATAAAGTACACACTTCTCCATTTGGGGATAGAGTTGCAAACATGTCTTTAGTATTAGCATCTGAGAGTTGACCACCTACAACAAAGAGATAGTTCAAATGTCAGAATGCCATTTAGTTTGATTTCAATTTAAAAATCATTATTTCAGTAAGTGTATCCAAAATATCTGTGGTCTATCTATAAAAATCTAGTTGATGTCACCAAAGTTGCACCTGAGCTTCTTGTTTTTGTGTGTCTGGTGACTTCTTATGGATCACACAAATGAAACCACTTGCTGTGCAACATATTTAGCCCAAAAAAACTGCAAAGTGTGGTTTCAAGTTGACTTTGAGTGTTCTTGCTTTGGCTGCGAGACGTTTACTTTATGTCTCATCGTCGTGATTCTGGTGAGTACAAAATGAGTTGAATTTACATTTTTTGGATTTGCACAAATTAAATCTTTTTAAAAATCTTTGTCTACTTCTTCAAACACATCTTCCTGAAACGCCCCAAAGATGGGGCCTGCTATCGCTATCGGTGTTGGATGTTAGTTTACAACCAAATTCAATCTAGGTTCTCTTCCCAGAAAAAGGAGGCAAAGAAATAAAACCATGTTTCATACATGCAGGATACACACGAAGAACCAACGGTCCTGGTGAAGAGCGTAACCTTGAGTTTGACCTGACACGAGATCCGTCCTCGATGGTACAGTGGGTGGGGCTTGATGAATGACCACACTGCTGCTAATGAAATTGCTCCATCACAGAGAAGAGCAACAGACTCCAACATACTACCATTTTCAAGGAATCTTATTTAAAGGGAAATTCAATGCCTAATTCTCATACAAGCAAGGACATTTTTTTTGTATGTACTGTAAGTGAGGCTAACTGGAGTGATGTTATACCCATATGGTCCTTTAGAGGGCAGACTCACTTTGATTTAAGAATATTAAGTGTAATTTCTGCGAGAATAACTTTAAAGCATTCTGTCAGGATGGTAGCCATGCTTTGATCAACAAACAGTATTTGTTCTTCTGTTTTACAAAGATTGCACCATTGAATAACCACCCTTAGCATATAAAGGCCAAAATTACGCTTGATGAGAAGATCAATGAAGAATTGCATGTTTTTATTTGAACTATCTTGCAGGAGTAACTCTTTGAATGTACCACCTCGTGCGTGAGAACGGCTTCACAACAGATGGTCCTGAAGCAGAAGCAGCTGCAGATTGGCATTAGTCGACTAGAACGCTAAACTTGGCGGCAGACGGACGCAGGTCAGCTTTCGAGGAAGGCTGCCACATGTTCAGTTTAACTAGCCAGAAATGTCACGCTGCTTTTTCCCAAAATTTCTGCCCACATGTGCGCTCATACAGACGTGCATGGGTCAGAATGACGCATGGCATTAGTGCAACTCCAGGTACGGTGAAAAAGCTGCTAAATGGTGGAAAAGAGTCCAGATATCATGGATGGAAACAGAGTCCATGTGGAATGTAAACTCTAAAGACTGCAGAGCTAAAGCTGTGCACTCACATGAAAAGTTCCAATTAGATACAGTTTTTTCTTCTTTTTCTGACTGACATAGCTGACTGTGAGGGAGTAAACACTGTCCTTGTTAGCACATGTCCAAGATGTCATACTTAAGTCTGGTAGAAATCTTTTTTTGTTTTTTTTTTTATATCATATGTATTTTAGGACACAAAAAAAGATGGCTTATTCTATCAAGGGGAGTGTGGAAGCCAAAGTGCAGCGAGTTATTAAAAAGTCAAACAGCATCAAAGCTGGCATAGACGAAAAGAAGGTAATTATGGATATTAAAGATTCAAAATATTTCAGCTGAAAAGAAAAATGCATCTTCTGCATCGCTGTCAGTCTGCTTTAGACAGCTTTGGCAAATTAACCATTAATCCATCTTATTAATGATAGTGAATGGTTTTATTTTGCAGAAACTTTTCTTTCCCTTTCAGACCAAATTCTAATGTATTTTTGGACTTTCTGACCTCAGAGAGCCAACCTTTGAAATGCTGAAATGTCAAAAACGGTTGCCATCTTTGCACAGACTTCTGATCAACTCATTTTTTCTGCATCCAAAGTGGGACGAGCCACCGCCACAGATCTCTCCTGGCTGTCAATGTATAGCTATATAAAGGACAGAACTCGGCAGGGCCCTTTGAAAGGCTGTTGGCCCGGAGCTCAGCGGGATGAAAACACCAACTGCAGAGTGTGTCAGTGGGTCTCATCTTCCATCCCGTCTTTGTACGCGGCTGTGCTGCAGATCCTGTCCTAGGTTGGTCTGTCTGGAGTGGATGAAGAGCACAAACTCTTCAGACAATGTGAGCTGCTGCTATTTTTTATTTCCTGCATTTTTTTTTTTTTTTTTTTTTTTAAATTTCACCTGCTGTTTGTCCGACTTACGATTATGACGGTGTGGATCCGGTCTCCAGTCAATCGGCATCTTGCTCTGCATCCACCCCCTCCAAATCCTGCCTTATTAATAAACCGGTGACCTCTCCATTTCCAACCTTCTGTGCAATTCTGGACCTTTTCACTGGAAACCACATTGTTTGTTTGACAGCTTTTACAAAATGTGTTGAGGGTTGCAGAGCAGCTGCAGGTCGAATGATGTAGATGACTGACAGCGAAGCCTCAGTAATGTAAATAATGCTACTATTGTTTTAACATTTTTGCCCCACAATGAATTTTAATAGTTTCAACTTTTTAATGAAATACAATTGCCACAAAGACAGTAAAGTGCCATCTCAGGTCTGTGGACAGATACTGTGGCACACAGATGTACAAACAGCAATAACACTTGTATCGCACCGGTTGAGCAGCGTCGCTCACACGACCAGAACTATGAGTGAGCTATCGTTAATGGTACTTCTAGTGCGACAAGCATTCACAGCTTTTTTGCAGCAGTGCAGAAATTGTGTTTATTTCTGGATCTAGATTGGATTTTTATTGTGGTTTCAACAGTGTAAGAAAAAAAAATCTATGGGTATTGAGTGTTTTATGGGCGAGCATCAAACTTTTAGCATTCACCTGGGACGGCTGAGGCAGTATAGAGGCAATATAAGGCCAATCGCCATCTCCAGCAGCAAATAGGTTCTTGTAATGGAAGTTAATAATGGTGTGGGATTAAATTACAAACCATGTCCGAACGGATCAACATCAAGCCCCAAACAGGTGCTTTTGTGTTGACAGGTTGAGGGTACTGGTAAATGCATGAGCCTCTTTGGTTTTTAACTCGATTCCCCAGCTTTCTAAGAAATACACCCTCTGCACCTGCAAGGGCAAATTCCAATTTAGGAGGCAGCCTCGGTGCAGGCAGAAGGGGAGAAAGAAGTCGCGAGTGGCATGGGGGTCAATTAATGTCACATGAGTGCAGGTCTATAGTGAGCAAGTCTCATCAACAAGTCAAAGTAGAAAATATGATCCCCCAGACATATCTGTCTGGGGGATTTACCTGTTTATTCTCACTTCCAATTACAATTTCTCATCCACTCAGAGGAAATTTTACCATACATGCTATCACTGTCGGGTATATTAAGCCTGATAATGGCTGCTGATATTAATGTTAAGGCTAATAGCAGTTAAATTGTTGTTAAAGTGTTGTTTCAAGTGTTGCATTAAAGCCTGATACATGGGGCCACAGCGTGAATGTAGATTGATGGCGTGGCTCTGCAGGAGAGACGGACACTGCCGGTGCCTGTGTCTGCTCCACTGACCTGTTCACCAGACATCAACTACTGATCCGGCACCGATAAACCTGGGAGAAGGTGTTGAGACTCAAAGGAATGGAGAGACCCCAGGAGACACTGGAGTCCAGTCTGATGTTTTAATCCTGCTTTACTTCTACACAGGTTAAGGAAATGTTCCTTAACATACAACTCACATACTAGTTGATAGAATTATGTACCTCTAACAGCTTGAGGAAGATGCTAATGCAGCTTCGGGGACAGATTCTGTTCCCTTTTTAAGATTAATAATGATTTCTCATTTTCTTGTTTGGATAGTACGAGTTTTGCCAAACCATGGAAATTTTAAGTTTCCTATGATCAGGCCATTTAATTAACCTTGTTATTGCAGAGGAATGTTGCAGGTTAGCCGACTGTAAAAGTCGCAGTTTTATTCTAATTAACATTCCGCTCTGAAAGCAAAAGTATAAATGTGGACGGCAGCGTAAATCTGCAAAGCGGATATTCATGATGGAAAGTGATTCTTGTTTGATAAATAATGGATGATCAAATGGTCTGTTTTGGATAAATGAGCTTGATTGGTAAAATGTTTTCAAAGTCCCTTGCAGTCTTAAGCTGAGCAAACAGAACGAGATGAAAGTGATTTTTTTATTTCTCACTGCAAAGATCTTCCTGTTCAATCAAAGGCAACATGTTTTCTCAGCCTGGCTTTGATCGCACTGCTGAAAGTGTCTATTAAACTCCAAGAACAAATGCATCCTCACATCCCTTATATATGTGACTCACCACACGTACAAGATTCCTGCGGAGTCTTTGAAATTCAGACAGATGCTGCAGATGCTGCGCCAGAAGACCCCGGCACCTCAGCTCTATTAGCACGCTAGTCAGAAGACGTAATGTGCAAGCGTGTTAGCGGGAGGAGGCTCCTCAACCAGTTCACCCTGGAACGTTATCAGCGGCAGAATTGCTTGAAAGTGGAGCTTTTGCCCTTTGATAAAGTGAAGATGAAGGGTGAAGATGAGAAATGGTTATTGATCGATGGTTCCCTTATCTGCTCCAACCCCGATCACACGATGCAATCTAATGGGGTCCAGAGAGGTGCAAAGGGGCTGATGTTTTTTTTGTTTTTTTATGTTGTGCTGAGCCTTGTATTTGGAGATGTTTATCTTTTAGGGTGGAAAAGGTGCTGACTGATAATTCAGTTAATTTTGTAAAGTTATTAAACCTGATGATGTGTAACACTGTAGCATAGCAACATGTAGGCAGAAAATGCACAGACCAGTGGGTTAACACATTTTCTCCCAGTTTCCCACTAGTTGTTAACATATTTTTGCAATCCATCACACTGCCCCCTACAGGCAGGTCAAAGTCAGCAACTGTACAGGGTTTATCCAGCCATAAAAATAAAACTGTGAGCAGAAAGATACACAAGCATTTGCAGTCAAGCGATGCTCATCAATCTGTGGGTCTGTGGCACGCATCATCTACAAATTCCTCCCATAAACTAACTCTGGCTGAATATCTGCTGTTATTAAGCATGTACTCTGCAACATTTCGTGGTCGCTCTGACGCCCAGTGTGCGCTTATTCTCAGGAATTTACCTTAATCCTGCCTCTCTGATCGCGCCTAACTCAAAAACATATTGCCTGGCCTCTCGCAGCTACAGCTTATTACGTGTGATTGCCTAAGTAGAATGCACAGTGTGGATTAAATTTGCATCACCGTTCAATAAACAGGAAGCATTGGTATCCTGGGATATGTGTGGCAAATAATGACATGACACTGCAAAATACACAAATCTGGACTACATACAAACAGTGCGTAAAGCTTTATGGTATGGTATATGGAATATGAAGAACCCATGGTGGTTTGAGGCAGATATCAGTTAAAATGATGTACGGCCCCAGCATTCTCTAATTGGGACATGGCGATGTATTTGATAATGCTTGTTAGATCCCTAATTAGAAGTAAATTGAGCTGCATCCCATTGTTTGCAAATCAACATTGTGGATTTGGTGGATATTACAGTAGAACCTCACCTCCTGCTTCTTTGTGTGTGTGTGTGTGTGTGTGTGTGTGTGTGGGTGTGTGTGGGTGTGTGTGGGTGTGTGTGGGTGTGTGTGGGTGTTGTAGCTGTGCTTCATGGAACTCCAGGAATGGACAGGAGGCGTTTGTCAGTGTGGGATGTTTAAAGCCTCCTTTCCTCAAATTATTCAAGATTTCTGAGATATACCTCAGAAGATAATAAGTTTTAAAGAACAGGAGTTGCACTGATGAGGCTTTTTCCCATATGAGACCTTGTGTAAATGCCATTTCAGCTGCAGCAACTTCCCCAATAAAGCAACCAAACACTTTTTTTTTTTTTTTTCTACTCAGCAGGAGGTGACTTCCTTCATAGATAATTGGAATATGTATGAAGAGGATGTAATGTGAAAATGACCGCCTGACCTTTGCAGGGAATTATTAGTTTGAGGAACGGCAGAAATGGACAATTTATGTATAAACTTGACAGTTTCTTACGCGCTGGCAGACTGCACCTCTCATATCACAGGCTGGTGGATAACACAAAAAGATGCTCGTTTGAAGCGAGGCTGCGACTATTTCTGCGGGAGGTCAGAATCCTGGAGTCATGCATCTACGCCGACTCTGGTGTGAAATCCCCTCCAAGCACATTTTATGGATCGGAGAAACATTTGACAAGCAGATGTGTCGGTATAAAGGATGGTTTGTTTTACAGTTCCTGGTCCTAGCGGCTGATCTGCTCCTATAAAAATGCACTACAATTTAGCCCAAGGTGCGATGTGGAAAGGTAATCCAATCACCGCTCAGAGAGCACCCCTCAAAATGAGCGATGCTGCGATGGATGCAGCTTCCATGGAAACTTTCTGGTGATTTTCTTTTATTTATTTCTCCTCACCTCAAACCTAAACAAGTGAGATAGACTGGAAATGTATTTCTGCACCTTCTCTGACATTCACAAAAGAGGATAAACACACTTACATATTGATCGCAAACTCACTTTTACAGTACTGGTTATCTATATGGTAATTCAGGGCTGCATGTCTCATTTTTTCCCCCCTATCTTTCACTGTCTCCTCATTACAAGAGTGCAAAACCAGGAACACCTCCTGTGTATCAAGATAAGGCAATTTGAATGGATAAGGCAATCTCCTCGACATCCAAAGGGTTATCTTTAAAGGAACAAGCCCACCTGCTCCAACAGAGCCATTCATCAATGTGTTTCCATATTCTTTTGTCTCAGCTACATAATTAGCATAGCTTTGCGCTATTATTTTGATACAGAGAAAAGGGTCAATTGTCCACTAACTTTCATTTTCATTCAACACTGAAGCTTGGTCAGGTGTCATGCGAGGCTTCATAAACTGATGCATTAGATACCCCTCAAGCTGTATAATTAATTTCAGTACCAATCCCCAGACATCCTCACTGTGCACATACATTACAGTGACGGCAATAAATATCACCAAGGATCAAAACTGTGCTGCGGAATGTATATAGCACCTTCATGTGATCTTTCACCACTCAACGTTAACTCGATGACACACGCTGTCTCACAGGTCATCTGCACAGGATGAGATATTCATCGATTCATGCTAGGAAATGAAAGTTTCAGCATCAGGCAAACTTTGTGTCTGCCTCAAGGACATTTTAGCACATAGAAGGATGAGCGGTAAGAAAAGTTAAAATAATATTTGCTTTCCTGATGCCATTTATCTTGAAAATCCAACAGACACAACCCCGCAACCTGCTGTTGTACAGAACCTACATTATTTGGAAATTATTGAAACTCTGAGCTGAAGATTTAAAATTGCACCAGATAGATGGGGCAGGCCTTTAATCAGGAGCCGGATCATCCCGACTTTGATAAAACAAAGGACATCTTTAACCGGTGAATAAGAGAAGAAGGTAGCATTGATTTTTCAGGTGATCAATAACTGGTATCTTGCCAGTAGGGCTGTAAAGGCGAGAACATCTATTTTGGGGCTTTTGGAGGGGGGGAAAGTACACAAGCAGAGTGGCAAAACTAAGTTTCATTCCTCTCAGCAACAACCACAGATGGATTGTTAAAAACTCCAGTGAGTGTTGGAATAGCAAAAACACAAGAAGAAAAGGTGCAAAACTGCAGACACACACAAGCACATTACTGGATTTTAAGCCAATCTGGCTGCAGGTAGGTTTGCACAAACTGAGGAATTATGTCATTAACAAACAAAGTCCATTATTGCTCCCACCCCAGGGTTCTTTAAAGAGCTTATCAACCACATGTGCTAAAATGAGGACATATATTTTGAGCAGATAAATGAAAAATGGGTACTTACGCTTGTTTAAAGTATACAATTTTAATGCCTATAGGAAACCAAATCTTCTGTAGTGCAGCGGTACAGATAATTGCTAGAGGAAAAAAGGATGCCTAAAATAGAATTGGAAGTAATGAGCTCGATTTGGCAGTTTTTCTGTAGCTGAAAAGTCATTTAAGAGTCATTTAAATCTGAGTGTGCTTGTCTGAATCTGGGGAGGAGGCATGGAAGATGAAATATGATCTGTTGAAAACAGCAATACTCAGTCTGGAGTGAGGTGAGGGCACTGAGGGGCAGCATATTATCACACGATTCATCATCAGTGGGGTTAGCCTTTATGCTCCTCATATCCATAGCCTGGTTATAAAATGAACTCTTCTCTAATAGAGGGGAAGCAAAAACATCCAATCCTTTTTTAAGCTCTCAAAAGCGCTGCAAAACAAATCTGTTTACTACAGCGTCCGCGTGTTAAAGACATTTTTAAAAATAATGGTCATAAAAACTGCAGAAAGTGAGGATATTTGCACACTGAAGCGAGCAGCCGTCAACTGGGAAACAGCTAACATTCTACAGTGGAGAAGGGTGAGAAAACAATAGATTTTCTTGTGAATAAAGAATTATCTCAACCTGGATCTGGAGCCATTGTTAAAACCCTTAAAATCTAATTTCTGATCATAAAGAATTATGTTTCCTCCTCCCCCCATTTCATAATAACATCTCTTTGTCATGGTAATACAGCAGAGTGATGATGGCAAAAGAGAAGAAGATGATTGTACATGATGATGGAACAGAATGCTGAGTAATTGTCATGATTTGAAAGTAAACAAATGAGACCAACACTACAAACTGAAAAAAGTTTGAGTGAAGACTCCAAATGCTGCAAGAGAGGACGGAGAGTCGAATCCACACTAAATCTAATAAATAAATAAGTAGGCAGAAATCTGTTTGCAGCAGAAATTGCCCAAACTACTCCTACAATAAATCCACTTCTTCTGAGTCCATCTGTGAAGTCAGTATGTTCCACTCCACCATGACTTGCCAAACTCTTGTAGCCAAGTACAATTCTGATTTTTATTCAACTACCGACTGAAGTTAAGGCCAATAATCTTGTAAGCAACATTCTACCGAAGGCAAAGGGCACTTTGCAAATACTGATTTGATTGAAATTTCTCTTCTGTTTATTCAGTGCATTTTGTATAGTCCTGAATAAATTCTTAGTATTTTACCATGTTCACACATGACCCAAATGTATTCACCAGCAATTCCAAAAGTTTCAGGAACAATTTCTTTAAAGCGGCGCTGAAAGTCTCCAGTTAGCAATGCACCATACTCCTCTGCATGTCTCTGTTTCCTGCGTCAGATCCTCACAGGTGGTCAGAAAAACATAATGAGGCAGCAGGTCTAATTACTGAGTGGGTGCAAAGTTAGTCTTCTCCCCGCTTCAGGTCCAGCGTACGGCTGCAAACGTGGCTAATTACATCCTGTGGCCCGCAGTCAAATTATCTAAACTCAGCAAGACGCAGAGCCGCTTAATGACTGCGGAGCATCCTAACATAGACTTGATGTTGCTAACTACACCGGCCAGCTACTTTTGTGTAACCATCAGCAAAGTCATCCTCTACATGGAAATAGTAGTTGTGGTGTATGTTCACCATTATTAGTTTCATAACTTCCAGGAGGGGCACTCACATACAGCAAGAGAAGGCTCTGTGGTCAGTTCCTACTCTCATCTCAGCCATAGTGGCTGCCTAATTTTCTACTGCTGATACCTGGTTGCTATAGCGACATCACGATGAACTGTTGCACCGAGCAGTTGTAAGAAACCTTAGAGAATGGTCCAATACTCAGTACGGCAGGCACAGTTTTGTGGAACTTTTGTCTCCCTCTGCTGGAAGTAAGTGCAACTCCAAAACTGCTGTCACAATGATGGTAACCATAGTTATTTTACCATCAATAACATACTCATCAGTTCTGATAAAACCATGCTGAGGATTCTGGTTCTGAGTTTAAGTTTACCTAGTAGGAGAGTGTCATGACTGCTGTTAGAGGGTAAAAAAAAATTCTTCTTTGCTGACGTGTCAGGATTCATTAAAGTCTTGCAGCTGCTATCGAGGGGGGTAAAAGTCACTCCTGCACTCAGCTGCCGATGGCACTGCACAGGAGTGAGAATGGCTGAATTTCACACAGTTCTGCTTCTCCATCTTGGATCACAGTCCACTGTATGAAAGCAAGATCATGAGGATGACATGGAATTTATTCCCAATAATACCTCTGTCGTGGCCGTGATGGAGCAGATCTCATTTATGGTCGCTAAGCGAATTAATTTCCACCAGCCGGCTGGGCCCATTTCACACACTCGACCCTTCACCTCAGCCCGAACATACATGGTCTCCCATTAAATTAAATGGGCATCCAGTGCATTTTAATTTGTAATGTATATTCAAATGTATCATAAATCTTTCACATCTTATTTTCTGTTACTCCTGACAAGCAGCGAAGCCTTAATCACATTATCACAGCAATTTGATCACTTCAGGCGCACATGGGTGAAGAGTAAAGGAACTGAAGAACAGCAATAAAAACAGTGTCAACAATGAGAACAGTGATAATCTGCGTGGTATTAGATGTGCTGGGCCGTATTTAGAGTGCTGCAAAACAGCTTTTGAAGTACGAGGACAGCATAATGTAAACACCTTTGCTGCCACTCCATCATTCACCACTACCGCGTTGTTGTCAGCGTTTTAGACAGGCGGTGCTGCTCAGACTGGGGTAAGGCTTATCGATCGTGCTACAGAAACATTTGCGCCGACGTGTCCGCAGATGTGAGGGGCTGGGTGGGAAAACGGGCCTGAGCCGAGCAGTATTGGACGGGCACATTTGCAGGCGTGTGACACAGCCTGTTTCTCATACCGCAAGCCTTGCTCATTCACATTCCAGGCGCACACACACACACACACACACACACACACACATCTGTGTCTCACACTCCACTGTATCTCAACAATTCTCATTTTCGGCCTCAGCCTCTGTCTTATTCCCAGTGGAAACTGGGGTCACTGGTGTTACAAAGGATAGCTGCAGAGAGAGAGAGTGCAAGAGAGAGAGATAGTTACAGGTTCTGACCTCTAAGAATCTCATATTGCTGTATAGCCTCTCAAACAGCCAAGAGAGCTGCTTAAGAGGAAGTGTGTCATGAAAAATGTCATTCATTGCATAATGAAACAGAGTCTTTCAGTTTAGTCTCTGTCCGTGCACACCTCTGTGGCCTGTGAGAGGACATGCCTGAATTATATTCAGTATTCTTCCTGTGCTGTTTATAACACAAGTCAAACCTGAATCGCATTCCACCTGAATTGTGCAGAACCAGGCTGAGATCAGCCTTCCAGATGGAGCCATTAAGAAATCAACTCAGGAAGGACCAACTAGATGTCCACACAAACTCTGAGTCTCCACAGACTTTCTTTCTCTGTCTCTTTGTCTCGCTGTCCCCTAACAGTCGGAGGGTCTCCCATGTGGATGCGCAGGGAGGCAGAGGATTTGCGTTTGTATTTTTTCCAATATCTCCTCTGGATGGAGGATCAAGAGCTTACGGGTGAAAAGAAGCAGGCAGCAGACTGACATTTGTTGAAGACGTTCATCTCCCCTAATCTTGTTCCTTCTGTAATTTTAGAGGGGACCCTCTGACCTGTTGGTGCTGGTGAAGGTTCACGGCTGCTGAAGGGATGACGGTAAAGCCGACCTGGGCTATACCCGTCTTTGTTAACTGCAGTTTTAGCGGCGAAAAACAGCCGCTGTCAGCATGCTACGGCCTGACACGGGGACGCGATCAACCGTCGGTCTGATCAGGATTTTGAGAGTCAGTGTGTACGTCTGCACATTTAGCACATGGATGATATACGTTCACAGGTTAGACTACACACTGACTTTAAACATAAATGGAAAGTTACATGTCTCCCTCAAATTTAGGGCAACATTTTTCAATAGAGGAAGGACAGCAGAAAAGTGGGCTTTCATGTTGGAGGGGGAAGATAAGGAAATTTCATTTCTACAGTGATTTTTGTGCAGGAGACAACAAACAGAGACAAATGGCCGGTGGCCACAAATGCACAGAGTGAGGATGTAAATGTGAATTATACAGTGGAGGGATTACTGCTGATTTTACATGAAGGTCTTCTGGACTTTTACTGGATCAGTGAAGCACTTACTGTTCTCAGCGACGACCATACAGCGGTGTCACGGAGGAGCGGCTGGCAACATGACGTCAACTGGCTATCATGCAGAAGTCTATATTACAGTCTTTATACTTAGGAGAGAGTAAGTAGACCTCAAATACCCCCTCATCACTAATAAAAACTAGTGTAAACATTTTATAGTATAGCCTAAAACTGTTATTTCCCTGCAGTGAGCGTACCTTTTCTAACTCACCTGTCCAGTATATAGCAGAGAGTCTCCCTGACTGGTATGATGCTACGCTGTATGCATCCATTAAACAGCCTCAGATTCTGTATTCATACAGTGTTGCTCCTTTTACACTCAACTTTGGAATATTTTACAACAGTGCAGAGGAAGTCTGTGCCTGACTGGAACAACAATAAATTCTTAGAAATTGCTCAGAGGACACTGCATCACCTGGAGCCAACTGTGACGTAAAATACAGGAAAATGTGAAGGGTTTCGTCTGAGCGGTAATGATGTGTCGGGTCACGGCACCGTCATGTTGGTAACTTTCTGTACCAGCACTGAATGCTGCCCTCCGCAGCCACACAGCCAGCAGGGAGAAGATGGGAGGAGAGACAGTATTGATTGGGTCACCTCTGCACAGACTCTGAACTCTGTGGGAGCCCTTTGTGGTTCGGTCGAGGATGCGGGCACTTCCACATGAAAAGACTCCATGTATAAAGCAGCTGGGGCTGAAGGGGAAACTCCGCACAGGGACATAAACCTTCCTTTATGTCCTCTGGACTCTTTTTTTTATTATTATTATTTCTAGTATATTCTAGTATTATATTCTACTTTATTTCTAGTTCACATTTTTTTGTGGTGCTCAGGTGCTCATCTTTTCTGTTTGTTTTTGCAGTGCAGTCATCACCGGCCAGATGCATCAGCAGAACCATTTTATTCATACGGTTTAATTTGCCCACTCTCGCCTTAATTTGCTTCTGCGTCAGAACCCGTATTGTAAAAAGATTTAATTTTCTCTGTTTTCCTATTATGCAGTTGTCAGAGTGAGCGATTAACTCACTTGAAAATGTTTTACATGAACCAGGCAGGTGCTTCAACAGATGAAAGCGCGTTTGTCCCGATGAGGCCGGAGTCATCTGCATTCAGGGCCAACAATCATCCAGCAATTATGAGCTAACCTTGGCTAATGGTTCTGAAGAGGCCACTCAGATCCTGTTTACACTGTGAGACTGCTCAGACTGCTGAAGTGAAGCCCAGGTCAACAGCAAAACACTAAATACCAACCACGCATAAGCAGGAGTGCTGTTAGCAGACATCTAAAAAAAATCTGCAGTGATAAGTGCAACAAGAAGTATATTTACTTGTATACTATAAAATGTTGTCTGTTTGAGTCTTTGACTGGCGTCTTTGTCTTTGAGTCAAGTTGCATTCCAGTGGAAGAGTTTTTTAATTCCTCCACTAACAGAGATATCCATCAGAGCAAGGGGCAGACCTTTCAGTTTTCCATTAATTCGATTTTGGACAGCATCAGACTGCTGTGAACAAAGCTAAGACAACATTAACTCTAATCAACTCAGCGTAAACGGTTGCAAAAAAAAAAAAAAAAAAAAAAAAACAAGCAGACCCGACCCGTTTTTCCTTGCCGTGAACTCTGAAAAGCTACTTAAAGTTACGGAGGAAAAGGTCAGGCTGATTGAAGGGAAAACAACCAGGGTCACTGCGACGCGGCAGCTCTAATGAGCATATTTAGCTACCTTCCTAGGGCGCTGAATTGCATTAGCCACCTCGTCAGTTCAGAGGCGCAGTAAGTCCACCCACTGACCTGTTGAGCAAAATGCAATTATCCAATGCAATTGTGGCGTGTTACGGGTAATTGATGCTTATTTCTTCAGGAAGGGTTGAAATCTGTATTGATCGCCAACTTAAGCAGGCCGGTTTTATCACCTAGACCCTCTTGCTCTCCCCTGGAGGATCAATAAGAATTTTCAGCAGCAACCTTCGTCACCAGTCCTCATACCTTCCCACCTCTCCCCTTTTGACAAGGCCTTGGTCACATTTTGCTGCATGCAGCTCCGTGCTAGCCTCGTCGTTCCCTGTCCGTGAAACCTAATTACAGCCCCACTCACTAATCTCGAATTAATTCACTTTAGATGAAGGTGATTGATAACGCCTGAAAGAAGAGTCACCTCGGTCACCCGTCAACACGTCTCACAGTGAATAAAAGAGCTGATGTTGACTGTTCAGACCGGTTCCTGACAGAGAGGCTCTGGGAATCGAATGCTGCTCTTTTTTTTTTTTTTTTTTTTTTTTTTATGTTAAACTAGCCCATTCCTGTTTTCTTACATTATAGAAGACTGACAACTCTCTAATGCTAATTTTTGACTCCAGGCTGGCTAGGATAGCTCTGTAAAAGACTGAAAAGTAGTAAAAAAAAATAAATAAATAAATAAAGGGCTTTAGCCAAGATTTAACACAGAATACATTGAGAATTTTCTGAGGTTTATTATTCTAAATCAAAAAGTTTAAATTTTGATTCTAAATCCAAATTCAAAATGTTATCCTCCATTCGTACAGAATATATTAAATGGGGATTAAAGGGTTCCAGTACAACAGAATATGAATTGTCAGTAGGCCTATGCTAGTTGGTTGTTTGTGATTGTGTTGTCTAAAACTAATTCCTCTGTAGAAAAGTTGGCTGAGTCTTGATGAAGAGATTCTTGCCATCATCTTTCATCACATTTTTGGATTAGACATGACAACAGGAACAGGCTTCACAGAATAAAGAGGATTAGTGTTAACATGAAAGATGTTAGGCTCTCATCCATCCCTTTAGTTACATCAGGGACACATTTTTGTAACTCTCTGTCTCTCATGTAATTCTGAGGTTAATTCTGAAAATAAATGGCTGTGTCATGTGAGTATTATTACAAAACAGTCTGTAGTTTATTGTGTGTACGAGTCTTTTGTTTGTCCGTAGTCTGCAGGTAGATGCCAGAGCCACAAGGACATTTTTTATTTATTTTTTTTTAACTTTCCCTCAGTTGTTCATCTGATAAACATAATTTCACATGGTTTTCACTCTATCATATTTTGTTTGTACATTTTGAGAGGTTAATCCTTGTCAACAGACATGGCTAGTATGGAGGGGGTTGTTAGATGAAGCTGAAATGTGCTGTTGTACCACAAAAGACGATGAAGAACTGGAGGTGAGCTCAGGCAGGAGGACAAAAAAACAAAGGTGGGTGTGCAGCTAAAGGCTGAAAGGCGACACTTTATGCTTCAGATTTAATGGACTATAATGACTCCATTTAGACACTTCATTTTGTATTGCTGACTGAATAAAGCACAAACTGGGTTAGTAACCGCTTTGAGAGAAGGGGACGAAGCCCAGTAATGGCAGCAAATTCATGACAGCGTGATTATGATTAAAGGGAAAATGACACCAGAGCTGAAGCTTATGAGACTGATATCTCCGTGCAGCTAAGACAGTAGCATGTGCTTTTATTCCACTCTGTATAAGAGACTCTGGTTGTTGGAAAGCCATCCTTTTTAAGTGTAATATTCAAGAGGGAAACTTTGGTCTCACTTTGTCATTTATTTCCTCACAAATAACACATCAGCGTAATTAAGTTCAGGTTGTTTTCTCATCATCACTATCGACTCCGAGAAACGTACATTTATTAACACATTTTGAGAGGACTCTGTGCTAGTGTGTAGTTGGAGGGTTGAGCCTGTCTGATTTTGATTCTATCTCCCTTTTTTTCTCTCTGTCCTGTCTGCCTTTTCTTCTCTTCCTTTACCCAGCCGGCTTTCAACAAGATTGTATCCTCCATGTAAACCTGGTCCTGCTCAAGGTTTCTTCCTGTTAAAAGGAAGTTTATCCTTGCCACTGTGCTTACCTGGGGGTTCAGGCTCTGGGTTTATGCCTCTGTAAAGCACCTAGAGACAATTTTTATTGTAAAAGTCATTATATAAATAAAACAACTGATTTAACATCTTTTACTGGCAGTAATGAGGCAAGGGGGCTCATCGGACTGCAGCAGCCCACTCTGGTGGCACCGGTGGGCAGGCATCCTTTGATGGCTGCCGATAATCTCAAGCCACCGGGGCGAGAGCTGGCAGGATACGAGGTCTGTCCAGATGGGGTCCCCCCTCTGCCCCCCGACCCTCCCAATTCCCCACTTGTGGCGTCAGTGTGCACAATAAGGATAACGGAGAAGCACGGCCTTCATCTCCCACCGCGCCAAATAAAGATGAGAGGCGTCTGCTACATCAAAAGTGTTCCCTGATTGGAGTGCAACTCAGGAGAGATCCGTCACTGACATTTCAGGTTTGTCTGATGGCCAGAGATGGAAAGGTTAGATTTCAGATGTCTGGAGTTGAACTGCACAGCAGGGATGCAGCAGGCACAGGAGAGGAGAGGTAACGCGAACGGCTAAGAAAAACAGGGGAACTGACAGGTAAAAGGGATTTCCTTCTCTTCTGTGTCCATTCAATCTGTCAGTTTAATGATACTTTTAAGAACAAAACTGAGGGTTGCAAAACAGAATAAACAGAATTTAAGCAAGAAAACAAAAAAAGGAGTGTTGGGAAATTATAATAAGGGAAAGAAAAAAAAAAAACTGCCAAACCTGTCAAAAGGGCTACTAACAGCCTCCTGTTTTGCTGTTTAACATACCGAGGTGTGTGCCATTTGCTGCGGTTTGGAAGGTATTGATTGATTCAGTGCTGGCTGCAAAACAAACTGCCCCATGAGGATGACACCTTATGTTTCCATTGACCTTGAGCTTAACTTGCATGCTTTATTCTCACGGTGGAGGAAAATATCCTCTGCACAAGCTATTGTATAGTTTGTTTTGCTTCATACGCTGCAAGTCAGGAGAGAAAATTTTGTTTAAAGAAAACAATTCCTCCGTGGATCTATAACTTGTCATCAAGCTTGCGGTTTCTCTTCTGCAGCCTGGCTCCAAACAAAATCTGTTTCCAGCTCAGAGTTAAGCACCGCCCTTAAAAATTTGATATTTTGCTTCATGCATGTGAAGAAATGAATGTTTAAATGGCATGACAACCAAGGTCTTCTCCCATGAGGCCTCAAATAATGCACACAAATGGTTTCAGGATGAATGCAACAGGACATTTTAATGTGGGGACGCAGAAAAAAGCGAAACTCCAGACAGCATCCATCTAAGCCTTCCCCTCCCCACGTGTTGACAAATCAGTGCTGCCTGTGTCCACTGGGAACCGCAGCCGCCAATGATTTCCGATGCACAGCAGATCCCTCCACCTTCCTTCCTTTCAAAGCCTTCACTAATTCCCCATTCCCCGTGCACATGTGGAGCTTAGCAGGGTTCCCAACGGTCCGGGTTCACGCAGACCACAGTTAGAGCCGAGCTGACTGGCCGAGCGCGGGAGTCGATCGATGCAAATCACTGGGACACCTCCACAAAGAACAATACAGGAAGTGCATGTGAAACTTTAGGCTATGCTTGAGGACCCTTGCAACCACATCGCGAGATCCCTTGAAGTATCGAGCAACGTGTCGAGTGTGCGCTGCGGCAGGAGCGTCAGCGCAGCCAAAAATAGGCCACTTGAGAAAATAAAGGAGCTTATTATGTTACTCAGACAAGTCCACAGTGTTGCAGAACCGAGCTGGCACAATTAACCTGCTGCCAAAGTATGAAAGTAATCATCCGCTGTGAAACTAAACGTATAATTAAAATGCAAATCCTTGGGGCTCTCTGCAACTCTAAACGGATGATGAATTAGCTGTCATAAACTTATTGCATTAATATTGCAACCGGTGATAGAAGTTCTGGGATAGTGCATGAGGAAGTTAAAAGTACTCATGCAGACGTGAATGTTTCCCTATCCTCCTCCATCTCCCTCTACCCTCTCCAACTACCTTCCTCAGCCTCTCCACCTCCAGCAGAACAACAGTGTTGCTTCAGCAGCTCAGTTTCAAATGTGGTCTCCTATGGTCCTCTAATATTCAGACAATATCATTGACATTTTCCATCATATACATGTGGGACATCATCATTTACTTACAAAAATCATGGTTGATAGCTTGTAAAAGTGTTGGCAGCATCAAATAATGGAACTGAAATAAATCTGCGATGCATGCAGAGAGAACACTCTCAAATCCAACACTCTCAAACTGAATTACCTTCATTCTAGTAAGTTAAATCAGCGGTGGACCCGTCAAGTCGCCTCACTGTGCTGAAAGCTGGTATGAGACAAATCTGGTGTCTTGGGGCGGGGACGGGGGAGGGCCGCCCCCCCATCTCATCACTGTCAGCGCAGAATTAAAATGAAGCGTTTCTGCTGTCGGGGGGTTGTTGGCAGGAAAATCGGGGCATTGCTCATTTTGCTTAGCAGATTACTGGGGCGTGGGGTGGAGACGGCGGGGGGGGGGGGGGGGGGCAGGCATTAAGGTATTTTGAAGAGTGATGAGCGGGAGTAGGAGGATCACTAAGATGTAAAGTGCTTCATCTTTTGCCTCACTGAGCAGTGAAGAGATGGAGGGAGGTGTGTGTGTGTGTGTGTTGGGGGCAAACAGGTGGCAGGACTCTCTATCAGAGAATTCACACAGACTGAGCATCTTGACTCGACGCTCTATTCAAACTGTGTGGGCAAGCATGTACCCACTGATTAGTTCCACTTGTTCTGTTCTGCAGACGAGAGCTGGAATAAATATTATTGACGTTTCTGAAATAAGTTATTTATCACTTTGGACAGCGGATGTCTTCTTTAAAGACTCCAAGGAATGTTTGGACAGAATATCTAAATGCAGAACAAACAGCAGCAGCCGTGATGAGAAGCGAGTGAGTGCTGACAGAGGTATCAGGAATGGCTCTGGGCTGGAAGGGGGCATTTATTTGGATGCCTGGATCAATGTTTCATGAACAGTTTAGAGGAACTAAAGTCTACAGCCATCCTGAAGAGAGGGTCACTGAGATATCAGGCCATTCAATTTCCTCATTTCACAGGTAAAGCTGGGCAACATCATCACCTGATAGTGATGATAATTATATTGGTGCTATTTTCAACACCTCATCACAAATTCCATATTTGATTTGAGACAGCATCAGAAAAACGAACTCAGACTGTAATGAAGATCTAATCAACCTTAACCAAATTACTCCATCTCCTGCAGGGATACACAACAAACACGTCTCCGCATGTCTTCCTCTGCAAACCCAAACAATGCTCTTTGATTAATAAACACTCAAAATAAAGCATTTTTCATGCCAATCATCAGTCGCCGCTGTATCCAGCGATGGGTTGAATTGCCAGGAGTAATTGCTGAGAAGCAGTAAAACATTTAAAAATAGCTCTTGTATGACTGAGCCTATGAAAATCAGAGGTGGCCGGATTTAATAGTACGAGTGACATTCGAAAAATCCGACATCCTCGGGTAGATTGAAGTGACTGAAAGACAGATCGCATGCGTCATGGCTGTTGCTGCTCTGGTAGTAATTCTGCATTAGTTGTGTGATCGAGAACATTGTGGCAAAGCCATCAAAACAGATGGGTTTTTCTTTTGAGGAAAAAAAAGACAACGTGCAGTTTATGTTTATCTCAATATGTTGCCTTTTACTGAAAGTGCACATTTTATTGTAAGACAAGGCAGCTGCGAGAGCAGATAAACAGGCCCAGGTGCTACAATTTGATTCCTCCAGGCTCTCCGGTACGGATTAAAAATGAGGATTTTATCTTTGTGATGTCTAGACAGGTGGCAAAAAGCTTAGCTACACAGACAGCTAGCCTTTAGCCATCTGCCTGCTGCCTGTGCGATGACAGCCGGAGGCAGACGGGAGGACAATGGGCACTTCAACACCTAACAGCAACCTGCAGCAATATTTGACAACAAAAGCAAAAGTAAGCATCATCTTCAGCAAAGGTTTCAATCTGAGAAAGTAGCTTTGAATCCACTGCCACTGTTTGTTAAGCATTCATTATCACTCCTGTTCCACTGATCTGTTTCATCAATCCTCCCTCCACCTGCCACATCTTCCTGCACTCCCCCATGGAAGCAGAGACAGATCGAACTCCTCATGCTGCCAGTGCCTCTGCAGTGGCACAGCTCAGCATCATGTTTTTGGTGCAAACATGCTTTTGTTCAATTCTTGGTTAAAAACAGGCTATAAAAATGTAAAACAAAGGTCCTGCGGGCCAGTAAGAGGTTGGCCGTCTGCGGGGTAATGCATGCAGATGATCAGGCGGCCAGGCTGGGGGGCAGCTGCTGTCTGCATGTCCTACTGCTAGAGCATCCTCCAGCTGAGGCATTGTCAGGCGCTGCTTATGTCGAAGTGCTAGCTGCTGGGCAACTGGGATGGATTTTACTTTTATGGTGTTGATTATTAATAATGGATTAAGAGGTATAATAGATAATTAAATGCTCGAAAAATTTATGTTGTGGCAGGCATTATCACAAAGAGAACAACATGGTTTTGGTAATAGTTTATATTTTAGCATATGATTCATGGAGTACAATTATAAGGCATTAAGGGTGATCAGATTATCCTGCAAAAGATAGAATAGAATAGAATAACATTATTTATCCCACATGGGAAATTCGCTCGTTACAGTAGCAACCGTCAGCAGTACCTACAACATAAAAGATACATTATATTTATGGTGTCTTACATTGATGAAACATTGTTTGGTGCAACATCTGCAAGGAGCAGCTGAACACGCTGGAAGCAGGAAAATCACTGCGAGCTGACTGAAGATGTAAAACAAGCAGTTGCAACTTTTGCTGCCAAAGGGTTGATCAAATCATAAACTCCAACACAGTCTGTAGCCGTATGCAGACACTGAGAATCAGAATATTTATTGCTGTTGTGCAGTTTATCACACAAATACTGAGGTGATAAGAGCATATTCTTAAATTGCCGACTCAGACCCCCCCCAAGCCCCCGACTTCCCCACTCCCACCCCCCTCACCTTCACAGGGATGAAATGATCAACCTGATATCAGATGTCAGTGATGGGTCAGACCTATTTTAACTTAATCACAATTAGGTTGGAGGGTCCAATGATACAAGAGATGAGTGAATTAACATTTTATTAAAAAAAGAACAAAAACTCCATATAATCAATTTTTAAACACGAGATGATTAGCTGTGTTGCTGTGTAATATATTACAGTTCAAACTAATTAGTTTTGAAGGGCAATTTGATATGCACCTCTCCCACATTAGGACCTATAAACTCAAACGCCATTTCAGGGGAGGCCTCCGTCTTAATTGTTATCAGGTTACTGATGTGACTTAAAGTTACGGGGGGAGCGATAATCACCGTTCTTAAAACTAGAAGGGTCATTAAGTCTGAGATGGGGGCAGCCTTCATTAAAGTCTTGGGAGCCATAAAGTTGAGAAAGAACCTTTATCGGAATCTCTTCTACCTGTCTTCTGCTGCATGCTCAATGCAGCATGAAGGGAAAAAACACTGCTTTAAGTGAGCAGCAAGGGCGGCATCGCACAATCTCGCCTTCCAGGGTCCTTTAGCGGCAACTTCCAATTAACTTTAATGGCCAAAAATATAATTTTATGCATTTTTACTTTATTCATGATTCAGACTCCTCCGCTTGCTCTCCTCTGTGCTCTTAGCTGCCTGTACGACCAACTCCTCAGCTTCTGTACTTTCCTTTTTCAGCTCTCCGGCTGCACCGTGTCAGTGTTTTAAATGGATCGCTCACGCAGCCAGTTAACCTTCTCATTGCATAAAAAGTATAATTGGTTTACTACAGAAGGGAGCCTTTTCCATGCTGGGGATAATCCCTCAGCTTGATTAATGCTTCTCTAATCAATTGTTGTCTGGGAGACCCGCCTCTTCAGTCACATCCTGTAATGGGGAACAGCTGGCCTTTCTAAAGGTCAGGGAGAGGGGGGTCACTGGGGTCAGAGGAGCTGATGGATTGGACATAGGCTGTCGAACTGCTTGTATATTTTAACAAACTTATGGTATTTTTAGATGCTTTTCAAATAGGCGTGCGGAATAGTCAGAGTATGGGCTGCATTTCTGTGTGGTCAAAAACATCTTGGCTGAAGAAAAGCACATCGAAAACAACAGAAGCAGATATAATTTTAATCTGTAATGATTTCATGTAACAGCTTTGAATTAGAAATGGGTTCTCAGAGGGTAGAGGTTAAGTTTAGGTGCAACGCCGAGGGTAAAGGTCAGGGTTGCAAGGTCAGGAGGGGTAATGGGATCTACCCAAAAGGACGCTATAACTGTGGATCATTGGATTCAGGAGTTCATGCACATGCATGGAGCCACACAAGGCTGCTCAATTTATGTATGGCACACAAATTTGCAAAAACAAATACATATACAGACATCCTTTATTCAGATGGAGCTGCTCAGAGATCCCTGGTGCACTGACACAAGCAGAATGAGAAGAGATCCTGGGTGTGTTGCTCTTGTAATTTTCTCTTCAAACAGGACAGGCTATCATCCTCACAGCCGGCGTTGCTGATTTGGTTTGTGCGCCATTCAGAAGAGATTTAAATAAAACTTTTACATTGACAGATCCTGCTGCGATATATGAATATCAATGTCACCTCTGAGAGAACCGAGCGGCAGACAGAGGAATATCAATTTACTATCACTTCTGTGTCAGGACAAACTATTTTACTTTGAATATATTTGGGTTGTTTTTTTTTCACTCTACCTTCTGTGAGTCATCTGCATATTCACCATCCCTGCGACAATGTAATCATGGTCGCAGAACTGTAAGCAATATACAGTTCTGCCACAGACGTTTAAAGATGACCATGCTCAACAAAACGTCAGCCCGGGGACTTGGTGTGGTAAATAATGAATCACCACATTGTCCCTTACAGTACATGCATTAGCATTTAAAGTGGACATACTGAATTACTGTGTCAAACTGAGAAGATGCGCGTTTTTGCTTTCAGTGTGACTTAAAGTGACAATAACTGACCTCACTTCACGTTCTATTAGCCCGGATCATTGTTGAGGGGAATTTTAAAATGAAGGCTGCATCAATCAGACAGACCCCTGATGCAGCCGTGAATTATGTCTCCAATCATACGGACCTGCTTTTTTGGTGTTTTTTTTTTTTTTTTTAACCTGCTCCCTCTCAATCCTCTCCTCTTTCATCCTTTTACTTTTCACATGTGCCCCAGCTGACCGGCTGAACTTGTAAACAACCAACAGCCATCTGTCTCCATCACCTTTAATAAGGGTTGGGCGCTTATTCCCTTATTTATAAGTCCACAGCTCACAGCAGCCTGTGCTATGCGTTGGCACAGGGGGAATCACAATGTGCCTCATGTTAGTATGCACATACATGCCTTCCCTCCACACAGACTCACTGCAACAACGCTGCAGCGAGCGATAGAGGAGATGTTGAAAAGGGAGTGGGGGATGGATGAAATGGGAAGAGGGGGAGGACAGAAAACATCTGGATTTGAATAGTTTCACCTTTCTCCATGTTTGGACTGTCGCACACTGTGTGAAACACTAGACTAATTAGGAGAATAGCAAAGCGTGCACGATGTTTCAGAAATGGAAAAATCCACCATTTTCTCTATAAAATACAACACCATCCCAAAATCCACAGCACAATCCTACCAGATTCAGTCTTCCTTTGGGGTGAAATGTTGACCCCGTATCTTTGAAAAGATTGGATTGTCATCTCACAGGGTTTGATGATCAGATATTCTTTGTACGTGACAGAGGGCAGCATTCATCTTTTGCCCATTTATCAACCCTGTCTACAGCGCTGCAGTTTTTCACCCATCCATCCATCCATCAGTTCATAGAGGCTTTCTCACACGTGTGCACCCATCTGTCATGACCTCTTAAGACCTTGTGCTTGTACATAGACACCTTAAAGAAGTGTCTCTTATGTTAGCAATTTTACTCATAAAGAAAACTTTTTTTTTTCTTAGTGAAGCCCTCCTCCTTTCTGGCTGCACGATAACCATTATTCAAAGTCCAGCTCATTGCTGTCATTTTAAACTGAATGTCTCAAAAAATATGAAACTGAAATGATGAGAAGATGACGTGAAAATTTAAACAGCTTGACAGCAGATGTTTAAGATCAGGATATATAGTACATGGACAGTAATTTAGGCCCCATTCAGGAGTCCGAGTATCTGGGATTATTTCTCATGCATTAAGGGTGAAAGAGCAGTATTATGTTAGAGAGCTAAGAAATGTCTTTTTAACAAACATCATGATTTAATTTCAAACAAGGTGCGATGAAAAGACTAAATGTCACCAAGTAACTGCTTGCACGGCCACTGTCTCCACCTTGATTTTATTTGTAAAAACTATTATTTTGTGACAAAAACAGGGAGATCAATAAGGGGATGGAGATGGAGCAGCAGCTAAGCTAATTGGATTTCCTGCCTCCAACGCAAGCCAATTAACCTTACACTGAGGCAATTAACAGGGAATGGACTGGCTCAATATCACAAAAGTGAGGCACCTTAAAGTTATTTGGAAAATAGTTTATCTCTGTTGAAGGTCCATTTGGGCTCAGCCACCTCTGCAGGAACCCTGCAGGCTCATCATTTACTAATGATGAGCCTGCAGGGTTCCTCTGCCTCCGCACTTTGATACCCTTTCTAACCTCTCTGAATGTTAATTATGAGGCATCTCTGCTTCAATGCTCTGGGCCCATGCAGGGGGTTCAAACCTGGATCAACAGAGATTCACTGCAATTCTCCGGTGATAAACACATGATTAGGGAGACAAATGATATTAAGGCCGATCTTCTTCCACCCACTGCAGTCATTAACACACCACTTGGCAACAATAGATCAGCTCTAATTGGATGCAGAATATGACTATCACAAGACATTAGAGCCATCAATCAGGGAGCGCGTCTTTGAGGAGAACTCACGATGACCTAATTATTCGATGACACATCAGGTGTCAGTGTTGAAGGGGGCTGTTGCTGAAGCAAAGTAAAATCAGTCGGTATTTGATTTCCACTCCACATTGGATTCATCACAAAGTTGCTCTCACACCAAGTTATAGGAGCTATCCGGCTGGAAAAGCTCTCCTGAGGAGAAGCTTCTTTAGGGCCAATTCTGAGGTTACATTTGCTAGCCGAGAAGGTAAAGAGGCGTTTCCCAGCTGGTCTGACCCAAAGTCTTTGTCCGTGTGTGCTGTATGTTTTCAGAGCCTTGTGAAAATAACTGCATCTATAATTTTCTAAATTTATTTATATTTAACTGGCACAAATATGCTTCTAAGTAAACAAAACGTGAGCAGCCACCATCTATGCTGTTATTAATGAAGGTTAATACTTAGACAGCTGAATATGATATGAGTTGTAGGATTACAGATTGTTTGAACTGGATCATGTAAATATATTAAAACTTACATCAGTCTGGTTTAATTTAAACCAAAACCCACAACCATAAATTAATTATTCATAAAAGTTACAATATAAAAATAACAGCAAGCATCAACACACATAGCGAAGTTAAAATACATCCACACACATCCCAGGAACAGGCAAAGGATGATGGATGGCAAACAGGGTGATAGATGGAGGCCTGGCCTCAGATCATATTGAAAGTGAGTTCAGCTGACAGAAAGCTGTCCTAGACTGTCAGTATGATCTCTGCTGAAAACTGCCGACAGGCTGCAGCTCCAACAGCCAGATTACCATAAGGTATTTGATCTGCTTGACGCTCTCATGATTGGATGCGAAAAATAAAAAAGTATTCTATAAAGTGCAGGTCCTTTAGCTAAACATGTTTAAAGAGGAGAAGATTCCCAAACACGTCCTCTGAACAAGGTCAGTTTCAGCCTCTAAATATCCCTGAAAGTGGTGTTAATTAAGTTTAAAGGTGAGCTGAAATCCTGAAACAGCTGGTAAACTATCTGTTGCGTCCTAAGAGACGACTTCATCAAATCCCTCCTGATATATAAAGACAATTTGTGCTAAAGGCCTGTAAAATATTTTCCCAGCACACCTTGAGGGTCCTGGAGTGTTGTAAACATCCTTCGGGGTGACGTTAAGTCTGGTGCGTGTCCTCACCTCCGGCAGATATGATCGCAGTGACCGTTTTTGAAGGACATCGTACGCGGCTTTATTGGAAAGCATCATCAAACGGCGCTGGGACCCAACGTCCGACAGCTCGCAGGTAAGCAACGCCCTTTAAAATAACAGTCTGCCCTTCAGAAACTCCCAGCAAAGGCAGAAATATTGCAGAGTTATAGTCCGGTGGCATAAAATTTTTTAACGCTCTCCATAAAACACTTTTTTTCCCCTGTGTTCTCCTTTGAAATGTGTGTTTTTTTTTTCCTCTTCCCTGTGAACTAATGGGTCTCTTTGGAACTCCTAATTGGCAGTCACTGGGTCCACTGTCCTTTGAGCTGCAGTAGCTGTACGGGGGGATTTTTTGACTGTTCAAACTGACTTTGAAGAACGTGATTCATCTCACTGCTGCTGCAGCAGCAGAAACAGAGAGGACCAGATGGGTGCGCCAAACGGGACGGATATTTAAACGGTGCCAGAGCCACAAGTCCACAAGGCTGCACTCCAAGTACACATCTCATTACTGTCCCAGCTAAACTAGCTTCATAAACGCACACTCTCTCACACTTATTCCACATGAACCTTTGGTTGATCTCTCAAGGTTTAAAGAGAGATGGAGGCTTTTCATGTCAGCCTTTCCTTATTCTTTTAAACATATAATTGCTTTTGTTTTACTAAGCTCCACTAAAACACAAGTCCAGCTTCACACCATCATCCCAATCCCAAAAAAATTTGTTAGCAAAGGGAAGATCAAAAGGTAAAATACACTTCTGACCATTTTGTGACCATTTAATAATGGGGATAAAAATACTGAAAAGGACTTTACATTTATTGGAGGCTGAACTTTGTTGCTAAAGAAGAAGAAGGCAAGTAGGAAACCTACAAGGAGGAAACCTATTTAGCATAAATACGAGGAACAGAATGGCTGATATACGACACACTGATGAAAACTACGCTGCGGATTAGATTTGTAATGAAAGGTCAGTGTGGAAAGAAAGCGCATTCTGCTGTAAATGCTTGGAAAAATAGTCTCAACATAAACCCGCTCACACATCCCTTCGCTCCATGCCACGAATTCACTGACCCTCTTTTGAGCAACTCCTGCAGGAATAGGCCCGAGTCTGAGAAACAAAAGCTGCGGCGTGGATGGGATTAGACCAGGGAGTCTTCAAAGACGTCCCTATCTACCAAAGCTGCTGACTTCAGAGATGCTAATGCTGTTTATCTCCTCTATCCCTTTATTCTCTCCATCACCTGCTGCTGAAGACAGGGGTATAACTTCATTCCAGGGCCAACGCTGAAAATGCATGAATGGGATCATATTTACAGATTCACTGGCACTTGGAGAAGGCTTTCTTTAATGTGGCGCTTTGCCTGAAGTGAGGCCAGAAGACCTCCTTTGGACCCGGAATATGTCATTTTCACTTAGTTTCTTCCGTATAAATAAAACTGTCTTGGCCTTTTACATTACACACATTTGTGCACAGAAATGGTTCCCAAACAGGTCCAATAAAGGCCCTCAGACGGGGTTTAGCCATGGACGTGGCTGCTCTTTGCTTTTTCGCTTCTATTATAGGAATTGTTGAATATATTTATTTATAATTCCGACAACATGTATTCACATGATCATACCCATTTCCTGGTTATCCACAGTGCTAATGCTAGTTCCAACTCTGAGAATAAAACCGGTTCTCCAGCTAACTTTAGTTAGCATTCTAAAAACAGATATAGTTTTAGTGGCATTAATCACCATCTTCAAAAGAAACGTCGCGAAGAGTCACTTTTTTTGGCCAGTAAAGGTTCCAAAGTCCAAGGAGCTGTCGGGCATGGAGAACTGAATGCATGGCAGCTGACAAGTAATTAATATCAATCACATAAGGGAAATGAATGTGACTGTAGTTTCTGAGTGGATGTTAGAAACCCACGCAGGCTGCTCTGCTGGAAAATGATAGTCTGCCCTCTGTATATGACTCTGGATATAATCGAGTCCTTTGCACAGTATTTCACACTCCACTACGGGTGCTTAAATGCAGGATTTAGGTCTTGAGGCATTGAATTGCAGCACAAAAGTCCATCATGGCAGCCACTGCTCCCGCTCACAGCTTCACTTGTAGACCTTTGTCCGTCGTGGCGGGCGGCGAGAGCGCGCACTGTCTGATATTGGCAACAAAGTGAAGGAGGCAGCAGTGTGAACAAAGCATTATGTAATCAATAGTGCTGGTCAGCTGGAACAAAGAGGTGTGTGTCTGTGGACCGAAGCGCCGTTTACAGAGATTTTATTTCTCCGACCCCAAATACAAACCATTTCTGTAAAAAAATGAGGACTACAGAATAAAAAAAAAAAAACAAGAAGCCACGCTGATGGATGCGAGGTGTAGGGTAAGCTGAGTGTGTCAGAGAGGGTCAAGGTCAAAGGCAAGCCTGCCTATGTCTGTAAATTCAAACTGTCATATTCAACAACGGTTGGATGATTTCAATAACACTGCAGCGACATCCCAGAGTTACTAAACACATTTTCACAAAATTTCTTACTGTGAAGAAAAGGAAAAATATTAAAGAACCTAATATTTTTTTCATATTTTGTTATATCTGTTCTGTTTGCAAGTGTTTTTCAAGTCGGTGCTGTTGTTACTGTTAAATAAACATGTATAAAAAAAAAAAAAATTCTAGAAACCAGTAACAAAATCCACACTCCATTAATCAGCTGGACCTGGTTCTGATGGATTGCTGCTGCTGAACCCTAAAGTCAAACAGCCCTGAGTTCACTCCTGAATCACTGTCACGCACATGAAATGCGTCTCATATTGGCCGTGTGGCTGAAATCAGCTTTGTCCCATGGCGTTACTCCAGCAGCACTGATGGAGCAATCACAGGATGAGTAGCTGACATTAGAATGGAGCTGGGATGATTTCCAGGTCAAGCAGCATTTCAGCTGCTTGGACGAAGGACGAAAAGTAAACTAGCCCTCCGCAAGTGTCTGGATGTGTCCAGTCATTACTGAAGCGATCTGAGATGGGATGAGGTGATCAGACAATGTGACCTTTGTTCAAAAATTGGCAGCTGTCTGTCTCAAATGTCAGTAACAACCTGACCTTCATACAAATGTTTCCCCTTTAACAACGTACCTCTTGGCTGTTACTAAAAAGGAAGTCTTTTGACTTAATTCATCCACAAGCGGAATACATTAACTGTACTCTGCCTTTTTTTAAGGTTCAACTGCCGTAAAGGTGACTGCTGATTGTTTAAAATGCTACCGAGGTCCAGGGTGTGGGGAGTCTTAATTAAAACCATTTCATGGTTGCTATATTTTTCAGAGACAGCCTCATCTGAAATGCACTGTGTTCAAGCAAAACCCATAAAATTAAAAAGCACATCCCTTAAAATTAGCTACATTGGCTAATATTTTCCCCCTCCTGAAAGCCTAGCCTTAGGTAAACTGATGTTCCACCCTCTAGTGAAGCTGAACGTTTGCATTTATTCCTCATAATCACATTTGCTTAGAGCTTAATTGGCAGAAGCAAGGAGCCATAAACTGAGGAGCAACAAAGGCTACTATAAATATAATTAGATCAGTGCTAGCTAAATTAGCTTTTGCCTTCAGACAAAAAAGAGCAGAGAAAAATGTCAAAAAATAGGGTAAATAAAGGAACAAAATAGGGGGCAAAGAGAAGCTCAAGTGCCTCACCATTATGTAGCATAGAATAACATGCCAAGACATGTGAGTCCGTGCATTTTGCATGCCTCCTCCATCACAATCAGTTAGCGTGCATGCATATTCATATTGCTCTCATGAGTGGGTGCGTTGCTCACGTCTGCACAGTAAACATGCAAAAAATAAATACATAAATTAATAAAACCCAGAGAGGCTGCAGGGCTCATACTCTGCACCCACCTCCCCCCGACAGAGAGAGCTCACAGAGGTCGTCCCTGCCCGGATGTAGCCTTTGTCTCCCTCCAACACCAACAAGGCCTTTTTTAATGAAACTGGACTGCCTCTCCTGCTTGGTAATCCCTCCGATATTGTCCACGGGAGCCTTGTACAACAGCTCGATGGTAATTGTGACTAATAAATCCGTCTCCCCCCTCCCTGCTCCCCCCTCCATCTTCCATCTCACACCAGGACCTGACTGACACCTTGGATCTCTGCCAGGGAGCGCAGACGCAGCCGTGTAATGAAAAAGCACAGAGGTGCACGCTCAGACGGAACGCGTGCACGCTCCCGCACATCGTTTTAATCATTTATTTAATAAAATATGCAGTAATAAACACAGCTCTGGGGGCTCCAGCTTTGTCTGAGTGGGATTTCACCGGCGCCCTCCCAGAAACCTCTGCAGCGGCTTCATCCTCTGCCGAGCGTGTGTTCACATTGGTTACAGACTTCAGACAACCAGCTATCATCTGTGCTCCTGCTTTGTTTGGTGGTGAATGTAATCCTGATTAAGCGCATCACAGCTCTGGAGTTAAAACACACAGTCTGTTTTCACAAAGAGATCAGCCCCAGTCTTTAATCACCCACCAGAGCTCAGATCAAGAGTTGTGGCAAAGTTGGTAAGCTAAATGTTGACAAGAATCTGCTATGTCTCTGATTATCTATTATAAAAGAACAAATTCCCACTTAATCCCAGTTTTTTGTTGGTGTTTAGGCTTTGCAAGTTGATGATCAGAAATATCTGATCGCTCTAGCCTGACTCATGTTATTTATCACCAAATGCAGCTAATTTATGTCATTTATTCAGTTTATACACACGTGCATTGGTTCTACTATAAATGTATCTCAATGGACTAATATTCTGCAAATTTAATTTAAAAAGGGTTTGATCCCAATCTCAACCTGAGGTTCTGCCATTTAGCAAATGATTTTAAGCAGCTTTTTGTTATTTTCAGGTCGATTTCTAGAAAAAAACGCCTGACAAACCTCCATCGAAGGAATTGAGCCCATAGGGCATGGACGCAGAGGTGCATTCTTCTCACGGGCTGTATCGATAGACTGAATACTCCCTACGTCAATATCCTGGCTGGATTCAGTCTTTTGATTCACAGGTCACATCCTAATGCACTGCAGCACAGTTCCGAGCATGTTCGATATACTACAGACTGACTCCTCCGTATAACATGTTTGAGAATCCCTGAATTATATTCATCCTCACAGTCTTCAACTGCACCCCCACCACCACCACCACCCTTTGTTGACTCCCGTCAGCCGCTGTCAAAGGTTACTCTTTGCATGCTGTCTTAGAAGATCCTCACACCAGACCTCCGCCCACCTTTTGTCGCAGCGGGATCGAACAGAATATTTGGGCTAGCTGGCATTTTTCTGTTAGTCGTTCATTTTGGCTTTGTCAAGACCGCCTGGAGCACAATCTCGGGTGGAATCGGGCCAGCAGAAGAGAAAAAGAACACGTTATTCCAAGAGTTGTGTTCTCTCATGCAAGTGAAGAGTCAGACAGTTTTTTTCTCTATTTCTTCCAGGATGTAAGTTATTTCTGCCGGACAATGTAAAGCTCGGCTGCTTTCACGTTCATCTATGAGGGGATGAAGTGTTCACACACGTCATATTCAACAACTATAACAACAGATTGCATCTTAAATCACTGGTGTGAGACTCTCCAGCAGTCCCTCACCCAGACATTCTAAAAAGCCAAAACTCTCCTGGTAATATCCCCTATCTGGGCATGTGGGTTGTAAGGTGATTTCTGCTTCAGATCAATTAAAATAAATAAATAAAAGTCAAAATTCTACTGACCTGGTGATGAAGACTTTGATGATGTGTGACAGTTAGCATCTTAGCAGTCGCAGCCACTTTTGTTGTCCTTCATGGAAATATCACAGACCTTGAAATGACTGAGCTGTTTCCAGTGGAGGGGGGAGGATAGTCTGCTATGAGTTACCATGTTTTTGAGTCAAAAAAAACCTCTTGTATCTTACAGGAAGACTGTCACTGAACAGATTCACACAGAGCTAAAGAGAAACTGGTTTTGTTTTAATATTCACACAACTAGTTAATCATGTTCCATTTAAATGTTACAGGTAGACGCCTCTGCATCTGTCCATGCAAGAGGTAACAAAACAAATCCAAAGAGCACAGAGGCAGAAAGTGATGATCCAAATCAGGAAAATCAAACCAGGAAGTCAGCAGCAGAGTTTTTGTAACAATCATCCAATCAAAAAGAAGAACTCAAGGATTTAACTATACGGGGGGGGGGGGGGGGCGGAGCTAATGGAGCACAGGTGAAACACCTAAAGGTAATCACACTGAAGGGAAATGGAACCAAGGCCTTTCAAAATAAATTAACTTGAGATTGTAGCAGGATACGTGATAAAATAGTCACCTAAACATTAAAGCCACAAAATAACAATAAAAAAATAAGAAATAAGAAAGTCAGAAAAATAAAGCAATTTAGAAGCTTAAAGGTTTCTTTAGTAACGTAGATTAAATGGTTTAGATTTGTTTCCGTATATCACAACATATCTTTACTGTTACATGTATTAATATTTGCATTTCTTTTGACTGAATAACGTGGCTGTCTGGATATTATTGGAAATCAATGAGTAAAACCATAGAGTGTTCTCCACAGAATTAGCTCTGAATCATCTTAATTAAGCCAGAGCAATTATACCATTGTTTGAATGGCAGGCTCTCATTAAAAAGCACTCCAGTTGAACCGGTTTATCTGCTCAGGAAGGGGCTCCATTCCTTTTCTCTGCACGCAGAAGCTCTTTTCCACTTCAGTAACCGAACGCAGCTGCGTCCGAGAACATGCAAAACAGCCACAAAACAACAAACGGCTGTTTTATTTCATTTTCCATATGAAATGTCCTCTCCAGATGTGCTCAAAGGGTAAAAGTCTTCATTTTCCACTGCTCCAGTGATTTCTTTCAGAATTCCTCCTCACTAATCCTCCTCGCCAGTCCAGACAAGAGGAATTTGTGTCTGCTCCAAAAGATGGATTACACTAACAAGAAGATTACCCTTTAAACAAGTCCAACGAGCAAAAACAAAAGTGTCACATGCCCCTCAACTGTACTGATTCATTTTACTCTCTGCTTATATTAATAATTCCATTATAGCTTCCGCGAACAAATAAAGAATCCCTGTCGTGCAAATTAAATATGAGGCGCCGTTTTGGTTGATTTCTCTGGAACCTCTGGAGAAATGTTTGTTTTTCTTCTAATTTCACTATCTGCTCTGGTGTTAAGCAAACACAGATTTTATTTTTTTTTAATGATACTTTTTCCCTCATAATTCTGCTGTTGTGTTTTTTGCGGGCAGAGCTGCAATAACACGATAAAGGACTGAACAGGCAGAGGTGGCATGTCTATCTAACAAACCCAGGTTAAACCCCTCTGAGGCGGCACCACATTCTTCCCACAGCCACTCATAAATCCAATAATCACATCATTCTTGAAGGAAAGTTTTTTTTTCCCTCATTAACTAGTGTTCATTAACCAAATTGCGGAATGTGCAAATGACTAACTTGAGGGGTTTTGCAGTAATTTCACTGTCTGATGATGCAAGAGCAAATAAATATCAGCAAAAAACCATGGTTTATATGCATAACACATGCTCACACACTTGTGTTATCAATGTTTTATGATCAGTTAATCTGGAGCTGTCTGCAAATGGTGGGTAAACAGCACTCACAGAACTCCAAGTTACTTCGCAACTCCTAATCGCAGCTCTGGACTGAGGGAAAAGCCAAACATAGCTCATTTTTTTATGTCTGTAGTATGTTTTACAATGATGAGAGATAACGAATGATGCTTAGTAGCTGGCGGTAGTGTGTGTTTGTGGTCTATTGAATATATAAAGATTTAAAAATTAATTAGCTTGTGTGTGTGGCCAGATGCTCTTCCTATTCTGAAGAAATTATCGATAATATAAATGAGAAATAAATCTATCTATATTCAAATCTCCCCAGTAAAGATTAATGTCATACCATAGTGCTTAGCATTTAGCCCAGAGCTGCAGCTAAAAACAAAAAACATTTCTCTGCATATTTGTCCAGTCAGCAAAATTTTACGCTTCATTATTGTTTGAATGAGACAGCGGCAGACCAGAGAGGCAAACGGCTCGAAGAAATAAACTCAGGTTCAATTTGGAAACGTGACATTTTTTAAAGCCTATAAAAAAAACAGTTTTGACATGACCTTTACTAGTTGGGAAGTAGTTTGTGCAGCACTCACGCAGATTAGGGGGAAAAATCATTAAACTGGCCTGGCTGTAGGACGGACGTGTCAGAACGAGAGTTAAATGTTACAGCACTTCATCGAGTGTGAAAGGTTAACAGGAAGAGGCAGGAGCGGAACCTGAGACACTAAATAAAAGAAAAACAGACTGAGCCCTACATTTGAATTACATTTTTATTGCTGCGTTGATGCATGGGTACTTATTTACAGCGTCTGTGAAACAAACAAACTGCTGGAGACTGCAGCTTCATATGTGCATATTACCCAGAGTTCAGTCTGGTAGCCACACCGTGCATCACCCTCCACCTGCTGCCCCCAGTAGGAGGACGTGTTGTGCATCTGTGGCCTCGCGTCCTGCTTTTCTCTTGGCAATGTCAAATAGCACAGCCAGATGTTTGCTCCATTAGTCCGAACCATGAAGCCACGCCGGCAATGTAAATAGCTCTGTCACATGACCGCTAATTAATATGGATGCATACCAGCTCTCTGGTGGGCTTCCAGGAAGAAGAACCAGAAACGGATGCTCCTAAATGTCAGTTAAGGCCTAAACTGGCTGTAAATCAGTTGGTATTGGTTGTCTATTAGCAATGTTTTAAATTGTACCATTAGGTTTTTTGGACATACTTTAATCATCTCTTTACTTTCTCACGCTTCAGTCGTAACATTTGGGGACTTGTGTCTGCTCATGACAAGAGTTTTAGTTGCAGGTCAAAAGTTTGTTCATTTGAATGCCGTAAATCTCACTTTTGTTCATTAAACTCAAAGGGAGGGCCGTCAATCCAGAATGGCAGGATGAAGCAGCTGCTGCTGCACATGAATCTATTGTCACAATACATACATTTTATTGTTTGCATTCTGGAGAATCTTCTGCATTTATGTGTGTCAAACACTTCAGGAGAACGTTTGCAAATGACATCGGAGGTAGGTTGGGATTGAGTTTAGATTCCTGGTCAGAGAAAATCGGAAATCTTGATTTTCCAGCAACCTATTTATATGTTCATTTAAAAATATACATAGCAATCCTCTTATTAAAAAAAAAAAAAAAAAAAAAAAAAAAAAAAAAAAAAACTTTAAAATAGCTCAACAAGTGCTGCTGCTCTGGTCTCAGGCAAATTATGGGCTGTTTATCAGGGGAAAAAGATGGTTTCCCCTGGTTGAGTTTCTGTGTCTTCAACAGCTGAACAATAGTAGCAGGTCAGGGTTTGTCAAAAATGTTGCCCTTTCGTAAATGAGACATGAAATCCGTCTGCATGACCCTCTCTTCCAAAGATCCACACGCTTATGTTTGTTGCCGTGGAGACCAGATCTCGCACGATGTTGGAGATATTCTCATGCATGCTAAAAGAAAATTCTGTTTTGAAAGCAAACTGGTGTGCCGATCAGCTGAAAGCAAGTTTTTCCATCAAGAAATGTGTTCTATGTGTATCTATGCATCATTATTCTGCTTCACCTGAGATTTGTGATAGTTTTCTAACTGCCCTCAGACCCCTGTATCTGCAGTAGGATGTTGTTCTCTTTTGAATGGTGGCTCTTCATCTCTTATAGCCCTCACAGTAAATGAGTCCATCAAAGACCTGACAGATTTCAGACAGGACCCTCTCCATCACTCTCCACAGTGCTGAAATGAGCTCTGGAGCTTGGTTTGGGGTGAGGGGACTTCATGAGTGTGGGGTTTTTTTTAGTATTATTGAGATTTCTTACACCTACGGCAGCCATCAGTCTTTGTCAGTGACAAATTTACTGAACATTGTTTATGTCTGTCAGCCCGAGAGGACAAGGCAGTGGCATTGAGACACGACCTTAATGTTTTCTGTGATTTGTTTTAAACATCCTTGAAGTAATTGTTTATCTTCAAGTGATGTGAAATGATTGATTTCATCTTTTGTTGGAGCTACAGCTTAAAATGCTCCATCACTTATGATGTTCTCTTATCTGCAAGAACTGATTGATCGAATTAATCGACAAAAAAGATTTTCAGAATAAATATTCAGTAAAGTCAGTAAAGTCAGGCCCAGGTGTAGGACTCACCCAAAAGGTAGGTTAAGACATGAACAGCTTGTGAATTTATGCCAACAATTATTTTAGGAGCTTTTTCTTTAAACATCTGTGCTCTGGCTTGATAAAAGATTTTTTGTTTTTTTCTTTTTGTCTTGCATGGGCCTGAGCGCTGACATTACTCTCTGCGTGCACATTTGAGCAGCCAGCTAGAAAAAGAATTTCTGCTCCTGCTGTGGTTTAGAGAATAGATCATCAAGAGTCACAAAAATGAAGCTGTTTTTCCATCCAACAGGATTTACTAGCAACACGCTGAGCACCACTAGCTGGTTGGCTCCTTGTTCTTTACACTGAAACGCAAAAATCGACTGTTCGCGCACCCAATTACTATACAGCCAGACAAACACACTTAAAATGAAAAGTGTGACATTAATTGCTATTTAAGTGGCCCCTCTTGCCTGCTTATATTACATCTAACAAGATGGCTGGTTTGGAAAAAGAGAAGCGATTCGGCCCTGAGGCGCTGCTGGAAAAGTAAAGGGCACAATTCTTGATCAATATGCCAAGAATAAGAGTGTGCGGGGGTGATCAATACTTGATCATGCACGAGGGCCTCATCTTCTCACACTGAGATCAAAGCATCAAAGAGCTAAGCCTCCAGAAGAGTGATGTTGGGACAGGTGAATGAGAACATGTTCAGCCCAGAGCCAATGGAGACGTCCAGACTTTCACTGTCATGATCAATATGATCCTCTGTGGAGGAATTAAGATGCTTCCGTCAGGGAGAGAACAAGGGAAGGGAAGTGAGAGCAGCCAAATTAGAACAACCAGAAGAAGCATCTCTGGACATGATTTAAATCTTCACTCAATTCGGCCGTTGAATCGAACATTTCCAGACAGTCGGCGAGAGTTACAATGCTAACATTTACTGTTGAGGAGGAGAGCAAATGAAAGTGAGGTCCAGGTATTCGTTTTCCTTCACGAAAAGATGAAAGGCTCAGGATATTTATGATTTTATTAACATATATGTACTGTTGCCTTCAGCCGCAGTATTTCAGGGATGGCATTTAAAGTCATATGAAATGAGGTCGAATAAATCACTTTAAAGGCTGTTTGTGTCCAACCACATGTTTAAATCATGCAAACGGTGGATCTGCTGTAGAGGCAGTCTTTGTCCTGTGAATTATGGGCCAGAATGAAACAAATTGTTGTGGCAGATGTGTTATTAAGTGAAGTGAAAGTGTGACGCACCCGGCAGGTCCACCATCAAACACTCCATGGGTGCGTAGACGCGGGCCTGAGAGGCCCTCACCATTACAGGCTGCGTGAAGTTGATCTCAACAAGAGTGGAGACTTGTCTGAGGGCTCAGCTGTGATCCATCCACAGCAAACAGGCATCCGCTTCGCTACAGTCAGAACAAGTGTTTGTGGTGACATTTAAACAAACATCAAGTGTTTGTCACCATCTCTACTCACCTGCTTCCTCCATTCCATCAGCCAATCAGCTACAGGGCTTGTTTTTCTGAACCGACGGTGGAAACCAATTTGATCTGACCAACATTTCATCATTAAGTCCAACATCTTGGAAAGGATGCTATACAATTACAAGATGTGTAAGCAGTCAGCAATATAATTTTCAAGGAGGTGTGCTGGATATACCCCCTGAGGACAAACCAGGCTGAAAACAGCTAAAAAGGGCCGTCACCACTATAATTGGACAGATCAATCGATTACATCAATAACAAATTACAACATTCATAATTAATCCTTGAACAACTGCCATATAGATCATCCCATCATCCAAGAAGTGCAGCACGTTCTTCATGTTACACCGAGCATATTCAGCCACTAATTAATTCTCAAAGGAGCGAATCAATGTTTGTGCTAGCACAAGAACTCTATTGATCACGCAGAGCTGCTATCTCTCCTCCAGTGGTGATTTAATCCTGATACCATTGTAATGATGATTTGTATTGTATCCCCCCTCAGGGAAGTAAAATTTACTTTGCAATCACAACAGCACAACCCAGCAGTCGTCGTGACGATGCAGGCCACGCAGATCTATGATCTGCGAGAATAACAAGCATATTGCTTCTCCCGTAACGTCCATAAATTCGGTAGCCAGTTGTCTCTAAGCAGCGCGTCAGAGCTTCTCCGGAGCACAAAAGGAATGTGGTCGTCAGCAGGCAGGGTCATCGAACAAATCGATAGCGCGGGCGGCAGGATGGATGCTGTCTGGTTACAAACACACAACATTGCTGTCTGCCTGATTACGCTGGCTGTCATGCTATTATCCTCCATCCAGTGTCAAAAGCCATCCTGCTTTCGTTATTGTACCCATGGTAACTTGTACTGGAGTCTGTAAGTGCTACTGTTCCTGCATCTCTGGAGCATTTTCACTGCGGATAAAAGTCTTTCCTTACATCCTTCTGTTGGTTTGTTTTGTGGTGTGTTTGAGATGAGGGAGGAACATCTTTTAGGGGGACTAATGTCTTTAATAGAAGCCTTTAATCAAAAGCTGTGGGGAAGGACATCACTGGCATGGAAAGATGAGCCATTTATCAGCATTTGAGCAGAAGGAGACCTGCAAACCCTGCAAACTGTCCACAAACATCTTCCACCAACGTAGCCCTCAGAGTATGCTCAGATGTAATCATGAAGTGAAGCCATGAAATTAGCATTTAAATGTACTTATGCAATATTAGTGTGATAAGACCCATCTAAATTGACATAACCCAATAGTTAACAACAAATACTGAAACTTTTTTAGATGTATTTATTCTTAAATTACTAAAAGCCGCTATGGAAAGTGAATGACTCCATTAAACAACTGCAAGCCCTTGAGCTAGCAGCAACCAGATACAAGACAAATGAAGCAAAACTGTGATGCATTAATTTGAATGTTGGCTAACAAAGGTTAGGATCTGCTCACTTCATTTTGCTTTTAGGCCACTCTTAAAAAACTGGTACAGAAAAATTTCAAACTGAGGTCCAGACTCAATTTTAGAGTCTCGAGGAATTTCAGGATGAATTACAAAAAAAGCATCGAAGTTCACCCCCGCCCACTGCAGGGAAAGGTTAAAATCCACTTACAGCTGAAAAATTGCTTTTGTCATTTAAAACAGTGTTTCCCTTCCACTTCTCCCTCCGCTACTGACCTTTCTCGACTGTCCACGTCTCACCGGCGGTGGGCTTTTGGCCCCAGTCCATCTCTTTCCAAATGAGGCCGACTAAGAAAGGGAATGGGTGTTTTATATATATATATTGTTTTTTGAGTGGGGGGGTTCCTCCCAGTCATAGGAAACAGCTGCACGTTGTCTGATGGTACAGTACTCGGCTGATTTAAAGCCAGAACCAGCTGGGAGGGTGTGAGAGCTCTCCATCCTCACCTGAGCAAGCCCCATGTCCTGTCCCTCGCATCCAGACCTTACAGCGCAAAGAAGCAGCTACGCGCTGTGCTGTTTTCAAAATAACCTTCCTAATGAGCCAGTTATGGCTCCCAGAATTCCTCTGCTGCAATTTGTCCTCCACTCATGCAAATGTTGACAGTTTTCATGGCAGGTCAAAGGTCAAAAACAGGCAACTCAAGGACAACAAAGGCATTAGATGGAAATAGAACGGAGAGAATCAAATGGAAAAAACAATAAGGAGTCAAAACGAGACATTTTCTATGTTAAAAAGCATGTGTTTTTTTTATTAGAAACCCTGACCTTATCTCCCAGGACTGAACCTTATCTCTCTCAGTCCTGCCAGCATGCATAATAGGAGCGGGAGCTGCGTGCCAAATGCTGCAGGGCAGAGCACGTACCTCTTTCCTGGTGCAGAGCAGGACACAAAAGCAAAGGAAACACTCTCACCTCCTCGTGTTCAACACCTCCTTCATGTTGCCGTTTCCCCTCCCAGGAGCTGCCTCTTTGGCCCGGCAGCGATCGCGAACACGCTCGAGTGAGAGAAGAGGAGATTTTAGGAAAACACCAAAGAATTACAGTGAAATTTTCAGTTTTGTGCTTGTCTGCAAACATCTGTGTGTGCATGCACAGTTGGTGTTTGTGATCGCGTGGATGAGCAGAAGCTACCTGCTGCATATTCATGTATCTCCCCCCATGTGCAACCTGCCACTGTAAACAAAGACTACTCAGCGCCGGCGCTTGCTGACGGCGTAATGTACACATAGGCATTATGCTCAGCGTAATGAATCGTTAAAACTACCTTTTTCATCAAATATTTATTGAAGTAATATTTCTGAGCTCCTCAAACTGGAACTACTGCACTGTCGTGAATTGAAGAGTAACCTGGGCGGCTTCAGTGACTCATTACTTGGGGAATCTATTGTAAATCCTGGACTTGAAATAATGAAATATTAAGTCCAGGAAATATTAAGTCAATCAGTCACATCTGGGTAGTTGAAGGAAAGCTGTAAAGATTTAGCCAAAAACGTCCATTTCCTTTGACAAAATGCGAAATATTTAAGTCTCATCATGATCAAATCATCTGTCGGAAGCAAATTCATCACTAATATAAGAAATGTGACACTTTATATTGCTATTGTGTAGGACACCATCAGCGCGTGACGGCAACATGCTGCAACAGTTACCAAGGGAGGTAGTCAAAGAAAAAGAGCCTCTGTGCCCCTCGAGAGTCTTTGTATCATTTTGTGGAGCTGAGGCAATCCTGCTGACAGACTCCTACGGCTGTGTGGAACCTCGGAGGAGACCCTGGACGCCAACACACCTTGAAAAAGAGACAAAACGCAGATGTGTCAGACACCCACACCACCCCAGTCCCCCCCGCCCCCCACTCAATCACCCATCTTCAGGGACAGTCTATGCACGTGTTCTTCATCAAGGACAGACAGCAGATTTTTTATTTTTATTTTTCTGGTGTCCCTGAGTCACACAAAGAAGCTGAGGCAGAGACTTTTACCACTCATTTGCCTCCCATTAATCCAGGTCTGCTGCTGAGGACAAGTAGCTATTGGGCTCCCTCTATTGGCATCTGTGCATCCATCTGCATTCTGTCCAGCAGCAAAAGAGCTTTGAGCAGTTGGGCTGTCATCACACTGAAGAAGCCACCTGGTTTGTCTTCCTAATTCTGTGAATAAATCATAAATAACCTGCGATCTTTAAATTAAAAGCTCAAAACCTTGTTGTTTTAAAATGTTATCACACTGTCATCTGGATAAAAGCCCTAAGAGGCAGTGAAATTGTTGGATTTTAAAAAATTGTAATCATGACAGTAAATGATGCATGCGCTTTCATCTCAGTTTATATGACGCATGTTTGTTAGCGCGCTGGCCAGCAACGCTCGGCTAATTAGCTTATGTTGTAGCATCTGAACCGACTGCTTCATCCTGTTTTAATTCGATAACAACCGTTCCCAACAAAGTCTGCGCTCTTCCCAACTTCTGAAGTCTAGTGATGAATTATTCATGGACGAAGGCAGCAAAGCCCCAATCATCCATCAACACTGGGGCTAAATACATAAACCGAATTATTCACATAAAGTCGGCCGTAAATCTCAGCTCGGTTGTTCAGTGCACTCGGTTGTTGTCTGAGGTCCTGCAGCGGCTAATATGGATTTATCCACCTCACCTGGGGGAGTTATATTTTCTGGACAGGTACAACAGAGTTAAGTTAATCGTGCGGGTCGTGCGGGTTGTGCGGGTCTTTGTACGATAGCCGAGGTCGTAGCACTCCAAAAAACAATGCACAGATCTCGTCTGGCTCATGAAGGACGATTTCAGCCCAGAATCAGGTTTGACTCCGCCCACGACCCTCCTGACCCCAGTCAGACTTTCTAAACTGACTCAAGTGTGCTTAACACAGCCGCCCGTCTCAAGATGTCACTCCTGCCGCTGTGGTTGTTCGCCCAATTCCCAATGGCAAAATTCAAGCTTTTTAGGCCTTGACACAAAATCTATGTAGCTGTGAGTGGATTGTCAGGCAGCGTGTTTGATATGTGGCAGCTTACAGGAGCCGCTTCGTTCTCTCAGGCGTGTGAGACCCCTGGTTGAACACGCCGATCGTGTTCACATCAGGACGGGAGAATAAAGAACACCCGTAACACAAACCTAGTGTTCTGTCAGCCACTGACAGGACATCTGTTCAACACCATCACCTCCCCAATATTTGCTGTATGTATGTTTGCAGAGAGGGGACCAGGCTCGAAGAGGGGAAACATATTTGAATTCATCAAACTAGGACTTGGAAAGGCTAAATTCAGTATTATCTGGACAGCCAACACATGCTTCTACATCCAAAGTGTCTTTTTAACATACATGCACGTACACAAACACTTAAGCCAACACCCAGTTACATCCGCGACCTGTTAAAACCTGATAATACGCAGGCCTGATTATCTCACCATGCGCCTGCGATGGTGTAATCTCCGAGTTAATTATTTCACTATATTCACAAACTCGTCTGAAGTCACATGGGATTCTTTTGTTCAAACTGGGCTCATTTATAGGCAGCTCAAACCTGGCTCATTTATCCTCGGAAATTATTCATCAGGCCGTGTCTCATTAATGCACAAAAAAAGATGAGTGCAATCACTTTACTTGCCCCTTTTCCTTCCAGATGTGATTCAATTTATGCTATAAGGTTTTTGTTTTTTGTTTTTTTACAATCCAAATGACTTTTATTTTTATTTGCCGCCGTAAACGTCCACGAACGCACCGGGGGATGCCAGACATTCATGTTATCGTCTCCTGTAGTTTTTCATTTGACCTTTCCTGCCAAAACGAGTGGGGCCTCGTCTAAAAAACCCGCAGCGAGGCGGGAGCTGATGGAGCGGCGTCTTTAATGAGGCATTCTGGGGCTGTTGTCTCCCCATTTAATTAGACAATTATGCAGCCTCCTACAGAAAAGGGTGCATCCAGGGTCACTGGGGGGGCTGATGCCACAATGCCAAGCCGTCACGTGTGAAAGTGAGAAGGTTAAATCACAGGTGAGTCCCTCTGGGGCCACCACAGGCCTGGCTCTCATTTGGGAGCTTTTCCAGGCTCACCCTGGCTAACTATCTTTGTCCATCTTTGTTGGGGTCTCGATTAGGCTGGTACTTAACCAGTCGGCGAGCACACCTGCAGACAATGACGTCACTACAGACTAATGGTGCTAAATGGCCTTTCAGCAGCTCTTCACCAGACGCTGGAAACTGGAAACTTGCAGCTACAAATACTGCTAATGTAAAGAATGCCCTTTCCTCGGGGAGATTTCATTTTATGCTGGAGATTTTCAATTACAGATTGACCGCCATCTGTTAGCCGTGCTTGTCTCTGCCCATTCTTCGGCGGTGCCAAAGCAGGCGCGAGCGGATCGCTCTAACCTCGTGTCTGCCGTCCCAGCGGATGTGGCACCGGGCTGTGCTCGGATGAGGAAAAGAACACAAGCGCGGGAGGTCTAAGCGAAGGCTGAGCTCGTCCGAATCTCAACACGGCTCATCAGTCACAGAGATGAACGGCTGCAAATCTCAGAGATCCATTCTGGTGATGCACGGAACGCTGCTCACGAGGGTATTATTTGTACATCCTGTATGTCAGCACAACTGAATATCCTCCGTATTTCTTCTCCTACTGGGAAAATGCATCCGGGCGAATGACGCTGGGTCCGCCTTTACATTCACCTACATACACCTGGTTCGTGTAAAGATTGACATAATGACTGTATCTGTATAGGATGGAAGCTCTCTGAGGCACCAGACTCATACTAGCGGGACATCAAAACAGCTGCAGCTTCCTGGCTGACCAGAAATTATCATTAGCTTCCTCAAACTTATGCAGTTCAGAAAATGGGCTGCGTCTCCGCAGAAAGTCGTCACCCTATAGGGGCCCTGTCTGTACGTCGTTTCTCACTCCGGAGAGGAGATTAAAAAAATGATCCTTTGTTACACGCAACATCCCGCTATGACAAAAAGGGTCAGAGATTAGAAGCTCCTGGACAAGACGCCTGCAGTGAACAATTCAAAGATCTGAACAAAGGAAATTCAAAAAGAAAATAAATCCAAGCTTTGTAAAAAAAATATTCATGCTGCAGAGAATAGTAATGTTGTTCTTAACCTCCTGCATTGTACAAGTGATGAAGGAACTGCAAGGAACAAGGGGCACAAGAGTGAAAGTGAAAAGACAAACCTCTTCGACGATTCCTCCACAGGTGATAATAGCAGGGACTCTTGTCTGTGGTGTCTTCGTTCTGATCGTTTTTCCATCTGCTCTTGGTCTGAATAAGTGAGCAAATTGCTGTTTACAATACACCTAAAATTCAAACAGCTTAACACAAAACATCAATTTACATGGTGGTTCGCGCTGACAGCAGACCAGCAGTAGTAATTATTTATTTTCCGGGGAATGATCCAGAGACGGTCTCCAACTAAAGATTGAGCCCAGTTGGAGTCTTTTGTGTTAAAGCGGTCCATCGGCTACACGGCGCAGGGTTGTTATTCCTCTCACGTATAATTCCAGCACTCTTCTCCCACAGGCTTTGTGTAGTTTTTAGGGTTTGCTGTATTATTCGGAGAATCTCGATAAACCAAGCCTGCATGAATTACAGCAGCAGGATTAAACAAGAGATTATGGAACTTGTGTTCTGGGATCGACATCACACAAGCACAGGAATATTTATTTACTGTGTTCTTATATTAGCTGTTATTGAAATGTGCATCCAGTGAAACAAAACACTGCGGCAATAAGCAGTAAAGTGGGTTTTAATGGCTGATTTGTTTATCTGGCTGTGGTTTGTGATATCCTGAGCCGTCACAGTAATTCATGAGCGACTCTGCTTAATCCATTTGGAGGAAAACACCAAATGTCGACAAGTGCACGAGGTGGGCATGGAGGCCTTGCAAACCCACCACGGCGTGTTTTCTCTCCCTGCTCACTGTTCAAGGTCACGACTCCTCATGGCTCTGCATGGACTCACAATTCCTGCGGCGCTCCATCTGAAGGCCGTGCTGCCTCAGCTTTCTGTCCCACAATCTGCAAATGCTGCCCCTGCCCTCCTGACCTCACGGAGCTCAACCTGTCAACCCGCACGGCCCCGCAAGCCTGGTGTACTGCCCCCAAGAGTGGGCAGGAGGGGTGAGAGGAGTTTAAAAAAAAAAAAAAAAAAAAAATGGAAGAAGGGGAGATTAAGGAAAAATGGAACAGGCCTCGGCGCAAAAGACCGAAAACAATTTAGCGTTGGGAGAACGGGGGAAAAGTCGAGGCGCGAGGAGATTGAAAGCCCTCGTCCTCTAATTTGAGCCGTATTCATCACCTCGGTGGGCAGACACTCTCATATCGCTTTCCATTCGCTTCCTCACCCCTGGCTGCAGGTCAGTGGAAAAGGCAATTTCCTCCCTGCCCGTGTTCACACCGCTCCATTCCTCACGGATAAACTGTACTTCGGAAACACGCAGAAGTGAGGACATTCATCACCGAGCCAGCTCACCTCTGCGCGCTTCCTCCCGCCGCTCTGCGGGAAAAGCCATTGGTCCCATTAATACTTCGTCCTCGCGTGGTTAAAGACTGGACGGCAGCGCGCTCATTTAAGAGGCGCCGTATTTGGCGATTTTCCCGCCTAATCCACTTACGGAGCCCTGGGCAGCGTGCCCGTCTCCAGTGAGTGCAAACACACATCTTGGAGACCCACCAATAAAGATGCTGTAGTCTGTTAATAATCCATCCAATCTGGTCCCCAAATCCCTATCGAACAAAAGAACGGGCTCAGATGTGAATCACCGGAAGTAAGAGAGCCTTCCTAATTTTTTCAGTCATAGTTTATATTTGTGTAAAATACTAATAAGTTAAAGATCGACAAAGCACGTCGCTACTTTTCCACAGTCCTAAAACATCTGGAGCGCAGCCCTTCCTGGACCAGGATCAACCTTCACAGACTGGAGTAGATTTCCAGAGCTGACTGACTGTTCTCACAACTCATTAAAACTGAATTGATGAGGAAAACGTTGACACCAATCCCCCCAGGCAGGACGGGCTCGTTACCCCCCCCCCCCGCTACGCCCCGCTGCGCTGTGCACAAGCTGCGGGCGGGTCTGTTCTGTTAATAAAGCCCATCATAAGGGGTAATAGAGCTGCTGGGGTTCGTTTATCAGGAGGTGTCCATCTTTATCATCTACTGTACCTGCATCCAGACCACGGGGTCAGGGCGGAGACAGCGCTGTTGCCTGTGGACACATAACATCTGTCCCATGACAGACATGTAGGTGGAAGCGTTTTCCAGGATGCTAAATAGTGGGTGACAAAAACACCTCCTAAACATCGTCATCAAGGCAGTAGAGCAGTTTGCTGCAAATGAAAACATGAATGTGAGAAATCTTCTCTCCGATTGTGCCGCATTTTCATCTCGCTCTCTCAGGGGATGAATTCCTGTCTAAAACCTCATCTCTACATCAAAGAGATGGAAAGAAGAGATGGAGCAAAGGCGGAAGAAGATGGATGGCGAGTCTTTCTCACTCTCCTCTCTATATTGATCCCGTCCCATCAGAGAACTTATAAATATTGATAAGAGGGCCTTTGTTTTAGTAACCTGTGTGAAGATCACAGTACCGAACAATACACACACACACACACGTTTATGCGTGTGTATTTTTTTGCTCAGACAGACAGGAAACTTGCAGAGCGACCTTGGGGAAAGGGTGCCTGGAGGGGGCCAACGCCTCATTCAAATGCCTCAGGCTGGGTGCATTTAAGTCAAGGGCAGCTCAAGGAGAACGGCCCACATCAAGAAACCAGTGCCTGGGTCGAAATTAGCCTTTAGCCAGGCTGACTCAGGGTACGTGTAATCATTCACAAACACGGGCACAAACATGACAAACACTCCATCTACCACATCCTGCCTGCTTTAGAAGTTGAAAAGGAAACTTTGGAAAAGTATATTGTGATTACTGGGCACCTAATGTGTGAACTGACCCTTTAACTTGGCTAAAGCAGAACACACTGGATCCCTCCCTCCTCCACCCTCTGTGATTCAGCATCTTAGAATAATTTGTGCTTGTGCCAAATCTGATCTCCGTTTTCTCCTCCTGACCCGGCTGTGTGGAGGGTCTGAGCGGGGCGAGGGTAAAGGTGAATGTTTTAATGGTGTACCTGGCATCACTTCATTCACAGAGCAGAAGTCTCCCTTTGATGGTGACGGGGGAGGGCTCAGGAAAATAAAAGGAAAGACGATAGTCTGACCCGAGACACAGAGAGAGAGCTGGTGGGAGAGCAGGTTTCTGATTAATGAGGGGGTTATCATTTACCGCAGATGTTGGCTAACTCCTTTTCGATCTAGAAACAATGTTTGTGACAAAGGGCCCATTTTAAGAAAGGAACAAATCAATGAGAGGCTATGGATTTTATGAGAACTTGCCCTGCGAGGGAATGAATGATGTCAGCCGAGACGCGTGTGACATGTAGAAACCAACCTACGGCGGCCGCAGCTCATCCTCTCATAAACGCAGCTATTGTTGGCTTTGTGCTATGGAAGAATAATGCCTGTAATAACTCTGCATTTATGCCCAGGTTTTAAGTGAAAACAATGTATTTCTTTTTCCTTTTTCATATTTTATTGGAATAAATCTGCCATCTGTTCTGCAACATTAACGCTTGTTTGATTTTTTTGTTTTACCATTTCTGATCGGTGGAAATCAGTTTTTCAAACTGCTGCAATCAGAAGTAGGAGAGCAGAGAGTTCATGCGTTCATCAGCACTACAATATAGCTTGAAGCTCGTGTGCGACAGTGATGGGAAAGACAATCAGGCCTCATTAGAGTCCACAGGTGAGGAGAAGGAATCAAAGCTGGAAAGAAGCAGCTAAAATGAGGAACAGCAGGATGAAAAAAAAGACGAATCCTAGAGACGGAACCAAAACAGCACACCAATTCAAAAAATGTCAGAGCAAAACATAGAGAAAAGACGAAGAATCACCTCTGACCTCTGAGAGAACAACTCCCCATGCACTTGACTGCATCCTTTCATTATTTACAAGCCAAACAAGCCCACACGCCGTCACCTGTGAGCAGGCCCCCGCAACATCTTGGCCAGCACCATTGTCGCCTGTCTGGAGGCGCAGTGTGAAAAGTCACCCACGTCACGCTTCGATGGCTCAATTTAAATGGAAATTGGATGAACTGCTTGGAAGCGATCCAGCCATCTCGAGCAATTAACCCATATTACTGGCAGGACTTTGAGGAGTAATTTGACTTTGAAATGAAATGGAGACAAACACTTGTGGTATTTGATGCAACTGCAAATAAAAATAGCCTGAAGGTGAGATGGGGGGGGTGGAAAAGCCTGTTAGTGTGTAGAGTTATGTTCAGTGTCAGGGAAAATCCCTGGCAACAAAAGGTTTGAGCCCAAATGCAGATCTAAAGTCATGAAATCAGCAGCTTAAGCCAGAGATGGAACTTACCAATGGAAGCAGGCTCCAAGAAGATGAGTCAAGAACCAAAGAGGAGGAAATAAGACAAAATTATAAGGATACTTGGACACAGCTGAAGGAAATTAGAGTAATCAGAGTGGAGGAAAACTGGAGAGAGGAAACAGACAACACAGAAACTTCACACTAAAGCGGTTAAAAGCTGAAAGTTTCGTCTTATGCTTCCTGGTGATCTGATGGTCCAGTTTGAAACTGTGAATATTTTGAAAATGTATTTGTATTTTAAACTCATACTTATATTCTGTGGTAGAGAGCCTATAGAGAGATAGAGGATATTTTACATTTCTAACAAATGGAGACTTAAATACTCCATCCAACATCCAGCTAGATTCAGAGGGAGGCAGCTGAAATCTCTCAGCATGCAGAGTCCAGCATGTTGGACGGTCAGGTAATGGTGGATCTGCCTCCCCGGCACAGCTCCCACAGCGCTGGCTGTATTTATTTAAGCGTCAGACCATCCTGCTGGGGGACGCAAGCAGCGAAATGCGAATCAACAGTGCGCTCCTCCCCCCAACTCGGCTCCCATCAGGTCATTGTGCCTCCCTCGCAGCCCCCATTCTCTGGAATTCAGCATGTGAGGAGAAACTGATAAATATAAAGCAAGTTGGGCGCCGCCTGCCTCTGCCCTCAGTTGCTGAGGTCAATTTAATGTAATTTTTTTTTTATATGCATAGCTGAAGTAAAACCTGGCAAAGTCAGTCTGGTCCTTGGTTATGATCAAATATGAGCCCTCCCCACATTACAGGCCATCACGTCTGATCCTTCATCACGTTCTGCATATTTCATCTCCTGCACTGCGATGACAGATGGAGCAGAAGCCGTTTCTGGTCCTCTGTCAGGGGCAACCAGCCTTTACCTTTTGTCTGGAACAGTCAGACTTTGTTACCATGTCTCCAAATGATGAAACAGGGGGACAGACGAGGGCAGGAGCAAAAGAGGGGCTGTAGGAACACGGGGGGAGGTAACAATGGCGTGTATTTGTGATGCTACTCTCATCCCGGTCCCAAGTGGCAGGAGGTACGGCAACCAGGATTTTAATCATTCCTGTTGTCAGACAGGCGCCCCGAGTGAGGCCCAGCTGATTGCTTGAACAAATTTGCAAAGCAACAATGCAATTTGCTGCAGCAATGCCCGGGGAGGGTTCAGGCCGCTCGATTGGTGGGATCTGGGGAAGGGAACCGCATGGGAAAGTTTCTCTGTGAATAAATTAATCTGACTTTTAATCTTCACACCCGTGAGAAGATGATGGCCGCTCAGAAATATCTGGTTCATTGCACCAGATGAGATTATTCTGCTAAAGATGCTTCTCTGCCCACCATCTATCTGTTGTTAATCCTGCATCCTCCAGGTCTTGGATAATCTGGGGTTTTGTGCAGATCAATGAAAAAGCTACTTCCTGTTTCTGCATTCTGAATGCTACACATCCACATTTTGATGTAAAAGTGGAATTTTCCCTGTTAAAACGGTTCATGTGACCTTTCACCTCTGCAATAAAGGGGCAATTTAGAGGCTCCCGAACAGGTTGCGCCAGTCTGAAGCTCACTAGTTTCCAGCTGTGAGCAGACTGAACAGTTATCGCTGTGCCTACAAAGATTATGCAGCTCAAAATAGCCACTTTAGAAAGGAAACCAGGTGATTTAACGTAGAGCAGCGGTGATATAATGCCCCCTTTAGGTTGTTGGAGGTATTGTCAAATTGTGGCTCAAATAAATTGAACAGCTTCTTGGATTCATGGAAGATTCTAATGTGTATAAAAAAAAATTAAAAAAAATAATATCCGTTTGTGTGCTTAAAATACAACAGTGTGCAGCTTTTAAATGCTACAGAAGAGGATGAGTGAGTTTTGGATTGCTGTAGGACTAATGCAGGTATTATTACCCAGACACCAGTGGGCTGCTTCCAGCTCTCTGCAGCAAAGCAATCACCGTGTTATTTAGAAGAGAATGAATTACCCAACATTTCCAGATTAAACCACCTAATCCTCAAATGAATGCCCGAGGGTTTTAACAGAGACCGCACCAACATTCACCGTCGCACAGCTTCTGTCTTGTCATTTTTTTTCTCCACACCAGCCTTTACTTCATTTCAACGTGTCTCACATTTATATGCATATGGGATTTATGGAAGTGTGAAAATGTTATATCATAAAGCGACTTTTTATCCAGGGATTCAACACAAGTTGTCTTTAATTTGACGTCCTCCACAAACTCTGTACTCCACAACAAACGACTGCAGAGGAGCAGCAGACAAATAGAAGTATATAAAAACAGATTTGAAATAAAGGCTGCAGAGAATGTGAATGCGTCTTCAAAGAGGTCCCTTTGCGAGAAGCCCTGCGGGGATTTCCATCACATCTCCGCTTCTGCGCCTCCACACCAGGTCAGGCCACTCCTTTCATCCATGCTGAGATTTGATTAGATTGAAATGCCCGGCAAGATGAGACAGCCACTCCTCTCGCCAACGTTCCACAAGACTACACTTTCATTACCCCAAATCATTTCCCATTAAACAAATGCCACATGCATAATTAGGCTATAGGAATAATTAGAATTGTGATTAGCTCCTCTGTGGGCCAAACTGGGGAAATTGTGATTGACAACCAGTGAAAACTGGACCCACAAAAGATGACAGGGATTAAACAAGTGTGTTTGCGCTTGTTACACGTTTGGTTTAGTCTGACAGACTGGTCACATTTATGGAGTACCAACATCAAAGCCAGCTGATTTGATGCAAACTGCACAGACCAAGTGGTTCGTTTAAATTTTATCAATAAAAATACAAAATAAAAAGCCACACAAAAAACCCCTGATGATATGATCACATTTATTGTGCAGTGACTTTTATATACACAGATTTTATACACCTAATTTACATAAAAGAAATAAATTAATCTGCTTATGATCAACTCATTCGGCATAGCCACTCACTGGACGCCAGAATAGTCAAGAAGCAAAATATTGTGTGACGTGACAGTGAAGGCAGTAACATGAGGTTCAGTCTGTGTTTTCATTAGTATTCTATCACACACACAAAGATGCAGCTGGTAAGAGTGTGAGACCCCCAATATTAAAAAATCCTGCAAGGTTATTTAAGTCGGGACACAAAAAAAAAGGAAAAAAGTTGCTTTCCCGCATCATTTTCTCATAAATGTTTAAAGATTAGCGTTTGAATTTGATAAACTTGCCAATAAAAGCTAAAAATAAAGCTTCATTGGGTTAACGGCACCAAAAAATGCATACGATCAGAGTTTGAAGTTTTAGCATCAATCTCCTTTTGTCTCAGTTGTCACAGAGAGGATTTTTTTAGCAGGAAGTTTGGAAAACAAAGTTTTTAAAAAAATAAACTAAAATCTTACAAACTGCATCTTTGGCAGTAAATGACTGCTACAGTCAAATGATCACTGACAAACACACATAAAACGCATCAGTACTCATTAGTGTCTTTTTTATAAAAAAGTAAATATAAGTGTGAAAACTATCCTGTGTGCATTTGTAGTGTGTGGAATAGTAAAAAAACAGGAGAGGCTGAGACAGATAAAAACGGTAAACAGAAGAGAATATCTTGAAGAGTTTCATATCCACAAATGTTAAATACAGACATCAATCTGCTGTCTTTTTTTAGAGTGAAGTAACTGACAGGAAGTCTAACTTTCTACTGCTAGCTTATGATTTACACGGATACGAACTAGAGAGACATGCCTATGACACACGAAACGATACACCGACTCCAGCCTCCTCTGACCGCACACACAACGCTGGCTTTCAGGGTTTGTCTTTGCTCACAATGGAAGAGAGGGGTGGAAAAATCAACAGACCTTCAATTTTCACTTGTTATTTAACACATTCAGATTTAAAAAAAAAAAAAAAAGGATTTTTCTCCATGTGGGTACTGAGAATTCTTAAAGAGTGAAAATGTGTCTACCAAGGAAAAAGCCTGGCTCTGAAGGAATCCTTCAGCATCAGCCCTGAACATTCGAAAACGCCGACCAAAGCAGCAAATCAGATTACGTTCTGAAACTGTCATTTTAATGTGGACATAAACTCCAGACGGTGTGTTCCATTTAGCACTAACCTGCCTCCTGGCAGCAAACAAACAGCAGACATTTAGGGCGAAAACATGCCCATAATTACACAATTTTGTGCCAAATACGGCTATGAGGAATTTTATACTTTCTTACTTCAGAATTGGACAGTTGTGTTGGATTTGTCTGCTTTTCGGTGAACTATCCCTTTAATCACTACGAGCATGTATGGCAGCAAAGTATCCAGCTCTACAGTACTTTTCTATAACTGACCCAGAGAACGGAGGTATTATTACTATACTTCAATCACAAAGTATTGATTTTTCAACATGGCTTCGTTGTTCCGTTAGCCTCACACTCTCCAGTCTCTCGTGTTTAAAGTGAACAAATAATCACATGGTATTGTACTACCACACAGTAAAGGAACATCGGATTATTGCACACGAGCACTGAACTTGCAAATGTTCATGCAGAATGACACGATACACTCAGACCTGTGGTTGTTCACTATGACAGATGACCGTACGTTTCTTTGGAAGACTAAAATACATTGTTGTGGTGGGCTGAAGACATGTAACTACGTGGCACTGAGATGCCTACATCTCTTGTATTACATCCTAAGGTGAGTCTGTGATGGCAGTTTAGAATATAGTCAATATTAAGACGGCTTACCAACGATGACCGAGTTACAGTACCTTCAGAGTACAAAAAAGAGCAAAGAGCAAATCAGGAACATTTCTGTGAGGGAAACTAACAATCTCCTTCTAATTCAAGCTAATTCTACTGAGTGCATGTAATATATTACATCCATTAGCAACATTCATAGCAACTTTTCGGTTAAAAATGCTTGGAAAGAATCCAAGCAACAAAAATATAGAGATGGAAAGGTTCATCTGTTTAAAGACAGGGTTTTAAAAGGCAGAACACGCTATCATTTCAATCACATTTGCTCCAACAACTACATGTAATAGGTAAGTGAGACCGACGGTTAAGGCGGAACTGTGAGGGAGGGCTGACGGGGGCTGTGGGGATGGACTTCGTGTTTAATGGAGTGTAGATCCAACTCAAGGGGACTGAGAGCCTGACCTGTAGCTCTTAAAGCTGCCCAGCAGGCTCTGCACCCCCTTCTTCACCCGTCGGGCCACAGAGTCGGCAGGTGGAGTTGGCAGGCAGGAGGCCAGGCTGGGTGGACGGGCATCCAAACATTTCTGGTAACGGAGCTTCGAAAAGAAAATAAGCACGCATGAATATATATTTTTAAATGAATCAGATAAATGTTTAGTCTCAAGGGTGTTTAAAACTCACCATGCAGGCAGCCTGCACAGCCTCACTCAAACTGGCAGCATTGGGTTCACACCAGAACATGTGGCAGGTGAAATCTCTGGGACCCTCTGCCATGATGAACGCGAAGGTGTGGACATCCTTTCCCACGCCCATAAAGGATAGGAAGCGCACCCTGCACTCTGACAGCACTTCCTCATCCTGGGGTTAGAAATGTATCAAACACAAACGACAAATGGACGGATTAAAATTCTGAATATGATCGCAAAGTTCAGTCAGTGTGACATTTGTTACCTGTTTAGCAGTTATTGTGAGGGTAGCTGGTGCAACATTGACAGAAACTGGAATCCAGTTGTTTTTAACTCTGCCGCTCACTGCTGTCTCCAGAGCATCATTTATCACATCCATACCTGTAAAAAAAAAAAAAAAAAACAAAAAAAAAACAATACTGACATATAAGGGTTACTGCAGGGAACCATGGAGATGAGCGTGAAAAGATGTGTTTTTACCAACTGGCTTTGAGACCACCTCACTTCCAAGATAGTAAACCTGGAACTGCTGGAAGTTCTCATTTTTGGGAGCAGGAAATTCTTTAAAGACAGATGGAAAAAATTACTGTAAATCAATAATTATTTTTTAACAACCTAAAAATAATATACCTTCAGGGACCATGTGGTTGGCGGGGTCAGCATTGAGTCTGCTCACCCCTCGTCTGGACGCCTTTCTCTCCATCATGATCTGCAGAGATGTAAAAGAGCATACTCAAACATTCTAGGCAAAAACTCCGTTGCTGCCTGTCTTTAAATAACAGCAACAAACCTTTGAGCACATCTCATGTAAACTGGTGGCAATATTCTTAGCAGGTGAGTCACAACGGAAAACGTGACACTTCAGAACTTGGGTCAAGTTGTCACGAGCGACATAAGCAAAATCCCTGTAAAAAAAATTAAAAGGTTACTTTTGATTTCACCTGCATCAACACAGCACAAAGCAATTTTATAAACACCTAATATAATCAATAAAGTATACCTTTCCCTGCTCATGACAGTAAATGCAGCATGAAGGAAAAAAAGACAAGGTTAGAATAAATTTAGAGAGCAGGCAGTCGTGTTAACCTCTGCTGTAATGCTATTACATTTCCAGCAGATGGCAGCACTGTACACTGAACGAGTAAACACGTATGCACAGGCATATTATACTTGTCAAAACAGTCCTTAAAGAATGCCAAACGTCTGAGTCATAAATAATAGTGTGAAAGACTTAACAACTAACGTCAGGAAAAAAAGAGAAAAGATCAGTTTGACAGAATGGTGTTAGTAGTTAGTTATTCTGCTGAATCTCATAAGTGTCATGTTTTTACTTGTACCAACTCACCAAAGCAGAAATATATCAAATCATCTATTCATCTGCATTTAGACTGAGACACTGACCTGCCATTGTCTCTGCCTACACCCCATACACGAATGCTGCCAATGGGCTGAGCATGAAGCAGATTCTGGCCCAGTGGGTCTATCAGGTTCATCGTGTTGTTTTCCAGGACCATGAGCATGTCCTTACCCTTTCATAACACACACACAGTGTATATAAGCATTCAGTCTGGTTTGTTTTTTTCATTTAAACCTTCCAAGGAGCGAGAGAGTCAGCAAACTCTCTCACCTCTCCCCAGATGCCAGCGGTGTCATGCAGGTTGTGTTTGTGATAAGAGAGCTGCCTGATGCAGTTGTTGACAGCAACGCTGCTCTTGCCAGGAGCCATGTCTTCCTCAGACATTTCCACCCAGCCCAGGGAACGCACTGCAAAACACTGACCGTGAAAATGCGCAGAAAATGAGTAAGGTGGAAGCTGGGGATAATCAAAGAGTCAAAATTGGAGGGTGTTTACCTTAGTTTCCAAATCTGTGCTGAGTGGGGCGATCTTCTCTTCTTCTTCAGACTGAGAACAGTTATAGCTGCAACAATTCATAGAGAAAACAACAGGATGCCCACCATTAACTGACAGCATCAGCCAGATTTTTAATTATCAAGAATAGTTTTCATGGAGCATACTTCAGGTTGATTGATGCATAACGCAGAGTTGCGCCTTCAAACTCCTTCAAACTCTGATCAGAAGGAACTTCTCCCTCTTCCTGAAAAGGTACAGATATGACAAAAATGGGTGAGAATGGAATTTTCCACCAAATGCAGTTCAAAAGATATAGCTTTTCTAGAAAAGTCACATTAATCCATTTTATAGCTGAGTTAATATGTTTTAAACCAAAATAACACAGCTGCTGAAACCTTATTATTTACCTTCCACTGGTCCATTTCACCAGCTCCTTCATCAGTGCTGGAAAGTTGAGCCCAAGATTCCTGAAAAATTCAACAGCAGAAGTCAGTGTTTGTTGACATGCATGAAATTGCAAGGAAAAACATGCAGCTAAACTTACATCAGGCTCCTCGCAGGGTGTCGTCTCCAGAGACATGGTCGAAGACATAATGGAGTCCCCGACTTTACCCAGAGGTGATGGGGGCTCCCACTGCGTGGTGCCAGTAGGGATGTGCCAGTAGTACGTGCCAGACGTATCTCGCACCCTCATCCATCCTGAGGGCAGGTCTGTGTCTGTCTCAAAAGCACTGGAATCCCAGAAAGACTCTGAAAAGCAGAAGGTAAAAATAAACTAATCCAGAAAAAACTTATTTGCATGAATATGTGTCAACTGCGCTACTAACTAAGCTATAATACAATTATAGCTTATCATAATCAAATTGTGTTCAGGAAGCATATTAACGTCAACCCAGCAAATGATCTAATTAGCTGCTGCTTCTCCTCCCCAAAAATGAGCGGCTGAAACCAGCTGACCTTCACTTCATATGAAAGTCTCTTTTTTTTACCAATGCATTATAACAGCCAGGTTAGGATTTATATATTACTGCAGTTGTCTGCAGGCTGCAGCTTTTGTTAGTCATTCTCTGTCTGCAGCAGCTGCTTGTGGCTTGTAATAAACTAATTTAATCTATAACTGTCTGCTCTATAACTGTGCACTTTTATGATACTGACAGGAACCCACGCATCTGCTAGAGAACGCCTTACGGCCTCCTTTCTATCCCACCCTCTGGAGGACACCATTTCAACCGCTTATTTGTGATTTTTGATGTACAACTACACAAGTCTCAGCTTCTATGGTTTACCTCTATTGTCGTTTGGAGAGCTGTCAGTTGTGGTATCCTGAGACAGCGCAGGCCAGAAAGACTCTTCCTCATTTGGCGTCCCATTCAAGTTGGAGAAGAGGAGGCATGCATTTCTCCCCAAAACACTGCTCTCCCTATGAGACTCCACATTACTCTGCGGCTCTGCCTCTCCTCTGGTGTCACCGGACGTCTCATCTTCGTCCGCCGTCTCTTTCTTCTCTTTGCCATCTTCTTCCCTCTCTTTGTCCTTCTCTTCCGTTGACTCCAGAGTGTTGATCAGCAGCGGGTCGGTCAGGATGTTCTTGGATTCCTCCTGACTGAGACCTGCTGTCATTGCTCTTTTGGGAGACTTGGTTTGCTCCTCGTTGCCCTGCTGTTCTACCTGAGTGGTGGTCTGATTGGGGAAGTCGTCCTGGTTTCCATTCTGGCTGATGTTGCAGTTGAGGTCCTGGTCTTGTTGGGTCTCGGCTACTTTCCTCAGCTGGTTCTGGCCCTCTTTGACCCACTTGGCATTGTTGCCCGTGGATTCCTGGTCGCACCAGTGGTTGCTTTCATTCAGCTTGTTCTTTAGTTCCTCGTCTTGTTTTTGTTTATTCACAGCAAATGACATATCGTCATCATCATGGCCACCCATGGTAACTTTCCATTAAAGTGTTCTGTGGAAGAACGATATTAAGCTATGTTTACAATACCATCCATGCTAGCTTAGCAAAACATTAATTCTGCAAAGGATTCAGTTAAGGGTTTTCATAATTTGGACTGCGGCTGTTCTTATCAAACAAAATGGAATTTTAATGGAATTCGAGTCGCACTTTAGCTGCCCACCTTCCATTTGCCTGCAGGCCATTTTATCTCCTGAGACGACGCTAAATAACAGGCTGATCGTGACCTCTGCACAATATGTGTTAGTTAGACCACTGTCTATTAACTAAAATTCAGCACCTATATCTGGACTGTTCTTCAACGACGTTTCACCACCGCAGCTGGAAATAACGAGCTCTATCCGCCATCGCCGCCGTCATTTTGGCTAAGCTAACGTTAGCTCCTTGGCTAGCTACCGATTCTGGGAAAAACAATCAAAGCCAGCACTTTGACACTGATTTATCATCAAAATGTTTGGACTTACCAGCTCCACCCGTCCTCTTTTAGTCTAAATTCTCGAAACAGCCGAAGCTCACCCGACTACATGTTTCCGTGAATCGTGAGAGCTCGCTGCGTTTCTAGGTGGTGTTTTGTCGGTGGGCTCGGCTGCTGATGGAGGACGAACTGCGTCACGGATTAGCGTCACACTGCTGCCACACAGGAAAGAGTAGGAGAAGCTTTTGTCAAATAATACCTCAAGAATAAGTTATTCTGATAAAACGATCCAGTGGGTTACGCTGTCAACCTTCTGGGGTCAAATTTAATGCTGTTATTACTGACTGACGTGTAATAGAAGTAGAGATCATTTTTTTAAATACATTCGTTAATACTAATTTATCACATTTACACGCTATTTTTGTTAAATAAAAAAAATATTCATTTTCTTCTGAGCGATTAAAGTCTTGGTTTGTCGTCATAAACAACTGATATCAGGACTAAAATAAGTAAGCCAAGATTTTTTTTTTTAAATCATTAATACAACTACATTTCCAAATATTATTATTCTTACTTTTTGGATTTTGCACTATTTACCACAAATAACTCATTTTCATAAAAATATTCAATTTCCAGTAAAAACTCACAGTCAACATCATATTTGAGTTTTTTTTTTAATATACTTCTGTATAAATACATTTGTTTATAGTCATTCTTGATTTTGGCTTCAACCTGTGATTCAGCAAAAACGAGCAAGATGGTGGAGGCACAGTTGTGATGCTGGGAAAGAGGGAAAAACAGACTGGTATTTAAAAATAAACAACAAAAAACTACTTTAAATGAGAAAATGACGACAGGGTGAGGGATAGTAACGCCCACCAGTAATGTCCTGTCACCACAGTGACAAGAAAAAGCAACAAAATTATTAAAACTGTACCTTTGATATCAATAAATTACAGTCTGATCACAATATTCATTCCTGGCATGACTCGGTGGTTTAGAATGAATACTGAACAACAAAGCAACACTTTTCTGACACAGAAACTAATATATGTGGAAAAAAATAAAAACGCTCAAAGAAACAAACTAGATTATAGCGGCACTTATGAGCAATCTGGTTAATGACATTATTACAGATTATTGAACAAAGATCAAAAAAGGGCATTTTATAGTAGTTGTGATGAAAAAGCACTTGCATTTCTGCTGAAGTGGGTTCCATTTGGTCACCGACAGCAGGTTATACTGAACAGAGGTCACGCTCTATGTTTAATTCCACTGCAAAGCTGTACAGTACAACATATACATTGATTTGTCATGCTTACTCACACACATTTCCTTGCTGACAAGCAGTTCCCACCAAAACAATCTTTGAGATGTTAACAAATGAAAAAAGCTGTTACTTTTCAAACTTTGCAATGAGCCCAAAAATGAGGCCCGAGCATCTGAAGTACAACGGTAATGCTGACCTGCACTGTTTATTGTATGTACAAGTCTGAAGATTGTATTCATTCATCAAGGTTGCAGAAATGGAACATCAACAAAGACAAGAATAATGTGACAACACATTAAAAATGAAAAGAAAAACAAAACAATTATAAAAGTAACCGCTGCTATATTTGTCTCAGAAGCAGGAGCTATAGTGGCCTTGAATGAAGCAGCAGTGTAGGAGTTTAAGGCAATACTGGTAAGCACCACACCACCATCTGGGATGAGAGGTTCAGGTACAGACGGGCACGTGGGGGGGGGTTCATTTGTCCTGCATTTTTTCCAAAATTGGCACAATCATGTCAAATTTAGGCCTCTTTGCTGGGTCTTCATTCATGCATATCTTCATCAGCTTGCAAATATGGGGTGATATGCCGGGAGGGATAGTGGGCCTCAAACCTTCCAGGGCCACCTGTGAGCCAAAACAGACAAACATTTGGAAATGTAGGGGGGGGGAAAGGATCAATAATTACCATTAACAGCAAAAAATGGCACTCACTACCAAGTTGTCAATTTATTAGCCAAAATTAAAATAAATCATGCCGACCTTCATGCCAATTTCCATGTTAGACAGGTCGGCAAATGGCACCTCTCTGGTCACCAGCTCCCAGAGCAGGATAGCAAAGCTCCACATGTCTGCTGACCGACGGTTGATCTCTTCAGGCTTCTTCTGCAGAGCTGCAGGTCACAAGAATCATCCAGTATGAGTCAAAAGTACTGACAGTGGGACACAGGAAGGTCTGCTGCCTCCATGCGTAAAACCTACTGCAACAGCACCTAGTAATAAAGTCATTTATGGGGGGGTCCAGCCTCTCGCTGCTGCATTTGACAACCTTGATACTATTTAAAAGAAAATGTAAGAAAACAGCATCAAGTGTAGAAATTAAATTTTAGTATTGGGAAATTCAACACAAAACTGCATGTTGCCATTACCATGGTTCCCTGGTTATTTTCATGTCTAGTAATCAAATTGAGTTTCCAATTCTACTGTTACGAAAGAGGAAGCCATCTGCAGATTAAGTCTGTTTCTGCAAACGTCTGGGTTTTTGTGCATTCATCACTGAGTGGCTCCAGCTGCCACTATGGATCTGTGCTGTGTGAGTGATGCCTACCCTCAGGGGCGACCCATGCAGGCGAGTACATCCTGCCAGGACACTGAAAGGAGAATTTGACGTCTGCCATGCTGATCCTGGCTGTCATGTCTTCATCTATCTGTGAGAACAGGTTACATGTTTTTATTAGTGCAGTTCTATGTTGAGCGACTAGTGGATGATCTTCAAAGCTGTTTTTATTCTCACCATGACACTCTTGCTGTTGAGATAGTGACGAGGGATCATCGGTTCAAGCGTGTGTAAAAAGGCCATTCCACAGGCAATGTCCAAAGCAAACTTCACTGCCTGCGTCTGGTCCACGACAAAGTCTGAGAGTGGGACGAGCGACAAACGTTAACCCGTTCAAATAAACCTTTATTTCAGCAGATAACAAGACAGCACACTGTCCTCGGACTTGTGACCAGAGTCAAAGTACTCACTGGTGCCTTCATGCAGAACATTGTAGAGAGAGCCATAAGGCATCCAGTGTGTGATGATGATGGGGTGAGGGGCAGGAGGAGACTGACATGCTCCCAACATAGGCAGCACATTTGGGTGGGAAAATATCCTGGGAGGGAGGGAAGGAGTGGAAGGACAGACAAGGAGACAGACAGCCAGAAAGAGTGGGAGGCACACAACTCAAATGAGATGCAACAGGCATAATACATAAAGGTTGGTTCAACACCATGAAGACACACATATGACACACATGATCACAAAAGTTAAGATCAAACAGGAACCTAAGTTTGGGGTACTCCTCGTTGAAGTCGCGGCTTTTCCTCGTGGTCCAGTCTCGAACTTTAAGCACTTTAACGACAATTTCATTTCCCTGCCAACGTCCTTGCCACAGCTTCCATCCAAAAACACATACAGAGGAAAATAAAGTGAATGTCCTTTAGGTGACGAAAAGCAGCTATAAAGCAAATCATTTACAAGATTAAAAGATGTACCTCTCCAGACTGATTTTCATTTATTCTAGCCAGAAGAGAGAGCTGTTTGTAGTCAATACCAGCGTGTTTGTTCAAAGTACCATTTCCTTAAAGATTGAACCAAAATTTAATTTGGGTGAAGTAAAAAATTATACAAATGGAAACAGGTTGGCTTATAAAATGACTTAAGCGTCAGTGTTGACTCACTGGGTCGAGTTCTGGTGGTGCCTTTCCAGAACGTGTCCTTAAAGGGAATTTTAGTCAAGTTCTGGCCCATTTTCTCAGCTTTTTCTGTAAGCAGAAAAAAATGCATGGCCTGAGCCATCAAAACTGCATGTTAATATTAAAGAAGTCTGAGGAAGGATACCTCTGAGGATTTCACGCAGGTGAGGTTTTCCCTTGTCCAGGGGAGTCTCTCCATATTTATTAGAGATGCTCACCTGGGCCCCATTAGTCACAAGATCCTGAGGAGGAGGACAAAATAGTATTGGTGAGATATCGCATCACCAGAATCTGTACCTCAAAGCACCACCAGGGGGAGCACACACCTCAGCCACTTGGTCTTGTCCCCAGAAACAGGCATAATGCAGTGGTGTGTTTCCATGTTCGTTGGCTGCATTAGTGTCTGCTTTGCACTGAATCAACTAGAAAGAAATAGAAACAAAGGATTATATGCAAACCACAACAGCTGGTCAGGTTTTGTTTAGGATGTATACAGTGAGGCACCTGCAAAAAAAAAGAAAAAAGAGAGATATGCCCTGTCTGTGCATAAATGTTTGAGAAATACCTGGCAGCTATTCTACATCAGAGACCACGGCAGACCACAAGCCTCTTGGCTGACAGTTTATTGGACTAAGAATAGAATCTATTCTTTATTATGCTACATACGTCTTTGTATTTTAACAAACAGATTACAAACATCATCCGATATTTATCATGTCATAAAAAAAAAAGAAAATCTGCTTATAAAAGTGTAGTTGACCAGGATGATGCACAGTAAAAGTATATGACAAAATACATGACTGAATCCACGTTTCTGGCTGAAATTTAGCTACTGTATGTGTAAACTGTGCTAATACAGTATCTCTCAGATGTGTGTATAGTGTTATAAAACACTTGCACACACTGAAACATTAGGAACTGCATTTCTACCAGCTGAGGCCTGAACGTCAAGACCAGACAAGACTATAATTACATAATTTAGAGGTTTCGAAATGTCCTGAGTGTATGAAGCAAACATGAAATCACATTATCATGCTGCTCAAGGCTCTTTGTTGCAGAGAAGCCCAGATGATGTAGAAAACTGATCATTTTGATGACTTTAATCATGTGAAATTTGTTAAATATTATGGGAAATCTACCTTTCCCACGATGTCACGATGTCCGTGGCTGGCAGCCAGGTGTAGAGGCGTGTCATCACCCCTGTTCATGACGTTGATGCGAGCCCCCCTCATGATGAGCATGTCCACCACACTGGAGCGGCCCTCTCGGCATGCCCAGTGCAGAGGGCTGAAGCCGTGGTCATCCCTACGGAGGAGAAATCACCACTAATGTTGGGTGCACTCTAAAATATACAACTGTGGCAAGAAAGTGGCGCTGCTTTTGGCTTATCCTTGTCAGGATGACGGATATCGTACATGGAAAATTATGATGAAAGGTACGAGTTAGAGAACTGGATCTCTGAGCATTACTGATGCAGTCTTTAAGACTTCCTGTTCCGCTAAAACATTTGGACACTACTAATGATGTATTCTGCTTTCCACACGGGTCCCATTTGTTGTTCAGACACAGATAAAAACCATCCATTTGATCGAGTTAGGCCCCCGCTCCTCCAGTAGGCGGACAACGTGATGATGTGATCTGAGAACTGAGGGAGTATTATTGAATGAGCTGGAATCTGAACCCTCTGCCTCCGCAGCCATCAAGTCGCTGGCTTGTGTTCACACAGCCAGATGATCTCTGCTCAAAACAGCATCAGGGGCCACACAGAGCCCCTCAGTCCTATAACAAACATCGATCTGTGCCCTGCTGCAGTCACACCAGATCTACTGTGGGAGCAACTTCCTGTAAGACCAAAAGCCCAAATTCTACAAGCTAATTAAGTTTATGAGGAGCCAGCACAACACACTCAATCCACCCTACGATTCTGAGTTTTGTATGAAGCTTTGGGGAGAATAAGTTTCTGTATGAGCTCATTTCTTTTTATAGGATAAGATTTTTCCCTTAAGCTCACTTCAACCACACAACCCGAAGGCACTTGAGTGCCACAGTTTTCTCCTGCTGACCCCCGCCCCCACACACAGGCGATGGTCATTTATTTCAGGCCCTTCCACCTGCCGTCAGCACTCAGTTTAGCAGACGGGAAAGCTTGAGGAAGCGTGACAGTGTGTCTGCGCTGGCATCAACACAGGTTCATAAAACCAGTCTGAAATGAGGAAATCCTAATTCAGCATTTATACAGGAATAACAAGAAAACATTTGGATGTTCTCTAAAAGAAGTCATCTATATACAGCCGTTTTATTTCATAAAAAGTTAAACATTGCTGACAACTGATGATTATATAGTTATACATTTAAAAATGAGCTCTTTGAATGCACAAACTTGCTGTGTCAGAATAAAATAATCCACATACAGACCAGAGAAATTTACAATACTGAAACCCTTTAGGGAAATTGTGTCTTGAACTGTGCAATTACAGCCACAGCACAGGGAGGAAATGTTGAGGGGAAATGAGCAGCGATATCTAATGCCACTGGGAGACAAATACCGGAAACATATCAGAGGAAGAAGGAAGATGGGATCTACTGCGGCATTTCAAATTTAAAGGACTGGGGAAAAAAAAGGCCCCCCACCCCCTACACACACACACACACACACACATTCCATCTGATCACAACTATCTCCCAGTATCCTCCTCTCCTCCCTCCTGGTATTTGGTAGATGGCTCCCTGGAGGTCGGCGTGTTATTCCTTGTAAGGGCATTCAGCATTCCACTACTACTCAGTCTTGGTGTGACATCAGAGTGAACAGTGCTGATCATTTCAAAACACTGACAGGATGAGCTCCACTGCAGGTTTTTAACAGTATTCCAGAAGTGTGTGTTTCACCCACCAGAGGACGTATATCATCTGGAAAAGGGGGACTTGACGTGCAATCAGCTAATGGATGAGACATGTGTGGAGGTGTTACAGGCCTGCTGTAGTCACATTTTGTAAGTATTAATATTAAAAATAAAGCGAACAGAGTTAACACAATGCGCTCAATTTCCATTTCTATGAAAACTGTTACTCTTAAAGCTTTACCATCATCTCTACACCACAGATGTGAGAAACAAGGAAAAAATAGAGGGAAAAAAAGGCTCAGGGAGGCAATAATTAAATAGATTTTTTCCTTCTCTCGGTGCTTTCTCTGAAAACAAACACCGGCAGTTTAAATCTAGGACAGAGTGGACAAAAAAAAAAGAAGCATTCTGGGTGGCCAACACTTTTAGACTGGCCATTTTTTCCAGTGTTGGTTGAAAACAGAGAAGATACTTGAATCTGATGGGGACCTGAAACCATGTTACAGATATTCTGAGTAAAAAAAGATAAAAATTAAATCAACAACTTTAAGTCTACTCTTGATAAAAGTAACTGCAATCGTTTACTAAATGCCATCACACTAGTTTCCTGTCCAGCATCATGCCTTTCAATTATTGTGCTGACATTCTAAATAAACATACACTCACAAGGAAACGGGTTCAATCACAGGCCACAAACTCACTGGGGACTGAAAGAAATGCACCCTGGGCCTGCACTACAAAGCTGGCTCGATAGGGCTTCACTACAGTGGAAGTGATTTTTCTACATATGGTGAGAAATATACAGACAGAAAATTAAGAATCTGGATATGTTGGCATCATTAGTGAAAGCAGGATATACTGGCACCAGAAAATAAAATATTTATAAAACCTTTGCCCTGGAAAAGAGTGACAGTTGTTAAATATGGAATAAAGGGATCTGGGATCCTGGAACCGTCCTGCTAACAAGAATACACACAAAAATCAATAAAAGATATCTCACCCTTGATTGAGGTCATTCTCTGTATTGTCCAACCATAAGCGAACCGCCACTGCATTGCCTTCCCGGCACTGCGTAAAAATATCATCCATCTTGGCCCCTGTACTCTTCTTCTCTTATGATGCACCTTTGGATGTTGCTGCAGAACTAAACTGAGACCAATAAGAGAGGCAAGCTGAAGGTTTCAGGGTCCTGGTCAGCATCCGTATCTCATTGGGGGAAAATGATGCATAAATTAGAGCATATATAAAAGCTCTAACACAAAGTCTGTAAAACAAGAGACAAAAAAAAGATTTTTCTGTTAGAACATTTCTCAGTGTTATAACCGCTACATTTAACAATTTTTCATGTTCAGTGATTCTTACATATTACATACCACATGACCAGTCAAGAAAGCAAAACAATCACTCTTTTCCCCTAATTAGACAAAAGACGTTTTACCTGAAACCCAATTTTAAATATTTGATTCTAAACATCACAACAAATCACAGACTGTGGCTTGCTTCAAGATCTGTGTTGACATTTTATGCGTACAATTAAAGTTCTAATAAATAAAATAAACTATGACATTGAAGATCAATTTTAATATGCCAATAAAAATCTGATGAAATGCAATCAAGGTTAGTTTTATGACTCAAACGACTTGCAAAAATTTCTTTCAATGACTTCCCTATTAGCAATCCACTGTTTTACATTACTCCACTAATGTTAGCTTCAGTGCTATCTGGCCAACACAAAAGATCAGCTATAATGACTTTCTTAAATTTGATAACAGGGTTTCTTCCTCACACGGAATCACTGTTTGCTATTTGTTACCGTTAACAACGGAAAAGAAACAATACTGGCCGTACATATAGCTCTATTTAACAAGAGGAGAAACAGGAAGGTTCGGCTAGCGAGCTAACAATTTCTTTCATTTGACGCTGACCTGAGAGGAGCGCTTTTGAATCTTTAACAATTTTATAATTTCAACAGGTTAAACCAATGAACAAATTCTGGGACAAACTTACCGTACAAATTGGCCTGTTGTTTATTATTCACAGCAAAAGTTAAAAGCAACGCTATGTTGACTAAAGTCGGATGAATGCTGGGGACATCCACACCCTCACTGCCGTCCTACATACGTGCCAACATTGAGCTGTAAAACCAGCGTCCCGCCACCTAGAGGCAACGTATAGAAGTGCATGAAGTGGAAATATTTACCGCCTACAGTCATGTTTTTGTTCATGTCCAGATTCCAGTTCCATAAAGTTATTTATATCAATGGCTATTCCAAAAGGGGTTCGCACACAGTACAACTGATTCATAAGTGCAAGTCTGATTTTATTTTAATTGATTTATTTAGTATTTACTGCGTAAAATCACATATTATAAGCGATGTTTAATTTAAATTCGATACAGTGACATGTATTTAGACAATATGTTCCCTTTATATGCATTCAATCAATGTAGTATTGTTTACTTTTTGATTAAAAATGTTTTTTATTGTTTTTTATCATCTACTTTTATTTTGACTTAGTACCGATATAATAACTGATTACGACCATGAAATACTCACAAAACGCACAATAATGGGTACACATTGATTTTTTTTAGGCTTTCTTCACACTGTCTGAATATAGTACAGTATTTTTTTTTCTAAAGAGGAAAAGACTTCATGTCCCAGAATTCACTTGAGTAGTTTTGTCATCTACATGCGCCTGTAGTTGTTTTGCCTCCTCTCGCCACACGAGACAAACCAACGTGGCTTTTGAATTAGCTTCACTTTTTCCCGACAGTTACATGTTCACTTGATAAAAATCTTTTGTAGAGACAACAAAACAAGTAGTTCAACAAGTGAATCCATCCATTTTGCTGCTCCTGAGACGAACAGTGAGTAATGCTAAATTCAGCTAGTAAAGTTAGCGAATAGAGACTCTTACAGATGTTTTCACATCCCGTAGTAAATTATAGACTTGTGCTTTCCCCTCAAGCAAACATGTTTAACGAGGATGAAGACTGGAATGATGAAGAAGAGGTGCAGGTCCTGAGCAAGACTGTTGTTAGTGCCAACCTAAAGTCGAAGAGCAGCGAACATGTAAAGGTATATTTCATCTTAAAAAGAAAACTATTGCATGTTCAGATTTGCTGTCTTTACACTATAAACATACTATTAAATTGTATTGTCTTTACAAAAAAGGCCACTGATAAAACAAAATAGCGGATTTTACTTGTTTACTTGTATTATTATATGTGCGGAGTTACTATATTATTACAGTAGTGGCTGACGCCTTTCTGCGTGTAGTGTGTAAATTTGTAATTTTATTATCTGAAATTATTGCTTATGAACAGTCTAAGGCTGTTGGAAAGAAGAGCCTGCTGAGGACCCTGCAAACTCTGGGATCAGTACCAGACTGGAAAAGTGATGAACGGCAGCAGGGGAGTGACAGTGACGGTGACTCTGCGGTGAACCCATCAACCAGTAAGAGAAAGAAGAAAAGAAGAAAAAGGCAAAAACTACTCAACACAACTGGAGAACAGCAAGAAAATGGAGAGTTACAAGAGACACATAAGGAAGAAAAAATACCATCAAAGAAGAGAAAGAAGGGCAGTAACTTGGGTGAGCGGTATACTGGTTTATTGTTGCATTACTATAATTTGATTTTAGTGTGTAAATGAGTATTTAAGAGCTTCGTAGGCTTAAATTTTCTCCTCTAATCTAAAGGAACTCAAAAAACCACATCTGAGATCAAGAGAAAGGACAGTGAAATAACAAGTGCCGTAAAAGCAAATGTAAACAAGCCAGAAACCACAGAAAAACTGAGTAGAAAACAATGGAAAAACAAGATGAAGAACAAGAGGAAATGTAAAAACAAATACAGACCAAAGGACCTGGAGAAGGAATTAAATAAAGTGGAGTCTGCAGAAAACATCAAGCCCAAGGAAGAGGTCAAAGTAGAGTCATTCAAAAAGAAGAACAGTGAAACAATCTGTCAGAAACCACCTGAGAGGAAGGGAAAAGAGTGTAAACCACAGAAAAGGAAAAAATCAGACCCATCCTGTCCAACAAAAACACAGACTGCTCAAGAAGAGAAGAAGAACATTAAAAGGAATGCTGGCCAGGTTGGAAAAGATTCAGCTGTGTCGTCTGACGGATCAAACCCAAGAATGGAAAGCACAGATGATCAGGAGAGGCTATCAGTGAAAGAGCTGAAACCCGAGCTGGACATCAAACAGAGACTGAAGAGAGAGAAGCTCCGGAAAATGCTCCACAGCCAGGAAGCTGAGCAGCAGGAGAGTCTGCCGGAGATGAAAGATGAGACGTCGTCGCCAGAGGAAGAGAAGGAGCTGAAACAAGATCGCTCTGCCTCCCTCAGGTCTCGCATGGAGCAGCGCCTGGAGTCTGCTCGCTTCCGCTACATCAATGAAGTTCTGTACAGCACATCGAGCGGTGAGGCAAAGCGCATGTTTAAGCAGGATCCCCAGGCCTTCTGGATCTACCACAAAGGGTACACAGCACAGGTCCAGAGGTGGCCCACCAATCCGGTGGATGACATCATCGCTTACATTCAACAAAAGTAGGATACTTTTATTGGAACAACCAGAATCTCAGCCATTGATCACTGTCAGACCAGCTCGAGTGTTCTGTCATGTCTTCCAGACCTTCCTCTCTCGTGGTGGCGGACTTCGGCTGTGGCGACTGCAAGATCGCTCGCAGCGTGAAGAACAAGGTGCACAGCTTCGACCTGGCAGCCACCTGTGAGCTCGTGACGGTCTGCGACATGGCCAACGTGAGCGCCACTTATCCGTGTGCCGAATCGCAGTACGATTTTTGTGACGGTCAGAAAGTTTGACGCGCCTTCTGTGCAGGTCCCGCTGCCCGACGCCTCCGTGGGCATCGCCGTGTTCTGCCTCTCCCTCATGGGAGTCAATCTGGTTGATTTTCTAGCAGAGGCCAACAGAGTCTTAAAGAATGGGTAAAACCAGAAAGTACAGCCACAGTATGGCTAATTTAGGTTGTGTATGAATTATAATGAGAACTTTTATTGTTTTTATTAAAGGGGGTTCCTTAAAATAGCAGAAGTGGCGAGTAGATTCGACAACGTGCGGAGCTTCATCAATGCACTCTCAAACCTGGGATTTAAGATGGTCTGCAAGGTGAGTGGAGAAGCCAGAACACATCAATAACTCTTCAGTGATATTTATTGATGCAGTTATTTTAGAACAGAATTTAAATTTTATGAAGAATGGAAATGTTGTATTTGCATATTACATTACAAAAAAAAAATTAGAAACGTTAAAGATCCCTTATTTTCTTCTGATAGATTGAATTGATGGTTTGATGCTGTGGGTAGGAAACTAGATTCATCACATCAATCTAAAGTGAGTTTGTCTTATCTTTTGTGCTTTTATTTAGAACACGGAGAGCACACACTTCTACTCCTTTGAGTTTGTGAAGACCGCAGCTGTTCCACAAAACTTAAAGAAAATCGGACTGCAGCTTAAACCTTGTGTGTACAAGAAAAGATGATCCTCAAGTAATGAAACAGCTCTGCTGTTTTTAGGTTTATTGGACTTTGTTTTTTTTATATTGTTATTATTGACCACATTTACTGATTAATGTAAGTATAACGACAAGAAAAAAAATTGACGGAATAACAAAATATTAAACTAAAGTGATGCTAAAGAAGAGTCTCATCTGCTCAGTCTCAACTAGATCTACTGGCACAGTTGATATTTCACTACACTAACCAAGCATTTGGGAAATCTTCTCACAATTCTTTTCATTGAAAATACTGCATGTGCAACAAGAAAAATCAAGTGAAACAAAAGTGCAGACGTTCTGTATCAATAACCACTAATGCTGCTCGGTAACGACAAAAAACCCCTTAAAATTTTACATGTAAATTCAGTTTTACTCTGCAAACTGAAATCCTCACACTGTACTCTTGTGCTCAAAGACAATGGCGTAACGGACAAGCTGTGCATATTCGTTGCTGTCATCTCCCATCACTGGCTTCCTCGCCTCAGGAGACCCGGGCTCTTGCATCAGAGCTGTCAGGGGTGACAGAACCTCCTGACCCTGGAAGACCAGATGAGGATCCACTCAAATGTGCCAAATCAGAGATTGACAGATGTGTTTCTACCAGACTATATATAATATACTAAAATACTGTCTTACCTTATGTTGTTTCCTTTTGTTTGCTATGCTGTGAAATTAAAAAAAAAAAACCGTTTAAGAAGACGCAATTTTAAATAATACCGCTAGATGGTGCCGTGGCACTGAATCAGAGGCAGGTTGTGCGCGTGAGACAGGAGACAACACAAGTGGCGACCTGAGTCTTCCTCATCGATCCCTGATGATCCTGCTGCGTGACTGACCTTTTAACATTAGTCTGATAGGACAGAGAGGACTACGTAAAAATGAAGTCCCTTTTTAATCATGTTCCTAAAATGAGCATTATTAAAAGATGTTTTAACTGTAAACTTCCTGCGACTCCTTTTCGAACATGTAAATTGAAGCATCTTGTGTTTAATACTGTTTAATATATTTTTTTGTTTATATGTGTGTGTGTGTGTACCTGTCAATACACACACAACGCTTAAAAAAAAAAACCCTGTATTAAAATCCTGTAATTTCTATTTCTACAGATCGCCCCCGCCCCCCCAAGAATCTTCTTAAGTTAGACTATGATGCCTTTTATCTGAATTTTTCTTGGATCAGACTCTTTTACATCAGAATTTTAACTGGTCAGGATGACCACATATGAGGCATTCAGCCAGCTTTAAGCTATTATTGTCAGACAGGGCAGAAAAACACGTTTCTGCCCATTTTGTACATGTAAGACGGTTGTGGTGGCACATACACACAAACACACACCTGTCTGGTTCAGCTACATGGTTTCCTGTTTGTGAGCAACTGTCTGATTGTGGGGCTTTGGTGAGTTGGGTTAACGATCCAAGCATCCTGTTTTTCTCGTATTTTACAGGGCACACAAGCGTGAACCATTTGACTCACCAGCATGCCCAGCAGGTGACAACGGCGACGATCACAATGACTGAGGCCGATGAGATGCACACGAGTGAAACCAGCACTGAAACGCAAAGCAGACTGGTGGGAAAAGGCACCACAGCTCTGCAGACACGCAGAAGTTCCACATGCAAATAAGAAGCCAGGTTGTCATGCAACTAAGAAAACCAGACAGATTAGAGCTAATCCAGATTGCATCAGAATGTTGATATAATCTGTGTTTCGTTCTGTGAATGTCACGTAGGTGGGAAACAACGAAGCGAGTCCTCACAGAGCAGCCTGTCCTCGCACATGATGTCCACCTGGAAAGAGACCATGGCTGTGTGGTGATAAAAGGACGCCTGACAGGTGTACAGGCCCTCGTCCTGCTCCGTGACCTCTGACTGGAACACCATCAAGTCTCCTTCCATTTGGACAAACAAGCCATTGCTCCTGAAACAGAAGCAATCTTTTTCAAATATTGGTCAAACACTGCACTTTTACTTCACTATCTTTTTAAAAAAACATGTTATTTTGCAGCTTGCGTGTTGCAGCAGGACACCTGCCAGAGCTCAGCTTGATAAAAAGTTGGATTCGGGGATGGAAAGAGATGCGTTTTGACTTTGCACTCTTTGATTTAGCTATTTCTTGGCTGACGCCAACTTCAACAGTCTGCTTGTGCTGCGTCATCGTAAATCCCTCTGCTTCTGATAAAGTAACAAATCTTCAAATCTGAACCACAAATATTTCTTTAAAAGGACTAAGTGGAGAACTCCTGCTCTCTCTCAAATTCTACACGGGATTAAACTGATTGAGTTTATACTTTCAGGCAAAAAAAAAAAAAAAAAAAAAATCATAACTTTAAGTGCTTCTGATCCTTTAAATGGGTTTGACATTGAATTCTGTGTACGCCGCTGACAATATGGGACACGCCACCTTTTACAGATGAGATTGTAATCTGGCACGCTGCCTTCCACTCGCAGAAGAATTCTTTGGTTGCACTGATTTTCCTGGAGAGTCAGCCTGTGCGCGATGGTCTCACCGCTGTAGCGGCTTTGCAGAGGAGTCGTGTGGTTTTGAACTCTCACAGCTGAGATGTCTGCGGAAAAGTCCGTGGAACCATGACTGATCGTGCACATTTGCCTCGAGCGTGTGCAACATGTAATATTTGGAATTGTTTCTGTCAGGCTCACAGTATTTTGGGACGTGAACAGTCTTCTCTGTGGATCCGCACTCATACTGGTACACACAGGTGAGGTTCTGGCCCTCATGAAGGGCCAGGCTGAACTGGTAAGTCAGTCTGGCTTTCAGGAACTGGCCCTCCTGCTCCAGTTCCATGGAGGCTTGGCTTTTGGTCTGTGCGGGCAGAAGCCAGAAGAGGTCGACGCTGATGCTCGGCCCTCTGTAGTCACACACTGCAATCCAGAGAGGAGAGTTTTTCTGTCTCTGTACTGACACACTCATCAGGTGGGCTCCTGGAAAAGAAAGCAAGAGGTGACGGGAAGCGACAGGCAGCCGTGCCAGCTGGTGTGAGACCCACTCAGAGCAAAAACATACTGTGCTCGACAAGTATTGTTCTCCTCTCTGGTGCTTTCAGGCTCCGATGTTCCACCGAGCAGCTCAAATTTTGGCCAGAATATAAGGAAGACGGGAAGCGTACAGAACTCCGGGCTGAGGCCCAACCATCAGCCCGGAGTTCTAGCTGCGATTGGCTACTGATGCTTCTGCCACTGTTTCCGACGTGCCAGGTTACGACTGCAGCGGGAGCGACGCTGTGCACGGAGCACGCCACCTCTGTGTATTCCTCGCCGTTTTCCCACCCGGTGAGAGAGTCGACGGTGATGTTCGGGCGAGCTGTGAGAGAAAGGTGAATTAAAGCACAGGGAGTGGGGAGTGGCGGTGGGGGATGAAAACTCAGCAGCTAGACAAAAATATCCTGCTGCCTGATTCACGGAACGCACCGCAAACAGGGAGGGTCACACTTCTGCGCTCGGCCTCCTCAAATGCAGGATGATTTATCACGCACGTTGCGACGCGCTCCCAAGGCGAGCAGGCAGGGAGGAGTAGAACTCCCTTAACAGTGTGGCTTCCATTGGGAGAGGTGAAATTGAACCAGGAGGCTTCAGACGCGCCCTCTGGCAGGAGCCAGGACATGTTGGCTGCAGGGACGCCGTCAGCTGCTGAGCACTCAATCACACCGTCTTCAGTCTGCAGATCAACCGTCGGGGGAACTGTGGGAGGGGGAGCAGAAAGGAGGTTGGATGTCGGTATTTCCCTGGAGTGAGATGCTTGAAATCATGAAAGCGGTCGACTGACCCAGGTGCGCGCCCTGAGGTTTAATGGTGATGTTGAGCTTCAGGCCTGCTTGAACGTGGTGATAGGAGATCAAACAGTCGTACAGGCCGGCGTGCTGAAGCCCCACCTGACCCCGAACTGTCAGGTGGCTGCCGACAACCTCTAACCCAGCAGGCAAGAACCCGTCGTCCCTAGACAGACGCACACAGACATGCAAAATTCACCTCCAGCTTTAAATAGGCAGTTGCTGGGAGATAAATCACAGTTGTGATCAGGAAGTGTGTGTCGATCTGTTTGCTCTGTCTGCAGGTCTGTGGTTTGTTGCCACAGAATGTGTGCCCACATCCTGTTCAGGTTGTTTCAGTCTGCAGGTACATGAGGAAAAAACATTTTTACCACTGTCGCCGGTTCGTAGGTAGCATTATTCTATCATTAAAAAAAACGGTTAATCTGAAATAAATCGAATTCAGAACAACAAAAACAGAATTCTGTGTCGTTTCTCTCGCCTGCTGCAGCTGAGATCGTAACGTGGCACGTTCCCGGACACCCGCAGGCCGATGATGACATCGTTCTGCCCTTCCGGCAGCTCGATTGACCCAGAGTCCTGGAAATCGGAGCTGCTGTTCCCCAAACCTGAGCGGAACCACTGGACTCCAGACACATCTGCAGATCGGAGAACACGTCCTCGTTTCACCTCCCACCTCAACCTAATCGACATAAAACGTTCACAAATACTTACAAAAAGATGGCAGAGTTGTGACCTTCGACACCGGGTGTGTAAATTTGGGGTGGCCAAACATGCACGTGACATTCTGTCCCTCGTACACAGCAGCAGGAAGGAAGTATGAGCTCGTCTGTGTGTCCGAGTCTGTTTCGTCGTTTCTCTGCGGCTCTTCATCAGAGTTCAGCGCCAACGAGATATCAGTGTCGGGTCTCCCCCCGGATGAAAGGCAGGAGACCACCCAGAACTCACTTCCTCCTCTCTGTACCATTTCTGCTTTAATGGACACATTTGGTGTTGCTGCAGAGCAGAAGAAAAACATTACACATTCACACAAACTAATGTCTTTGCCAGCAAATTTAAAAGTCAGAAGTCGCACTGAGGCTCTTTTTGACTTTTCCTTTTTTTTGTTTTTTTCTCGAGTAGAAAGCCAAAACCGGATGATTTGAATTTTAGCTAAATCCGGGTCGTGAGGGGCTTCTGCTGGGATATTCTGGAAAGTGCTGACTCCGGATTATCACTTGTCCCATCTGTTGGCCGGGACTGCAGCTAAGAGCAGATGTCTGGCACAGCTGCTGCCGCTCGAACCGAGGCAGGGAGAGCACTCTAATGCTGCTAATCAGAGGAGGTCAGCCTATTAGCAAATGCATTAAAGCCGGGGTGATACAAAGTAGCCAGCAATCTCTAATGAGTAAGAGAAGTCAGCTGACCGCTTGTTAAAGCTCGATGCTGAAAAATGAGGACTAGACTCTGGATAAGACATTATTCACATTATTTATTTCCGCAAGTTTTAAATAGAGATGCAATTTTCAAAGTGTTAAATTGGTCCATAAATCTTTGAGAACTCTATATTATGTCTCAGGTTATATATATGTTTTGACTTTTATATAAACAAGCAGTCATTTGACCCACTGTTGGAAGCTTTAACGGTTGAAAATCCACTTACTTTACTAAAATAAAGTGACAGCTGGATTTGTATTTCTTTTCTCTGATCTTCTTATTATTAACACTTTAGTTCCACGTTATCTGGCATGATAGATGTTGATTCTAGAGCAGTTGCAGCTCAGGTGGTGGAGCAGTCATCAGTGACTGGAAGTCCTGTGTTCCAACCAGGCCTAATGATGTGTGAGTAGTGTGTGTGTGTGTGTGTGTGTGTGTGTGTGTGAACTGGCTCTCACTGACTGGGTGAAAGCAGCGTGAAGCGATTTGAGTCGCTGGGCTGACTAGAAAGGAACTAATCCTTAAACACACACTGAGAACCATCTACAGTATTTGCAGAATGAGTCGAGAGACAAATCAACAACGCTGACACCTACTGTATGTTTCCACCTTCATTGTGGTGAGTTTAGGGTCGGAGAAAGTCGGGTGATTGACCGCGCAGGTCACACTGTCCTCGTTCTGCAGGTGGGTGGGGAAGCGGAGGGTGCTGATCAGGGTGGAGGTCCCGTTCGTGTGAGCGGTGTTGTTCACGTCGATAGTAAAGGGGTAATCTGGTGCAGGGAGGCCTCCGACCAACCAGCTAATCTGAGGTGGAGGCCTGCCGCTGACGGCGGAGCACAACACCGACTGATAGTGGGAACCGTTTATCATCTCTGTTGTCAGCTGGATCTCGATATCAGGCCGAGCTGCAAGCCAAAGAGCCGACATGTTAAAATACAAGTTTCATCTGGTTTGATTTAGGCCAGAACTTGTTTTCAAACTCTCTTTTATTGACTTAATCCCACCGCATCGCTAAATCATCTGTAAATAAAGCTCTAATCACAAAAATCCTAAAGACTTGTTGAAACCCAAGTGTATCACTAAAATTCCCCACAAAATCTGCTGCCATGGCAACTACTGCATGTCAGCACGAGTGAAATATGAGGGTGACGGCACAAAAATATCTGATTTCCCTGTTGATTTGCATTTTTTGGACTTATAGTTGCAAGCATGGAAGAAAACATTTTTCTTTGTTTTAAATCCCTCAAGCGCCCCCTGATGGCCAATCGTGATGTCAGATGGTGCTGAAAGCCAAATGACTCCAGATGTTAGCAGTGTTTCAAGAATGAAGATCCAAGCATATTCCAGAGCCATCAACATGCAGCACGACTTACCTACTATGCTGAGGAAGACGCTGTTGGTGTAATACTCCTCCTTTGACTCAAACTCGCAGATGTATTCTCCCTCTGCATCCACACTGAGCACCTCCATCCTCACTGTCAGGTTGGTCATGGAGCCCGGCTTCGAGAAGCCATTGCGACCATAAGGAATCCCGTTTTCAAACCCGGCCAGGCCTTTGGATTTCCTTTTGGAGTTGATCCGGCGCGTCCACTCAGCCCCGAAGATCTCGCTGTCGCCCAGGTACGCACAGATCAGGTCGACGTCTTCTCCCAGGACCGCTGTGACGTTGTGGTAGATCTCAAAAAATGGGTCTCCGCCTGGACCTGAGACACAGCAGCAACTGTGTCAAAGGAGAACGGGATTCTTCCTCTTCCTGAAAGGATGAAGAACTAACAGATGTCTTCTGGTGTGTCTGTCAAAGATATTTTCACACGTCTTTTTGTCTCCCACTAAAGTGACCCCAAGATGGACGACACCAAGTAGCCGAGTCAGTGCTAATGTGATCTTCAGTCCTTTTATCACAATTACAACGTGCCAATATGCGATCAATAAATAAGACAAAGAGTCTGCAGATAGCACTGCTTTTAGGCAGAAGACCCTTTCCACACACTCACAATTATATTGTTAACAGGATGTTTGTCATGCTCTCTGTCTTATTGAGTGCATCTATCAAAACAGCTGGTGGAAACACCACTAAGCTACCAGTACAAACAAAATGGTTCCATGTAGAGAAATACTGAAAAGAACAGGGCTAAAGTGAACAGAAAGTTAAGATTGAAGGGTTCATTCAGTTGTAAATTGGTATTTTAGTGAAGATATAAACAAATCTGCAAAAGGATGACACCTGTGGCCTGCTGGTGGTCAGAATAGTTGATCCACTGGGGAACATGAATCTGCAAAAAGAAACGCATTTAGAGCTGGAGAACAGACACGGAGTTGCATCTCTCACAAGAATTCCCTGACATTAAAACTGCAGGACGGTGCCAAGGCTGTCTCCATGCACACAGCATTGCCTTATATTTGAAGTGGTGGACGCCATCTGTGAAATTAATCCGTCCAAACGTTGCATCCCAACTCTCACCCTGAACAAGAATTGATGGGGTGGAGGGTTTAGGCAGAGAGGAGGGCACGCAGCCTCCAACTCACTTTGCTTTTTCTGCTGACAGTCAAGGAGCACTTAAGGACAGTTTGTTCCATCAGATTAATCCAAGAACTTATCGTCCTTTTTACATGAAGAGTAAATCAATGACAATGTGCTGCTGCATCGCATTATGTCTGTGTGTGTGTGTGTGCGTGAGAGAGAGAGAGAGAGAGAGAGAGAGAGAGAGAGAGAGAGACTCCAACTTCTGAACACCATTAGCCAAGCTGTTGCTGTACATCACAGCAAATGGAAACAATGTAGAAGGTTCAAAGAGTTGAAGAGGAATAAATAACACTGTATGGATTCCATGGTGCCTTTTGGGGCCGCAATTCATTTTATGTTATAGTTTGTATCCTTGAGGAGCAACTCAAGGATACAAACAAAGTGACAACTGCAAGGGGAAAATCAGATATGGGTCAACCAAGCAGTCATCCATGACCAACAGAAACTCCCTCTGAGACCGAGGATGTGGTAAATGAATACTTATATAATTTAAAAAAGAAATCTGAGATGTTTTTTTTTTCTCCGCATGAAGGTTCCAGTGACTCTGCAGAAATGAGCCACAAACAGCAGAGGTGGATAAATAAATGCAGCCTGCTGAGGGTTTTCCCCCCCTCAAAGAAAGACAAAATGAAGAAGTTGGGTATATAAATTAAAGGACAGAAAAGAAACTAATGTGGTTTAAGGTTGCATCGCTGGCTGATGAACAAAGGGAGCATTAAGAAAATAAGACATCAAGAACATGATACTGTTGTTATTTGGTGCGTTCAATTGAAAGTTGCAGCCAAGTTTTACAATCTCTAACACAGTGACGGGAGCATGGCTGTCTGTTTTAATTTATTACTGCAGTGTTTTATTTATTATTGTAGTTTTAGTATTTATTATTGTAGTTTTAGCGTTTTAGCTTGGTTGTACATGTTGCAATGACAATAAAAGGACTAGACTAGACTAGACTAGAAGTTGCTCATCTGCATCTGCAGTTGCATCTGCAGTTCATCAATCGGTTAGGTGGAAACAGCAGCTTAAACAAGAGCTCGAGTGCCTGTAAAATCTGTCCATAAGTGGGTGAGTTTAGATGGATGTTAACCCTGAAGACTTACCCTCCGAGCAGCGAGCAACACTGAGCACCACACCGCAAAACACCAGCGCCGAGCATCTCATGGTGGCCGCCGAGGGAGAGACTGGTGGACCGGCTCTGTAGACTTGGGTATGTGTGTGTGTGTGTGTGTGTGTGTGTGTGTGTGTGTGTGTGTGTGTGTGTGTGTATATGTGTATGTGTATGTGTGTGTGTGTGTGTGTGTGTGTGGCATCACACTTACACAGCAACATGCAGTGTTTCTGTCAGCTGTAGAGGGTGTGTACCACTCAGCTAAACCACAACACACACACACACACACACACACACACACACACACACACACACACGCCTCTTCTCCCTTTCACTTCCTGAAACAATAAATAGGGTTTTATAAGTGTTTTTCCTTTTCTTTCAGTCTTCACACACTAATCGTGTGTGCAGTCTTTTAACCATCCTGTCCCTTTGCTGCAGAAGCTAAAAGTGATTTTTGCAGTCTGTTTCATAAACCTGTGAAAATGTAGTCAGCTTCTGCAAAGGCAGCAATTTTTTTAAAGTCTGCTATATGGTTTGAATTTCATGGTGGTAAAAAAAATGTCTTTTGTACTTTTCTAATCAGTAATGTGTTTTCAAAGAGAAAGAAATTACTCACACGTTGGCCAACACGGCCCCTATTTGGGTTTTTTGGGTCTCATGCTGATCTGTTTCTTCAGACAGAGGTTAGCAACACTCTGGCTGACTTCCTGATCTCCGCACCTGATCCCGATCCAATCAGCTGAGTATGAAAGCACCACCTTTAATCCCCTTATTTCCAGATTGATCCGGCAAAACACCGGCCAAATGTCGAGAAAACGCTCAGAAATCTGTTGTTTTTTTTAAAAAACGTAACCTAACTGCAACAATTCCTTCAACACACGAACTTCAACAATCATTGAAGTGTTTATTGAAGCGTCTTTTATCATCACTTCATGGTAACTTATCCCCAGTTGGTCTTATTCATTGAAACGTGTTTGTTCGCGTTTCAGTTTCTAAGAGGTTTCCGTCTCTGATTTTCTTTTTGAGATGATCGTCTCCAGTGTTGAGTCACCAAAGCCTCAGTAGGACGAGTGTGAATGAAATGACCTGACTTGAAAAAGGTTCTCACACAGAATTTTAACATTTGTGACTGCATGCGGTTTAACAGCTTTTTTTTTCAATGATCTGATATGAAAACTGCATACCAGCAGATTGTAAAAGAGGGGGAGGGGGGCTGTACCAAAGATAAGTGTGTGTCATCACATTCTGTGTGTGTGTGTGTGTGTGTGTGTGTGTGTGTGTGTGTGTAATTAAATCCTGAGTAATAGCCTGACTTATATCACGCTCTGCATCTTAGTTTGATCCTGAGCTGTTTTACACCTAAATCACCAGAGAGCTCTGGCCTCTTTATTCCCAGACGTTTCTCTCTCCAGTTTCTCTCTCCAGTTTCATGAAATTTGTATGATTCAAGCCAAGTAACATGTCTGGGTTCTTGTCCAGTGAGTTATATCATTCAATGAGGCAGATTTAAAAGCAGATGAGAGGAACTAAATTAGATGAATGAGAGACTTTTGTCGGCATGATAACCAAGAATAACCTTCTTGTTTATTTTAGCCTTGCTGTCTGAACTAAGTGTGACCATATCCTTAAAGCCTACACCCCCCCACCCCCCCACACACACACACACACACACGCACACACACGCACACGCCAAATGATGAATTGGGGGAATCCAGGGAATCTTATCATTAAAGGTGGAAATAACATGCATAGACATGATACATTACCCAGCCCCCTACACCAACCCTAAGCATCCCAACTAACTTTACCCTACCCCTAACCTAAACCCAATTCTAACTTCAAATTTATGACCATGGCCCATGTCGCAAAAATGTCCTCACCTTGCTAGTAAAAAGAGTATTGTGGTAATCAATATGTAGGAAATACAAGGACGCACATGCTCTCTGAAATGGAATGCTTCTATCAGTCAGAGCCACATACCAGGGTCGGCCTCTGACACAGATGGCACCAGTGCTCTCAGAACTGATGGCTGATGGCACCCTTTGACCCTGGCTTTTTCTTCTTCTTCTTTTGAAAATTAAAAATTAAAGTTGTTTATAAATTAAAACAAAAAGTTCAACATTAGTGCTGAAATGCATTCTCCAGTCTGCTGTGTTTGACTCTATCAAGCATCTAAAATTCACTTGGTAAACCTGGCTTTATTTCATGTGCATGTAGTCAGTGTGTCGTGTTTGCTGGTGCAGATTTTTTTAGCTCTCGAATCGCAAAATGTCCTGAATGAATCATAAACTCGTGAATGACACACATATAAGGAGAGTGATTGATAGCACACACTCTGCAGCACACAGTCATACAGAAACACACATTTCCTTTGCCACAACTGCCAGAAAACATCTTCCAGGTCAAAAAAACACGGTTTGCTGCGATGCAGATCAGCAAAATATTAAAAAGAAAAAAAAAAGTTTCATGCAACATTTCACAAGGCTGGAACGGAAGATGTTTGTTTGTTCCGATCAATGCTTCCATCTCTGCCGCTCTGTTGGATACTGAGTGTTATTATTCAGCCGGTGGAAATGACTCTAACGGTTGAAGATGATGCATCTGATGTTCAGGTCATGAGCCGCTTAATGTGCTTCAGCAGTCCAGGCTTGAATGTTGAGTGCTTAATGGTTATTTACGTAGTTAATGGAAATGAGTCAAAATGTGCTCCTGAAGCACTGAGGGGCCAATCTGCATTACAGTAAGTGTCTGGTGAAGCTTTGCAGAAGCTTTATGAGAAATGATGCAGCTGGCGATCCAGCTTTGAAGCGGGATTTAAGGAAGTCCTGGTTGTTGTTTACGCAGGCACAGAAGTGCGACATCGGCCTGCAGAAACTGAAGCTACGGCGGCTCCTGCAAAGACGGGACAGGTCGCTGGCAGAGCATCAAGGGAGAATGTGAGTGGAATAAGCAGCAGCTGTTGGAGGTTGTCTGAGCGTAGCTGCGCACCTGTTTCCTCCCTCCACAACAGGACTCTACAAGTCCTGGTCCGACCCGCGCTGCTACCCACCGGTGGACGCGCAGATCTTCTGAAGCTAATCCCGTGCAAACGGCGCCAGAAAAGGCCATTGATCAACGGCTCTTAATGGCTGCACACAACCAGTTCAGGTGTAAATGCTGAGGCTTGTGAGCTACTTACCTTGTTCTGATGCACATATACCACAAGGTTGTTGTTGCCGAATGAAAAAAGCCACACCTCAGTAACCACTTTCGGTGGTAGCCATGTCAAAAAAAAAAAAAAAAATAATAATCCAATCATTCTCCACAGAAATATATTTATCTGACCTAAAACTCACTGTGGTCACAGGTGGTGCATGACTGACAAACATGGATGTTTCATTAAAAATTGAGCCACTGCCTGTAAGTCTATACAACATCATGGCTGATGATGGAAAATGAGCTGTTGGTTTGTTTTTGTGGCGGTGCCGAATGTTAACCACAACAGTGTGTAGTCACAAACACACTTTTGCACTGTTGTATAATCTGCTGCGCAATATTCAGCATCGCCTGCTGCTGCTGTTTGGAGAAGCCTCCTGCATCAACATGCTGCTTTCGCTGCATTTTAATTAAAGCAGTTGTGAGCTAATGAGCATTCAGCTCCTTTCAAGCGTGCGCTGCACAAAACGTGCTGACGCAGCAGAAAACGCACCTTAGACCTGGGGGACAGATGCTGCTGCGAAGGTTTCCGCTTTCATTTCTACTGAAGTGATCTGGATGTTCATCACAGTTTCCTCACTTCTCGGAGGTGAGAATGTGCACAGTCGAGTGCAGTGTTTCTGCAGCAGCAAAGGTAAAAGGAAAGTCGTGTCTGCCATCTACGGGCGCATCTGATCACACTATTGAACTTTAGCACATTTTTTTCCAGGATTCTTCCTGCTGCGACAGACAAAAGCTGCACTCGCTGCATTTAGGAGACCAATGACTGGCATGCTAGAGGATTCTGATGGGAATAAAAGACTCGGGCATAGTTTATTTCATTATTCAATATTAGTAAACAGATTTATTATTGAATTATTGAGTAAAATGTTTTATTTATTTATGTATTTATGTATTTATTTTAAAAAAACATCATCCCACAGGAAGACGCTGATACCGGGAAAGAAGGGAGTTCCTTCAGTAAAGCTCTTAGCTGGCTCAGTCCATCAGATTCCTTCCAAAGGAGCTGACCTCCTACATGACTGGCATCTGAGTCCAGAGACTGACCACACTTCAGTCCCAGAGTTTTCAAATGCAGGAGAACTGAGGTGAGGCCTGGACATGGGTAGGTAGAGCTGCCTTTTGTATGGGCAGCAAGTGCTCAGCCAGTGCAGTCCTGCAGCACGATATTCTTCACCCACTCCAACACCAGTCCTGGTGCGATCCATGTTCCCACACCTTCATCCTGTTACAGGAGGATATTGTGTCTGCCGGTGGTTATCAGTAGTCACAGGCGTCTCCAGTGTCCCCATGTGACTGTCTCTGCATCTGCAGCAGCACACAACTTGACCATCATTACACCCGCACCGACTCAGCATTTTCTCCAAAATGTTAAGTAATTATGCTGCTGGTGACGCCTTCTGGGTGTGTCGGCTGTTTGTCAAGGATCAGTCTAATATCCCCTTAACCACAGTCTTAACGCCTGAAAAGCCTGCAAGCATAAATCTCAGCAATCGGCGCTCAGTGACCAGAGACTAATTGTGTTCTTTAATGGTGAACCACCCTTTCTGTCTTAACTGGTCACGGTAAAACAGTAGTGTTTATTTCAGTTATAAAGTAGAGCATTTGTATTATGGTTTTACACTCTTTACGCATATTCATAGTGAAATAATCACAGATTAGTTGCGGTGTTTGTGCAATAACCTTTGCTGCCAGATGGGGGAGACAGAAGTTCCACACTGGCAGAGTTATAAGTCCTCCTGTATAAGTCATCGTTAGTCTTTATAATTTTGTTCTTTTCATTGTAAAGTTGAATATATAAAAAGAGTTCTGTATTTAGAAGGGTATAAACTATATTTTACAGAGTGTCACATAATAAATAAGATTATATAGGATCAGAGATTGAAGTTAAGAAAGGTTGCGTGCAATAAAATGATTATAGCCTGCTGCAACTGAGGGAAAGCACAACAATAGAGATTCTGGCATGAGGAAGTGGGTCCATTTCTACATAGTCCAGCAGAAGGTTGCTAAAGTATAGCTCTGACAACACTTTGCTGCAGACAGTCATTTGGTTCCACTCCAAAAGTAACTATTACCCACTCAGGCAGCACGTCTTCACAGATAAACATGGTCATCATACTAGCTCATAGGTTTTTCATGTTTGTAGCATGAGAAACTGCAAGCAAGCTTATATTAAGAGATTTACATTCATGCTGAGGGGGGTATTGTGCATTTTTGTGACTAAAAGTTGCTCTTACTGGAGCCAGACACAGAGACCAGACAGTTTTATTGCATTGTGGGATTACTAGCTAGCTGAAATGCAAGCATATCGTCATGGATACCCGACCCTTGATCCTGAAGACTGCTGAAGGGCCAGTGCGTGACCTCTAAAGGAAGCACAGCACGAGGAGCTTTGCTCACAAGAGCCGACACGTATTTCAGCCAAAACAAGTATGGCCTTTGACGTCCGTTCTGACATCGCCTCAGGAGACACGCGGACACACAGCTCAAACAGGGAATCGAGCTCTGACTCTGCTAAATGATGCCAAGTTTGAATAAACTGAGATCTGCAAATAAACTTTTTACATGAAACTAAGAGCACTTCATTTAGCAGCAGGCGTGTGGACTAAATGGGAGCATAGCAGACGTCATGTGGTTAAAGATTCATTCAGTTGTGCTTCAAATTAAAGATTTGTATAAGGTTTTTAAAGGCCGATATACACGAATGAATGCTGTACTCAGATTTGTTATACAAACAGCAAATAGCTATAGAAGTTATTTTAAAGTAAGTGTTGACCGCACTGGGTAATTGTGACTGAATAATGGCACCATCACTTTATTGGTTCCCTATAAACTTTGCTTTCACTCTGCAGTTTTCGCTGCCAAAGAAGTGTTGCTGTAAAACCAAGCCTGGCGTCCAGTTAAATTGGTGCCCTGGAACCAGTCACGACTGTGCATTATAGATGGATAAACAAAGCCGAGATTTCGCTCTGTGTCCTTAGCATATTCATTTATAGAGAAGCTTGTAAATGTGAGGCACCCAGATACCTTAATGTCTTTTTTCTTGGTCTCTTGCCCATCCTACCACCATGTTGATTCCAGTCCAGTGGTTATCTTTATTAGATTAATTCTCCTTATCCAACGGATAAACCAAAGCTAGGAGGGGAAAAGAGCTCTTTAATAAATATAAGATAAAGTATCTGCTTTATAAATACTCTGTAAGCTTGTTTTCTTCTTAATGCTGCTGCATCGGTTGGTCAGTTGTAGTGAAATACATGAAGAAGCAATATTATTTTACTATACAGCTGGTAAAACTGTTTTTGCTTCTTATGTGAGTGCGTTTGTTAACCAAAAGGTCATCACACTCACATAAGAATATAATATGTGTAATATAAATGTCATGTTTGTGTTTTGACTCTGGTACTTTTCTTTTAACTTGATAAACTGATGGGAGTGAGATTGGACCCTTCGTGTCCACTTAAAGTTCACAATTGTGTCGTGAAGTGAGGGCACCTGACACCTCAGCAGGAAGTAAAGGTCAAAAGTCAGCACGTCTGTCCTTTTCTCGTCGGCGCCGTCATGTGCCTTTCGGTTTCCTTCCACGGACTGTCCTTTTCCAGGAAATCTGTCCCCCTGTTTCATCTGAACTGAGGGCATTAACATGTGATTGGTCAGCAGGGAGCAAGCCGGGGTAATTACCGCCAATAAAGCAAAGCGTGCATGACGGGCGGCTGTGACAGGAGGGATGTACGGGAGGAAGAGTGTAATTTGTTGGAAATCCATGTCATCTTGACAGAAAGTGGAGGCTGGGACGAAGGCTTTCGTTAGTTTGATAACCCAGCATCGTCGGCGGTTTGTTCACTGAGCTGTAGGCAGAAACTGTGCAAATGTTCTGTTTCTGTCTGAACTCTTTGGCCGTCTCTCCTTCCTCTGGAGCCGCGGCTGCTGCGGCCTTCAACTCCTGACCATCGCAGCGTGAGCGCAGCGCTAAGTCTCAGTAATTAAGACTTCACGCTGTTCAACTTTAAAAGCTCCTGAATGGGCCCCCTGCAGCTGCCCTCCCCTTATCGTTTCAAGTCATTTATTTGATTTGACACCGGTTGTGCTTCACCTCATCCTCGCCTCTCCTGCAACGCGCGCCTGTGTCGGGGTGAAACAATGGACTTCTTCTCCTGCTATTGTCTCCGTCTGCTCGTGTCCCAGCCTCGTTGTCTGATCATGGCTGTGTTTAATTAATTCAAACGCGCCTCTTTTAAATGATTAGGAAGTCAAATGCTCAATCAGAGATGTATGTTTGAAGAAAAATCTTTTTGCCCTTATTGTACCCACAGTAGTAATATTCCAATGTCTCAGCTACTTTTAAGACAAAATACATTAACTTTTCTAAATCAGTAAAAAGGTGCGTTCTGACCCCAGATCAAAGCTTTAGTGATATATTTATGTTCAGATTGAACCTTCACAGATGTAGGCGTGAGCACTTATGCCACAGAAAAGTCAGCGGGGAGAGAAGCATTTAAAATCCCCTCAAGGAATTCCAGAGCTATCAACTTGAGGAGAAAGGGTTAGGCCGGAGGGATCACAGCAACCTTGACGTTTGACCCTCGGAAGCCCAAATCTAATCAGCTCATACTTGTTCCAAATCTGAAGAATTCTCCTCGAGGCGTTTGGCAGAAAAACAGTGAGACAGACGTCCAAGTCTGTGATAGGCCTTAATAGGTACACAACCTGGTCCAGATCTAGAATGTAGTGTATTCTTCTTTCTGGGCGTTCACATGCCGATTGAATTAGTTTCTCAAGTCCAAATGCACGTGTGGATCAGGATAAAAACATTCCTGAGTCATTCTTTACATCCAAGACTCCAAACAGAATGCCCAACCTTCTCAAATCCAAAGTCACAAATTATGACTGTTTTAATGATAAAACAGAAGTTAAAAAGAGAAACCTCCAGTAGATAAAGGCCCCGCGAACCAAGAAAAGCTAAGCAAAGCTTCCATTATCTGCTCAGAAGTGAGCGCTCCGTCTGCCTCCACAGTAGATCCGAGCTGTAAATCAGGTATGCCGAGGGTGCACTGATGTTTGTGTAACAAATAAAGCACATGCCGTGACTGTGGGCCCGAGTCCCGGTGATACATCATTCAGCCGAACAGCTGAGCGTGACGGCACCATCGCTCCCTGTCAGGGGAGGTCTCCCTGCTAGATAAAGGAGGTCACATCACAGATCAGGGAGAAGATGCACCGCAACGCAAATTTGCACATTCATGCTGAACTTGTGGGGACTTGAACTTTTTTTCTCTCTTTGTTTGGGATGAGTGGATGCTGTGGTCATGTGACTGCCCGTTGGCACCAAAAATATCCTCAAATAAGGACAGGAGGGCGAAATTAAGGAAGAGCTTTCCTCTGATGGTGGTCCTTCCTCACTGAGGCCTGCACCAGTCTCATGACGGCTCACGTGCACAGAGTTGACGGTGGCGAGCAGACGGCTGGGCCGGCTGTCAGAGCGCATCCACTCGAGCAGGCCCAACTGTTTGGAAGGAACATGCGGAGGGAGCGGCAGGCGTGCGCTCGCTCTGGTTTAACGCTGCGTCTCTGACAGACACCAGCAGCTGACGGGGGCCGTAACTCTAAAAATAACAACAGAAGGCAGCAGGCACGAGAACCCCCGCTGACGGACGGGGGAATTCTCCTTTTAACCACGCCAGCCTTGGTCCAGGCTCAAACATCTCGGCATCGTTTGGATTTATTTACATGAAAACTAAGGCAGTTTTGCTCCTGATGGTTCAGATTAAATCAAACATGGCTTCAGGAACTTGAGTATTTCTGTCTCCTGCATGTCAGACTGTTGCATTGTAAATAAAAAAGTCTCTGGCAAGGGTTTGAACTTGTAAGAATATTTCAATTGAATAACCGACATTCAGCATTGTCTCTCACATAAATAAATAAGGCCTGCGTCTTGGCCTCCTGCTTTCCTTACAGTCTGAATTTATTCACATTAGGTTTATTTTAAACTCTGAATTCCTCCTCCGTGTGAGAGGTTAAGGAAATGGCGTGTGTGGTGACCTGGCCTGGGTGTGTCCTTGCCTCCCGGTCGGCACCGCCACTCTCAGGAATCCTATTTCAGAATAAGTGGAGGTTTAACAGAAGATGAGTGAAGGAGAACAATGACGTAATTCACGGATTGGGACAGAATTTGCCAGAAATGTTCTTCAGGGAATGTAAATATTTAGCCTGCAGAAGTCTGAGTGCAGCTCGACCTGAGTGCTCGCACGCTGAACCAGGCAAACCCTGCTCAGCGCCCTGCAGGGCCACACCCTTCCACCTGAAGCCGGCAGTCTAATCCGGGCACGGGCCGACAGATTTTAACCGCGGCACGCCTTTGTTACCAGCAGGACGTAACCTTCCCCCAGGAACTGTGTGTTGTCTTCCTGTGGCCTCGCGCCGCGGCCCTCTCCTCTGCTGCCTTTAACCTGCTCTTTGTTATTGTTTCCTTTTATATACCTTACAGACGTTTCCCAGGGAACGTCGCATTGTTTTGCAGGGATTAAAATTCACTGAAGATTATATCTGCTCCAGCACTGCAGAACAATGCAGGGGGGACGTGGGAGTCTCCTCTGTTACAGAATGGTGATGGCTGCCCACCCATTCTGATCAGAGCCTGTGGTATGCCATGAGCCCAAGGAGAGCTTGATCCATTCGCACAAACCCTCGAATTCCTTTTTTTTTTTTTTTTTTTTTTTTTTTTATCCAATAGGTGTTTTCCAACCACTTGATCTGTATGATTCCATTTAATTTATTAGCTCCCAGGGAAATCCAATCTGGACGGCCACTTTAATTCCACATTGTGCAGTAAGAGCGCTTTGCTTTAAACTGCCTCCGGAAATCTGAGTCAGCAGAGGGAAGAGCAGACTCACGCAGCCTCGGAGCGAGCTGGGAGATTCTGATGTGTGAGCCGGCCGGGGTAACAATGTTGCTCATCAGTGAAAACCCTCATTGTGCGCACGCTCGGCCTCAGAGGAGCATCGGCACAAAGGAGCCTTTGTGGCGAACCTCTCGTCTTTGTCGGGGGCCGCACATCGATACTGCGAACGAGTCAAAATTTACTACTCAGAGGTGAAAAGGTGGAAGCGATTGAACAAACGTCTTCCTATTATTGCCATTTATCAGGGGAAAAAAGGTGCCTTCTTTGATTGTTCTTTTTTTTTCTTTGGAAATGTGTTGGGAAATCTGCAGGGAGCAGAACACACGTCTGTGATATACTGCATCATTTCAATGTTCTGTTATACATCCCCATCAAACCCTACACTTATGGCCAGTAAATCACTGATGGCGGAGTTGCAGAGTGTGTGTCTGCAGACAGACAAGCCAGAGGATCCATTCCTAGCTGTTTGACTCTGCGAAGAATGGGATTTATATTTGTCTATATGTTTGTGTGCATGGTTGGAAATGATGGTACTCCCAGTCTATTTATACACATTTGTTTAGTGAGTTCTTTTTTTAGAGGATAAACCTACAATATAAAAGTGTGGGATTATTCTGAAACAAAGCAGAACAACTTCAAGGTCCTTGGAGTTCTCTGAGGAGATGGAGTGGGGATTGTTCCTGAGTACCAAAGTTGATAAATGTATGGCTTTAAAGGAGTCATAGATTAGCTACTGCACATTTAAAAGGTACAGTTATAGCATTTCTGTGTCTAATTTGGAGTAAGAGCATATTCATGTTTGTGAAGTAGTAAAAACAAAGTAAAAGTAGAAAAGGTGAATGTTGAATGTTGAAACTTGCAGTGTCAGCCACCACATTTCCAACAGAAAAAGTCACTCTTTTTAGTAGAAAAATATTCAAATTGGAACCAAAGAAGCAAAAAACCTGACAACTCTGTCTCTCCTCTCGGACACCGCTAACTGTTTGAAACAGACAGGAGATCGTATTAGATGGTTCTTTCTCTTTCTCACAGGTGGCTCCTGCCCTGAAGCCTCACACACTTCACACTGAGATGAGAGCCGGCGTGACCGCAGGCCATGTGACAACATTTTTGTTGTAAGTGCTCCGCACTCTCCCACCCTCTGCAGCATTTCATTATTTCCAAACCCACGAGCTCAAACAAATTGTCCGCTCAGCTCAGTCAGCTGTGCACTTTGATGTGAGCCCCCCGGCGCTGCGTCTGTCTTCATTAGCTGACAATCGCCGTTTTCGCAGGGGAAAGAGCAGTGGAGGTGCAAGTGGCTACTTTCTTCTTAATCAGTGTGAATCAGTAAAATGGTAGAAAATAAAACCATACTGGCAGGAAAATGAAGAATTTTGTCTTTAAAGGTTCAGGCTTGACGCTCGCTCCCACCCATCAGAACTCTTTGTTTGGAGGGCTCTTAAAGGATATCTTCAGAGAGGGCCCTCCGCTGTTTTACGAGGTAACAAAACAAAACACATTTGCTGATGGATTCATTAAGTGTGGAAAAAAAAAAGAAAAGAAAAGCCCCCCTTGCAGCCAACTGCCCCAAAAACAAAAGAGGGAAAAAGGAGCAGTAACCCAAGCCCACCAACACGGCCTTATTTACCCACAGTGCCTGCACAAACACGCAGACGGCCACAGTGATGGATTAGGCCGAGGTTATCCCAGTCAGGCAGCGCTGCAATAATAGAGTGAGTGCTTTTGGATTGGGGCGACATGGGCGCTGAAGTGATGAAAGTGACGCCCAAGCAGGGAGATTTCTGCCCAACATGCCACAGAGGATTAGGGATCTGGTTTCTCTTCCAGGTTTTAATCTGGACCAGAGGGGATGATTGTCACTCTGCCGAACAGCACATATTGATATTGTCCACATCGCCTCCAAAGCCAGGTTAAGACCCGGGATTAAACGCAGGCACTTAGAGTAGGAGGGCTTGGATTAGGGGTGTCAGTGGGAATTCCTCGGTAAATGGTTTGGAGGCATAATTTCAGCATAATAATTTCACTGTGTTCGAGTAGGAAAATCATCACCGAGGGAATGGCGGGTGAAGGGGGGGTTTCACGGAGCTGTGGGTGGTCAGCGGTCGTCCTGGCTGTGGCAGGTGTGACAGAAAAGCCAGCAGCCTGGAGCTGTGATGGAGAGGGTGCTGAGTTGGACAGAGTGGACAGAGTGGAGTGTTGTGTGAGATGGTTGAGTTAGTTCCAATCACAGGTGTGGACAGTGGAGAAGGACGAAGGTGACAGAGACTGATGGCTGAGACAATTTAGCTTCACCCCACAAAACACAATGTCATCATCACGCCGTCGCACTGTTTACAGACGCTGTAGCGACTTATGTTACACGCAAACGCACGCCATTCTCCAGAAGCAGCCGAATTCAAAAACACCACATTATCAGTCGGCTAATAGAGGCTGAGAAAAACAGGCGCACCCATTTGGAGACCCTGGAGGAGAGCTGGTTAGCAAATATTTACTAGCACAGATAGAACCTGCTGCCTGGGGGACTGGTCATTTATCAGGAAACACTCTGGAATCACTTGTGTGAAGGAATGGGTGCCGTGTAGGAAGACGACACACTCAGACAACGGCCAAAACACAAACACAGCACACGTTTCAGTGCAATGACAATGGTCTTTTATTGCGATTAAAGGAACAAAATACAACTGATCGCACTTTCATCTCTGATTCTGGTGCAACGTCGATCATCCAAAGACATACAAAATACCAGCTGACTGGTCAGAAGCTCTCCAGAACAAATAGAAAATGCAGCAAAAACAGCAAGGGATCGTCGAAACACTCCAGAAATTAAACTAAAACCTCTGAAAATTACAGACATCATACAAAAAAAAATCAGTAATAATAATAAAAAAGAGCCAGCATATTTACACGACCATAATATTTTCTATGAATCTGGCTTTCCTAAATTCCCAGTGAAAATTACAATTTTCTAAGTAACCAACTTGTTACGCGTGTCTTTTCAAAGAGTGTAAGGCGTGACAGTCAAACCCTTTGTCTTCTCTGAACTTCTGATGACAGCAAATCTTAAATATCAACCTGGAAGACATTGATGGACCGCTCAGTCCTCCTCTCCATCATCATTTATATTAATGCTCTCAATAATCGTTATTTTTCTGTGCATTGTCCAGCCCATAAGGCACCAACTGATCAGCAGGTGAGTCTGAGAAGAAACAAAAAAGAAAAAAACTGTACATGAACAGACAGATCAAAAAGCTAATCCTTAACCGTATGCATTATGTACACATAAACAACAATGATGAGAAATAATGAACTTAATCTCATGCGGTTGATCGAGGTGACAACATTTGTTTCATCAACAGTCTCTGCAGGAATGAAATGTACACATAATATTTGGAGAAGCTGTTGTCATGGAAGGATTTTATCAAATAAACAAGAGGACAGCAAAGAAAAAAAGTGTATATGTGTGTGTTACACAAATGTGCTATCGATCAACTTTGGCCAGTTTGTCCGCAGAGGGCAAGGAGAAAGAAAACCATCGTTTTAATGGAAAAGCTCACAGAAGCGCAGCAGCCGAGCTCATGCATCACTTCTTCCCAGACCTCCTTTCAGCGGAAGTTCTGGAAAGGGAAAGTAAAGAGAGAGATTGCACAAAAAAAAAAGAGCCCTATAAGAAAGAAACAGGCCTTGGAATAAGACCAACCCTCATCTGACTCTAGCGTGTATATCAAACACCCTGATTGAGAAAACAGGAATCTTTCCAAAAAAAAAAAAGTATATTTTCTTTTCCCAAGAGGCGGAATTGATTCGCGCATTATTCCTGAGGAAACGAGAAAAAGGAGCACTAAGTGAGGTGAAAGGTCAACCCCAACAGTGAGATCGATGAGATCACTGATGATGTCGTTGTTTTGTTTCCAACTTGATGTCACAGGGTTTGTTGTTGGGAGGAAAAATGTAAGTCCCGTGGGGAGCTGTTACACACACTGGATGAGTTTTGAATCAGGAGTTTTTTTTCCCTATTCATGGATTGAATTTCTATGTTCCAGAGCTGCTGCATACCATCAGCGGAAGTGTAGCGGAGCCGAGAAGAAGACGTTGCAGCCTGTTCTGTGATCAGTAGTGATACTCTGAGCTATTGGCCCACTCGTACTTCACACACACACCAATTAAAAATGAAATCCTGCTTTATTAGTGCTCCTTTTTCTAAACTATATTTATCAACATACTCTACGTATTTACAGTTTTAAATCAGGACGCGGCGTGGAGTCGAGCAGTGAAACGGTTTATGGAGCCGCTTACTGTCGGATGATGACAGCTGCGATAGTCACATCTGGTATTTATAACGCCAAATCTCTTTGATCCGCTGTTCAAAATAAAAACTATAATAACCGATTGGTGTTCGCCGCACAGACAGAAATCAGAGAAGGGAAAATGGAAAAAAAAAAAAAAAAAGAGCAGCGATGCAGCCTGTTATCATGGCTGACGGACGCAGGCCGAGGCTTGGTGGGCCTCCTTTGATGTGCACTAATAACAGAGTGGCTGTAGTCACGCTGTAGGAAAGTAACTACATTAACACATTTCAGCTGCAGTAATAGCACATTTGGCTGCAGTTTGAACTGGAAAGTGTGGAATCCAAACGGTGTCTGTGGTTCAGACTTGTTTCTGTTGGTAGTGGCGGAGTTTGTCAGTTCCACTCTGTTCAACCTGCCTCACAAGTCTGTTACCGTGGTGGATGCAGGCAATCAAAACTGCCTCAAAAAAGGACCAGGACTACAACCTTGGGTGTAGACTTAGGAAAAAGATACCAGAAGCTGAAAGTTTCTGAAAGAAGTTCCACATAATGTAATGTCCTGCCCATCAGTGAGTTGATTTTATAAACATGTTCTGAGAAAATTCTTTAAAATCTAGAACTACGCCTTTGAGTGTTGTTTCTTCTCCCTTTTCATAGTATGACTGAAAACTTTCCCTTTAAGGCGATGAGATCCTTTCCTTAAAAAGACATGCAGTATAATTTGCTTTAAATACTGATTACAGCCATTTATATCTTTACACGTGTATGTAAACATTGTGAGCAATCATTAGACCATTGTGTTTTTAAATGCCACCAAACGTGTGAGGTTTAACAGGAACAGCTCATTCAGTCAGGGGTATAAATACTTAAAGGGTCTAAACACCGGATCTGTGTTTCACGAGCAGAAAATCACATCTGTAGAATTCACATCTGGTGAAAGTCCACTGTCTGCCCACACAGATAGTAGCACTGAGGCGTTCCAGCTTATTTGTAGCTCCTCGAAACACTGAGTGATTAAACTCACGTCCTTAAGGTTGAGAGGCTGCAATCAAGGCAGAGCAGAAATGTTCCACAAGCGCACCGTCCTTTGACCTTTAACAATTCATCCGTCACTTATTAAATGACTTGCGGCCAGTCACGTGTCTGCTTTTTCCCTCCCTGCTCCTTTCTTCAAACATACCACTCTCTGCGCGAGATCACGGAACCATCCATGTGGGACACGTAGTCGCTGTCCGTCCCATTGTCGTAACAGTCCTCTGGAAGGTAGGGGGAACCGTTGGTGGGACTGTGCACAGGGGGCCCACAGGGGTGCATGTTTTGGGTGTGGTAGTGATCTGGGTAGTAGTTTCCCTCTTTGAGGCCTATGTGTGTGTCCCCCCTGTCGGCCCAGTCATCTCTGACCTTGCGTTCGGGCGTGTAGTCGGGGTAAATGATGTCTCCCCCTAGTTTCGGTTTCAGATCCTGGCTACCTTTGCTCGTCTTGTCTCCGTAGACCTCCTGCAGCTCGTGTGGCTGCAGCACGTCTATCTGAGATTCCTTCTGCATGTCCGAGGGTCCCAGGTACTGTTTGGTGTAGTAGTCACCTCTGAAGGTCCGACGCTGCCGCATGTAACAGACCCCGCCGAGGATCAGCAGGAGGATCAGGAATAAAATGCCACCTACAGCCCCTCCAATAATAGTACCCAGGCTGCCGTCAGACAGGGAGGCCAGCGTCGGGGAGGTGAACGGAGCACGCTGCCGGTTTACATCCGTGCTGATTCCAGAGGTGTCACGCAGAAGAGATCTGGTGGTGCTGGGGGCCAATGTGGTGGGGGGAGGATCTGCAGAGAGAGCACACGTGATAAAAAGATTCAATGGACAGGAAGTGAACAGTCACAGTGTAATTAGATTCATTTATAACAGTGATCAGTGGTGGAACGTTCCTCTCTCAACACACCATCTCAAATAACAAAAGAGGAGAAGAAGAGGGGTAGGAAGAGGTTGCTCAGTACATATTGTTTTGTGTGTGCGTGGCAGAAGAGGCAGAACGCGATCATCAGTGTCTGAGTGAGCGCGATTGGCTCCGGCCCCGTTCTTCCCAGACCCTGCTGTTGGAAGTCATGTGAGAAGATGAAACGCTGGGTGATCGATGTGAAGCTCCTGCTTCGGATTTTGTGGCTGGCGCGTGCGGTAGTAGCCAGAAAAAGTCTGCACATGAAAGTCAAACACATGATTAGGACAAGCGTCTCCATTTTGACCTCTGGGGGCTCTGAGCCTGGTAGTCAACTGTCCTGCATCTCCAGATTTCCCTTTAGACCGGAATCACCTTCGATTATACCCCACAGAGTCAAAGAGGGTACTGGCAACAGATCAAACTCACTAAACTGGCAACTGCAACCGTCTCATTTATCGGTCACCTATTCCTCCTCAAGAGCATCTGCATCCACGTATCCGATCATCTGAGTGATGAGCTGCCAAAAAACAAAAAAAAAAAAAAAGAAAATGGCTTCACAGAGAAGCGAGACAGCCACGCAGTGGGAGGACCGCGCCTCCACAGATGAGGGAAGTCAGGCACTGCTCGCTCGGGTCTTTTGACTCATTTGACCATTTGACAAGAGAAACAAGATAATTGGTGAGTGCAAGTGGACAAGATGTCAGCTGTGCTCTGGAGCCGGACACCCACACCAGGACCGAACACAAATGGAGCCTGACATCATTTTTGTTGGGGCGGCTCCAGTGCTTTCCTCACAACAGTGTGAAATAAGAAAAAGAGAAAGCTTGTTATTGCATCGCATGCCCAAAAGCAGCAGTTGCTTTGTCTGGACAAAGATTAAAAGGAGACATCACGCTAGAAATGCTACATTCTCAGGATCCACACCCCAATTGTACAATACTTGATTTAAACAGAAGAAGACAATTGAAATGGAGGATAGTTCTTTTGTATCTCTAGAGTTTAAGACAGTGAATCAACAAAGCAAAATACTGGAAATCCCCTTTAAATAATCCAAAGAAAGCCCCTTTTAGCTTATTAGCTTTAATCCGTAGTGTTAAGATAAATCCCTCCATCACAATCAAATCAGAACAGCTTTAATAAGACAATACAATGGTGCAGAGGGGAATACATACACACACACGCGTGCATGCATACTGTAGAACACAGCTCGTGATATCCTGCTGTGAAATCTGAGCCCAAAGAAAAGGGTTACATGGGTTCATACTTTACTGAACCAACACCCACTTCCTTAACTGGGAAATCTAATGTTTTCAAAACGTCGACAGTGGAAATGTTTGGTACTGATACTCCTAATCTGGACTCTGTGGCGCGGAATGTGTGAAAGTAGATCCGGGTCCCACATTCACGAGGAAGATTAGTGCCGCTGGAAACGAGAGCTGGGCCTGTTGAGAGGCTAACTGAAGCTTCAGTTTAAACATAATCTCAGATCAGGTCAGGAGCGGGTGAAAGAGTAGGAGCATACCTTGAACCCAGAGGTTTACATCGAGACTGCGTAGGCCGAGGTCGTTTAACACTTCACAGCGGTATACACCTGAGTCATTGCGATCCAGCGGACGGGTGAAGGCAAAGCTGTAGTTTGAAATCTCAACGCCCGCTGGCATTAATCCATCCAACCTGTGTAAAAACATGTGGTTACATAACTATATTTGCATGTATACACTAAGAGAAAGATTGGAAAAGTCAGCTCAAACAAGAAGTGATTTCTTGTTTCCAAAGAGCGACAAAGCTGCCAACAGGCTGATGTTTTTCTGATGGATGAACCAGGCCAAATCCTTTATTTACAGCAGTGAATCCTGATGGATGAAGCGAGCCGTTTGATAGCTCCAGTGTCTCAGCTCAAATGTGACTCCAGGGGTCATTTCAGCGCTGACACTCAGCTTTTACCCTTCAGACTGTTTGCTGAAACCTCCCAGTTTAGATCTATGTGACCAATCCATCACATTCACATGGAGATTTGCAGCCTTGTGGCAGACAAACCACTAGATGTTCATTCATAAAAAATCCCAGCTGTTGTTTGAGATATCTCATTCTAAAGGGCGGCCACACAGCTACAGTATAAACAATGTCTGTGAAGGTTCGACACTTGTCCTCCAGGACAAGTGCTTCATTTCAAAACGCTCTAAATCCTTGGAGACGTAATTATTAACTGTTCTTTTCCTTGAACATTGTACACTGCTTGTTTCAGCCGTTTTGGGGACACTGACCTGATCCATGTGAAGAGGCGGGCGGGTGGATTGGATCTGGCACTGCAGATGAACTTCACATTCTCCTGGCCCACATACCAGCTTTGGTCGATTCCCTGTATCGACACGACTGGTGCAACTGGAAAGATAAATAATAGATACTTTTATTAAACTCCCAGAGAAATTCACATTTCCACAGCTCGAAAGTGGAAACACACAAGGCATGAGAGTCTAAAATACTAAATACTAAAACTAAAATACGAAATACAAGTAGCATAACAACACAGATGTAAAGTTCTAACAATAAAAATACACTTTTGAACATTTATTTTCACTGTGATGACATATGTTTTCCTTTTTTATTTCAGCCCTCTCAGTAATGAATCACAGTCCCAAAAGGCTGCTGATGAACGGGGGAACAAAGTGCATTATGAACACAGCAGCCAGTGATGACAAAAACAAAAACATATGCGGGAGCGCGGTGAGCTACAGCATCTGCTCTGAACAGAGACCAGACAACAAACAAACGGCCCTGTGTAAGAAGGAAAGTTAACAAAAAAAAAAACTTCGCTCAGGCAGAAGATGCAGCGCAGCTAATATTCTCCTCTCTGTCTCACGATGACAAATGAAAAAAGAAGGCAAGAGGATGCCGATATGTAGCCCGGCACATGTGAATGTAATAAAACATGACAAACACAGACTTAGATATCCAATTTCCCATTTTGATTTCTCTGGAGGACAAATGAGGAACTCATTACAGCACATGTGAAACCTGCGGAGCTTTTTTTCAGCAGCTCAATGACAAAATTGTGCTTCTTATGCACTTAAAATTCCCCTACTTTCACATCTGACATGATTTATTGAACTAGAAAGCCTCCGTTCTTCCTTGTATTAACCTTGGTTCTTCCGCATGTCCGGCCGATGCCCCTAGCAGCCTCCCGCTACTTGTGTTGCTAAAGGCCTGATCAATATTTCATAAGATACCTTCATTAGCCCCCACACACGCAGACATCAAGTACAGTCCAGTCAGGAAGTACGCATCAATGAAATTAACATTAAGATGACTTTTTAAATTATCCTTTCATGAAAAAAAAAAAAAAAAAAAATCAATAGACACTTAACATTTACACAATATAATTGGACGGCTGTGCTTTTTAGTTTTGAGTGGCGGCTTCTGACCAGGAGTGCATTTAAAAGACTGGAAAAAAGATTTCTCCTGACCACCTGGTTTTGATTGAAGGGAGCAGATGTACACATATCTGTACAGCCAGATTGGTATGTACAATGAGATTGTTACTCACACTGGACATTTAGTATATAAGGAATGCGGAACTCTGTTGGCAGGGCTGGGTGACGCACCACGCAGGTCAGCGCCTTCCCCTGCGCGTAACTCTGCGGCTGCCACATATAGCGCACGTGTGTGGTGCTGGTGCCGTTGGGCTCGTCCTGGGTTTGCGTTTCGCTTCTCCCGCGCAGCCCCGTCTCCCAGAAGACCTCCGCGGCGGGGCGACCTCGCTCCGCTATGCAAGCGGCCACCAGAGTCTCGTCCCCGCCGTCCAGGAGAGCTGCGGGGCCCGCGGACACGTAGACTTTTGGTTCCACTGTGTCGAACAGAAGGGAAGCCAGAAGAGGAGGGAAGGGGGAGGAGAGGAAAGTGAAAACACGGAGAAAAGATTAGAAGATGAATATTGATCTCGTGTGCATGTATATGAATAAATAATGCTCATCATACAGTACATGAACTCAAGGAAGTAGCCTTGGCAGAGAGAACAGATTGACTTCTTCCGCTCCACCTGTCTCTGGATTAAAGATGAATAAACCAGGCTGTTTCAGTTGTGACATTGCAGTTGGAATGCAGCTGTTGTGTCAAACACATGGGCTCTTTGGCCAGAGAATCGGAATTTGGTGGTATGCTAAGCATTTCAGGGAAAATTGCTTACTGCTTTAGACGGGGAGATTACTGACAGCTATTTCTCACCAGGCGTGGGTGTAAAAACACATAAAAAGCTACATCTAATAATTGCACAATGTCGGAATAATCACTTGGGCAGTTGAAATATCAAAACTGAAAATACCATTGCCAGAATATTTCTCTTATTGATTTTCTCGTCTTTCTTTATCTAGTAATGGACCAACTGCTTTTCCTCCTGAGACAACGCTAACAGCTGTTCCACTTACCGCCACGGTGACGGTTTTAAGGGCAGCACGTGGGGGCAGACGTCATACTAATCCAGAAGACAAGGCCATCACCTCTAAGACATAAGCCACCCACTGCCCCCCCAGAAGAGACAGAGGTCTGCTACAAATCAGCATAACTCCCAGCACCCCCCTCCATCCCAAAATAAAAGCTGGCGTCTCTTGTACCCAGCGCACCTCCCATTTATCACTCTTTTCTTGATGCTTCTGGAGAGAACAGATCCTTTGTGTCGGAAGCTGAGCTGGCCAAAGCCTCAGAATAACTAAATCAGAGAGACATGTTAATTTAGAGCCTGGAAGGGAGGGGAAAGGATGTAGGAGAGTGGAAATGTTTTAGTGGAAAGACTAATGATTTACCTTCAGCATACAAGAAGCCAGATCAACCCTTTTCCCACTGAGATACGCAATGAAACACATATGCTAACATGGACGACAGAGTTAAAAAAGCTGGTTTCACTCATACCAGAGCTGAAGCAATATCAGATAAAACCAGAGATTTAAATGCTGTTAAAATCACTTTGGCCCCATCATCAAACAGTAATAGAAGAAATTGTGAAGCACCTATAGCTATGGGAATATACATGCAAAAGGGGTTTTATGTCAAAGACAAAATCTAATGTAATCTAAAGCGACTGGAGGAAGCGCTGCAGCAAATCTGATTTTTGACTTCAGTGAATAAGCACTGGTTGCAGAGTTAGCGACCCGCCTGTACAAACCCAAACAATCTTATTAGAGTCCAGTTCCTGGCTTTGGGATAAAACTCATGAAGAAATATCTGCAGCAGCTCTGCAATCTACTCTGTTACCTTCCTGTGCGTGAATGTTTTGTTGTTTTAAACACTCCAAATTCCATCGCTTAGTTTTTTTCTATTCACTTGTCAGCACTTAAACAAAAGGGTCATTCCGGTTCTAACTCTGTTCTTTCCTCTGCTTACTGCAGAGGTCTGCTTGGATATTTCCTCACTGTAAATGCTTGAGCCTTACTTGAGAAAGGCTACAGAAAAAAGGGCAGGAAAGTGTTTGGCCAAAACAAATATTGTGTGTTGACTGTCTCAGGACGAGTATATAAGTGAGTAGCAAACACTAGACAACGTTATAAGAAAGCTGAACTTAAACAAAGCCATTATCCACTTTTACAAACTTCTTAATGACATTTCATCAAATAGACGCTGAATTTGAAAGACAGACATCCTTTTCACTCAATGGAACCAAGAATCTAAAGACAAGAGTGCAATCTCCAACCCTCAGCTACTCTCTGGGTACAATCCAAGCACTTATTTAGAACTCTGAAACACAAGCTGACCACAGAGGGGCAGGAAGAGGGAATGTGTATCCATACGGTGAAAAAAAATGTATACAAACTCGAGTACAATGCCAGCACGCCACAGCTGAATAACATGTTGCCCAGTTTAATAGCTGTGATAGCCATGCACGCACAGCACCAACAACAAAGCACGCGAATACAAACTCCACAATCAAACAGGCAGATCCCCAAAACAAACGATCTTTCAGAAAAAAAAGGAGCACTGTGCTGCAGTCGAGGTCCTGACAATTGTACCACCATTGGGTGTATTGTCATATTCACTCATATATACATAATCAATACATTTCAAACTATTTCTAAAAAAAATACATATTTTCATGCAGAGTATTTAAAAGTAACTAAGTAAACATGGGAGTCACTCTGTGTCACACCCAGCAATTAACTTGTTGTGTCAAATTTCTGTGTGTTTTTCTTCACTCTGCATTAGGAGAGTCTGCAAATTCTGTAACAGCGTGGACAGATGTCTGGACTACATTCGTTTAAATTACGTGGCAGTATGTCACATGACCTGAGTGGACGCAAACCCTTCCTCACGGCCGCAGACAACTGCTGGGATTTGCATCTACATTGCCGCTCTCCAGACAATAATGTGGAACGCAGCGCATCTTCTGGGAGTTTATCGCTCCAAGTGAAATGGTCAGCAGTCATGTCAGCTTCATTTACAGACAAGCAGCAAGATCCTGGGTTTGGAATGTTGGTTGGAGAAGCACTCAGCAGAATGAAAAAGTATCATCGCTCTGCTTTACCTAGCACATCAACGAAGGTCGTTGCTTGGGTGTTTCCCAGTGGAAATGTTGTAACTTTGCAGACGTACGGTCCGATATCTGCGAAGCTAGCTCCAGAAATGGTAATAGTGGCATCTCGCACGGAGGGGGACACAAAAGAAACGCGTCTCTCGTACTCCTGGGAGATGGAGATCCCGAACTCGGGGTTGAAAACCGCCAAGGTGACGGTGCCAGAGGGAAGACGACGTTCCCAGGAGGTCTGCGTGAGGCTGAGGTTGGAGCCCACTTCAATGATGCAGCTCAGAGTGATGACCTTCCCCAGCACCGCATTCACTCTGTCCTGAACGGTCACCTGGTTGCAGCGCACAACTGTTGAGAGGACACGAGAGAAACAGAATTTAGAGAAAAACCAGTGTGACTAGCTTTATACTAACTGCAGTAAACTGTATCTCACGTTTATGCCCCTCACTCATCAACATTACTAGTCTCATTAACAGCCACCAGCGTGTTTCTCCTGAGGTTGCCTCTTTAATCAGCAACACACTTTCGCCACAGGACCCTCCAGACTGCTCTCACTAATCATCAGCACCTTTTAAAAGAGAGACATTGTTTGGAAGAAGATGAAGCATACCGTGATGGTTTTACGACCTCTTTTTATGAAGCCCTTAATTTGCCTTAAAGCCCACCCCTTTCTTTTCTTCCTGTTTTTTTTTTTTTTTTTCCATTTGGGACTCATGTGTGTGTAGTTAAAGTTACAGTTGTGTGCCCTTTAGCCAAATACAATCACAGTATTTTCTGTTTTACAATTCCTGGCATATCAACGTGTATCTCAGTAAGCGTCCTCCATCGTGGGTCAGTCCGGAGCGCTGCTGTATTTTTAGGATGTCAGATGTAACACAAGGAGGGAGTCTGAGTTACACCAGGTTTAATTTCTTTCATCGTGTTCCCAGAGTGTCACGATTGGCTTATTACTGCTGAACATTTTTGGGAAAGATCCTCACACCACGATGCCTGCCCTCCCGAACCTCACAAGTGGGACGGTGTTTCTTATCTGGCAAACCGCTCACAGTTTCAATTTCTGTACAAATCAAAATAAGGGCCATGGCTCTGGAAAGTGATTTTTCTGTCTCCGCTGTGCACAACTGCAAACTACAATTTATTTCAACAGGAGTGGATCAGCGACATGCTTTTTAGTTGCTGAGTGGATTTAGAAGTTGTGTCTGTACAAGATTTGTTTCTCCCAATGACTTTTCATCTTTCTAAGGTGTTTTTGGCCCCAAAGGCTGTTTAATTTGCCAACTTCTTCCTTTAATACATGTTGCTGGTGGTAGAGTTCTGTAGTATTTTGCTTCACCTAGCCGTAGCATTAGCATATCTATCGCAGCTTCAAAAAGTGCATGTAAACCATTCTCCAAAATACAGATCACTGTTACATAATAGTAAAACATGTTGACAATTTAAACACAATAACAGATAGAAGCAGAATACTGAAAAGAGTGGGATTTTTTTCTGATGTGGATAATTACATGCGTGTCACTATTGATAGATGTGCTACTGAGTTGGGGGAAAAAAATTATTTAGCGGGAATGAAAGTAATGTGTTGGGACACTGGAAGTAAATAAATCCCAAATTACAGGTTATAGCCCTAGATGGGAAAACAACATCCGAGTTCCATTTTTGTGAGAATACGGAAATGAATCATAGATAAAGCTAAGTCAGAAGAATATTCTGAAAAATGTCTGCTAGCTCACTGAATGTAAAACAGAAAGGTGATTTTGTGTGTTTATTGTGACGACAGTTGGAGTATACTAAATTTGGGGGTCATAAATTTCCACTTAGTCTCGGACGTGTATGGAGCAGAGCTTATAAAAACGATCCACTGGCTGGTTTCAGTGTTTGGCATGAATGCTGGTGGTAACCCACAGCAATGCTATCTTGGTTTGTGATGAAAAATCCCAAGGAGACTGAGGCTCCCTGTGCTCCATTTTGCTCCCTGTAATTTTAGTGATTACATACAGAGAGAGAAAGAGAGACAGAGAGAGAGAGAGAGACAGAGAGAGAGAGGGAGAGATTTCCTCAACTAAAATAAGAAATACTAGCGTGACCGTGTGTGTAAAACTTGACCATTTTGCTTGAATGGCTGCTGCATCCTCAATGTATGCTGCGTTTGTCAGTACTACAACAACTCGGTGTTCCTCCCTGTGTTTTCTTCCCCCTGAACTGCTTCTCGACAAGATTTTTCCGCTTTACTATGTAAATAAATATCACGCAATTGCAGATTTTCAAATTAGATCCTCTGTCAACCTGAAGGGTTCACCTAGGTCTGGATTATTTGTGCAAACCTATGTTTGTTTTGATGTCTCTTCTTATTTCGACCTTTAAATCACATCCTGAAGGGTCAGAAGGTCAGACCTGTGCAGCTTTGGAGTCTTTACTGGTCATCTGAGCTGACCTGACAGCTGTTTGTTTCCATTTTACGATGCAGTAAGACAAACCATGTCAGCGCTACCCTCACTGCCACAACAAAAACGAAAAGGCCTACAATGAGATAAAATTACTGAAACTGAAAAAAGAACACGCGCAGCAGGCTGGTAAAAAGTGTCCTGCAGCTCTGGTTGTTGCGAACCAACATGCTTGACATTTGTGACATGGCGCTGATGCAGGCAGACATGTGTCTCCGACCAGGCTTCTGCCCAGCATGCTGCGCATACTGCAGCTACCTGACACGACGCCCCAACTGCTACCTACCGCCATTCGTCTATCTCGGTGCGTCAGCTTGCACGCCTGTCAAAGCATTCGAAGACATTCGACTCCATCTGTGTTGTGTAGTTTGTTTTACTGAAAAAAGAGGAAGGGGGGAAGTGCTAAAAGGCGACTCCACCCTTAAGAGAGGACAGACAGATGGCCTCTGCATGGGATACCTTCAGCCAGGGGGAGATTGAGGAAACTTGGCAGTGGTAGCTGAGAGACGCAGCCAGGGCTCACAGGCTAAAGCGCCACAAAATGGTATCAAATCAAACATAAGCAGCGTCTTAGGGAAGGGTTTTGTGCTGAAGCACACAGGAAAGCTGTCATCTTTACGCTGTGTAACTCTGTGATGCATGCTATTCATTTACTTTATCAATACATCTTAGAAGAAAAAGAAGTCTGGCCTGTGAGCCTGATCCTGAGAGTAGAGTAGAGAAACTGACTTTTTTTCTCTCCTCTTCCCTGAGAGACCTAAGGAAAGAATGAACTCATAGGAAGGATATGTTTGTCCTTTGATGAAATGCTTCATATTTGTTTCTTTTCCTCCTGACACCCCTAATTGTGACAAGCTGCACGCGAGACGCAACGGCAAATCAAAACCTTCCTCTCTGCTTGGTAACCGGGTTCAAACATTCCACAAAGTCCACTTGAGGAGCCAAAATCTCCACCTACTCAGATCTAACCTTGCTTCAGCACTGACCTACAGAAAACAGGCTGTATCCTGGGTAAAAATCCTAACGCTGCAGTGTGAGTGGTGTCTATGAGAGAAGAGGGACCGATAGCCAGGAACCTTTACAGGCAGCAACATAATATACAATACACAACTTCATGTAGAATGCGTAGATCATCGTGTCAAACAACACTCACCAGGGGCTGATCTAAAGACCTCACACGGGAAGAATGCAGACATTGGATCTGTGTGGTTTGGGACTAAGGCAAGAGGAAACTCTGAGCCCTGGTTCTCAAATAAAAAAAAAAATGCAGTGAAGTAAGGATGAACAAGCACAAATAGCAAGAAAAATGAGCAAAAACTGAAACCACATTGTGAACTACAGTATGTGAGGAAAGAGAGAGTGGCATTAGATCAGTCATATAAAGCAATGATTTGCATTCAAAGCATAATGTAATGCATGTAAAGCATAATCAATGTATTCTTCCCATTCTGCATTATTCTGGGTATGCACATTTTCCTGGGAAAAAACACATGATGGAAAGCGGAAAAGAAGAATACATTTTAAACTGTCTGCATGGAAACATTTGTCTTGGCTTAAGCAATCCTTGATAATTCCATTCTTGCTCAGATGAGACAAAAACTACTCAAGAACGATTAACAATACAATGCTAAGCTAGCCCTTCAAACGCTGCAGTTGTGGTTGCCTGTGACAAAGAAGCCTCATCTTATTGTTTTATTGACACATAATAACACCAAAGCATCCTGATGCCACCACATGATGTGATTCCAGCTTGCATGTTGGTGTGTAACAAGATCCAGAGCAGCTCCAAAGTCAGTACTGACATGTTACACTTACCGCAAGCTTTATACACAGCAGTTTATCTCTGCTTTACTGTCTCGACAATGAGGGCGGTGACCTCATCCGCCACTCACGACCTTGAGGGATTCCCAAAACACATGTTGTCTCTCTACGGTTTGTAAATATTTCCAGTTGCTGTTGTTCTTTGACTTAACTGCAGACTGCATCTTGCTGCTTTAATCAGTTGTGGGTCACATTTACAAACACTACAGCCTCATCACGTCACTTCCTTCCACAGCGCTAGACTGCCCATCCAACACTGTTGATTCTGCATCATTTCTGTCCAGATTGTGCCCGAGAGGTGAAACGCCTTAAAGCCCCCCCATTGAGCGGTGTGAAAGGAGCTACTGAGAGCCACATTCTTCCCACAGCAATAACTACGACACTGAGAAAACCTTTTCATCATATACAGCAGCGCATCATCTGTATTTCCATTAACGTGCTAACAGAAATTAGCCTCACAGCTAGAAAAATGCATAACCTGACTTATTTCAAAAATCCCATCCCAATATAAACAATGTAAGATAATTAAAGAGCAAAGCTGTCCTACTACATCTACCATAAATTCCCCAACCTCTTCTATCCTTTAGAAACGTTTGAGTGCGGACAAGGGGGGGTGAGCAAGGGTTGAAGGGCAGTGTTTCATTGTTGCTTAATGAATGCAGTAATTCATCCTCCTGCCAAACAATTAAGTCCTTTAGTCAAGAAATACAGGCCAACAGTCAGACTGTGACTGAAGTTTCCTCAGTCTGTTGTGCGTCCAAAACCCCACAGAGACAAAGAAGTCAATGAGCAGAGTGGAGCCATTTGCTTGGTGTTGTTGTTGGCGGTGACCAGACAAAGCGCTGGTTGCCCCCGCATCACTCCCTGGGCCGTTATTTATTTTAGTGGGGCCTATAACTGTCTCAATCAGTTGCAGACATGGCGAATTGCCTGTGTAGCGTCCTTATCGTAAGAAATATTTGTGCAGTGTGAAGAAATCATTAGCCACCGCACCAATGCCATGCTACCCCTTCCTTCCTCGTATTGTACTCTGTGAGGCTTTTTCAGCGGGCCAATTCATGTTGGAGACAAACACGGGCTGACAGGGCTTTAAAAAGAGGGCAGGCAGGCCTCTTTCTCATGTCACTGTCCTCTTCAAAACCTATTCCTCATTCTCTCACCTACTGCCACGTCCTTCTCGACCGGGACGCAGTCGATTACAGTTCTGTCCTCACATGAAAAACATCAATAGTTGACGTCCTAGGTGTTGGAATAGGTCACAGCCTTTCATTTGAGTCAACTCATGTGAAGGACAATGTCTGCCAATGTGTAACAAAGCAGCACAAACACTCCTACAGCATCCTGCCTTCTGTGGGATTTGTTATTTGAGGTGGGGGTTCGAGGTATTTGGGCATGTGTATACAGCCAGAGGAGAGCGGCTCTGTACTTTTCCCATTCATCCAGAAAATGAATAACAAAAAAGTACAACTTGTAAACACAGAGGGAATGGCAAAAGTCACATACTGCTGTCCTTCTTTTAGGAACTGCCGATCGAATCTCCACCTAATAAAAAATAATTTCACACAAGCAGCTGCTATACAAATAGACTAATTGCAGGTTGGAATCATATATTCTATATATAACCATTCCTGCTGTATAATCAACTTTGACTCGCTCCAGATGCATCTGTGATGTCGCACCCCAAAATGTAAAGACCGTCTCGACACGTGCTGCACAACTGCGCCCCCGTTAATGGGAGGGGGACAATACTCGCGTGGAAATCCAGCAACGACCAAAGTTCAAATTAAGTTATACAGTGTTTCCAGACCCGTTGGAGCTTCACAGTAAAGAGTCAAAGGGCTCCGCGCTAATGACAGACTGCACTGACCTTGACTGGGCTGTGGCACTTTTATTAGTTCAATATAGCATAATGGAAATATAGTTTCCCCACATGGCACATAGATCCTAAAGGGAATTGAGCTCTAATGTGATTCACACATCTGACAACTAGTTTTACAGATCTGTTAAATAATGTTTGTTTTAATTGCGGTATAAACAGAATTAAAATGAGCATTAGAAAGGCTATTGTTCTTAAATTATAATTGGAAAAATCTGTGATACAAGAGAGTGACTAAACACGCAGACATTAGAGGAAAACATCAATACAGGAAGCTGTTTTTCACATTTTTGAGTCATCAGCATCACTGCCTACGTCAGTAATCACCACTTCACAACAAGGGAGGAGGTAAAGCTGTCCCACCAAAAGCAGTGTCTGCGCTGTGGTCAATGAAAACGGCAAGAATCTCGGTCAGTGTGGCATTTCGGCCTTTTTCCTGGCACACAACTGTGACCGGTTTCTGCAACGCATTTGATTTAGACTTGCCACCCACTTAGATGAGTAAAAACGAGGAGATTTTCGTGCCTAAACATATTAATTAAGCTCAATAAGGCGACATTTGACAAACCTCAAGGCGGGACATGACAGGAAAATTGGAAGGAAAACACCAGTAAAGATCTTAATAAACTGTTTATGATCAGAAAAGTATGTATCAATGATATCATCGCATACAACTCTGAAACAATGCAACCAAAAGTCCCCGCACTCCCCTCCCGCTTCCTTCCCACAGCTGCATCTTTAACAGACATTTACTTCACTAAATGGCTTCTTTGAATTTTTCTTAGGTTGTATTTTAATATCAGTCTCACATGACTGTACAAACCCAACTTGCTCTGTGTGAGAGGGGCAGAAAACTATTTGTTTTAGTCTCATCTTCTTACAAATCTGTAATGGAAAACAGGCCACATCTAATCAGCCAAAATGCTTTTTAATCTTCAAATAGAATTGGACTGATCGTTTTAAAAATTATGATCCTTTCGCAACGCAAGCTGGAGGAAAACTAAATAGTTATCGCGCTGCGTTATCCTGTGTCAGCAGTGAGCAGTAATTAATGACTGAAAGGGCCTTTTTTTTCCCAAAATTGTCAACATTCCTTGCGTTCTCTTCTTTAAAAATTGGGCAGCAACCCCATGCATCAGCAGCAATGCTTGCAGAACATCCCCCCACCTAAACTGCACGATAAGCAACGTTAGTTTATCAAACAGCTGTTGGGCAAAAAAGTGACACCTCTGAAAAATAACTGCATTAAATAATAAAAGAAATAGTGGTAGCAGCACACATGAAGGGTGACTGGAGAAGATATAGACTGGGTGGATATTAATTGTTATATATATTAGAACAAATGTTAAACGTGGTGGTCCGATTAGCAGATGTGAGGTAAAAGCAGCATCCAGGACTTTATTTGCTATTCACTAACAGAATGTCAACCTTCGATGTGAATGTAAACAGGACGACGCAAAGGCTAACCTGGAATGACCAGTTCCCTGTATTTGGCTGCCGAGTGTTAATAATCTCCCACTTGGGTGGTGAGGGGTGTGTCACTGCATACAAACACTGTGTATACCTGACAGCTGAGTGAGTGAAACAAATAAGACAGAGATGTGAAAAGCAGCCACACCTGTTTCCCATAACCCTGATGTTCCTCTCCTGGGGAAATCAAGTGCCGACTTTGCACATTCTGCATCCATTCCTCTTGAACACGAGTTGTGAAACCACAGCGTAGCCAGGTGACCCTAACCGCAGACAGATACTGGGAGGGATATTTGGGGAAAACCTTGACTTTTTGAGAACTAGGCAAGAAATGGCTTAAAAATGTTTTTTCACAGTAGGTAATTAAGCATGGAAATACCTGGAAAAAGCTGTTTTCTATGACGCAGCCATTTCAACGGTCAATTCCTGTCTGACCGGTTCAGTCACGATGAATGGCACGCAAGTAACAGGTTGAACAAACAGCACATCTGATATGATACATTTCTATGTATATTAATTAATCCTCATTCTTTCCCCCATGTGAATAGTAAATTACCCGTGCACTGTGGTCCAAATTGTTCCCACTGTCTGGGAAGGAAGTAGACACAGAATGTTCTTATCACAAAAATCACAAGGAAAACTTTTTTCAATGAGCCTTTCACTGTTTTTCAAATGAAAGATCCTTTTTTTTTTGGGTAAATATTAACAAAGAATAAGTATGGTGTACTGTTAATATTGGTTGCTCTCGTTAAAACCCAGAGCATGATTGTGGGAAGGAGCCTATGTTTGTGATAAGGACAATTTTTATAATTAATGGCTAAATTATAGCAGTTTGAGCCAACACAAGCAAATCTCAGACTGAGAAATATTCAGACTATAGTTTCTGACCATCATTCAAATGTGAGTGAGTCAAATATATAGGTTGGAAAGAACTTAAAAATCATGGAGAGGGGGCAAAAATCTGAGGAAAACTAGTCTGACTAATGGGTTCCAGGCTTTCCTCATTTCAATCACTATTTCCATCATCACCACACTAGATTAGTGTCATTAGTGATGTCACAGCACTCCGACTGGTAGATATTTCTCATCCTGTTTTTGCCTGAATGACGTTTTGTTCCGAACATTTCTGGAAAAATCACAGATAAGTGAGCAAGGGTTGAGCGAGAAACCCTTCCAATTTTTAGCTGATAGAAAGGACAGACGTGCGATTCATTTTATAATAAGACCTTTGCGACTGCATCGCAGCGGTTGTGTGCAAAGTGACTGCTGAAGAAGGAAAACTTCAGCGTTCACATCTGGAGGTCAGCCGTGCACGTCATCAGGCTAAGACTGTCAGGGAGTGCTGACAAACCATAGTCTGGCATAGATCTAATACTTTGGGGATTTCAGATCCAGACATAAATCGGTTGCACTTGCAGCTTTGCATATATAATTTAACCTCATAGAGCTCTTGTGTGGTCCAACGTAAACACTTATCAGTGTTACGCCGGAGCATCATGGCAGCCTCAGAAATGGCTCAGCCCCCACTGGAATACATTACTTCATAGCCTACTATTTCATACAGCGTGGATTAGAATACTTTTAGCTGTTAGATGCTTACATGTAGGCATAAAACTAACATTAACTATAAGAAACTAACTATAAGAAAATGTCACTCAGACAAGATGAGTGTGTTTCGTTATATTATACATGGACTAAGATGAAGCGTTTTCTCTACAATCCTCTGGTAATTTATGCTATAACCTCTGTTATTAAGTGTAATATACAGTATATTTAGTGAGGGTAATTGAAACGTGAACAGGTTAGAGCAGGCAGGTCCATGCATTGTAAAAGCAGAGCGAGCTGAGAGTAATTGAGTTGGGGGATAAGCTAAAACTGGGGGTTAGAGCACTGAATTTACTAATGGAACACCAGGGAGTGCACACAAAGCCTCTGGCAGTCACATCTGCTGGGGAAGAGGAAGCAAAGGGTGGAGTCAACAGAAGCTGGTGACCACAGCCGGCTCCCCACACCCCACATTAAAGTGGCCAATGCATCTGCTCCTCTTAAGAAAACACTGCACTTATGTCATTTGATTAGTTTTCAGTTCTCAAAACTGAGATTGAAGATTAAATGGGGAAGATCACCAAAAACACTGTGACCAGCAGAGGTTTATTTTCCAAAAGAAATGTCCTTCAACCATGTGTCCATGTTAATATCAAACAATCATTCAGAAAAAAAGAACAACAAAAATTTAAATTTCACCCTCCAAAAACAGAAGGAACTAAAAAAAAAAAAGGCTTACACCGACCCATTCCACTGCATGCGTTTTCAGAGCTGTATCTGTTTTACCAACAGCCCTCCTTTTCTTGGCTCTATCTTCCATCAGTTAATGACCATCGGAGCACATCAGCCCCCCATGAGGCTCAACTCCGTTCCACCTATTTCTGTTTTAACTCTGTAATTTAGTTGACTTATTACAACACCATTTATTTATATTATGAATCATGCGGCCCCGAATCCAGAAACCTCAAAACTTGGTCTACAGTTACGGGCTATGTGGCCTGGAACCACGCCTTCGACGAATCCCCTACTTCCAAGCCCGGCTACACTACAGGGAATCTGAAAATGATACACTGGGGTGAAATCACACAAACACACTTGTGCTCTTCTAAAATCACAACAGTTGGTCTGGACCACATGGGCCCCAACCATATGCTTTAAGGCTTAAACCCCTGCACATATTTCTCTTTAAGGGTTGATACCAATGCTAAGCCTCTGTTTGCCCTCTGCCGGCTGATTTATCTGGTGGGGTTACCTGCGCACTCACCAGAAAACAGCACATCTGAAGTTTGATCTACATAGTTAACGCTAATGCTGGATTGTTTTGATTAAAAATACATTTTGGGTGATTAATGAACATGGGTTTTGTGTTACTGACATAAAAACAGTTTTGTTTATTGGAGAAAGGATGTGGTGTAATTTTTTTGCATGAGAGATGATTTAAGTAAGTGATACCAATGGAGAATTTGCAGGAGGAAACAACCATCAGCAAGTAGCAACCATGGGACCGGGAGATCTGCCAGAGATTCTTCACTGGGATGGGTGTGCACAAAAAGACGTGAAAAAATGACTCAATAAAAATTGTATGCCAAAGATATTGGCCAATTTCAGAAGAAAACAGTTAGAAATGCAGTAAAGGATTTATGGTGCTTTCACAAGTCTTCAGTTTGAGCTGAGAAAACGCTATATTCCTGTGCAGCATTTGTTTAGTATCCGCTGTAGTTTGTCTCTTGTTTTAGCTGCATGCGTTGCGATCATCGCTCTGGAATGGGACACAGCAAAGCTCTCCAGCTGCACTGCTCTGGACTGGAGAGGAACTCCAGTTCGCTCTGGTTGGCATCCAGCCCAAATCCAGGTCAATACTTTCAGAGACTCGGTGACTGCAGCAGGACCTCCCTTCAAAAATGTCTCCGTTTCCCTCCACAATTCACGGATCCGTCCATCACGACCAAACTCCACCATTTCAAACCAAAGTGTACCCCTTTCTTCACCTTAAGTGACACACTCTTTCGTTTCTATTTTTACACATCACAAATCCCTGTACCTCTTCGATGCTCCGTGTCATCCGAGCAGGAGAGAGAGAGAAGCCTGATTCCCCAGAGGAACGTAAGCCAAAATGTGCGTGTAAAACACTTTTATTATCATTACGCTCAAATCAGTGCAAAGGTTACTTATACCGACCCAGTTGAGCAACTTGGTGTGAAAATCCTACGGCATTGTCCTGTGTGTAATAGGCTGTTTGGTTATGAGGTAAAACTAATCAAATATACACTTATTAACACTAAGAAAAGTAAACTGTAGGTCTCCCGTTAGGTCATTGTCATGATAGCAGTGGTTTATTTTCTGATGCCTGTTTTAAAGTTTACAGCCCCCCTCAAAAAATATGGTTAGCTTCTTTTAAGCTAGCTGGCTCTGAAGAACACGGCCCATTTCATCACAAGCCGGACTAGCCCGGCATGGTGCTCGGTGTCGTCGAGAGAGACTCCGAGCAGCCCCGCTACAACTCTTTCGACTGGAAGCCTAAAAAAGTACACCGGCGCGTACAAAAAGACACACCGCGATACACTTACGGGTAAGTCCGTGTAGGATGAGGAGCCAAGTAAACACTCGCGTCCCGTTAGATGGAAAAATCCTCCCGAGCGGTGTTCTCTTCTCCATGGTTCCCGTGCGTGTGTGCCCCTCGGCGCTCCGTCCTCCTCGCTCCTCTCCGCTCTGTCTGGCTCGAGCTCCTGGGGTGCTCCTCACCATAGCGACCGAGCCGCGTGGGCTGTACCATTTCTGCAGGACAACAGAAACAAACGTGGCCTTTACGCATGCACCATGGACTGCACTCACACATGGTCCTGATTACGTCTGTTTGATTTGTGTCTCACACTCACACACACACACACACACACACACACACACACACACACAGACTTATAGATTCTTTAAAAGTGATCAGTAACAATTTTTAAATCACTTATGTATGGGATTTCTGTTCGGTTTGACTGGCTATTTTTACATGTTGAAGAGGAATCAAATGTTTCACCAACATTTCTAGCTAAAAAGTCATGATTAGTAGACCGAGGGCCCAGAGTGATAAAATGCAGACGTGATGGGGTGAATATAAGGATTTCTGTTTTACTCTTAGTGGTAGCAGGCCTCAGATAATACATGTAATACAATCCAAATGTACGTAATTTGTCGTGAATAGTAATTGCTAAATAAATGAAAATACTAGATCATATTGCCTATTTTCAATTCAATTCAATTCAGTTTTATTTATATAGCACCTTTTACAATAAAAATTGTCTCTAAGTGCTTTACAGAGGCAGAAACCCAGAGCCTGAACCCTCAGGTAAGCACAGTGGCAAGGAAAAACTCCCTTTTAACAGGAAGAAACCTTGAGCAGGACCAGGCTTACAAGGAGGAACCATTCTGCTGAAAGTCAGCTGGGTAAAGGAGGAAAAGAAGAGGGAGACAGGACAGAGAGAATAAAAGAGAGAGAGGGCGAAACAGATACAATCATAGAATCAGAGAAATACAAACAAAATACAATCATAGAAATACAAACATATCAGACATAATGCAGTATATATAATACATATACAGCATAGCAGGTTGTTATAAAAAGAGGAATGGTATAGGCAGGTTTTAATAAAAAAAGGGAACAGCATAGGCAGGTGCTGACACTGGGTTCGTCAGAGGCCAAGGTCCGTGCAGCATGAAAGACTGGAGATGGAAGACCTGCAGAAAGATACAGAGAGAGAGAATGTGGGAAGAAGGGAAGAGAGACACAAAACAGCAAGGAAGACTGGACACATTTTGTGTTTTAGGCACCCTGGTATTAGTTTGGCAAGTCCAAAGTACAAGTAAGACAAATTCATTCCAATAATCTAAATTGAAGATGGACTCCAGGAGTATCATATCACCTATCAGTAGAGGAAGGGTTTGAAATGTTATTAAATCAAATATTTCAAAATAATATAATAAAAATTGTAATGGTCAACATAAAAAAAATGTGGGAACAAAACAAGGAAATGAATGTGAAAGTTAATTTAAAACCCAGATGAGCCTCTGAAGGACGAAGCAGTCACACGTGACTGAATCGCTTCGTTTCTGATTCTGAAAAGTGTACATCTGCCAATGGTAGCTACGCTGCCATGAGATAAAGTGGTAATGAGACACTCTGTTGCATTGTTCTTTTCCTTCAGATAATTACAGTTTTTCCTCTCTTCCAGCACTGTGTGCAGCACAGTATTATAATCACGCTCCAAACATGCTGCTTCAGCATATTTATTCTCTGGAGATAAGCAAATGTGCCTGTTACATGGTGATTCCCTCTGGTTGGACCACCCGTTTAACTCTGCATTGACATTTTCATTGCCCGTTTTGGTGGGTTCATGATGGGACAAGCTCAGGCTCAGGGTGTCTCCCTGAGCCTGAGCTTGGCTTCACTGTAATTAAAGCGTAACCCATAACGCCTCGTCACAGCATACCCCTGCTTATAAACCCTCTGATGGTTTATTTATACCCCCAAAGAGTGATAAATCCCCAGGTGAAGGTGATGCCCTTTTGACCAATCGATCTCGCCTGAGGGTCACTTTGTGTTACAGTAACAAAGTCAGTGTGTGAGGAGGCTCTTACATATTGTTTTCATCCACGTTTATCACATTGAATTGCTTTTTGACCAAATTCACACTTCAGGTTCAACTGGGGTTGCACCAACGCCCAACCCCCCATATTTTATGATCATTTATGGCCCTTGACCTTTGCTATTATTTTTTATGGTTTTATACTGCAAAAATATCCAATCTAAGCATTATTTTTCCTCCATGCAGTAGTGCAGGGCACCTCTGTTGTGACCAGTGGGTGCACATCCACACACGCTGGCTGGGACATTTGGTTGGACTGTGAAAACAGCCTTTGTTAAACATTACATTCCTCACTAGTCACATTGGTGAGCCAGTCTTTGCACACCTCAGAAACATCCCAACCCCCCTCCGAGCTGCCCCTGCAAGGCTTGACCCACACGAAGCAGGAGGAGGTCACCCCAGTGCTGACGGTCAACGCTCGCTCGGGCTGCACCATAGGTCCTCCCTATAATGAGCTCGCTTGCTGAAGTGACCCTCAGCAACGCTGACTGACCTTCAGGATATACAGTACTGTATATGAAGTCATATATGAACATTACAGTCAGCATACCTTATAAAGCATACACCCATTAAGGAAGATCAAGTTTTACAGGCGATTTCAAAGTATACCATTATCTTCTTAACATTATTTGTTAGTGAGTTAAAGAGGGACTGATTTAAAGACCGACTTACAGTATGTGCCAAAGTCCAAATTTTTAATCTTTATACATTTATTGCCATTGATAAACAAAAAAGATTCTAAGGTTGCATAAAAATTATTAAATACAGTGTGATTTAGAGCCTTAAAAGAGGTGCTGAAAATTCAAACGTAGTTCAGGTCAAAAAAATAGTGACATGATAAGCACTGTAATGGATTTACACCGCCGCCTGCTGGAAATGCAGGTGAAGTGTTCACGGCAGTTTGGAAACGGGAAAAATGAATGGTAGACCAGGTTTTCTTGTAATAATTTCTCTGGCACACCCAATTTAAATGATAGCAGACAAAGTCCTCTAAACAAATCAAATGACAATCATGTTTTTATTACTCAAAATCGAGATCAGTAAGGACAAGCGAAGAACATAATAAAGAAACCCCATACATTCTGATCCTCTGTACAAACAAGTTACAAGGTTTTACATTGGTGCTTTTGGTGGTCACTTCACCAAAGTGCACACTTACTTGTTTCCCACAGCAGGTCATTAATCTATTGTGCTGTGACAGTGTGGAGAGAGGTGACGCTGAAAATGAAGTGATGATGGCAAGGCCTTGAGAAATGGCTTAAAAGCTCTACAGAAAGGATCTGGGACATGGGCAATTTGCAGCAAAGGCCGTGTTGAGTGAAAGAAATACAAATAACGAGGCAAGCAACCACACCTTTAACATGTTCTCAGAGTTACACGGACTGGAAAGGAAATAATTCAAAGTTTGTGTATAAAAAAATTGCAACTAAACAACCCTTAAGTATCTGTGAGTTTTAGCCTGTAATAAGGTTAAAAAAAATCTACTGAGCAAAAAATATTTCTGTTCATATCAAATATATAAAAGTATGAAGCAAAACCTTTGCAACACAATATGAAACCAGCCACTAAACTGTTTTATTGTATTAATTTGAATTATTTCTTCTTAAAACAACAAATCTGATACAGCACAGAGAAAACATATTTATGTTGATGTCCAAACACAAAACAACAACTACATTCTTTTCTTTGTAACTCAAAGAAAAGAATGTTTAATATTTCCCTTGCTACCTCGGAATAATTGTTTCAGTCTTCTCTCAGATAAGCCTCAGGCACCTCCTCTTCGTCGTTGTTCTCCAATGAGGTAACGTACTGCGACATTCTTTCAACCTCCATTACTTTGGTCTCAGCCAGTTTCCTTTCTGCATCTGCTGACAGTTTCCTTGCTTCATCCACTTGTGTCTGGGCCACCTGCATATTTGTTCTCACCGTGATGGACGCATGCTCAGCTCCTGGACACAGGTTACAAAAACACACTCTGTCATGTATCTGCATAAAGGTTCTAAAATTTCCTTAACGCTTTCTCAAGTTCGCAAAATAATTTTTGCTCATTAAGAAGCTACTCCTGTCCATCATCAACTTTTGATTTTGCACAAAGGCCAGTTGAGTGACACCAAATGGTCCACACACCATCTGAAGTGTAACCCTGACAGCGGCTGAATGAGAACAGCAACGACATTAAAAGCTCTGAGATGATTCATAGCAGAAAACTTTTATTTTTTTCTACAGGAGCCATGGGAAAGTGCCTTGCCATTGCAACAATTCAACCACACACCTGATGCGTATGCTGCTTCTGCGGCCGTCTCACACAACTTGGCTGCACTGACCCAGGTGGATTCAAAATGCACGCACTCATTTCGCCTGTCATTAACCTGTAGGACAAAGAGAAAGGAAGAAAATCCAAGATCAAACTCCTCTGTCTGTCAATGTTTTGTCAATGTCTGCTGTTGTACTTCAGCAACTAACCTCTGCACGCTGGCCAATGATCACCTGCCAGATTGTGTCCTCTTCTGCTGCTGATAATTTACCCAGTGAGTCTAAATACTGCTTTTGAAGAGCGATGAGTGTATGAACAGCCTGTTCGCAGACAGAGTAAAGTAGTGGTTGGCAATAGTATGTTATACTCTGCTTCGTAAGGCGTTACATTTGTACCCCAACATATTCGTATGTTAAGTGTTGTTATTCAATATGTTGATACCACTGGTTAAAAACTTACTTTGGAATAGTCTGTGATAGCATCTATGAGAGCCAAGGTGGCCTGAGAGAGAAAAGTGGTTGAACTGTCTGTGACCAGAGACGCTGCCCGTTTGATAAGGGAGTCGTGTGAGAGCTGGTCAGCCTATGACAGATACACATGAGAGAAATAAGAAAGAAAATATGACGATATAAACTGCAAAGGAATATAAAAATGTCGATGAAACGTCGCTCACCTGTTTGAAAGGTATTGCACAAAACCCAGCTCCAAATGTAACAGAAGCTATACTTGTGCATAAGGTATTTGTCCATTTTCCAGGTTTCTGTATTACATGGTATCTGTAACTTAGCAAAACGAACGCTGACCTCCTGTGAAGAAAGAACCATTACATTAAGATCGTTTCACAATCAATCGTTTCTTCTACAAGCACGCTGTAAATGTTAATTTAAAAATAGTAACAAAAGTCACACACAAATGTCAAGTCTGCAAATTACCAACGTTAGTAATCCGTGTTCCGAATATCTTATACTAATTTATTTTGATGTCACCAGTACAGAAAATAGCCGAATTCTAAAAGCAAAACAATGGCAGCGTTATAATGTCTTGTTAGCACTTTATCATGAATACAAACAGACGCTTACATAACATGAACAAGAATACAACGTATGACATAAAACAAGACTCTAAATCATTTAAATGTTTTTATATATATATAATTATGAGAAGGCCCACCTAACAACACGAAGGTTGGCTATTAGCCTTGTCAACGCAGCCATCTTGGTCCGCCCTGTTTCTTGTTCCCCTAGTTCTGTTTTTCTCTCAAATTAACAAAGGTTCCCGTTCTCGATAAACTACGGAGCTGCGAAGTTGTTGCACCCTGGTGGTAAAAGAAAATAAATACAATGAAATACTAATGTGATTCATACTGATTTATTTTTGAAATTATATATAAGAAATTACAGTAAACCATTATTTTCTAATCCTTATTAACAAAATGAGTGTAAATAATCCACCTGTGATTTGCACTTGAATACGTTTTTTGCACTCAATGTATTATTTTAAGTATTTGGTTGCACATAAATGCAACTGTTCCTCCACCTTCCTCAAGGATGTTTCTTTAAAAAAAGGCACATTGATATCATCTAACCAGTCAGTAGTTTTGATTTCTCAAAAGTTTTGTTACTGACACAGCCACAGACAACATATGATTTCATGGCAAGGAAAAAAGTGTCATCTCTGAGACCATAAATGAGAGGACTCAGACATCTTGGACAAAAACTAAACATTATATAATTAAAGAACCTAATGTGAATAAATAACTTTCTACAATAGGACACCACATGTGTGTGAGAGCGCAGACAGCAGATTTAATCTGCAAAGGAAATACACAACAATACCAACAGCAAAAACCACAGATGTAAAATCAGACCACAGAAGCTAAAAACAAAGTTCCTCTCTGTGAGGATTTTATTGTCACAAAGAACACATGAGGAATTCGAATTGCTTTAACCAGGCCCTGTCATCTTGTCATCACTTTGCACCTTGGTCACGGTGCTGCATTCTTTTCCTTTTTAAAAATGATTTTATATGTATTGCTGATGTTAATGTTGATGTTCTCTGTATATTTTGCATCTATGCGCACCTGTCTGTTGCAGGAAAAGGGATCCCTCATTCGTGACTCTCAAGTTTTGTCTTTTTTTTTCCACTAAAAGATTTCTTTCTTTTTAAGTTTTTTCTGACCTGGGTCAAGAGTCTAAGGACAGGGGATGTCACAACTGTGCCAACTGTAAAGCCCTCTGAGGAAAACAATGTTTGTGATTTTGGGTTCTAAATTAATTTGATTTGCATTTTGATTGTCCTGTCTCTGCTTGAATGTCTTTATTGGGAGCTTTTTATCTAAATTACGTCAGCTCAAAAGTAATACGTATGCTGCATGAGAGAGCGAGAGAGAGAGAGTATAGTATAGTATACAGTATATAAAACCTACAGTATATAAAACCTTCAAGTGTTTGGCACTGGCCTTCCAGCCTTTCAAACTTATTTCCCTTCTTCTCTCTTCTCTTGTTAAGTGACATGATTGAGAGAGCTGGTATGATTAGTACATTTCTTACTGATTCTAAATGTGATTAATGGAAATGAATGCATATGTTTGGACAATTGTTTAAAAGTTTATATGTCTCTAAATTTATTGTGTATTTAGCTTTATTGTTGTAATGTTTACTATGGTGATGTTCCAGCAAAACAAACTCTGACAAACAAACTCTTTCTTTAGCCAAGGCAACATCAACACAACAGTCTTTAAATAATTAATGATGCACTACTTAAGTGGTTTCATTGGAGTTTGTTGCTGCACACAGGAAAACAGGCCACTGCCTAATTGTCATTATATGGAAGAAAACATGATCTGATGAAAACCAGGTCATGGATGAGCAATCACCTCTCATGAGGTCACAAAGTTATGGTGCAGAACGTGGCAATGGTGAAGTGCATGCACTACAAGCAGCTACTTCAGCATTAAAAACAAAGTACAAATATTTGTTTCCATGTAATGGCTGAGTTAATATCATATTTATTTGAAATGAATACTGTGATCACCTAGTGACCATGTCAAAGGTGTGCAAGGTCAGTTCTTGTCATACCTCCACATTGTTAGTATATGCCCACTTTAATGATAAATGGGAGAGCTGTGACACTAAAACATTATTAAAGTTGATAAGGTATTAAATTTGTGCTGCAGAAAACTCTAGTGACTATTAAGATAATTGAAATAAAATATAAATTGTGTTTTCTATGTGTAGGCTACTGGTTTTTATTGCGGGCCTACACTGAAGAGGCCTAAGTATGAAAATTAATATATAAATAATAACTTTAACGACACAGAGAAAATACTTAAGCCTTTTGTCTCTCCATGATAACATGGTTGAATTGTCTATGTGACCAGAAATCTGCAAACATACAATGACGCTTTAACAGAAGCATCTAAACCACTTTGCTAAGAGTAAAAGCTTCAAACAATGACCGGTTATACTATATCTTCTGCGCTATAACGTCCTACCCCCATAACTTTTCACTTTAATTCAGAATCTGGCAAGCTGAACAAATCTAGTTTGAAAACACTTGCGAAGAGCTGCTTCATTCTGGATGTAATTCAGAGGTGAAGGGCTTCTTCAATTCATATGACCTAGGTGATCTAGAACTTACATCATAAATGTTATTAAAGGAAATTCCAATTGTCTCGCAGACAGATCATCATTAATAACACAAAAAAATACTAGAATTGGATGGATGGACAACACACAGTGAATGGCATCTCAGTCCACCCTTATTTTAATTCCCTGTTCCTGTTTTCGAAATTGATCGAAACTGATCAAAGGTTCCCTTTAACAACAGACAGGACTTGCTTCTCTCTGATGGTAAAACCTCTCACTTCAACAATTCAGTTTAAAACTGTACATCGATGAATTCTTTATTAAAAAAACTATAACTCAAATTTCCATTTTTACATTACGTGAATAACGTAATGTTGCTGCTCAAACTGCTGCTGCATAGTACATCAGCAGAAATGTCTGGGCTCACATGAATCTAATGAATAATATACAAAAAACATAATATCTGCAGTAAATACTACTTATATTATACTACTACCTAAATCCAGCAATTTATTTGCTTTTATGTTCTATCCCAAAGAAATTATGAAATATGCCGATGTAATATTGTGTCAAATAAATCGTTATTACTGAAGGCAGTGAGCAGCTGCATCTTTAGCATAAGAAAATAGTAATGTCGTGACACTTTTCACATATGAATTCCTGCACATAGTTGCTAAAATGTTTGTGCTTAACACACATTTGAACAGATATCTCAGAAATTAGGGATTCATTTGAAGTTGCTTTTACTGTCAGTCTGCATTGATCCTTTCACACATGTTCATGCTATGGCGTTTGACAACATTGCAGAGTGCACTCTGCACCGCTGCAAGTATAAATAATTTCACATTCAGCAAACTACACAATAAAGTAATATTCTTCCTTTAATACAAACACAAACTCAAACCTAGTTTGTCAATAAAAGAGACATTAGCATGTCATAGGTGGTAGCTTCATCTGTAGGGGACCAGGCTGACAGGTGGAGGCCTTTTGGTTCAAGCCCCGGTTGCAGACAAAAATTGCAAAAAGTGGAAGGGACACCTTCAGAGTACTGCCTAGGTACCTATGAGCAAGGTATAGAACCACCAGAAAGTGGTTAGATATTGGATGAATGGACATTCATGATATCTAAACAGTCATACCTGCATCTGTAGTTTTGATTTCGTAAAAGCTTTGTCACTGACACTGCCCCAGACAACATATGATTTCAGTGCAAGAAGAAAAGTCTCATCTCTGACACCATAAATGAGAGGACTCAGACATCTTGGACATAGAATAAACATTATATAATTAAAGAACTTAATGTAAATAAATAACTTAAAATCAATTTTAAGCACAGCACTTTCTATAATAGGACACCACAAATGAGAGAGAGAGCAGCAACTGGATGGCATGAAGCAACACAGTTCTCATCCCTTTCACATTGCCTGCTTATTCTCTCCTGATGCAGATTTGCATGATGCTTTTATAATTTGAACATAACAGATAATAATAGTAATAAGCATAATGGAAAAGTAAAATCTGACCTACAGCTGACCTAAAATTGATTCTGCCAGTTCTGAACAGAAACAATTCCACTACAGGCGTGGAAGTTGGGTGTGCTTGATATGAACCAGTGAAAAAATTTGACAGAGTAATGATGCTGGGGATACAGCGATGCAATGAACAGTGAGGATACGGAGTGCAGAGCTCTGCGTGAAAGCACAGCTCTGCATGGTGCAGAGGCATGCAAATCTTCCCCCTATACCTTTCAGGACTTGCTTCAGCAGTGAGAGTAACTGGTGTGACATAACTATACACAGATGATATAATCATTATTATAAAACAGATCCACATCGGTATCAGGCAATTTAAAAAAGACAGAATAGTAGACATTAGTCACAATCAAATCACCTGAATCAGACAGTAACGTCACAACAAATAAGATATAGCGCATGTGTTTTATTGTAGAAGATATCTTTCATGAAAAAGGTTGTAATCAGCATGGAGTTGATAAAAAGAAAAAGTGTACCCAAAACCTCAACAAAAATTACATGGCCACCAGTTTCATGTATTTTGTTTCTAGCAACGGAGTTATTTTGCGCCATAGAAGAAAAAGTAACTTAAAACACATGCATGTGATTATAGCATCACCACTTATCTTTGAGCAACTGTAACAAATAGTTCCTCCTGAGCTTTGTGTGGCTGCCCTGGATGATTTTTTTAGAACACAGGAGAATTTGAATTGTTTAGAATCATCTGAGATCTCGTCATCAATATGCATTCGGTCACCAGGAAATAAAAAATAAAAATAAAAAATAAAAATAAAAAATACGATGGCTATCAGCTGTCATGTTTTGACCCTAAACTCATTTGACTAAAGATCTGATTTGTACATCAGCTGTGGTAATGAGGAAAACATCTACTGTGTATTTATTTCTGTTAGGTTTGTGGTTTGAAGTAAATGTTGAATAAATTCAGTGAATTTTGGCTGCAGCAAACTCAGTATCTTACAAATCAAGCATTCTACATGTAGGGTTGATAAGTTTGTAAATCTGATTGTGATGACGTCAGTGCCTCACCAGCCACGAACCTCACTGATAGATACTGTCTACATGAAGGTCAAAATCACCATGATCACGAGATCCAAATGTTTGTTTCTTCCCGCGTATCTGCCAGGCCTTCTATCCTTTCAAACTTTTTTCCAGAGATTTACATTTGGCAAGTCAGGGACAATGGTGTTATTTGAAATATTTCAGATAGCTAGATAGTGTTGTTATTATACGAAATAACCTCCTTTCCTTTAGTGCGGGTCAAAAAGGTCCAGCTGATGAATGTAGAGTTGGGCTCTGTGCTTTATTAATGTGGTTTTTCAGTTAGGTAGATCAGGATATACATGTCTCCTGGTTACAGTATGTTTGGCTAGTGTGTAACATTAACTGGTGATGTTCCCAACAAAACAAACTCTGATTGATGCTTTAGCAAGCCAAGCAATATCAACACAACAGTCTTTAAATAATTAATGAAGCATCATTTAGTGGTTTCACTGGGTTGATTTACTGCACACAGGAAAACAGGCCACTGCCTAATTGTCATTATAGGGACGAAAACATGATCTGATGAAAACCAGGTCATGGATGAGCATCCTCTCATGAGGTCACAATGTTATATGAAATGCAGGTACAAATTAAGTATATGGAAAATGTACTTTTTAAAAGATCATTCATTATTTCATTGATAGTTCATGTACAGTGATGCTGTCATTGTCATCTTCATTTTATGTCAACTTTCCAAGAAACAACCACTGCATCAAAAAGAGACATTTATTTTTGTGTGAAGGTTGTATTCATTTTGATGCATGTAGATATCATTCATACTCATTTATCATTCAGAAAAATCTTTATTTACAAATCTGCAGCCTGAAAAGCATATTTAAAAAAGTACAGATCTGGACTGACCTAATGGGGTTATGTATTTATATGAGTTTACGGATTAAATTATGAAAGTACTAAGTGGATATTTCAACCCCTTTACCCCTCATTCAGTGTTCCTAAACATACAGCTTAGTCATATGAGCATGTAAGAAACCTTTAATTAATAAATGGCTTCTTACATTTATCTTATCTTTGCCATTGCTGGATTCACTTGTTAAAATAATCTGTAGAATTTGAAAAAAACAAATATAAAGAAAAAAGTCTCACCAACAGTAATTAGTAAAATATTATATCCTGAGATTTAAAAGAACAACCTGGTCACGAATTTTGACCTTTTATGTCAACAAGATGTATATAGAAGATAGTAAATGCATGATATGCTGGCACTTTTCATCAGTGAGGATCTATTCTGAGGTATCTACTGAGATCTGTTGTTTTGCAGCTAGTGGTGACGACATGATTTTTATTTACTTTTTTCTCCTCGGTATAGCCCTATAAATAGTTTTCCAAGTCAGCATGATCTCTCGCAGGGCTGATCCACCGCTTTTTCGATATATGGCAGCAAACAGCTCTCAGTCCGGTGGTCAAGCCCCAACTCCAAAGATAAACAATCGAGTCATTTTGGTTCAGGTTTTGGTCTTCGTCTTTCTTTGCATCAATTTTTTGTTGATCGGGACTTTTTCCATGAGGCCTTTCTTCTACACGACCATGCGTTACGTCCTGTTTGCTGTCACACTGCTGTCTGATTCCATCTTTTTACTCCTGACTGATATCTTGCTAATTTTCAGCTACTTTAATGTCACCATTCAAATATGGATTTGTGTTACTTTTTATATGTTGTTCTTGTCTCTGCACTTTCGTCACGCCTGTTACTCTGACCTTAATGACCCTGGAGCGTTGCAGTGGCCATCTGCATGCCCCTCATACTGGGGCTCTGCTCCATGCGCAGAGCTCTGCACTGCATCCTCATTGTCCATGGCGTCGGCTCCCTACCCTGCATTGTGATTCTTTTCACCTTCTTTGCATCTACCAGCCACAGCTTCTACCTCAGAGTCAAGATATGCTCAGTGGAAATCTTTGTTCGTCACCCGTGGCAGAGTCATCTTAGGTCAGCTGTAAGTCAGCTCTACTTCTTAATTATGTGTGTTGTTGTTTTATTCTCTTATGTCAAGGTCATGAAAGTTGCCAAAGCTGCATCAAGAGGGAACAAAAAGTCAACGTGGAAAGGCCTCAAGACAGTGATCCTTCGTGTGCTTTCCAGCTGCTGCTCTGTCTCATCCAGCTGTGGTGTCCTTAATAAGTCTGCTGTGCTTCCAGATCAATTATATGGTGTTTGTTAATGTCAGATACTTTAACTACATTACTTTTATTCTTGCTCCGGGTGTCTGCGGAGTCCTCTGGTTTATGGTCTGAGGATGAGAACTTTTTACAGTGCAATATTTGGCTCTCTGTGGCTGGTACAGACGCAAGGTTGCATTAATCTGATTAATGAAACGTCACAATGCATTTTACATCATTTTATTGATTGAGGAGACTTTAAGGGATTTCCAACCTTCCTGTCATCTGATAATCCAGTTTTTGGCACGTTTTCTTCCTGAAACTGGATGGCAACATATTCCTAAAATCAAATTTAAGGTTCTTTCCTAATGCTTTTAAGTTTAATACATAACTGTTTTTGTTGAGTTAATTGCATTCATTTTACTCCTTGAATTCTTTGCCCATGGGGTTTTGGTACCTCATTGACAATTTTTTTTCTACATTCCAGGAAACCATTGTGCTCTCTGCCCCACGGTGTGGAGCAGGTGCTGTGTGTGTGTTCTTTGCTATGATGGTATATATCGGTTCATTGCGTTATCGTAACCCATATCACAATAAAAATGTCTCAATGATGTGATAGCAGTATCCTTTTGCAAAATGTAAAGGTTTGGCTTAAATTTGGAATGGATTTTAATGAAATTCTTAGAAAAAGATCTACCGTGGTCAGATCTGGACTGACTAATGGGGTTATGTAGTTATCACGAGTTTATGTGTTACGTAGCGTAGTGTAGAGGACCCAAACACAGGTGCAAGGCAGGCTCTCAAATAAAAACAACCCTTTATTGGGTGTACAGGGGGAAACAGCGCTCCAGTGGAAAAAAAAAAACAAATGTCCATACAAAACTCACCCACTGCAGGGTGTCCAAAGACCAGACTCAGACTCCTCTCACGGAACGTGTGGCTGACCTGGGAAAGCAGGGCAAAAAAACTCTCATAGTCACTATTCACAAAACCACAGAAAAGCTTCCAGTCTGAGACAGTCTAGTACCACTCTGCAGCAATCCAGCAGCAGGAACCAATTGGCAGCCTCCCTAAATCAGCGCTGATGGGCGATCAGCGAAAAGTCACCACGCTGGATCGGTAACCTCCGCCTCTGCTGCTGGGAAGAACAAGGACAAGCCACACACACACAATAATAAATGGCCGGCAAACCGGACCTAACAATGTGGATTGATTATGAAATTACTAAAGGATATTTCAACCCCTCTACCTTGAGACCCCTCATTCTGGTGTTTCCTAAACATCTAACTTAGTCCTTATGAATAACGAAACCTTTAGTAATAAATGGCTAACATTTATCACAGCGCTACCATTGAGGTTACTTATTTAAAAATAATCTGTAGAATGTGAAAAAAAACAAATAAAGAAAAGTCTCAGCAACAGTAATTAGTAAAAAGCTCAGTGTTTTTCTAGTTTATCAGCCTGGATTTACTTAACAAAAAAAAAAACTTCAGAGGTGTTAGTAAGTTAAACCCTCAGGATGGTGTCAGCGATGAACAGACTCATTCCCTGCAAGTGTTGAGACACACACTGATTCAGACTCCTGCAGACCAGGAGACGGAACACACTTCACGGATGGTTCAGTATTAGGCATACTTTCGAATGCCTTTGACTCGACTTAGTGCACCCATAATATCATTTAAAACCATGTAAATCTATATTTTTTTAAACATTAAAACAATTCATGCATTTTCAGAATGTCTGATAATGTTTCGAAAATTGGCTATTGGTGTCTAGAAAGCAATTCACGGAGCAGATCATCTTTATTCAGATCCTTGGCAATATTCTTTTCTAACCTGGTTCCTAATTACCTTTGTTTTCTCCAAAGCAAGTCTTTTACTCCACTATACGTTACATTTATTTTACCTATTGCTCTTGTGTCTGACAACATCTTTTTAATTATATCGGCATCCTCTTATTATGAACTCTGACCATTGTCACCCTGCAAGTCAGCCTGTGCATCATTTTCTACCTGATTGTGTGTTTCTGTGCGTTTATCACACGGTCATGACAACAATAGCGCTAGGCGGTTATTGGCCATTTGCCTGCCTTTACAGCACCGGCGGCTGTGCTCTCTGCACAACACCCAGAACTGCATCCTGATCATCCACGCCCTCAGCTGCGTGCCCTGCTTCATCATTCTCTCCACCTTCTTTGCAGCAGCCCCCAGTTCCGTGTACACACAATACAAGCTCTGCTCTATGGAGATATTCGTCTCCCTCCGTAGCAGAGTTACTTCAGAATGCTGTGTATCAATTTTACTTTAGCGATCATGTCCTTCACCATCCACTTTCTCTTATGTGAAAATTATGATAGTTGCCAAAGCGCATCAGGGAGAAGACAAAAGTCAACGCATTTAAAGGAGCTCAGACAGTGATCCTTCATGCTTTCCAGCTGCTGCTCTGTCTCATCAGATTGTGGTGTCCCTTAATAGAATCTGCTATATTCAAAATAGATGTAATGCTGTTTATTAATGTCAGATACTTTAACTACGTTACTTTTATTCTTGCTCCGAGGTGTCTGAGTCCTCTCATTTACGGTCTGAGGGATGAGAACTTTTACCGTGCAATGAAACATTTGGCTCTCTGTGGCTTGTACAAAAAAAAAATTGCTTTTACTTGATTAATGAACTGTGTCACACTCATCCTACCTGTGCGATGCTTATTTACATCATCTTATTGATTTATAAAGGGAGAATTGAGGGGCATTTCTTACTTTTAACTACCATCTGATAATCAGCCTTTTGGCCTTTATGGCACATTTTCCTTTCTGAAATCTGAGGGCAACAAACAATCTCATGTTCACAAAATCAAATTCAAAATCTGTTTTATTATGACCTTTTGCTAAAACTTGAAAAAATAGATAAACATATCGAGTAATAAGCCCTGCAACCCAAAAAGTTGGATAAACGCGGAATTACAGAAAAATGGATGGATGGATGGAATGCGCGGCTTTGAACTTAATTTTTTTTCTGTTGATTTACTTTTAACTTTTTATGTGACTGAATTCTTCATTTTTCTTCTCTTTAAGTTCCTCATTAATAATCACTTTGTCTGCACTGACCTTCTGTCCTCTAAATTCCAGAAACTCATCATTTGATATTTACTGTTGTATTTGCCTTCTGCCCCCAGACTTGTGAGATGTGTCGCTTATTCATTACTTTCCAGGGTGGTGAAACTGTAAATTTTACACCTCCTAAAATAACTGATACAAATATTATGTATATAAAATATATATTGAACAACAGGGTATTTGATAGGATGAAAAAACAGGAAATTAATGGCTGAGCGATTTCCTGAAAAGAGGTATAACAACAGTTCAGAAATACAGAAACTCATTCATCAATAATAACTAAACCACAATTTCATCTTTAAATGATAGATTATAAATTGATTATTAAAAGGCCATATTCACTGTTTTTTCTTCATTCTGGGCTCATGTAGAAACACAGGAGCAACATTCTAACACCCACTTCAACATAACATGTGCATAAATAGGAATGCTCAGGGATATCATCATGCATGAATATTATATTAAATTTAGCTCTGAATAAATGTTTTTGTGGTTTTTGGCTAAATGAAAAGTAAGCTGGTGTTATTGCCGTTTTGCACCCCCATTACACAGAAAAAATATTGCATAGATAAAAACTCACCCCTGGTAACTTACAAGCTAGTCCCATCTCCATAATGTGAAGAAAAGCAGATGATGCGGGGATCAACAGAAAAAAAATACAAAATCATAATGGGGGTGCATTTCACGGCAGGGGTGCATAATGTGGCCTAACACCAGCGCTTGCATCTCAGGCCTGGACCTGACCATCACAGCAGGTGACTCAGAGGTGTCAAAGAGGTGCTGGTGAGTTACGTGTTTCTGTCATAAGGCTGAAGAAGGTGATGGCAGGGGCTCATTCCCAGTGTGAACGTCAGAGGCAGGTGAGCCCTTATGTAAGTACCGTTTCATAGTTTAACTGATTTATATAATATATAATATGGCGTTTTTGTCAGAACTATGTGTAGGCGTGTTTGTTATGCTGAGCGATCATAAAGCGGCTATATAAGAGGGACTAGGTGAGACAAAGCAGTGTTAAGTACCTCGCAGGGGTCGCTTCTAAATGATCCCAAGGATTCTTATGATTCAACAGCTACTCTTGCATATAAATATTTGTCCAATCAATTTATGATGCATAGTACATCAGCGGAAATGTCTGGGCTCACATGAATCTAATGAATAATAATGCAAAAAATATAATACATATACTGTCATCGACTTATATGCAGACTGGCATCAGAACAAACCACAGCCCTATTAGATTGTACACAGCAAATGGGAAACCAAAGGCGCTCCAGCTGGGGGAAAACACAATGTTCAAACACAAAGTCTAAACTCTTCACGGGGAGGCTCCACTGCAGGGTGTCCAAAGAACCGAACTCAGACTTTTCTTCAAGACTTGCCGACCACTCTGCAGGGGAAGGAAGGACAAACCACACTAACAATCAGTCAAACAATGATCCATGGGAACCAGCTGGCAGCCTCCTATATCAGCTGTGAGTAGGCTGATCAGCGACAGTGTGCAGTCACTGCTGGATCCCGGGAACCCGCGGCCTCTGCGGGGAAAACACAGGATGACCCACACACACAATAAAGGGCCAGCAAGCCGGACCCTAACAGTTAGGAGCAAAACAACCAGCTCTCGATGGCAGACCTGGGCATCCCGCTGTCCTGTCAGATGAGCTCACAGAGAGAGAACTTAAGGCGTGATGACACCTTGTGCAGCCTGATGTCGAGAAGGCTGGAATCTGGCCTCTGACCATCTCTGATTAGTTGTTTTACCCTGCTTCCTTTGAGCAGTCGCTGAGGCCATGCAGCAGTTCCAGAATATCTGCCTCAAACACAACACTCGATGGCTCCTCTCCTGAATCAGGGCACTTGGTAGAAATGCTGGGTGGGTTTACTGGCTGCAGACAGACAGCTATAAGGGTAATATTTTAATTAGGGGTTGAAGTAACCAATTAGAGCTGCATCAACCAGATCTTGTTTCTGATGCACACAAACACACCTTTGTCGGATGGAGGATATGATTTTAGTGAGGTTTATGGCTGTTTATTCATTTCGCTTGCGATTATTTATGTGTTGTTCTAATTAAAATGGAAGGGTATCCACGACACCCAGGTGGTTACACTAACTAATTTAATGGTACTGGTATTTTGCTCGGCACCCAGGAGTTTATTCCCATAACTAATTTAAATAGTAGGTGTTTTATCTTCATACCAGGGGTTTAACATACTTTTGGAATGTTTGAATCTGCATGAATTAAGCTAGTGTAGTGTTTTCTAGTGAATATATCTCTGTCAGACTTAAGCTTCTTCTTTTGTGTTTGCTTTTGTTAAGATTATACAGATTACATGTAAATGGTTATATGTTTTAAACAATAAGGGGTAAATGAAATGCATTAGTAAGATAGAAAAATCATAGATAACATTAACGCTCATATGATTGCCTGTGCTTTGCTGCATTTTACTGATAAGTTTTGAAGAGGGAGGATGCCCCATTGGAGGATTTTGAGGCCGGGGCCTGGTGCGCAAGTGGTGCCCTCAGAGCTGCTTAGCGTTTCGTTGCTCCCCAATCCAATTCTTCAGTCTATTAATCTTTTCAAAACATCGGTGCTAGAAAAGCGCAAACTTCAACCAACCCAGCGCTGATCCCTCGCGTCGGGGTCTGGCGCCGAGGTGATGATGTCTTGGATCTGGCGAAAAAAGACGAGAGCGTCTTTGTGGCATCTTTATTGCAGCCAGTTTTATACATGACATTCTGTAGCCAACCCACAGGACCTCCTCCATCTTTCCTGACCTCCCTCCTTTCCACATTCAGCTCTGATTATCTCATGGCTCTCTTAAAAATGCAGGCACTAAGTAAATCTCAATTATGTGATCAGATTATTAGCTCTAATTTACGCAAGCCCAAAATAGCAGGCAACCACTGGTCTGTCTTTATGAACAATGACATCCATTAATAATGCATCAAAAACATTCTTAATATTCACTTTTAGGTACAATACATTCAACTTCTTTTAATGGGTTTAACCCTATGACATGTACCAAATCAACCACTTTTAGGACTTCATTCTTTTGTGCTTTTACAGAAATGTAATCAATTAACCAGATTAATATTATTTAAACAGCCTTTAAAAGCTCATATTAGATGAGAGAACACTGTAATGCTGACACAGTATTGTATTAAAACCAATGTTAACATTTTCTGTTCACATAAATACCACTACATACTGATGTACTAATGTACTACTTAGAAATTGATTAAATGGATGAATGAATAAAGAATAAAAGAAATAACAAGACAAGACGTCAATTTACCTCATGATCATCAGAATTTCACTGTGTTACTGGGGTCATTGTATTTTTATTCATGTTTGCAGCATAGGTCACCACATGCATCATTATCTTCCCTCTCTCTCTTCTGAAGTTGTTCTTATTTAAACTTCAGGGAAGCTGTAGCCCCTAACTTGACAAAGTGGCTTTTACTGTCAGTCTGCATGACCCTTTCACACATGTTCATGCTATGGCATTTAACAACGGCCCCAGACTGTACTCTGCAGAACTTTGATTTGAAATATGATTTCAGTGCAAGAAAGAAAAGTCTCTGTCTCATTTTATAAATGGGAGGACTCAGACATCTTGGACATAGAATAAACATGATATAATTAAAGACCTAATGTAAATAAATAACTGCAAATCAATTTTTGGGCACAGCACTTTTCTACAATAGGACACCACAGAGTAGAGAGAGAGCAGCAGCTGGATGGCGTGAAGCAACACAGTTCATCCCTTTCACATTGCCTGTATTGTTCTCTCCTGATGCGGAACCCAACTAACTTTTATAATTTGAACATAACAGATAATAATAGTAATAAGCATAATGGAAAAATAGAAATCTGACCTACAAGCTGATCCTAAGGTCAGTTCTGCCAGTTCTGAACAAAAGCAATTCCACACTACAGAGCGTGGGATTGGGTGTAAAAACTGATATGAACCAGTGAAAAAAAAGGTGACAGAGTAATGATGCTGGGGGATACAGCCGATACAATGAACAGTGAGGATACAGTGCAGAGCTCTGCGTGAGAAGCTTACCAGGTCCTGCATATGGTAGCAAGGCATGCAAAATGGCTACTATACCTTTCAAGGACATGGCGAGAGGTGAGAGTAACTGGGTGTGACATAACTATACGCAGGTAGATATAATCCCATTATTGAAAACAGATCCCACATCGGTATCCAGGCAATTTAAAAAAAGACAGAATAATGAAGCAAGACATTAGTCACAATCAAAATCTGAAAGATCGAACCAGTAAATCTGCAACAAATAAGATATAAGCGCATGTTTGTGTAGAATATCACTATGAAAAAAGGTTGTAATCAGCATGGAGTTGATAAAAAAGAAAAAGTGTACCCAAAGGCCTCAACAAAATTACATGGCCTGGTTCATGTATATTTTGTTTCTATATGAGTTATTTTTGTATAGAAGAAAAAGTAACCATTTACAGCATGATTATAGCATCACCACTTATCTTTGAAACAGCACCATAACAAAATATAGGAAGTTTAAAAGTATTTAACTCTACACCCTATTCTTGGGTTCATTCAACAAAAAGGGGAACTCAGAAAACAAGAAAAAACCAGAGATATGAGCTGCAGATGCTAAACACTTAGTTCCTCCTGAGCTTTGTGTGGCTGCCTGGATGATTTTATAGTCACATAGAGAACACAGGGGGAATTTGAATTGTTTAAGTCATCTGAGATCTCGTCATCAATCATTGAATGCAGGAAATGAAAAAAAAAATACGATTGCTATCAGCTGTCGCTGACAATCCTCATCTTTGTTTGACTAAACATCTGATTTATAAATAAAAGCTATAGTGAAGGGAAGAGCACATCTACATGTATTTATTTCTGTTAGGTTTTGTGGTTTGAAGTAAATGTTGGAATAAATTCAGTGAATTTGGCTGCAGCAAACTCAGTATCAAAAAGTAGCAAAAATCACTTTTACCGCGCAACCCAAAATAACCCGGGGTTCAATTCACTTCAGAATGATTTGTACCAAAGTGTATGATTCTAAACAGGACTGCCAGAATGACATATGCTTGGGTAATTGTTAAGTGTAATTTAACACATCATTTACATGTCTCTGCCGTTACAGTATGTGTTTGGCTTTAGCATGTGGCAACATTATGGTTCCAACAAAACAAACTCAGTTGATGCTTTTTTGCCATGAGCCAACATCCACTTACAACAGTCTTTAAATAATTAATAAGCATCATTAATTGGTTTTCACTGGAGTTTGTTGCTGCACACAGGAAAACAGGCCACTGCCTAATTGTCATTATATGGACGAAAACATGATCTGATGAAAACCAAGTCATGGACTGACATTCACCTCATGGATGAGCAATCATCATGCATGGTCACAATGTTATAAATGCGGAAGGTACAAATTAAAGTATGTGGAAAAATGTACTTTTTAAAGTTCATTTCATTATTTCATTGAGCAAGATTCATGTACGACTGATGCTGTCATTGTCATCTTCATTTATATCGCTTTCAGAAAAAACCGCATACATCATAAAAGAGCATTTTATTTTTGTGGTTGTATTCATTTTGATGCATGTGAAATTGTCTAGAACAACCTCATTTATCATTCAGAAAAATCTTTTGTTATAATCTGCAGCCTGAAAAGCATATTTAAAAAGTACAGATCTGGACTGACCTAATGGGGTTAACTTTATGGATTAAATTATGAAATTGCTATTTGGATATTTCAACCACTCTGTAACCGGACCTCATTTCAGTGTCCTAATATCTAATTTGAGTCATATGAGCATGTAAAACCTTTAATTAATAGTAGCTGCCATTTTATCCCCATGCTGCCATTAGTTCACATTAAAATAATCATACGTGAAAAACTCAAATAAAAACTTCTGCAGCAGTAATTAGTAAAATATTTATATAAATTCAAAAGAATAACCTAGTGCAATTTTGACCTTTTATGTGAACCAGATGTATAAGTAATAAATGCATGATATGCTGTAGCTTTTCATCAGTGAGGATCTATTCCTGAGGCCTCTGAGATCTGTTGTTTGCAATAAGTGGGCGACACGTTTTACTTTTACTTTTTTTCTCCCTTTCAAATTATGGCCTATAAATGGTTTTCAAGTCGGCTGATCTCTGTAAGAGCTGATCCACGCTTTTCAGCAGCAAGCAGCTCTCAGTCCAGTGGTCAAGCCCCGCTCAAGATAAACAATAAAGTCCCTACATTTTGGTTTAGGTTTTGTCTTGTCTTTCTTTTGCATCAATTTTTCTTGATCGGGACTTTTTACCCATAGGAGGCCTTTCTTCCGTGACCATGGCGTTCACGTCCTGTTTGCTGTCACACTGCTGTCTAGTTCCATCTTTTACTCCTGACTGACCTATCTTGCTCATTTCTGCTTCACTTTAAATGTCACCATTCAAATGGTTGTGTTACTGCCATATGTTGTTCTGTCTCTGCCTTTCGTCCGCCTGTTACTCGGCCTTAGCCAGCCTGGGCGTTCACGTGGCCATCTGCATGCCCCTCACTTTTCAGACTCTGCTCCATCTTGAAACTCTGCACTGCATCCTCATTGTCCTGACGTCAGCCCTACCCTACGTGTGATTCTTTTCACCTTCTTTGCATCCTGCCATACAGCTTCTACTCGGTCCAAGATAACTGCTCAGTGGAAATCTTTGTTACGTCACACATGGCAGAGTCATCTTAGGTCGGCACAATAAGTCCAGCTCTACTTCTTATTGTAATGTTGTTGTTTTATTCTCTTATGTCAAGGTCAGCAGAAAAGTTGCCAAAGCCGCATCAAGAAGGGCAAGTCAACGTGGAAAGAATCAAGACATTGATCCTTCACGCTTTCCAACTGCTGCTTATCTCATCCAACTGGTGTCCCTTAATAGAATCTGCTGTGCTTCAGTTCGATTATATGCTGTTTATTAATGTCGAATGCTTTAACTTCGTTACTTATTCCATAGAGGTGTCTGGAGTCCTCTGTTTCTGATCTGAGGATGAGGAACTTTTCAGCCAATGCAATAGAAACATTTACGGCTCTCTATTGGCCTTTTAAAAAAAAATTGCTTTTACTTGATTAATGAACTGTATCACCTCATCCTACCTGCGATGCTTATTTACATCATCTTATTGATTTATAAAGAAGGAGAATGGGGCATTTCTGCCTTCTTCCCCCACCATCTGATAATCCATCATGCATTGCTTTGTGTCCTTCCTGAAATCTGAGACAACAACAATCATATTCACAAAATCAAATTCAAAAAAATCTGTTTATTTAATATGACCTTTTTAACAAAACTTGAAAATAGATAAACATATCAGTAATAAGCTTCCCTGCAACTTAAGTTGGATAAGCATGGGGTACAGAAAATGGATGGATGGATGGATGGATGGATAGATACTTGGCTTTGGACTTAATTTTTTTTCTGTTGATTTGCTTTAACTTTTTTTTATGTGACTGAATTCTTCATTTTTCTTCCTGCTAAAGTTTCCTCATTAATAATCTTTGTCTGCACTGACCTTCATCCTCTAGAATTTCAAAACTGTCTGTTTGATATTTTACTGTTGTATTTGCCTTCTGCTAGACTTTGTGAGGGTCTGTTGTCATATTCATTACTTTCAGAATAGGTGAGAAACTGTAAATTTTACACCTCATAAAAATAACTGATACAAAATGTTATGTGTATATTGGTGTTATATACTGAAAATATGATGAACAACAGAGACATTTGATGGGATGAAGCAGGAAGTGGCTGAAACGATTTCCTGAAGAATTATTAGTTTAATCAGAAATTCAGCACATCAATAATAACTAAGCCACAATTTCATCTTAAATGATAGATTATAGCTGATTATTAAAGGCCATATTCATGTTTTCTTCATTTCTACCAGGGCTCATGTTAAAAACACAGAATAACATTCTAGCACCCACTTCAACATGTATGTGTGCATAAATATGACTCAAGTTCTTTTGCTCAGGCAACTAAGCTATTATATTTAGAGCTGTCATTCCAATTCATGCATGTGCAGAAACCTGCCTTATGGTTTGTGGCTGAAGGCCACTGGAGAAGTATGTGAGGGCAGGAGTCAAGCAGGGGATATGGACAATAAATAACAACAAACATAATGCAAGTTTTTGTTTTACTGATGCACTACAGCCTAAAGGACCCTCTCAGCTGAGAAATTTCTGGTCAGACTTTCAAGCTAACCAAATTGTTTTTCTCCTAAAACTGGAATTTATCAGGCCTTGTGATTAACCATGCAACCCAACCTGCAATTATTTCCTTTGGTCTGTATTACATTATTCCAAAAAGAAAAAACAAAACAAAGCTGTACACATATAGCACTTTCATAGTAGCATAAAATTAACTACATATTAAAATAAATTAAAACTGACACTAAAACCGACACAAACACACACACAAGCTTAAAATTATTTAAAAGAAAGGCTTGGCACTAAGAGGGAGGAAGCACAACCTAGGGAATATCATCATGCATGTCAACATCATATTCAAATTTAGCTCTGAATAAATGTTTTTGTGGTTTTTGGCTAAATGAAAAAATAAAGAAAAGCTGGTGTTGTGCAGTTTTCTGCCCAATACACAGAAGCATATATAATTTTTCCATTTCACATTTACCAGAGAGTGATTTAACATCCTCAGTTTCCTGTGCCTTATAGGCTGTAGTGAAACCATATCACTGTCTCTGCAATTTGTAAGTAATTTTCATTGTTTAACTGATGTATATAATATATAATGTAGCTTTTTTGTCAACATGGTGGGAGCTGATGTTTCTATGCTGAAACCGATCATAAAGGAAGGGACTAGATGAGGCACACAGTGCTCATGCCTCATACTAGGGGTCGCTCGTGATCCCAAGGAATCTTGTTGTGATTCAGCGGCTGCAGAGTGACAGGACACTGCTATACTACGGTCCAGTGAAACAGGAGTGCAGTAATTTATTTTTTCTATTAGCCTGGCCTTACTTTTTCAAAATAGTAAGGCCATATCTAAAACTTAAAAACTAAAAAGACAATGAACAATTCTACCAGCAAGTTATCGATGTGAATGGACTTTATAAAACTTTTTTATTATACTACAGTTTGTATGTGTAGAATACTGATAAAGAGACTTTAAACATAACTCGTTAACTGCTGCCAATCAAATATTAAGGATAAGATAGTCTGTAGGGTTAAATGTTTATGGGGGAAATCTGATTGTGATGGCGTGTGCACTCATCAGCCATAGACCTCACACGCCTATCACTGCTCATTCCTATAAAGCTTTCAGAAGAAGATGGGCAGGAAGATGAGCAGGACATTAACACACCTTGACTCATACCATGCACCATTCCTAAGTATTTAAAATTGTTTTGATTGTGTTTGAATTTAATGATTTCTTGTGCAGATCAGAGATGTCAGATATTTTCCAGAGCCGGAGGAGCCACTCCTACAAATTCCGGTCAGCGGATGCTGTGCTCACAGATCTTTGCATCCATTTTCTTTTCTACTAACCTGGTTCTAATTGCAACTGTTTTTTCGAAGCAAGTCTTTTACTCCACCATGCGTTACATTTTATTCACTATCACTCTTGTGTCTGACAGCATCACTTTAGTCATATCTGACCTTCTCCTGCTTTTGTATGCCATGCATGTCACCCTGCAAGTCAGCCTGTGCATCATTTCTACCTGATTGTGTGTTTCTGTGCGTTTATCACACGGTCCGCTGACAGCAATGGAGCGGTTCGTAGCCATTTGCCTGCCTTTACAGCACCCACAGCTGTGCTCTCTGCACAACACGCAGAACTGCATCCTGATCATCCACGCCCTCAACTCGTGCCTCGCGTTATTATTCTGTCAACTTCTTTTGCAGCAGCCCCCAGTTCGTGTACACATACAAGCTCTGCTCTATGGAGATGTTCGTCTCCCTCCCGTGGCAGAATTACTTTAAATTTGCTGTGTATCAGTTTTACTTTGTGATCATGTCCATCACCATCACTTTCTCTTATGTGAAAATTATGAAAGTTGCCAAAGTTGCATCAGGAGAGAACAAAAAGTCAACATGGAAGGGGCTCAAGACAGTGATCCTTCATGCTTTCCAGCTGCTGCTCTGTCTCATCCAGCTGTGGTGTCCCCTAGTAGAATCTGCTGTGTTTGATATCGATAAAAATATATTTTCTCATCTGAGGTTTTTTAACTATATTGTTTTTAACATTGCCCCTCGATGCCTGAGTCCTCTCATTTATGGCCTGAGGGATGAGAAGCTTTTCCTCGCGTTGAAAGTCATTGTCCTCTTTCTGTGACGTTGTACTCAAGTCTGCTAGTTTTCCTTGATAAGGTTTTTTTGTGGCCCTCCTTTTTTTAAAAATCGTACCAATGCTCCGTACCAATGTGAGTATTCATTTTAAAAGGTCCAAAAGCTGAAGAAAAGTTACTAAATATTCTCATATTATTAATATTTTCTTCAGTCCTGCATAACATTATTTTATTCTCAGCTTGTTGTGACAACACAGACTGTGACGTTGTAACATGCCAGAATTAAGATCTTCTGATTTTTATATCTTCCTGATCTTCCTGATTCTAAAGTTCACTGAGTGTATTATTTGATATTATCAAAGGAATCACCCACATATATTAAGTTGAACAAAGATTTATTTATTTATGTGTTTGCTATAACCTTTTGTAAAAAAAAAAAAAATAGGTATTTTGACTTTAAAATATCAAATAAATCACATTATCTGCATCCAGCTATTATCTAACATATATTTAACAAGCCAATAATTAGTTTTTAATCATTTCAAGAGAATCAACATGCACCAATCAAATAAATATTTTAAATAAAGACTTTTTGCTGTGGTATAGTCATGGGACTAGTTTTAGTATTTCATTTTCAAGGTAAAAAAAAAGTATGAAGCTCCAAGTCTCAGTCTTCTCGTAGATAAGCCTCATGCAGCTCGGGCTCCTCATTATTGTCTCGAAAGGCAGCATATTCAGCCATCCTTTGGATCTCCTCCACTTTAGTCTCAGCCAGCTTCTTATTGGCGTCCTCTGACAGCTTCCGAGCCTCGTCCACCTGAGCCTGAGCCACCTGAACATGCGCCCGCAGCGTTGTAGATGCCTGTTCTGCTCCTGGAGACACACAAATCCTTTTAGTCAAACTGCTGAGAGCGCTGCAGCTAAAATCAATTTGCTCTGGGCTGCAAACCCTCCAGTAGACGCCTGTGTAAATATCCAGCTCACCTGAACTGTGTGCTGCCTCAGCGGCCAGTTTACACATGTTTACAGCATTGATCCAGTTTGATTCAAAATGTCCGCATTCATCCAGTCTGTCGCTGGCCTGTCGGGTCAAAAAAAAGGGTAGATGATACATTTTTTTAAAGGAAGTAAGACCTAATATAATACAAATCTCAGTTTTTTTTTCCTGCATTAAAGATGCAGAAACCAACCTGAGAACGTTGACTATTGATCACCTCCAGAAGCGAATCCTTCTCTGCTGGGGTGAGTTTCCCCAGAGAGGCTAAATATCGTCTCTGCACAGCAATGCGAGTGTAAACAGCCTGCAAGAGAACAGTGCGGGATTACTGACACTGTGTTTTCTTTTGGCTTCTATACCTTCTTTGTAAAGACACAGTCACAAAATGTGGACATTCTGTTTAATGTAAACTGAGATTCTACCTTTGAATATTCAGACAGGGCTTCTGTGAGAGCCAGGGTGGACTGTGAGAGGAAAGTACTTGAACTGTCTGTCACCAGCGAGGCTGCTCTTCTGATGAGGGAGTCGTGAGAGAGGTTTTCTACCTGTTTGATTTAGATAAACAGAAAGTGAGAGGATTCATCGTTACGTTTTAGATGTTAAGAGCACATAAGAATCAATGGCCTATAATGTACAAATGCTGCTGTTACAGAAGAGACCTCCGTACCTGTGTGAAAGGAAAGTCCTGAGGCCAACTGCCGACTCTTCTCACGTTTGCACCATCTGTTCTGTCCGCAAACTTCTGGACCGCCGACATCCTACTGCTGAACAGGACACTCTCTGAACTGCTGTAGGACAAACATGACAAAATTTAGAACAGTGTCAATGCATTTTCATTTCAACACTGATGTAACTGAACACATGCTTTAAATAGACGTGGCTTTTACATGATACGCTGCTGCCTGCTCTGTTCAGTCTATACCTTTGGAAGCGGATACAGGCTCCTTTACTGACGACGTTCTTCTGCAGACCCGAAACGTTCCCCTGACTCCAGAGATGTCCTCCAGCAACACGGCCGGCACACACTGAGCACTGACGTACGGCTTGCATGTTGGAGATTAATGGCAGCAGTGCACCCGATTTTTTTTTTTTTTTAACCTTTTAAAGTCTGAAATATGCTCTGTGGCTTTGTTTTAGTGAAATCAGAAACTCTTATTTGTTGCTTTCGGTCTCCCCGATGATGAACAACTGTCACATCCTCTGGGCATTTATAGGGGCTGAGCAGTGTGTAATTACGTAAAAACTATTGACCTATTGACTCTGACAGACGTACGTATTTGGCTTATCAGAAAAGGCCAGAGAGGCAGGACATGCTTACAGGCCCATCTCTCTCTCTCCCTCTATCTCTCTCCCTCTCTCTCCCTCTTTCTCTCTCTCTCTCTCTTTCTCTTTCTCTCTCTCTCTGAAGAAATGTCTAAAGGTATGCTACCTTTAGACAGGTCATCAGGGTTTTGTTGTAATTGTGCAGTATAAAAGCCAAAGACGTTTCTTTTGAATATAAATGAATGTTAATACATGCCTTAAGAGTGTGCCTCTGCATAAGAACATGAAAAGGGCCCAAGGAAGCATGCTCAGCTCTAACCTTTATGCAGACCATATGATTCTTATTATGGAATATTCCTGAATCCTCTGTCCACAATAAGTCATTAAATACAAAAGTAATGTTTGGTTGAATGCTTACATTTAAGTGAGTGGACAGCATTTTCTGTCCTGTTTCTTTAATTGATACGGCATCATTTAAACAAGCATACAGTTAAGATGTGCTACATGTTCGTTTACCAGGCACATTCTTCAGGGAGTTGAAACTTTCTCTGACAATATGATGTAACTCAATGACTTGAAGTTTGATTCTATAAAATAGCAGCACTTCAGTTTGTCTATATTATTTGATAGTTCACTAATAATGTTACCATAACCTTGATTCATTTTGATGGCTTGCAAATACGTTCTCTGCTGACACAGCATCTCTGGAGATTCATTTGTTTTGGCCAGAGGGTTTGGTCCAATCTAATGCAGCCATGAAAGCTGACGCAAGATCTACGTAAAGAACTGCAGAGCTCCACTGAGCGGCCCACTGCAGAGCCAACATGTTTGACAAACAAATGAAGACTTTGTACAATTATGCTCCGCAGCTTCATGTTAATAATCAGCCAGTTTGTTAAGCGATGGCCAAAGTTGGTCTCCGGGGAGATCTGTGCCTAGATAGAATAGAATAGAATAGAATAGAATAGAATAGAATATATCTTTATTATCCCGCAATGGGGAAAATTCCGTGTCCCAGCAGCAGCATACAGAGCAGAAAATGAGAAAAAAGAAGAAATAAATAAATGTACAAAACTTTGAAAAAAAATATCTAAAAAATAATACAAATAAATAAATATATGGCTAAAACCTATATATTTACAGTCTGGTGCTGTACATGAATATTGATTTATTTATTTATTTATTGTTTGTTTGTTTGTGCCATTGCACGATAGAACTGTGCCATTATTGGTTCCATGATCCCATCCCAACATTAAAAGATGACCATTAAAAGATGATGTTGCAAGCCCCATGTGCTGCACGTCACGTATGAGAAGTGCCATATTTTTTTTTTATTTGCTTATTATTTCAACTTGTTTCTTTGACTTTAAAAACATTGTGACATGGAGCGCTCTCAAAAACAGAATAGAGCTTCTCTTTTCCCACACACCTCTTCTTTGTTTTGGAGAGAGTTTTTAACTTTTGGACCACAGTTAAAAACACGTAAACAGCCTCACATGGAGTCCACAGCACAAATGTGGAAATCATAGCCATCCTGATAAGATAACGATTGTTTGAAATCATGTTGAATGTAGCAATTCTTTCTAAACTTGACATCTAACGCAGAAAAAGTAGCATTTGTATTTACATGATTACACTGAGAACCAGTCTTTATATTGCTTTTTTTGTGTTGTTATTATGTTGTTGCATAATAAGCATTACTTTATTTTAAAATGACCTTGTTGTGGTGTTTAAAATGTAATGTGTTACTGTTTAAGAAAAAAAGATAAGAATCCATTGGTCGGCTGTGTAATTGAAGCTAAAGACGATAGCGTGTTACCCATGTATCACCAGAGATTTGAGTCCAGCATTTCAGATAAAGAGGAGGAGGTGGTTATGAAGAGAAGGCCACATATTATCTGCTGATGAACAGGTGAGAGGGTCACTGTTTCGTCCTGACTGCTGGTGATGTTTTTGATTTCCTTAAGAGTTTGACTGTTTTGTGGTTTCTCACCTTTCTCTTAACAGGTTTATTGCCGCTCGCTTTTATAAAATGATGCAGAATCTGACGGGGGACCTCAGCAATGTCACCTATAACAAAAGTCTGTCTGTGATCATCAAGGTGTGTGTCGTCATCCCCTTCTTCTGCCTCTTCCTCGGCTGCATCGCGGTCATGCTGCACATCTTTGCGTGCCACAGGCAGTTCCTGGACTCCTCGCGTTACATCCTGTTTGTCCACATGTTAGTCAATGACACCCTGCAGCTTTTGTCCTCTGTGCTGCTCTTTCTCTTTGTCATGGGCCAGGTGAAGATCGCCCTGATTTATTGTGTCCCCTTGTTGTTCCTTTCCACCACAACTTTCCAGAACACGCCATTAATCCTGGCCACCATGTCACTAGAGCGTTACGTTGCCATCTTCTATCCCTTGCAGCGGCCCGCAGCCTGGCGCTCCGACCGGATCTGGGCCATTATTCTGTCTCTGTGGTTAATCAGTTCTATCTTCCCTATTATTAACCACTCAATCGGGAAATATGACCCTGGTGTGAACGTGCTCTTTACTCGTGTGCTTTGCAAAGTCTCCACAGTCAACTCATCTCCGGCTCAGGTACTGTTCAAAGCTGCTGTGAGTATTCTTTTCTTTGCAGTGGTGGCAGTCATCATCCTTTTCACATACATGAGAATCCTGCTGGAAACCAGGAAGCTCAGACAAGACAGATTTTCCGTGAACAGAGCCATGCACACAGTGCTGCTGCACGGCTTCCAGCTGCTGCTGTCCGTGCTGTCCTTCACCAGCCCCATCACTGAAACCCTCATAGTGCTTCACGCCAACTGGCTACCGGAGGACATCTCTTTTTTTAATTACTTCTGTTTTATCCTGATTCCACGGTTTCTCAGCCCGCTCATCTATGGGTTCAGAGATAAGACTCTCAGAAGCTACATTGGCAAAGTATTTCTCTGCTGTTCAAACAGAGTCAGGCCCTGTGTCAGACGCAAACAGTGTGACAAGGTGTTTGCTTTCTAAACAATCCTTACCTTTTTTTTTTGGCAGTTGTGTTGGGTCAAGAGAAAGTTTAAAATTCTATACTGAAATGTCATGGTTTTGAAGGAGTCGTGCACGCAGCATTGTCAGCCCCACAGCAGTGACACCATATACAAGTTCATGATATTTTGAAAGATGTTTCAGTTATGCACACTCAAATATAACAAGTTATAGTTTATAAAATGTGGTTAAAAAAAAAAAAAAAAAAAAAAGACTTCAAATGTTGTGAAATATTACAATAATTGCTCAACTACAGACAAAATTAAATTAAACACGAATCAGGCTATGTTCCTTTCATTGTTCCTTTCATTAAAACATTATAGCTTTAAAATAAAACAGAAACCAGGTTGCCAACTTATGTCAGTGCCAACATCTTCTTTTAAATTTGTAGAGTTGAGAGACTGAATTAATAATGTCCTGCACAGAGTCTGGAACTCTGTCACATATTGTGTGCAATTATAATCACGTATTAATGAATGTAAAGTGTGCATTAAGGTCTCAGGCATGTTAATGCTCTTGGTCTTGTGTAACCTGTAATTCCGCGTGATTGGCTGACAATAAATGTGTTGTGTGACTGGACAGGCTTGTTATAGTGTTTGGCGAAATCTGGAGTGTTTTTTAATACATTAAGGTATCATTTACGGTGTTGTGACAAGATAGATATGCACTAAAGGGCCTAAACACTGACTGTGTAAAAAAATCCAGTAACTAAACTGTAAAGAATTTATGCTTTCATTGGCATGAAAATGACGGCACACTAGTTTATTATAGGTCGTCAGTGGGTTGATTGTTGTTCAAAACTTTCATCTGTAGGTGTCGCTGTTGTTCCGAAGTCACCACCCACACGTACAAATTTCATAACGGAGCAAATGAATATTATTAAACGCTTCTAAACAATGTTAATAACCTTAAAAAATGTAAGTAAAAGTTGAAGAAATTATAAATACGAGAATGTTCATTTTGAATTTGAGAGTTTTTTTCTGATTTGAGCGCTTCCAGGAGCGCGAAAAACAGTTATTCATGTTTTAATGGTTAAAAAACAACAAGAAAAACATCCGATTATGTGAGTCGCGCTGATGCCGACATGTCGTTTGTAGATTAGTGGTATAACGATAGTATTGTGTGTACTGTAGTCCTGACCTTATGTCTGCAGGACTCACTCTTGTAAACGGAAGAAGGGAGCTGATCTGGGATCTCCGTGTGAGGGGAAGATCCCGCAGATCGTGAGAGCGGACGGGTCCGTCAGCCGCAATCTGCAGACGAAATCTGGGATGAAGGTTTTTGTATGGGTTTGCTGCAGCTGCAGTCTTCTGACTGTGATCCACGTGTCTGTGGGTGAAATGTACACGTCCCTGCTCAACATACAACAGGCGATGAGCGTTGAAAGGAAATTGATCGATTATTTAAGAACATACATTGATCAGGAGTTAGAGAGGCTGGAGGACATCAAGCGGTGAGTGACATGCATGACCACATTACAAACGTTTCGACCAGTTGTACAAAAAATTCACACAAGAAAGCCAGTTAAAGTACTAATCCACTGCTAAAAAAAAAAAAAAAAGAAAAGAGAAGAGAAGAATAAAGGGCGTTTTGTATGAGGTGAATGAAGATGGTGAATGAAAAACCTCTGTGTATAAACTCCATTCATGAGCACGATCTTCAGTCAGCGATTCACTGGAAGTTGTTATTTTTGGAATCTAACCAGTACACCATCAAGGGGATGGAGAGCATTTATTTATTTCAAATATAAATAAATATGGAAACAAAAAAAGGGACAGACTCTCTAAACAGCCTCATTTCTCAATCTCTGTATAAAACAAAGTGTATTGTTTCCTGCAGTTTTTATGCCAAGGTCTCCGACCTGCATGCTGAACTGTACAACAGCCGGGCAACTGCACTGACAAACCCGCTCGTGGCGTTTACTCTCATCAAGAGGCTACAGTCGGAGTGGCTGAATGTTGTCAGCAGCAACGAGGCCCTGGAGAATGCACAAGGTTCGAATTTGGCTTCTCTGCAGACACATCTGGTGGTGATAAGTGCACACCCGCCCGCCTCTGCTGTCATCACCCGCCCACCCTACCCCCGTTCACCCTTTGACCTCGCACTGTCCAGCCCTCAGGTCAGGTTACGAGGAGGAAGAGGCCAATCTTCCCAATCTGGAGGACCTCCAGGGGGCCGCGAAGGGCCTGATGAGGCTGCAGGATGTTTATTGTCTCCAGGTTACGAGCCTCGTCAGGGGACAGTTTCAGAGGGTAACAGATGGCAAGAGTGTTGACGTCTACCTGCCCGCAGTGTCGGTGCAGTTATCTGGTGATGACTGCTTCCTGGTAGGAAAGGTACATGTCAAAAGTTTCTTTATTGCCCCCTAACAAGAAATTACTCTATTTAAAAAAAAAAATAACAATAAAAACAAAGTGAAAGGTTAAAAAGGTTTTTATTCTGCAGAAAAATGATCTGCAGAAAAAAAAAATCTTCATTTTTAAAAAATCATAATAAGGAAACATCTCATTTGGAATGATTTGGAAATTTCAATGAATAAGAAGGACAGAAAGCCTGGAAAAATATATCACACACAGTAGCCATGTGGATTTGGAACACAAAAATGCTTTTAGTCGGAGAAAAAAAGCTGAGATCATTTCAGGTAACCTTTAAAGACAGAAAGACAGAAATGGATGCTTTTATATCTCCTTCTGCTCTATAAAGAAGGCTAAAAAGAGGTTATTTTGTGTTAAAAGAACTTTAATTCCGCATCGGTCCTCCATGCCATGGACACGTTTTTTTTAAGTTAAGAAAGAATAAAGTAGTCCTCACATTTAATCAACCAAAAGACAACAGAATAGGGTGGTCGGATGCAGGCAACTATAAACCCAAACACACCTGAAATCAAGATTTTTCCATTTGGTTTCCAGTTCAGACACGCTCAAATTGTTGGCAGTTTACCAGAATTCTATTCAGCTTGCCAAGGAGTGACTGGAAGTAAACAAAGTGTTTACACAGGTGGCCTACGACCAGGAGGACTACTACCACTCCGTACAGTGGCTGGAGGAGTCGGTGCGTCTCTTCAGGGGAACCGGAAGCAAGTGGAGGCCAGAGAATGAAGGAACGCTGCACAATGCTCTGGATCATCTGGCCTTCTCTCACTTCAAGGTGGGTGAAGGAAGCTGCACAGATGTTAAAGAATTAGCGCTCTAAAATGCCTTTCTCATATCAGACAGGAAACGTCTTGCATGCTCTCAGTCTTTCCCAGGAGTTACTGCATTATGGTAAGGCTCTTCAATTAATTGTTTTATCTGAGATCATCATTCAAACTGAGGCACTTTAATTACAAAACACCCCCTGAGAGAATACTCCAGTGTATCTTCTAATTTCCTCTTAGATCCATCAAATGGAAGAGTTTTGCAGAACATTTATAAATACGAAAAGCTGCTGGCTTTAAATTCATCTAAACCAGTCAATGGGCTGAAGAGACCCTCCTCCAAATATTTAAGGACCAGAGACGCGTATGAGAGACTGTGCCGGACCCGAGGCGCTCAGGTAGGTTTCCAAATACTATGAGTATCCTCAGAAAACCAGCATTATTTCAAATCCCCTATTGATTAAAAGAAAAAAGTTTTTGACCTTGATATCTCATCTGTTACATAAAATGACCCGAGTAAACAATCGGTGTAATGGCCTTAGACTTTCTGCCGTGTTTATGCAACCCACTAATGGCAGCTGCAGGATAAGGAGTGAAACAGACAGGAAATGTGAAATCTCGTTTGCACAAGAACCAAACAAGCCACTTGCGGACACTAATCTTTTGATACTGTCTGTACTGTCTGGGCAGTTATGTTTTCCTCTTCTTCATAATCTGTGTAAATCTGAGGGAATTCCTCCAATGGTTGCACCTGCAGCAAATAAGTCTACTCCTAACGAGGAAGGAGGTAAAGCTCAAACGCAGTCAGGGCACAGACAGAGATCAAACTGCACTCTGGCAGCGCCTTAAATTTGCTTCACATGTGACGTCTCGACAGCCGATGCACTTTGAAAACCCACAACTTTTCTGCGATAACTTCGCCAACGGCCACCCGGGACTTCTCCTCCGGCCTGTCAGACGTGAAACGTTGAGCCTGCGGCCATACGTTGTTTTGTACCACGACTTCATCAGCGACACCGAGGCTGAGGAAATCAAGCAGCATGCCCAGCTGGGGGTGAGTAGTGAGGAAACAAGGAACACTAAAAGGAACACTTCTTTTTTGAGACAAGAAAATTATTAGTGGTTTTGATTAAGACTGAATGCTTTCCATAATTACCAATAGGACACCGTTACTCTGCTCTGGCCAGCTGTGCAGTTTTTCTACTCCTGGAGATGAGCTGGTCTGCTTCCAAATATTTGGGAAGTATTAAAGGAATGAGGGATGCATTACCGTGAAAACGTGGCTCAAGAACTCTGTTGGGCTCTAACAGTAAAGACTCAGCCCTCTATCGCTGAGGTTTGTGCTCATCCATCAGAAATCTCAGCAGCTGCTAGTGGTTAACTGACTCAGATTCTTCAGGGCATTTTTGGTGGATTAAGTCAAGTGGTGCCCTGAGGTTTACTGGTTTGGAATGAGTTTTCCACCCTTTTCTCACAGGGAAAGCCAGTACCTATTTCATCATTACATCAGCATGTAGATTTATGGCACAGTTGTCAGAGCACAGTAATGTTTTATCTATGCATCCAAGTTGTGTAAAGCTAAAGCTCTTAGTAGTTCATATTTCAGCCTTTCAAAGATGCAATTCATGGTATATTTTTGTGTTTTCATACCTGAGCATAAAACTAGAAGTATGGAGTGTGAATCTTCTACAGTTGGGGGAAAAAAATTAAATTGACTGTCAGACTCTGTTTTAACTGGAAAAATATGGTATCTGGTCTCTTTAAAGTCTCTCATATGCACATTAGTGTGTAATTTGTGGTCCATCGTGCAGGCAAATTGGTTTCTTGTGCTGCAGTTTTGAATCCACGTGGCAGATTCTCTCAGCTCTCGGACCTAATGCTGGACATTTGATATGAGTGTGCTGTCATGCATTCATTACTCACATGCTGAGTACACGCACAGCTGTGGAGCACGTCACCAAAGCATAGCTGTTCTAATCCTCACCCACAATAAACAGCATTTTTTTTTTTGTCTTTGCTGTCAAGTTGCGACGGTCTGTGGTAGCAACTAGAGACAAACAAGTGACCGCAGAGTACCGCATCAGCAAAAGGTAGAAATAAGGAATTTATTAGTATCATTCTTGGCTCTGATTGAAATACATTTGTTTCACATCTGTGCTTAAAAGATGCAGCAGCGTTCATGATATTTGCTCAGCTGCAATCATAACAATATGCCATACTTCTAGTGCATGGCTGAAGGGCTCTGCACAGTCCACCGTTAGCAGACTGGACCAGAAGATCTCCATGCTGACAGGTCTCAATGTGCAGCATCCGCATGGCGAGTACCTGCAGGTGGTGAATTACGGCATCGGCGGCCATTATGAACCTCATTTTGACCACGCTACGTCGCCTTCCAGTCCCGTCTTCAAGCTGAAAACCGGCAATCGCGTGGCAACTTTCATGATCTATGTGAGTTGAAGAAGAGCAGCCAGAAGGTTCTTGGGCTGGTTTTAGTTCCTGCTTTACAAAACTCATTGTTAAAAACACAGTAAGGCCTTGGTCCTGAGTGCTGTTGAACCAAACCAGTACCTTTATAGATGGTGTCATTATAAAGCCTCTGTTTGCGGTTGTACAGACATTGATTGACTTTAACCAGAAAACACGAGTGGCTTCTCATGAAAGAACGCCTTTCTCCCCCCACAGCTCAGCTCTGTCGAGGCGGGGGGCTCCACAGCTTTCATCTACGCCAACTTCAGTGTTCCCGTCATGAAGGTAAACATTTAAGAGGAGCTAAGCTCATCCTGTTTCTCTCCTCATATCAATTTTGCCTCAGGCTCGGTGAAAAGGTCAGGTTGGATAGATATTTCACAACAGTGCAGCTACTGTGTAGTGAAACCTGACTGGAGGATAGTTTTGGGATGATAAATGAGCAAATGTTTTGTCTCCATTCAAGATTTGTAGGTTAAGTTTAAGCAACTTTTTTATAGGCATTAAAGTGAATTTGTCATTTTATAGAATGCTGCCATCTTTTGGTGGAATCTCCACAGAAATGGTGGAGGAGACGCAGACACCCTCCATGCTGGCTGTCCTGTTCTCATTGGAGACAAATGGGGTAAGTAACCTTCTTTTCTTAAACCTCCTGATTAAAAGTTTATTCATCATTACAGACCATTTTTACAGTGTCAGCTCTTAATTTGGAACATAATACAACACAGTCTGCATGTTTATCTATGTTCCAGTGGCTAATAAATGGATTCATGAGTATGGACAAGAGTTTCTGCGGCGCTGCAGTCTGAATCCAGAGGAGTGAGGTGAAGGCTGCATTTGCAACTGAAAGGCATATTTGGGGGGGGAAAAAGAGGTTCAGAGCCAAAAAAGGCACGGCATGGGTGAGCTTACAGCTGCAGTTGGAGCTATGGGCCACAGGGAGCCCGAGGTGGTACAGCTCTCTGCTGAATGTGTGACGGAACTCTAAGGCAAGACAGATGAGCAGCGTGGCAGCTGGCAGTCAGACCTGCAGGCCGAGTGCTGCTTGGCTCCTGTGAGGCGTATCATTTCCATTAACTGTGCAAGGCGTTGTGCCTTAAAATGTCTCAGAAGGCATTTTAAAGCAGATTATTAAGGATTTCTTTATTTAAATGTTTAATGTGTCTATCAAGAACAGAGAGCATGCAAGAAAAACCCATGTGTCACTGTAAGAGTATTTAAGTTCAGGTGATTAAATAGCATCCAACAACACCAGCTGTTGCAAAAAACTGTCAAATTTTATTTATTTATTTTTTAAGCCAAAAAAAAATAATTCTGTCTGTTCTTCAGTCACTCTCAGGGTCACGACTGTTCAATGATCACTACAACAAATATGGCTCAGGAGTGTCTCGTTGCTATGCAAGAGCATACCTAGACTACCTAAAGCATCACATGACTAGACCACATGTCCACTTCAATACACTGTGAAGTATGCACAAAGTACCTAACACTCAGGAGTGGTTTGCAACTTTAGTAGATATATTAACTTATATATAGATAATATAATGGCAACTGAGAGAGACACTACCAAGCATCAGTAAAAAAAAAAAAAGTCATGCAGAAATACAGCACTTCTTTTTAAATCTCAGGGTCGTGGGGGAAAAAAGTACAGTAGCTGCTGATGAATAGCTGTGGATGGAAATATTGGTGCTGCCCTCTGCTGGCAAAGAAAATCTGCCCAGGACATGTTGATTTCTTTTTTCCCCAAATCTACTCTTTATAGGTAATTTGCAATGTTGCTTAAAAATTGTTATATTTAGATTTAAATGATGTATTGCAATTGTGTTTGCTGTCATTTATTAGGTATTTACAGCATTTTATTCATATTGTCAAAATTATGTGCTATTTCTTTTACTTGACATAATAAAAATGATGAACTCAGATCTTTGTCTAGCTAGTTCATTATCAGAATCACTTTCTGTTGCTTTTTTGTTGATATAAAAATTGGAAAGGAGTAAAAGTAGCTACTAAATGAGCTGTTCGAGGATAACGCTGTCAAGCCCACTACAAACTCATTTACCCACAATGCTTCTGTGAAACTCAGCGGCGCACGAGGAGGCGGGACATTGTTGCTCGGAGACGGGTTTGCGCGCCTCCTCGAGTCAATGGGTGTGAGAACGATCGGCTCCGCTTATCAGTTTATTGTAGCTAGCTGAAAAGTTATAAACATCATGTATGTTGCTAGTGTATGTACGGCTTTGAAAAGGCTAACATTAACAATCTGTAGTTACTGAACAGAGGAATGAAGACCAGACAACAGAAGTCGGCTAGAACTGATACAAGCAAAAGAAAAGGTAGTGTTTTTAGCCCAAGTGCTTGCTAGCAACACCAATTTGTTAGCGTTAGCTGATAGCATCAGCTGACAGCATCAGCCTAAACCTTATATGCTATTGCGGAGAAAACTATATTCATTAATAGTGAAGTAACACACATTTTACGCAACAAATGATTTAAGTAACGTTATAGTTTAAGTAATGTTATAGTTCTGTAGTTAGTACTTGTATAGCAACCTCTTGTACCAGTATAACTTAGTTTCATTACTGCTGCGCTTATTTTACGTAATTACTATTATTATTAAATCTCATCTTAATAATAGTTGTTTGTCTTAGCAATAAGGGCAGCAACAGTATTTTTAGGTGATGCATGTTTTACGGGTTACTAAATACTGGATTGATTGCATTTAAAATTTCCAAACACTGCAATCAATTCCACGACCACATTCAACACAATTGTGAGTTGTTAAGCTAACTTACATCAAGTTAAGATTTGCAGCGGTGCTATTATCTGGTGGCCCCCTTCTTGAGAACTTTAAACCTTTAATTTTACAAATTGACAATTTAACTTTACAAAACATTATTACATTATATATACGTACACACATTAAACATTGTTTCAAATTTGTAGTCACCAGAAATGTCTGTTTGCAGGCTCCAGTGATGTTTCCCCCTCCACCAGCCTCCCTCCTCTGGTTGAAGGCCAGTTAAGATGTTTTCTGCGTGTGACAATAAGTCAGGTATTATGGACAGTTCAGAAGCCTCCGTCTGCAACATTTGTCAGGCTGCGCTGGTGGGGAGAGTCCTCTGAGGGGACTCATTTCTTTCCGAGGGATGGATCACAGGTGCCACAGAAGACCACCAAAACCACAGCTCACTTCCCCATTCGCTGTGGGCCAAAGCAGTTCACATCATATCTCACAGGTAGTTAAGAAATCTTTGAGCCGTCAGAGTTGTAAATGTATGTCAGAAGCAAGCGTCTAACCTTATGGTTTTAAACAGATATGGGCTTCCTTGTGCTGGAGGTTCTTACAAAACAGGATCATTTGCCGATTGCACGGGCACAAGTCATGGGCATCTCACACCTTGCTCCTTCTCAACCCATCAGTGGATTTTACACTCTTCTGTCCCCAACATCAAAAAAGATTGGAGAGTTACATGTGAGTCGATATAAACAGTTAAAAGGTAGTGTGAGAGTAAAAATACATTTTATACCCTCTTAATTATCAAGAATACTGTCCATTTTTCTTTTTTATAAGGTTTCTCTTCAGTTGGAGCCTCTGACAGAAGCGTACAACAACAGCACTTCCAGTCCCAACAAAGATGTAAAAAACAAGGCACTGCAAGTCCCCGCAACAACCATCTCTTTGCAACCAAGACCGTACTTGGTGTGCAACGAACAAGAATCAGCTGTGAGCAGCAGTGGAAAGGCACAGAGGTCTGATTTGTTACAAATGAAGATGCAGAATAGTGGTTTTCATCTCTTTTTTTTTGTTGTAGCAGTTTACCAATCATTAGTCACAAGCAGAATGATATGATACCCTTTCAGAGGCAGAGACCTGCAGGATAGAGGCAGCTCACTTGAGAATCAGATGCCAAAAACAAACATACCTTACAAACATCAGTCAGCTCCCGATCCTTCAAACCAGGAGAGTGGTAGCCAAACCACCAGTGATTTGCTTTCAGGTTGGTTAACTGCACTTCAGATGCAAATAACCACAAATACCAGTGTGTTCTTCGCTAATATACTCTCTTATACTCGTAGTTATTCTGGAGCGTGGAAACAAATTGAGAAATGCTTTGGTGGTCTCCACTTTGAAAGGTAACATATCAACTCCAGCTCTGAAAGACGGCCCTCTGCCTCGCCCCAAGGATAACATCCTGCCGGATTCCAAGTAAGCTTTTCAAATGTTATTTCTACAGTTTATACACACATACATGCATATATATGTGCATTATTGCTGTCTGCTGCAGGTCATTTTCTTCTCCGTCTGAGACATTGTTCCTTCAGAACATTCTCAATGCTGGATCAGCTTTCCAACCCTCCGATGCTGCTGCTTTAATCTCAGACAGCCTTGACCGTCCTGCTGACATGGATAATAGAGCTGTAGATCTACTTCTTGGCAGGTACTCTCACATTTCTTTTTCCTTTGTTTACCGCAGATATACAAATTATTTAATTATATACATTTGTTTATAGCCCAACTCCACCTCCTATGGTTCTTTGGGATGGAGAAGAAACCTTCCATGAATCTGCTCATAGTAGCGTGTGTGTGGACAGTGAGCTCAGTGATCCACAATATGATCAGAGTTTACTAGAAAACCTCTTCTACAAAACTCCTGTAAGTGGGTTGTTTATCATAATCATCTTATTTTATACAAGTCAATGCCGGTTTATTTCAGTTTCTTCCACCGAGAATTTTTGAAATGATATATTTGCTTCTTTCAGATATTGGATATCAGAGAAGGTGACACTGAAGCAAAGGATAGAAAAGTATCTTCATGTCAACAACAGGTGACACAGTCTGGACCAGAGATTAGCAGAGGGTAAGGACCTTTTTATTCTCCTTAAGCCCCGGCCTTCTTCTTCTCCTTAAGCCTGGACAGAAAACATTCAAAGCCCCTTTAAAAAAGAACAATAAAGGATTCTTGGTCTCAGTGAAAATGTGAAAAAACTGCAGAAGGATAATCAGTAGAAATCATTATTGTTAAACAGCATTTAACCTGTGTTCAGCTCCAATTCAGAGCCTCAGCAGTGTGCAGAGGATGGCGGTCTTCCTCCTGGCCTGAGTTCTGAGCAGATGACCCTGCTGAGTTCAGTCCGCAATGCCAGAGTGTCCATCGAATCCCTGACTGTGCCTGAAGATACAACAACCAGGAAACGCTCCAGTAAATGGAAACCACCTCGGCCAATATCCAGCAAGAAATGGTCGGCAAAAATATTTATTATTTCAGTCTTATTTAAAATGGTACAGTCTTTGCAATAAACAGATTTTACTTATACTCCTTTTCTTATTTTTATCAGCACATATTTTATTGAATATGTATTCCCAGTGGATTCCAGCCACCGTGACCGCAATAAAGGTGCAGGCGTGGAGGTGATCAGAGCTGTTTCCAGTAAGCAGACAGGACAAGGTAGCGTTTATGTTTTAGGAAACCACTCTTAATTTGTGTATTTTTCTATTCTTAATGCATTCTCTTGTTTATTTATAGAGGTGAATTTCCATCACCTGTCTGTGTTTCCTGTCCATCTCACTACCGCAACAGTTGAACAATGGTCAGGGACTGAACTGATTTTCAAGATTTATATAAGAAAGAGCAATCAAAAGAAAGTAAGCCACCGTTTAAATACATTAGTAATGTAAAAGTGGAGCCATAAAAATAGTCACAGAAATGCATTTCATTTATCTTGAAACATCCATTTTAAAAACTGATAATTAAGGGCTAAACTGCTTTGTCTTGTGATATTTTTGTCTAACTAACCCTAGTTGGTATTGATTCCATGACTCGACTGGTTTTTACGTTTTTATACTTGATTTTTAAATTATTATATTATATTTCTAAAAAAATATTATTGCATAAGGCTTTTACATTGTTTTTAATCTGAACAATAAAACAATGATGTAATTTTCATCAATACAGTGCTTTAATTCACAATGAAATCTTATTGTTTTTCTTTTTGCAGCCTGTTCTTATTGGTGAAGCCAGTCACTCTCTTAGCTGTCTGCTACAGAAGAAACAGCTAAGTCAGACTGTTGTCTTACCTGTACAGAACATGAAAGGAGAAGGTGAATTTCCTGAGGTTGGCCCCCTCAAGGTAATAAACAGATTAACTTTAAGAATTTATTATGACCATATTGTTTTGTGACACCGGTTCAGTCCTTAGCCTAAAGTAGCAGAAGCAGGGCCTCCTACTCGTGATGAGCAGGCGGTATGGGGTGTAAATGTGGCATCTACTGCTACTGCTGACCTGACTTACTATGTAAAGCATTTTCAGTAGTTCAGATCTGATCTTTTTCAGGTATCCATAGAACTGGTTACAGAGAACAGAGATTTGTCTTCTCATAACAGCCAAAACAAGGTGGCTGCTGGGATTACACCCAGTCCAAGAAGAGAGACCAGCTGCACAACACGGCGTAGTGATGCTGGTAGACGAGACTTACCAGCTGAATCCAGAGTCAACGCCTGGAGTCCTGATATTCCTGATATAGAGCCCTCGTCACAGCCTGGTCTCCAAACATCTTCACATGCAGCACGGCCTGGGGTGGAAGATGAAAGCGAGGTTCTGCTCTATACCTTACTCATGGTGCCAGATGGAAGGAATTTTAGCTGTGGGTCCACGAAGGCTCCAAGTGTTTACTTGAACTGTAAACTCTTTTGGAGTGATGCGATAGCACGATCTGTCGTCAGCTGGGGTCAGGCTAATCCTTCATTCCACTTTGTTCAGGTTGGCACAGGAATTATTCTCAACAAATCCAAAACGGTTCGCTTCCTTTATTCTGTACTCTCCTAACTCCCGAACTGTATCATTTTGCCTCAGGTGACTCCTGTGGCTTTAACAAGTCAACTGCTTGAGCGGCTGGAGAATAATGTGATGGTTATTGAGGTGTGGCAGAAGACTGGAAGTTCAGCACAGGATCATCTTTTCGGTCTCGTTAAATTACCTCTGCACCAGTTCTACATGTCATTCAGGCAAGTTTTTGAGACTCGCGTTTTCGTGATGTTCTGAGTCTTGAGTTCAAAACATGCTCCTCTCCTGTACAGGGATCCAAAGATTGCCGGCCTTCTTCTGCAGGCCCAGTACCCTGTTTTAGGGGTAGACTGCTATATGCCAGTCATCGATGTTTTCTCAGGCCGTTGTAAAGGAAACCTCAGAGTTGTTTTGGCAATGGGGAAATCGGAGCAGATCATTGCCCTCCAGCGTACGCGGGATGAAGAGTACGATGCTCCATCTCACCTCGTGAGACCTGTTCACCTGCTAGATCATCAACCACAGTCACAACAATCAAAGGTGTTCATTAAGCCTTGTTGTGTATTTTAAAATTTTACATGCATTTATGTTATAAAACTGTTATATATTATGTAATTAGCATGGACTATGGCGATCCTTGGTGATCATGTCGTCAGTGCTTGTCTTCCTAAGATGTGTATAAGAGACAGATATATATATATATATATATATATATATATATATATATATATATATATATATATATATATATATTTATATTTATATATTAAATGCTAGAATAATTGGATTTTTAAAATTTGATAAACTGTAATTTGCAGGTGATTGCAGCCAAAAAAGAAGCCATGAGAGAGCATGTGTTTGTGATCAGGGTGGAGAAGTTAAAAGGGCTAATGCCGCTCCAGTCCACAGTGTGGGGAGAGGCTGACTGCTATGTCCAGTACAGTTTTGTCAACCAGGACACTGACTCTACAGCAGAAGTGGACCACAATCTCATAGAGACTAGTATGGTCATTTTATATATAATAGGTTAAATATCCTGAAAATTTTCTCCAGCACTGTCTTTTTTCAAAAATCCGTGTTTTCTTCTCTCAGGCATTAATTTGAAGCCGTTTCGAACTACCACAACGCTGTGTGTCCCCGACCCAGTGTTTGGACACACTGAGACTCATGTCCTTCAGGCTCCTGATGGAGTGCCTGTGCAGAGGCTCCTCCTCAGTTCTCTCTCAGGTCAGGGCCTGAGCAGTGGAGGTGGTGTCCAATTTGAAGTGTGGTGCAGGTTTGTTGTTTATCACTAAAAGATTTTAGGGGTAAAAATATTAAACTTTCAAATGTTTATTTAAAAAAAAAAACGAACAATTAAAACTTCATACAAACAAAGTATTCACCATAGATCTACAATATAATTTTCTTGACTTGTATTTTTTTGTCTCTGCAGATACTATTATCCGAATGTTCGAGATCAGCTTGTGGCCAAAAGCATGCTGCCGTTGTCTAAGCTGTGTGCTTTGGTCACTATGCAGCGACAGCATCCCAGTGAACCAGAAATGTTTTCACTGCCCCTGTTTCCAAGGACAGATTTTCCCACAGGACACCAGTCTAAGCCCTCTGGTATGCTCACGCATACACACCCACAGAGTAATATGTATAGTAATATACTGCAGCTAAATCTTAAATGAGTCTAAATTATTACACATGTATCTGATCTAGGCCTGCTAGATGTCTGCATTCGGTATAAGCACCGACTGATGGGACCTGGGGGCCAGACTGGTGATGGAACCTCTCGTTTTGTAACACTTGTGGTTCAGGTGCACAGAGCATCAGGTCTGCAGGCAGCAGCAAGGTGAGATATATACAGATACTGTAGGTGATGGTGAATGATATGATCTGTTTGGATGTACACCTAGTAATCCGGATTAGATCGTACCTTAATGACACTTAATCTGTTATCCCCTCTTTCTGTTCTAGACTTGTGGCTGAACAGGATGAGAGTTTGCATTATTTAGCTAATGTAGGAGTGAACACATATGTCTCAGTGCAGCTCTCCTTCCTAAATGAGAGTGAAAGGAGATGCACCCACGCTGTTGGCAGAACCTTCTGCCCAGACTTTGATCACCATATGGAAGTTTCCTGTGATTTACTTCAACATAGCAGCAGCGGAGAAACCCGCAGTTTGGCTGAGGAGCTGCAGGAAGCTTCTGCTGTCTTCACTCTCTGGAACGAAGACAGTCACACAGGTTCAGTGATTATTTTATTGTATTTGCCATTAGCTTCACCAAAGTGCTTAGTTGTTTATATTTACCAGAATATCCTATTTCTGTTTTTCGCCAACAGGAGAAAGGTTCACTTGTAAGTCTGAAGATGTGATGTTGGGTACAGTGAAAATACCACTGATTGATCTCATCCATAAAAGAACAGGTATGCCACACTCACTCATCACTTGTTTAGCAAGATTTTCTGATGCTACAAAATTATACAGTCCTCATATTCCTTCTTTCATACTTTAAAGGTATTTCTGGATGGTTTGGTGTGTATGGTAGTTCTTCTCAACACCAGCATATCTTGGTTGGAGGGCTCGATGTCTCTCTCAGATTTGCCCACCACTCAGACTGGGAAAAAGTGATTAAAGCTGCTCGTGGTGTGGGTTGGGAAATGGCTCAGAGTGAAGTGCTGGGTGAGGACGAAGCCTGGACAGAGAGCTCAAGAATAGTAACATTAACAATCTCTATGACCAGAGTGTGGCTCCCTGTCCACTGCTTGCTTCTGCCAGGACACAGCGAGCTGCAGCGCTCCACCTACTGCTACTTAAGGTACAAGTTCTACGACAACGACGCCTTCTGTTCTCACATGAGGCATCCATCTTTTGGGGAAGTTGAAGAAGAAGGTCTGCTCACGGTGACCTTTCAGCAGAGCAGAACTATAGAACTGAGGTGCAATCAGCCCTTGATGTGGTATCTACGAGAAGAAAAACTGGAGGTTCAGGTGTGGGCTGCTTTTACTAAAGACAAAACCCAAAGGCCTCGAGACACAGACCGACTGGTGGGCTCAGCTTTTATTGATCTGTCTTCATTTGCAAAGACATCCAAGCAGAAACTTACAATCAGTGGTAAGATATGTAGTACATGTTCAGTTTTTAGTAGCACTTTAGAGTCTAACTCCAGATTTTTGGTGTTGCAGGAGTGTTTCCGTTGTTTAGACGCTCAGCAGCAGATTTACAGGGGGCTTCTCTCAGAGTCCACATTACACTTGTCACAGGCTCTGTCCCTGTGAAGAGCGTAGCTGAACAGATGGACTCTGACAACCAGGAAGAGCTCTTCCTGGAAGAGTCAGAAGAAGCAGATCAGGACCCGTTGCCCAGTAAATCACAGAGCAAATCCAACAGGACTGTCCCAGACAACTCAGCCGTTCCGCACACAGAAACAGACCTGGAAAAATCTTTCCCTGCGTCTGTTGTTGTAGATCGGGCGATGCACCTCAGTCTAAAAGGTCTGTCAAAATATTTATCTTTTTAAACCAGGCATTCAGTGGATATTGGAGTATTTATTATGCCTCCCTGTCAGGCTGTCCTCTAGCAGAGCGCAGTGAAAGTTCCCCATGCTGCTGCGTTTCATACGTCACAGCCGACTCCTCAGAAGCCGTATCCACTGCTGTCATAGCCAGCACTGAGTGTCCTGTGTGGGATCATCAACACCAGTGCAGGTGGAGTCTAAAGTCTTTGTTCACCAATATAAATGACCTAAATCTATCACATTTTTGTGCTGTTGTAGGATAGGTACACTTCACATCAACTAAGTGATTTTTTTTTTTTTTTTCAGGCTTTCAAAGCAGCTATTGGTTGATTCACAACAGTCACTTGTCTTCAAAGTCTGGCACAAAGGAGGTAGGACGTCTGGTTTGGTTTACTGACTGTTGTGAAATAATGTGTTTCATACATATTTGTTTCATGTCTGCAGAAATGGAGCGAGTGATTGGATTTGCCTCTGTGGACCTCTCCCCGCTGCTCTGGGGCTTCCAGTCAGTTTGTGGTTGGTACAACATCACAGACTTCAGCGGTCAGTGTCATGGCCAGCTGAAAGTCTCCATCACTCCACTGAAGTGTGTCCAAGAACTCAGAGGACAAAGAAAACCTGTAAATGAGGAAAATACCAAGAAATCATCAGTGAGTGTGTTCAGCCTGCTTTTATCTATTTTCCTTACTTTTTCTACAGGCTAATCCCTATTAATGTGTTTTTGTTTAGGCATTTTCTCTAAGCTACCATACCACTGCCATATACAGCAGCTTCCCATCTCATATCAGCCAGTACCCTGAACAGATGATCTCATCACCTGATCATACCAGAATATTCTTTTCTGACAGGTTTGTTGTCATTTTCTGCAATTCTCACTTGTCAAGAAAATGCTACTTTTTGTTCAACTCCATGTTTGTTCACTGTGTTCATCCTGTATAGGGCAGGTGGTGACGAACGTCATTTTGAACATATGGACAATGTACGCCTTTATCATCAGAGCCTACAAGAGCAAACAGCGCCCTCTTCTGGCAGCAGCAGCGTTATGAGTGACGCCAATCCCTCCAGCTCATTTCTGATTTCAACACTCAGGTATAATTCCTCACATAGACGTAATAACATCACTGTGTTGCTTTTAAAACGTAGTTTTTCTTTTTCAACAGGAAGAAATTAAGTGAGCTTGATAACATCAGGGGATATTTCAATAGAAAGCTTTCACCTCCCATATTTCCATCCTGGAGTGAGCAGGACTTTGCTGCTAGCAGGCATGACAATCAGAAGGAAACAGACGGATGTCAGCTTCTTAACGAGTCCAAACAGTTAGTCAGAGAAGTCAACAGTATTATCACTGGTGAGCTCTTTCCCACAATTTATAGCGCTATCATGTTTATTATTAGAAAGACCATTTAAAGACTGAAAGTGAAACTTTGTAGATCCTGTCTGTCACACTTAAAATGTTCTTTGGAACATTTTGTCACATTCAGTGACTGCATTCTGGATAACTGACTGATCTTTTTAGAAGAGTGTCAGAGAAATCTTTCGACGTCTTCTCATTTTCACCCAGGTCTACGAGGACAACACTTAGAAATGATTCCCTCTATCCCAGAGAGCAGCTCTGTATCTCCCTGTGCTCAGGATGACAGTCCTGGAAGTCCGCCAGAGCTCCTTAGTCCACAGAGAGCTTCAAATTCTTCTGGAGGAGTGTTTCCTCTACCCTCATCCCTGGCTAATATACTTGGAGACACCACAGACTCTGAGCCTGGGGAAGAAGCTGGGTCGGAGAGTGAAAATGAAGAAGAAAGAAGTGAACATGAAGATGGTCACAGGCTTGACAGTGTAGGTGATGAGGATAATGATGATGGTGATGAAGACAAGGATTATGATGAGGTTGTGGTAAAACCAAGGCCTCTGAATGAGGTCACCTCTTTAACAGATAAAACCAGTCCTTGGACCAGTGTCCTGTCAGACCTGGACATGGTTTCTCTCGAAAGTGTGGAGGAAACAAACGAAGCAAATCTGAGCCCAGCCGTTGGTGACTGTGGTGAGCAAAACAGATGTGACGGACGAGATGCGAACAGCTCAGCAGGCGACGCTTCTAACGCAGACTGTGGTGATGAAAGGACAAGGCAAACTGAAGAAAAGAGACGAGGAAAAGAAAGTGAAAGTCCCAGTGATCTGTCCCATGAGAAGAGTTTATCACCACATAAACAGGAAGCTACAGCTAACCATTACGCTCCATCCTCCCAAGATAAGCAGCCTCAAGCGTATCCTTATTGTGTGTTTGCTGCTGTGATTTGGGCTGTTTTTTTTCTTGTAAATATATTTATAACAATCCATTTGCAGCTTGTTTGACACCTGCAACATAACTGACATGAACCAGCCCTGTAAACTGAAACACCATCATATCAGCATTGTCATATGTTTTTTTTTTTTAACTTATACACGTTAAGCTCCGAACCCACGGAGGTGCCAAATTTCTTCCTCCCGTCTCACCAACTTGAAGCTTCTATGAGAGCCATCCAGTTAGCTCCTTCTTTCAGGGAGTCGCTCAGTGACCCGGTGAGTATTTGTCAACACATTCAAAACGTTCTCTGCAGCTTTTTCCTCTGCTGATATGTCAAACCCAAAGTTTTCTTGTATTTCTGGTCATACCGTTTTCAAAATGTATAGACAAATCTAGAGGTGCTGGAATATGAAGCTAGCCGGGAAGCGTTTGAGAGAAGGAGCTTTCAAAGAACCTGTTTGCACTGGTTATTGGTTACGCACATTTATCTGTCTGTCTACTTCCATATTTCAAAGTAGTTCTTATATTCTACATGTCAGTGGTGACACGCTCCAACAATACCAGTGATTCACACATATTCCCTCTCTAGGATCATACCTCACTCGTTCATCGCAGACGTCCTCGACATCACGACATGTCACCCTCATCCAAGAAGAAAGAGACTGAAAGAATAGCAAAAATATTTGCTGCTCGCTATAATGACAATAATTCCTGTTAATAGATGCTGTGTATGAATTGAACACATGCAAAATAAAGTAATATTTTGTTATTTTTTTAAATTTAAATAAATTGAAAATGTACAGTAATGGGCTTTTGGTTTCTGGTTTGTAGATGTAGCTAATAGTTCAGCTGTAAACAACTTGTGAGGTTTTTTTTTTTTTTTTTCTGGTGTTGTTACACTGCTGCGTGCACTTTTTCAGATTCGAGTCAGAACAGCTCAGAAACGCATAAAACTGAAGGCAGAAATGAAACAAACCCATGCAGAGCAGTTCATGTTTGTACAGTAAGAATACTGAATTAGTGTCAGGGTAACCCAATTTGTCATAAAAATCCTGCTTCCTGCATTTGTTCCACCCTGAACAGAGCATTCAGGGTTCTGTACAGAATCACCCTGAATGCTCTGGCCTGATACTTATTCTCTCGCGCTGTTTTCTGTACATGAAAGAGGAAAAAATAGATCCGCTGTAATTATGTTTTGATAAAAGTGATGTTCAAATGTCAAAACCAAACTAAAATTACATTGATTCTTAACATTCACATTGTTATTTTTAGTCAACCTGAATTACTTTTTATTTGTCTCTGGGTGATAATGGATTTGGTTGTGTGTAAATACTGTAATATTTAGAAGTGGCAGCCCCAGTCACTATAACTTCCTGTTATGTTGGTTTGTGGGGAAGGCGGCGCATAATTTTTTAATGGGCTGGGCTGAAGAGTCTGCATTTGTCCGTGTTATTGTCACTCTGTTGTTGGGAAATTCCAGCCTGCCTTTTACCCTCTTTTTTTGTTTTGTAAAGGACGTGGCACTTTTCAGAACATTGACAAACCTTTGAGGACTTTAGAGAACGATTCAGGGCTGGACGTGGTTTTGATTAAAGGCATGCCTGTGATGCTCAGATATTTAAATTTCCTCTCACGGGCTGCTGCTTTAATGCTCTAGTGGATCAGCCTTGGTGGGGTCCCATTCGTTGAACATGGCCAGTGGAAAAAATGCAAATGTCTCTCCGCCAGTTGTCGTCAAGGTGTTTTCAGCAGGAACGGCCGGCTGCGTGGCCGACCTGGTCACGTTCCCTCTGGACACGGCTAAAGTCAGACTTCAGGTGAGGGTCACCTGGTGAACACACCACTCCTCAGCACCCAAACAAATCACCTGAGGGGGCTACGTCTTTATACTGTTCAACGTTTTTATTGTGCTGAATCAGAAAGGTCCAACTGTCCATCTTTAATAGAGAAACCACCTTAAATGAAAGAAATTCCACACCACAAAGGCTACAAACTCCACTATCCTCCTCTTTAATGGATCTGCAAACACATTTAAGTGCTTACATAACAAGATGAGGGGACGTTTTCAAGCCTGAAGCCTTTTCTCTACTGTACCCATGTGATGTTTTAGGTCCAAGGCGAGGTCAAGTCCTCGTTGGACAGCCAGAGAGTGAGGTACAGGGGTGTGCTCGGCACCATTGTCACCATGGTGAAGACCGAGGGTCCGAGGAGTCTTTACAGCGGTCTGGTGGCGGGGCTGCACAGACAGATGAGTTTCGCTTCGGTCCGGATCGGCTTGTACGACACCATGAAACAGTTCTACGCCAGCGGGTCAGAAAGTATGTGACAGCATATTGAACCATGATGTCTGAGTCCAAGTGTGTTTTTTACAAGTTCTGTAAAAAAAAAAAAAATGCACACGGACATCAAACAGTGGCTGATCTTGAACAACATCAAATTGAATGGAAGCGGCAAACTTCCAGAGTGGTTAAACAGGAATTTCTCAGATATCAGGGGGAAAACATCTCCAGGCCCTGAGGGTAAAGTTCATGTTCCTGTTTCATGAACCAGGTCTGTGTCTATGTTGTACAAAGATTCTTTAAAGAGCATCTCTGCTGTCGTCTGTCCGAGCCCTCGCGCTTGAAACTTGGAGAATTAAGCTATATGGAGCTGTTTTTGTGTATTTTTAAATCACAGATGTAGGAATCGGGACACGGCTGCTCGCAGGCTGCACCACGGGGGCAATGGCAGTGGCCTTCGCCCAGCCCACCGACGTGGTGAAGGTCAGGTTTCAGGCTCAGGTCCGCCTGCCAAAGAGCGGCGTCACGAAGAGGTACAACGGCACCATCGACGCCTACAAGACCATAGCCAGGGTCGAGGGCATTAAAGGACTCTGGAAAGGTAAATAAATACATAAAGCGATGATGTTAACCATTTCTGCTGATAAATCTGTATGTTTATTAGTATTAGTTCCATAATCTCTTAATTTAGCGGCCAAATCATCTGTCACCACTGAGTTCTGAGATTTTCTTTCCACAGTTCTTGTGATGAGATTAGATTCAAATTTCCTTCAATCTGGGTTCTATTACATTAACACTCCTTAATCCAGCAATAAATATGAACACTTGAACATATGTACACGAGTAGGATGACAAATATTTGCTGGTTAAAGGTGTGTGTTTGCGATATCGACGTGCATTTCAGGCTGTCTGCCAAACATCGCCCGTAATTCTATTGTGAACTGCTCCGAGCTGGTGACATATGACATCATCAAAGAGCTCATCCTGAAGCACAACGTGATGGCAGGCAAGGACAAGCACCTCACACCCTCACAGTGGTGTTTTTTCAGCCGTTCCCTTGCTCTTCTCCAACAGATAACATGCCGTGTCACTTCACGGCAGCTTTCGCGGCGGGATTCTGCACCACCCTGGTGGCCTCACCCGTGGACGTGGTGAAAACCCGCTACATGAATTCAGTGCCAGGACAGTACACAGGCACTCTCAACTGTGCTCTCAACATGCTTCTTAATGAGGGACCCACGTCTTTCTATAAAGGGTACAAAACCTGAGCCACAAACAGATGACACTTATCATTTTTCATCATTCGTCTGACTTTATTTATTTATTTTGTCTGCTGTAGATTCGTGCCGTCGTATCTTCGTCTGGGGTCCTGGAACATTGTGATGTTTGTGACTTATGAGCAGATTCAGAGGGCCGTGATGGCGTTGCGGAGATGACAGTTGCTTCCTTCCCCATTGTTTTTAAGACTGTTTAGACTGCAGGTCTGAGCCTGCTCTTCCTCATCAGGGTTGGCTGAAGCACAGACAGACTTCAGGGGTGATTCACAGACACTCTGCCAAACTGTCATGATTCTGTTTCGTTTAGTTAGTCTCTATAATGGTGTCAGTTTGGTGTATTGTGGCGTCTCAATTTTTTCCTTTTATCTCGGGTTAAACTTAATATTCAAAGATTAGGTAATTGTGAACATTTCTTTATTGCAAGCAAGCACTAGTATACTTTTCCATGCTTAAACAACCTCAAACTGACATGTGATCACTTTTAGAGATGTGAAATAAAAATGTAAAAGCACAGAAAGTCCCATATACAGTATTTAACTCCTAATATTTAGTTAATACCAGGAGTCTATGCCGCAGTTCTTACAAACAATTTGGTGGTAAATTACTTTATAAATTCTGTATTTCTACCAAACCATCCCTAGCAGGCTGTGTCCAAGACTGGACAGATACCTGGATCTGCTGCCTCACGTGCATGTAAAATAATACAGTATACACAGTTTTATTTTTTATTTACTTATTTATTTATTATTCATAACAAGCGTGGAAATATCTATCAGGCATATAGTATTTGCAAAAGAAAAATATTTAATCGTACAGCAGCAGTTTCTTTCACGTGATTGTTGACATTTCTTTGTTGGAAAAGTAGTGAGAGTGAGATAAATGAAATGACTGTTCGCTTGTTGTTTGCTCTGCGTAACTGGTATTTATTTATGTGTTAGCTGCGGAAAAAAAAAAAGGCTCCAATAAACACGATGGAATATTGGATTTCTGACTCCCCCTGCTGGAGGTGATGCGTTCAATGGCCGTGAGAAAACAATATTACCTGAGTTCTTAATAAGGAAGCAGACGATTACAATCACCTTACGTTCGGCGACTCAAGAAAAGTCGACATCAATAATAATCTGTGTTGAGTGAATAAAAGTCTAGTTTGATTCCCTCTCCGGATGCTATTATAGGAGAATGTTCAAATTTCCAATATAAAATGAACTCATCATTGAGCAGTCGTGTCATTGGGAGATGCAACGAGCAACACGTGTGGTTTAATTGCCAATAAATAATGGATAAAATATAAACTACAGCGGTAAAATAACGTCTTTTGGTGTGTGCTGTTGACATGCTGTGTGAGCGCGTTCCCTGGGTGATGTCAGAGGTGAGCAGGCCTCAGAATAACCCAGCTATATGTAGCCTCCGGTAATCCCTGACGGATTCCACTGGTCTGCAGACCAGTGAAAGTCCTGCTCAGACATAGAGAACAGAAGAGACGCACAGCATGAAAATTAAAATGTAAGTGACTCCCCCCATTGTTTCCTGTTATTCATTTTTACCTTTTCATTTATTGTGCTTAAAATTAGGCTTGTTGCATAGATGCTTTTAATTTTTGTTTTTATTTCATCTGTTTTAAAGGCTTAAACACGGCATATCCATTTATTTTTATAAGCCTGTATTTTGCAGAAAGAATTTGTATGACGTGTTGATGCATTTTAATGTACTTGACAAAGTTTCTACCTTGTTACATAAGAAGCTTTCCTTGTATTTAAAGAAGCTGTGAAATTGAAGGTGTTTGTTGTTTCATCCTTTGCTCTTTTCTCATGCTTCTACCCCCCAGTGTGATGATGGCTGCTCTGCTGCTTCTGCTGCACTCCGAGGTTCGACTGTGAGGGAACCAGAGACGACCACCATGAGTGCTGACACCGCCAGCAGGCTGGAGCCAGACACCGAGCACCACGCAGAGCTTGGAGACATGGTGGCGACCATGACCATGGCCCCCAGCCGCTTGACCCCTCCGAACGGCTTCAGGTCCGGTCCCCCGAGGACCACCGGCTCCTACAGGGCCTCAGACAGAAAGATGTCCCTTCAAGAGAGGGGCCGTATCGCCCGGCAGCCCACCATTGAGACCAAACGAGTGTCCATCACGGATGCTGATGTGAGCAAGCTGGAGCTACAGAAGTGATACTCAGAGCTGGAGCTGCACGTGTTTATTATTTATTTCTTTATTTTTTTGCAGGACTTTGTCCAGCTCAATCAGTACAGGATGAATAAAGAAATTGGGAAGGTGAGTGTGCATATTCCTGTTCACAAAGCGGTGCTGAATTTTTCAAGCAGTCTTTTCTTCCGTGCAGGGTACATATGGAGTGGTGAAACTGGCTTATAATGAAGATTCCGAACAGTACTATGCAAGTTTTACCACAGCATAAACGAACGTAGCAACAAAGTTAAAAAGGCTCCTTTTCCTGATCATTTTTTTGCTTTATTTAGGCAATGAAAGTTGTCTCCAAAAAGAAGCTGATGAAACAGTTTGGATTTTTGCGTGAGTTTCTACATTTGCCAGAGTTTTCATTGCCGTGGAGCTGCCGGCGAATCTGTGCCATGTTGTGTTAAATTCCAGGCCGACCGCCTTCCCAGGGCTCAAATCCGCAGCAGGAGCCGTTCTCCAAAGTCACGTTGCCCCTGGAGAAAGTGTACAAGGAGATCGCCATCCTGAAGAAGCTGGACCATCACAATGTTGTCAAACTAGTGGAGGTTAGGAAAAACCATGTGAGATTAGAATAAAGTGTTCCAAATGGTGAAAATGACGTAACCTCTAACATTTAGCTGACATACCTGAGTGGAACAGACCATTCTCATGTCTTCAGATGCAGCTACTTTTAGGTTTACTTATCAAATGGCTATTTTTGTTTCTTTCAGGTGCTTGATGATCCTGATGAAGATGGACTACACATGGGTTGGACTCTCCTCCTTTTTTTGTTTTGTTTAATTTAAAAAGTTGTGTTTCCTGTTAAGTTCAGGTGAACAGGTGTCTGTTTATTTTCTGTCCACAAGCCTTCGAATTGATGACCAAAGGGTATTTATTTGTCTTGAGTCAAACTCACCAACAGTCTTGTTTTGGGCTTTTTAAAACGAGTTTATATTAGAAATTGCTAAAAAAAAAAAAATTCTTTTTAACGCGTCATGATGAGCAGTGCGGTGATGGAGGTGCCCACAGACAAACCTTTCACAGAGGAGCAGGCCCGCTTTTACTTCAGGGATGTGCTCCTGGGTATCGAGTACTGTAAGTCGCACCCACCGCTTTGTATCTGTAAAAATACATTTGAGACCTTAAGGATGTGAGGCTAATTCATCCTTAATTCCCTAGTGCACTACCACAAGATCATCCACAGGGACATCAAACCATCCAACCTGCTGCTGGGTGATGACGGCCATGTCAAGATCGCCGATTTTGGCGTCAGCAAGGAGTTCGAGGGCGCTGATGCCCTCTTGTCGTGCACAGCGGGGACGCCGGCCTTCATGGCCCCAGAGATGATAAATGAAGAAGCGCAGGGCTTCAGCGGAAAGGTGAGCCGCCAGGCCAGGTCAGGTCAGGGCAGAAAAAAAACAGTCTGAAGTGTGAGAAATGAGCTCCCCCTGTGTGTTTGTCGGCCAGGCGTTAGACGTGTGGGCGATGGGAGTCACGCTCTACTGCTTTGTCTTTGGAAGGGTGAGCAAAAAAAAAGCAACAAAATGCATGTTTGGTAAAAGTCCAGCATCATTTGACAGCTTTTTTTTTTTTTTTTTTTTTTTTTGTGTCCTTGAACAGTGTCCCTTCTACGACGAATACGTCGTCTCTCTGCACAACAAGATCAAGAACAAAGGCGTGGAGTTTCCAGAGACGTAAGCAAACTGATCAGCAAAAGTGAGCGCTGTGAAGACATGTTGAGCAGCAAAAGTGTAATTTCCCTCCTAGGCCGGTCATAACTAAGGACCTGGAGGAGCTCATTGAGAGGATGCTGGATAAAAACCCAGAAACGAGAATCACCATCCCAGAAATCAAGGTGGCTTCAGATATCTGTGTATATGTATGTATTGCGTTGTTGGTGTATTGGTGTTGTTCTTTAATGACAATATTTCTGTGGGTGTAGTTGCATCCGTGGGTGACGGAGAACGGCACAAACCTTCTTCCTCTGGAGGAGGAGCACTGCACAGCAGTGGAGGTCACCGAGGAGGAGGTGCAGAACAGCGTCAAACTCATCACCAGCCTCTCCACTGTGGTGAGTTACAGCTCTTCCCCGTTCCTTAAATAAGATCAGATCGGTGATTCTCATTCACCACTGACTGTCTGCAAGCCTCAAATCTGCACATCTTGCAATGAAATCTCCTAATAATCCAAATAAAGCTCAGGTACAGACGGGATGTGACACGTGAACGTGAACAAGTTTTTATTTTTTGAGCCGGGCTTCCATCATCCCTGCAGATTCTAGTGAAGTCCATGCTGAGGAAGCGGTCTTTCAGTAATCCCTTTGAGTGTCAGGGCAGACGGGCAGAGCGGTCCATGTCTGCGCCTGGAGGTCTTCTTATGTAAGTAGCCTCTGTAAATCCTGCCTGCTCTGCACGGCCAAGCTGCCAACTCTGCAATTACCAAACCACCAACAGATGCTTGCTTAAAAATAAACCAATCAGTTAAAAATCTCATTTCAAATCGAAACCGATATCTCCATACACCCTCTCTGTTTGGTTGGGTCTTAAGTTTACCAGCTGACACTGACAGATACGATTTGTTCTCTCCTGATGAACTAAATGCTAACAGCAGCACTTAATGACTGCTTTTTTTCTGTTAATGAAGCAGCACAGATGATGACACCTCCACACAAAGAGAAGCTGCAGCCTCATCCTCCTCCACACGCGCTCAGGCAACGCCATAGCACCAACAGCAGCTCTAAAGCAGAGAGCTCTCCCACACAGCGAAGCCTCTGCAAATGTCTGTGCAGCCACAAAGAGATTTCATTCTCTTCTAGCCGTACGAGAATGCACTTTTCTGTCAAAAGGGACAATTATTTGACCTTACTGATGGTGCTGATTCAAAAATGCAGCACTAATAAATGTGGGAACAAATAAAACTCATGTTTGTTTACGTAGCATATTCATAACCCAGTGTTACTCCTACAATTTTCCTTAAAGTACTGACTCAGCGAGTCTACATAAGGGTTTGGCCAAAGAAATATGAAATTATGCTTTAAAAATGTTACAGTCCACATTCTCCACATTCATTATTTAAACTAGAAAGTCACAAAATAATCTAACCTAAACCTCTGGCTTCTTTCATGGCATCTGCTCCCAGAGGTTCTTTTGGCTCCCTGAGGTCTTCCCCTCTGCTTCATCCTTCCTTGAGGTAAATTCTAACACCTGTTTGCTTTTGTTCCTGCATTTCATATATGGAAACATTTCTTTTGGAGTGCTAAACTCAATTCCAGAAACAACTCCACCACCTCAGTGTGTCGGGCCGTGCTGTGAAGTCATTGTCTCCGACCTCCTCCTGATTTCCAGACTCTACAACATGATATAATTCCCATCTCACAGGAATGTCAGCAACGACGGAAGCAGGGATGGAGAGTTGGAGGACCTGTACGAAGATGATGCATTTGCAGAGTGCCCAGATTAATCCGTGGAAGAGAGAACATTGCAACAGGAAAAAAGTGCAGTTTACGCTTTTCTTTCTCCCCCAAGTTTGCTTTTACACTTGGTTGGCTTTTCCCATTTTAGTTTACAACAATTACAATTCCACTGCGTTTGAAAGACATGGAGAGCAAAATTAGTCATCTGAAATTTGACTAAATCACTCTGCATTCTGCATTTGTAGTGTTTTGCTGCATATGATTTATTACTGCTGAGTTGCAAATGTGCTCCATAAAGATATTTTTACACTTTCCTACAGCTGATAAATGATAATAAACTTTTGAATTTGAAAGTTAATCACCCTCGACTCATACTGCGAATGAACGCTATTCGAACATCAACCGCTAGATGGCGCCATTGTGTTGTAGATTATGGCATTTAGCAGCAGGCCTCAGCCTTTCCTTTAAAAAGTCGAACAAACACATGCAGAATGTTCACGATTGAATCAGCATGTAAATGACCATGTATAGTGTCACTTTGAGATTGCAGTTTAACGGGGCGAGCCCAGTTTGTGGACGTCTCATCAGTAAGAACAGATCCAGACGAGTTTGAGGCCTTTATGCTGAGTCTTCAGGTTACAGTCCCATTACGCACGAGAGTGCTCTCAATCTCTTCCTAGATTGCACAATTGTGAATGCATGAATCACATTAGCACCGTTAGAGTTATATAAGCAGTATGACTGGCCAGAGACACTATTTATCGTCTGTTCTCAATTTGATTAAAGAAGCTGGAGCAATGTGAAGATAAAAATAGAGCACAATGACCAAGATTTTAGGTTTTAGAGACATTCTTTATATCAACTGTGATGTTATAAGAATTCAAACAGCTCTTTAGCTTCTGCTGTTTGAAATGCTTCATAAAGCGTGTTTTCCTAGAGTCTGTTCATTTATTTATTTTTGTTTTTCTGTCCTTGCATTTATATGAAGACCAAAGAGGACTGTTTCTGACCAAAGATTTCTCTGGTAACTGTTGCTATGCAACAGCACAATACTGCGCTCATACACACTAGAAACTTGAATGTACGACTGCTCTTTTTTCTGAGCTCGCTGCCTGATTATTAATGCAATGCTTTTTCAGCTCTGCTGCATTTCGTGTATCAACAGCGTGTGCATTTTATCATCTTTTCTTTAATATTACGGAGCAAAGGGCAGGGTAGGGTCATTTTGTTTCAGCTTTTGGTTCCTGACAGCCCAGACTCTCTTCATGTTTCCAAATCCCGAGCCAGGAGATCAGGCAAACACCGACTCCTGCTCTCACTTCAGGCTGCACGTCACTCGACTTTACTGAACATCCCCTCATGGGCTGTGGAGCCAGCTTTCTTTCTCTCTCTCTTCTCTGCTTTTCCTCTTCTCCCCTGTACTGTTGGGAATCCCCCTGTGCCCACATGGATAATGAGTCACCAGCTCAGACATCAAGCAGACCCACAAACACTGGCAGGAGTGTCATCTGTCAGCCAGACTGCATCTCAGGAGCTGATTCTAAAACAGAGCACGATTCACAGCGCAATCAGGGCGGTTTCACTGCAAAGACAATAGAAGAGAGCGACGAGAAGTAAAGAGCATTAACCTAAATTCTCATTTGCATTTCGGTCTTTAACAGCTCTTTATCACTTCATGAGCATGCCTGTGGTGGGAGGTCCAAAATAGATACGGCAACCGTGATGTGCTGGCTGGAGACCTGGTTGGTGTCATTCTCACTTTACCGTTCGGACAAAAATACTTGCAGCTGAGCGTAATATACTATTATGATTGATTGTTTGACTGGGTGTGGTCTCCTGGCTACAAGAAGGTCGCTCAGATAGGTCATGCCCTGAGACTGGAGAGGATCTTCCAGAGGATGGGTCTGATTCTTGGGGACTGGCTTTCCAGTCCCCACCATCATGTCACCTCACACTGGCTGTTTAAAGCTCCGACTGTGCGTCTGACTGCATTCCTTCAGCAGGGGAAGGTGTGCAGCTTCTGCAGTGGGAGGCCTCATAAGATAACACGGACGTAAAAGCAAGACTCTCAATTTTAGACTCACCTTTTGATAACTTCTCTTCATCACACTGTTCTGAATCATCCTCTCCAGATATTCAGGAGTACTTTTATGCATGGAAACACGCATGCTAGATGTCACAGCCAGATGGAGGGAAGGAGAACGATGATCACCAGATGACAGTTTCCCTTTTGCCGATCAGAGGCGGGTCCTGATGTTTCGGGAGGAGTGCACCTTAAAATAGTCCCGAAAAGCCTCCAGCTGGACGTTGTGGCACTTTTTGATGAATAATACAAGGTCTAAATGTTTCCTCTGAATAATTCATGTTCCAGCAGTCATGCATAACATCTGTCTCTTTGTGCCCAGAAGAGTCTGCGGCATTCTTTGCCGAGTCATGAAAAAAATAACAGGAGGTCCCGACTTAGAGGGGGAAAAGGCAAGAATCAGGGGTGACTGCCATTGTCCGTGTGGTTTCCTGCCTCCCCGGCTGAGGGTAGAACTGATGAATCAGACTCCGTGAACCAAAGACACAAACTCTCAGCATCCGTACGGATTGGTGGAGCCTGTGTAGTGGAGATGCTGTCACATTGATGTCTCTGGCCTACTCGCTGTCTACTCACAGGCTGCAGGGAGGCCTATTTATAGACCCGTCTCTCCTCTTCTACATCGCTCCCCTCTTTCTTTCCCTCCTTCCCTTCCCTAATGGGTTGTTATTTCTGGACCCATGCAGCTATTATCTCCTTTGCATCTTTGTGGCGCAAATCGCACCGAGACAATTTACAAACCTTTCCAAATGTGGCCCGCTTTTTGGCTCCATTAGCGAGGCCTCTTTACGCCCTGATGTATTTCCTTCCTGAGGAACAGTTTCATCAGCGACCGATTACAAAAACAACTGAACACTCGAGCAAATTAGCATGACAGAAATGTATACAAACTTTATTAGATTTCAGTCTGGCCTTAGAGTCTTTTTAAGCTTTGAGGCACAGGGGGCTTATTCTTTCAGCCTGCCACTAGAGGGCGGATGAATTGTCTAAACCAGTCCCACAACTGATGCTAATTAAGGACTTAAACCTCCCCCCCCAAAAAAAAAACAAAAAAAAAAAACAAGGCGTTTGTATTGTGTGGACTTGGGAGTCTGTTTTGCATCAGAATCAGGTGTTTGATGTGAATGTATATATATATATATATATATATATATATATATATTATGTAGTAACTAGTTAACAGCAGCTACCTGAGTCTTACATGTCTTCTAGATATCAAACGAGGTGACATGATGCAGAATCATATTTTAATGCTCATTTCATATCTTAGAAAGAACTCATTTTTACATGTTTTTTTTAAGTGTGCTTCACCTACCCAAGACTTAAAAGAATACAGAGGCAATAAAACCTATTTTTGTTTCTGTCAAACTCATCATTTGTTTGTTGAACTCGTGTGGCATAATTATGGCCTTACAATCACCTTGAGCCTTGTCATCTCGGCCCCCTCAGGGATATAATGCTGCATGCAATAAGAATGATCAGACATTCACTTCATACAAGGAAGTAAAGCAGAGTTTTTTGCATTAAATATCAAACATGTGCATTTCTGATGTTTACTACACCCAAGCATGATTCTGTGCAGTATTTATGTTTGAGAATGTGTTTCATTTGCCAGAATCTGTGGATTAAATTGTTAAATTAAGTTTGTAGCTGCAGGTTTCTTTATTAGCTGGACCTGCATTCATTATATTAACATTAGCTAATATTGGTGACACTATCCATGCCTGGCGTTTGGCTATTGTGTCCCTGAAAGTGTAGCAGGCTGGTGAGACAAGCTCGTGCAGAATCCTAATGCCTTCTGTATGCTTTCAGCTTTCATTTTTTTAACAGGATGCAATAGGTGTCTGTGCAGTGCAGCAAGGAGCCGGGCTGACAGCGGTGCACTCGTAGCCCTAGCAACAAGAACGGGATTGGCAGACGCAGGGAGGGAGCCTCTCAGTCATTGGTTGCCGAGGAGGACCACTTAAAGCTGAGAATTTCATCTCATGAAAAGGTTCAGTGCAGCAGCAAGCTGCAGCAAGCTGCAGTCTGGGGGCGGGGTGTGTGTGTGTGTGTGTGTGTGTGTGTGTGTGTGTGTGTGTGTGTGTGTGTGTGTGTGTGTGTGTGTGTGTGTGTGTGTCCAGGAGTTTTGCACTTAAGTGTCAATCAGCATCAGTGTTCTGGTGTGCAATGCACCCACAAAACATGTTTTAAAAAAATGTTGCAGATAAAAGATAAATTGGTGCTTTGTTGATCCCTCCTCTCTGCTCTCTTTTGTTGTGATCATTAAATCTGAATCTATTTTCATTTTTATTTCATCTGTTTTAGATCAGGCATCTATAAGAAAGAAGAAAGACCTTAGACATTTTAATATAAACTGTAAAAACAGTTCACCTTCTTTTTTATCTCTCGCTCACACACATACACACACACACACACACACACACACACACACACAAAACATACAGGCATGCATACCCAACATTCAAATATGGACATAAATGCACACTCACACGCCTAATATGACCCACTGGGGGCTACCTAAGGTCAAATTGACTTCCTGTTCTCAGGAAGGTTAAATACCTAATCACTGATGCTTTATCAGAATGACAAAAAGATGAATTATTTTCAAACATGAGTCATTAAAAAGAAATCAAAATCAGGAATAACAGTGAAAAAAAAAATAACTTTAATGGGTAACCGATGGCAACCCAAAAAATCCTCGGAGCAAACAGTTTGGTTCTTTCTCCTCCGCTAACTTTTCTGTTCTGCAATCAGGTTTTATTTTCTGATTTACCGTCTGCATCCATGTCACAAAAACATAAAAAACAAAAAACATAAAAAACTCAAACCACTGAGAAATCAAAACACAATTCAAATGAGACAATGTATGTTTTCTTGGCAATGAGTGAAACTTCCTGATTTTTGTTTTTTTGTTTTTTTTTTTAACCAAAACTCGACACACAGAGCATTAAAAAAAACTGAATTGTACGACTTGACACCTTTGCAATATTTATTAACCGTGTGCGCAGTTGTGCAGGTTTCAGGTTTTCATGCTGTATGTCTGGTTAGGCGGTGGACTTTTACACATATGTCAGAAATAAACTAAAGCAGCGGTGACACACTGCACAAGCATTTGGAGGCTTACCACGGTGACATGGTTCGCGTGAAGGAGGCTGTCTGACCGACCTTAAGGCTTTCGGTTTCTCTCTGAAGCCATCGCCGTGGAGATTATGGATAAAACCTCCCCCTCAGAATACATCTGTTTGATTATACGCATGTAAGTAGCAGCATCAGGTTAATTCTGTTCAGCAGCTTTCTGAGGTCTCCAGCAGCTTTGTTGTTTTTCTTTTCCCCATCACTATCTGTGCACTGGTGTTCTGACAGGTCAAACTGTGTTCCGTTCAGACATGCTTGCAAAAAAAGACAAAATTTGGTTCAGCCAAAACAAAACAAAAAAAAAAGATCAAATACAGGCAAAAAAATAATAAAATTCCATACTCTGCGGTGTTTTTATGAAATAATTCACGGCAAAACGTAATTTTCTAATGGGTGACAATACAACAATACACTGGACCACCACGGAAATGGTGCATGTATAATTTAGTCATATTCTTTTTTTATTATCATAGCTATTATGTCGGTTCTTGTGCAACTGCTACATTAATGACTCACATTCAAGATATTTCGTCACTCAGGAACAGCTAAAATGTATAAAAACAAACAAACGAGAAAATATACCGTCCCAAATCAAACATGGTCCATGGTTGTGAAGTCAAAACAAAAACACTGAGCCTGAAGAGTTCACCATTGTTAAAACTGGATAGCATGACAGAAAACCGTACTTAAAATACTGCTCAGAACAAAATATAGCTTAAAAAAAATCATACTTCAATGTGACAAACACCAGCTGCTAAGATTAAGTGATCACTGGTGAGTTTTTTTTTTTTTTTTTTTTTTAATCATTCTTTTTTTTTTTCCATTAACAAATTAAATACACATAATGCATGTCACTATAGCAACGCCCATTACAGGTCAATTTTTACGATCACCATTTTGGTATAGCAAATCAAAAACCCATAACAAAATGAAATAAATTAGAAATCAGAACTCAACAGCAGACAAAGCCTGTTTTTTTCAACCATATGAATACTTAACACCCACAGTATAAGTTAATAAAGTCAAGCTACTGTATATAAATACATCACCAGCATGCACAATATTGAATAATCGATATTATTGTTGTCATCGTCTTACACTGAAGAAACAGTATAGTAGGCAAGTGCAATTAATAAAACAAACACAGAAGTAAACCACAAACTCTGAAGCTGCTTTATTTTTTTTTTTTGTCATTTTTTTATTCCTTTTAAGTTGTTAAGTCTCTGCCTTAATTAATCTTCACCTCCTGAAAAAAAAGAATCTATGGTTCCAGCGACAAAACAGACTAATCTGTGGTTTCGAACGAAATGGGGATTCATTTCAATTCAATTCAATTACCAAATTTTATTTTATTTTTTTCTTCTCAATGCCAGGAGGGTCAGCGTCGTCGCCGCAGGAGTCAATTTAACGGTAATGGCTTCCGGTTTGGGGGGCGGGGGGGCCTTTTCTCAACTGGAACCAATGAAAATTACTTTTGTGAGGCATTCCCATTCAAGCATTTTCTCTCTCCAGTGATTCAAATGCAATTCTATCACGCAAACAAACGGGAAAAAAAACAACTAAGCAGCTTATCTTGACAGAACAAGATCAGTTCCTAGGCCAGTGTGAGGCCGCCGTTTCAACCCAACAACAACCACTTCACTGACAGATCAGTGGTTTTGGAAAATACCAAAGAGAAAATCAAGAAGACGGAGGCCCCTTTCAACTGTATATATATTTCTATATATATTTAAACTAAGATTTAACCTCCACTCTCACCTCTCTTTTGATTCTTTTCTTTTAACACATGGAAAAATAAAGAACTGCTGCTGCGGTAGTATCATCGGCAAAAGCGGCTGCCAAAGTCCACCGGCCCTTCATAGAATTTTTTAAATTTAGTGTCGACGAGCGCTTTTCTCTTTAATTGTTGCCCTCCCCGCCCTCGTCGTCCTGCTGGTCACTTGTCCACAGTGTCAAGTTGTCTCGGAGCAGCTGCATGATGAGAGTGGAGTCTTTGTAGGAGTCCTCGTTGAGGGTGTCGAGCTCGGCGATGGCGTCGTCGAAGGCGGTCTTGGCCAGATGACAGGCCTGCTCCGGGGCGTTCTGGATCTCGTAGTAAAACACAGAGTAGTTGAGAGCCAAGCCCAGGCGGATGGGGTGGGTGGGCTGCATGTGCTCCTTGCTGATCTCGTGGGCCTCGTTGTAGGCCTTTTCCGATGACTCCACCACCGTAGCCCTCTTCTCGCCCGTGGCGACCTCGGCCAGGTACCGGTAGTAGTCGCCCTTCATCTTCAGGTAGAAGACCTTGCTCTCGTGTTGCGTGTCGCTGCAGTTCTTGATCAGGAAGTTGTCCAGGAGGTTGAGCACATCTTGGCACACGGCCTCCAGCTCCTTCTCGATCTTCTCTCGGTAGGCCCTGACCATCTCGATCTTCTTCTCATTGCCATCGGCGGAGGTCTTCTGCTCAATGCTGGAGATCACCCTCCAAGAGGAGCGGCGGGCCCCCACCACGTTCTTGTAGGCCACAGACAGGAGGTTCCTCTCCTCGTTGGACAGGGCTTCATTCAGCTCTGTTACCTTGAAGAACACAGAAAAGATCTGCTTGATCGCCGCTTCAAGAAACTAAAAACAATCGACAGCATCAGAAACAAAGAAATGTACATAAAACTTTACAGTGCTACTCTGAAATGTACTCCCGTTGCTCCTCCTGTTGGAAAGGAAATCATTTCCCACATACGTGTGCTGCCATCTTGTGTTAGGAGCATGATTAACACAGGAGTTTGTTTAGAAGCAACCTGTCAATCATGTTTTTACGCCAAAAAAAAAGAACAAAATTTAACATTTGACTCATATCAATCTGCTAACAATTATCTAGGAAGGCAGACATGACTTTTAAACACTTCTTTATGACTTTATAATGTTCATTACATAACGGGGAGGCGGAGCTTTTCCATGTGGGTCTAACATCAGAGGGCAATTGTGGAGATTTAGTCTCAGTTTTTTTTGTCACTAATTAGCTCACAAAACTAGAAATGAATTCCACTGACATTAATCCGGTTCTAATAAAAAGATCAAACCAATCCAAAATAAATGCCTTGAAAGATTCCAGCAGAATTTTCCTCATCTTATACACTTTCCAGCTTCCAAGTCAATTTAATAATTTAGTGCACCATTAATTCCAGCTGCCAGGTTGAAAGCCAGCGCAAGTTACTGGGAGAAATGTCCTAGATAGATGGCTTCTGTGGGGGCTGGGGGGGCAAAGGAAGGGCTGGAGATGACTGAAATGTTCCCACGAGCAGAGCGAGGCAGCTGCACTGTAAGCAAAAACCGTCCCCTGCACAGGCGGTTCACGTGTCCCAGTGACCTTCTCCCTGGCTGAAACTGACCTTTTTACCTGTCTAAAGTGACATCAGTCGGGGTCTCACAGTAGTAAATCAAAAGCCTCGCCGCTTGGTTTCGAGGCACAGCTGGTTCAGGGTGGGTTTTAAAGAACGGACAACAGAGATCTGCAGGAACTTCATTCAAAACGTGTGTCAGATATATGCAGCTCAGGTTCTAAGTGCCATTTCAACTTATTTGGTGTTTGTTCGTCTTTATTTCTGGACTTTGACTGGTGAGGGGCACCACCATCATCCACTGAGCGGTGAGTGCACAGACTGTGGTGGCCTCACTCTGCCTGACTAAAACTCTGACTGTTTTTTTTAAACAGAAAGTATCAATTGTCCTAAATTCATTTTGGTGATTGATGGTTCTAATTTTTCTAATATTTGTTCTTTGCCAACCAGTTTCTCATCTGTAATTGCAGAAGATTCATGCTATGATATGTTTTCTACAAGCTTTGTTTCTGGATTGGCAAGGGCTTGGCAAGGGATTCCCTTTGATTAGAGTAAGAGAACCCACCCCTGCAAAAAAAAAAAAAAAAAAAAAAAAAAACGGGCCCGGTTCGGACCACACTAACATGGCAGATTGTTTAAAGGCAACGGAATCCCTCCCTGCGCACGCATCATCCCACCTCCTGCAACCAGATACCCCTCCACCACAAACCGTCCCTGGAAGGGGGGCTTTCGCTGCCCCCATCCCCACCCTCAAGGAACATGTGACACAATATTCATTCCTTTTAAAGCACAAATGGAGATTCTGATCTGAGCGAGGCCTAACCAACACTCCCCTCTTAGAGGCTCTTCGTTCTAGAGCAAGCTGGTGTGACACAGCAGTTTTGTTTCACTTTTTTAAACCAGCTGCCAGTTTACAGAATTCCTAAAGCTGATAAAAAAAGAGGGCTGTAGCTCTGTCCTCTCCACTGTCCAGGAAGAGCCAGGTTCCTGAGGGAAAGGCCACCCATGACAACCTCTCTGCATGGACCACATAATCTGGGCCACTAACCTAAAATGGCTTGGAAATTCTGCTGATTATGAGGAGGGGGTGACGGAGAACAGCACATGTTGTGACCCAGAGAGGGAGAAAACAAAGCTTAGGAACAAATCAGATCATACTGACTCACTGCAATACGACAAGGAATATTCTAGAGAGATTCTGCTGCCTCCTACATTTATTTAAAGGGAAGAGCAGGTCTGGTGGTCTCATTTTGGAGCGCACTTCTCAGGCATTCGGGGTATGTAAAGCTTTTGCGCAGCTATAAAAATATACTTTTACCTCATTAAATAACTTAAATCTATAAATTAGATTAATGTGGAAGGCTTTGGAATCTGGAGGGGGTGGGGGGCAGCGCCAAGGCTTTCTCCGAACAGCCTCACATGGTTCCCAGCAGCACTGGGTTAGGTTTCTTTCTTTCTTCTTCTTTTTTTTTTTTTTTCTTAATCGCCATCCTGGGTGGTCAGCGGTGTAAAAGCGGTAGAAAAAAATGGAAATTGAAAAGCGAAGAAGATGGGAAACGTGAGTGTGAAGCAGGGATATTCAAGAGCATCCCATTGTAATTTCCCTTCACTGAACGGCGCGGCCGACAGAAAGGCACCGCCCAAGGAGCAGACGGTTCTGAGCGGACTCCGAGAAGGGGAAAAAGAACCCAACAGTCAACTGACAGTCGATAAGACCACACAGATAGGCGATTTAATCATTTCTGTGGTGCCTGACAGTGAATAAGCGTTAGATTAACGCGCGGTGACGCCTTAAAGCGCGATGCGTCTTTACGCAGAGGAAACAAAAGCAACATTCATTTGCATTATCACCACAATTATCTGATCATCAGTTTTTATTAAGCGGACTTACCGATTTCATTGCAGCGGCCATATCATCATATCTCTCAGCCTGTTCAGCCAGCCTGGCTTTCTGCACCAGCTGCTCGCGGTCGACCATTTTTTGACTGATATTTGGCTGCTTGTTGAGCGGCTCTGCTCGGGTTTTTGGGGATGAGGTGACTGATATTTTAGATCGCAATGCAGTGAAATCCTACGCGAACGTAGTGCCGCAGCTGTTCCCTGCTGTCTATCTGTTCCTCCGCGCAGACGGGGCACCCTCTCCTCTGTTCCCTCCCTCTCTTCCCTTACCCCTCCTCCGCCTTACACACTCTCCCAGGGCTTCGTCATCGCTCAGAACGGTGGGAGTCTGTGCCAATGATGTAACATTCCATACAAGGGAACCAGAGGGATAGGGAATAAGCGCAGAGAAGATGGATGGATGGGTGGCTGGAGGGGAATGAGCAAAAAGCTGTGTGGGTAATGTAGTCCTGTAGATATCTCAGTTTGAAGGACAAAAAGCCAATATTTGACTTTTCACTTTATGAAAAAAATGGTTTATAATGGCAGGAGCCCTTATTGTGCCAATATGAAGTCTGGGGCAGTGAGATTAGGGCCAGCATCATGCAAGGCCTCAGAGAATGTGCAAAGTCCTGCATTGTTTTTAGATTTAAGATAAGATTCTTAAATCTAATTAAAGTAGCTATGGTGAGGCATACAGATGTGTCTGGGTCTAGGATGTGCACTACAAAGTGCAAACAAGGAATCATACTCATGTGACAACTTGTGTTTCCTTTTTTCTATATTAAGTAAATTTAGCATTCAACTGCTGTTAGCTGCTCCACGTTACCTGGTTAAAGGTTGACCTTGATTTTAAAAAGGGATTTAGCATATTAAGTCTCCATGGGCGGGTAAATTCACTAGAGCCAATGGTAACAGAGTGGGATGACAGTTCAGTCAAAATACAGACAGCTTCTCATAGTACTAGTTTGTAATAGTTTTTACTCAAAACAAATATAAAAATAAAATAAAATGGAGAGAAAATGAAGTACAAAGGGACTAACAATGGTGCCTTCACCTGTGAGGGCAACATGCATGTGATTTTAACCCCCCTCTAGCGACTGATTAAACCCCTACCATGGCCGTAAACGAAGCTGTCCAGGCCCAGTTTGAGGCCTTTAGCCGAATCTAAAATTAAACAGCGCCCTCTCTTGGAATCATTTAAAATAGCAGCAGGGTAATGGTCATTTGCTGCTGTTTCACAAACATTTCCTGTGAGGACATCTTACACACATGCACATGTGAAATGAAGACATCTTCTGTAGATAATGGTCTATGTGACATGATCTTCTTCAAAGCATCGCTCCTGGTTATAATCATATCTCTAGAATACAGGGAGAGATTGTTACCGTGTTTCACATTTGCTCAGACACGTTTATGAATCTCCCCATTAAGATTACACAGTTTAAAAGGAGCTTGAGTGAATTTCAAGCTCATTAGTCTGACTGAGTTACAGGTGATTGCTGGCATAGATCTCTGCCTGGTTTGCATGTGTAAAATAATCAAGTGTCTCCGACAGATGGACTCATTACTTGCATCACTCAAAATAATGACTTAATCACTTTACCTGGACTGCCATTGCACTGCAATCAACCACTTCCTGTTTTCCATCTGCTTTCCATTGTAGATTTTCCATTGCTGTTTTGCAAACGTGCATCACACTATCTTTAACGATATATATTTTCTTTTTCTTTTGGTATATGCCATTGTTTGTGTTGTTATGGTTTTAAAAGTTCACTTCAGTGCCTACACTGCCCTCTTCTGGATAGAAATTGTAATTAACGCACGAAAACGTCATAATGTGTTAGAAAATAAAACACTATATTCAGTATACACATCCCAGGAATCGTATAAATGTACTTTAAAATAAATGAAACTAAATGATTTTATTTGTTGGGTCTTATTTAAGGTAAAATTACAGTATTACAAAAAGCGTCCGTGCTTCCACAGCATTATGGAACTGTTTCCTGTTGTGCAGGAGAAGATTATCATCTGCTGACCAGGGATGAGGGAGGAAGTGATGACTTTTTGTGGTATTTAAATTAGGCCAAGTTGGCCTGAGTCAGGCTCGATATGTCACCTTTTCAAATCTAGGAAAAGTGTTTTTAATAGACAATAAACACAAATCAAGTATTTGTAACAAATTTGTGAAGGTGTTGCTACAAACGTCTTGATGCACATCTCAATAACTGAATTAAAGACTTCACAAATACTTGACACCAGTAAATTCAACTCTTAGTTATAAACATCCTGTTTAAAGTATAGTTGATGCCAACCAGAATATGTATTGTGCAAAAGTTGATCTAAAATAGCCTTTTTTGATGCATTCTCTGGTCTTACAGTGCAGCAGGCAGTGCAGTGAACTGACCAATCTCTTCACTTGCGTCAAAGAGGATTACTGTTCCTCCTGCTTAGCTTAGTTTCCTCAAATTAGGATAAGGGTAAGAGGTCTGCTGTCTCCAGCGGCCATCTGTCTGCGGACAGTCAAGCACTCGGGCTGCCCTAAATGGACACCAGTCTGGAGCTGGATGTTTTGATTTTCCCAGATGAAGTGAGGGTCGCTTCTCCGGAGGAGCTCATAGAATGGGAACTTGAGACTGCCAGCCAACTGTCCAGACCACCGGTCAGACTCTTTGTGGCCCTTTACCCATACAACCCGGCTGCTATGTCTCCCAACTATGAGACGGCTGCAGAGGAGCTGCCTTTTGTGCCAGGCCAGATTATCAAGGTGACAACTGTTTTATAAACTCTGCAGGTAGAACATTTCTGTGGCTCTCTGACATCAGTGAGCTGTATTTCCTGTTCCCACTTATGTGTGCATGTACAGTCTTTCATTTCCTGTTTCCATTCCCACCAAGTGATGTGAATCTCTCCGCAGTAATAAACAAAAAGAAATGATTTTGTTTTCATATAAAACCCACCACGAGGTCACCAGTTGAGCTGCCTCTGCATTGATTAGGTGATTGGAGACAAAGACTTGGACGGTTTCTATCACGGCGCGTCTGGTGGTCTCTCTGGTTATGTGCCAAGTAACATGGTGGCTGAAATCCCTGTGGATGACGAGTACCTGAAGCATCTACTCATGCAGCAGGGATTCCTCCCTGTGGACCACACAGGTAATGAGATTTATTATCTACAGCACTGTGCATTATAATACATGAGCAGACTGTTCAGGAAGCTGACTGAGTCGATTGGACACCTCATTAAATTAGCTGAAACTGAAATACTGCACTGAATGTTCACGTTTGAGTTATTTTTTGCTATTCAGTGAAGAGTCCCTTCACCTTTGGTGACCATTTTTCTATTTTACCATACAGTGTTTTGGTTTCAGAGAGTGTTTTTATTGTAGGCATGTCCTTAACGCCAGAACTGAGTGATGCAGGCAGCATCCAGGACGAGGCGGTTGTACGAAGAATGGTGGCCTTATTTGACTACGACCCATGGGAAAGTTCACCCAATGTGGACAGTGATGTAAGTCAGCGATACGTTCTTAATTTTTCCATTTCAAACTGCTGAGGGTTTTTATTTTCTCTCTTTTTCTCTACTTTTTCCGACAGGCTGAGTTGGGCTTCCGTTCAGGAGACATCATATATGTGTTAGGAGATATGGACCAAGACGGGTTTTATTATGTGAGAGTCACAGCAATGATTTTACAGTGAATTTGTAATATTTGCATATATTAAATGTTAATTTTGATGTAATTACAGGGAGATCTGTGTGGACGTCGGGGCTTGGTCCCCTCAAACTTTTTGCAGCCGCTGCCGTGGGATTAGAAGAAAACACACCAAATGTTTGCTGCTAATGCCAACTTTCATTTTTTAGAAAAAATTAAAAAGAAAAATTGAGCATTTTATATTTTTAAAAGGGCATTGCTTCTATTTCAGATCTGCATAAGAGATAAAGTTTCTGGTGCTACAGTGTTATAAATAACAACAAAATAATAAAACACGTACTTTTAAATAAAGCACCCATGACAAGTATAATATTTTCAATATATATATTAGCCTTAATAGAGCACGTTTTTCTTTGATCAATAGAAGATCCAGTATCCAACAGTATTTGCCTTATATCTTATTTCTAAATTTTATAAATGTGTCTGTGTTTTCTTTGTAATGGGCAGTTTTCTGCAGCACTTTCTATGTAAAAATGGAAGAAAAAAAATAACTATGGAGACTTTGTACCGAATTTATATCATCTTTTATTCAAGAGCTGCAAAGCATAAAGTGAAAATAAACGTTTGAATTTGAACACCGTCCAATGTTCTCTCTTTTTCTTTATGTCTTTGTGCTGCCGCTGATTTTATACAAAATACAACCTTACAGTGTGTTTGTATTTCCACGGCTGTCTTATTAAAGCATCAACTTAAAATAAATGTCCACCTTAAACACAATAATCATTAACGCAAAAAACAAATTCCAAAAGATTAAAAAAAAAAAAAAAAAAAAAAAAACGGTCTTAAAATCTTCTTTGAAAGCTTGCTGAGTTTCTTTGCAGCCAACAGTGCACTCATCCATAAAGTAGGAAACACTACACTGTGTAGAGACGTTTAGTAGTGCTTTCTACTTTATGGGTGACAGCACTGTACATCAGAAGGTTCTGGTTGATCCACCTCAAGAGCTGACGACAAAAGATTTCACAAACTAAGAGAAACATGAGAACAGCTTATCATCATCATCATCATCATTGTCCACAAGATTGGATAAAAGTTGAGAATTCTGCTGCAGGGACTCCTTTATTAGACAATATTCACAGAAAAGGAAAATATAACACCAAATTAGCCATGACGGTAAGTTTTAAGGTATAGCTCTGGAAAAAATTAAGAGACCACTTCAGTTTTTTCTGAAACCAGCATCTCTACATGTTTACATTTTTATTTGGAATTTGGAAGAAATGTTGGCAGTAGTTTAAAGAATGAAACTAAAATGTTTATTTTACTCAACACATACCTATAAATAGTGAAAATCAGAAAATTGATAATTTTGCAGTGGTTTCTTAATTTTTTCCGGAGTTGTATGTGACATCCTGTCTTACCAGAATTTAGACTCCGAAGAAGAAGGACAGTTTAAAGTGAACATGACCTTTATATTAACCCTGCTAGAGCCACGTGGTTAACACAGGAAGCGTCAAGACTTCTCTCTCTCTCTCTCTCTCTCTCACTTCCTCTCTCTCTCGCTCTCTCTCATACACACACACACAGACACACACACACAAACACACACACACACACAGACATTTGTATGTTTCTGGGCAGTATTTCTAATGAAAAGCGTATTTCATACCTTTTTTTCTAGTCACATGGACCCTGTAATTATCAAATCAAATTCTTTAGATGTTTACTCACATTTGAGGAAGTGGGTACCTTTCATACACACACACATACACACACACACACACACACACACACACACACACACACACACACACACACACCCAGAAATGCAGGTGCAGCCATGTTGAGTCCACGTCCAACTCTGCCAAGTGTGAGCTCATCCCTGCACCCACATACAATTACCTGCTTTTAAAACAGAAAACACTCAACCAAATTGTTATTGATTGCAGCAGTAATTGATGTGTAGGAGCACCATTTCTCCCAGGACACAATGTTCCTCAGAGTGCAGCTTTTAGCCCCAGCCACATCCCAGCTCGCTTCACAGACTCCTCGGATGAAAGAGGCCATCTCGGGGATGTTGGACCTTAAACGTTTGCACCAACTAAGGCACCGGTTTCTGCTTTAGTCAAACTTCTGTGGAGATTACGGGAAGACGCCATCGTGTTTCAAAAAACTAATTTACATCTGCGCGTCTCTGGCTGTGGGTGGGGGATGGTGGTGCAACAGCGCAATGTGCTTGCAGCAACAGAAACTTTGCAAATAGGTACGGGTCTGTGTCCTCTGTTGCCATGTCAACCCAAACCTCAGTCACACCACATAAATCAAGAGGAAGTGGGGGATGGGTGACATGCACAGACCCAGTGAAGATGTTCTGACGGCCCTATTGATAATTCAATACTTGATGAATGCTTGATTTTTCTGAGCTTAATCTGATCCTAAATCACACCTGCAAACACCTAAATGAATGAGTCAGCGTTTGTCTTATACAAGAACAGCAGTCCGCTGCTGCATGACTGTGCATCCTGCACATGTCACGCTCACTCAGCACTGTTGAACTAGACAGTGTGGTTGCATCAGGCATCTATTCCTGTACAACAAGGGATTATATCCTCTGTGATCTCCTCCGCTACTTAAAGTGATATAGATAGTGGCGGTGCACCAAAAACAAGTGCTGTATCTAATGACCGTGCGTATAATCCACCCTGCTGAGGGCTGATTAAATCATGTTTGACCTTTGACAGTTGATGGCTTTGCAGGGACTTAAAGTAGTATTTTGTGCAATTTTGATGCAAAGGATTGCTAAGAGCGTTGATTATTTCATGTCTAATTCAAGATTGTTCCTCTTTAAGATGAAGACTAAATCTACAGGACACAAATGGAAAATAGAAATTCAACTTTCTGTTCACTTTAGTGCTGCCACTTAGTGGATTAAAATGGAAACATTCCACTTTTTCGGCAGAGAAGAAAATTAACCCAGACATTTTTATTACCCTTCGGTCGAGCATGGTTGGGAAATAACAAAACAGAATTGCAAGTCTTGTTTTAATAGAAGATAATTACAGAAGCGAAATTCACGTCAAAAAAATCCCACAGGAATTTAGAAAATAACATAAAAACTCCATACTTGCGTCATATATTAAATATAAATTAGTTTAATTCCTGTAAGTGTAATCCAGTGAATATGCGTGCTTCATTTAAATCATTAACTTGCATGAAACAGGAAGGACAGGAAGGAAACACAATAATGTGTCAGAAGTTGTTTATATATATATATCTATATATATATATATATATAGATATATATATATAGATAGATATAGATGGATATATAGATATATATATAGATATATATATATCAAAGAGTCTGCAGGGAGAATGCGCTGTAGAGCACGGAGGAGATGAGCACCACAGAGCTGAGCACAGCGACCTGGCCTCCAGAGTAATATACCTGACGTCCATTCAGGGGCTGCACCGGCCTGTAGGTCTCCACCATCGGCTGGCCACTGGCAAACTTAAGCTGTGAGAACGCAGCGAGCTGCAAAGACAACAGGGGGAATCTCAGGACACAGCGTTTATGATTGAATTATCTAATATCAGTAGCACTCAACTCAATTGTTATATGAGTTCATTACTTTGATTTTTGCAGGTTACAACAACCCATCAACTCTTGCAATGCAAACTGTTTATGCTGTCACAAAGAACTTTAGTGACATAACTGCATTAAACAGTGATAATTTTCTTTTGTACTTTTATATACATATGAAGTTATTTAAATGATATATTGTGCTGACAGTGTAACTTTCCCACTTCAGGATAAATACCTGTTCTCTGCTGAGTGGAATAGCATATTCAAACAGACTCCAGACAACAGCCTCAGCACAGTCGGGTGTGGTGAGGGAGCCATCGTAGCGGAAGTACCTGGTCATAGTCTCCTGAGGAGCGGTAAACATCTCCAAGGTCACATTCTTCAGTGTTGTGCTGTTTGCTGACATAATAAAATATTAACACAATGATAAAATCAAGTGCTCTGCTCAGATACTTTGTCAAATACTGACCAGGTTCAAGGTGCACCGTCATTCTATTTCATTTTATAGATGTCAGAACCATCAGATTTATGACACTTTTATCTCTCAGAAAATTCACTTTATCCTGACACCAAATGCGGATTATTGTTTCCAGAGCAGAGCAGAGCTCAAAGGACTTACTGGGTTGTCTGATGTTTTTCAGAGCGGTTATTAAGGGGTTGAATTTTTCATTTGCAGAACTGGACTCCTAAAACAAATAATAAGTATTTGGCTTTGCTGCTACTTGAATTTTTAAACATCTATTTAGACATAAATATATGGTATATAAAGCGGAGGAAAATGGATGGATGGATGGTATATAAAGGTTAGTATGGTTAAAAAAAAAGATTAAAGAATGTAAAATCACCTGGAAGAGGAATCCCAGCACTGCCACTCCTGTGCGATCCTTTATAGCCTCAGATATGTTGGGATAGTTCTCTTTTATGTGGACGATATGCATCTAAACAAGACGTGAAATGATCTAAACCAATGTGAATGACATACTGTTGTTCATGACACGCTCCTGTGTATTGCATACCTCCATGGGGTACTGTTCTCCGTCTATAGTGTGTTCCGACCCCGGGCCTCCATTCTTGCCCCAGTGCAGGTGGAGCTGTAGCGCTTTATATGTGGCAGGAAGATTCCCCCCCGTCAGTTTTATTCTGTCGGGCAAATTCAACTGGACTAGGGAACAAGAAAGCTATAATCTTAAAATAGATTCAAATAAATCCATCGATAAAAGGTAATTTTCAATCCATGAAAGACGTACCGGTGTGTCCATTGTTTATGAGCCGACCTTCAAAGACGTCCTGATAGCTGGTCAGCTGAAAAGGTGAGAGTCGTTCATCGGGTAACACTTTCCTGGTAACAATGTTAACTGGAGACTGTGCTCTGGCACCGCACTTCCCTGACACTTCTCCCCACTGTGCTGGAGCTATTTAAAATAAAAAATAAATCAGAATATTAATAATCCATAGTGTTGCCTTCTTTTTTTCTGTTCTTAAGATCTCTTGGCCCACCTCTGCATGTGTCATTGCAGGACACTTGAGACTGGTAGCACCACTCTACATTGTAGGAACACAAACTTTTATACAGATATAGGATACATTTGGTAATAAAGTCTAAAGTAAAAGAATTGATCAGTTTATACCGTTCACACACAAAAAAGACGTACCTGCCCCAGAGACCACCCTAATAGATAATACAGACAAAACTACAAGTATAGACTGCATTTTCAGCATGTTTCGGCCAAGAAGGGCTGCACTTGCAAATCTGAAACAGCCTGTTATAAGACCCAATGAGCCACCTCCAGCCCTCCAACATCAATCCCACCCACAACAAATAATTTTATGACTTGTGTCAATATTCTTATCTGAGAACTGATACTCGCTAGATAGTGTCTATGGCCTTATTAACAGAGTTTGGACTAAAAACAAAGACTTTAGAGAGACCCTCGCCGGATGTTTGGTTGAAATGTTCAAATGTTAGATGGTTGAAATGTTTCTTATGTGAGATTAATGACATTTTAAGAGGCTCCATTGCTACAGGTCAAATCTTAGGGAAAATAGATTATTTAAAGATGGCAGCAAAGCAGGATGCAGAAGAGGATGTCACCAGACAGTGCATGATGCCGGGTGTATTTACATTTTTGAGTGGTGCCTACTGAATTGTTAGGATGAATTAAATTGTGTTTGACCTTTTAGTGTGTTCATTTTCTTTTTACCTAATGGTTGGTAGTGACGTTGAAAAACTAATCAGTTGTAAATGTCCTGTAAATCACTTGTAAGTGTCTTATTCCTTTCAATATTCAGCAATTGAATATCTACTCTGCAATGAACCTTTCAGAGCATGGACATCTAAAATTCAAGGTGAAGGTCATGAAGGCATTCAGAGGGATGGTATTTAAAAATAAATAAGAAAACAATACAGGAGATGGAAGTTGCAAAGAATAAGACAAGAAAAACACCACAAAACATGTTTTGCGACGATCGGAGTTCGCTGTCAGGGGTCTGTGGAGGGGGCGGGGCAGTTACAATCACGTGACAGGAAGTGCAGCGCGAGTGCCCCGCACCGGGCCGTGTTTGGAAGTGTAGAAGTTGTGGACCTTGACATGAGGTTTGCGTAGGTCGGGTCGCGATGGACCGCTGGAGGGGCAGAGTGGCTCTGGTGACCGGAGCCTCGGTCGGCATCGGAGCGGCCATAGCCATAGAGCTGGTCCGGTCCGGTATGAAGGTGGTGGGTTGTGCCCGAGATATTGACAAAGTCCAGGTTGGTGCACAAATGATGGATTCTTGTCAGATAACAGTTATCAAAATCGTCTTAAAAACTGAAGTAGATATAAAGAATATTTTGTTAGTTTTTCCAAACAAACGCCAATGCTAGCGTACCAACTAGTGGATTTCTTTCTTTTATTTATTTATTTGGTTCGCATGTTCCAAAACCATAAAATGACCGACAAAGTCGCCTCATTATGTAACACAGAAGTTAACACAGTTGTATTTCAACGAGGTCCCATTTCCAGTAACTTCCCCACAATAGAACAAAAAAATCCCCACATTAGAACTATATAACTGCACAAACATATATATATGTGTGTGTGTATATATATATATATATATAAATTTATTACTCAATAACTTTTAATTAATATATTATTTTTAATATATTATTATTATTATATTGATATTTCTTCCATCAAAAATTGGGGTTATATAATTGACTGACTCAAAGGCATGGCTCTATTTGGATAATAATATGAAATTCATAATCACGTGTAGGTGTGAATGAAAGAGAGTATAAAGGCTTTTTGGGCAGTAGAATTGGATTATAAATACGAGTACATCACCTGATGTCATTATGTTTTAGTAAAGTATCTTGTAGCAGCAGATATTTGCTGTTTCTCTTAAAATGTCTTTAATTAACCCACTGATTTTATTTAAATGTACCTAAAAGATTGTTTGACATGTGTTTTACCCCAGAAACTGTCCACTGAGTGTCAATTCCAGGGCCACAGTGGCATTCTGGTCCCATTTAAATGTGATCTGAGCAACGAGGAAGAGATTCTAGCCATGTTTGCTGCCATCAAAGCCCAGCACGGTGGCGTGGATGTTTGCATCAACAACGCTGGCTTGGCTCATCCGGAGTCGCTGCTAAACGGCAAAACCAGCGGCTGGAAGAACATGCTGGATGTAAGACAGTTGAATTCATGAAAGAGTGGTGAATGTGTAGCCGAAAAACAAATCTAACTATTGATAGAAAATAAAAACTAGACGATTCCAATATCCAGAGTCTGTTAGCGTCAGCCTTTTTTATGTTTGTGTGTTGTTCTGAAGGTAAACATTCTAGCGCTGTGTGTTTGCACACGTGAGGCGTATCAGTCGATGAAGGAAAGAAACGTCGACGACGGCCATGTAATACATATAAACAGGTGACGTGTCAGAACCCAGACGCAGCGGGTCTGTAACCAAATCCTGCGTTCAAAGACCAGTTTTCAAACTTGCCAAACATCAATAATTGACATGTTTAACCACGTAGATTAACCTGGTTAATCTTCACCACCAGCCATACATTCTTATCTGTTTCAGCATGAGCGGACATCGTGTCGTTCCCAGCGCTGACATACATTTCTACAGCGCCACCAAGTACGCCCTGACAGCCCTGACGGAGGGCCTGAGGCAGGAGCTGCGGGAAGCAAACACCCACATCCGAGTCACTGTACAGTTTTATCCTCGATGGGCTTTTATTCTTGGTTTTGATAAGGATTTACCACTCATTTACCAGTACTGAGTTAAATGTTTGAGGAGCTAGAACATGATCTTAAAGGTTCCTGTAAACATCTTAAAGGTTCCTGTAGTTACTTGCTGTCTGACCCTCCAAAATAACAGTATTTTTAGTGAGACACCAGAGTTAAGATTATGTAATATTCGTATTTAATTCTGTTTTTTTTCTTCAGAGTATTTCTCCTGGTGTAGTGGAAACAGAATTCGCATCGAGACTGTACAGTAACAACGCTGACAAAGCTGCTGCTGTGTACGCTAGATTTAAGGTGACATTATTAATACTATTCCCTAAAAATTCATGTAATTATTATAAATGTCTTCTAATAAACCTTATACTTTCTTTTTGTTTTTTACAGCCTTTGGAAGCTATCGATGTCACCAATGCTGTCATTTACACTCTGAGTTCTCCTCCTCATGTGCAGGTATGTGGCTTTTTCAAACACAAGCGCTTTTGTTTGGTTAAAGATTTGCTCTTATTACTGTTGTTGTTCAGTTCCGACATGAGATAACCAAACATTCCTTTGCCTTCAGATTGGTGACGTTCAGATGCGGGCTGTAGAGCAGGTGTCATAGTGGGAATTATTGTCAAAATCAGCAGCTGATTCTACACACTGACAACAACATATGTTTGTAATAAAGGACAAATAAACATTTCATGGATTAAAATCATCGCAAAAAAAGACTTATCCGTTTTTCTATTCCACATAATTTTCTTCAATTTAGTGTACAAATATAAACTTGCTCACTGGCACAAAGAAACCAAATATCCTGGTTATTTATATCTAAAAATAGATTCTGTGTAATTTCTTTGTGGTAATCTTTCAAGTCTGTGTAAAACTTTTTTCTCTGATACTCTCAGTATCAGAGAAAAAAGGCCGTTTGACAACACAAATACCTATTTCTATATATCATTAAAATGTATATTTTGATTTAAGAGGTCACTGCCCATCTATTTTTAAATATAATGTGAGCTCTGTAACACAGCTACATGCCAAGCGATTTATGACCGCTGCAGACCTTGGCCACTAGAGGTCACTAATGCATCATAACGTTTCTTTAGACTATTAAAATGTGACCTTGGCAAGTTTTTCAAAATCATTTTTCAAACATTATTTAAACCCTTTTTACAGACAGTAAAAAAATCCTTAAATATCAGGCATAATCACAAGTAATTTTGATAAACCTTCCCAATTTCTTTTCTTTAAAACATTAAAAAAAAAAACCAAACAAACAAAAAAATAAAACCTGTTTTGTTTGGAGAACCAGGATTGCGCACTGGTGCTGTTCCTCATTATTCCGGAAACTCCTTCCACCTCATCCATCAACTGGAGTCCAGCCAATTAAATCCCTGTAGGTGATCGTCTCCAAATCAATAAACCATTTTTATGTGTTGGAAAAACCAATTGATTATTGGATCCTCCTCTAATAAGACGCCACAGTCCTCCCACTGGTGCAGATCTCCGCCACAGACAAGACGATTGCTTTGTGTTTTTCTCCCAGAACTGTGTAATTTATTCAGTGCTCCACTTCCACAACCATCACAGCTTTAATAGGATTTGATCAATGCTCTGTAAACACCAAAAGGTAGGAGAAACAAGTCAGGAGCTGTTTGAAAAACGTCCCAATCGTCTTCACACTGTATTTTTTTATTTTTTTTTTATTTTTTTTTTTTTAATGTTTGATTGTTTTTCCACTGCACTGCTCAAGTTCAAACCATTAACTGCAATGTTAAGACCACTGAGTTATTAAATGTATTATAGTAATGATCTTTCTATGGTAGAAGAAGAATTTTGAACTATTATTGTTTTACAAGTTTTTGCAGCACCTGAGAATGTGATGCAAGAAGCCGTGCTGCTTTAGTGGAAAATTCCATCTCGGATTCTCACTGTGAGAAATGCTCACAGATCTGCCTGAGTTACTTTGTCTTTTTGCCCCAAATACTTGGACGTTTTTCAAATCTCCAGAGAGTTAAGACGGATCGTGAAAGTCTGCGTGATCTCACCATCAATCGAATAAGGGAGGTCAAATTAGCCTAATGTACAAAGTGAACACCTAATCTTGCTGAAGAATGTGACCTGTGTTCAAACCATACAGGGGAGGGCCAAAGTCCCACTTAAGAAAAGAACTTAGTACATGAGAGGTTTCTTATTTCTGTGCATGCAAGCATGAAAAGGAGCATTTATTTTTGTGTTCCATTCGCAGATAAAGCAGAACCTAAAATAATGCTAATATGTTGTGTGCAAAACAGGCCTATTTGTTTCTCAAAAGAGATGATCCCATTGAGCAACACTGGATACTTTCATGATCATTTTGTCATTTTATTCCATACATGCTGAATAAACTACTGCAAAACACAATTCTCACACAATTTATTTGTGTGCTGAAGCAGAAAAGGTTACTTCCAATGTTTCTGACGTCTCAAACACGTTTGTTGAAGAGCAGATGCTACGCTAGCTTTTCTTTCTTTTGTGCCATTGGGCTCACTGATGTCTCATCTCCGTTTTCCTCCTTTTTTTCCTGTTGAATTGTGCTTTAAATCTCTCAACAGAGAGCTGAACAGGAGTCAGGATGGGGCTTGCAGAGGTGCTCACGGTAATCTTGTCAGACCGCTTCAAATCTGGCTCTCTGGTGGCGGTGGTGTTGGGTGGCGTGGGTGTGAATGTTGCTGCTGTTTGCTCAGTTTGATTAAAGACGGAAACTCCATCACTGACAGCGGATGGTCTGATTCTTTTCCTCAACCTTCTCTGTTCTCTGATTGTCTGCCTGCGTCTGTTCTTGGTGACGGAAGGGGCCTTTGTGGTGGGTGAAAGCCGTTCAGTGTGAGCTTGTGTTTCCTCTGTGGGCATGCTGGTCGCAGAGATGCTCACGTGGCTACCATCAGACGTCTGTGGGGGTGGGGAAATGAGATTTTCCTGAGTCTGAGAAGGTTTTCTACCTGCGGCAGCCAGAGCTGCCTTCCTCCGACTGCTCCTCAGTCCTTTCTCTTTCAGCTTTTGTCTTTTCAGAACACTGAAGGAGGTGTTCCTAGGCGCATCACGGACGACCGTCCTCCCTTTGTTTCTGTCTGACGGCACAGCGGGTGCCTCTCTGAGAGGGATCACTTTCGAATGGTCTGCTGGGTTGTTTTCACTGGGACTGGGAACAGTGGGAGAGGCAGAGCTGTCTTTTCTCCTTTTTTTCCTCCACTCTCTGTCTCCACTCTCCTTCGACCTGGTCCGTTTGACTTTGGGGCTTACAGTGGGCGCCTCGGCAGGGCCGACGCCCGGCTGGTTTTCACTGTCCCTCCCACTGGTTTGCTGCTGAGGGTGCGATACCCTGGTTGCCGTGACGGTTGTGGGGACAGAAATGTCTGCTGTGTTCACTGGAAGTTCTTTAGGATGAGGAACTGTCTTCTTGCTCCTTCTCTGTTTTAGCTGTTTAGTTTTCTTTCTCTTTGTGGCGACACTTGTGGTACTGGAACAAAGGATTTCTGTCGTGGTCTCTGCTTTCTTCTCGGTTGCTGGAGTCGACGTCACGGAAACAGTATCTTTTTCTGTGGCTGGTTCATGTTTCATGACTTCATTTAACGGCTCCTCGTTTCTGACAGGCTCATATTCAGTGATCATGTGAGTTCCTGATGGGTCGCGTCTGTGTGAGGCACTGATGAAGGTGCTCAGACCTTTGACCTCTCCTTTACTGCCAGAGGTCGAGGCTGCAGTTCCTTCATCTGCTTTACTTCCCATCTCTGCTTTCTGCTTTCTGTTCTTCCTCCACTTTCCTTTTCCTTTCTGCTTTTTGCTCTTTTTCTTTTTCCCTGTGTCCTTCCTCTTCTTCTTCTCTGAGCTCTGTGTCTCGCCTCTGTGGGAGCTGGCGGTGGAGCTCTGAGAGGTGGACACAGTGGCGAGGACCTTGATGAAATCCTTTGCGGCGGTCACCACATTTCTGAGCGAAGGCTCCTCCGGGCCCGATATCGTGGACTGTGTTTTCCTCGCGTTGTCTTCTTTCTCCTCTTTTTTTTCAGTTGTCTTTTTAGAGGAAGGCAAGGGTAGCTCGTCGATGATGTCGATGCCGCCGTAGTCATAGGGAACTGCCGTTTTAACCACAGCAGTGGGAAACTTCTCGTATCTTTTACACCTAAGAGAAATTGAAAGTAGATGGAAGCCTGTTTTTTTCCCCCAAGAAAGTAGGAGTTTTCTTTTTAAAGTAAAGGAAACACTGGTACTTACAGGCCATACCAGTGCCGCTCTGAACACTGCTCCTCATAGGTGAAATCAAAGCAAGGCACACCAATGACATTAAAGAACGCCTGACCGACAACCCTGGAAGATGTGTCATTGACTCTCCTCAGACAGGCTTTGAATCTGCACCACAGACAGAAGATTTCCTGTCATCTCAAGATTTCTGACATATCACTAGTGGGTAAACACATAAATGGACATTCATTCAGAATAATCATTTTTAATGTCGTACATCAGAGTGCAGCAGGTGGTTGGTTGTTTAAATGATCTGTAAACACCCTACTTGTCTCTGCAGACCTTTTTTGAACATGTTTCCTAAATCATCTAAGATTAAATATAGTTTAAGAATAAACTTTAAATTTATGGATGATTCATCAATATTAATGCCAGAAATTTGAATATGCTTGTTGCCCACTTCTCATCACAGTCGCAATGGCTAATGGAGTGCCATTTGAAATTGGTGTAGCCAAACTTTGACGAGAAGGCGTGGATCACTTGAGGACAGTGGTCGTGGATCCGGCAGCAGCTGTCAGTCTCCGCAAATTCTCCTGCACCACGAAAGTCAGTGAACATTTAAAACACGCGGGTAGCTAATCAGCATGATATTCTGCGTATTTGAAGAAATGCAACTTACCCAATTGGTCATAATGATCTGCGGTGTTTCCGGCGCCGCACCAAAGGGTTCCAGGATAAGTAAAGCCTCTCTTTGATCTTTTAAATACCTTCTCAGGGTCATTGCTGTCAATGCTGCGCTTCGAGTTCTCTTTCAATTCCCGGCACATCACTTTGGCTTCATCCATGTGCGCAAAACGCGCGTCCAGCTGCTGCGCGGCTTTCTGGACTTTCAGCCCTAACTTGCACTCATGCATGAATGATTTTACTTGCATCTGGTTGACTAGAACCGAGCAGTTCACGACCATCCCACTTGGACTGACAACCGATTGCACGAGCTCGACTCCGTCCGATACCTGGTAGAGGAAATTTCCCCCGTCGGTTAACATTTTTGCACAAAAGGTGCCGTTGAGCGAGAAGAACGTTTCCTTGTTCTCCTTCTCGGCATCCACTGCGCGGTTTAGGGCGTCAGCTTTGACGAGATCTCTGTCAAGATAGGAGAGAAAGACGAAGAAAACCGACCACATGATGGTGGCACTTTCAGCTTCAGCACCATGCGCAACGGAGACAGCTCCTCTCGGACTCCTGGCTCTATAGATGAGTCCACCCACTATTAAGGCGAAGCTCATATGGTGTGATTATTAATACGATAACTGGAAATACTGGGAGGAGTCGGCCACTTTAACCTTTTTAAATCTCCGTCCCTTTTTGTGCGCATTTGTTGCGTCTTGACGCGGAGTATCTGACAGAGAGGGGAGGGTTAATCAGTGGGTGTATTGTAAACCCGAGAGAGAGACAGAGAGAGAGAGAGAGAGATGACCGCCAGTTACCTCCCAGCCCCCATCTGCACAGAATAGCGGAGATTTACTTTGGGAAAACGCACGGAGGAGGCCTGAGCTCACCCAGCTTCCCATGGCAACAGGCATGGGGTGACTGCACCAACCTAGGACCTAGACCTGCCACAAAACAGCCACTGAAATGGCAATGACCTAAATCACAATGTAGAAACTCTTTCACTGTGGAATGTAGAGAAAGGTTGACAGTGTCGCACGCAACCCACCGCCTTGTAACACCAATGTGAACGGGTGAATTCAGACTCATACAAAATATGGTCTCAAAACCTAAAATAAAATCATAATCATTATGTAAAAAGTGAACTATTTTCCTTTATTTGAGGTCATGACTTTGGTGATTGGTTTCATTCTGCATTATACACTTTTCTGTTGTGTGTTGTTCTCTTTGCTACATTATAAATTTGCTAAGGATGAATCCTATGAATGAATGAATGAATGACAATTTGATTTAGTTAAGATAAATAAAGGTGTTGAAGGTGTGGGGATTATTATAGTACATTTCTGTTAAGTCACCTCAACTTGGGTGAAAAGGGGTAAAAATTCATTTAGTAAATAGAATAATACTTGGATCTTTGCCTGGTCAATGGCATTCTGGCCTCTGACCTCTGCAAGTTTACATGCACAAGAAACCCCTCTGTATCTGGGAGCAGGCATCCCGAAGAAAAGAAAAAGCTCTTGTCAGGTTGGGGTTTTAATCAGCCCAGTGTTTCGTCACATGGTTGGTATTAGAGGGAGTTTGAGGGGAGGAGATCCAGCCCGCTCAAAGCGCTGAAATCGGATTGTTGGAAGGCGGAGAGAAGTGATGTAAAATCAGCAGAGGCAACTTTCGACAAACTGGAGGTGGGAGAAAAAAGTGACCACTGAGGAGGGAATCAGAGAAAAAGAAACAACAATAAAAAAGGCATTCATCCTCACCAGGAAAGTCAAGACCTCACAGCACAGACTGAAAAGAAACATGACACTAATGAAATATTTGCAACAAAAGCATTCCCACAATGTCAGGTTTCTTTCCTTAACTGCTGTCCAGAGTCCCTTCAACTGAAGTACAGCATCCTCTATAGAATGTTTAATAGAGAACCCCGAGTATGTAAAACCGCTCTTCCAAAAATCACTAAAAAGTTGCACTAGTGTTATGTATATCAAACTATACGTTTGATATACATAACGATTCTTACTAGAAGTCACTCTACATGTAAATCTCTATAGGTAGTTTTCGTTACATCTGCTATTAAAAGTCATATTATACTATACCTAACTGACCTGCTACCACCTTATTGTTTACTGGACCTGCTATCTCAGCGCTGAATTGCACTGCAGGTATTTATTTTGTTTGATGGAACCCTTGAAACAGCTAAATGAGAAATAAGCAAATGGCGCAGTATTGTTTTGCCCCAAACAATGCTTATATAGTGGACAAACATGCAGTGAACTGTCCATTATAGTGCCTTTCAAATGGAAATACTTTAAAATGGCTAAAGTCAGTACACTAGTGTGTTATACTGCCCCCTAGAGCACATTTAAAGTAAATACAGTATTTGAAGTTAAATCCAAATTAATTAAAATTTCATCTTCATTTGCTGGGAATTCCACAAGACAGAGTAGCGTGGAGTTCCCACAAATGATGTAGAAGCTCCAGATGTCTGAGAAAGCTGGTGAGTGAAGCTGGGCTGGGTTCAGGTGGAATCGTAGTGAATAGTTATTCACCTGGTTCCTGCATTGTGGATTTATTGTTGTTTAATAACCATCTTTTATTATCTGCGCATAGATTCTTTCTGCCTCTTTTTTCTTTTCTAATTCCTTGTGAATATCAGAAATGTGAAAAGAACTCAAACATGCATCATCTGTACAGCTATTCATCATCCACCTACTCTGAATTGGATGGACTGATGGATGAATGTCGTAGTGGAGCATCAGCAGTTCCTGTGTTTGCAGCCACAGTCCTTCTGTTTCCTGCTGTGGAAGCGTTAGTGAAGCACCACCTCCTGCCTTCTACCACTCATACTGCTTGGACCCAATATGGGCGACGCTCACTGACAGTTGGCTATCCAGGTCGCTTTCTCACAGATTTGTGTACAGCGTACCACCACCATGGAAGTGTTGGCCGGTCCTGCAGACAGATGTAGAGGCTGGTACTTGTCCTTGATGGTGCCCAACATAAAAGGGCCCATGTTTGCCTGGTTGGACCCATCCAGACTTTACTGCAACCCTCAGGTATTGCAGTAGTGGGGAAAAAGTTATTCTTAAAATGGAAGTCAAGTTATTTTGTGTTTTCTTTTGGTTCAGGCTCTTGCAGACTGTGTCAAAGATCTTCTGCGGCCATTCCAAGATGACACCATCGACTTGGTGGCTGGGATCGATGCTATGGGTTTCATCCTCGGTAAGACGGTAAATAAGACTTTGAGAGAGAACTGAGCGGTCAGTAAAGGGAAACCTTGCAGTGTGTGGTTTTATTTTAAGAACCTGCTACTCTGACAGCATGCTGGACAAGAAACCTAACTCCACTGGAGAGACTAAAATTAGATCATTAGGAAACAGCCTGATGAAACAAGGCAGGTCAAAATAAATTAGTGTAATGTCCCCTCCTCTTCACACAGTAAAAACAGTGACTCTTAGCTTTCAAGCCTCAGTACGAATGTCTGATTTAATTTTATTTCCAGGGGCATCTGCTGCCACCATCCTTGGAAAAGGTTTCCTGGCTGTCCGTAAAGCTGGACACTTGTGTGTAGCAACAGAGAGCCAAAGCTACAGTGACTACACAGGCAGAGAAAAGACTATGGAAGTAAGAGTGGATGTGCTAAAACCAGGTCAATCCATTCACATTATTTGTTTTCATCTTCATTATGTTACACATTTTTGGTCAACCAAAATGCAAATTATTAGAGGTCTAATTCAGCGTCGTTGTTTTTTTAAAAGAAACATTCATTTTGTATTGTTATTGTATTGGCACAATTAAAGGTTGTCATCAGGTTGTCATGACAACTATAACAAAACATTGCTTTGACTCATAAATCTTATAGTTTCATTGTACCTAATTGAACACATGCATATTTAAAATTTAATTTGGGAATGTAAGATTTTTAAAGAAAAAAACATTGTTTGAAAGTTGAACGCAACACAGCGCCCTCTAGTGTAAATACACGAAGCAAAGCCCGGATTTGAGATGAGGTCATTTTTTGTCTTTCTCCTGCAGGTATGAGGGTCCTGCTAGTGGACCAGTGGATAGAGACTGGAGGCACAATGAAAGCTGCCATCCAGCTGGTGGAGAAACTGGGAGCTACAGTTGCAGGTCAGACCGAGTGACAGCGAGGCGACCTCAATGATCTGCATCACCTGCGTGTAAATGTCACACTCTTTCATGCAGGTGTGGCTGCTGTGGCCATTGAGAACTCCGAGGGTGGAAAATGGATCAAAGACAATTACAAATCCTCCCACTGCATCCCCGAAGAGCTGCAGGGTCAACTGGATAGGAGAAATTTTGATTTCTTTAAACATCTTAAATGATGACAAAGGGACACTTTTACAGAAATAGTTTATTCTGCATTTTTGCATACGTTATATTTTCATTCTAGAAAGAAAACTCTTTAAAATAGATGTTATTTTACACCGGATGTAATGTTGATGTTTATCGATATAAAAATGCTAACCTAGACTCTGTAACTTTATTGTAAACAAAAGCGAAAAATACCTATGAATTGCAGTTCAATGTGATTAAAAATGCCTGCATCTACAACACCTCCCAGTTCTGCAAAGACTGGGATAACTAACAAGACAATGTTCCTGTTCCTCCCTACTTTAATTTCTTGTTTTACGTGACAGAATTAAAGTCATTAAAACCCAAAAAACAAGAAACTAAAGTAGGAACTAAGAATATTCAGTTCAAGCCAATATTAAGAATAAGAAACCACCAGTCATTTTTGGCATTTTTTCTGTCTCCTGTGACTGGGGGAAACTCTTGTTATCCAGGGGAAAATCCATCAGTCCTCAGCGACAACTGCAGTCGGTACCGTTGGCCTCCAGCTGCTGCTCCCATCTTCACTGGCAGCAGTTGGACTGTTTCTTCTTCGAAGACGTGTACAGGTTGTTCGAGTTGCTGTTGATCCCTGAAACAGACGACCGGCTGGGTTTTAAAGCTGGCGAGCGTGATGCAAGCGTCGGAGCTCTAGGAGGAATACTCACTGACGACCTCGCCGATCTGCCTCGACCCGCTTTTCTCCAACTCGGCGAGGACGCTGGTCTCGAACGCCAGTGAGGCGACTCGAAAAAAAAACTCGTTCACGTTCTCGCCTAAAGCGTAGCAGACAGACCAAGGTTTAAGACTAAAATCAAAGGGCAAGGGTCATGCTAGTCAGCCTCCATGATCAAATAAAAGTCTAAAAAGTCCCAAACTCACCCGTCAGCGACGACACAGCCCAGTACTCCGCACTGATCTCTTGTGCTAGCTTCAGCGCGTCCTGCTCCATCTGAGAGTACTGAGCAGGAGACTGACGAAGAAAAACAGGATTATCTTCAGATAGAAAAGTTATTTCTCCTCAACTTGCCAGAAACTGTCCAAAAAGGTGGAAAGCAAGAGTGACGTTTATAACTGGTTAAATTCTGAATTAGTGGAAATGGATGACTGCTGCTATTTTGCTTGAAAAGTGATCTCCAAAAACACGGAGGGGTTTTCTCAGGGTGCTGGGATTTCATTTTGAGAAGTCGTTTTACAGCGTCAGAACCGTGCTGGAGGATGGAGACAGAGGACAACATTCCTGAGGTTTGGGGCTGCTGCTGCTTATGCAAACGCCCGACATCTGACTCCAGAAAAAGACGGGACACGCTCACTGGCATGTCCAAGCTAAATGTTATTGAGACGTACACTCAGGTCTTTCTTCGTGCCCACTAGGAACAGCTGGACAGCTGTGGGGTCGTTCTCCTTCAGCGAGTCTTCCAGCCACTGCCTGCAGACAGAAAGAGGCGACTTCACACAAACTGTAAGATGACAAAACACGCGGCTCAATATAAATACGCCTACCTGACATGGGAAAAAGAGCCAATATCATTGACATCAAATGCGATGATGACAACTGAAACAGAAGAAGAAAAACCCTGAAGCCAAAGTCTTTATTAGGGATTGGTCAGGCTACTGCTGTATAAATCCCTCACCCTGAGCACCTCTGTAGTATGTGGAAGCGATGCATTTGAACCTCTCTTGTCCTGCGGTGTCCCATCTGTGCCACAGAGAGTCAACATGGAAGGTTCAATGAACTCTGTTACTGTGTACGGAATAAGGAAGATGCCATACTCACAGCTGTAGACTGAAGGGAACACCCAACACCTCGAACCGCTCCATCTCAAAGTCAACACCGATTGTCGCTTTATAGTTTTTATCAAAAACATCCTTGCAAAACCTAGACGCAGAATTAGAAATACAGATGGAGAGCAAAGTACAGATGGAAAAGAAGAGGTCACTGTTAAAGAAGAGGAATAACCAGGCAACCATGCTGGATGTTACCAAGACAAATATGCAGTTTATTACTGCAGTGAAGGCTACACGGGAAGGCAGCACCCAAGCGCCTTGTTAGCATAACAAGCGTCCATCCGCTTCGCCTGACTTTGCCTCAAATAAGTCAACGTTTGTTCAGTGCGTCAAATGTAAAAAACACTTACAGCCTCACAGGAAGTGCTTGTGTCAAGTCACAAATAAGTACTAATGTGGTGGTTTTGTGGTTTAACCACCAGATTAGTACTGACTGATGAGAACACTTTAATGTTACAGTGAATTAATGTTACAGTTTCATCACATCATGTCTTGTGGATTTAATATGCAATAATCTTGTTTTTCAAAGAAACTATCATGTTATTTCATCTTAATCTGCTGTAAATCTGTCAGAAGTAGTGTATGCAGTGCAGCAAAACATTCCTGCGGATGTGTGTTCTTCTCTGTGGGTTGCACGTTTTTACTGAAGTTATATATTTCCAAGAGCTGCCTTTGCCAGAGCATTCATGTATGAAATGTTCACATTTACCTATTAATCAGACAGGTCTTCCCCACAGCCAGGTCCCCCACAACAATCACTTTAGAGATTTTAAACCTGACAAAAGAAGAAAAAGCAGAAACAGAGTAATGAAAACAGTGCCTTAACTGTTAAATCAACCCCACCTCACCAGTCCCTCCTGTCCTCACCCCACGGTTCCAGTACGCTGCTCCCGACAGGCTGTCTTGACTTTGTTGTTAAAATCCTCCTTTGTGTGCAAAGCTGCATCTTTCCTAAAGCACTGAAAGAGAGGAGGACAGACGTGTGAGAACAGAAACGGCCTTTCAGCGTCAGTCTTTCTCCTGTTTCTGTGAAGTCACCTGAGGAAGTCGGGCGATTACGCGGTCCTTTCGGATGGGAGGGAGGACGCTCATGGCTGAGGCTCGGAAGGACATGAAGCATCAGTGGAGCAGATCAGCTGGAGGAGATAAAATCACAATAAAGAAAGAAAGAAAAGTTTTTCATATGAAGAAAATTTCACTCTTTGCATTGGTGATTCTTTTCAAGACATCATTGTTTGGTGCAAAATAGCAATAAGCTTTGTAATTTGTGTAAAGATCAATCATAAGCTTTCTTATTTTCCTATGGCGTCAACAGGTGAATTGATTCTGATCATCCTGGTTAAATCAACAGCGAATTAGCGCATTTTCCTCTCCCTTCAACCAACACTAACGTTGTTGCCATGGATATTGGGATAAACTGGCCGAAGCCAGAGCATTTACTGGACATCTAGCTAGCTGAGTCAGCTGGCCATTTATCTCCATATTGTGGCTTTGTGATCAGTTCGGATCTCCATAAATCTGTTTTAATCTCTTTTAATCCTTTTGTTCATCGAAGCAGTTAGTAAAGAAGACGTCTAATTTTCGTAGCTTTGCTTCTGTCCACAATCAAACTGTGACCTAGCTTAAAAACCGCTGTTTTCCATTTAGACGCAGAGTAAAAAAAAGAGTGTTTAATCATCTCGGTAATGTAACACTGAACATGTTTAAATATACATGAGTAAACATGGAAAACCCGCCGTGTTTGGACAGTAAAGTCAGATAACGTTACCTCGATGGGATAGACGGTTCCGTTCTGCTCCTCTCCTCTATGATGCGGCTTCTTTGCCTTTCTCTTCCTTAGAAACCGTCCAGATATTGAAAAGAAGATGTTTTAAGTTTACAAAGCAGAGTCGTGGTAGCTCCGCGGAAGTTAAGGGGAGCAGCGGCAGACTAGACCCGCCGCTGACTCACTTCTCCCGAATTCCTTTTTTCCTTCACTCCCACATTTCATCTCCGCCTTTCGCCTCCTACTGGTAGAAATGAGGAAGTGCTCCCACATGTACATCTAGTGACGTTATATATTTTACTATATTTGCCGTATTTCGTTTACCTTATCTTAATTGTTTAATTATGTAAACTAACACAGTTATTTATTTTTTTAATTTTGCTCCATAGCAAATTTTATTCATGCAAGTGTGGCAGTTGCAAACGCCTTTTCATCCTGAACATCCTGATGGTTTAATTCTGTAATTGAACAACATCTCCACCAGATGGCAATAAAGCGTTAATGCTCATTGGTTTATATGTCGCAAAAATTGATTTTTAATAACCTTCGTTTTTTATGTCGTAATACAGAAAATATTTACTTATTAGACATTTTTTTACACACAACACTCACAAAATTACTCTGCATCTAGTCTAATTTCTACATATGTGACACTTAAGACAAAATAGAATAACTAAATCTTAAATATTTTTGAAAAAAAAGCTATGAGTATTTATGTATGTATGTATGTAGTTGCTATGAGTATAGTTAATCAGTCCTTGTCTCTTGCTGAACTATCATCAACATTCTGTTAATGTATTATTCAATATTATGTGTTAGTTATATTTTCGATATATTTTTACCCATTAATTGATACACGCTATCTCTTCATATGGGTCATAGGGAACAGTTTTCATGCAAAGGGAAGAGCGGGCCATAAAGCCACTAACAATGGAGTGTCTGTTAGCTTTGTCTAACTTAAGTGTAAATGTGAGCCAGCACACGCATCAAAGCTTTCTATTAACAGGCCACAGAGTAAACTGCAAAATGACAATCACGTGATTTTTACCCTTTTAATTCATGGCATCACTCATCAAGCTGGAGAAAACACTTTAGCACAAGGTGCATTACTGTGCGTCCGTCTTTACTAAAATCTGTGCTTCGAAATATTGTTTACGCTAAAGAAGGCACCGGTGGTGAAGGCACTAAAGCGCATGTTGAATTTTGTCCATATCTGTTTGGACAATCATTAAACATGAAATACACAGAAGATTTTTTTTAACACTATCAGCAGTTATAACTCCAATCTTATAAAGTTGAAATATAGACATTTGTATATAAGATAATGCTCATGTGTCTCACTTTATTTACAAAATGACAGTATTTGAGACCTGCATTCATAAAAACAGATCTATTTCGTTCAGGTACTGTTATTTAACCAATGAGTAAAGACAGAGAAAATGAGTAAATGGTTAAAGTTACTGGCTAGAGTGTGTTATCAGCAAAGTGTGGCATCATTAAGACAGAGAGACCAGGTAAAACCAGAGAGAGATTTGCACAAAAACATGATGCCAGTGATTCCTGTAAATTGAAAATGTATCTAGAATTATTTGGAGACACACCTGTACACACATAAGCACAAACCAAACATGTGACCCCCCCCCCCCCATAACAATAAAATGTGATAATAATAACATTATCAAAAGGTTCTTCGTAAAAAAAACAAAACAAAAAAACAAAACAAAAACACTTTTTCTGCTTGTTAAATCCGATCTGTGGAAATAATCTATGTTTTTATGCTAATTAAAACTTTGATGCTGAATAGAGAATTTGATATTTCAATGACTTTCTGACTGTCTGATTCCACTTTGACTGTACAAGACCTGTTATGTCTGTGTATGTCTGTGTGGCTCTGCACAATTTCTCTCATTATTTTTCAAATATTCTATGAACTGAGGTATATAAAATCAAGATGCTTCCGTAATTAAGTTTTCACTGGGTTCATTTTGACTGCTGGTACAAATCTTCCATCTAACTCATGATCATTTCAATTACCAAATATAGAAAATAAACATGTTCAAAACAAAAAAGGGATTTGAACTATAAATTCGGGTTTAAATGCAGTGTCGCTTTGTATCTTTTCCTATTGAAATCTCTGCCAGCAACGGGTATTTGCAGAAGTTTGGCAGTGCTATACGACAGACACAACATCTTAAAAAAATGATCTAGACAGAAACATAAATGTGTCATTTCCCAACCTGTTTAAAGAAAAAAAGAAAGAAAGTAGTCCATTGACCTGCCTCAGTCAGTCGCTCAGGAACTTCCTGCTGCTGTGCGTGCCGTTCTGCTTCTCTGAGCTTTTCCTGTGAGAGAAGAAGTCGGCGCGGAGCAGTCGGTAGAAATAAATCAGAATCATGATGTTCATCACCATCAGGGAGACCAGAAAGTACCCGCTGTGTTCCAGCCAGGAGTAGTTGTTGAGGATGTACCAGGTGAGGTAGAACTGTGTGCTCAGGCGGAACAACACGTAGGTCAAGAAGTTGACAAATTTGTTGACGTGGTAGAAGGTGGAGGACTGAGCGCCCGCCAGCTTCAGCATCAGCCGCAGGTGTAAGGTGACGCTGTTGACCTCCACGAACAGCGCGACGACCGCGCCGGAGACGTACAGCTGAGTGTAGAGGCTGTACAAGAAGCACCAGATCACCTGCAGAGGAGAGAGACAGACATGAGGAGGGATGAATCCGTTTTGCCCTCATTTCTTATAAATAAATAATTCCTCTCACAGTAAAACATGTACAGATATGCATAGATATACTTGATATATTTAATATGATATATAGTAAAAAACAAGATTGTGAGTCAAACACTGGTTTGGAGGTCAGGAGCCAGCCTGCCAACAATAAGATCAAACCCGAGCAAGACAGACATTTTTATATTTAGTTGTTTATCTGTCACGGGACATCTGGGATTATTCACACCACTAGGAATAACGTTATTAAGAAACTGAATAAAGATTTCATAAAACTGGTGCTTCTGTGGCTCTCAAAAGTTGCTTCATGGAAAAATGAGAAAGAGGTTGTTACATCTTCACCGCTAAGTCATGAGTCATAGGTTTCAATCTTTCACGCCAAGAATAACATGTTACTTGCTGAGGACATAAACGACATTTTATTATCTTTCCTTTGTCGTTTTCAGGACTGACGACAGTGCTGCACTCAAAATAACTCAGGCCAGACAAAAGATTTGGTTTTATTGCCGTATAATTCTTCCCTCCGCTCTGCTTTTGTTTAATTAATGGGTAATAAAAGAAAAACCTCAGCAAACTTCATGTGAACCGGGCCTTTATAATGCCCCATAACCAGAATCAAGGTTAAATGGCAACATGAAATAAATACTGCTGTTGTTCACTTAGCTTGGCTTTATCTGAGTTCACTTTAGCTGAGTTTAAGCAATAAAAGGAGGCCCTGTTATGAAATTAACTATTACTGGAAAGATTTTCTAAAAACAAACTATCCCAGAGCGAAAAATAAATAAAAACCCAAGAGGAACAGACAGCTGTCAAGATAACTGAATAAACCGTGAAAGGAAGACAAAAGTAACACAAGAGACTACAAAGGGAAATTAAACTAGAACCTAATAAGAATCTCAAAATAAATTCATATTAATGAGCAAAACAGAATTTTTACACACTCAAGTCAAATTAAGGACAGCAAACTGGTGAAATAATGACAAAAACAAGCATGCAGACAAAATAAATGTAGAGGTATAACATGTAGGGACCAAAATATGAGATCGTCACATTATGTTCATGTATGTAGAATTACTATGAAAAACAAGACTTACCAGTGCATGATGGAGTAAGAACTCCCATGATCCCCTCGCATGTCCAGTCAGGATAATATCACCTGCATCTTGCACGAAATATCCTGAGAGGAAAGAGATGCCGTTACTGTGATTCGCAAAGAGTGATTTTAGATCAGCGCACTCCCTCTGGTTGTCTCGTAAAGTCAGAACGATCCGACTGCCGTTGAAACTGTACACAGACTCGGGGGATGCAGTCAGAGTCAATATTTGCAGAAAGTCTTTGTTAGTCTCTTTACAAAGGCTCAGTTTTCATGTTTGTTTGACTTTATCAATTCCAAAGTGTTGTATATACAGTAAGTACAGTAGTCATGACAACAGTACACATTATAAACACTCTTTTACACTTTAGCGCTGCATGTCTGAGAGGCCTTATAAGGTCTTCATATAAAATCTGCACCAGGCTTTGTGTTTTTTTCTGTGACAGAGAAGCTAATGCTGCCTTTGTCCATTTCACTGCAGCCATGCTGTCATCAAGCAGCCACAAGCAGTGAATGTAACTGTCGCCCGGGCTGAGGTCAAGAGGTCAGACAGTTTCAAATTTACGATGTCTGAAGGAGTTTTACTGACACTTTACCTCCGATTCAACTAGAAAAGTGACATATTTGTAGGGAAATGAGGCGTCTATTCTACTTAACAGTATGCCTTATTTAACTAGAGGTATTCAAATTGCTAACAGTTCCTGTGTGCCTCTTTAAGACAGGCACACTGTGGCTGCACAACCGGCCCTTTATTTTAAAGAAGACCAGTGTCACTATCAGTCCGGGGGTTGGCAGATATAACAATTGTAGCTGTCATGGCTGCTCTTCATAGAGCTGCATCTTCATGGTGACAAAAAAGACGCAAAGGACGCGGATGCATTCTGCACAGCTGAAACCAACCACCGAGCCCTCGGCGGATTATGTTCGGTATCCATGGTGATCAGCAGTGACGCCTTCCTTAACTGACATGAGGAAATTTGTAAAACAACTAAAGGTGAAGGTTTTATGCCCTGGAAGACAGGAGTGTTTGGGGAAGGAAGGAAAAGCTGAAGATCAAAACCTGTCTTGCAGCTCTGTGTTGATTGTTTTTTATTATTTTTTCGACCCCGTGACTGAGCTTGAAAAGAGCACACCGAGAAAACCGTTTCTAACATCTACAAATACTGATATACTGAAAGACAGGACAGATAAAATGATTTAGTGCTGACATAGGACACCGAATTTTGCGTTAGAATGAAAGAAAAGCCATTGAATTCATGCACTCCCTGAGGCTCTCGGTGTTCCGTTCACTGACCTGTTGAGATGCAGACGAGCAGGTAGGACATGTGGGTGTGGAAAGAATGAATGTTGCTCAGCGTCTCGGGCCATACCACCACGCTGGAGAGGGACACATATGGATAGATGGGTGTGTATTCAGCGCACGCTCAAAAACATGGGCTCAGCCCTGGACAGAGAAGTCTGACTAAGCAGAGACATTATTATTATATTATTATTATTATTATTATTATTATTATTATTATTATTATTATTATTATTATTATTATTATTATTACCAGCTCTTTTGGCTGTATTAAATCCCTGGCCAATAAAAGCTGTCTATGACTATAAAATTTTGGACAGTTTCAGCTGTCTTACGTGACTGTTTCCAGTCTGAGAAAGTGAGACATCCCCTCCCTGTATAAACATGACGGATTATTAATGAATATTCTGCATTATATTTTCCATGGGAATCTGAAAACCCCAATCTTCATCCACTTTCTCATTCATAGTATTACACACTACATGCAGCAAATAAGCCATGAAAGCACAGACTGCTTAAAAAGTCTAGTTACGATGACTCATAAACACCATCCCCACCCCTATGAGGAATAGTTTCACATGGAGCTTTCACAATAAGTGATTTCCCAGCAGGTTTTTCTAGTCGATTTATCTCTTAAATGTTGCTTGACTACTGACTCAAAGGTTGCTCCTCAGACATTAAGCAGCACATCCGAACGGCAACGTGTTGCTCGTGTGCTCCGGTGCCATTTCCCTCCCCACCATTAAATACCACCGTCTCCCACATCTCTCACCCTGTCCGAACATAGCCTTCTTCTCCTGGCTGCCACAGACTGTCACAGCTGCTGCTCTCACACACACACACAGACACACACTCACAGAGCACATCATGTGGACCGTGAATAGACAATGGTGTCCCAGTGCTGACAGACAGATGTTAGAATGGAGACTCACCACGCCAGGGCCCATGTCCCAGTCAGCAGAGAGTGCACCATGGACACTGAGAGGTTCTTCCACTTCCAGGAGTGGAAGTCATTCTGTTTCACGGCTTTGGGCACCGGCAGCTGTTGGAGCAAATGGTGGACCACCCTGAAAATCAGGGAAAACGCCAGCACTGACAGCCCCGGGTGACTCTTGAGCGCAGGGAACAGTGCTTCCATCCTCACCTCCCCCCTTGCACTCCCCTTTTGGCCACGGATCCGCCTGCTTTCCTTCTTACTTCCCCTTCTGCAACGATCCCCTGACAGATGTGTGCGGTATGTGATGGGAGTGTCGTGCAGGATCACCAGCTGCGGGGGGGCGGGGGTGATCCTCCGGTTTGATTGATGACGAAAGCCTGATCTCTCACGATATCACCCGTCACAGCCCATTCCAGTGTGTTGGTGTTTGTCTGCTCAGCAGCGCGCTGTAGCGCCGCTGTCAGCCCGCCTGCCTGAGGAATGAGGCTGGGAGTGGTGGACAGGGAGCGGGGTGGGAGGCGCCGCTGCCGCCGCTCTGTTGAGCTATGAAAACAGGGAGGAGTTTAGTCTGTGAGTCTATGGGCTTCTCAAAAGCTTAGTACAAAAATATGAGTACACTTTCCACTCAGTTCAAATAGTATGTGTGTGACTTACAACATTACCTGCTACTGTTTGGCAAATAACTCCAGCAGAAAAGAGGATAATTTTATTCTGGTGTATAAAATAAATAATTAAAGGAATACATAAAATAATTGCCTTTTATTTTCAATTAATTGTTTACAAAACGCAAAATAAAGGTGATTAAAACAGCAGCACCACAACAGAATAATACATATAATGCTGCCAGCAGCAAATTAGCTTTATTACAAGAACCTTAGCTTATACCGAAGTAGCCAATTATTGACTGAAATGGATCTATGCAAGCATGTCTACCCCATTCAAATAAAACCGCATTATCAGCTTTATTTTTTTTTTTGTACAACAGTTTTTATATTGCATTAGCATCTACTGTGTGTGATATCATTTTGTGTATATTTTGTGCATACATGTCATGCGAAATACTCCAGATGGCAGTCAAACCTTAAGCTTGTCCTCGTCACTTTATTATCCCCCTGTCGCCGCTTGAGGGCGACTCTCTCTTCTTTCTCTTCCTCCTTGTCGTGTCTCTGTGGATGTATGTTATTCTTTTTTTCTTATGCCATATGAAACCATGAAACATGAACTCTGTAATATCCATTGAGCACAAGGCTGCCTATAATTAAGAACTCTGTAAAAAATAGTAACCTAATACACTCAACACTCGAGCCTATGGGTTGTCTTTCAGGTTAGTGAAAGACAGAAAAGATTTTCTCTTCCTCTGAAGTTTCATTTTTCAGGAATAAAGTACAACATTTCTGACGCAAGTGTGCTGCAACAAATCCTCCTCATACTCACCTGCCTGCAGTGTCTTGTGAACTCTTTAAAGGTACACCATGCATACCCCAGGCTGTAGTATGTTTCACTGTCATACCTGGTGCATTCCTGGCCACTGACTCATTAGAGATAGATTTCCTGCTGAGAGTGAGTAAAATATGCCACAAAGCTGGTCTGAGAATTAGTTAGGCTTTTGAGAGGCCCGACTGATGAGAAAGTGCCAACATTAGCTTGTGAAACCATCAGCCTTCCAATAGGCAACATCTTTATCCTAAAACGCAAATTGCAGAGAAGGGGGAAAAAGAGCTACATGATGATTACGGTTTATGGTGAAATTTCAATGATAATAATGATGATAATGGTGGAGACATGTAACACAACACAGACCGTGCTTTGTCACAGCACAAAGCATTTATTATCATTTTGGCTTGCAGTGCAGTGCTGCCTCCTTCCTACTTATCTCAGACAAGAGGAAGGCGCTTCATGATAACCCGATGTCTGGGCCTAACATTATCTCTACTCCATGCCAAAGAAACTAATCTGTTCAATTTATTTGAAAAAATTAAATAAAACCGGAAACAGAAAGAAAAGTAAAATAATTGTAATTGTTACATTTTTGTTTATCCACGTGTTTTCGCTATGAAGAAAACAGAGAATTGAAAAAAAAAAATAAATAAATAAATAAATAAATGTATAGTGTGGTAATCATTTCTCTTAAGATGCCTATTAATGTGGAAATATTTATTTTAATAATTCAATGCTTTTTATTGTAACGCGTTCCAGTCGTCGATTGGTCATTTTTGTCCTTCGGGGCTGCCTGTAGTAGCGGGGACGGGTTGCCTGGAGACGGCGGAAACGTTTTGGGGCGCAGCGATGGAGAAGTATGAGAAAATCAAAGTTGTCGGAAGAGGAGCTTTCGGGTAAACTTTGCGTTTATATACATAGAACAAGTCACACACTATCGGTATTTATATAATTTATATAAGAAAGACCTAACATGTAATGTTTAAATACCGCGACAACGCAGCTTTCCCCAAAAAGTAACAGGATGCGTCAAATCCGCAAAGAAAAATGTTTACGTTGAAGTTTTGTATAGTCTAAGAAAATAAAGTGAATTGTCTATTTAATGATAAGGGCTGCAGAAGGATTTCCAAATGTGAAACATGTTCTTTAATGGGATTTGTAAAACTAGAACAAATAGCAGACCACCCAGCACCAGCAGCGATCAGAATTTCTAAATGCAATTTTAGACATTTAATGACGCCCCCCCCTTGCAGGATTGTTCACCTGTGTCGAAGACGCAATGACGGGGCCTATGTCATCTTGAAGGAGATTCCAGTGGAGCAAATGTCAAGAGATGAACGCCTGGCAGCTCAGAATGAGTGTCAGGTCCTAAAACTTCTCAACCACCCAAATATCATTGAATACTATGAGAACTTTCTAGAAGATAAAGCTCTCATGATAGTAATGGAGTATGCACCAGGTTAGTGTTCTGTAATATCGTATTACTTAAAAAAAATATGTAATATGTGTATTTGATTGTTTTATATGATTACTTTAGGATTACTTATGGGTGGTATGTTCATTATTTCCTGATTCAGGTGGAACCTTGGCAGATTACATCCAGAAAAGATGTAACTCACTGCTAGACGAAGACACAATCCTTCATTTCTTTGTTCAGATTTTACTGGCCCTGTACCACGTTCACAACAAATTCATCTTGCACAGAGACCTGAAGACACAGAATATTCTTCTGGACAAGCACCAGATGATTGTCAAAATTGGAGATTTTGGCATCTCCAAAATCCTTGTCAGCAAAAGTAAAGCTTATACAGTAGGTTGATGTCCTAATAGTTTGCAGCTATACACAAGTTTTTACTTTTTTTTTTTTGTTGGACACATTTTTGACATTCAACATGATGCAGTTAAGTCATCCTTTTTTCTAACAGGTGGTGGGGACCCCATGCTACATTTCTCCAGAGCTGTGCGAAGGAAAGCCCTACAACCAGAAGAGTGACATCTGGGCATTGGGCTGTGTGCTCTATGAGCTGGCCAGCCTTAAGAGAGCTTTTGAGGCTGCTGTAAGGACTTCTCTCATTTAAGAGGATGTAATAATCTGAGTAAAATATCATCATTTGTGTTCTAATCTTTACAAAGTATAATAATAATATGCACTAATAATTTGATAAACGAGTGTTTACACTGTACAATGCTTTTATTCCGTTTCTGTAGAATCTACCTGCTCTTGTCCTGAAGATCATGAGCGGAACATTTGCTCCAATTTCCGACCGGTACAGCCCAGAACTTCGACAGCTCATCCTCAACATGCTCAATCTGGATCCATCCAAACGACCTCAGTTAAATGAAATAATGGCTCTTCCTATATGCATCCGGCCCCTGCTGAACCTTTACACAGACATAGGCAGTGTCAAAATGCGCAGGTAATGTTGCAGGACCACCAAACATACGAGACATTATTTAAAATGGTCATTTATCTGTACACACTTGCTTGTTTTCAACTAACTCTTTTCTGGTTTTTTTTTTTAATTTTATAGAATTGAAAAGCCACTGTCCACTGTGCAGACTGGTCGTCAAGGACGACCAGGAGGAAGAGTTCCAACAATTAGGTCCAGAGGTCGGGCAATCACTTTCTGATATGCTATATGTTAAAATAGAAATAAAATATTCTCTCAGTCAACATTGTCTACTATTGTCTGGGCCTCACACAGATGGAACTATCAGTTTAGGTTCAGGGAAGGTGCATTCCCTCCCGCTGTCTTCAGTGTATACGTGGGGAAATGGAATCTCAGCACCACTCCGCCTGCCAATGCTCAACACTGAGGTGCTGCAGGTGTCTCTTGGACGCACTCAGAAGATGGGAGTAACCAAGTCGGGACGTCTGATTACATGGGAGGTCTGTGTCCAACACTCTCTTATACACATGAAACCAGCTTCTTGGATTTCCTCTGAAAAACTGAAAACCTATGTGAATATGGCTGGATGATTGAGCACCTACACCAACATGTTTAAATTTGGTATGAGTGATTAGGCTTCAGATGTTTTTGAATTAGTTGTTTTTTTAAAACGATTTATCATTGCAGGCTCCCTCAGTGGGGTCTGGTGAGGTCAGTCTGCCCGGTGCGGTGGAGCAGATGCAGCCTCAGTTCATTTCACGTTTCCTGGAGGGTCAGTCTGGTGTCACCATCAGATCTGTGTCCTGTGGAGATCTGTTCACAACCTGCATGACAGGTTGGCCGACTGCTCATCTTTGTTTCAATCAAGATCACGAAGTCAGCAAGAGAAAATAATGTGTTGTTTTTTGTTCTTTTGTGAATGTATGTGTGTTACATATGTGCCGAATCATTGATCAGTCGTGTCTTTCATCCCATCTTTTTTTTATTTTCAGACAGGGGCATCATTATGACGTTTGGCAGTGGGAGTAATGGCTGTTTAGGACATGGTAACTTCAACGATGTTACACAGGTACATGTAACACTCTTCAGTAGGCAGTATACTACACTGTACATATGGAAATTGATTGGAGATTTCTTAAAATTACATAAAATCGGCTGTACTTCTATAAATTTAGCAAACTTTTTTTTTTACTAATAATTTAAAGAATAAGATTTTTCACTGCTCACTGAATGTTTTCTTAAGAATGCTATTTTAAAATACAGTGTGCAACAAGCTCACTGATCCATACAGGAGTTTAATGAGAGAAGAATGGTGATCTTCCTTTCATCCCTCTGTTTCAGCCCAAGATTGTTGAGGCGCTGCTCGGTTATGAGCTGATCCAGGTGTCATGCGGTGCGTCCCACGTCCTTGCGGTGACCAATGAGAGAGAAGTATTTGCCTGGGGAAGAGGAGAAAATGGTACAGTATATCAATCTCTTCTCACACTCAGTTCTGCCAATATTCGTCCCCACTTAACTGGTTTTTGATAGCATCTTATCAGCAAACAACTTCCCTGCCTCTGGTTTTTACTGCAGGTCGCATTGGGTTGGGCAATCAAGACACCCACAACTCTCCACAGCAAGTGTGTTTACCTGTTGAATTTGAAGCTAACAGGGTGGTATGTGGAGTTGACTGCTCCATTATTATCAGCAGCCAGTACAGCATTTTGGCATGTGGAAGCAACCGGTAATTACTCTCCATTTGAACCAAAACCATGGGCCATTAGTCTCATTCTCACCAACGGCAGCTAATAATTAGCAGCGAGAGAATATATTTTTCCTTTAATGAGATGACATGGCAGCTTTGTCATTTTAGTTATGCTTTTTGAAATAGTTATTATTTAGTGTAACAGCCCTTGTTCATGTGTGTGGTGTGCCTGACCAGTGAGGCAGCATTCTTCATGCATGACAAACATTAAGAGCCTTGAATGGATCGTTATGTTTTCTTTAGTCATAGTTAACACTTCTGTCATTTGATGTTGCCAGGTTCAACAAACTAGGACTGGATACAATTACAACAGGAGAAGAACCAAATCCCTCAAATCAGGTGGAGGAAGTTAACTGTTACAGACCTGTCCGATCCGAACCCCTCTGCAGTGAGAAGATAGTTCATATTGACATCGGGACAGCTCATTCTGTTGCTGTTACAGGTGAAATATTCACACCATTAATCAAGTCAATTTACCTTTTGTTGCAATTTCATTAAAAAAAAGAAAAGAACAAGAAAAACTCCTCTTTTCATATGCAAGTTTTTCCACAAGTTTAAGTCAGACTTTTCTTCATAGAAAAGGGTCAGTGTTTCACCTTTGGCAGCAACCAACATGGGCAGATAGGCTGCAGTTCTCGCCGGAGCAGCCGTGTTCCGTACCAGGTGCCCGACCTCCAGGGCATCACGATGGCTGCCTGTGGAGACGCTTTCACTTTAGCTGTTGGATCCGGTGAGTTGGGACTATCGACGCTAACTAGCTGATGAATGAAGTGGATTATTTAATGTTTCACCAATTCAGTGTACAAGTGAATGTGTACTGAAATGTATTCTAGGCCTATGGTGTGTTTGGTTGCATTGCATAGGGATTTTTAGCTAATTGGCTAAATACACAAACCGATTAGCATGGTTCTTTAAACACATGGATTAACAGATGTATAATGTGTGTATATGTGTGACCAAAATCCCAGTTATTGTTCTTAAATCCGAGAATAAAAGGCTAACATGTTATATTGTGTCAGTGATTGGCTCCCTGGGGAATAATCCAGCAGCACCAGCTGTGCCTGCAGGTTTTCTTTGTTCTTTCAGGGAGAGCCATTATGCTGCTGCAGAGGAGACAGTGCTGTCAGTTAAAGATTTGTGTGCGTTAGCGCGTTTACAGATAGGCTCTGAATCAGGAGAAAGAGTGAGTGGATTTTTCCTCTTCTGTGCTCTGCAGAGGGGGAGGTTTACACCTGGGGAAAGGGGGCCCGAGGTCGCCTCGGACGCAAGGAGGAAGACTGTGGGATACCGAAGGCGCTGCAGCTTGATGAGAGTCACCCATATGTGGTGACATCAGTGGCCTGTTTCAATGGCAACAGTCTGCTGGCAGTGAAACGTAATATTTCTCTTATTACCTTTCTGTTGCCCTTTTAACAGACACCGTGATGAAACGTAGCTAAACGAGCACTAATCCTCATCTGAAAGATGGGCTAAACATGAGACAAGATTATTTTGATAATCCTGCATCGCCTCAGTTTCTGTACTGAATTGTAAGTGAGCCCCTTAGTCTGTCAGAAACTCCCAGGCTAAAACAATGACTCTGGGTTTCTCTGGTGTAATCACAGACAGGCTGTGCACCAAAGGCTTACTTTCACTGAGCAGGCACAGAAAGCAAGAATTTTAATCAAAAATAATGATAGTTCCTCTACGCTACAAATCAGATTTAGAAAGGATTAAACTTCCAATTCCAGAATAATAAGTAACAGAGATTGGTAATCCTGGATACATGGATGGATAAATGTTTCTTTGACCTGTGCCATGACACAAGGACATAGAACCCAGCACTGACTCATATCACCATGGGCTGTGCAATACTGATTGGACAATATATAAATAGATACATATGTTGTATCTATTTATTATATTGTATTGTATATTGTATATAATGTATATATACATTATGTTGCTGAATGTCGCATCTTTCTTCTTAAATTATTAAAACACTTTAATCAGTTCTGCAGATATTAAACTCTCAACATGTAATTTTAACCTTATGGCTGTTTTACTCATATGTGCTTCTCTTTCATGTTCCAGCTTTGCTCGAAGAAGCTGCCCTGAGATGAATTTCTTTTATTATTATTATTAAAACTAACCCACATCATGAAGGCCAGCACGCCCACCAGCAGTATGAGGTGAAGTAGAGCTTCCTCCCAGACGCCCAGGCGCACACTTGAAAGAGTTACTGATGTACTGGAGATGTAATTTTCCTTTATTATTTTTTTTTAATGTCTATGAATGAGTGTTTCATTGCAGGTGTATCTTCCACAAGGTTCGATGAAGGAATGTTGTCACACTGTTTCTGTAGCTGGATAACAGGAAGCTATTATGCAGCTTTCATGTGGTGAATGAGCGTTTGGTTCCCTGCCATGCGTGGGGTTAGCGTGACAAAGACCAGTAAAAGGCAGACTGGCTTGAACTTCCTTAAGCCACTTGGTGGATGTTGCTGCCACTTCAGTGTCCAGCAGCTCATCAATCAAATGAACCAAACGTGGCATTGTCGACCACATTGTCAGGCACCACGTTGTGCCTGCTTGGATTAGTGTTAACGCATGTTTGGAATGCAGCAGGAAAAGCTCAGTTCAGATAACGATGTTTACAGTTTAAAGGAGCATCATCACCTTTGAGACTTAATGATGTCATCCCTTTGTTTACTCAGTTACAGCTTTTCTGTGTTGTCATAGCAGCACAAGAAACACTTTACAAAGTTACTGACACCCTAAAGTAAACGTTTCAAGATTTTTCAGTTTTATTTTTTAGAATTATAGTCAACCTTAAATTATAGTATGCATGCAATTAACTTTAATCCAGAAAAAAATATAGGTTAATTGTCATTGCACAAAAAAGCAGTAGAGCAAAATTGAACTTGTTTTTCATAAATACCATGGCACACATTAATATAATTACACACGTGACTGGTGTATAATTGAATGAGTGGGTGAGTGAATTAATAATTAAGGATGTATAAGTAAGTATTTAAGTATGTCTGCAGGGTGGAAGAGATGAATATAGCAAATAATGACCCAGCATTGCATGTAAGAGGAATGGTAATATAAATTATTCATCACGCAGAGAGGCCCATTCATCTGATATGCATTATAGTCACAGATTAGCATAATTAATTCATATAACCAGCTGTAATATATGCGGGTTGCCTGAATTATACTTCAAATAGAAAATCAGATAAGTGGCAGGGGATGACAGAAAACAACACTGAAGCATCCCCGTGAGAGGAAATGTAAAATAACTGATATTACATTATTGAATTTATTCTTATTTCCAGAACGGACCTTTTCCTGCGGAGGTTCATTGTTGTCTTATAGGATGATGTAATGATGATGTAATCTGTTGGCAATACAGCGGATTAGTGATCTAATTATGTGGATACATTTTCTCTTTACACTGCCATGAAATGTATCATTTTATTCAATTAAGTATATTTTTTTCTCTATTATCGAAATATTGTGAATTAACAACAAAAAAGAAAATATTTGCTGTCATTGCGCGTTTGCTACCACCAGGAGGCGACAATCACATTTGCTTGTTAAGCGCAATGGACTTTTGAGATTTTTTTTAAAATATATATATATATTAATCTCAAACCAACTGATAAATTAACATTTACATGTGGAGAAACGCAAGACCAATTCGACCTCAGTAAGTTGACGAATCGTGAGCAAATATTTAATGTACCAGTGAAGTAATTAATGCAGTTCATTAGATGCCGCCGCAGACAGACAAAAGCCCCGTTAAAGCCCCATAAAGAGAGATCAGAGAGATAAAATAGTGTCAACGAGTGTCTCAGCTTCTTGACTCCTCCTGCTGGAGAGGAGGAGGAGGAGGAGGAGGAGAAGGAGGCGGTGCTGGGTGCACCTAAACAGACGGAGGGGTTGTGCATTGTGCCCAGTGTGTCAGAGCCTCGTCCACAGAGAAGACAGCCAGGATCGGGCCACACACGGCCACAATCTCTCAGAGCTGCAAACCTGCACCCTGCCGACGAAAGCCGCCTCAGATCGCTCCTCTAGCGTTTGTTGCCACTGTCGGGAAGGACGAACCTGCGCCTCCTCCACATCCCCGATCTGTCGCTTTGCGGAAGAAGACGTGAAATGACGCTTTCCTCTGCTTAATAAAAGCGCAGCCACACAGCCCCGGTTTCATAGGGTTTCCGAAGAGACCCAGAGGACGTTTATATACATTTAGCCCGCAGAACCATCCGTCGTGTACCGACGCACCGTGCAGCCATGCCCGGGTTTGACTACAAGTTCCTGGAGAAGCCGAAGCGGCGCTTCCAGTGTCCGCTCTGCAGCAAGGCGATGCGGGAGCCGGTCCAAGTGTCTACCTGTGGACATCGGTTCTGTGACACCTGTCTGCAAGAATTCCTCAGGTACGCGGTGTGTTTGTGTGCTCACGTGAGGCAGGCGATACCAGAGCCAGTTTCGGTCGAGCGACAGTAAATAATGGATGTGTAGGTGTGTCCTCACCTTTTCCTCAGCCGCCTTGTGCATTGATATTGCTATGATGACCCCCGACAACACGTGATCGGCCTGCAGGGGTTATTTCGTCTTCATTTATTCAGAAAAATGTCATGAAAGACGCCACCGACGTGTAACGGTGGCGTCCTTCAGTGGCTTGTCATTGTTCTGCAGCGGGGGGAAAAACATGTTTTTCTGTGACGGCTGCATCATCTGCTGGTCAGAAAAGCTGTTTGCGACCATGCAAATGCTGCAAATGTCAAACCAGCCCATACCCCATTAGTTTGCGTTCGTGCATTATTGAGAGCTCGTTAAATATTCAGTATGAGTGGATTTACTGTTAATATCTGTCATGTTATGGTGTTGGTGTCCTGCAGAGGGCCTCTGTCTCCCCATTCTGTCTGTCTTTCTGCCCTGGGGTGAATGAGTTTGTGAGATAGAGAAGGTGTGTGTGTGTGTGTGTGTATGTGTGTGTGTGTTTGAGCGGTGGATGGTGCTTTTTATCTGCAGGATATTGAAGCCTGTGTGAAGACACACAGAAAGAAAGTCTTTGTTTTGTCTGCAGGAAGACTGTCCTCCAAACCATGTGATCTAAGTGCCTAAGTGTTCTCACTCACACACACAGTTTGGATTGATCGCTACTGAAAATTGATTGGTTTTCTTTGCGTTGACGAGTGGGATCCGTTTTTGTTGATTGATTTTTTTCAACACAAAGTAGGCAGGATCATGCCCATTACAGATGTTTCTGCCTATCATTCTGCTGATTAACCATCAAATAAAAGCATGAAAATAATGAATGACGACTGCCAAGCTGCAACACACTGGTTTCCTCCAAAACATCAACAGAGGTATATAAAAGAGGTATAAGGTATATAAAAATATAACACTTTACATGTTATGTTAAATGTCTTTACTTAAAACTGAGTTGAAATCTGATGCATTCATATCAACCCATTTTTTTTTTTTTTTTACGCGTCCCACGTGTGTCAGTAAAACTGTTAGTTGAGAGAGCGACAGAGAGGCGAGGTCATGCCCAGAATACATTAACCATTCAGTTGTGAGTTCCTGGTTTGCACTCTGAGTCACCAGGAAAACCTCCTGCGGCGTGGCAAACACCAGCACACTGCGCTGGTGTAGAAAGCAGGAGGCCCGATTAGAAAAGATAGCGAGGGAGGACAGGCGCTCACTTCTGAGCAACAGGCTTGGTGGCCCGCCCGCCTCGTTCCGCTCGCCTCCACCGTTTTCATTCTGCTGCTTTAACTGTTTTATGACTCCCACAGATGTTTATGAGAGGTTTCCCAACTTTGGGAGTTTTTGATGAATAACTGTTTCTGTGTAATCAAAATGTATGATCAGGACTCCTCCTCTGACCTGAATCATCTCAGGATGGAACAACACCACAGCACGTACAGTAACACCACTTTACTATGCAAACTGGTATTTTATTTATTAATCTCCAGATAAAAAATCACCTCTTTCAATAGTTTACTGAGTTAATCATGAGAGGGACAACCAGAGCAGTGTATTAGGAATCTTTAGGCAGTCTTTCCTCCAGTTGTAAAGCATAGAATTCATCACAGGCTATTTCAGTCGCCGTCTCTCTGTTCATATCAGATTGCAGTTCCGAGATTTTCAAACAAAGAAGTTGAAGATCTGAGGGGACAGCTCAGATGAACAGTTGTGTGAACCGCAGGTGGTTTTTCAGCAACTCTTCCTTTCACCGCCGAGTCCAAACAAAGCCGGAGCTGAGGAGGGCGGACGTGCGCTCGCCTCTTTAATTAAGAAAGTGTGCCAATGGAGGCTGGTTCCAACTCCCCCAGTCGGCCAGTTCGTCCTCTGTGAGGAGGGTGTGACTTTATTGAAGCTGACAGACTGGGTTAGATAATGCTTCTCCCATTGTGCAACTGGCTGCTGCCGAGTTTGTCCCCTCTGACCTCGGACTTCACCGTCCTCCTGCGGCAGATCCAAAAAGGCACTCCTTTTATGATGCACCTGTATCAGCTTTCTTCTTTATGTTCTGAAATTCTTTTTCTCCATTTTTCAGTCGCGCTGAGCTGTCGTGACAGAGATTAATCTTTCCATTGCATTACAGCAGTTGTCGAAAGAAGTGCAAGTTCCCCCCAGAGGCGGTCCAGGAAACGCACAAATTGCTCCTTCTTAAGTGTGTCTCCACGCTCGACAGGCTGGAGCGCTCCTGTTAGCATGTCATCGCTAATGGCTTTGTTTCCACCCCGGGAGGAATGTCCCACAGGCAGGCCCGGTTCGGAGGGAGAGTTGCAGCTAAATGCTGCCCGGGCCTGAAACCTTAACCTCGCTGCTGCCAAGCGAGTCCCATGCTGTGGTAATTCAGATCGCACTGACCGGCCAGGCTTCTGCTATAGTAGATGTGCGTGTTTAGTACGGCCGCGCCACACGTGCAAGGTCTCATGGCTCATCAGCCTGCTCTCTCAAACCGCAGTCACGCCATGCGATGTGACAGCAGCATCTCTGAGGGGGCGAGGCAGCGCCGTGTCGCAGCTTTGACGTGGATGTAACTTGTCTGTTCGCAAGCCTCTTCTTCAGGTTTCCACAGGCGTTTTGTGGTCTTGCTACCTTGGACTTACTTGGATTCAGGAACTATGGAGAGGACAGCTCAGAGTCTTTCTCTTTAATTTCCGATGCACCGTCACCAGCAGTGCGGTCAAAGACGAAACTGCATTTGCAACATCCAGTCTATGATGCCGTTTCTGTATTTATGGTTTGTAGAATGATAACTTCATACCGCAGCCAAAGTTTTTGTGTACTTTAAAGGTCAATCACACCTTCTGCCACGTTTTCACTCAGAAAAGTACAAGTAAACTGGGCTGTATGGCATACGGCTTCTGATTCTCACTACATTTGAGTAGCAACATGTCATTTTAGAAGGTGATATTATACAAAATGTTATGTTATTCTTGTTAAATAAGCTGTAATGTGTGCAGTTAGCAATTTGCAGGAGTTCCTTAAAAAGAAGGTAACCGCACGTCGTATGAGCTAGCAGCCACTTAGCTCACTACTAAAGTCCCCTCACTAGCACCTGGTGTTTAGACGAAATGTGTGATATGTGATTAAAACCTGTGCTGGCACAAGAGCGTGGTAATCTTGACCATTTCGCTCTTTTAAACACACACTGAGTCCACTTGTGTCCCGGTGCATGCAGAGGGAGGTACACAGAACCACCTTTTTCTTCAAGAGCTATAATGGAGCGTTGGTGTCCGGCCTTGTGTGTAGGTCTGCCGCCCACAGCAGCTGGGTCTTTGTATCTCTGTGGGTATCCGTGTCTGAATGGGAGCCACGCCACGGATGGCTGATGAATGACTCTGTGTCCATCTCCACGGCCATCCCTCAGTCCCATCACAGGGACATTCACAGTCTCCTGCAGGTGTCCCAGAAGTCTGCAAAGACATTTTGTGGGCCTAGATCCGGAGAGCTCTGTGGGCTCTTCTGTACAGTCGGGGAGCTGCGCACAGAGACATTGTATTGAGCTGAGCAATACAGGCCTCAGGCCTGCTCTGCGGTTCGGGCTCTGGGAGTTGTGCACTAAGACCACTGTTGACAGATGCCTTCATGTTTACAGAGCTGAGAAGGTGCAGTAACATATCATTGCAACATAGCTGCCAATTCTGGAAATAGAGATGTGTGCAAAGAACAGAACAGCAATTGTCTGCCCAAAGAACAGTCCTTATTTAGTTTCACCTAAATGTGCACTTATGTGATTCTCACGACCTTTAAACTCTTTTATCTCCTGCCCCTCGTATCGCCTCTTTGTTTCTTCTTGATACTCATAGAAGATAAATCACAAAATAAATTGGAAGCACTGTACTGTTATAATAATAAAGAACCCTTTAGTTAATCATCCCTACTGACCAATATATTTGTACTATTAAAAAGATAACATGATACAGCTGCTAAGTGTTAACATTCGAAGCTAAATATGAAGCCAGTTTGTAATCCAAACAAACAAAGGGAACCTACGTTTCTTTGTTGTATGAGAGTGGAAATGCATGCTGACATTTGAATTACTCGTGTTTAAATAAACACAGCATTAAGAAATAAAGTTAAGGAAGATTTTCTACCCACAACCCTACTTAAATTTAAGAGGTTGGATTATTACAGTCACAAAACATGACATTCCTCCCTAGAATAAAGGATGTGTGATTCTTTAATCCTGCTTACCTGTAAACAGCTGAAGGAAACAGTATTTTAAAGCAAAAGGCATCGGCAGAGCAAACGGTCTGAACCCATCATCCTCGCTGTTGTCTTCTGGAAGCGTTTCCATGGGCCTGGGAGGCCCAGGGACGCCGAGATGTTGAGATAATCGCGGCGAATCTCCTGGGAGGAAGCCGAAAGACGCTGTTGTGATGATCAAAATCACTGCGAGAGAAGTGTCCTGCCCTCGTTTCACGCAGCTGCAGAGGTCCCTAATGCAGAAAAGTGTTGTGACAGCTGTGTTTGAATGTAACGAAGAAAAAAAATGAGCTGTTTAAACAGAATGCTTTAAAAAAAAGTCACTCTGAGATGTTTCGGCTCTGTGTGTGTGTTACTGTCAGATCATGTGTCTGCTGAGAGGGAGTTTAGCCGTGACAGCCAGTTCAAGGACAATTCAGTGCTTTTGTGAGACTCTCCAACGTTTTTATTGAATTCACCCACAGCGACACAGTGCTAATGGCAAACGCTAGAGACCAGGCCGTTAAAGTGATCAAGATTGCAAGGTGTTACTCTCAGGCTGTCAATTAAAGCAACATTATATATATATTTACTGTTTTATTTGAGCTGCATTTGATGCTTACATCACAGAGTTTAATCCAGATTGGATGTTTGACATTAACATGTCCACCAGCCATGACCCTTAATCCTACAATAATCTGCGAGTTTGACCATTTTTGTGTCCTGCAGGGAACAAATGTGATTTATTTTAATGCTCTAAATCAGCTGACCGTGAGCAGAAGTGTGCGAAAGCGCCCTGACTCATACAGTATAGACATGCCCCGACTCGCCCCGGCTCTACAGGAGCCTCTTCAGCGTGAATCTCCCAGCCTTTTGGGCCAAACAAAGACAGAAAGCATTCCAGCTATGCAGTGAAGCACCAAGCCCCTCGTGCAGGGACCAAACCATGAGACCCAGCCCTTCTGCTGCGAGTCTGCAGCCAGTTGGCCCAGATCTGACATGCATGGCTAGCGCACGCACGTGCTGGGTCTGTGTGCTATGTGAAAACAGATCACAACATACGAGAGTCCTGGCGCCTTATCCCACCGCTGCACTGCACAGCACCTCCTGAGGTTTGCAGCCTTTGTGTGTTTGAAAGTAGCTACTCAGAAATTTTTGGGTTAAAACGTTGACTCCTCCTAGCTTCATCTGCGCTCGTTTGCAGTCTGTTTGTCTTGTGCACAGGTCACTGAACCGGCTCGCTGCGCACATGCATACAGATACACACGTGTTCAGACTCCCATGGAAATTATTCCAGGTGGATGATCTCGTGACTAGAGCCCTCAAATTCATCATCTGTGTGTGGATTTGATTATTTGAGGCGTGACGTGAACCTAGAAATATGACTCGGATATGAGAGATGATGTCATATTTGGGTGTGTTTCTGTTGACACTGACTGTAAAATCCAGTGTTCAGCACATGTGCGATCTTAAATCTGCAGTGTTCGCACTGCGAGATGCTGATGTGATTTCTCATCAGCGGAGGTGCCTTTATCGTAGATGGTCGCCACGGCGCCCGCTGAGCTGACAGTCCGGCATGTGAGGAATCTGCGTCCGAGGTCTGAATGCGGGGGGAGCAGCTGCGAGCGGGGCAGAGAGCGCTGGTGAAGCGGGCCCAGACACCTGTCCTCAGTGAACGGCTCCTCTGTAGAGCCGAACAGGTGTCTGCAGAGCAGTTAAGCTCTTCACTTCAACAGAACACACTCTGAATTCTATCCATCTATCCACAGGGGGTCTGTGGATAGTGTTAAGGTCATTGCCCCCTTTGCCCGCTCATCCTTTCCGGCCTTTTTCTTTCCCACCAGTGCTGAGAGCTCCCTTCCGTGCCAGCGCTCCTCCGTCTTCCTGTCATCAGCTGGGCTGTTTACGGTGGCGGGCCTTTAACCAAACAGCTCAATGGCTCGGTCAAACACACTGACTCTGTTGTGTCCCTGCGCTCTCGCCCGTAGCTCATTCTGGGATACGTCAACACGTTCGTGCTCTCGAGTGTTGCCTTCCTCCCTTCCGCACAAGCCCACTATTGATCCCACCAAGACCAGCCTCGCAGGAAGTCCTCTGTCAGGTGTTCGTCCGGTCGGATCGTTTAGCTGGCTCAGGATGAAGTAGCTGTTGTTTCCCAGACTTGCACCCTTCTGAAAGAAAGCAGACTAAACTAATCTTAAGGTAATCTTATGATCACTCTGTATTTTGATTTCAAAGCAAGAAAACATCCTTAAACAAAAACCAGTTTGGTTATTCTTCTGTGCCTCTGCAAATGATGCTGCTGTGCTATCAATATACATATATAAATATATATCTCATACATTTTCTTTCAGTGTTGCTACCAGCAACAGAGGCAGGTTGGAGAATTCATGCCGTTCAAAGAACAATGCAGCGTTCTGAGACAAAAGAGGCAAATTTTGACGTCAGCCCCTCGCCGGGCTGAACAAAGAAAGCGCATCCGCACAGCCGAGAAGTGGACAACTGCAGGAGGCGTAGCTCTGAGCTGGTTCACGGGCGGTCAGCGAAGCGCTCCAGCAGGCGGTGGGTGGGTGTTGGCATTGTTTTGGACAGTCGATGGGGGCGCTCACAGATTTCAACTGATAACAGGTGACGCAGATGTGATCACGGCTGCCGAGAGACTGTTTACTTTTTGTGCATGTGTCTGCCCGTGCGTGCACCTGAGAAGCACCCACCTTATGCTCCGTGTTACCATGGACACAGAAGCGGCGGGCCTAAAATTGTCGCCGGCGGTGACGCCTCACATGCTGACTGATCGGGGAAAAAGGAGCATTATCAAAGGAGGTTCAGCGATGGCGGAATCAAGGTTATATAACACGGTGCTTCGTCTTGTATGAAAAACGAAGCAATGAGTCAGGACACATCAGACTCGTGGTTGAGTTTCCCGCACCACGCCACAGTAACGATGAATCACGCCGAGGCTGGTCTCAACCTTTCGCGAGGGAAAATCCAACTCGTTATCAGCCACTCCCAGACAGAGGTCAGCCGTCAATCCAAACAGCCACCTGTCACCTGATGCGGCGGTGACACATCCGCGTTTTTCACTTTTCCGTTTTAATGATGGAGCGCTGAGCTTCCTCCAGCTAATTACAGCAGGTGTGACAGAGGACAGAGGTCATTTTTCCCAGGAGTGTTCTTGTGGGATTGGCTAAAATAACTCCCTCACTAAGCAAAGCTGATAATGGTTTGCCCACACCTATTATCTCCTGCGCACGTAGTAGGACCGCTCAGTGTGTCAGCGTGTGTGTCACCATTCAGCTTTGGCTCTGACAGATGCATCTCCATCCAAAGTTGCAGAATATTGGGAGGGTATGCTGAGTTGTCGTGGTCGGGATCTACAGGGTGAACAGGTGCAGCTTAATTATAAGATCTTCTTCCATAAGTTACTGGTTGGCAGTAGTGGTGGTGGTTGGGGGGGGTGGGATTATCTGCAGGGCCCACCTGCTGATCCTGGTTGCAGTGGATGTGATGCAGAAATGAGGCGAGATAATCTGCTCAGTGGTCCGTCCAGACCTCGGCTCTGATGTAAGAATGTGCTGTGATCAGCTTTTTTTTCCCCCTTCTCGGCTTGTTGAGAGATCGTTTTTGCACCATTCTTGTAAGATGTAATTCGAAGCGGCAGGTGGTCCTCGTCTCCCCCGGCGGAATGAGCTCAGGCGGCTCTAGGCGTTCCGAAATCCTGAAACTTTTGTCTTTAAACGGCCTCTGATTGGTGCCTTGCCAAGAGCGGAGTAAGCTCTCATTAGAGGTGAAATGTCACCTCTGGCTTCTGGGCTGGATGAAACGGATCTCGGAGTTCACAGCGATCATAAAACAACATTCCATGAGCATGCCAACAGGACATATTGCTCCTGCTTTTCCCACAAGACTGTCAATATTGTGACACAACCATAATTGACCATATTTGGTGAAGGGAATCATGTTTTTAAGCAGTTCTGTGCTGCAAAAGTGAAACTGTGTTTGCAGCATTGTGTGTACTTCTCTGGATTTCCAGGGAATTAACCTCTTGACCTCCTTATCGACCATCTGCCAGAATAATTTGAAGCATAATGAAGAACCAAAAGTGCTGGAAAACTGAAGGATATACCTTTGGTTTTAGGTTTTTGTGCGGATTAAAAGGAGGTGAAACGAATGGATTTGTAAACTCTGAAATCCTGGCCGGTCACAGCCAGGTTAGCGCCATGCACCTGTCTGTGTGTTAAGCTCATTAGGTGGCGCAGGCTCTGGCTGTAAGAGGAGGTTTTTCCTGTCATTCCAAGCAGGCATATGCATCTTAAATATGAAGACCGGTGCTGAAGATTCTGTGTAATTATAGAAAAATCAACCAAAATCCCTGCCCATTAGCAAGTTTGTTTGCAAAAATCCTTAAAAATGCTCATTTCCTGCTAGTTTGGCTGCTTGTATGTTAGCCCGTAGCACATTGCTACACTTATTAGTTCATCACTCCTGCATGTCTCCTGCAGCCGATTCATCAGGCGGCTGCGCCTGCTACAGCCTGCCCTTTGCCGTATGCTCGCAGTTGGCACTCAGCTCTGCTGTAATAGGCCAGGCAGCAAAGGCATTCCGAGGGATTAGTGGCAGCGCCGCATCTCCTCGAAGCCAGCCGCCATCGCTGAAGATCACCCTTTTTTTTTTTTTTTTTTTGAGCAGAAATCTGCCTTGTGAGACGGAGCTAAAATTAGACTGGCCGATTTAAAGGGCGAGAATTTGCACGTCTGACGGATTTCCAAGCGTGTGACTGCCTCCGTTTGGATCTCAGTCTCGTTGTTTTGCATCATTTGGATTTTCACACGTGCGTAACAGCGGCCAGTAAAAGAGAGAGTGGGGCATTTCACACCAGCTGCAGGCTTTCAAGGCACTTTTTAGCACCTTTTCTCTGAGCAGCGGGTCCTTTTCGCGTATGCACCGTGTTAAACCTCGGGACGCTCATTGATCTCTGGGCCTCCACAAATTGCCCTTCAGTCAGATCAAATGTGAGGGACCTCTTTTGAAGCCCCCCTTTCTCTTTAATGTGGCTGCGTCTGTGGTCACCTCCGAATGATGTTTTCTTTTCCTGCCTGCTGGGTGAGTGGGGGCTGCTCTCATGCACACATGAGCTCAGGCCCTCATATTACTGATGGGGCAAACTACTCTCGCTCAAAATCCCCCACCCCTGCAGCTCTTAATGAAAGTGGATTGATTTTCCTCTGCCTCCTGCACAGTGTATATAATCTGGGAAAACAAAAGCTGCGGCTGCATTCTGGGACTTTGTTTTGTGTATTTTCATCCCCTGCCAAGCGTGTATGAAACAACGTGTCGGCTGTAGGTGCAAATTTGCGTGTAATTCACATTAAATTTGTTATTTCCGTCCATGTCTAACAGGATCAGAATCCAGCAAAACCCTCAGCAGGAGGTAAGCTTAACTACATGATTTGCAATGGGGCTCAGGGTGATAAACAGATATTTTTGCGTTATCTTCCCCCCAAAAGTGTGTCAGGGAATTCTAAACATTTTGAATTTGTGAGGGCTGCGAAAAGAGCTGAAACAAACTGGATTAGCATGCTGTCTTACCTTATCTAACCCATCAGTTCTAAGAGTCTGTGTCGAAGCCCAGTCACACCGATGGAGGGAGACAGTGTGAGGGGATTAGAAATACTTGCAACTGTGGTCTGCCCCGCTCACACGCTTAAGGATGGATTATGGAATTTGTCGCGATCAACCTGCAGATAGCTGCTCTTTTCCACCCTAGAGTTCCCTCCTCCTCCTCCTTGCCTCTTCTTTGCGGTGCCAGTTATGAACCATCATCAGAGATGCACTGCAGAGATATACTGCTCTTTATTTGTTGCTGCAAAACTGATATTAAAGAAATACCCGCGCAGAATGTGTTAACCTTTAGATGCTTTCCACAGAGCTGCGTGAACCCAAAGAGGGCTCGTGCACATCGGGGCAAACTGCAGGGCGATATGAATATAATTATATAAGTGATGAATGAGACTGGCCTCAGGTGTCCTGACACTCAGGATTTAGGTTTTTACTCGCTTGAGTGTACAAATATCACAAAGTAGAACAGAAAAAGTCCCAGTAGCAACATTCATGGCTTCACATTTTGCCTCACAGTAGTGGTCTTTCTATCTTTGTCCACATTTGGTCCCAGCGGGTGTGTTATGCGTGGTGCTGGAGATGTAGCCAGGGAAAGAGGCCAGACATCATCCCACACAAACAGTAGTAGTGCCTTTCTTCGCCTTGCATCATTTTCCCTGGTTTGGCAGAGCAACAGAATACTTGTGAGGATAAGGAGAACAAAAAAAAACTTGGTCTGCCTGCGTTGTTCGACTGTGCTTAATGGCAGCAGGAAGCTGATTCATTTTTGCGCCTGTCTTCTTTTCGGATTGTCTGACACAGAATCACGTGTCATTTATTTCTGTATTGTTGATGGCCATGACCTGCAGACTGTCAGCCATTGTTACTTCACATGAAGCAGCTGCCAGGGCCTGGTAGTGACAAGCGGGGTCTGGCTGGATGTTACAGGTGTCACAAGCTTCCAAAAACATCCAGCAAATGCAAAACATGGGCTGCATGTTTTATTGTTGACATATAATTTTATTAGAAAAGCATCTCAAGATAAGATAGTCACTTCCAAAAAGGGGGTTATAATGTAAAACATAAAATTTCAAAATAAACAGTTATTATTATTATGCTTACTTAAATGTAAACACAATAAAAGGAGATAATTATAGTGATTTTATTACATTAGCGACTGATTGTGAAACTGATTTGCTGAAAAACATCTGCACCACCTTTTCTTTCAGCGGTTAAAGAGAACGTCACAGTCACCGCAAACACAAAAGGTGCTTATTCTCACAATAATCCCCTGCGATCCATAGCTATGAAACGTTTACTTTGTCGGTATTATATACCGTAGAAGCTGCAGTGACAGCCTAATTCTGACAGCGTCCCACGCAGGATGCCTGCTGTGAGCCGTCCATCCACCTGTGGGCTGATGTGTCATCACACTCCTATGAAAGTTGAAGCTGCTCCTCCCCTGTCAGACAAACAAAAGGACTGCCGGGAGGTCGGCTCAAAGCCAGATGAGGTGTCTCGGGTTCCGCAGACCGAGACACCACCTCCAGTTTCATTGTGTCGCCCGATAGATGCCAGTTAAAACACTGAACACATTTGAACGCTAATCTGGGTTATCAGAAGGAAGGCAACAAACTGGCTCCGCAGCATTAAAGTGAGAGTAGTCAGAGAGACTTCGGGCTGTGTCCCAATTCCATACTTGAATTTAGAATTGCAATAGGATAGCGCTGCTTTTATCCTGCAGTGAGTATACATTGTTGAGACGACAGAAACGCTGCGGGCACATCCTCCATCTTCATTTGGTAGATATGAAAACAAACTGTGTGCTGTGGGGAGATGGCACCAGAGACAGCTGGGAATACATCAAAATAGACTATTAAATCTTTGGAAACAGCATTTTGCTTCATCTCTGTGGAGTAATTAAAATCACTGCCACTTTAGTCAGAAGAAAACTTGGAATAGGGAAAGAATAAAAATGTGTGGGATATCATCGGTTTACTGTTGCCACACACTTCAAGTCACCTTTTCATAATCTATATCTGTAATTAATGCACATTAGCCCACTTCATCCTCTCCACAAAGTATATTCTGCTCTTGATGACACACGTTGGCTGATCTGGTGCAAATGTTTACAGCCCAGATAATCAGTATGGCAAATTAGAGGCAAATACAACTGCATTTATACTGTCAGATATCCAGTACTAAGATAGTGGAGTGCAAACAGCCTGTAATTGTTAGTAAAAGTTAAGACTTTTTTTAGTATTTTTTTTTTAAATCAAGCTTGTTTGTTGAGTGTTTGAAGAGGCAAGGAGTTCAGTGAAACAATGAAAAGACACTAGATCAGCCAAGGTTCCTACTGCCAAGAGTGTTTTGAAACGTTGTGCCACCAACACGAACTCTCCAAGTGGTTTTGCTTTCTGCTCGTTTTTGTTCAGTGTTTGTCTTGAAAAGCCCTTCCTGAAACAATGGCGACCGCAGGGGGAGGTTTGTTAAGTGGCCTTCCTGTTAGTTAACGTGGAGCAGGTTTCAAGGTCGCTCTGCAGCCTCTGTTGCCAGCTCACCTCCTCTGTGCTCCCTTCAGGCGCAAAGCTGTCACTCGGGAAAAAAAAAAAACAAAACAAAACTCCTCTGCTCGGATTAAACTCGAGGGGCTTGTGTAGGTCTCACCGTCTGCCTGTCATGGCCCGCGCCCGCTCGGAGTGACGAGGCATGTTGTGACGGCTGTCCTCATGGTAGCAGCTGCGTAAATGGATGGCTGTTTAATCTGTGTCTGAAAAGACGATTTCAAGGCTCCGGAACAAAGGGAGCTGGAAATGGGAGGCGGACGAGGTCTGCAGCGATGATGGTTACTGGGAGGATTTCACCTCCAGAGGGGGAAGTTTGTAGAAAGTTTGGAAATTTGAGGTGGTTTAAATGGCGATGCTGTCGGAAGTCAAGCGGCTGCTGAACGTCCACGGAGGAGACAGAAGGAGGCAGTGAAAGTTTAATGAGTTTTTGGTCCGTCTGTGGTCCAGTCTGAAGCTCCACCCTTCTTGCTGTGTACTTGATTATTGAGGGTGTGCTCTCTAGTAGAATCCTGTGGTTTGTGTGTAATAATGGCTGGTTCCAAGTTTAAGACTTTAGGGTGACTAACAAAGCAATGTATTTAATAAGTAAAACAGTATTTCTGAAAAGTTTTAGATGTTTGGGAAGCAGTTGGGAACAGAAGAGGAGCCGTTTCCTCCTTTTGAGGCTAAAATTCATCGAGTGGCCGAGAGATTGGAGCCAGCGGCGCTCTCTGAAGAGGGAGCTTCTCTGCAAACAGGGAGGAATCATCCTGACAGTCTGTGACGAAGCTCTTTTCGCCTGTCCGCCTCTCTGTGCGTCAGACATGGGCACCGAGCTAGGATGGAGGCCTCCGGCCCGTCCCCCCTGCTCTGAGCTCAGAACCCTTCGCTTCCCATCTCTTCTCGCAACGCGGTTAGCCCTCCACGCTGCGTAAGGACTCCTCCGCGATAGCAGCCATGAGTAATGGCTCCACGCTGCACATGAGCTGCTGACTGGGCCGACTGTCCTCTAATCGATTGACCCTCTTTACAGTCCGTTGTGGCTTGTTAATTGGTCTTCAGCTCCCTGCTGACACACTGACCCTAATGGAGGAGAATTACTGCTGTCTCGTCATGCATTAACTCCCCCTCCCTTTTCATCAAGCCTTTCTCCCTCTCAGGCCTGACCTCTGCCCCCTCCCCCTCCCCCTCCCCCTCCCCTTGACACACGCTCTTTGGTTTCATGGCTGCTGGGTGGATGGGGGCGAAGAGGACATGGGCCCTCATCCTTTGACATGTTCCCTGGACTCTGGAAGCAGCAGTCATGTGACGCCACAGCCAAATTAAATAAAAACAGATGCTGTATTCACATCAGTCATCCCTTAATTATTTAAAATAGAATTTTTGCACTATTGGGGCCATAACATCAGCTCCGGCCTCGGGACATGTTCCATCTGAGCTGTCTTTGTTCATCTCTACTGGTGTGCAGTTTCAGACCTAGATCTCCAGTAAAAATGAACAATGATCGGTGTTTTGTTACAGATTATTTACGGTATGTTGCCTTTTTTATGTATGAGCCAGCAGTAAATGTTCATGTCATGGAAAATAAAACCACCAAATGAGACATTTAATCCATAATCAGACGTCTGTCTCAAAACATACAGATTACAGATAGGAATTTTTTTATTTTACGTCTGTTCTCTCAACTCAAAAAGTCGGGGATATATTTTCATTAAATTACGTTTTTGAAGTGTGGGTGAAGGATGAATTGACTAACCAGATGTGACTCCATATTCAGGATCTGGAGCGACTGGTGCAATTTGTATGCATCAGGACTGACGGCTCAGGCTCTATAGTAGCTCACTGCAGCACCTCTATTATTTAAAAGTGTGAATATTTTATGGTGACATCACTGTTGTTGGATGTTATGAGCGCGCCAAGCTTGTCTGGCCCTTAAACAGATGAGAGCAGATTCCTCTGCGTGGTGTCTGCAAGAGAAAAAAAAAGGTTTTATTTTATGTTTAATGGCTAGAGGGGAAAAAAACTTACTCTCACAGAGCAGAAAATGTTTCCCTCTTGAGGAACAGCCCGGAGCAGGAAGACGGGGTCTACACTGTCTCATTGTTGGGGAACAGAGGCCCTTTGGAAGCGGTATATCTTCATCTAAACTGCTAAAGATGGGGGCTAAAATGAACCATTGTCTCTAAGTTACAAGAGAAACTGCAAAAGCTGCAGGGGAGATGGATCAGCAGTTATCTCCTCACGCATCCAGCCGGGTTCCAACTTGTAGCTTTGTCTCCCTCGTAGGAGTAAAATCCAGCTTCAGAAAAATCATCTGCAGGTTAAAAAAAAAAAGCCAGTCAGCAAAGCTCGTCTCTTCATGAGCTGACTTCTGTGAGTGTGTGAGATGAGTTTTCTGTCATTAAGACTGTTTGAAGAGGCAGAATAAAAGTAAGAATGTGAAGCATTGAGCCGGGAGAGTGTCAAGTTCTTTTCTTGCTATTCTTAGTAAGAATTTCTGACTGTGTGGTTTTAACAGCCAACAACGCATCTGTTGTTGTCGGCTGTTAAGGTATTTGTCTTCAGTTGGGATTCTTTTTTTTGTGTGTGTGTTTATGAGACTCATGACAATACTGACAAAACCATTCTGCTGTGTTTTTTTTTTTTTTCTTTTTTTTGCAGTGAGGGCGTCTTCAAGTGTCCAGAGGATCAGCTCCCGTTGGACTACGCAAAGGTACGATTCTTCGAACTAGGTTAACAGCTACAAAGACGCTAAATCTAGATGGTTGCTCCCTCCCACAGCTGTAAACACACTCTGGGTCTGACTGTCTATTTTAATATTCATAATCATGTCAATACATCACGAGAGGCTGCAGGGTTTGTTTTGGGTTTTTTGATGATGTGAAAGTGGTAATCCTTCACCCCAGAGCCAGAGAATCACTTTAATTTTAGTGGGAAAGTAGAGCGACAGTGGGGGTTTTTTTTGCACTCCTAAAATAAATCCATCCCTGAATTGTAGATACAGAGAACTGTATCTACAATTCAGCTGAGCTCTTTTTAAAGGCAGTTAATCAGATTGTGTGCTGGGGACAAGATAGGGTCTGCATTCAGAGAGATCTGTCTCTCTCTTCCTCACTCTCTCTCTGTCCCTCTTTCTCCAGTATTAAGTGAGACGATGTCATGAGTGGAACAGTAAATGACTGTCCCCGTTTCTAGGCAGCTTTTGACAATGCATCCATGCATCCAGATATTCTTAGGCTGAATTAGCCATCAATGGTTGACCCAAAACAAAACAGAGCATTGCAGCTCTGCATGCATGCTGCTCCTGTGATAGCAGGGGCGCTCTGCACGGAGGATGTGCACATGACACACCTGTCAGGCACTGTGATTTATCCTCACTGGCTCCCTGCCGCCTGCAAATCACCTCCATCCTGGTGGTCCTCTTATCACAACCTTCCCTCCAGGAAGGTGTAGAAACCCAACCAACCTGGCTCCAACAGAACAGCGTCTCAGTCATTAAAGGATTGTGCTGCTGAAGCCACAGCAGTCTGAACCCAACAATGGCTGAAGCAGACAGAATAAAGCCCCAGGTTGGTGCTCCCTCGGAGCTTAACCCCCTGATCTGGCTCCAAGTTATTAAGAGGTCCTTATTGCCATTTCCCTGCACTTTCCAAGACTGGAACAATGCGAGAGGGTTTCAGTTTGCTTTAGAGGAATTTTCCCTCTTTTGTTTCTCCTGAAAGAATGTGATTAGGCCAGCAAAGTGAACGATTTGCAGTGTTTAGGCAGAGAGCAGCAAGTCAAGTGTGCATCATCTACTGTACGATAAAGAGAGAGCTTTATCATAGATGACTTTCTAAAGGACTGCCGAGGTTCCGTGCAGAGGCACATGAGTGCAGAGGGGCTGTTATTTGTTTAGAGGGCCGTTGTGACATTTTGAGGAAGTGGATCTTCTTGTTTGACCAGTGCTCCGCTCATGTGAGTGCATGGGGGGGATGGAGATGAAGCGCTGCAAATCCTCAGCAGTGTAGAGGAGGATTTGTAGTCTTTGGGCAGAAAAGTGACACATCTCCATCGCTCAGTGAGCAAGAGACTATAAATAAATGATTTCCTTTTGATAAATGATCTTACTTTATTTGTAAAAAAAAAAAAAAAAAAAAAAAAAGAAATAGCTTAATTGGCTTATGCAAATAGTCTTTTCATTTCAAATGCTTCGTGCAGCTCGAGTCAGTAGTACTTTGTAGTTCGCTGTTCCTGTATCCTAGTAATAATTTTTTCTATTGCAACAATTTTTTTGCTTATTTTTTTTAAGAGTTCCTCCTGTCTTGCTTCCTCAGATCTACCCAGATCCAGAGCTGGAGCAGCAGATCCTAGCGCTGGCCATCCGCTGCATCCACAGTGAGGAAGGCTGCCGTTGGACAGGCCAGATGAAGCAGCTGCAGGTGAGGAGCCTCAGCAGCCTTTTTTAGCTTCTTCTTTAAAGCCTCCAGCTCCTGTTACTGCCCTCCTTCTCCTGCCTCCCCCTTGCTCGTGTTCTGAAAACATGAAGGTAGACGTGTGCGAGACTTATGGCCTCTCTGTGATTGTACTCACTTTAGGGCCACTTCTCCACCTGCGCCTTCAACGTAATCCCCTGCCCCAATCGCTGCTCCGTCAAGCTGACTCGCCGCGACTTGCCCGACCACCTGCAGCACGACTGCCCCAAGCGCAAGGTCAAGTGCGAGTTTTGTGGAAGCGAGTTCACCGGGGAAGCCTATGAGGTAAACTCCACACCTCTTCTGTGTGTGTGTGTGTGTGTGTGTGTGTGTGTGTGTGTGTGTGTGTGTGCTTCTTCACCCTTTTCTGCAACACAGCAGGATTCTGCCATAAACAACCCAACATGTGCCACGTAATTCCCATTCCCATATGAAAGAAATCTTTGTAATAAAAACAGCAGGAAAGGCTGCTGTCCTCTTTTGAAATAGCACGTGTATTTGCAGAAGCTCAGAATTGAACCTCCATCAGCGTTCTCTCCCTCCTCTGTTGACTCTGGCCCACATGTTCTCCCCCGGCTTCAGTTACGGGGGCATTAAAACCACATTTTTGGCTTTCACGTTAGAATTACACCACGGTGTTAATAGCTGTCCATAATTCAAAAACTTTCCAAACCCTTGAGAACTGAAAGTGGAGTAAAACATACTGATGTCTCTTAAATGATCTTCCCATTCTTTACACGTTGAATGTTTGATTGCGGGAATGTGTTTTGAAATTGTGGATTTTGTCTCCAGAATCACCAGGGTGTGTGTCCTCAAGAGAGCGTTTACTGCGAGAATAAGTGTGGGGCAAGGATGATGCGTCGGCTACTGTCCCAGCACGGCATGGCAGAGTGTCCCAAGCGCACTCAGCCCTGCAAGTACTGCGGCAAGGAGTTTGTCTTTGATACCATCCAGGTGAGCCCGCCTTCGTCAGCCCAAACGGGGCCATTTCTTTGCAAGTGTGTAGCGTGACTTCCTCTCCTTCCTGCTGTCGGCCAGTCTTAACACTGCACTCTTTCCTCTGCAGAACCACCAGTACCACTGCCCTCGGTTTCCCGTTCAGTGTCCGAACCAGTGTGGGACGCCCAACATCGCCCGCGAGGACCTGGCTAACCACGTAAAGGACAACTGCGGCAGTGCTCTCGTCCTCTGCCCCTTCAAAGACGCAGGCTGCAAACACAGAGTAAGACACACCTTACAATGAAAATGAGCTTTTCTTTAGCCTCCAGATGTGTAATGTTTTATGGAATGAACACATGTTGGTGTGACGTCATTCCCAGCAGGTGATCATGGCTTGTACTTTATTCTCTCTTGTCGTCTCTTGCACAGTGCCCTAAACTGGCTATTGGTCGTCACCTGGAAGACACCACAAAGTCTCACCTGACCATGATGTGCAACCTGGTGGGGCGTCAACGCCAGGAGATCCTGGAGCTGCGGAGGGAGATGGAGGAGTTGTCCGTGAGCCATGACGGCATCCTGATCTGGAAGCTCAATGACTATTCCCGTAAACTCCAGGAGGCCAAAATCCGAAGTAATCACGAGTTCTTCAGCCCCCCGTTTTACACTCATCGCTACGGTTACAAGCTGCAAGTGTCGGCTTTCCTCAACGGCAACGGCAGTGGCGAAGGCTCCCACCTGTCCGTCTACATCCGAGTGTTGCCCGGAGAGTATGACAACCTGCTGGAGTGGCCTTTCTCCTACAAGGTGACTTTCTCCCTCCTGGACCAGAGCGACCCCTCGCTCTCCAAACCCCAGCACATCACCGAAACGTTCAACCCTGATCCCAACTGGAAGAACTTCCAGAAGCCCAGCAGCACCAGAAACTCGCTGGACGAGAGCACCTTGGGCTTCGGCTACCCTAAGTTCATCTCTCATGAGGAGATCAAGAAGAGGAACTACATACGAGACAACTGCATCTTCATCAAGGCGTCTATAGAGATCCCCCAGAAAATAATGGCTTAAGATGGTCGATGAGGAAAACAAAGTGACTGTTGTGACTTTTAAAACTGCTACACACTTACCCTTTAGATACTTTTCTGTCCCGACAGCCTCTCCACCACAGAGCTTGAAGTCTGTTTGGCTGCGTGAGCCTCGGAGGACCTGCAGTAGATGTTTCACAGAGGAGACAGTGTTTGGTCTGCAGAACCATCACTCTCTGGTGTTTGTTTTTTGTTCTTCTACTAGACTTTTTGGTAGTTTTGTTTGTTGACCATTCAAAACATTCTGTAACAAAAGCCTTGCAAATCAAACAGTGCCTAGAGTTTATCTTGTTTTATTTTGTTTGTTTCTGCCGTGTAAATGTTAAAAACTATGGATTCGCTGTAATGTTGGGGGGACAAAGAGTTTGACTAAGCCTCCAACCTTAGAGAAGAGGTCATAACCTGTCCAGAAACATCCCATCTAAGATGGAAGGAGCTCAGCAGACTCAAGTTCAAGCCTTTTGTTTACATGCTCATATGACGAACTCCTGTAGATCCCTTAACAAACACGAGACCCTCAGACTGTTTGTGTTCACCACACATAACCATCAAACATTGTGTTAGTAGGTGGAGGACACGCGGCATTAACCTCTGACTTGTTCATGTGTTAAAGGGAATATATGTTTCATTTAAACAAGTCTGTGTATTTAGTTTGGAACTACACACCACAGCCACGCAAGCATTAATTTAAGAGGGACATCCTGTTTTATAATAACGAAACACATATTCCCAGCATATTTGTTGCCCTGCTGAGTATCAAACAGGACGTGCAGCCGCCATAATGGCTACACAGCAACCCTGTCACCTGCTAGGTAATCCGATTTTTACCCATTTGACAGCATCAAATAAGTATTTGTATGGCTTCCAGTAATGGCCGATTGTGGAACAGGTTAGCAAACTAGCAACTAGCTGTGGCTCCATAGTCAACAAAGACAAAAGAGCAAAATTAGATTCTTTAGATGGGAATTCTGTATGCTTTAAAACAACAACAGGGACGTTACGGAGGTAAAATGCTTTCAGTCTATTGAACCAAACCTGTCTAACGACCCCACAAGTTGGCGTGCATGTTGTGGAGACCGCCATGATGGAGGAAAAAGCACCTTTTGTCAGTCTTTGCATGAGCAGAGCAAGCAAAGAGGTCTAACTGTGAGAGGAAACATGTCAGCAAAGGAAAAAGCCATGTGGCCTTTTCATAAAATATGTCTTCGCATGAGAGTTTTAGGGATGAACAGGACGACGCAAACACTTGCATGCTTCACGTGCATCCACCCAGACCACATTCTGGTACTGTAACCTGTATTCTTGAAATCCTCTCCCCTCAGTGGCTACTTTGTCTCTTTTTTGGACCATTTATATTTGACGGATTGTCAGAAAGAACAGTTTTCTTTTTTATGTTTTTGTATACAGAAAATGTGAACACTGTTGGAGGACGATAAAGCCTTGGCTGTGAAGAACTTTGCTTTTCACACCAGGGACCCTTTAAAGTTGGAAATGGAGATCGTTGAAGGTCCAACTTCTAATGTCAAACTTTGCGACGATGCCGAGCTTTCGGAGAACGTCTACGATTCTGATGTTTGTGAATACAAATGTACAAATGCAGAAGCACATTCTGTCTCTTTGTTATCATCCATGGAAACGTATATGATTTCCTGTCACGATACCAGCTGATATTTTACAGTGATTCAAAGAAGCGAGAAGATTTAAAAAAAAAAAACAAACAAAAAAAACTTTTTTGTAAGATTCTGTATTTTTAAAAATGCTTAGCTGTTTTATACAAACACTTTTGTTGGAGAGTCGGGGTTGACTTTTGGAATTTTCAGACTCTTTCATCTCTTGGACAATTGGATAATTTTTACTTGTGGTTTGAGCCTCACATACTCTGTATTATGACTTCAAAGTATTTATTTTAGGTGTCATGTGAGTGTGCACAGATGGCAAAAATATTTTAATATGTTGATTGATGAGTGCTTGTCAATTTCTTAATTGAAATAAAATACCTTATATTATCATTGTCTTAGCATTTAATATTTAATTACATATTTACTACTACCTATATATATCTTGGTTTGTTTTTTATCGACATTTGCCCTACAAATCTACAAAAATATAATTCCTTTTCTCAAACCCTGCTTGTATTCCTGTTGAGGACAGAGGGAAGCGGAGCAGCAGAGGAAGTGGGCCCTCTGCAGTCTTTGAAGGGTTGCCAGGGGTTTGCATTAGCCTGCAGTCTGGATGATACACAGTGCAGAGGGACTGAGTAAAGAGGAAAATGAGCTTCTAATGTGAAAATAATTGAGAAGTCCCGCTGGGAGACAGTCCTGCTTTTTCATTTTCTGAACAATTGCAAGCCAAAGTCTTCCTAAAACAATTAATCTAAAGTACCTCAGTGCACATTTAAAATGGAAACATCTGTTTTATAAATACAGTTTAGTATTTCTCCGCTCCTGTTCCTTTTTTGTGATTATTACTAAAAAGCTTTATGACATTTCTGAATTCAGGATTGCTTTTCTTTAGGCTTCTCCATGCTGGGAGGCATTACTTATTCCACAGGAAAGGATCTGCTACCTGGCACAGTCCCCCCTGTGTCTCCTCATACGAATACAGAAAGTTCTTCACCAGTTGCCTGACAGCCTCAAACTTTCCTGGCATCTGGTGCACAACCAACAGCCCTGTTCTACAGCTTCAGGGCGATGCAGCATGAAAATAGTAACGGTTAATTACATGTTAGCAACTCCCAGTTTCCCATGCAGAGCGAGATCACGTGCAGATCAACGCACACTAACAAATGACCCTCCGTGCACTTGGTAAATAATTTGCAGGTATGCGGCCGGAGCGTGCGTGGGCCCCGCTCGGCGAGCTCCACCGACCTTTGGTCAGCTTATACTGAAAGTCGTGGCAGCTGGGTTAAATATGGAAGAGGAGGAGGAGGGGGAGGTGGAGGCGAAGGCAGAGAAAGGGCCGACCCATGAGGTTTTCCTCGCCCATAAAAACAAAACCCATCAAAGCGAAGCTGTGGCTTGTGAAACGGTGCCATGTGGCCTCCTGCAGAAGTGATACATGAAAGAACGACCTTATCGAGAAAATTAGAGAGTTGAGTCAGCCTCAGTTGTGTTTTGTTGAGATAAAATGAATTAATCCCTAAACTTTATATTTTACACTTTGGAGTCCAACCACTCACACACAGACACAGCGTGCATGTTTTTGTGGGAGAAAACCTAGAAAATGTGGGGAAAAAAAACCCAAATAACAACGGATAATGAAAAAGATCAGGTAAACGCGTAAGATGCTCAGCTACAAGTGATTGGACGTGAAACATGCTAACAGCATCTGAACCTGCTGTTGTTGACAGGCGCCCAACCCTCCACCTCCGCCCCCGCCCCCCCACCCCCAACCCACACCCACTCCACTCAAGAGCTAAAGGAAATATTGTGACATGAGCAAATTAAGCGGAGGCATTTCACACACGGATGAATCAAAAGATCCTGGACTGAGTCATAGGATGTAACAGGAAATCAGATCAGTGATGTCACTGTGCAACATTCACTGCAGCCATGCAGTTTGATGAGTACTTACAAATTTCTGATATTACAGATGACCAGGTTCTCACCTTTACTCCTGGATGACCCAGGCCTCAAAACAAGGAGTATTTAGGAGTGTGAGCAGCTCGAAACAGTCATTGTCACAGTCATGCGTGCAGAGGTTTCACAGAGGATTCGGGTCATTCCAGTCTGTGAACCTGAAAGGGCTCTTCAGTGAACGCTGCATCCACGAGCCGGCCCCCGTCGTGACAAACGGCCCCTGCAGCGCGCAAACCCCTGGAGGCTTCGGCTAGAATATCTCTGACTGTGATGCTCTGAGAGCCTGAAGATGTGAGCTTGATGTTTTGCTGACTAAATGCCTGGTCTCTGAAAAAGCATCTAACTCATCCTGATGAGTCACAGGTGAGATCATTTTATAGCAGGAACGACTGCTTTCCTTGCTTATTTGGTCTAAAATGAGTCCAAAAATATTAAGCAGATATGAGCAAAAATTCATCATTTCAACTGACGTTTATATTCCCTTCACATAGAAAGCAACTCGAATATCACTTAACTGTCATTTTATCCCAACTTAGCACCGTTGCATTACATCACATCATGTTCTGGCCCCGAAAAGCTCAAATAAAACTATGGTTTATGAATTACACTATTTACCAGTAATTCCAATGAACAATCATTTATTTATCACAATAAATACATTAGTAGTGAGCTCAAGAAGCATCCCGTGCACGTATCGGGAGTTTTCATTTTCTCTGTGAGGTCTAGCTGCTGTATTTAGTCATGTCTCTAATTTCTGCTGATTCTGCATCAGTCAAACCGATGTTTTGCATTATGGGATGCGTTTAATTAAGTGGATTTGCAACAATAGTGTGAAATTCCCCCATTATTCGAGCTAAATACTCATCAAGCTATACATTAGCTTAATTGTGGATTTAATCATTGTCATCCCGGAATTCTCACACTGCTAAACACAATGTTTGATGTGCTTATACTAGCAAATCTCTTTGGCCCGAGGGCCTAGACATACGCTAAACTCCAGCCTTCAGCCCCAAAGTCATGGCTCTCTGTGGCTCCAAGCATGCAACCCATAATCTGTCCCTATGGTGAAAGGCCACATGGCTGATGAGCAGAGGGATTCCTCAGTTCCAACTAAAACAGGATTTTTATAGTCATTTGGTCTGCATTTATCTCCTGTTCAGTTCAACCGCACAAGTTTGGTAGATAACTAACTGTTATTCCATCCCCTAAAATGATGTATAAAGTTATTTTTGAACATGTCAAAGCTGTTGTCTTCAGTATCCATTTATAATAATCCTCTTATCTGACAGATGAGGCATTAGCCTGATTAGGCAATTAAATACAAATAAATACATGTACAATAACGCCAATAACTGCACCGTTGGTGATGGGGTTTATTTTAGCGCGTGTTTACATTCTGTAAATTGATTTTCAGGGACACGGCACGTCACATTTGCACAAGACAAATGAGATGATCTCCTGCATGAGTCACTTTATTTGATCATTTGCTACAGTGAAGGAAGGACAGGCAGAAGATTTACATCGTCACTGAAAACCTTCAAACAAATCTGACTCCATTAGGTATTTGCTATTTGCAAAATAGTCACAATATTTAACTACCAATGGAGTACTGAAATGAAAATCAATGTTTTGGGTTGATACAAGTTGCCAATGAAAAGCATCCTTATGCAATAAACCGGAGTACAGTCCAAATTTATTGAGACAAAATATAGATACCAGCAAGCATTGCAGCAGGCAGGCACCTTACTGTGTTTGTCCTCACCAGTGTAATTCTATGTTGTAGTCATGGATTAATGCCCTGTTGCAATGTCGAACGCATGTGAAGCCCGATTTAATCCTATTACAACCACTTTCATCATCACTGAGATATCCAGATTAAATTCCCTGCGTCAACGGCGATTAAACTGGGAGGCCAGTGGGATTGCTGAGGCATCCAGATGGGCAGAGGCAACTGGAAGTGATCAAGTAAGTTTTTCAAGTATAGATTACGTACAGTAACTTACTGCTAGCTGTCATTTAAGTTAAAGTGTTGCCCAGTTCATATTTATAGAAGTAAACTCTGGAACATCTCTTTTGCAAGACAATGTTTTTCTTTTTTTTTTTGTTTCCTTTCATGGGAAAAGAGGAACTCAAGAGAAAAGAGGGGAAATCTTGACCAGATGGTCCTGCCAAGATTATCCTCTAAACATGGCTTCAGTCTCTCAAAGCCCCTGATGGAAACACAGACATTTCAAAGCAGGCGGGGAGTAAACACACGGAGCCCTGTGTCAAACAGGTCTCTTCACCGGGGGTCCGCCTGGTGAGCATCCCAGCGCCTGTTTGTTCCTGTGTACGGATGTGTGTTGGTGCGGTCGGGGAAAGGTTAGCCAAATAAATGTGGTTTGTCCAGCCCTGGCTGGATTCAAACACGCGGCCCCACCCACACTTGTTCTTCAGCCTTATTCCCCCACATCTGTCTTGGAGCTCAAATATCACCACTGAACCCACAAGCATCTGCTGGAGGCACAGGACGCCACCCTCGCACAAAACCCCCTCTCACATCCTACTCGTTTGCACCCTCCACCTCAGAGATAACCTCAGCATCAGCACCTGATGTTTGTTATTAACTCTTCATCTCTCTCTTTACTGAGGGAAGCTTCCTCCCAGGAACCAAAAACCAGAACATGCCAAATGAGCTCTGCTCGGTGAGAACTCATGACATCCTGGACAGCAGTGGCGGCTAGTTGTGCTTCACTTTTGCGTGTAATTTAAGCAATCTGACAAAAGCAGCGAGGAGGGTGTGAAGAGTGTAAACGAGAGGGAGTGGAGCGGTTGCCAGAGCGAGCCTTCTCTGTTCCACCGATCTGGCCCCTGATTGGCCGCAGCTGCAGCTGTGGGGAGGAAATTCTGCCAATTGGAGACAATTGATGTTTTGTTGCCGGGCCAAACTGACCTGACAAAAAGCTGACATTAATTGGCAACAAGATTGCGCTTCAGGTTTGAAAAGGTGACACTTGACAAAAGGATGCTTGTGCTCCAATAATCTAACAGAAAGAAAGTGTGGATGGACAAAAAACTTTAACTGTGGTAAACCTCTCATCTAATCACTTACTAAAACTAAATCCTCTAATTTGATAACAGCTCTTTTTTAATAAAAAGGCCATGTTTGCAGTATATGGAGGACAAAAATATCAAAACATGGGTCTGATCTTGCCATGTGCACTATACAGTTCAGGCTGTGTGACGTAAGAAACATGAATTGCTGTCAGGCCTTATTAAATCTGAGCAGCCTCATCAAACAGACCCTTCCTGCTTTTAATAAAATCACATCCTTCTGTGATTTCAGGCTGTTTGAAGCCTTTGGGCCTCGAACTTTCTCAACTTTGCGCAAAAAGACTGCTCCATCTTTTCTCCGTGTCTTCTTTGGAGAATTCAATCCTAAGAATACTTTTTTATTAACTTCAGGCAAATGGCAAAAAATAAAAAGACTGGAAAAGTCTTTCATGTCTGTTTAAAAAATCACGGTGTTGCACATTCAGTGGAGCAAATTACAGCAGATTTCTCCTCATCTTATGTGCTTTTGTTTTTATAAGTCGGTGAAAACTCCTGCAGGGATGCGGCAGCATAAGGTGGGAACTTGTCATGATGTCACTCATTAGTCATGCATCTGAAATAGCCAGACAGTAATTGTCAGCTGCACGCGAGTAATTGAATTGGACGGGCGGGCTTAGACAATGGGCTCTAATTGCATTACTCTTCCGGACCATGACAACTATTGTCAGGCTGAAATTTGCCCCTTCAGCACTGCTAATTGCATATGTAAATTAGTGATATTTAGACTCTGACAAGTGGAGAGGGAGGAGGTGGCGGTTAATGCAATAAAGGAATGTGTCCAATGAGGCTGATTTACAGCAGGACTGGCAGGCGTCCACTGGTGGAGGCTTTCAGCACTCACATCCCTGCATCAAACAGAAAAAGACGATTTCATCAGTTGTCTGAGAACGATGAGGGTGTTGAAAGCCGTGCAGGAGGAATGTGTTGTTCTTCTGCTGTTGATTACATCAGTTTCAATGCTCGTACTCGATGTGTCGCCTTAAATAATCGCCTTTGGAATTCAATACAGAGTATTAATCGGAACTCACGTTCTGTTGACAGTCCTCCAAATGCTAACTGGAAAAGTAACATCCTGTCTATTGAATCTTGACTCTCGGATGTCATCAGTGGAGGATTTTCATTCCTCTGGCTGAAATATAAATAGCTGCATCTCGGTGTCTTCTTTCTCATTTTACTTCATTATACTTTATAATATGGTGCGTAGTTGTAAGTTGATTATGTTATCAGCTCATGTTGGACATATTATGTATTTAATCCTTACAGGAACCTCTAATGGAGGTATAGAGAGGTGAAATGTGTCATAGAAATCTGTTCTGATGTTTCATCATTTCAGCTTTGGTGTCTATAATTCTATTTTTAATGTGTTTTTGAAAACACAGTGAGTCTTTGAAAGGTAGCTGGGTGATATCATTCGCTCAATCACAAGCAGTGCTTTCATTGGCTCACAGATGCCAGATAAATCTGATCTCTGATGGCTGTTTTATCATTTATTTATCTGTTTATCAGTAGAATGAACGGCCTCCAAGCAGGCGAACAGCAGGGCTGTAATCTGTTTTTGGACCGTCCATCAGGAGGGATGGACGTGCTATCAGTCCGGGTCATTTTTGACACAAATTATTTCAAAACGCTGCGAGAGATTTTCGACAAAGTGCAGAAATGTCAGCTCTGACCTCAGGATGAAATGATGTGACGAATTGAGGTCAAAGGTCAGAAAATCTTCAGAATGTCATAAAATATTTTCATCAGTTTATCACAAAAAAGGCTGAACCATTCAATTTTTTTTAAAACAGAGCAAACTTTTAGTCTTGTACTTTCAACATCTCACACAGGTTTTCAAAGATACATAAGAGCTTTTCTTTTTTTTTCTTCCTTTTTTTTTAGTAAATCATTAATTAACAGGAGAGATCATTAACTAAGAAGTTATGCTTGAAACACAAAGTTCACCTCACCAGACCTGAGTAATTTCTGCACGGTCCCTTGCAAACTCGCTTTCCTCACCGTGTGTTGTGCGTCACAGTTGGTCGAGAGGAGGAGGAGGTCACGTTTCAGTCTCCCTGTGGTGCCTTTTCCTCTCTTTCCATCCTCCAGCAGAACGAAGTAGAGATAAAAAGTGGAGTCACAACTGGAGCTGTGAGCGTGGGGGCCGAATGTGGCGCCAGCCAGCACCACAGAATCGCTCAGAAACGCACGCTTCTGACCCCATACGTCAGAAAATGTTGCTCTGCGATGGCACAATAGTAAGTTTGTTGTTTGTGTATTATTGCTCAGTTCTACTGTAAAAGTGCCATTGTTGTGGTTTTAACTTGACTGAAGAAATGAAACAGTCACTGCGCTCTGAGAATCCCTCCACTGAAGTGCTCTTAAAAGCTCCTTAAATTAATCCTGAGAAATTAACATAAGCAGATACCATTCCTCTCTCGGTGAGGCAGGCCAGGCCCCCATGCAGGCATGTTAATTGTTCACAGCTTTTATAATCCAGTCTTCCTCGGGAATTATTCCATCCAGTCTGCCTGGCTCTGATTAGGACACCATCACAGGACGCCCGGAGAAACACAAGGAGTTTTTCTTAAAAACCTAGATCAAGCTCGGATAAGTGCAATTTCAGTGTCATTCTCAGAAGTTTTGCAAAATTCCCCCGATGCGTGGACACGATGCAGTGAGAACCAAATACAGCTGGATAATTACATATGTGGAAGAAGATAGTAGCCACAGAGGGCAGATCAGGACTGGTGGATTCTTCCTCTTTCGTGGGAATCTTTCTAAATAACAACATTAGCATAAGTGAGGAAAATATTGCATCGCTCGTAATGTTTAACATCTGCATTTTCTTTTGTTTTTGACATCTGTGAAGGATCCCTTTTGGAAGAAATCACGTGAAATCAGAGTCAGATGTGTTTTCTGGATGGAGTCGTGAATGAAAAAGATCTTAGATTTGATAAATATATCTGGACTCAATCTAATCTCCCCTGGTTCCAGCTGATCTCTCTTTGTTGGAGTGTGTTTAGTGCACTGAATTGTTTTGTGGCCATGTAGTTTTAAACTGATACAACATGCCGTCACTGAACATAATTATGTAAACATGCAGGATTTAAATTATTTGTCGATCTGCCACCGACACCACATTCAGCTGTGAGCTTCAAGCCACAACCTTTCAACGTAACTCTATTCATTCTTCAAAGGAATTATGTCAATTACTGAACTCAATTCAAATTCCAGAGCTGCAGGATCATCGTTTATTTAATTCAAATGTTGCAGCTCTCTGATTGGTGCTCATGAATACGAGTCATGACAGGTTTCAAACTGTGCTCCGCCCATTCAGTGTGGATGTCTTGGCTGTGGGCCATGATCTTTCCTCAAGGCCCCTGATGTTTGGAGAGTCCATGCAGGACTGTCATGGGAGGTTTGGGGTGCTGTAGGATGAAAAATATGATTAGGAGGAGCAGTGGCACATTGATGGGTGACCGGAGACCTCTCCATCAATGACCGCACTCTCCAAGTGTGTCGGGTTTCAGCCACATGGAGCTGATTAACTTCATATGTGACATTTTCTATAGTCAACGGTCCAGCAGAGAACGACAAAGCAGTGGCTGGTTAGGTAGGAGGTCGCACTTTGTTTTCTCTGTAAACACAATGTATATTTAAGACTTGTTGTTCCAGGATGCTGTCCATTCATGGGAGCAGAGCGCTGTGCTGTAAAGCTGCCTGAGGAATTTTGCTGGAATTTGGCGCCTGTTGTCAAGAAGGAATTGGATTCCGGGTAAACAACACTTTATATGTTTAAGCTTTTAATTATTTGTTTCTCTATAGTCTAGTCGCTGTTTCAGAGACAGTTAAAGTAAACGCATCGCCAACAGACAGATGGATTTAATGCTTAATAAAACACTCTGGGACATGAAACTGAACCAACTTTAAGTGAAACTGTAAAGTTCTGCCCATAAAATGAAAGCAATAAAACCAAAAAAGACACCAAGGTTGAGCAATCATATGCTGTAGTTGGTCACCAATGTAGTAAAATGCAACTTTTAAGGCTGCCAATGTTACTTTCTGCAGATTGAGATGCAAAATGCAAAAATATCTTTGTGAATGTAGGGAGCAGCATGGCAGAGGAGTGCAGGCCGCAACTCGCCAGCCTGGGACTTTGTGTGTTTTGCAAAAGGACACCCATGTAATCTCACGGGACGCCATTTAGCTTTTGTATACATTGCACACTAACTGCATGGTTGGCTCTCTCTCCCTACAGTTTGGACTGCTTTCAACATTCCTGCTTTTCTAAAATGGCTCCAGTATTCTCTCTGTCGCTGCAAAAGCGGCGAGATATGAATCACACATTCCGTTTATGTCTAAGCAGATTTTCACAGGACTTGAAAAGTAAAACATTAAATCCTGGTCAACAGTTGAGTAACACAGGGACTGCATCGTCTAGCAGTGACGAAGCCCACGGCTTCACTGATGTTCAGGGAAAACTTGGCCGCGGTCCCAGGGTCTTGGCACAATGGCCCGGTTACAGCAAGGTGCTCGCTCGCTTTTTATCACTCAAGGTCTGGAGTCATACTAGGTAAACAAGAGCAAAAACCCCCATCGAGAAAGGGGGAGGTGATGAAACTGCATGGATGAGTGTGACGGGTGACAACAGAGCAAAGTCAGGCGTCCGATTTCAAGCTGCGTTTGTACACTGAACTCTGCTCGGGTATAAATCTGTGAGCTGTTGTGCTAAAGTAAATAGGCCAAACTGCTGTTCATTCATTTTAAAGGGTCACTCAAGGTACAACTACAAAAGCTGTTTTCTCACTTACCTACTGCAGTAATGTTTCCAAAAACATCCTGTGAGGTTTCTGCCACCAGACAAACCGAAATCTGACTTTTGTGTTGTGCTTTTGTTAACATATAATTCAGTAAGGACTCCGACTTGGATGATGGAACTGCAGCAGTTCTTACATCCTGTGCCTCCTCACCTTTCTGTCTATAACCCCTCTCCCCCCATTGATTCCACACTGCATAATCACAGAGTGAAGTGTAGGCCAACTGAAAATAGATAGTAATGTGTAATCTGCAACGGTTGCTGCGCTTGTACAGAGCGTACTGCCACCAGTCTCCCTGAAGGAAATGTCAGGGAGGAAGTCTCACATCATGTCACCCATCATGCTCCTTTAGATGCACCCATCACACTCAGACAGTATTAGTGCCAAATTATCATGTCACAGACGTCTGTAACAGTGACAGTGACAGGATGTACATGCGAAGGCTAAAAGCAGCAACCCGTGGGATCTTCCAGGCGTCAGCGATGATCATCTGTGGAGCTTGTTTTTTCTAGGTAGGTTTGAGACTGGAGGTTCAGCTTTTTTTAAATTCAGTTTTCTGCCTTTTTTGTTACCAAATTCAACCTTTAGATGTATCTTTAAATAGAACATCCCTGGGCAAGGAACCTTTAAAAGTAAACATGCTCATGTGCTCTACCTCTCACTACGAAGACAGGTCTGCAAAACGTCAAAAGGTGATGAAAAATTAGGCCCGTAATAGTGTGATGGCCGGAAATGATCATAGATCTCAGTCCTCTGAGCCTGTTGAGACAGCTGGGGATGAAGCAGCCAGGGGCGGAAGGTCACAAACTGTCTTCATGATCTTAGCATTGACAGATTATTAAATAAAGATTGATGAGCGGCAGCAGAAGTGAGTCACACCTCCGCCTGTGAGCCAACTGTTGTCACAGTCCACACAACACCAGAACTCAGGTAATCCATTAAAACAGAGAAAGCAACCGGAAACCCACCACTTTTGACTCATGAGCTCGCAGATGGACACTGAGTAGCAGGTTGGACTTTGACCTTTGACCCCAGCTGGATGCCTGCCTGCCTGCTTCCTGGTGGTTTGGCAAACTCAAGAATACGTCATGAATCAGGAGAAAAAGCCATATGTCTCCTAACCCCCATCCTAAATGACAATCTCCTCTCCTCTTCATCTGCTTCATTCAGGCCTGTATTGATTCTCTCTGAGGAGATTTACATTATTTGTCAGATGTGAATAAGATTTATATAACGTCAATGCAGGGGGCAGCCGACCGTTGCTGATGAATACATTTTGGAAGAAAAATCCCAGAAGCTGTTTGTGAAACAGGGAACAGGAGGGTCAAGAAGGAGGCGATAAGGCTGTAAACCCCACCTGCTATTTAAAATCTGCTTACAATGTGGCGTTGCAGGTTTGTAAACAGCTCGTGGTAATATTGCATAAGGATTCAGTTGTGCAAGAGGACATGATCACTTTAGGGCTGTTGTTTTACTTTGGAGATTACATTGTCACACTTGTCTTTAAAATGAATTGATTTTCAGCCTGACCCTCCTCCCGTTTTAGCGTGGGTATCTTTTTGGTTTATGAGCCAGGCTGTGGGAAGTGCAGCCTCTCTCAATCAATAAGAACATCAGAAGACAAAAGTGTGAACAGGCTTTCACACACTCATCCTTACTACTGAGGGTCTCTTCTCTCCAAATTCTTTTTCTCTGTGCCCTTATTCCACCAACCTCTTCAATAATTTAAGCGGATACATTCTGGCATGTCGTCACATTGTAAAGGAGTTGCCTTTTCTCTTCTGATACAACTTGAGCATAAAACATTGGCGGGAGTCTTCTGTATGAATTAAACATGTTGCCATCGCAGCCTGCAGAAGGAGGGTGTTCTGGATTTGTGCAGCAATAGAGGATCAGCTGTACCTCTTTGTGTGACCGAACCTTGAAGTCACACAGTGCACTTTGGTTGCATCATGTCACTAACTTTGGAGTGGAATTCATCCTAAGGCTGATTTAAAACATTAGACTTAAGAGCAGCCTCAGCACTTCTGCTCCCTAATTAACGCAGATCAGCACTTTTGATAAACTTGACTAAGTTTTGGCGCACGTGCAGAGAGTGTTGCAGCGGCCCTGGCAGGCCTGCAGCCTTTCCTGGTGCTTTCCGTTGATAATAAATGATTGCTGGAGAAAATGGAGGGGTAAACAACACCAATGGAGCTCTGTCAACACGGTGATACTCTGTCAACGCCAACGGCACAAAAGTTGTGTGCACACCACAACATAGGTTCGGGCTGGGACGTATACGATTGAAGAAGACAACGGCCTCACGTGCGTTCGTTCGTATGTCTATAAATTCATTGTGCAGTGTCAGAAATGAATGTAATTGCATTTTTCTTGGATCCGGGCAACATTTCAGCTGCCACTTCTGGTGTTTTCAGCACAGATAACTCATCACGCCTTTATAAATCTACCCCCTGCTTAGCCTGAGGGACAACATCCAGGACAAATTAAAACTTGTTTGCTTCCTTTTGTCTTATTAGACTTTGATTTATGAATGAAAGAGTTAATGAATCACAATAAAACTGTAAATATAAATGAATGATTTACAGAAAGCTTAACAGCGTGCCTGTACTTTTACACACGTGCCCTGTTCAATCTTAGAGCCACATTTATATCACCATGTGCTGAGCAGATAAGCAGACTGTTGAGAGATTCATTACATCCACATGGCTGTGAGGGAAGTGCCCTGGGTGATACAGGAAGAGCGTAAGCTGAGCTGGGGTACAAACAGGAAGTTAGTAACGGCTTTCAGGTTTGGTCGTGGTGGGGAAAGATGTTTCTCAATCTTCAGGTTGACCTGATAAAAGGTTGCAGTTCCTGTGTTGACTCATGAGGTCAAAGGGTCGAATCTTGAGAACTGGTTGAGGCTTTAGTAACAATTGGAAAGAGAGGATAATCAAGATACTAGCAATAATAAAAGAAATGATAAAAAAAAAAACACAAAACATGACAATCATCAGAGTGCGTGTGTGTGTCCTGATAGTACAGTGCTCTCTGCAGTTCCTGGTGGTCCTGGGGTCACTGACCTCCACCCAACAGCAGCTCAGACAGGTGTCACTTCATTTGAATCCTTCTGTTGCATCTGCCACAATAAGTCAACATCAAATGGTTCAAGTTGCTTAATTTAAAACTAGAATTTCTCAATTAAATAATTTTGAAGGAGGCAAAAAGTCAACGCCATTGTCATGTCATACTCCATTGTCAGAAACGTGCCTCCAGGCAGACACCTGTGTGAGTTTCTCGTGTGGGTAGGTGATGAACTCTGAGAGCCATCACTCAAAGCTCACAGGTTAGACTCATGCCCTTCCTTACCTGTCTAGCTGGGTTCACATTCCCCTGAAATGAAGCTGACACAGAACACTGACTTGCTTTCTTGACACTTTCCTGCCAGAGCTGCAGGTTCAGAAATAGCTGCTCCTTTGACAACATAACACACTATTCCCAAAATGCACTGGCTGCTTTTTTTTTTGTTTTTTTTGTCCGGTAATGTCTGGTGAGTACGCAATCGAGATCTAAACCTACAGTGAATCCACTGATTATAAACTATGCTCGGTTCTTCTGTACGCTGCTAAAGTGACACTCACTGAAAAACAACGAAACAGTAATCTACCCATGCATCCTGTCACATTTAGTGGAATAATAACGACTCGGAGGATATTTGCGGTGCTGTGGAGGAAGATTCACAGTCGTGCAGTCTGACACAGTGCAGGATGTTTGTGCAAGCCTCTACACCCTCTCTAATCAGCACTGTGGCCCCAGAAGTTAATAAGGTACACTGACACTATGTGTAGCCTGCGGTTTTCCTCCTGCCAGGGTCGTCCATGCCAGCAACACCACAGTGGAGGTCTCAGCGCTTCCGCTATCATTATCCAACGCAAGCTATTGTAAAATCTGGGCTGTATATAGTAAGAACCGAACAACAATGGAAAAATAAAGTCCTGACTGGTAATCAAGGTTGGTGAAGTGGGCGTAATGAAAAGGCTGGTATCATTCAGCAAGAGTGAAGTATGTGCATATGTGTGTGTGTGTGTGTGTTTGTGTGTGTGTATCCTGGTATTTGCTACATATTAAGTATCAAAACAATCATTCTACTAGCAAAGTGATGGCATCATTGTGAAGTGGGGCCATGGCCAGTGGCTGGTCCTCACAACCTCAAAGGACTGTTTCAAGGTTAAGACTTGGTTTTAAGGTTGAAGTTAGAATTGAGGTTAGGTTAGGGTTAGGGGGTTAGACGGGCTGGATAGGGTTAGCATGTTGATTCAATGATGCAGCAGCTGAAGAGAGCAGCTGATGCTACAGCCATACTTGGCAGCAGTGCATGTGAGAGCAGTCAGTGGCTGGATTAGGCATGCAAATGTCATCCCTAGTGGACCCGCTTGCTCGATGAAAGTAATAAATAAAGGATTCATCCTGAACCGCAACTCTAGGTCTGTCATGCAACTTTAATTCCTTCACTACAATCAATTTCTTAATATCTAAACATCAAAGATTGGCACGACCTGGCCAACAACCTTGTCATGTAAAATCAGATATAGAAATGTATAAAATGTATCATTTAAAAAAAGCTTCTCTCATATTTATAATACATAGAGTTAATTAACTGGATTAAGGCTATAAAGATTTTCACAAGACTTTATGTGTCATTCCAAATGCAGTTTTAAGAATGTTTTTCCACCTATTTTTCATATGACATATGAGCTCAGCAACATTTTTTTACAGTGTCCCTTCATCCCTTTTGATCTCGTAAACCCTAATTTACTTTTGAATGGGTTCCATTCCTCCCTGATGTCTTGTTGAAAAGCAAAGTTTAAGAGAGAGCCTTTGGAAAAACAAAGTTCCACTGCTCAACGTTCCCAACAGCACTGTAGTACACATCATGTCAGATCTGCTTACTCAGGGAAAATATGCCGTGTGTGGAAGTTGTGTTGCATCAGCCAAGAGAGTTGGGAAAAATAGTTTTAGCATGCAACGAGCACTCTGCACGATGCGAGCCAGGGACAGCTCTTCGGCAGCGAGGCCACAGACACACGTGGTTTTGATCAGCTCACGTGCGACGCCGAGGCCAGTTAAAGCACAATACATAATAATTACTTTCAATACAAGGAACAAAGACCGTGCGCCAGATCGAACTCAGCTACCTCGCTCCCGGTCCCTGTTTTCAGTCCTGGGAGAGCACTGTTCCGGGACATCCAGTTCTGTACTCATGCACTTCGACTAGTGATTTTAGTGCCTGCTGCTGTGGAACAGTTGCATTTGTTGCAGTTTTCAGGGTGTTTTTTAAAACTTGCACACCTCTGCAAGATCAGACATGTGGCGTACACTCCCCACATGATGGAACCACTGATCCCTCTTTTTAAAAGCCTTCTTTTATGTGCCGCAGATGTTGCAGCCATGTTTGCGGTTTTATTCTGGGCAGTCTTGTCGTATCAACATGTGCTAATGCAAATCTGTATCATGCTTCTTATTTTCTTGTTTAAATAAAGCAACAGCCCAACAGTGTTGCCTTCTTTCCACCAACAATATTTGCAATTCCTTTAGGTCTCCAGAGCTCTTAGAGAGACATAAGATGTGTGTGAGTGTATATTCCAGGCTTTCAGAGCTTTATTTATTGAAAACAGATGTCACCTTTACCCTAATAGCAGAGTGACTGAAACAGAAAAAAGCTGAATAATGAGCTGCACATCGCTTATAAAGCTCTGAACGTTCATAATTATGAGAGTCAGATTACAGCATATGGGACGAGGCTTAAATGATAAAAACGTGTAGTGGTATTTAAAAATTGTAATCCTTTGCTGCAGGAACATGAACATGAAACCTCTTGTGCATTGCCATATTGATGTCCGTATCTATGACATTGTCTTAAATTGTGGAACATTCCACAATTATTCCCAATGTTCCAAATTTCCAAAAACTGCTATGCATTTTGCGTAAATGTACATAAAGTGGTGCTAAACTGCACTGATTAACGCAGCATTATTGACATGGATTATGAGCGGTTAAGCTGATCAGTGCCGCATACATTTATCCCTATTTTGGAGCGGGCTATAGCAAATGAAATGAAATGTAGTGAAGTTTTTTTTTTTTTTTTTTTCCAGAGCAGAGGATTAGTGAAGCCCCCAGAGCTGTGTCAGTTTCTCACCCTTGTTTCTGTCGTGTGTGTCTCTGTGACCTCTGATGTCATTATTGAGCCGATGGTTTAAATAGCATATACTTCACACGCTTGTGAAGTGTCAGCTGGAGGGGAAAACCCTCACATTTCCTGACTCAACAGCTGGCTAATCCTTTCTAGTGATTTAGAAAACCAGCCGGGCCACGGTTAGACATGCACGTTTCTGCCTGGTCGGGAGAAAGTGGCAAAGCCGACAAGTGGTAACCCTGGTCTGGTGTCTGTGCGGACAAGGCTGGTGCGATGTCTGCACGCCCGTGTCTTTATTGCTTTGTGTCTCCGTCTCGTGACCCCGACGACCAATCGCGGTCCACTCTAACATACAAAGAGCAGGTGACAACCAAGAATACTTTCACTCCGTTTACACTCTGCATGCCAGTATGGGAGGAGGATGATGACATGGCACATTTCTAGCTGTGGGGATCTCATGCAGGAACACACCTAACATGCATATAACAACCACTCAGCAAGAAGAAGGGTTGGCACATTAAGTAACAGTTTAGTTAAGTTCTTATAGTTTTTAATAGTAGACCTCTAAATAAACTAAAATAGATTCAAGCTTTCTTGAAAATATGTCATTTTGGGTTGTATTTTTGAACTATTCTAATCAATTTTCCCTTAGAACCACTTAGGACATTTATGGCCCAGTTACAGCAGTTCAGCCTTTTATATGTAAAGAAAAACTGATATTGTCTCGTGTGACCCCTCACGGTTATTTCTGCCCATTATCCTGAATGTCACCATCGATAATGCACCATTCATGCCATCATTCTTCTCCCAGATTAAGCCGAGGGGGATATTGTGTTAGGGATCCCTCTCCACTAGAGCGAGAGCCGGGCAGGCTGAACCGGCCGTGGAGAGCAGCACTAAATCAACAGGACCGTGAAGCCTCTGCAGAGTTCCACTGGGAGAGCCCGAGCGTGGAGACCATCACGGTTCCTGCAGCTGATGTGTCCTGACAATGTTGTGCCAGATCCGCTCTTCTGTAAGAGGTGAATAGGAAGCACGGTGCTGTTCGCACTAGAAACTCTACCAGCGACAGTTTGACTGGGTCTCACAAGTCTCTTTAAAAGTCTCTTTAAAGTTTATGGAGCTGCTTTATCGTCACTCATCTTTCTATGCAGTCGATGGGTTTTCACAAGAGGATAGATAAGAGAAAAAGACACAAACTGATAGAACGCATCCGTAAAAGACTGAGGTGGTGTCGTTTTCGTAGCTCCAGGAGCAGCTGTTGTGTATAATCTGACTTCCTGCTTTCCTGAAGTTACATCACTGAAGTCAAATGGTTTGTTTTCTTAAAATGCCCTGTGCACCTCTGGAGCCTTGAATTTAATCTGGATTAAAACGAGTGATAAATGCTTAAACAGAATATCAGAAATTGAGCACCAGACATTACCGCTGCTACATAATGGGCACTTTAACTGCTGAAACTTTAGCTGATGATGCACTGTGCATTGATTTTTGAATTCAAGCCCATTCACTTGCAAGCCTCGGCTGTATTTTATATCTCTGCTTGTAGTTTTATTCCATTAAAGGTACCAAGTACTTCCTGTACTGCTGTGCGACCCAGATTGTTTGAATTAACCTCCTCAGACAGGCTGTCCCCCTACATAAAACATCATAACAGAGCCATTCTGTATTCGGCCACGTGTTTTCTCAGTGCTGGGGTATCAAAGTTCACAGTGTGGGAACCACTTATGTTCCACACCCACTCTCAGACCTCTGTGAACTCTCAATTTTTCCTTGGCCATGCAAATGCAGAGCGGATGTCCAGTGAGCTGATGAGGAGGTGGAACATTTGTGCAGGGAACCTCTCTGTAAATTAAAATAAACTGTGGAGACACATTTATGTGGGAGTCATCGGTCTTCATTATTCCATCAATATCTTCAGCAGCAACTTCTGGATGGTTCTCGACGTTTATTTGGCGCGGGTTGCAGGGAAATGCTCATTTTTGCAACGGCTCTTCTTTCCTTGAACATATAAATCAGCAGGGTCTGAGCTCTGCACTCAACACAAAGAAAACGTGTACAACAGGAAAATGGAGTTTAACAGCTGTTCCCACAGTGAAATAAACATTCTTATCTGTAGTTTCAACAGCGGGCTGTTGTTAAACTTGCATATTTCTGTCATGAGTCAGTTTTGCAACACGTGAGGATCCCCTGCAGACCTTTACACTCACAGCTGTAAAAGTCACTCTGTGTGGCTCTTTGCACAGATTTTCTTTTAGAATAATGATAAACATCTGTCTGATTATGATTAAAGATATTAAAAGAAAATCCGGTTTTAAAGTATGCACCCACCAGTTCAAGTGTGCCATTAAGCAACAAGCAAATGCTTTTTTTATAGCAACCAATAATTTATTACCAACTTTATTCATGTATTATGCAACCACCAGTGCTAAATTATGCTAGCACTAGCTGTTGCTGTCTAAATTTATCCGTGTATATATGATGACTTACTGGAAAAAAATGGTGTAATTAGAAGAAATGGAGGAAAATTTTAGTTCCTGAGAAAAGATAGCTCTTTGTTCACTTTAAGCAATTAAAGACGCTTGAAGTATAGCATGTAAATTCACAGACATTCACGCATTGAGCGTATTAATGATACTAAACTTAAGCTTCAATAAAATATCTGTGTCCAAGGAGTTCATGCCATTCAACAGATGGGTGACACAAAAGATAATGTGTTGTTTAGCAGTTACTGCAATGACATGATCAAGTAGAAAATAAATCTGAGCTGAATACTGCAAGTAATTAACACGGCTGCTGATGTGTCCTTAACTCTAAGCTTGAAAAACACTATTTTCTGTAGTGAGCTTCAATCACGAAAGCGACCCGTAAAGCAAGGCACTCGACGTTTATGTCCCAGCAGCCATTCAGGACGAGGACACTCACATTATCTAGGGGTAAGAGCTAATGTCACCTCTTTGCTTTTTTAAAGTGTTAAATCTCATTTTAGAATACTTCCACATAAAGATCTGTTTAACTGTCTTTATTTGAAAGGCGCGTGCCAGATGCCTTTTTCTTTTGGAGGGGCCCTTATATTCAAATGGCAGCAGCTGGGAAGTGCTTTGCTGAGAGGAAAGGGAGTGGGCAGAGCTTTTTTTAAAGATCTAGAGGGGGGTGGGGGAGCATCTTTCCCTTTTTTTGCCTGGATAATCTGGCACATGTCAATAAGTGAAACCCTGAGGCGTGCAGTCGATTCACAAAGGCAGCACCAGGCCCAAGTTTCCAGGCCTCGTTTTCTGGGTGTAGAGTCAGACGAGGGTGAGGACAGACTTGGGGTGGGGCACTGTGGGTAGGCGGGGGGGGGCATGTGACTGGAGTTGACAGCAGGTTGTCCGCTCACAGGCCACGATGCTGGGCCCGTCGCAGGGGAGCACGAGTGTCACTCTGTGAGGCTGACACTTTTTTCTTTGTTGGTCTCCATGTGGTGAATGGATTCTTCACACATTCTCTGCCAGGTTTTTTTTTTTTGATACATTTTGCTCCTACATATGCCGACCTTGGCATGTCAAATTAACTGCAGAAAGGACTCTGCCTTACTGAAAGTTGCACTGATAACAGATTGTGCTCCTCCTAAAAACATCTGCTTGCTTTTGAGATTATGTGGGTCTTCTTAAGTTTAATTATGACTAAGACAATATTTTGTGATGGAAATGCTCCTAACGTTTGAATAATTCTATCAGTAACTTTAGCACAGCTACCATACTTCCAAAAACACTTTATGGATTTTTTTTTCTCTGACCTCCTGACCTCCATCTCCATCTCTCCAACCATAAAGTGGCATGGAAAAACACCCACTGTTTTCTCAGTGCTGTGGGATCCTGTGGGATCGAATGGTTTTATATTTTAAAAAAAAAAAAAAAAAAAAAAAAAAAAAAGTTTACTGTAAGGAGACCATTTTTATACACACCCCACAGCTGCCACAAAAGAGGGAAAACACATATTGAGTTTCCAGAGCACTGTCAAACAAGCTCTAAAAGTATGCTAGAAATTCCACTGAGGATGAAGCTACAACTGTCCGTTCAAGTTGCACACTCAGACGGGATGCTGCTTTGTCATACCGTGTAGATCTGTGTTGCTCTGAGCTCTCACGCTGACTGAGTCTCTCCCGGGAGGTCTAAAGGCAGCCCCACAGGGTCAGGGGATGGGACATTCACTACGCTGCAACTGTCACTGTGGATCGGCCTCACTGAGGTGGCTTGGGGTAATTAGAGGAGGGAGAAAACTCAGGCTGAACTCCATGTGCAGTTAGAATTCAGAGTAGAAGTGACTTTAAATAGGGTGCAGCACACATGTCTGTGTAAATGTGTAACAAATAAATGTCATGATTCTCATATCATAATAAAAAGCACTTGATCTGGTTTCCACTGATATTTGTAGACTTATATTTTAATGAGATTTACATTCATTAGAGTGACCTAAACGAAGATCAGGATATTGTGTGTGCAAGTATGTGTGTGTGTGTGTATGTGTGTGTGCGTGCATGTGTAAACAGAGAAACAAAGAAAAGTCCTCCGAGACGTTTTTTAAAGTCACAAGTGGTGTTTGATTATCACCGTGTGGTAAAATGAGGAATTACCAGAACAATTTTTTTGTATTCCTCTGCTACGACAGCAAGGGAGGAGGGTATTTGATAGCCGGCGTTTGTTTGACTGTTAACAATATACCTTTTCATAAAAAGAAACCTGTCTTAAGACCAGAATTCCAGTTATCTGAAGAGAAATTTGGATTTAAGAAAAGTCTCTGCGTTGATGTGTGATTTTGAAAAATCGCCAGGAGGTGGCAGTAGTCTCATACGAATGCAATTGCTGCCATTACACTTCAAAAGAAGAAGAACATCCGCATTGGCGTTAGCTTTGATCAAACATTACATATGGAGCGATTGGCATCTTTTGGAAGTAAGTGTTGATAATAATATATCGAAAATTATAACCGCTGTTATGTTATACTAAACAGATCCTTACTTGAACTATCGCAATTTAGCAGCTTTAGCTTTGTCCCTGCTAATATTTTGCTAAATATAACATACGCACTAGCTAGTTTTAACTCTGTGGATTGCCTTATTTTATTTGCTGCTTTTACCGTCCATAATTGTGTTTATTTGACGATGTGTTAATGTTCTGTGGGTTTCACATATATTCCTGCTGTAGTTACATCTACCTAGAGTTAATAAATGTACTCATGTGTGAGCATAATTCTGAGCCCATCACCTGTAGTGACCTGACTTATTTTAGAAGCTATTGTAATGCACCTGCAACTTTATCTAGTTTATTCTTAATTAATACTGTGTGGTGTTTTTCATCAGTAAATATTGCTAAACTTCCCAAATTTCAGATGATCCGTTTGATAAACCACCATGCAGAGGTTGTTCATCCTATCTAACCGAGCCGTACATCAAGTGTGCTGAATGTGGACCCTCGCCCTTTTTGCTCTGTCTCCAGGTTAACATCTCACATACATGAACGAGTGATATTGGAGTCCGTGATTAGTTCTAAACCGCTCAGTCTGACTGACGTTATCCTTTACTTCCAGTGTTTCACCAGAGGATTTGAATACAAGAAACATAGAAGTGATCACAGATATGAAATAATGGTAAGTGTTTTAAGCGTGCTGTTTTTTTCAAAGTGTCCCCAACAGCACACTTAGTCTTTTTGCAATGAAAACAGACCTCAGACTTCCCGGTGCTGGAGCCTGGATGGACGGCACAGGAAGAGATGGCTCTATTGGAGGCAGTCATGGACTGTGGCTTTGGAAACTGGTGAGTGACCTGAAATATGGATTTATCAGTCTAGTCTCCTGGCTCAGGAAATAGGCATGACTGCAGCTTTTGAATTTTTTATTTTTTTTTTATATTGCTCTAATTACTCAAGAATGACAACTATGTTAATATTATATTAGTAACCTTGTTAATTCAGTGTGTTTTTTCCTCTGCAGGCAGGATGTTGCATATCAGATGCGCACTAAAACCAAAGAAGAATGCGAGAATCACTATATGAAGAATTTTATCAATAATCCACTTTTCTCTTCAACTCTGCTCAGCCTACGGAAAACAAAAGACTCTCAGTTTGCAGAAGGAGCGATCCCTTTCAGGCGTCAGTATCCACCCCATCAGCTTTCTTTATTGTTGTTTCTTTGTTAATGTTGATGTTGAAAAAAAGAGGCAAAATGTCTTTGCGTTTATGTTGCTCCTATAAGTTTGGAGCAAAAAAAAAATATATTAGTTTACATATTTTCCACTCATATCCATCAGTATTAAATCCAGATATAACATCCTTAAGTATAAATCTGCAAAACATTCTAGAAAAGTTCCACTGAAAATAAGCTTTAAAAAAATCGGTTTGTCAGTGAAGAAATTGTCTGAGCTCCCATCAGGCTTCAGGTCTCCATCTGATTCACTAACATTTCACTGGAGGTGAAGCAGTAGTTGGCAAATTCCTGATATTTTCTATATTATATTTCCCTGTATTTTCTAATTAATAACTTATACCAGCAGCAACTAGCACATTACAACAAATAACTGTACAACAAACTCCATATTGTGTAATATTCAGTTTATCGACATTCCAGCCTCCGACGATCCACCTAGGCCCACTTTTGACTCCGTGCTGTCTCGAGACATGGCCGGATACATGCCTGCCAGAGCAGACTTCATGGAGGTCAGGAGATATGCCTGTCCATTAATTTATTCTGTGTGTGCAAACACAGTTTGACAGTCTGTTTGGTGTCCCAGTGACTCATTTCCTTATTGTAAAATCATAAAGTGACTCATGAGAGTGTCTTCCTGATAACACTGGTGAATATTCTTTAATTGTCTCATTAGGAGTTTGACAACTATGCAGAATGGGATTTGAAGGACATCGACTTTGTGGATGATGACTCAGATATCCTTCGGGGTGAGACTTTTTTAATACGCTTAATCGTAAAATGAATCCATAATCATGTCAGTATTTTTATTGTTTGTCTTTTTTCAGCTCTCAAGCTTTCAGTTGTGGATATATATCATTCAAGGTTAAAGGAGAGACAGCGAAGAAAAAAGTACGTCCTTACATAAATTATCGAAATAAAAAAACTTTTTTTTTTTTTAAAGAATTCCAGCATTGTGTAATGACCCCCTTTTCTCACTAGAGGGCGGTATAAGCCATTGCAAATGTTTACATCGTAAATAACGCTTACAAGTACATCAGTATAATTTAAAGCCACACTCCAGACCTGTCATCTAGGAAATGGAATATCATTGTGGAAACTCTGAAAAACAGTCGTATGGTAAATTTAAACCACACTAGTAGATATGGAGCTGTAATGCTTCATAAATTCCAGATGATATGACTGGCCACCTGCTGTTTTTTTTATATTAAAATGCAAATTAAAGTAATGCTTCCACTTACATGTGCATTGCTGTTGGTCTTGTCATGCTGCTATGTGTCATTCATTTCTGCAGTCACAAGTTAAAATTTTTGTCCTTTTAGTCAGGATACAGTTGCATCCATCACTAAATCCTCTTCAGTGACTTAATTGCAAACGCTGCAATCCAGAATGTCTTAATGTATCTCAATTTTCACCAGGGTTATTCGAGACCACGGGCTGATCAACCTACGGAAATTCCAGAGTAAGTCTTCATATGAAGCTCACACGGGCACGAATGCGTTCATAACAAGTGTAGGAGGCATCTGATATCCACAGGCCAGATTTCTCGTCAGAGGGTTTCTAAGGACGCGTGAAACAGCTCTGGTAATAACCATGGTTAGCCCCTCTGGAGGCTAGTATGTGGCTAACTGACCTGCATTTTTTACCAAGGCTAGTCTGCAGGATCTGTGTGCCGCCACGTAATTGCTTTCCTGTGAATAGATCTGTGTGATGAGTTCTGCTTCTGTGATGACTGAAAAGCAGACTTCATTTATTGATCCACCTGTCACAGATTGTGTTTCTGCCAGCTCAATAATGTAATTCTCTTCATCTCTGGGGCTTTCGAATTGGAGGTCACACAGACGGCGCGCGGCAGCTATGTGCAGATTAAATTCTGTCCCACCACCTGGTTGTTACGCTTCCACTTGTTGCCTGGTGCAGTCTGTCGGAGTTCTCCCGTCCTTATTTATGTATGTACACTTCAGCCTTCATTTAGCCTTGTGCTGTTTCCTCCCTCTGCTCCCTTATCTCCCTGGTCTCTCAAGACAAAAGGGAACTGAGTAGCTGTAGAGCTGCAGACTGGTTGTCATGGAGACTGTCAAAGATTGTGTGACTACTGCGTGTGTGTGGCACATAATGGAAGCCTCTGAGACTCTCAGTATCATGTTGTAGAAACTGCTTTAGGCAGATTGACCAACCTTGCTGTCGTAGTTTTGAAGCATTCTGTCGTTTTCATGAGGCTCGTTAGATTAAACGTTTCCTTTTCTTTCTTTTTTTTTGCCTTTGTTTGGACTCTGCAACCAGAGAAGATTCAAGTGTTGAAATGTTTCCTAGGAGACACCGACAGCACTCTTTTGTAGTTCAAAGTTGTTCTGTTTAGCCTGCGTTGGCAGCTGCTAATTAAGGAAGCTAACAAAGAAAGTGTGGCTGAACACACACACACACACACACACACACACACACCACCACTCCTTTCACAACCTCCTAACAGCCTTTCTCCTTGGCTTTGACACTTGTCTGATATGCAGGAGCACGAACGAGACAAACACAACAACCTTCTCAGGGTACAGATGCTTGTCGAGTACGTTAAGTGGCAGTGAAAACGCATCTGTGTACAGAGCAACAATGCAGAAAAATTGCTGGATCAGAAGGCTCCAGACATTCTGGCGCTCCTTTAAAAAAAAAGCTCTAAAAAGTTACAAAGAGGAAAAAAACAGAATTTTAGTTCCTGACGGGCAGAGGCAAATGGATCTCAGGGGTCATTTAAAAAAACCTTTTTAGAAGTATTTTGTGCTTGCAGGTGTTGCCAGATATGTTTCATATGAACTTAGAAATTGCAAAATAAAGTAGTTTGTAGTAAAATGTGTGGTGCTTGAGGTTGTCTGGAGGTTGGCGTTTCTGAGAAAACATGTTCTGAAATCCCAACATAGCAGCCTCAGAGCCGCGAGATCACACCGCAGCTGCGTAATATCACAATGATGAAGCCCCCCGTGGTAATTGGACGCATTAGTTGTGGTTATTTACAGGCGCATAAACTGTTGATTTAAAGCTACAAGCTAACGGCTGCTCTCTGGTGGTGATTTAGGTGATGCAGCTCAGGGGAAACCTGAAGGAGCTGAAAGCCTCATCAAACGCACCCAAAGTGACAGTGTGGTTGATTTCTCTTTCCCACTTCCACCTCTCACGTTTGTTTGCGTTTGTCCCCTTTCCTACTTTTAGTGCTGGAGCGATGCTACCCGAAGGAGGTGCAGGAGCTCTACGATGCCATGAGGCGATTCGCCAGAGTGGTGGGACCGATGGAACACGACAAATTCATCGAGAGCCATGCGTGTTAGTATGTGGGCAGCGTGGCCAGCACCCTGCTGGATATGCTGAGGAAATCTGAAAACTGCTTCTTTTTCTTTTCATTTTATTTAATACTAGCAGTTTAGAAATCTTACCGAAGCTTTGGTTCTTAGGTGAATAACTGCATTAGCTCCTACATCAGGACAGAGAACATCTATACTGTATTTGAGTGTGTGTTGTGGTCATGGCGTCCTCTCTTCCCTGCAGTGGAGTTTGAGCTGAGGAGAGAGATCCGCAGGCTGCAGGAGTACAGAAAAGCAGGGATCAAGTCTTTCTGCAGTGAGTCCGCTCTGACCTTTTCCCACTCTTCTGATCAGCACAGCTTTATTAGGCATTTCCATGGAAATGACCCTTCTCTTCCCAGCTTAGCTACGACGGGGGCTTTATTTTCAGTTTGGCTCCGAGTTGTTTGATTTGTATTCAGCACCAAAGTGTCATGTGTCCACAGTGATGTATGGGTCACAAAAGGTGTTTAACTTTACATTTCGGCGCTACAGGCCTCCATTAATAAGCTGTCCATCATCTCGTTCAGTGCCCGGGGTTGTATTTGACCTTCATCTGCGACGTCCCTGTTTGTCTTTGCTCTCAGGTGCCAGGGTGTACGAGCGCGTCAAACGAATGCGAGAGGACGAGCGGAGGAAGCGAACCGTGCTGTGTGACGTGCTGCAGTACATCCACGACGGCAGAGCGTGCCAGCAGTGGCTCAGCAAGCAGGCTGCAATGTGAGTGTGTAATAGTGGGGCTGTTGAAGTCACGCTCCCCGGAGACGCTGACCCGAATCATCACACAGCCGGAAAAAGAAGACGCTTGCGCTCACGTCGGCTTTAATTGGAAAATTTCAGGCATTTTAAATTGATTTATTTCCAGCGGAGGGTTATTTTTTTGGCTGGAAACCAAACTCTTCTAATTACTGTAGTTGAATCTGATGAGCTCGGGTTGAAAATCAGGTAGAGAGCTCAGATGGTTGTAACTCCTCCTCTTTTCCTTTCGGCTTTTCCCTTCAGGGGTCGACACAGCGAATCAGTTGCCTCCATCTAAACCTGTCTTCTGCATCCTCTTCTCTCACACCAGCTACCTTCATGTCCTCTTTCACTACATCCATAAACCTCCTCTTTGGTCTTCCTCTAGGCCTCCTGCCTGGCAGTTCCAAACTCAGCATCCTTCTACCAATATATTCACTATCTCTCCTCTGGACATGTCTGAACCATCTGAGTCTGGCCTTTCTGACTTTATCTCCAAAACCTCTAACATCTGTTGTCCCTCTGATGTACTAATTCCTGGTCCCGTCCATCCCAGTCACTCCCAAAGAGAACCTCAGCGTCTCCATCTCTGCTACCTCCAGCTCTGCCTCCTGTCTTTTCCTCAGTGGCACTGTCTCTAGACCAAAAAACATCACTGCTCTCACCACAGTTTTGTACACCTTTCATTTCATTTTAGCAGAAACTCTTCTATCACACCTGACACTTTTTTCCACCCATTCCAGCCTGCCTTCTCACACCTTTCTTCACCTCTTTTCCACACTCCATTGCTCTGGACTGTTGACTCTAAGTACTTAAAATGGTTGTAACTGAAATCGGAGATATGCTCAATCTTTTTTTTTTTTTTTTTTTTTTTGTGATTACAGAGATGCAGGCATCACCCCAGCTGTCACAACAATCACGCCGTCAGGTACGAACCCCCACTTCCCCACCACAGCCATACTTTAACATAAATACACTCGCATATAGCCCCCCTCCCTATTTATTGAGCTGTTCTTCCAGTTAGCTGGCTTTTCTTAACCTCTAAACTAGCAAACAGAAAGGCACACACTCTAACATGGCTGTACATATGCAGCGCTTTCACCACGTTGTTGTTTAAATTTCTCCCTGTCAGTGACAGGCAGGCGCAGCGCCCCCCCTCTGAACCTGACCGGTCTGCCGGGGACGGAGAAACTCAACGAGCGAGAGAAAGAGGTACAGATCTGTTTTTTTATGTTATGTTTTATGTTTTTAAACATAAAGTCTCAGTAAGCTTCAAGATGTCAGAATGTCCATGGTAGCAGTTGCATGACAGAAATGATATTCCAATTATGGCTCCATCAGTACTGATATGCGTACAGTTTTATATAGGAATGGCAGTTTGTACAACGCCAAACGCTAACCGCTAACTGTTTTTAACCGAGCCTCGTTGGTTTCGTCGTAGCTCTGCCAGGTGGTGCGGCTGGTTCCAGGGGCTTACCTGGAGTACAAGCAGGCCTTACTGAACGAGTGCAGGCGGCAGGGCGGGCTGCGGCTGGCACAGGCCAGAGCGCTGATCAAGATCGACGTCAACAAGACACGAAAAATCTACGATTTCCTCATCAAAGAGGGCCACATCACTAAGGCTTAGTGGTGTCTAAGTGAACAACAATGGATTATTGACCAATATTATTGTTTCTGTTCTTTTAACATTGCGTTGTCTGTTATTGATGCTTTTGTTACATTTATCATAAAACAAAGTAAGTTTAAAAAGGGAGCATATTAACACAGGTTTTTATTTATTGTACAGGTCCTCGAGGTGTTATGTCCCCTAATTACCATCAACACTTTAGAGTGACAATATCAATCAACCTGCTCATTTTTTTGAAATCAGTCATATTTGCATTTTGACAAATGAACCATGCAGTTAGAAGCTTTAGTCGTTCCTGTCGGGTCAACCTGACTGACTTGACATCAGTTTCCTTCATAAAAATGAACCTGTTTTCCGATCAATAAAACTCAGAAGAAACAAGTTCCTTTTTTCCATCAATTCCCATCTGAGCTGACAGAATTCTGAAGCAGCTCTGCGCTGATGCAGATCCATCTGCGGCCGTGTGGGTGTGGTGCCATGTGGACGAACGGCGATGATCGTTGGAGGCCACCAACCCCCTGGAGTGAAACAAATTCAACAGGATGAGAAGGAGAAGATGTTTAGATTTCCCCCCCCACTTTTTCGAACACCTTAACGCGTCTTGCCTAATCAAGGTTCTGTGGAGAACCGGAAGCAGCAGAGTAAATTGCTCCCTTCACTTCTGCTCACTTCACAGGAGGCAGTTTTCCTCCAGTCACACTTGACATTGTTGATTCCAGTCACCTACTTCACCTATCTACCGTTGCTTTTTTTTTTCTATTTCCAGCCTCTGGTTGCCAAAGGCAGCAGCAGATGTCCAGGCTGATGAGCAAATATGACCTGAAATAGCTTAGTGAGGTAATAAAATCAGGAACTGACTGATGATGATGAATTACACATTTACATGACTGCAGCATTAAGCTCGGATTCTCACTGCATCCCAACAAAATCCCTACAAAATGAGGCTACATGGATCATATTAATGTCTTTCAATGTTTACTGCAGTTAACTTTTTTTTTTTTTTTTAACGTGAGCTAAAAAACGTACTGGAGAAACGTTTTGAACCTCAGCAATTGACAGCATGGATGTTGGAACCCAGTCCCCGAGGGCCACAATCCTGCCAGGTTTTCTGTCCTCCCAGGTGGAAAACGGCCTTCTCAGAGGTGCTTCACACCGACTTTTCCACCCGGTAGATCAGAAAACCTGGTTGGAGTTTGGCCCTCGAGGACTGGGATCCGGCGTCCCTGTTTTACAGATTCAAGTGTCTTATCCTTCACACCCAACAAGGGAGACAAACGAATGCCTTCAAACACAGGGTTGATCAGTACGGAGCCCCCGAAAGGACTTTGGGGGGAAAAAAATTTGATGGGTGGGCAGAAGAAAAAAAAGGACGCGCTTCTGCAAGATCTCGCAGACACAACACCTCTGTGGCGTGGAGGCAAAAGAACATGACTATGGTGAATTGCCAGTTGTGCCGGGAATGTTGCTAGACGTACACCCAGATGGCGCAGCCGTAAAGCCCATGATGTCAGACAAGAACAGAGTAGAGACGGTGGTGATGGTGACAGCTTGTTCATCTTTTTTCAGCTTGAGTTGTGTTGATTATTCCTTAAACGCAATAAAATTAGACTGTGAAATTAGTCTATAAAAGCATGTTTGGCTCAAAACCAGGACTGTCCCGGGTAAACCGAGCATGCAACATGCAATTACTTTTTGCAAGATCTCGCAGAAGCGAGTCCTGCACCCCCCCCCCAACCCCCAACCATCCATGTACCTTCGGGGGCTCCGTAGAATAATTTAACCACCATTCTACTGGAGCAGGATGATTGATGTGGTTATTATTATTATTACCTCCACAAGCGAGGCTGGTATTTGTTTGACTGGGTGCTAGCAAATTAACAACATTTTTGTAATTGATGAAATTATCAGAAAATGTTGACAATGGCCCAAATAACAGCTCATGAAATTTTGTTGATGTTCCAGATTTTGGAGGGAGTTTGACATTGAATCTTTCAAAGATCAAGTGTAACCTTGAATTACTACTACGGCTCTGGTTACCTCCAGCACGGCTTGTCTTCATCGCCCTGGCGTTGGTGTTGGCGTGACGGAGGCAGATGGAGCAGACGCAGGTGCCGGCGCTCTGCATGTGTTCGACGGCGAGGAATTTCTCATCTCACCCACACGCTGCTCCACATTAGTCCAAAGCACTCCATCGAAGGAGAAGGTGCGTTCAGGAAGACTGTGGCACAGTTCACAATAATTATAACGACAATGTAGCAAAATGTTGGCAATAAGAATCATTGTTTCAGTCCAGCCTGTCAAAAGATTTTACCCACAAGCCTGTGCAGAGTAGAACGCGTTTGACGTTTTCATCTTACCGCTGAGTTGCTATTAGAAAGTAGGTAAACATATTTTTTTTTCCTAACAGAAAACCCCTTTTTCCAATCGAAGAAAAAAAAAATCAATCCAATGGTTTTGGATTGACTTTGCACATTCTGTTGGTGTCTGATTGATTTTTAACTTTGCTGCTATTCAGGGAAAAGGGAAAAAAGATGCTTAACACACACACACACACACACACACACACACACAGTTTTGGCAGTTATTGTTGGGTAGTGATTAACACAGAGGTGAACCAAGGTAACACAAAAGGTTACCTTGGCAACCCGGTCTATGGCATTCTGAAGCAGTGGTGTTGGAGAGAAAAGGACAGGACACACACACACACACACACGCAGGACACAGAAGTCGTGACTAACCAGAGCCCCTATCCACCAATCCTGGAAAGGCGATCCAATCAGCAGCACTCAGGGGGAACATGGTCACAGAGGTGCGTTTGAGGTGTTGTGTTCCTTTTGCACAGATGCAGGGGTGTTTGATGTCGGAGCAGTAGCGATCAGAGCAACGCTCGGGTTCCTGGCGGTGCCGCGCCCCCACTCTGCTCTCACGTCACTGCAGCATCCACTTAGATCCCAGGTCTATTTACCACCGTCACAGCTGGTGCGACGGGGGCACCTTTGGGATCAACAGCACCTTTATTTAGACCGCCACCCTCCCTCCCCCCACCCCGCAGCAGCATCCTCGCCACCGCTGACCACAAAACGCTTTCCCATTCTCATCTTACCAACACGCCGTTCCCACACATCGGCAAAGACCTAAATAAACATCTCTAGTGTTACTGGCTACAGCAGTCGTGTAGGTTATGGAGCGTTCATGCGTCTGAGAGACGTGTGAAGGATTCTACAGTCAGAGGCAGCCAAGATCATCAGCTTTCCACTATATTCCAGGCAGTCAGGGCTCATCAGTGTCACTAGCAGCTTCTTTAGAGCGGACAGATCCTTCAGAACGTTGCTGCAGGTGCTTGTTATTACGGCGAGCGCGTCACTGTAGATTTGCAGCCTCAGTGGCAGACTGTGGAGCCATATTAAACAAGAGCGTCTTCCCAGAATGCCTCTGACTCATCTGGCATTTCTGTGTGAACCCCGAGTCATTGGCTCTCCAGCCTGCGGCTCTGTCTTTCTCCCTCTCCGTCCGTCCCCATCCATCTCTCTCCCCGGCTTTTAGGTGTTTAATACAAGGCGGGCCCCCTTTGTCAAACATCGATCATCCCTTATTTCCTCCCGCTGGTGGTGTTCAGACATTTTGTGCCACTGGTGCCACTCTTTAAACATTCATCTGGTGAACTTCAATCAGTATGAGCTCTTATCTCTCCTCCTTGCTGTAAATGGATGCGTGGCACTCCATGAACAGGGTGAAAGAGGAAAAAAAAAACAAAAAAACACTGTCAATGACAGTTTATGTGCTGTTTCTGCAGGAGCAGTCTGATACTACTACTGTTTGTTTCCAGCTGATTCTGTTTGGAATATAATTAGGAGTGACCTTGAATGGCACGATATCTCTCACAGGAGCCTTTTGATAGAAGACTGACTTTGGAAAGCATGACTAATTAAGATTCTTCATGCAGATATGTGGAATAATGGCAGCCGGGTTCTTAAAAACCTGAAAGTTGGGAGATATCTGCAGCTTTCAGGGGGTTATCCAACCGTATCCTCAGGACAGGCCATAATAACATTTGAAAAAGCAGACCTGAAGAACAGACAGTGTTTTCAGTTCCCGGGCAAGGACACTGTTTAAACTGGTAATGCATGCATTTGTGTGTTTGCCAAACACACAGATTCAAATTAGATTTCAGGTCTGGAGCGCCTCTGCGGAGAGCGCTTGCACATCATCTATCGCCCGTGCAGCCCAGCTTACTCCCCGGGTTTTGGAAGGTCAAGACCTGAAACAAAACCACCATCTCTGCAGGCACTCAAACACTCGGTTGAGAATGCCGGAGCTGCAGTATCGGGTGCGTCGCTCGCTTCTGCGTAGGCTCTGTTAGCCAAAACAACACATTAGTGTCATTTGCGATTGTGTCGTTAAGCTAGGGAGCACGCCAAGATCGGCTCATGTTTCCAAGTTTCCACGCACCTTAGACTTCCTCCTGCTTAGTGCAGTTCTGTCAGTACTGTAGTCGCTGACAGCCAGTTTAAGAATGTCTTTATTAGTGAACAAAACAAGAGTGGATTTTATAGTGACAACGAGGACGGTAAAATAATAGAAGGAATCTTTTAACATGACATTCAAGCTGCATCACTGTCAAACTTCTTTTAGTCTTACATTTTGTTCCAGGTTTTCTAGTCAACCGCTCAACCTGGGCCAAACATTCCTGACATCTTCTAAAATATTACATTAGTTTCCACGAAACAAGACAAGATGTTTGTTTGGCCAAAGCCGGTTCTTACCAACTGTTTCCATTGCTGGGGTTTAGGGAAGTGCTTGACCCTGCCTTTGCTTCCGTGTGAGGAGTAGGTGATACCTGTCTGGGTGTGTGTGTGTTTGCATGTAGCACAGGAGTCTGACAGATTTAAGACACAGGTCCAACACAGACCCTCCTGTTCTTTCAGTCGAGTACACGGGGATGCTGCTGGCTTTACTTCAAATTCACTAAACCACCACATGGTTTAGTGGCTTAGGTTATTCTATATGCAGATTTGTGATTGCAAGTGCTGCTATCTGCACACCATGCCCAGGAGTACTGGGTCTGCAGCTTTCTGAAGGTAGAGTTCAGCAAAAGAATCTTGGGATTCTGTTCTGTTGACAACCATGTTTGGAGCATTTTCAAACAATACTAATTCAGTAATTAGCTTTTAAATTTGCCCATACCTCCATTTTAGGTCAAAACAAAAATGGTGTCATCTTGCCTTATTGCTCAGACATGTTAAAGTACACAATTTCCCTTAATAATTTTATGTTTCAGATTATTCTAACCTCTGGTCTGCATCGTCCAATGGAGAAATCCAGAACGTCCTGCGTAAGTGCGCCGCTCCTCCTCCGGGTCCTCCTCCTCTTCTGTGCAGCACTAATCGCTCTTCATAGTAATAAAGCCGAGCAGCACCGACTGCGCGCATCTCCCGTCAGAGCAGAGGCAGGCGGATGCACCGATGCACTCGCATTTCTGGTGCTTATCGCGCTATGTTTGTCCGTCGCGGTTTGTCTCCCACCAGCGGGCCTCTTGGCGTCCCTCCGGCCGTCTGACTGAAGGTTGGTGTCCGGGGTGTGAGAAACACCGGCGGATTGCTGCAGGCGACTTTGACGCTCCGAAAACCTCCTCCCCTCCACCTCTTCCAGACTCACAGCTGACTAGTAAGTTGGTTTTCATCCGTCAGTTTCACCTCGCAGATTTTAACTTGAAGCGCGTCGATATGTGGTAAAATACGCGCTACGGGTGACCGGCCAGAAAGATATTTTTATGGCCAGTTACGTGATGATACGCGGGTGAAATTACCTGATAGCAGTGCCAATAAGACATTTCTGTATTGTAACAATTAGATTTCACACTTCTTGAACGTTTCAGTGCGCGGACATCTTTACGCGCAAGAGGGATGGCGCACGGATCAGGTTCAGGTTCCAGGATTTTCACACACTTTGACCGTGAAAAACAGGGCAGATATAAGTATCTGTAAATGAGTTTACCATTTCAAAAGAAATTATTTTGTATTTTTTTTATAGCATAGAATTTAAGACCGAAGGATACACATTTCCACCGATATGGCTAACAATAAAAATTGTGTTCATTTTACAGCAATCTATTTTCCTAAATCAAATTAAATGTTTGTGTATAAATGAATAAAAAACACAGGACAGAAGCCCTTTCACTGTGCAATAACAATCATCTAGTCTTCCTATTAGCCGAGTTGTGCTTGTATCTCCCACTCCCACATTCTTGCAGTCTGTAAAACTTGTTGATTGCGGCTGCTGTTCTTCGTTGAGCTGGCTGCTAACTGCTGCTCATGCCACATCGTTCCACAATAACAGGTTTCCCTTTGCGCACAGATGCTGTCAGTGGCCAAAAATCTTGGACCTCCTACACAGAACGCAGAACAGGGCCGCAACAGGATTGTGCCCAAGGGAGGCGCCATTAAGTGCCTTTCCTGCTCATCTAAATCGGACTACTTTTCTCGCCCGATTGGCACAATTTATGCAGCCGGACCTTCTGTCTACAAAGCAGTAGTCGGATTATGGTTGAGTCAAGCCACCCCCGGGTCTCATATTAACGGAAAAACAAACTATATAGTGCTTAATTGGCACCGCTGTCATGAGCAACACTCTACCGACTTTCTGACTGTGAAGAAAGAATCGGACATTCATTATATACAAAGTTAGTTTAAGCTTACCTGGATCAAGAGCGCAGACCGCGAGTTCGACTCCAATACTTTCGCAGGCCCGTGAAACTGGTTGGCGGAGTGAGGACACCTTGCAGGACTGTGGCTACTTGTTACATTGTTTTTCTTGGCGATATAAAACGCCTGTTTGAAATGCAAAATGTAACACACCGGCAGCTCGCATTGGCTCTAGTAAATCGTAAATCATAACCGAGCTATCTCCAACTTTATTCGGAGTTCTCTGGGCCGATTTTAGGGCCGAGCTAAAGCGTCCACACGCATTTTATGCAAGGAATTTGGTTTTCTTGCGTGCATGTAAACGCATTTAGCGCGGATGGACCAACCAACCCATCTGTTTAAATGAATAATCCAGCATTGCAGGTGGCGTGGAAGAAGGAGGAAGCCGTAAAAGCAAACATTAGATTCCATGCGCTAAACAGTGACATCTAGTGGCAGGGTGGATTAAAGCGTCAGATCAAGGGTTAAATTTTGGCTGCACACTAATTATCACCAAATACATGCGACTGGTCTATTGGTGGTTCTCTTTCTGATAATTTTCATATGCAGCCACTTGTTATTTGGAGCGGTTAAGGTTAAGAACAAGAGTGACCGGTCTGAGTTTTCCGGCAACGTGTCTTTTTGTAGCGTTTAAAGGTCATTTTGGTCCCCATAATGGAATTCTCCGCGCCAAAACGGCTGCTTTTGTGAAATCCGCCTGTAAAGCCGCCAGGGACACACCGTACCCGCCATCTATCACTCCGTGACAGATTAGCTCGTCTCAGAGTCTCAGTGTCATTTCACATGTGTCTGTGTGATGTGTGACATTGCCCAGCTGCTGTAGAGGAATCGCTACCACATTTGGACTGTGAGGCTGTTTCTGCTGCATTTTGGGTGCATTTGGGTGAATTCAACAAGGCGTGCCCTCCTCCAGATATCACTTCCCTCTATCTTCACCTCCTCTGTCTCATTTTCCCCTGATTAACGTCTGAAATAAAAGGAGCAGAGTCTCTTGGGGAGACCACTCAGAGTGAACAAATCCATTGCCTTTGGGAGAGGGTGATCTGCTCTCGTTCCCTTCATTCTGCAGCGTCACTCAGGAATCTGAAATCCTGGCTCAGTTGTCGCCTAGATTTTGCTGTCGTGTGTCATGCCACTCCGGCTGTTGTCAGGTCCGTCACGCTGCTTTTCCTGCAGGTGGGTCACGTTTCTAATTTGTGTTAACAGAGGTGGAACCGGACCCCCTGAGGGACGGCCCCTGCGGAGGGAGTAACAGAGCTGTGTGTGAGGAGATTTGGTGAGGTGAGGCCACCTGTTGATAAGCTTACTGGGAATGATTAACAGGGGGAAATGTGAGAAGATGAATAAAAACGAGAACGATATGGATCTCAGAACGATTACCTGTGCGGTAACGGTGAACGGCGCTCCCCCGACCCTGCTGGCCGTCTATATTTTTAGCCCTTGTGTTAAACTTGATTGACAAGAGACTGCAGCATCCCTGCTGTCTGCGGCATTATGGCAGATTGTTATGTGGTGACAGCTTCTGCATAATTCTACGTTCTCCACTGTGCAGCCTCGCTCCTGCTCTCCCTGTGGTATAAATAACCATGTGGATTCAGCAGATCTCAGTAAAGCCAGAGCTGTTTTAACCACATGACCATCTTCTCTGGCTCCGCTCTTTAGGTCTTTGCTAATATGATGTGTATTTTGCCTGGAGCAACAGTTTCCAACCACATCATGGTAGATAGAGTGTGAGAGCTTTGTGATGAACTAACGTTGATCTATTTTTGGTCGTATGAAATCAATATTCTGCACTGATTTTCTCATTTGTGGGACAAATACAAGTTTTCTTAATCTTCTTCTTGTGAGTTGGTGTCTGAGGTGATGCTAGCTGTTCTTGTTCTGGTGCTTTACTTCAACATTTCTTTACTGGTTTTCACATGGGGCCGCCAGAGGTCATGACCTCAAAAGATGGAACTTTTAAAGACTTTAGCTTCTCTCAGCCTCTCTGATCCTCCCCTTCTGCTCCTGTTTTATTTATTTCTTTGTTTAAAGTCCAGCCATGTTTCTCACAGACCTGCACGTAGAGATTAGGCCTGTGTAAATTCGTAATTCTATAAAGATAAGAGAGACCACTTTTAAGGCTCACTGCGCACACTGAAACTGAATATCTTTATCATTTTCAGCAAGCTGTCATAGTCATGGCAGACTCACCCCAGACACTGAGTCCAAATCTCCCACCAGTCATTCAGGCATCTGGTGTTGCTGGCAGACTGTAACCATGCATCACACCAGGTTTTTAGAGGTGAGAAAAACACTTAAATGTGATATTAAAATGAAACACCACATTTGCTGCCTTGTTCAAATTTTCTCATTAACCCAACAGAAAAGATATTCTTCTTTTACTCCCCGCGGTAACATCAGCTCAGGCAGCCCTGTTGGCTCAACAGTAAAGCATCATTCACTCCCAGCCAGTAATGGCTCCTGCAAACAGGATGTGGCATATATCAGCACAGTATGTGGGTGATTATAAGTGATAATATTTGCATGGATATAATGCACAGCTCAGAGGGAGAGACGAGGTTCACTGCAGCTCTGATACAGCTCCCAGACCCCCCGTTGAGGTCTGACGAGTCGTATTCTAGCATGGGTTCCTGCTCTCCCATCTGCAGTTCCAGCTGGAGCGGTGGAATCGGACACTCCTCAGTGCAATCGTGGGTCAAACCTGGCAACCTTTGCCAGAAGCAGTCTTGTTTTTAGCCTCTGGTGGTTTTATTTTCTTCCAGCCGATGCTGAGATCCGAAGGTGGGATCAGTGCGGATCAATGTCAACATTAGGCAATAAAACCGACGTAAAAGCCTTGTTTCATGAAAGCAGAAGACACTTGTATGCAAATATGGTTCTAGTACGTCAAGCCTAACTGGATTCTTTTGGTTCTTATCCATTGTGCAAGGCTGCCTTTGTTGTTTGGCTGTGGGGATGTTGCTCACTGTGCAGGTCTTCTGACTGTTGCAGCAGCTGAGCCGTGGTTCCTGTTAAGCACACCGCGGCAGAAAATGAAAATCCTGCCCTGCCGGCGGTGCAGAGGACACACCATGAGTGCCACAGCACGAGCTGTCTGCTGATGACTCGGCCATTAAAGCAGAAAGCTGTTTTCATCACCTGCGACGCAGCCGGGATGGTCACATTAGGCCACCTATGATCTGTTTTCCTAAAGCTGCGTCACCACACTCACATTAAAGCTCACAAACGGAATAAAACTGCAATCAATGGACTTTAGAAAGCGGAATTTAGATTTATGATAATTTCTGAAAGGACATGCTCACTTCAACATGAGCGAGTGGGACATGATTACCTTCTACCCTGCTGCTTGGCGCAATCCAAAACGACATTAAAGCCCTAATGGCGAGCGAGGCGAGCGATGTAATCTGTATGTGAGGGCTGTGGGTGGGTGAACGTGAGATGAGGTGTGCGTGTGTAATGCCTCCAGGGGTTGTGTTAAGACGGCAGAAGGAGGCGCGGCTCAGCGTGCAACACGAAGGCCGTTCAACCTGAAGGTGGAGAGATGGCGAGCGAAGGAGGGGCTTCGAGGATTAGCCACAGCCTTTGATGGAAATTGAAGGATGCGATCAGTTTGTCTGAGGATCACAGCAGCATCACATGGAATTGGGCCCCAGATGTCCTTTCACTTTGCTCCTGATTTTGTTTTCTCTCTGGTTCCTGCATCAAAGAGAATTGCAGAACCTGACGCATTTGTCCCATTTCTCTACGGTGAAACCAACAAGTGTGTGATTCCGGTGAAATCTGTTTGTGTCTGCAGGAACTCTCCGGCTGCTCCACGATGGCTCTGAGCTCCTGAAGATTTGTATTTCCGCTCTTGTTTTTCTTTGACAAACCTTCGATTCCTCGATGGGGTCCCGCAGCCAAGGTTACTTCTACCACCAGCAGCAGCACCACCGCAGCTCCGTGGTTCCCGCCGCCGTCCCGAGGCTGCTGCACGAGAACGGGAGCCTGCTGGGGGGCATCGCGCAGATCACCCCCACCCTCTTCCTGAGCAGGGGCAATGTGGCGTCCAATCGCAGCCTGCTGTTGTCCAAAGGCATCACCTGCGTGGTCAACGCCACCATCGAGCTCCCCAACTTCAACTGGCCTCACATGGAGTATGTAAAAGTCCCGCTGGCCGACATGCCTCACTCGCCCATCTCCCTCTATTTCGACAGCGTGGCCGACAAGATCCACAGCGTGGGGCGCAAGCGAGGGGCCGTGCTGGTGCACTGCGCGGCGGGCGTCAGCCGCTCTGCTTCGCTCTGTCTGGCGTATCTCATGAAGTACCATCGCGTGTCCCTGGCCGAGGCCCACGCCTGGGTCAAAGCTCGCCGCCCGGTCATTAGGCCCAACGGCGGCTTCTGGCGCCAGCTCATCGACTACGAGAGGAAGCTCTTTGGGAAAAACTCAGTTAAGATGGTACAGACGCCCTACGGGGTCATCCCGGACATCTACGAGAGGGACCGCAGGAGCCTGGCTCCATACTGGGGCCTGTGACGGGTCCTCCTGGATGGGTGGAAGTGCGCGTTGGTGGGAAACTCAACTCCCAAATTTCGGTGCATTCAGACAGCGAATCGCAACCAAATACCGACGTCAATGCTGCAGCCGCCACCTTTTAGCCTGAGGTGACGTCAAGACCCTTTGAATCGGCCCGCGGTGATGTCAGACACCCTAGGAAGACACACCGCTCAGGGCACGGAGGTCGGCGCCATCTGTCTCTGGTATCCCGCGAAGCTCAGACCCGGTTCTGACAGCGACGTGACTGTTGTTCTCTCCTGACCTGATGTCATGTGGTGGTTTTTGTGCCAGTTTCGCAGTAGTCTTTTGTGTGAAGGGCAGCATGCTTGAAATCTATGGTAGCATTTAAGATAAGTGTACAAAAAAAAGCATCTACAAATTATTTTACTGAACCGTGTACGTGTGATGGTGAGAAAAATGATGATGGCACACGCGATGCTAGTTTATCTGCCTGTTCCAGGTGAAAAATCCAGAAGATGTCGAGGTTTAAGTCGAGGTTAAGGAGGGTTCCTGTGTAGCACAGGGTCGACTGTTCCATCCCGTGACCACACTATGTTATTGTAGTGCTTTTGATGCTATTAAAGGAAATCTGCCGCCTTAAGAGAACTCTGTGAAGCCTGCTTGGATTTTTTCTGTTCTGCTGTGTCTGACGTCTGCACATGTTTCTGTTTAAAAAAAAAAAAAAAAAATCAATCAGCACAGTAGAGAAAGGTGTTTAAAACCTGCTGTTTGGTGTTTAGACACGTGTGTCCATGCTTCAAAAGCACAACATGGCTGAACTCCAAACTGGTGCCTTAAATTACAACACTTACTAAAAGTTCCCCAAAAAGGAAACATGAATTTCTGTGTAACCATCTTGAAGACAGCCATGTTTACCTGAATAGTTATGTTTTTTCTTTGCCTATCTTGATATGTTCTCATTTCTAAAATATAAACAGATTCTATTTAATTTAGTTTTATAGGCAAAATGGGAAAAACTTGTCTATAATCAACACCAAACCTTAGAATTATGACACCTTAAAAACCCCATTTTCTATATACAACTACACAGATGTGCCGCCTGAGGCACCTTAGGGCTGCCGTACACTATAAAACCTCTTTTTGCTCAAAGTGATTCTCAGTTGTTGCAGCAGTGAATTCAGTGTAAACCTGATATAAACCTTCTGTTGTCCTGTTGAACAGATCAGAGCAGCAGGGCGGTGTTTGTCTTGCGCTCACACTTCTGAGGGAGCTACAGGGTGGCTCCATTTCCATTATTCCAGAACGACGAAGTCCGTCTGATGACAAGCCGGCGGCAGCGAGGATGCACAAATGATAGGCCTGGAGTCCCAACTTTCCACCGTCATCATTGCCTTAATGCACGATGGTTTAGTGGAGCTCAACCTTCAGCGGCAGCAGCAGGATTTCATCATCTATTATTTAGGCAGCCAGCATCATCCTGCGCTGCAGGACGCACGGTGCCGATGAAGTTTGAAAAGATGAATTATGGACCCCAGCAGCTCGGCAGGATTCATCAGACCCTGGGACACTGCCACAAAGCAACGAGCAACTGAAGCAATTACTGTTTGTAATCATTGAGAAAAAATGAGTTAAATTAAGTAGAAGACGCAAACTTGAATGAAACACAACTCTGACTCTGTGGCGCCGTTTGCACCATTGGCTGACCTCTGACCCCGCCGCTGCTTGTTCAGTGGTTTTTGCAGGTTAGAGTTTCTGCTACATGCAGCAGTTCAGAATATCTGATGAAAATGACTGATTTGTGTGTTTTTGTTTTTGGCTTCAGGTGGTGCAGCCTTCCTGATTCGGTGTAATCTGCATGCTGTGCTGCATTTGGTTTTTAAAGGCCACTTTTTAAGCACCGCGTCTGCGTCTGCGACTCATCGTCCGTCTGAAATGATCGATTTTGGACACAGGAGACAAAACACTGAGTCACCAGGTTCACACGGTTTGGTTTTAACATCAACAGGCTGATGAGTCAGGCCAGTCAGCAGTAAAAACCAAGCGTTGCAAATTATAAATGGACTGCTAGGCACATTACTACAAGGTGCCAGCATTTATTTACCGGTATATACGCATGATTAAATTATTTCTGAGAACCGGAGTCAGGATATCAAGTTTAACATGTCCAGGAATCTAATTTAACACAATTTTGAGCATAATTTTGATATTCTGCCTATAAATCACTCATAAAACTCAAAATAGTAACTAAACGTGTTTCGTTTAAGGGTATTTTGCAAATATTGGCATGCATGCAGAGGTTACACCCAGTCGTAGCACAATAACACAATGAAGTATTGAAGTTAAGACTCTCTCTTCTTTTGTCATGTTTGCCAAACTAAATAATGTTTCCAGTGATCTCAGAAGCGGGGTCATCCCAAAACTGAACCTCAGCTTTAAAATGTTGTTTTTACTCAACAACGGTCTGCGTGTGTGTCGGTGATGTTTCCATCCAGCCTGACAACAGCAGGCAGGTACAGCCAGCACAGACCCACCAGCCTCCTTCCCTAATTGATTTCAGAGCCTAATTTTCTGTAATCCTGCTGCTCCCACTGCCCACTGTGAGAACAGATGAATTCATTTTCCCCAGGACAAACGAGGCCAGCGTGAGAGATAAAATGGATGTTGGAGACACCTGAACAGTGTGGGTGACATTCACAGATCCCCCCCACCAGAGACTTTGCTTTGATTGGCTGATTTTGAATGGGCGATGGGCCGACAGGTTTGTCAGAAGAGAATTGATTCCATTTTTGAAGCGAAAGCAGTGCCGATGAGGCCTTTGTGGCCGCAGAGAAAGAACACTGAGGGAAATGACAGATGAAAGAATGTGCAGAAGCATTCGCTCACTTGGAAGAAGCCAGCAGGAGAGCCAGAGACTCCCGGGAATTACGTTTTAACTCAATGATCACTGGTTTTCACTTACAGGCTAGTTAATGATGAAAGTGCTGGAAGGAGAATTTTCATTTCAGCTCCCATATTTAAACTTAAAAACCCCATGTTTAAAATAAAAAACAGCCAACTTTGTAGACTAAACGCTGCATTCTGTTAAATCTCCACGTAAAAAACTATACTTACATAATTAGTACATATTTATTTAAACCACAGTCACGTAACAGTGCTACTGCATACAAAGTGATGCAGCAGGTCCACGTCAGACATCCAGCTTTAATTATACACAACAAAACAGTTAAAAATGTCAACCATATTTCCCTTCAAGGACCCAGATCTCAATCTTTTCCTTCCAGGAAAATAATTTAAACACAGAGATGATAAAATGTCCAAAAAAACAGTGCAAAAAACATTCAACACCAAAAGGTGGCTCTCCACCAATTCAAGTCCAATAATAGATTCAACAGCAGTGGGAACAAAAGAATTCAGGATTAAAAATCCTCTCAAACAAGCACAGCCACAAGTGCTTGGAAATATACTCCAACCTTCAGCACCCTCTACGTATATTTAAATAAAGCCTACATGCAGCATCAGGTCTTAATGGATCAATATTTTATTTAATCGCTTTATATTTTCTGCAGTAAAATCAAGAGATCATTAAATCATGATTAGGAGCAAAAACAATGAACTGACCTGTACATGTTAATAAATAGAGGAGAAAAGCAACAATAACACAGTAAGAGGAAATTTATTTAGAGGAAAACCTGTAAAATACAGCAGGAACTGAACACTGTCGGGGTCGGAAAGGAGGAATTACACAGGAGGATTTAGAAATCCGGGGATTTGGTCCATCCTTCCATTGATCCGTGGCGAGAGCTGAGGCAGTGAGAGTTAAAACTGTCCATCGGAGGGCGATTAGCATCCAGGCTCGAAGCCGACGCTCACAGAAGGTCAGGCAGAATGAGGCCCGGGGGCTTGGGCTCGACACAGTTAATCCAGAAATTGGCACAACTGGCGTGGTACTGGTGTCCTCCGTACAGCAGCTTAAAGTTGTCGGTCTCCGAGCTGAACGCCTGTTAAACAGAAGAAATCACACAGACAAACCTGTGAACTCCGTCTAATGTCTACATTTTCAAGAAAAAACTTTTTAAGTCAAATAATTCAGGATACAAACAAAAAATATATGAAATATGGCAGCATCAGGTGCAGAAGCTAGATATATTTAAAAATCAGTACTTGAAAATTTACACTGCAAATTTAAGAGTAACAATAAAATACAAGGTCTGTCTGTTCAGGGAAACCGTAGAAACATGGTGGAGCAAAGTTTTAGCAGCCACGATGAAAGACTCGCTCAGTCAGTGGAAAATAAGGAATTATTGCCTTAATCCGACTGTAACTGGACATCTGACGTACATGTAAAAGCGTTAGTTTGACTAATATTGTAGTTCTCCTTATCTGACTAAGACACCCAGATAATAAATCGATGAGAAGTCCATTTATGCGCTTTATTTGAAGTTAAACTAGACAACAAGTGTGCATGCTCCAAAACCCACGCGCAGACGTTTGACCCGAGAACAAAAACAACCAAAAAGCCGTTGGCAGAAGAAGGCAACCACAGGAGACGTTACAGGTCACCTGGAAAGGGAGCTGAATTAGCCTGCTGAAAAGATGCATGCTGCCACCTAGTGTTGAGGAGGAGGACATGTTCCTGTCAGTTATTCGATTTTCTCCGTTGCATGTAAACTGGGACCAGGACCGAATTCCGGCAATATTCCAAAGTTGAATTTTACGCATAGCGTGATTAAGCTGTACAGGCAAAGAAGCCCAAAGATTTATCTCTAATACTTTTATTTGCACTGCAGCGCCGTGACGCCTGCTTGCGTCATGATTTCGCAGAGCTGTGAGCTCTCTGATGTGGTTCGGTTGAGGAGTTTACGTGTCTGCTGAAATCCTGAGAGCTGAAGCCACAGAGAGGAATGAGTCATGATTTGTGAATCATATAGCCTCCCACTCAGAAGAAGACGCATGCAGAGAGCAGTGACTGCATATAAAACACACTGGAGCTGCACACCATTAAATCAGCCGTATCTCTACCTACCGGTGTCTGCGGCACGCAATGACAATGTCCACTGTCTTGTGCAGTCACATTTAACACGCGGGCTGAAATCCTCACAAAGCTCTTTTGCACATTAATCGGCTTTGTTGCACAAACACTGCAGAAGACCCTAATGAAAAGGCTTCACATAACGCACCACCGTTTCACTGCGGTCCTCATTTCTTATTCAGTTTGGCACGTCTATACTGACACTTAATGTGTGGCTTCAAATGGAGTCTAGTTTGGTCCAATTAAATGAGACGAGATTCAACCTCACAAACATACAAAAACAAGAAACACTGACTGCAACCACAAACATCGAAACTTTCACCCAAGCTATTAATGGGACTACACCGTGCTAAAAGATGAATCAAATATGTGCTTTTCTATACTAAAGAAATAAATAAATAAATGAGGTATAATTACCCTTAACCTCTTGTTATTGTCTTTTGTCATTGCCTGTAAGTGAAAGAAGAGTAAGAACGTTGAAGCATGTTCATGCAATGGCCAAAACAAAGAGGAGAGCAGCCAGCAGGTGCACCAGGAAAGAGCTCCAGACTCCCACACGAAACCAAAACCAAGACTTTGCTGCCAACACTGGAAGGGTGAAGGTAAGAGCTTTGCAGAAGCACCAGCAGAGTCCTACACCTTTAATAGCATCATTCATAAACTGCTCTTATTTATGAATGATTCTGTTGTAGGAAACCTGAGCAGCTGTGCAGCCACAGATGTTCACATTTCTCTGGTTCCTTCGGCAGTGATGGGTGCTGACCACAAAGAGATGTTTCCTCTGCAAAACCAAATTCTCTTATATGACTTCATTCCAAAGATACCTCAGTCTTGTGAAAGGCTTGCCAAGACTCGAACCCACGCATGAGCTACATCCACAAGCTGAGAAAAAAAAACCTTCTAACCTGGACAAATTGAGATGGAGGAGGGCAACCAAGAAAAGAATTATATAAAAATGAAGGGAACACGCTCCATTACTGTCAACACTAATAATAAAAATTCAGAATTTTTTCAAACTGTAAAGAGTGGCCATAAAACTTCCTATAATGTTGTGTCTTTTACACATCTGGCTGAAAAACAGATATTTCTCCTAACTAAAGGAGGATGCAACCATCAGCGCTGTGTGCTGCCTCCAAAGCTGCTCTCTCATCTCATACTCTGAGGGGATGCAATTCGCCCCTTGGCATTAAAGCAGTCCTACCAGTGTGGCTCTGCCAAAAATGTAATTAAAAGCTGGGTTATTAATCTCATGCTAGTGGCACAGAGACTAAATAAAACTGCATTAATTTTCAGCCTGCAGATGATTCTGCTCTGCTGAATGACTAATGCGGAAGCCGCGTCGGGTCGTGTCGTGTCACCTCGCCTCCCGCCTCGTCGTCCACCTCGCAGCAGAAGCGCGAGGAACAATCAGATACCATCCCGTCTCCTAAACTGCATAATCCCAAAACAATGTCGATGGAAATCACAACGAAGCCAAAAAAACAGAGCAAATCTGCCTGACTGCTTATGAGAAACCTGAATAGTTAATCAAAGCAGAGGTGATGTAAGCGATTACCCTCAGCCAGAATAGAAAATGGAACCCAGCAGATCAAGTGACAACGTTCGTGGCTCTGAAATACTGAACCCGGAGTGTGAAAACCCACCCTGAGGTGCCAAAGTGACAACACTCCTCTCTCACTTATTTCAGCCATGCAGACGTAATTTGAAGTTTTGAACGTATATGATGAGCAAGTTCACTGGGGAAATAACCAGGTATAAAAGCTAAAGGCATCACTTATTTCATACATGCAGAAACACTTCAAACTAGAAGTAAATATTTGCTGAAATCCTTTGAATTTAGCTGCCTTAGCAATGACATTTAAGCTAAGGTTATATTTTCTGTTGCCTTTTAAGAACTATCATTTCAGAAATAAGTGGGGAGTTGCTGCTGAATAAATGTACATTCAGTGTGATCTGAGCAGGACTATAAAGGGAAAAAAACAGAAATTCAAAGAGCTGCAACTTAGAGATTCTGTCTGTCAAACGGCAACAGAGAGGAAATGGAGAGAAATGAATCCTGTCATTTTGGCCACCCGTCAGGCTTGATGGTGAAAGGGAAGATCCGCCCCCAGAGGGAAAGAGATTTGTTTGACAGCTGACTGTCTCATACTCTTTTAAACAGACGTCCGATAGCGCTCTCTTCTTTGTTCTGCAAATGTTCCAAAGTTAAAATAGATATCAGACGTCTGCTGCGCATATGCACAGGTTGGTACAGCGTGTCTACAGGCGGTCATTCTGAGCACGGTCTGCGTGCACGTACCTTGCTGTGAGCGTCGACGTTGAGAAGACACACCCCGCAGGCTAGCTCCTTGGCGTTCTTGATGCCGTGTCTCAGAACGCAGGAGGAGAAATCTAGAGAGCTTTCATCAGGCTGCACACACACAAGAACCATTTTATGTCATTTACACACATTAGCTGCATCTTGTTGTCTCTGTGCTACAGCTTCGGAATGAAAAACAATATTCCTGCTGTGCTGACGCAGGCAGGCAGCTGAAAAAAAAAAATAATACTATACTGTCCTCGTCAACCCCTGTGATCCAAGCACTGGCTCACCAAAAGCTTCCGGAGACAAAATCAATTTTAACAACAGAGCAACAATGGTGAATTCCACAAGATGTCATTAGGTCAGTGGCAGCTCATAACTTCGGACTCCAGCACAACAGCCTGTCATCGCATCTTTGGGCACTGGGCCGATAACACAAAGACAGATGTGTACGGACATCTGCGTGCTTGTTTCAGAGCATCTTACGGTGAGCTTGGCCAGCGACATGAAGCCCATTAGGTTGTTCCACACACGGTTGATGTCCTTCAGGAGCTGCTGCAGCTTCTCGGAGCACACGGCTGTTGCCTTGATGCCCAGCTCCACTCGCTTTGTGACGCGGTAAACCTCCACCACGCCTGACAGAAGAACACAACAACAAGCAGAGGACTCACTAAAGTGCTTTTCTTTTCAGTCTATCTGCACTTTAGCAGTATAAAATCAGATATTCAGACTCTAAGAGCTCCAGCTTGTTGTTAAACTTATGTGTGTGTGTGTGTGTGTGTGTGTGTGTGAGTACACAGGGTACCTACCCAGAAGGTACTCCATGCCCTGAGCCGACTGGATGACCTCAGTGCAGACCGAAGAGCTGCTGATGCCGTTCAGGATATTATTGGCTTTGGTGATGACCTTAACAAGGGCACCAGTGTTAGAATACACTCTTAAACCCCTGACTTACACTGTGTAGTATACACAATTTGAGGCGAAATAATCAGGGTACCGCCAGTGTTCAGTAGGCTGTGCAATTTATACTATGGCATTTTAAAAGAAAATGTAGAAAATATTCCATAATATAGTTATTCAAATATTTTACATTTGTTGTAACCTCGCTCTGTGATAAGGTCAGAAACAAAGCACCCACAAACCTCCAGAGCGTTTTCCAGACACCTTTGCCACTCGTATGCGTAGCGCTCGCTCTCCTGCAACAGTGCATCAAATCAACAAAAACAAGTGTCTGTGTTTGTAACCTGTAAACGGGTAATGAAATCATCTGTGGAGCAGCTAAAGCTCCTCACCTCCACCTCCCCTGTCAGGTCCTTGTACTTGTCTCTGATGACAGGCAGTGCAGGCTTTTCGCTCAGTGTGTTAGAGCGATCTCTGAAGGCTTGTTCTGGAGCTGGAGACGGAGGTGAGCGCCTGATCTCCTTGTCGCCCAGACTGTGACTGCGTTTGTGAGAACCTAAATAGAACAAAAAAAACAAAGAACAAAGTATTGTTCCGCCACTCATTCTGAGATATGCTGGTGTTAGTGTTAGCTGGTGCGATCATTAAAATTCAGTCATGAGGCTAATTCCTCCAAGACGAGCACATCAGAAGCAGATAAGTCTGCATTAGTCTGTGTGTGTGACACAGATAATCCTCCTCTATTCCCAACCTCAACCGGGGAGCTATCTCTAAGGGGCAAATGTGCTTTTTCTTAGTACTGGAATAAATAATAACTTATTAGAGGAACGTAGTTTAAGAACAGTCAGGCTCCTGACTGTGGGCGTTTTTAATTAAGGCTGGTGAGTTTAGTCTTCTGTCAATGTACTTACAACAGCGCCCTCATCTCAACACTGCCATCTAATGTCTGACAGCCACATTACAGGCAGGAGCTGCCTTTCTAAACGCATGTTTACACTTCATGGCGGTGAATTCTCACCTTGCACGGACAAGTCAAAGGTTGCCAGCTCATTTTTGATCATCTCCTCGCTGGACTTCACGTTGGCCTGCGCGCTGGCTTTAAGGAAGTCCGACTTGCCAAACTTGGGCTTGTCGCCCTGGAAGGCTCCAAACTCATCAGAGGCTTCGCTCTGGCTCCCCTCAGAACCAGCATCGACAGGGGCAGCCGGCGAGTCACATTTTTCAGAAAAATTGCTCGCAAAGTCTCCAAAGTCATCCTCTGCGTCGACGCCATCCTTGCTGCCAAAATGGGCAAACGCTTCGAACTTGTCATCAGCAGGTGGGCCGCCCTCCCCGGGCAGGGAGGAGGCCATCTTTGGCGAGCCGCCGCTCGTGATGTTTTCAGTGCTGCCCAAGGACAGCTCCTTCCTCTGCACGGGCGTCAAAGATGGGAGGAACGCTCCGTCCGAGCCCTGCGGCTTCCCGAGCTCACCCGGCAGACATTCCTCCCGCTCTGACCAGTCGTAGTTCACCAGGGTGCTGAGGCCCGACGTCCCAAACGGTTCAAATTTCATGTCGTCTGCTTCTGTAATGACAACACAGACATACCGGTGGTTCCTGGGAATAGCACAGACGCTGCTTTGGCAGCTGGTAGATTAGTAAACCCTAGAGGGAATTTCTGTGCACTGCTGTCATTTATTAATTAAATTAAATGTCTTTTTTTTTGTCCATTTACTTGCATTTAGATGCATCTTCTGCCATTGTAGAAATGATCATCTCATATATTTTCTAGTATTACATTCTTTAGTCCTGAAGTCTAAGTAAGTGTTTTCATGGCTGAATTGTATTTAAACAGATTCATAATAATCATTAATACCAAATGCAGGTCATTCACATTTGCATCCCTCCTTTTCTGTTTCTCTCTCACTCACACATGCAAACTAAGCTTCTTTATATGCCACGGGACTGATACAAGATCAATTTGTGAAATTGACAAGCAACTAGTGATGTATGCGTTTTGTCTCTGGGTCAGTTTAGAGTGAAAGGGAAGGAAAAATAAGACGGTACGCATTTCAGCAATACCAACAGAATATTTATTACAACATCATGAGTAGAGAGAAAGAGAGACAGGTTCACAAAGTACTGTGAAAGACTTCTATCGTTACAAGAGCTTTGTTAATCTAACACTTAAATTTTGAGTTCAGTCATTTAAGATACAAGGTCATGCAGAGTCAAGGAAATAAAAGATGAAAACAAAGAGCGAGAGGCCAGGATATAAACCGAGGATACAGTAGCAGAAACCAGGATGAGAAGGCACATTCACAGACTAAAAACCAGCCAATCTGGAGAGATGGTTCCATTCAGGATGGAAAGCAACAGGTGTTTTTAGAAAAAGGGCAGAATATAAAATATTTGGAAAAAAAGCCAGATTGAAGATAGCTAAAGATTAAGATTTAGGAAGCATTAACCCTTTGAGAACCTGAGCGTTTCAAAACTGCCTATTTTGAAAGACGGCATACAAATTGCAATTAACAAGGAGTGAAGCCTCAAAATTAACATATTTCTTGAGTCGTGCAATCATGAATTATTCTCCAGTTACTAAACAGCAGCATAGAACATTGTGATTGCATCAGGATCAACCTTGAAATATGAAATTAGTACCATTCAAGCACTCAAAGGGTTACAGAAACAAAAGAGCAATCCTTCCACCTGACATCCCAGAGAGGCCAATGATTAACAACCACTCAGAGAGGCAGAAAAAAGATTTAAAGAGACAGTATTCTTTTGTCCTGCTACTGGGAGTATGTGTTAAAGCAGGCTACTAAATTCAAGATTTATATTCCTGCAATAAAAATGCATTAGTAAATCTGTAAGTATACAGTTTTGTGTTTGATAAAAAATAGCTTGCGGCATCTTGATGCAAAAAAATTCTATGTTGTGTAACACCGTGTTGTTGTCAATTCCACAAATTGGAAAGGCAGGCACACCGCAGCAAAAAGCAAGGCAAGGAGGGTAGTATTAACTTTGTTGTGTTATGTATGACCACAGAGCCACACGTGATAATTCATGCTACAAAACCACAGACTACAGTGACGTGGAAAAGAAATTCTTATTCCTTTTATGCTCGATGCACAAAAGGAACGCCGTGAAAGAAATACTGTCTCTTTAAGTTAAGGTACATGTTCAGAAACAGTGCAAAGCATGGTGAAATACTTTAACCGCTCAGCTCACCTGTCTTTCACCGCTCATTTCCAGAGTACTTTTAGAACAAGAAAATGGCTAAATAATGATGAGGAGTTACAGCTTCTTAGAAATCTAGTTGCTCATTATTTGCTGCATCTCAATGAAATTGGGATTCTGAGTGGTCTATTTCAAGTGACCATAATCTTCAAAAAGTTCTTAACATTATACAAGAAGTAAATTTAGATAAATGGGGACGCTTGGCTTTACATTTGAACTTCAAGATTAAAAATATCTGCTGTCTACACACAAAGATGAACGAGTGAAAAAATACTGTTGCCGGTTACTGTACTGTTTCTGATTTTCTTTTTTCTTAAAAATCAGAAATGTTTGGGGTGCTTTCCCAGTGACGCAGCTGATGAAGCTTCCAATTAGTCTTAAATGTGAAACATGAGATGTGACACAAAAGGTGTGACACTCAGTGAATAAATAATGAGCACTGAAAATGGAGAAGGGCATGTTGACATTGAAACTGGCTGATAATTACTGAAGAACTGGGTGAGTCTGTTCCGAGAAATCACTGATAAAACATGATTAAACTGAATTAATCTCCGCTTTTATGATCATGAGGTAGCGCACAAACTATATGAATATTTCTAATACTTAGGGAGAGCCAAATAATACTGTATTGGTAATGGAACCACTGCAGAGGAATACAGATATGCAAAAACACACGCTCGTCAATCGCTGACCTAAAAACCACACTGCCTTCAACTATCAAATACTGAAGTTCGCTCATTACTCCCTTACTTGAAAATGTATCCGATACATCCAAATATACTATTTGAATGCTGAACTAAACCTCCAAACGTAGAACAAGCAAATACTCACCACGTCAGAAACCGTACTCTCTGAGTCAACATTTCTGTTCGTGCTGCACAAAACTGTTTATCCTGAGGAGACACTGAACTGAAATATTTGCCTCTGCAGCACAGACAAATTCAGGACAACAAATAGAATCCTCTATGAAATGATGCCACTGCATTCATCACCATCTGCACCAAAAAACCATAGGCCAGTATTGCCCTGTCATTAAATTAGAACGTATGAATGAAGTGGGAGAGGTGATTATGAATAAATAAGACAAGGAAATTAAATTAATACAAGGAAAATATATAAATATTATTTTAAAAAAAGATGGAATGAATGTGATGTGTTTGATCTGATATTTATCTGGCATTTTCTGTATTTTGATCACATTCTCTTCGACTAAGACCCAATGCCCTTAACTCAAAACTGCATGAAAGGATATTTCTTCACCAAAGCAATCTCACTAGTTCCTCACCTGTAGCCGGGGGCTGGTGGGCCGAGAGACTGGGCAAATCCAAAGAGCTGTCCGACATCACGTGCTTCAGGTCCCCGCCCATGTCCGAGAGCTTCATGTCTAGCTGCACTGACAGCGCGTCCTCGGAGTCGTCCTTTCCTACGCTGCTGCCCCCGATAGACGGGAGGTCCAGGGACTTGACGGAAGCAGAGTCCTCCTTGGCCTGTTTGAAAGCAGCCACTTTGTCCACCAGAGTCTTTTCGGATGCGCCGAGCGCTGTGCAGAACTTGGATGACTGAAAGTCAGCAAAGTCGTCTGTGTCACTTTTGAGAGAAGAGAAGGAACCGCCGCCACATTCCTTTGCGTCATCGTAGGCCAATCCACCTTCCAGAGATAGCTGTTTGAATACATCGTATTTGTCTGTGCTCGGCTGAGGCTGCTGCTGGGGGGTTTCTCTTTGAACCCCCACGCTGCTCTCACTCTTAGGCTGCCCACCAGAACTACCAAACGCCATGAAGTCTGCAAAGTCATCCTGAGGAGCTGCTGTGGTTCCTCCCTCTGCTGCAGACTGAGGGGCATCAGACGAAGAGCCAAAGAGGGCAAAGTCACCGAAATCATCTGCAACTCCCCCTGAAGGTTTGGCACCACCTTGCAGGAGCGTTAAGGAGGGGGGAACAGACACTGAGGGGAATGTGCTGGGTTTGGTCTCAGTGGGGGCAGGAACAGAGGGAGAGGAGAAAAGGTCCAAGTCAGCCATGTTGAGAGGATTTTTGGACTGAGACACTGCTTGCTGCTGCGGTAAATGTTGTAGAGACTGAGAGTTTGGAAAAGCAGGAGGAAAAGCAGGCTGAAAGATTTTGGGCTGATCGGAAGGGTCTAGTGGAGAGACGCTGTCGGCGGTTTTAAAGTCTGTGAAGCCATCGTCAGTGCCGACAGACTTGAAATCTGCAAATCCTTCCCCTGTGAACCAAAAATATATATTATAAAAGTTCCTCGAAAAAAAAAACTCAAAACTTTTTTCAAGGGACATTTTAAATATGGAATGAATTGCGGAGTTTTGTCACTGCAGTAAAAAATTGCATATCGCATATTTGCACACAAAAAGTCACCTGAGTTTTAAGTTGTTTTTTTTTTTATACTGTTGCAGAAAAGATAAGATGATGGAGCCTGACAGTCAGAAAAGGTCACCGCAAACCATCACTTACTGGATTTGTAAGAGTTGTCCCCATCGAAAACTGCTCTAATAAAACAAGCATGGGAGTCCCACTAGCATCAATACTGGATGACACATAGTTGAGGTCCTATAGTGTTAGCGTGTGTGCTTTCCACAGATAATGCACATACGCGTTGGGCTGACTTACTTACCTACAGGTTTCTTGTCAGCGGGCTGCTCAAGCTGCCTGAACACGCTGTATTTATCTCCGATATCTGGATCAGAACACAGACAGACCGTGGAAGTCTGAATACAACCAAGGGATGAAGCACAGACAAAAATGAATATTAAATATCAAAGATACCTGAAGCAGGGGGTGGCGGCTCTGCAGGCTGATTCACAGAGAGCTGCTTGAAGACAGCATACTTATCAGAGGACATGGCAGTGGAAGAACCAGAAACTGGAGTCAGCATGGTGGGCACACTGCAAGAACAAAATAACTATAGTCAGCCCACATACATTTAAATCATAGTTAATATTGGTTTCTTTAAGGCAGTTTCCATACAAGAAATCTGGCAGTAACTAATTCTTGCCAGTTGGAGCTGGTGAAAAGATGTGCTTTTCAGAGCCTGATTTAATCAGATGGGGAGTCAGCCTCTTGGGAATTCCCCTTACGGTCAGCAGTATACAGTATTCACAGTAGACACATACAAAAATGTCCAGTTCCCTTCTTGAAATACTATTTTTTTTTTAATTTATCCTTCTATGGTAATGACTTTTCAGATTCCTCCTAGTGAAAACTACTGTCTGTCCATATGGGTTTGAGATACAATAAAGACGAATGAGCTTATCTACTGTCCACTGAAATTAATTCACCGAGAAATGGTCTAAACTCATTTTCATTCCGGGGAAGCTCAAAATGAAGCTAGTATTTCTGCCGGTGTGCTTCCCAACACAGACACTGCAAATCAAATGTGTTATGCAGATTCACTCAGCTAAAAATACCCAACAGGGGCCGAATATCAGACCCTCATTACCGTAAGCATCTTTGCAGAAAAAAAATTGAAGTAGTTAAAGCGCATACTGAGACAGAAAAAAAGGAATTATAGGGGTTTTTTTTGAGGTGTAGACATCAACAGAGTCATATCGGTCGGGGATAATGTAAGAACTTTCAGCTGTTTTAAACTTCTGTACTTATACATGATAGAAATAAAACCAAACCTTTTCCCTGAACTTTGCTTTGGGTGCAAAAACTAACCCTCTCCTCTCTCCACACCTTTGTAATTCTGTCAATGAAATTATTAATATGAATGGTTAATTATTTTACTCAGAAATCCACTGTACCTGTTTTGGTGTGGGGGTGCAATGGTTGTGGTGGGAAAACTTCCAGCAGACTCTCCTTGGAACTCAGTAAAGGCCTGGTCTCCTACCCCTGACTTTGGGGCCTCCTGAAATTCCTGGAAGTCGTCATCGTCAGCTTTGGTTGCCTAAGAAATCATTAGTAAGATGAAAGATATAATAATGACCATAATAATTCCCTATGAGGCAGCATTCATTAAAGCACTTTACCTGTGCAGGAGGGAAACTGGTGATGAAGCTAGTGTTTGTGGGTGCTTGAGTGGGTGCAACAGTTGCCATCTGCATGACAGGTGGTGCTGGTGTTGGAACGGCCATGGAGATTGGGGGATTGTTCATCATGGGCTGCTGATGCTGAGGCATGACGGTGGCCATGGCCATGGCCAGGGCTGGGAGGTTGGGCACTGGTGGGGAAGGGAATTGACTGAGGATTTCCACATTCATTGCTGGGAGGCCACTCTGAAATGAAGGAAAATCACAATAGGTCACATTTGATGTAATTCTCTTACAAAACTGCATATAAAATGCAATTTCAACCTCCATTACAGGGCAGCAGCTGCTATGCACACGTTTGTCACCACTTGCAGTGAACAAGAAGAAAGAACTTTCATCTGAACAGATATCACACGCAGTCTAAAACCGTTCTTCCATGCAAGACTTTAAGACTCCCGATGATTTACATTGCCAAAGGTGTCTTATTATTCCTCGCATGTCGGCGGTAGCATAAAGTGTTTCGTGAGCTGCCTGTGGATTTCCATCGTTCCGAGGGTTTTGCTGACAGACCCAAGCAAGGAAGATAAGAAGCCCGTCAGACTAGATTGGAATATAGAAATATGCTCAGTTTACAATGCTTCAGAAAAAAAAAATGCTGTCTTTGTCTCCATTTCCCAAACGGCGTTCATGAGAAGGCAGTGTGGCCGCCATTGGAGATTATTCATTAAATGAATCCAAGTGGATACTTTGCCTTGACTCAAGCGTTTACCTGTGCAACACCAATTAGTGCCAGTACAGTGTAGAGCTCCTCCTTGGTCAGCATGCCGGGAGTTGTGCGGTTGGCTGAAGCCCAGATCTGCCCGAGTGCTTCCCGGGGCAGACCTGATGACATCAGTATGGGGTAGAGCTTGGCAGTGTCTATCCCAGATGGAGTCATGGTGAATTCCAGAACTTTCTTGAATATTTCTAAAAAGAATAAAATAAATAAATAAAACAATGAGTCATGTATTACCATGACTTACTAAATTCTGTCTGTTTACAGGTTTCCATTGTACTGCATATCAAAGAAGCTTTTTCTTGCACTTGTACTGATCAAACCTAGACAAAGCATATGCTTATAGAGTACTGAAACATTCTGCTAAATACAGAATTTGTTTAATTACACTAAAATCCCATACTGGACACATTCATGTACAAATGTTTACCTGGAACGAGGCCGTCGTTGAATAGCCAGCCTGGCAGCAGTGGCTGAATGTGCTCCGTTTGTGGATACACGCCGACACCTGATGCCAAAAACATTCACGCAAACACACGCACACACAGAGCAGGTTAGGATGGCAAAAGCCCTTTCCAGATATACAATCTGCCAAAAGTCGTGGCAGCTGAGTTCTTCTCGCCTCAAAATCAAGTCATACAGCCCTGCACTGAAAAGCAAGCATCTTGTCACACAAACATCTAGAAATGGGCACTGACAGAGAAAGACAAGAAGTATGAACTATAAAAACGTTTACATAAATTTAAGTTAAAAGACTATAAAGGTTCGTATTAAGATTTGATCGTCACCTCTTTAGTATTTACAATGAGCTTCTATGGTTTCAATGACAGACACACAATAACAGGGGAAAATGGCATGCAGATTTAGCCACCATCCTGCATCAACCTGTTAAAAACAGTAAGCATGCATCACAGATCATTTCATGAAGACGGGATACACAGACAGAGAATCGACAGTTGCAAACTAAGTCAGCAATACCATTAGGACTGCAACAGACAGAGTTTATTTAAAAAAAAAAAAAAGTGTGCAATGGGCACCACCGTGAGAAGGTCTCTCAAACAGGTTCAGGTAGAAGTGAGCAGAATCAAAGAGAGCAGGTGGATTTTTGTAAAACAAAATGTCAGTGGGGTTTATTTAAATAGCATGAAGTCCAGCTAGGAAAAACACTGTAGAAAGAGATTAAGCTGTAATCAGGGCTTGAAAGCGAAAACATTCCCCCAGGGCACAGAGAAAATTGCTGCATCAATTGTTACTATTGTACTAAAGCGACAGAGAAGGAGCAGCTATTCAGTCCAAAAAAGAGGCACTTCTCTCACCACTGTCACTACTGGTCTGAGGAGATGAGTCAGCGGCTGCTGAGGGTATAATGGGTGCCGACGCCGGAGCTTTAGGAATGACGAAGACAGAACTCAAATCCTCACAGGCCGAAGCCCAGTTCCTGGATTTACCGCTGGTCTGGAACTGGACTGAAACCTTTGTTTTAGGGCCCATTTTATCCAGACTCTGCTTAGATTTAAAGTTAATCTGGGCCACCTTTTCAGCAGTAAAATCACATGAGGAGAACAGCTTCTCTTCCAGCGATGGGCCTAAAGGGACGAATTAGGAAAGGGTTTTTGGTATACTTTTAAAAATCCTGAATGGAGCTGCAATAACCATTTCACTGTATTCACATTATAAAGCTTTTCCCAGGCCAAATTTGACATAACTCCTTAATTACCAACATAAAACTACAAACTTTATTCTATGTTCAATCTTTATTTCTATCAAAGTCAAATGACTCTCACACAATCTAATCTGCTTAGTCCAGATGCTTAACAACTAGGTCAGAAAGTAACAGGGGATTGAGAGATGGCACTCAGGGTGGGGTGTGCTGTTGCATTTCTCTGGAGAGAACAGAAGATCTATCCTCCCATTCGCTCAGGATACTGACAGTAGCCGCTCACAAAGAGATTAGATGGCAGATGACACATAAGAGTCCTCTATCGGGTGCAAACCTTTAGAATTCAGCTTTCACAGCGTATTCATTTTTAAAATGTACAGTAGATTGGAACTCATTTGTATCAAGAAGCTTTTGTGATTTTTCTGCAGTGTGCTGCATCCTTGTTTGCCTAGTATTTGTAATTTTGGTTGCTTTAAAGGTTTTGTTAATGAGGCACCATCTGTGCTGGCAGCATGCTCTTACGCAACACAATAGGGACCAAAAACATAAAATGAAAATCTAAACAGACCAGATAGATGATTCAGCATCAGCACTAAAAGATGCATTAAATGTAAAAACAAAAAATAAATCTCCAGATTTATTAAAAGATTTTATAGGAGAGTATAAATTATGTGAAAAGGGAGGTGTTAAAAAAAGAAAAGAGTTACCTTGGAATGCTGTTTTGGAGCTGGTGTTGACAGCAGAGTGTTGGGTGACAGTGGGGATGGACACAGAGGTAGAGAGGGACTGACTAAGAGAGGAGGAAGAGGAGGACAAACCTGTCCTCTGAGAAGGGGATGAAGGTTGGACTTGGTTGGCTTGTGAAGAAAGGTTGGAGGAAGGGAAAACATTGGTAGGGCCCTGAACAAAGTCGCAAAAGTCATCACCATCTTCAGAGAAAACTGCCTTAGGGGCATTGGATGGGGGCTGGACGTGGACCTGACTGGAGATGCCGAAGGAAGTGGAAGTACAGGAGGGGGCGGGGAAGGAAGTGGGGGCATCTAAGGGCCCCTGAAAGTCACTAAAACCATCATTGTCCTCACACAAAGTTGGGGAGAGGGAGTGAGTGGAGACAGAGGGGTGTGATGTTGATGACTCTGCAAAAATGAAGAAATAATGATGATGGCACAAAACGTCACACACACACACACACACACAGTGAAGAAAGACTGGAGGGATTCACGTTACAAGAATGAGACACGACTAGTCTGAGAAAATGTTTTCAAGTCAACATAATCTTAAATTTATGTTTCTTCAGGACTTTAATACTCTGCAAGGAAATTAAGTGGTTCAATTAGGGGGAAAAAGGTTTTCACGCAATACACACCGAGGCAAACTGAGGTTAAACAAAATGAAAACCATAAAATTAATTGAAATGGCACAAATGATTAGGTGATTAGATGTGATAAAAGTAATCAGAAATCAACACTGAATGACACACACTGGCTCGTTATGCTGCCAACTGGGCAGCCATCACATACACACACAGTTTCAGCCATTATCCGCAATTAGAGGCATTTTAAAAGAGCTTCGGTGAGCAAAATATCCAGGAACGTACCTTGCTTTTTGGTCTGTGATGCTTGCGATGGGTGCATCTTCGCATCTCTGCTAAAGCCATCCAAGTTGCCCTTGATGGCCTCTAAGGCATCGTCGCGGCTTTTTTCTCCAGTCTGAGTACAAACGATCAAAGACAGACACATTTAACAAGCCAGCCCCTATGGAACGAATGCTTTTGCACTTGGTTTCCCTGTCTTTATCCTGTCTGGCTGATTCTTGATGAGAAGCGGGCCTTACCTTGGGTTTGACACTGCTCAGCAGCCTTAGCTTCTGTTTTTGCTCCTCAAATTGCCGTCTTTTTCGGTCCTCCTCCAGCATCTTCTGCTGCTGCTCAAGACGTTTTCTACAGCAGCAGAAAGGTTGTGACATTACATAAGGGAAGAGGGCATCCATTTCTATCCAAACTTTAATCTATACGAGAAAGAAGCAACAAAATGACTAAATACTAACACATTTAAACAAAACAAATTAAAAGACTGAAAACACTCGCACTTTGCCACATTGCACAACAGTCAGTTATTCCAAAGCATTCTTGCACTTCATGATTTAACAAAGACAAATCTTACTGGTGCTCTTCAGCCATTTGTTTCTGCATGTCAGCTGTGTACTGGGGTCCTGCAGGTCTCATACCCATAAACTGTGGCTGACCCAAAAAGGCCATCCCGGGGGTCTGCATCCCAATAGCCATCCCACTCTGTCGCACAAAAACAACAACAACAAAAAAAAAACAAAACAAAACAAAAAAAGCACAACAAAATATAAGCGTGCTTCCTCACGTGCAGCTGATACTAAGTCAGTGATACAAAGTAGCTACTGTTCCAGCAGGTCGTCCAGGACTGAAGGGATGGTATGGTCACCAAATGTGGTCACCAAGAAATGAAATAATACCCACACAATAAAATGGATACTTCTCAATGGTTTATTAAAGCAGATGTACATCCTCACCTGCATGGGCATGGCTCCTGGCGGCATTTGTCCCCCAAAGTTCATTCCCATCATTCCCTGCATGTTTGGCTGCATGACTGGAACCATGGGGAAGCCCTGCTGCTGCTGCTGCTGCTGCTGCTGCTGCTGCTGCTGTTGCTGAATGGGCACCATGCCTGCACAAACACACATTCCACATAAAAAAAAATAGTTAGTTCAAAGAATGTAAATTATAGAATAGCATGTAAAGCGACTTAAAATAATCTAAAACATGTTTAATCAGTGTTTCATTTGTGGTGTTGATTGCGACAGGTTGAATAGTGAGGAATAAAGAAACTGGAAATATGTCTGCTTATTGTCACTGGTTCTGTGTGAGCTGACAGCTGCAGCCTGCAGATGAACATCCGTCTTCAGCAAGACTGATCTAATCTGCCTAAAATGACATGCTAATGGGAGCAAGTAATGATGCTTCCCTCGTCAGGAGGACAGTTAATCAAAATCAACAAGCTTAATATAGGAGAACAAACACATGAATCAATCTGTGGCCCATGGTTCACTAATGATTACATAAATAAGTGAAGAAGAAGATTAAACATGCTAAACACAAATGCGAGACCTTCATTTTTTTTTTTTGGACTTACCTTGTGGAGGCCCCAGACCTCCTCCAACAGGATACATGAAACTACAAAGAAAAAAAGTTAATTTTAAGGAATCACATTTTAAGACAGCTGCAACATGCTGATGTGAACTCATACAAGAAACTGTGTGCTGGCACACTGTCACTGGGTCTTTGCTGAGAAAGAAAAGAGAGGAAGCTTCCCGTGATGCAGCCAAGCCTCCCTGTGCCACAGCCAACCCAAACAAGCCTTCGGCTCTTTGTTCATGCCTTCGCTCATTATGTTCTCTGGCTGAAAATGATGAGGAGAAGAGGAGGAGGAGTCGGCCAAAAGACTCAAAGCTATATTTGAACATCTAAACGCATCTAATTAAGGCCAGTGGGTGAGTGGCATGATCACCGCCAGAAAAAAAGCAACTCAATGTTGTCATCAAAGAAGGATTCTTTTGTCATCACACAGAATGCTCCATTTAAAAAAAAAAATGCATTTTGTGTTTTGCAAGGGCTTTTAACATCTATTTTTTTGGTGAAATTCTCTCACCGTGATACTTTCAAACTGGATTTACTGTGATACAAGTGCCAATTTAGAAATACTGGCTCCTTCTGCAGATATGCATAATATACATTTTGTGGTTACAATATTAATATGCAGTTTCTCTCAGGGTTGCACAACTTCAAAAATCTTATTGAACAACGTGAACATTTTCTCTTTTTCTGATAAAATTTCAACAAAAGCACTCAATACAAATGCCCTTATTCTGAAAAGAAAGACAAGTAAAATGATATTACTGTTTAAAGAATGGATGGCAGGTATTTTACTGTTGTGCATCTGTAAACTGTCAACAGATAGAGGCCACACAGAATAAAGGACTTTTAGAACAGGCAAAGGGACATCATCTGTCAGGCCTCTGTCATATGGGGAGAAGTGCCTGGCCCACCCTGCTATCAGCACCTGTTATTTCTTTACTCAATATAAAAAGCAGAATTTAGATATTTAAAACCTATCTGATTGTCTTAAAAGGTTTGTCCACTTTCTTGATAGTAATATCAGATGATGACGCTGCACTCTTTATGTGCAGCCATCTCAACATTATATACAGTGTTGACAGCTGATATTGAGTCAAAAAGACTGATTCAGTCACCTGCTTTTTCTACTACCGTTTACAATCTACCTTGGGGATTTGGTTTCCTCTGACAGATCACTATCAGATGACCACTCGAGATGCTTTATTCTCTCCAAATGTATTATTAAAGCGCTCCAGTTTCGCCTATGAAAGAATCATGAGCCTGGCTTTGTTACCTCCACTACTGGACACCATCGACCTGTGAGAAAATGCACGTTTACGTCTCAACATTTATAATAAGGTATAAAGAAAACAACATAATATCAGACTGCCAGAGTTAATAACCCTAGCGCCTAGCTGTGGCCTCTCTGTACCGGTGCTAATGCTTTCTACAGTGCTAAAGGGAAATGTCTATTTCGCTTCCAGTTGCATTTAGTCCAGACATGCAGGGAAATGTAGACATACATTTAGAACAAACAACAAAACAAGCAAATCATTTCAAAACGTGAAGATTGTGACATTTGAGCGTGAACTGATATAAAAAGCTGCTAGCTAACAGTAGCTTCCCAGTAACCTGACATTATGTTAGCCGTGACACCTGACTACCAGCCATCTCGTCACATCACCGTCTGGGCAACAAAACCAGACTTTGTCGCCGTCTTTGCTCCTTTCCTTTGTTATTAGCTGGTCACTAACTGTCACCCAGTGGCGGATATTTGGCAAACATCTTGACATTCTTCAAGCGCTCGTTTTAAAGGGCTAAATACCTGCCGCCTCCACCAGACCCTGGCCGCAGCGCCATCTTGATAAATGTAGTCAATAGTAGGAAGATGACGTCAGCAGGGACAGTAGGGATGCTGGGAATTTAATACCCGGCTTTAGTCTGTCAGGCAGTCTGAAGAGCTCTTTATAAGAGCTTATCTCTAAAACAGTTTATTGAAAGAGAAATCTACGACACCAAATGCCAAAACTATTATTAGAGCAAGGTCAGATAATGATCCCCGACACCCATTACATGAATTATGAGTTGGTTAATTTGAATTCATATGAAATATATTATTAAGTTCTCCCGTCTACTTCCAGTTGTTGTTTTTTTTGTTTGTTTGTTTGTTTTTTGTTGGTTTTTTTTTTTTTTGCAAAGTACAGTTACCTGGGACACTGGTCAGAGATCTTTTTTAAAACTAAAAATGGAAACATGAAGAAAAATGGAGGAACTGCTTGTGTGGAATTTAGGGGGTTTATTTCCCCAAGCCCAACAAATTATGCAATAAAAGCTAGTTTCCAGCAGGTGTCAGCATTTAGTTGTTTTATATTTTGAGAATTACCTCTCAGGGTAACAATTTTCACATACTAGATTTTAAATACTAAAAGAATATTGATGTGCAATCTGCCTACGTTGACAGTGTCAATTTTGCTATACTACACTTCTGTCCAATTTATGAAATGATAAAGTGATTGTACAGTACAATTTTCTGTAAGGGCCTCGATAAATTCACTGATATGCGCCATAAAATACATGTCAAATGAATTGTATTTTTATTCGATACCTCTTACATATTACATGATGAATTATCCGACATTTTTACAGGCCACAACTACTGGGGTCATTGTGTGGCATTACAAAGCGATTCAATTTGACATTTTATTGTTACACCAGTGACGAGGTGGGGCAACAAGAAAAAGCCTTTCTGGCATTGTCTTAGCTGCTGCTGTTGTGAAAGATTTACAGCTTAATTACTTGTGTGGGACAGTAGATGACATGCCCTGCCACTATCCATCACCTGACTCTCAACCTTTCTTATAGCCGACCTCTATTCAACAGCCATGATTCAGAGTCCATATACATGACAGAGGAACAAATGCAGCCATTTAGACTTCAGAGTGGCTATCAGTTAAGGAAAAATTGCACTTCCATTGTTACCAGATGAAAGTCTTTAGGAAGACAGCGTTATCTTAATGGTAAGGTATCTTTTCAAAGAATATATAATTTCATCATCAGACTTGCAATAATGACACCTCTAATAGGGCTGTAGCTAACCAAAGAGGAGGAACGAGATATCATGTTGTTTATGTGCGCTTATTTAAAACACTTGCATTATTTCCTCCTTTGTTGCTTCTATTTATGCTGATTAAAAGACGATGGCTCCTCATCAGTCAGAGCAGATTCTGGGCTTGCTCCCTGCTGTGTGCACTGGGTTTAGCTGGAGGCCAGCCGAGTCAGTGAGTCACGTCCCCCACCCCAACCGACCTGGCTGCGGGCAGCCCCCTAGAGAGGAGGTCTGGTGAGAGGAGGTGAATATTAACCTGTGTCCCATTCTGGGTATCCCACTAGTCCCCATAAATCATTAACCTGTCCAGCATCAGCCACAACGTCAGCATGACAACATCATCTGTTAGGAATCCTCCAAACAGGTACTCAGACTCCAGCCCTAGTCAACGGAATTATCTTCATACTTTTCAGAATTTCTCAGTTATATAAAATTATTAAAGAAACTTCTTTTCTGTTGAATTCACAGAGACAAAGCAACGTTCCAACTATTATTCTGAAATATCTCTTCCTCTGTCTTTTAATGTCAAGACTTTTTATGTGACAATTCAACTTAAAGTCGGTATCGATCATATAGTATGTCCTGTTTTCAATAAATTATTTTTTGACTGTCAATAAATACATTTATTATTACCGGTACATACAATTACGGAGTTACATTTATCAGGTATAATACTGACCCCATTTGTCCCCTTTGACGCCTCATTCATAACTAAAAATGTGAATGCTAATGAGCTGTATTGAAGTGTCTGGAATGGTCCAAACCCTCTGATCTTTTCTCAAGCTCAGCTCAACTGTCACCGTAGGTGGTACTGTTGGCGATGCACATTGAAGGTGACTGATTGTTGCTATGGAAGTCTGACGGATCTCCACTCAGTCCAGGAGCACAACAGAGACCTCCTTGATCTCAAGCATTTTGATGGAAGACTCCTCTCAGAGCAGCTCCATGCATGTGTATGTGTTTCTCCACAGAGAGCTTGGCGTTAACCCTGGTCGCAGTGACCAATTAGCCCTGGCAGAGAGTGGCCTTCTGACCCTTGATCCCTGCCGGGTAGTCCTACCCATTAACCCCTCGGGCCTCAGCTGGAGTTGATGTAGTGTGCTTTCTTCTGGCTCTGCTAAACACACGGGCACATTCACCCTGCAGCTTCCACTTTCTGTTTCTCTGGGTGTCAGTTCGCTCCTCCTCTTGACCTCGGGACTCTCTATCTATTGGTCAGTCACGACCACACTGAAGCAGAGGCACTAACGTTTCATTTCAGTCTGACACGTCCATTGTTTAAAATAGCTACGTGAGCTACGTTCATCATTTAATTCTTTAGTTACAAGGGTTTAATATATGTCTTGTGGCTGTTTCCATTTTCAAATAGTTTTTGGTGGAGTTACTTTAAAATACAGCATAGATCAAATGCTAGAATTTCAGTCTTTGACCATTTATAATGCATTTAATTGGTTCAATGCAGTATAAATCAGCTCATCCAAACTGCACAGCTGCAGGGGTCTTGCTGTTATATTTCAGGCTTTAACAGATGCTAATGAGCCTACAGCTTCAGGGTTCTTCTTCTCTTTTATAAAAGAGACATAGTCAGATCTTCAGAGGATTCCTGGGTCTGGAAATCAAAGGTCTCATTCAAAACCAAATAGAGCAACGTCAGTGGATTACAAGGCCCCCCTCAGCAGGAAGCTGTAGGCTGGGACCATCAGGGCTAAATCACATGTTGTTCATCCATGATGTTGGGCGTAAATCTTAAAATAGATTTTATTGCTATGAATGATCAATGTGTCACAGGAGAAATCTCGCCATTTACTTCTGCTTTATAGAGACTCATTGTGAATTGCTGCTCAATGTTTAGCTCACTCATTGATTTTAGCTATATTTAACGTGTTGATTCTAAGACTATGCGTCAGCTATCAAGAAGACATTCCATTCTGCACACTGCACACAAGCAAAGCCATGTGTTCGATTTGAGGGGAGAAAAAAAAACTTTTACTTGAAATATCAGTATTTTCTCAGAAAGTATAAATAATGATTTACGATTGATTTCAATTTTATACAAAAATAATACATACAAAAAAAAAATAATAATCACGTCCTGTCACAAGTGTGAGTGCCCTCTGATCAGATGGCAGTTAATGTGTCTACAACAGTCACAAAACAACCAACACAATAACAACAATGTCATGACCTAATATTGAACAGGAAACTGGATGTGCCACACTTAGAACATTCACAATTTGATAGTCAAAATAACTTTTTTCCACTCCTATAAAGGTGGGATGCTACAGTGAAATGTAAAATCATCCTCAATGCCCAATTTGCCATCTACCGTCTCCATAGTCAGTGAGCTAACCGGTTTGTCTTCAGAGGTCAATCAATGAAATTTCAAGGAAATGAAAGCTTTATATTCTTTCTACATCTCAGGCTGCACCTCTCCCCCCACCACCTCTCCATTCCTCTGGATTCCTGCATGATTGCGACACCTGTCACAACTCTGTCCTCTTTTTAACATCTGCTCCTTCGTCAAATACCAGACCGAGGTGACTGTTTCGCTTCTGAATACTTGTCGACATTGTTTTGCTCGACCCCAGCATGGGGTCCCGAGCCATGATTCGTGCTGAGGAGTTATTAACAATATTTGTCCTGCTTTCACACTCTATTCACATTGCAGGAGGAAGTGGGAGAGGGAAGAGGTGGGTGAGTCCATTCCTGAAATTCACCTGAACTTGTGTGCAAAAAGCGTGAAGGGGAAGGGCCGCATTAAAGTGCCAGTCACTCCCTCCAAGGCATAAATGGTTACTGGATACTGTTGTTTTGAGAGCTGATGGCAAATAAAGCTGTAGCCATCAAACACATCTGTCCAGCGTACAATAATTGGTGATTTCAGAGATAGTGCATACTCTATTCCAGCCTCCACAGTGTGGAGCTCTGTGCAGAATCCAGTTGTACAAAGAATTGATAACACCTACAGACATGTTGCATAGTCCTTTCAAGATTGTCAGAGTCCTTTCAGTCACTGCAGAGGCGCCGGAAAACGCAAGAGACCGTCCCAGCCAGTCGACTATGAGTGAAATAATGACATGGAAGACTCCTCGAAAGCCCAGGAAGAAGATCGATACAGATTATTGCGATTGTCACACGGTTCTGATCACCTGTGTGGCGGTAATTCACCACTGAGTCTTTCAGCCTTCGGCGAGGCAGGAGCCTCTCAATGTATCTTCATATTTCCACCTACATTACAGTCTAACCTTCCTTCATTTGGGCCTGTTCCAGACACACACACACACACACACACACACACACACACACACACACACTGTTTATGAGCAGTTTCTTGTTGCTTTTGTTCCTTTGTTAGTGGGTATAAAAAAAGCTAAATACTGAAGATTGTGTTCAAATTAAACATCCTTGTTGATCATTTGTGTGTGACTGAGGGGGACTCCAGTCTCTGAGAGTGACGGTCTTCTTCTTCTCTTTTTCTTTCCCCCTTTTCCACGACAGTCCCCATTTCTCATCTTACGCTGCCTGGCCCACCGGCGTCACTCCCTTCGTTGTTGACTGACTCATCATCCAGCCACACCGTTGCCAGTTATTAAGAGAAGTGTCATGGCTACCGTGGTGAGAGGCTGGAAAAATGCATTCTGGTTGCCAGGCACTGAGGAAATCAGGTGGACGATCTCACCAAGCCTGAAGAGGACACTGAAAGAAGGAAGAGAGTAGGGGTCCGTGTTACATTAAAGAGTAAACACAATCTGCCCGGTTACACAGGTATACAACAAGCATCAGACAGGAAACTAGTGACATAGGGAAACATGCGGACAGTTTTCTACATTGCTCTACTCTGTGGAACTCCATTCTTTGCTTCCAATCATTATTACAGTTATTAATGTTCATTGTTCCAAAATATAGTTTTAGTCTATTAAATAGGATGTCCATTTTCTATAGGGTGGAAAATTTTATTGTAACCTGCCAATTTAAATGTTATTAATATTATGTGACTCTCATGATGCTTTTATTTTGGTAACTATACACTAACCCAAACAGCTCCGTTGGCTAATTGACTCCGTGGTCCTGCTTTGGAACTTCTCTGCAGGCAAAATGGGTAAAAGCTTTACCAGCTTTAACAGCACTGTCAGCTCTTTTAATTTCGTGAATACTAATGCTAATTAGTAATACTAATTATCATTCCTGTGGTGAATTTGTTGGTTGTCCTGGATCTCAACATTGCCGAATTAAACTGGCCTGGATGCAGAATTTTAAAGTATAATTGTAATTTCTTTTGTCTGATTAAATGATTGTAAAGCTGACCCACTGGTCTAAATACATCCCTCATTCCTCTCCCCCTGATCCAGAAATGCATTTTCTATGGAAATGCTCACTTTTTTTTTTTGGATTGTTTGTGGAATTTATGTTTTCCCTGCCTCCTCAGGCGTGGAGGCAGGCGACCCTGGTGTGACCCTGCGGCCAACAAACAGTTTCACCTGATAAAACTGACCCGCAGCAAAGATTTGACTCATTAGATGTCAGGCTCTTAGCACAGGTGAGTTTTAAACAGACCCTGACATAATGGAGGGTTCACAGTAAACACTGAGCGTAATAAAGCCTGAGCAGGTTGGTCATTTCCTGAGGACAGGTCTGTCCCTGCCAAATAAAGCACTGATAAGAATATAGAGGCTCCCGTGGTAACAGGATGAAGGAGTTTTCAGAAAAGTGGAAAATAGTATAACCATGTTATACATAGCACATAAGCACATAAATAAACATATAAACACATTACTGAGTTAGTAACAGTCCGTCACTGCTCGAATTATTTAAGGCAAAAAAGACAAGAAACACATCAAAAATGGGTTCTATCTGAGGTGTGCTTCTCTGCAGGCTTAGCAGCGGTGAGGAGTGTCTCAGAGCAAAGTTTTTCAGGTAAATTCTGAAGCTGCCTTATATTACTAGTGGAGTTTGGGACATTCTTTTGTTTTTTTATTGGGTGTAATAGTTTGGTAACCTTGGGAACCAAAGTAAATTGGAATAACTATTTAAATGGCCGGTAAGTCAACAAATATCATTCCTTAAAAGGAGCACTTCCTTATAGTCACATTCTTGCTTTTTTAATGCTAAACACTAAATATTAAAGGTATTATAATGTGAATTGTGGTGGTTTATACACCAGCAGAAGATTTATTTAGCATAAATGTTTGTATTACATCAGTATCTCATGGGTGGATTAGGGCATAGACTCGCTATGTTTTTTTCCCTTTTTTTAAAAATAAATCCAGCTTTTATTTTCATCTCATGTTGGCAGTGCACGTCGCTCCGAGCCCTCATCCCATCAAACCATCAGCTACTACGGCTCGTCCTCAGCGTGGGAAATTGAGCGTGTGAAAGCACCGTGGACAACATTTCAGGCTAGAGCGATCACTGAGAGGAGGGAGAAGTAGGAAAGAGGAAGAGGTCTAATTACCGAAAAAAAAAAAAGACGCCCCTGCCCCCACCTGGAACATCTCATCTCCAGACTTAGTGTTGCATAGAAAAAAAAAGTAGCAGGGCACAAAGGTTGGGAACTTTGATTAACAAGGGGCTCGTTTCCTGATCACAGAGGTGACTTTTAAGGAGAGGAAAGTGAAAGCACCGTTAATCAAGAAGCGTTCAGGATGAGGGAACAAGTGATTGATTAGATGACTGTTGAAGAGGAAATAGGCACACGGTCCATGTATGAGTCTTATCTATTCGTTCTGACACGTATGAGAGCATCTAAAGATCAGAAGGAGTCGTAAAAAAGCCTCTGGCAAGTGTAGGTCTGTGACCGGTGGTGATTTTGTCCTTCATTTAAAGTGCAGAACTTAACGGATGAAATGGTATTTACCCAGGAGAGACCCCCAAGTTGCACCATCTTGTTTACAGGAGCGTCCTAATACGACAGGAATCAAACAGGTCAACACACAATCATAACACACACAAACACACTTCTCGCAGTTACAAACTAGTTCCCGCTGTTAGTGTGTGCTGTGATCGTGTCGCTTCTACCAATCAGACCGCTGACGGTCGTTTCTCTTTGGAGACATTTTGTGGGTGAGGGGGGTGCCCGGATGGAAGGGTTAGAGCAGATTTCAAAAAGGTTACAATATTAATTTCTTTTAGTGATGAACTGCTGATTGTTGTGCAAACAATTCCATATTGATTCATAACCCAGAGTGGCAGGCAGGCAGAAGGAGGTCAGGACATGCATCTACAGGGGAGTGCGGCGACCGAGAGTCAGCCTTTAAACTCACCGTCTTGCTCGAGGACATTGAGCTGAGGGTGCTGAGGCTGTTGGCGTCCGTGACCACCATGGCCGAGGGGAAACGTGATGGGTGGGAATACTGAGGGGGCTCCTGCTTGTGAGAATACACTGCAACAGGAATACAGAGATGTCGTTACAATTCACAGTCCCATACATAAACACCTCTATAAAATATGGCCGCACTTGCGGTACGTAGCGCAAAGCAAACACTGGGTGTTTGAGCAAAGTTCATTTTTCTTTTGAATTAATGCGCCATTAATCTTCTGAGGCAAGGTGGCAGGTTTGCATATGGAGGCATGTCTCTGCCGATGCTTGCGGAATATTTCAAATACTTCCTTTTGTTACAAACCCAGAACGGGGACATGAGGCATGTCTCCTTTTAGAAACTAAAAGTTTATTTCATGTCTTTCTGAAGTTAAGTGTCACAGGCCGATATGACAGATACCTAAAGATGAGGCAGAAGTGCTGAGTGTCGGATTGGGGTGTTACTCACTGTGCGAGTGTGTGACAGTAGCCATGAACGGCTGCTGGCTCATGTGGCTGGGGGACTGCTGCATCAGACTCTGCTGGTGAGGGCTGTGGAGCTGCTGGGAGAACTGCACAGGCTGCAGCGCCGCAAGGCTGCCTGCCACGCTGTTGATCACCGGCACTGACTGCGACTGCGATGTGTTCAAGCCTGCGATGAGGAAAAATAAACTCTGTCAGACTCTCTGTCACGAAGGGACGAGTTATTTTCCGAATCAGGGGGCTCACTCTGGGCTATAGCCATGACTCCGGACAGAGGCATGATGAGGTTCTGCGTCTGCTGGTGGCTGTGATGGGAACTGTGGATGTTGGTCAGCGTGCTGACTGGAGGAAGGCCTCCGCCCGAGCCTGAAATCTGAGCAGAGATACGAAAGAAAGCAATGTCACTACAACGTGCTACGTTACACACGTGAGCGTAAGCAGCAGTTATGTAAATCCGCATAACTGTATTTTTAAGTCAAACAAATGTTGGCTGTAAATCCAACAGTAATAAATGCTGAATTTGTTCGGATTCGTCTGTATGGCACATAAGAACGCTTGTGTAACTCCACTTGTGCATAAGCAAATACAGATAAGAAAGAGAACATGCCTTCATGTTGTGTGCGTTCAGCAGTGCAGCATCATGTGCACCAAATGTGGAATTTTTTTTTAAATGTATCTATTTCCGTATGCACACTAACAACTTTTTGGATCGGAATCCTCCCACTCAGACGGGATGCGTCTATTTGACTACCGTTGGCTGTCTGCTAAGGGCGGATGGCCCAGATTCACATCTGCAGATAACAAACTGTCAGCTCCGACCTGCTGCCGCACTACAAAGACTTTCACATGATACTGGTCCAAAACGCACACGCACGTTGATCCCACACAGGGAAACGGCTCTGAGTGGTTCAGTTGCATGATTCATGACATTTGTTTTGGTTTTAAAGGCGACTTCCACAATAACCCTCCAAATATTGTGCACAGTACTCTATATCAAGTAGTGTTGCGCCTCGGCTCCAAAGCTGCGACTGCACAGCTTTTCGTCGTCACTGATCAAATATTGAACTAGGGCATAAGGGGAAAAACTCTGGAGCAGACGCAAAAAAAAAAAAAAAAAAACTTTGGATTCAATGTGATGTTGGTGTTTCTCCACCTGTAGCTCCTCTCCGGGAGGCATTTAATCAATAAGGACAGAACGTTTCTTTGTCAGGTTTATTGGCTGAGCAATGAACATGCCCGGTGCACTCTGGTGAAGGCTGCGTGCTAAGGCCAGCCATGGCCTGCCACCTCGGCTCCACCTTTCAAACAGAGCAGCACAATGTTCCGATTGTGTGCTCTCGCCAGCGGGTCCATGGGAGAAGAGACTCAGGGACCTGCTTTGTACGTTTATCCCCAACGCGGGCCTGCTCTTATCTAATCTGCGGCCATGAGGACCCAGGTGTTTTTACTCACCATCTTGGCATCAGGTGACAGTAGATTGTGGCCGTGGTCCAGTCCTCCAGGAGACACCTGCTGGAGCACCGACTGGCTGGACGGCATGGCGTTACTGCTGTGGTGGCTGATGGTGGTGGAGGAAGTGACCTCACCGGGGCCTTGGCTGTACCGTACTGAGAGGCAGAGACACACAGAGGCAGACGGTTATTTTCACTTGTTTGGACTCGCAGCTGTTGCGTCCTACATCCGCGTGCAGCATCAGCCTCGTTCTGAGAAAACGCCAGCGTCACACCAATTGCCCATCTGCTCTTTGACTCCAGCGGTAGAAGGACAGCGCAAACAAACACACTGACCCGTCTGCTGCTGATGCTATCTGGGTAGCTCAGCCGTGGCCATGAACCGTGCACACGCAGTCACCGCCGCACAATCCTCGTCAGCACACAGACGCTAGGGATGCTGGCCGCATTGACATTAGCGTGTAGAAGGGAGCAATATTTCATACTAAAAGTCTAATGATAACGCTGTTTCTTACAGATATATACTGATATACCTCTTGGTAAATGCAGGGGAAAATATCTACAGTGATGTTTTTTTTTGTTTTTTTTTTTTTTACAAATACAAAACTGCAACAACTTAGTGAAAAGTGAATCCCCCTCTGAATCATCCCTTAATTCCATGATTAGACTTCCTTCTTGTAACCCTGAATTCCAGAGTGAATGCTTCACTTCGCTGTAGCTGACAATCAAACGCCTGTTTGCTGATGCAGACCCCCCTGATACCAACAGAGCAAACATTACACAATTACAAACAATGTCAAACACATTCTTATCCTGCGATCTCAGCCTCGCAGAGTCACAGAGAGCGCCACTCCTATAGCTGACAGTTTAGAGACAGACTCTGTTTGCACTCAGATCTCCCATCTTCGCCGTGGCCTCTGTCCCTGACCCAGGTGTGTCTGCCTGAACGCCCCGCCAAAGTTGGCCAGACATGACAGGAAGCATTGATACGCAGCCATTTTGAGATAAAAGAGGGAGAGGCACTGACACTAAATATGACCAATGAAGGCAATATTGATTTTTTTTTTGTCCCTGCTTAAAGCCGGGCCAGGATCTGTTTGCAGATCAGAGCATTCATGTGTCAAGAAAATTTATTGGTATTTTGCCTCAGAAAAAAAAAAAAAAAAAAAAAACACATTGTCACATCATTTGTTGATACGTTACAAAATCAAGATAAATTATCTACATTTATGTAAAGTTTCTAAAGGAATGGCAACCAATGAATGTAAGCAGTGCTTTTCTCCAAAGTCAGTAAATGGACAAAATTAAAAAGTAAATAGTAGTTAAATATTGTCGCATTATCGAAATAAACTTCTATGTTATGCTCACAAATGTATGCTATGCTAAGTCAAAGACTTATCAGTCTGCTCAACTCAAATATTTCCTATAAGGAAGAACAATATTCCAGATATTTCAAATATAACTGAAATGTCGTATTTGATTCATTTAAGTGCTGTCTAACATTTCGAGACTTCATATTAGCCTCTGAAACTCCCCAAACAGCTCACCATGCCTTGTAAACACTGCTGTGGAACAATAAAACACTCCATTGGACTCATGACCCCATAGAAAAGGAATCATAAAAAGGCAGTTATCTCTGTGTTGTGTGACCTCTTATAGGATGCTGTTCGGGGCCAGTTTTGTGTCTTTGGGTTCAGTTCCAATTGTAACTGAGGGGAATTGCAGGGGTAGGATGACAGATTCCACTTTCAGAAGAGAAAAAGGTTCCTAAGGTTCGGCTTAAATTTAAAAATTGGCTTGATTGTTAAGGCTTCTAGAGGTTCTATGTTTGCTGGGAAAATCTGCCTTTTTGGGAGGAGGGTGCTTCACAGGGGAAGTGGAAGCGCTGAGCTTCTGCAGGTTTAAAAGGCTCTAGCTCTCTGTGTGACCCATGTAATATCAAAGCCCACCTTCCCAACCCCAGGCAGTGCTCATTGTACTGCCTCTGCATATGACAGACCTCCTGGGTCTCCGCAGGACGTATTCAGCCTCTTCTTTGTGACTCTAAGAGGACACAGAGGAGTGGAAAGTGCAGAGCTAGGCCTTCTCTGGGTCCTGCTTTGAACTAGCCTGAGGTGACACAAATAACCAAAATACACAGACAATGCCTCCTACCACTGTGTCAGATCTGGAACTTCTGAGTCTGCTCGTTCTATAATGCGTAAAATGGCCCAGGTTTGCTTGGACAGCACTGAATCAACAGTAGCTGTCAAATCCTTGGAAAAACTTGTAAGGAAAGGACTTGTAAGGTAGTAATGGTATTTTATATTGTTGTAGACAACTGAAAAAAATGTTTTGAGATGATCTCAAAAGTGCCCTTCTGGTTCACCCAATGTGTAACTACTGCTAAAATAGTCAACAGTTCTTTGTTATTAAAAAATACCATAATCCTATTAAATATTTCACTCATTATAATTCCCTAATTTTTAATTTACATAGATTTGATAGGTGCAATTCACTTGTGAATGATTGTAGTTTTAATTTGGTTATAGCTTAGAATCCACAATTAGTATGCTATCTTTGTTAGCCATTGTCATATAATACGCAGTTGTAATTACAGAAAACTATATTATTTTTTTCAATAAAAAAACATGGGTCCGTACTGCATCTTATACACATGTCATCTACGAGCTGGTTCATTCCTAAAAAAATGTTTAAAAGTCCGTCCACGTAAAACCAGCACGTCACAGCGTTGCAGCGGCTCTCCTGTTGTAACCAAGCGGCCAGTGAACTGTAACAGAATCAATAAAAACTCCCAAAGTGGAGTTTCTACAATGCGACCTAGCGCTGACCTCTCTATGGCAAGTTTGAAGGTGTGGCAAGATTTTAAGGAGGGGATTGACTGGTGAAGAAGAGGGTCATCAGTCCTGTCTGTCCAGAAAAGAGCCAATAGCGCAGCGGACAGCTCCTGCTGCTTCAAGTCTGCACCCAACCTCAGCAACTATACCACTGGCCATAAAGGTGATGGGGGAGGCTTTAAAACCAGTCCTCCTCAAGGCCCAGCAGAGATAAATGAACCTAGGTTACAGTCTTATAATACACCACTGACAATGGGCCCCCCTGCTGGGCGAGAGTATAGAGAGTAGAAGTCAGGGGAGACCCTTATCAAAGGCCTGGGAGATGTAGTAGCAAAGGATTTTAATTGTTCATTAAGCATGCATAATACAGGCCGTGCCCTGGCAACGCAATGAGAGGGCCTGCTGTGATATTATTGCCAGGCCTGGGGCTGACATCGAAAAACAGCTGATGCTGTCGGCGGCAGGCCAGCAGGATATCTTGTAAGCAGCCAGATGAAGGGACGGAGGTTGTATCTGGGGAGGGAACAAGTGCTTTTCGTCTCGCGCGGAAGCCTTCCCTTCCACAACACTGAGGTCAACACCTGGTCAGGTGTTCTGAGCAGCCCAAAAAAATGAATGAGCAAATAAATAAAATAAAAAGCACAGACGGTCCACAAGTGGGACCTGCTTGTTTTCCCTACAAAGCTCACCTCATGTTCGAACACGAAAGGACAACAACAGCCTCCGATTATCTTTCAGATCATAGTTTTATGGTGGGTGAGCGGTGGCACGGAGGTTAATGAGTCCTGCTGGCTTTGTTGTTATGTCATTTACGCCAGGTAGACTCGGTCAACACTAATTACTCTGCCTGCAAACATCAAGTCAGGGTGAAATGGTCAAAGGGATACTGCGCACAATTTCCTTGTGGTGGCGACAATGTGAGCAGAGTCATTAGCAACCCACACGGGAGGCGGAAATGTGGAAATGATGGCGTTACGGCGAGGCGATCTGGATGCGTCTGTCACCCCCTCCCTGACCCTGGCCTGACCCTGGCCTGTCACAGGATTGCTGCCCTTTGTATCACGCCTCTCCATGCTGACTTTGGCTTGGAGATTGCAGGTACAATGCAGATTGTTCTCAGTGTGTTTTCAAAGATCAGAATAACAATGGCATTTGCTGAGCTCACTCACTCACGCTCATTTATCACTCTTTCTCTGTCCCTCTGATCACATCAACTACACGGCTAATTGTTTCTGGCACGCTGCAGAAGAGTAAATCATGCCGTTTTCGGAGTTATTGCTGAAAAATTGTTGTTTAAAACTTTAATTCTCTCTTGAAACTGATGTCACTGTTTATTGCCTTTCAGTAGGAGGGTAATGTTATCAAAACATGCCCAAAAATCTATCACCAGCAAACACAGGCATGGAAGTGAAGCAGTCAAGCTTGAGTGCCTTACTGGGAGACGAAGCGCTGTTCTGGGGGTGATGTGGCGAGCTGTGAGACAGCAGAGGGTTGATGCTGTGGGGCTGCGCGTTGATGGCGTCCATGGCCAACTTCTGCCTGAAGGCTTCCTCTTTTCGGCGGTTGGCGAACCAGTTATAGACGCGGACCTCTGTGACCAGATTGGAGCCCAGGCCTTGAGCTTTGGAGGGGGACACGCCTCTCTGGAGACACTCGGCTCTGCGGGAAACAGACAAGCAAGGTGGGAAATTAGTGGCAGTGTTAGGATAGAGGGACACTTTTAAGAGGAGGGTGTGGCAAGCCCTGCACCTGTTGCACTCCTCCACCAGAGATTCCCGCTCCTCCTTGCTGGGGTTCTTCTGCCGCTCATAGGCCTGGTACAGGATCTGCTGGGACGCAGGTCCCCACTTGAAACGGTTGCGTCTTATTTTCTTGCTGGAGGGTTCGCTGCTGATGTCCTCGCCTGGCTGAGCGGAGGGGTTATACTCTGGGAAAAAGTACATGGGATCCTGATTGGCTTTGTCTGCCATAGTGCCGCCAGACCCGTGCGCTGCCTGATTAAACTCTGCAAAAAAAACCAAAACAAAACAAAAAAAAAAGCGACCATCAGTACACCTTACTGGAGCCTAAAACAAATGAAAATCTACGGCTACACATCACAGACTGAGGCCAAGCATGTGAGAAACGCAAATATGAACTTACGGCGCTGAATTTCCCGTTGTTTCCTCACATACCAGGTGTAGAGGGCCGCTCGCTTCTGCGTTTTCATGGGTGTGCCTTTGTTGAGGTGCTGGGAGAGGTGAGACTGGTTCAGGCCCGTGATGTCCACCACCTCCCGCTGGGGGATGTTGTGCTGCTGCATGTAACCTTTGATCATGCGGGCAGCACGCCACGGATCCTCGCTGGGTTCAAGTCAAACAAAGGAGAAGGTTTTTGCTTTACAACTCAAAACTGACTGTATTGGATCTGATCAGAGAATTAAAGGCTGTGTTGGTTTTTTTAATATAAAAATTAAGATATTTAATAAGGATTTAATTCATTTTGTTTGATTTATTTATGCTTGCGTACAAAAGCACCTTGCTCCTTTTTGTTCTGACTCAATGTTCAAGGCTTTGAGTGTAAAGAGGCCACAACAGTAAGTCTTTTCCCAGACATGTTTATTACTTGTTGCCTGTTGAACAGGCTGTAAAAAGTTTTCAAAGGTTAGTTTGTATCAGATTGAGAAAGGTGGACTTAGTATTTGTCCAAGCTTAGAAAAAGTTTAGGTGAATTTTTTTTTTTAAAAAAGTTTATGTGGAACAAAAAGAACCAGTAACTCTTTTTGTTATAATAGTATTAGCAATTAGGCTTTCAAACCTGTTTAAAATCAATTAGTAAAATCGGCAGTCAGTAATTATATTTTTGAGTTTATTTGATTAAAGTTTGTATTTAAAATCGTAATTTAAATATGATTTAAATGTCAAAAAAGATTGTTTAAGTGGCATATACATACATCTATTTGTGTGTGTGTGCCAGCAATTTAATAGTTAAATAGTTCCAGTTGATTTAAAAAAAAAAAAAAAAAAAAAAAACAACTTTAAAATTCATATTGTTCAAAAGAAAATATTATAAAGCTACTACATATTCTGAATTAAGCACGTTCACGTTATTGATTTAAATTTAGGCCTATTGTATTTTCTGTTTTTTACGCAAAAAAAAAAAAAATCTTAATCGGATTGTCGAGCCTTTCAGACAGGGATTAACAGGTCTCTACACATTGACATCGGCAATTATAGCAAATCTACACGCGTGTGTTTGTTTTGGTGAATGTGGAGGCCCGCATCTACGTCTGCGGGTTAAGTGGGAGATGTTAGTTTATAACTTTTGACAATGAATAACCAGATCTCCATTCACTCTAATCACACGCCATTGTGTATCTTTCAGTTGATGATTTATAGAATAAAATTAATAATAACTTCGCTACACGTGGGTTAGTTTTGATTTTTTTGTCTCTCTTCCGGTCCTGGAGTCTCAAATATTAGTTTTACAGTAGGTCAAAATATTTAACTGTAGATGATTTGAAAATAAAGCCCTGACGCATGAGGCCAAATTCGCTTCACAGACCTGTGCCAGATTTATGTGCTTTAGATTCGTTTTTTAATCTTATTCCTAATTATACATCATAGTTTTTAACAACAAATACACTTTGTTTTGTCAGATTTGAAAATAATATTAGTAATACATTTAGAAAGTGGAAATCTGTTGAGGCTAATTGTATTTTGTATAAACAAATATTGTTTAAAACTTTTTCTTAGTCAGATAAAAGACTTTAAATAATTGTGGGGGCAAAAAAGAGGAACAGAAATAAATACCCCCTTGCTTTTGCGCGCTGGGGCCTTTTACCTTTCTTGCGCTTTAGTTCCTCAAACTGGTGGGAAATAAAATAAAATCAAGCAGAGAAACTCACGCCAACATGCGGTCCACCTCCGCCCTCTGCTCGGCTCCTTCCTCCGTGTTGAGCGACTGCAGCTCTTTCAGGATCGGCGGGGTGTCGTAGTCGTCGCCGTCCTCGGAGCCTTCGTCCCCGGACAGCTTTCCTTTGGCGTGGCCGTTGGTGAGAGTGTGGAAGACGGGCTTCGAGTCCGCGTCCGCCCCGTTCATCTTCCCGCTGGACGGGGGAGCTGGGGACATGGGAAGATTCTCAAGTTTTACTCCATATCCGGTCGGGCCGGTGCCCATATCGTCCAGGGCCTGGATCAGAACATCTTTGGTAACTCCTGAGTCTAGCAGGGCGCTGAGGAGCTCCTGCTGCAGGGATGTCAGCTTGGATACCATTTTAGAGAACATTAAAAAGACAACATAGGTGCGCGCTGCAGCAGAGCAGAAACCCCCCAAAAAGTTGATGTTCTAAAGTCAAAAGAAAGTTCCTTCTCTCTGTCTCTGCTCCGCCACTGTGAGGTGTTGACACCTGCTCCGAGAGGTTGCTTCACTTCCCTGTTTCAGGCCAGGATGGAGCTACTTTGCCATGATGCTTTCTGGGCGTAGGGGCATATAAAACATGATAATGAGTGGGCCGGCTAATGGAACCTTATGTAAATGCACACACTGAGGCCGTCTTTGGGCCGAGGCAGACATGTGTTTACACTGCTGCACTGCTGCTTTTATTGGCTCCCCTTATCTGCAAAACTTTCATGGACCTTGGACTCATATGCCATAAAGAGTTTTAAAGGCGAGCTGCACAGCGCCGGATCAAACCCTCGCAACGGCGCCATTACTTCCATTTTAGAGGTTTCACAGGTGTAGCCTGCAATTGTAACACTTATTTATTATTTAAATCAATCTTAAATCTTAAATTTTGCCATTAGTTGATTTAAGGGAATAATCGCGAATGTGTTAATGAGGTGTGACTGGCGCTAATCTCATTAATTTCGCTGTTTCTCTTCGTAAAGAATCCTTATGTTATTAGTTTAGAAAAAAAACATTTCACTTCTCAGTTAACAACAGAAAATTTAGTTAACCAGTGTCATTATTTAATTCTAAATAAAATAAAGTCAAATATTACTTAAATGAGTCATTTTGGATGTTTTATTGCCTTTTAAGCTCTTTTCCTCTCCTCAGCGTTTCGATCTTTTCAACGCTTTAAACAGCTCAGTGAGTTCACTCCCAGCTTTTCATTAGTGTGAACGCAAGATGAGATTATAAATGATAACAGCTGATGTTCGGGCAATGTTACTTCACTTTTGCTTTATTATTGAACGGTTCAAATCATAAAGAAGAATTTGTGTTTGCGCTCTTTAAGCAAATCTCCTTGGAAACAAACAGCGAGGGATGACCTTGCATGAGCAGAGGTGACTTTGAATATTAATCATATCATTTTTTTCAGTGTCTGCTGTTGTATTTAATTAGTCGCTATATACTAAATATATTTTTTTAATTTGCACGAATTACGTTTTAAAATAAGGTAAATACAATTTGTGAAAGTGCAACAGGTGTTTTGTTCTTTCTGAATTTTTTTTTACTGATTTTTTTTCCCCACAGACTGATTATGATATATTTAATTTAAATTAAAAAAGAAAATACTGCAAAACACTAGCAGGACAAAGAGCTGCTTTAGCTGCTATACTCTGTTTGGAGGTAATAAATAAAAATAAAGAAGTCATTCAGTAAGAAAAAGTAGCAAAATTAAATGTATTTTTCTGTAATTTGCTCTTAAAAAGTGAAAGTATTTTTTATTTTTTGACTCATTTTTCTTCTTTTTTCGACACCAAACGTGCTGCACCTTTGTTTTGACTGAAATCCCACCTGACTTGTAAAGTTTATGAGATAACGGAACACAGCTTCCCCAAACACAACAAATGCAACAAATCTGTGAATCTGCCCCTTTTATAACGAGATAGTCAGCCAATTATTGCACAGATAATCAGACAGTGTAGTATCAGTGTGGTTGATCATTCTTGGTAATGTGGATCGCTCCTGACTGATTAATACAGCCTCTCTGTGACAATCCAAAACACTTTTAAAGTTTCACACCCAAACTGCAACATATATTTAACATGTGGGATAAAAACACACATTTATGTGGAGATTATATAAATTTGCATGAGGATTTAGACACTCATGATGGGATTAAAAGTGATTTTTTTTTTTTTTTTTTTTTTTTTTACTAGTTTTCCTTCTGTTTGCGTCTTCTAGGTTTTCCAGGCGTATAGGTGAGCTCTTCCATTGCTCCATTGTGTGAAGTGGTGGGCTCTGTCTACTGCGGGTGGAGTTAATAACCCCGAGGAAACTGATAAATGACATTGTGGCTGCAGCTCTGTCATCTCCGCTGACAAGTTAATGACGCCAACGTCTGTGATTAAAGCGCAAAAGGAACAGATTCATTTCCTTAATTGTGAGCAAACACAGAAATGACATTTTGCTGTCTGTTACTAAACTGTTTCAGGTAGTCGTGAGGAAATAATGGTTGACGTGAGGTAGACACTGCCTTCAAACGGGAAGTGAAGAGACTGAATTAAGTGTAATATCACATTTTGTACATTTACCGTAGCAAATTCATGCTAAAACTGCTACAATAATGCAATTTTTATTGGTAATAACACAAATATGTAGACACCAGGATGTTAAACCTCCTCCTGTCACCTTTGGGTGACATCCTTCTTTTTTTTTTTTCCTTTTTGGCACTTCTGCACATCTCCATTTAAAATCTGTGAGCTATTAACAACAAATAAAAACAAGCAGCAAAAACAGTTTATCCAGGACAAAGACCATCAACACTGTTGTGAAACTGGCGTGTGCGCTGGGGCGCAGCGCAGAACACGCTCTGTCCATCACATGGGTGGCACACGCGAGTTGAGCAACCTGCTGTGCCTCGGCCATTTTATTATAAGAAACAAATCTAAACCGGAGAAGAAAACCTGCCCTTAAAAGTGTTTGGTGGTTTTTCAAGCATCAAATCACAAATAAGATGATCACAACAGTTAAAAAAAAAAAAAGATTTCTTGTGTCTGTAACCTGAGACTGAGGAATGAACCTTTGACCCTGCAAGAGGGAAGCAGTGATACTTAAACCTGAAAGGTCATTTCTTTTGTTTTTTTTTACTTCTCATTGCCTGATGTGACCTTGTGTGGTTGGATGGCTCAGATACATATTGGTACTTAGTGTCCATCAGCTCCCTTGTGGCATCTACACACAGTGTACACAGGCTCCGCCCCCCTGGGGAAAGTTTGGGGTCAAGTCAACACTGATGTTTTATACATTACCAACTATGTTATTTATGTGTGCAGCCTTTAGACACACACACACACACACACACACACACACACACACACACACACACATCTGCTGTGGCCTGCAGTTCTTCTACCCACACCTCTGCCTGGTGCACTGACCGGAACATTCAGAAAGCAAATGGAATCAAAGAGGGCAAGGGCTACATCGTGCATGTGTGTGATTCAGGAACCAGCAACCATGTACCCGTTCCACCGACTGAACTGGACCTTACCCTCAGCCTGAACCCTCCGACCGCTTATCTCCTTCCCTGAGAGATGCAATACGACTCACCTGATGCGCGTGTTGTACGTTCTGACCAAAACCAAGGCTTGACTAAAACCAGAGCCAAAAGGCCCCCAAGCATAAACGGTAATCCAGTCCAAACAAAACATTTATGAGGAAAATTCATGCTGTCCATCAATCAATGTCTGTGTAGATTCTCACTCATCCAGGTCATAGTTACTGTATCCAAAGTTAGATCTCTCTGTGTGCAACCGGACTGCAAGGGTTCCTTGAAATTCCTTGAAAAGAATTCAAGGAAACCTTACAGTCCAACAATAAACACCACCAAAACTCTCTTAAACTGCTTCTCGCCAGCTGAAGTGTATCGGTCAGCAGAGTAATTGTTTAATATTGGCTCTTTGCTTGTTCCAAACATGCTGCTTTCTCTCAGGCAGGTTGTGTCTGTTACACAAACTGGACTGGACCGATGTCACAGTAGTCAGGCAGTAAAGTCTCACTTGACGCATCCAGGGGGAGAATTTGACATGAAGCAGCTTGAGTCCTCGCTCTTCTTTCAAAGCTGAGTAATCATGCAAATCTGACACTTCTATAATAGTCGCAGGTTGTCTTCCTGAAGGTTATCAGTGCGGAATCCGCCATTGATCAGACCTTACCCACATGTGCTTTGATTGCGTCAGTTTCCGCTTTGATCTCCTCCGCCAGGGCGCCCATGAATCACAGGGAGGATTGTGGGAGGCGAGGGGAGAATCAGGAGAAAACCTTTCTGTTTGCAGCCGGGTGATACAAGCAGGGATAAGGAAAAGGAAAGTGATGGAAGACGGTGGCGTCCATCCACTCCTCCCAATTCCTAAACATGACCCACAGATGATCCTGAAGCTGGGAGAGATCGGGCGGCCAGCGGCCGCCGGGACTGAGTGGTGCGTGTGTCACACAGACGCTGTTGGCTCTGTCAACATGTACTGCAGCAGGGTGTGTGTTTCTGTTGAACTGAATCAGCCAAAGACTTTAAAGCTCTCAATTGTGTTTGTTCTCCGTGCACGAGGTGTGTGTGTGTGTGCATTCGTGTTGTGTGTGACCGAGGATTGAGCTTTTCCTCCTCTTTCCTTTTGTCAGATCAGAGCACCTTTGAGGTTTTGGCTTTAAATCAAGTCATGGCAAATTGGCCAGAGCGCCAGCGTTGTTTGAGTTTGCCTTAACGCTGCTCTAGTGCTGCATACCTGTGTATACTTTATTCACCTCCACCATCAAAGACGCGCGTCAAACACCCAGCACATTTGGGATATTCCATCCAACCAAGCCACAAAGACCCAGACATGAGAGAAAACGCTGTTCCATTTTGTTCTTCAGAGCAGCACGACCCTTCGCGTCATGAAAGCGCCCTCCCACGCGTTCCAGCCATCGTCTCTCACTCAAGCCGTGTTAACTTAGGCCAAATAAATCTGGGCTTCCTGACAGTAAAAGCAAAAATGGACTGTAAAGTCACACTAGTTAAGGACTCGGTTTGCACCTTGACCTGAAACAGCGTGAATGTGGGGGAAGAAAGGAGAGATTACTGACAACATTAGATGCAGGAAGTTGATTAAATCACCCGATCAGCTCTAAATCTACATCTAAATGGATTAAATGGTGGCCCCTATGTGGCGTCATCTGTTAGCCATCATCATAATAATCATACTTAAACAAAAGGTGGGATACTAATATTCCTCATTTGTGGAAAAAATGGCCGTCAAACAACAATCATAATCACAGGAGTTTCCCAGGAGCCACTTTTCAAATCAGCCGACCCATTTCCCCAACGCTTCGCTCTTCTGCTGCTGCTTGGTTGTTTTATACAGACGAGTGAACCTGCACGAGTCCACCTCATCAGCTGCTGCCGCCGCCTCTCTGCGCTGTCAATATTGACTCAGGTATTGAAGCAACAACCACTTTGTTAGGTTGTTGTTGGAGGCCACTATGACATCAGGCAAAAACAGAAAAAAACAGATAATAATAATAATAATAATAATAATAATAATCATCATCATCATCATCATAATCACAATAATTTGTCAAAAAAAGGAACACAGCAAGTACAGAAAATTAATGCGATGTATGTATGGAAGTCACTAACTATTTAAGTACATCTGTATATTTCCACAGGTTTGTCTATATGGACATTTTAAAATAAGAACACACATTTTAATTACTGTTGCTTTGATTACAGAAACATTTACTTTAGCTACGCCACGCACAGGCTAAGAGGTGAGCGGCTTTGGGGAAGTAAATGAGCCAAGAACAGCACGCACGCGCATTAATGAACGAAAAGAAGACAAGCGCATTGACAGGACAAACACGCGTCGCATTCGAGGGTCGTTTAGCCATCGATGTCGGTCGCCGCGGCAACCTGCGAGGTGACTTTTACAAATTATTTTGGCTCATTGTCTCAGTTCATGGTCTGCTCTGTTACTAGGTTGTGGGTTCTGAAAAGACAACCGTACCCAAAGAGTGTGCAAATCATGGCAACGACTGCTGAACTGGTCCTTTTGCATGATGTGATTACACTGGCCAACAGTTTCCTGACAAATGCGTCATTTTGCATATTTCTGTTGCGGACGTGTCGAAACAGAGCACAGCATCTACCTCTGGTTGAACTCACCCCATGAACCATCACACAGATGAGAACGATGCAGCTTGTAGGGGAACTCATTTTAAAATTATTATTTGAGCGCTCCATTGTTCTGGCTTCACAGTGTGAATAAAGTTTAAACAGACTGACAAACACTGAATCACCCCTGACCTTATTCTGTACAGACAAACTGTGCCATGGAAGGTGTGTCGAGGTGCAATAAATCACTTAAGAAGAGAACACGGGTGAATCAGATTTGGGCCTACAGGGAAGAGAAAAGAAATATCTTTATTTGCAAATCAGACTGGAATGCACAATATGAGATACGGTGCCAGAGATATCGCCATACAGATGGAATCTGACCTAGCAATGGTAGTTTGGCTAGAAGAGGCCTCGAAGACTTGAAGTAATCAACCATCTACAGCTGTGAACATCTTTACTCTTATATAAAGAATCAAAAATGCCATGAAACTGTATGTAAAGCAAAATATTCAGACGACACTAAACAAATTTTCTGAAAAATGCCACAGTAGTTCACAAAAGAGCCAGTTTGAGGCCTTTTTCTGATTTTTTTGATATCGGCAAAAGACATAAAAAAAAAAAAAAATTCAGAAAATAAGACATTCTATAAAAAAAGTTACTTCCTCTCTGCTTTTCTGTGTCCACTTCCCTGCTCGGTGTCTTTCTCTCTTCTTCGGTCTGCGCTTTTACAGATTCAAAAGTAATTACCTGCTTGGCTTCCTCTGCGATGAAATGGCAGGTTCACAGCCCCCTGATTAATGCAGAGGCACGCACACCTGCCATTAGCAGCCAGGAGGGGTGGAACGTTCTGAATGAAACCCTGCAGAACAAACACACTGCTGTCCACGGCTGCGTAACCTAAAATCACCCAACGTGAGCAAAAAATAAACAAGTGTGCACTTTTATTTGGATCATATCAGATTATTTTCTTCTAACTTGCTTCTTAGTGGTGAATATTTGACCTTCCCAGAGTTTCTTGGTTGCCTGAGTTCTTCTCTAGGCCTTCCGAACAATGACAAACACACACGTGTGTGTGCGTGAGGACAAGGATGAGTTAAAACACGGCTTTAGCTCAATAAAGACATTAATCGAACACGGGCCTGTACCCATCGGTGCGAGTCACTGAGCTCACAAATTGTGTCAAGTGCCATTGCTCAGTCTTCATCAGCTAAATGGGTTTGTTGAATTAGCCTTAGCATACTGAGGAAGCCTTAGCAACCTTAGCAACCCGAAGGAAGCGACATAAACCTTCTTGTGGACATTGAGAATGTTGGAGATTTGTTGCAAATCCGATTAGTTTGTTTATCATTTATGTATATCCAGTGATTGTGGCTCTAATTTCTTCCCAACACATGCAGGGTGACACAAATCAGTTACTGGCCTGGAGACTTTGTGCATTTACAAATGTTCTCTAATTATTTGTTTGACGTAAAGTTATGGAGAAGAAAGGGCTGCTTTTTAAAAGCCTACCACTAGGGGGAGTGTTTGAGATCAATTGTTCCTTAATTTAGCAGTTCTGAACAGTGAGGCTAAAATAAATGCCCACAGAGCATTTGAACTAAATAACTATTAAAACTGAAATTATAACTAAATGAGAATTTGAAGGGTTTTTTTTCTGTTTTACTCTCTCCTCCTGTCAGAAACCCATAGATTTTTATTTTAGCCATAAAGGTACAAATACGACAACAGTGACAGTAGCAGCAGTGACCTTTAGTGTCGAGATTATTTTTTCTGTCAGCAATTTATTTGCTTGGTCTGACAGATGCAGTAGCAGGTTATCTGTCCAATTCTATGAGGCCTTTTTTATTTCTTTTTTTGTTAATGTTAATGGATAACCGAGTGTGCGAGGAATCAGCACATTTCCTTCTACCTCATACAAGGATCGATGTCGGTGCGGCTGCACTCAGGGGAGCTAAATGAGATCATTGTCACGGTGCTGGCAGATACAGTAACGCATTCAGTCTGGAAAAAGAGATGGCTACCCCAAAAAAAAGCAAACCTCACTTAAAATATAAAATCATAATACTAAAGTTAAAGTCATCTCTACATCTACAGTAAAAGCAGATGTGTCTAAATATGTAGTACAGTTAAATCACTTTTACTTTTTGTGTCTGGATTTCGATGTGTGTGGGGTCATAAATCAAGATTTTTACATGTTATGTGGTTTGAACATGTTTGGGGGCAAAAATGTGGGAGACACAACTTTATCATTAATTGCAGAGAGAAGGTACGAGGCTGGAGAATTAAGACTTTGCAAAGATAGAGCTACGAGGATGTCTGTGTGTGTGTGTGTGTGTGTGTGTGTGTGTGTGTGTACGCGCGCACAAATGTGCCACCAAGAAGGAAAGAAAAACCTTGCAACGTGTCAATGATCTGATCACGAATGTCACCACAATCTTCAGTCTTTCTGTTGTTTCAGCTGCAAACATGAACTGAGATAGAAAAGCTCTCAGGGAGCTCATTTAAATCACTTTGAAAAAAATTAAATAAAAAGCGTCAATTGTGGACCCCTGATGTGGAACCCAAGTTATTTATTATTTAATGAGTAGAGAGAAAAGCTCTGCAGTCGCTCATCCGTTGCATCTCTGGCCCCGCCCTGCGATTGCTCAAAGCGCCAAGTGCGTTTCTTCAGAAACGAGCGCCAGTTCCAGCCAGCAGAAACATCTCAGCACAGTTTCACAGGATTTATTCTTGTCATTTTTTTGATCAAACTGATATTCTGACACATGTGGCATATCTAACATTATATAACAGATCTCCACTCAAAAAGCCTTTTTTTTTTTAATATTTAAACTGCAAACAAACACACACACACACATACACACACACACACACAGCCACCTGCACTGCTGCTGGACTCTGGACTGCTCTCTACGCTCCTCTGCTCATCCCTAAAATTAATTCATCCGCACATCTCCGTCCCTCCAACTTCACATTAACCCCGACCGCGGGAGGCATCCTGTTGGAAAAAAATGTCCCTTTCTGGCCTCGCTGTGAAACATCAGTTTGACCTTTCCACCTCAGACCTTCTTCGCTGCTCTTTTCCCACAACTGGCCAAGGTTCCGACACGAACTGGAGGGCCATCGCGGAGGTCGGCCAAAGCGGGCAGAGTTGTAAGGCAGCACAGACGTGTCAGAAGGCTTTTTCAGTCTTTAATGAAGATACCTCGCTGGGTTGCGTCTGCGAGGAAGACTCATTTTGAAGGTCACGCTACACTGGCTGCTTTCTGGAGGACAGAGAAACTGTAATGGGGGCCATTAGCTGTTGCCTGAGACCAGTCATGCGGGGTCGGTTGGTAGATTGAGTCATGGTGAGTGCACAGTCCCGCTGCCAGCATCAAGTCACCTGTGTGACTTCCCCACCCCTGACCTCCCTGACCTCCCCAACAGGCACACACATACACACACACACACACACACACACACACACACACACACTGGAGACCCCCTGCAGTTGCTACACAACACACATAGACACTGTTCTGCTTTACTTTTGCATTGTTTTTGAGTCTAAACCAGCAATACTTGATATCAAATAGAAAAAAAAAAAAAAAACTTTCTTTACAAAATATGTCAAGTCACATTGTTGTGCATCTCTTTTAGGCTTGTAATTTCCCCAAACTGTGTTAAAATTTCTGCTTGGATTTGATTCCGGGGCCACCTTCAGCCGAACGACTGCGGCCATCCTGCAGATTTTGATTTAATCTATGCTTTAAGAAGACGAAGCTGCTCTAGCTACACAACTCAGTATGACTGTTGTGGACTCAGGGAATAATAAAGTCAACAAAATTAAGATGGGATGAACAAAATGGTCTGAACTGATCCACTGAAGCCAGCACAGACACACTCAAACAGCTGAGATAACCATTCAGTAGAACACTCCTGGAGCCTCTGACAGTCGACAGATGTAGAATTTCTTTCTTTTCTTAAATCCATCTACTTGTCCTTATATTGCGTTATAGACCCCAGTCATGCAGGAGCCCCCCCTGTACCCACTGGGACAGTTTCACAGCCCGGCTCATGAAGAGTTGCCCTCCTTTATGGCCCTATTGCCCAACATCACATGCCTTCAGTGGTGGGATATGATCTGAGATAAGGCAAGAAAGTACCGAAACTAGTCTCTCTCTCTCTCTTCCTTGTGCTGCACCCTCAGGTAAGAGCACAGGTGAAACACTCTCCAGAGCGAAGCCGTGGGTGAAACCTGAGACGCCTTCCCTGGAAGATATCAAAGAAAGCCCGGATTGTTGAGATGCCCTTATTGCATATATAAGTTTTATAAATCATGTCTTCACGATAAGCTGATTACCTTATCCTTGGTAGCAGCGTATAGCGAAGGCAGTAAAGGTGCAGGATTACAAGGTGATGGTCCATAAAGGGTTGGGCTCAGATAAGGCCATTTGTAGGAGCGAGTCTGGTGTCTTTAGGTCAACGAGTTTGTTGCCCCTCGCTGACCAGGGGGGTGACGCCAAACACAGACAGGGGAAATCAGATTTATTCGGTTTGAGTATTGTGAATTGTTGAATTTGTCAGGAAGCAGCATTTTTCTTTGGGTGTTTCCAGTAGTGAACGCAGGGACAAGGTCATAAAAATACTGCGGCCCATGAAAGCCAGTCATTTCAACCTTTGACCTGCCTCGCACTTAGTCATGCAGGATGTTTGCAAGGATGGGATGACTTTAAAACTCCACATTATGTACTTCTGCACAAGTGTGACAGTTTTCCACTGTGGGATTCCTGGAATCACAATGAGATGCCCCCTTGCAGATGAGCAGCTCTGTTAAGGGCGTACCAGCAATACCAGTGAAGTGACTGCCCTGGCAGCCTTCCGTATGGCTTCTATAGCTGCGCTCCATTCCGAGGAAACCATTAGAACAAACTGCTCCCGGGTGCAGCAAAGCAGACCGTACGCCCTCGTTTATGAAGCAAATCACCTCTGAGCGCCCCCATCCAAGGACAAAGCTTGGACCGTCTGCGCGCAAACTCTCAAAGTCGTGAAGATGTGGATGAATGCAAGGTTTTCCCTCAAAGTCTTGTCTGTTCTAATAAGTACCTATGAAAGGTCTGTGTAGCTTCCTTTTTCAGAAGGGAAAATCCACAAAACTTCCTTATGCATTAATAATCATCAATGAAATATAGAAACAGGTAGCAATTTATGAGTAGATGTCACGATTATTTAGTAAAAATTACATTACAACCACAGGCAATGTTAAAATAACTAAAATGTACGAGGGGAGATTTCTCTTTTGATGGTCAGCGAGGTTTAAAAATGCTAAAAGGACTCTGAGATTAAATGGGATCTGAAGTAGGGTGTTATGGGAAGAAATGCTGCCATCTTGTGGCGCTAAATAGAAGTGTATCATTTCACTACACAGTTATTTCAAGATTTAAATGATAGAAGATAAATTTGTGTCACCTCTATTAACACTATATCTTTACAAGCACTACAGGAGTCAAAACATGTGGAACCAGTATAAGTTGTTTTCTTCATGACATTTACCTTTTAAACTGCAGAGAACTTGTATAAACTGGTTCCCATTTTCACAGGAAACTCTTAGCGCTCACAGTGTAATAAACCCATTCAGTGGTTTCTCCAGACAATGACGTTTTCAGCCTACTCATGATGTCATCCGTGTCCATGTGTCCACATAGTTTGCATATTCATGTGACATTTCTGCCCAGTTTTAAAAGAACATGCCTGATATTTGGAGTCTGAGTCATTTTCCCGCGTTAAATCCGCCACCCACCGGTCATCTCACAGCATCTGCAGAGCACACAACACTCATCACCTCATGACTGTTCCACTCTGAACACAAACAGCCTGAAACAACAGTTTGTTTACTGCAGTCATCCCAATAGTTTTACAGAGAAAACGAGAGGAACTGAGCGTGTGAGCATGAAAACTCTGCTGCTCCTTCTCAGGCTCTTTCAAAGATCTGAATTTGAATTCTGAATCATCTTTTCTTCTTCTTCTTTTAAATCTTCCACTGTTGTTTTTAAAGCTGCAGGGTTTTTCTTCGAACACACTCTGACCGTGAATGAGAGCTCAACGTGGGTAGATGGATGAAAGAGGCCACAGCAAGAAGCAGGCAGGTACGTCAGCAAGCACGTGTGGATTTGAGAAAAGACAGAGGCAGCCATCAGCACGCCCATGAACTAGAAGGATCAGGCAGAACTACGGCCTAATTTATCTTTCGTTAGGTACAGAAAGCTGCTGGAATATTCATGCGCTTAAGGGAGATCTGTTTGAGCTGCTCCAGTTAAGTCCACAGGGCATCTTATTCCGCCCACTTTGACCTCCAGACCGTCACTAGAAATGATTCATCAGTCACTTGGCCTTCAGCTTCCATCAGCTCAAACTGACGGTCCCACAGAAACAGTTTTAATTCTTCCCATGAGACTCTTATTCAGGCACAGGATCTCTATCCTTGATGGCACAACTGCAAGAGCATTTGTAAAAGCTGGTGCCACACAGGTAAAAATAAACGGAACCTTTTCCCATGATGCAAATCTCAGATCAAAGCCGTTTCATCGTCTCTGCATGGCCAAGCGTCAGCTCCAAAAGCAGGATTATAATTACGACTGGAATGCAAATTCTCAAAAGCAGCAAATTCTCACATCTCTGGAGAGACACTCTTATTTTATCTCCAGTTTGCTCATAACAGTCATTCTACTAAAAAAATAAAAATCCAATTAGTCCTAAACTTTCCTTTGAATTTTATTGAAGTTGTTAATTATTGATCAGTCAGGCAACATTAGCAACACTTGTACAGCTAAGTGGGGATTTTGCAATGCTATGCTGCACTTGTCAAAACAGTATACATAAATTACAGTTTCATTATTTTCAATAAGAGACCTAAAATGTACTTTATTTCCAGCTTTAATTGTAGGTTTAACTAGCACACGTGCTGGCAGCAGTGTTCCAAGGGTTTACTCACTCCTAAGACATAAACATTCCCAAATTAAACTTCTTAAATTCAACTGTTACTAGAACAGCTAATCAGAAACTGCATGTAAAAATCTTAATACCTAAGACAATCTTTGTTTCTAAATTTTCTCACTTTGATCATCCTATCTTTTATAGACCATCAACCAACATCTCAATGACAAAGGAGGCCACAGTGTAATAAGTCAACAATTAGTTTTTATTTATGGTTTTGGTTTTGAAGCAACCTACCAGATAATTCTAATGAAGTGCAGCCGGTTACAGTTGAGAGCGATGACAGGCACACTCCTTGTGCAAATTCAACAGCGTTGGAACGACTCCTACATTTACATAGCAGAAATACATGCCAGAGGAGAACGATGCTAAAAATCTGTTTACACTGACGACAGGAGGACTTCCTGCAAACACGTGTGTCCCAGCTAACACTTGAGATGCACATTTGGCCCACTGCTGGATTAAGGGAGAGGAGCAACCGAGTAAACATTCAGTTTTTACAGCGAGAGATGCGCGGCGACTTCCAAATCGATGTACTAGATCCGTCACATCTGCACGCCTAAATACACAAGCCAGACGCCAAACAAAGTTTAAGATAATCCTGACAAGACAAAACTCAATCTGTACTTCAGCGATCGATAACGGAGATCCCCTTGGGACAGCAGCACTGCAAAAAACACACCGTCAACACAGCTGTAAAAATGTCTGCAACACGTTTCTCACGGGGATGCAGTTTTCTCATATCTACATATGCAAACTCAAAAGAATTGGATCTTCTTTGCCCCAGACAACAACTAAACAAAGAGCAGTTAATATCCATGCAGAAACACTGAAGAACTCCACAAACTGTGTGGTGCCGTTACCTCTGGCAGGCTAAAGTCTGCGTCTTTGAGCTCCGCCTGCTTCCCCCTGTCCCTCACAGTGACAATTTAAACTAAACGGCTCTGGAGAAATGATTTGCACCGGCCTGTGGTTGTTCCAGAAGGTCAAGAGTTGCCACATCTTTTTCCCACCGACCGAGGGCGTTATTTGACTCTGAAGGTTTGTGTTTGCACCTACAGATGACGTTCCCCTTGAAAGTGATGCAAATAATGCACAATTTTGACGATGGATTGTTAAAATGGTGCTCACACTATTTTTTTTTTTTTTTTTTTTTAAACCATCTAAACCGACAGATGGGAGTCTGGTGCGAAGGAAAGCCGATGCTCGACTACATTCTATAGCTTTCCTTTATTTATACAATCAAGGGCCATGTTAATGTCTTGCACAACCATGAATTTAAAGGCAAAACAAGGAAAAAGGTTTAGTTGCATTAACACGGCAACTAGTGAAAATTAAACTTACTGTAACATACATATTAAATAGTGTAGAGTCCATGCAAATGTGCATGGGTTTGCATCGTTATGGTATGTTATTAGTGTATGGGACACATCAGCCACCAGTGCATTTCTGATTTAAATTTAGGAAGGAAAAACCCCCTGAATGCTCCTAAGAAGAATTTTCAGCCCGATTTGAAGAGAAGGATGGCCACCTGGCCCAGGTAGAAGTAAATGAAATGCTTCGTCTCGTGAGTGACGTAGCTGCCAAAGTTTCTCCCGACAATGCAGTGCCAGGTGGGATTGTACTTCTTATCAAACTCCTGAAAGACACACACACACAAAAAAAAAAAAAAAAAACAAACAAGTCATACAAGACCAAAGTTTTAATGTAATGATCACAACTGCGGCTAATTCCATTTTAATTTATCATATCTTAATTTGTCAAGACACATCAAAGCTTTAAATCATCTGAATATTAAACTTAACTGAGCCAATAGTCGGTGCTTTTAAACACGACTGGACTAATTTATTGATCCTAGTAACTTTGATATTAGCATGTTTAGCTAAATCAGCCGCACCAACTACACGTGATAAAAGCTGGCTTTCATACCGTTTTCACAAAACTAGAAGTTTCTGTCTAAAAACCCAAGAGACAGCTCCCTTGCCCTTTGACCTCAAGCCTGCAGGAGGCAACGGTATCGTCAAAACAATGGATTTAAAATCACCTAGAGAGAAACCGGTGAATAGTGTCAGTCAGAATGAGCCTGGGTGGGGGGCGCGATTGATTAACCCCAGTCATTTAAAAAAAACAAAACAAAACAAAAAAAACACCCAGGTAGGGCCCTGTTCGCAGGAGCCTCCTCTAGACATTGACCAAAAATAGAGCGGAGAATATAAAAGGTTACGAGTCGAACAATGATGTCAGCCCCCGGTCGGGCGCATCGGCGCAGCCTCACCTTCTTGATGTAGGCTGCGATGTCCTTCTCGATGTTGTACTTCTCCATGGCCTGGGTGGCACAGTCCACCGCGTCCTGCTGCATGTCCTCGGACATGTCAGCGTTCTTAATAACGGCTTTCCTGTCAGTCATGGTGTCGAAAGGACGAGGATGACGACTATGCCTGCCGAGGAGGAGGAAGAAGAAGAAACGTTCACGCGCAGGAGTGCACTGAAAATGAACGCCGCACGTGGTGACGGGGGATGATTTAGGCCGGTCCGGATCAACGCGAACACCTAGCACAGGTTCTTTAACTTAACCAGAACCAGAACTTGATGCTTTGGTTTCATAACTGCAGCACCTGAACGCCGCACTGATTAGCGGCGAAACTTGATACAGGTGGAATTAAATTGCAAATCCCGGGGGGTGGAATAACCCCTCTGATCTACCAATAATCGGGGGGGAAGAGTCACACGACAGGTACATTTCAGAGCTCAGGCGGGTGAAATACAGCCGAACATCGAGGCATACACGTCCGTTCTCATCCCTCTCACCTTGTCTCTAAGCGCTCCTTTCCTGCCCACTTGTGCGGTTCGGACCCAGCAGGGGACGTGTGAGAGTTCGGGGATGCTGCGTCTAATTGCTTTTAAAAAGATTTACACAATAAGCATGTAGGCTGGTTAGCTGTGCTCGCTGCCTGCTGCTCCGACAGCCCCCCGCCCCTCGGCTGCGGCTCTGCCATTGGCCGAGCCGCAGCCCGTCTCTTCAGCTCCTCTGCCGGCATCTTATTTCATCCCACAATGCATCATTCACGGTAGCGCACGCCACACGGCGAATACTAGGGACCACGGACAAAAAGATCAATTTGTATCCCCAGCTTTTATTCATATTCCGTGATTAAAATAACTGAAAAATCAAACATCAAAAGTTATGTATTTGAAAATGTTTTATTGAAAATGCTGAGAGAAAAAGAAAGGTTAAGCAGAGTAAAACATACTACTCCCAAACAAAACTCATTTCCCAAACACCCCAATTTTAATTAATTACCAGGCATCTACGAATCCATCCTTTGATCCAACTTCCTGGTCCTCTGTTTCGATTTCTTGTAAAATAAATGCCATTACCACTGAAAAAAAAATTTATAGGTAGGGGGCCTACTTTAAAAAAAAGGAGAAAAAAAAGGGGTGGAAAAAGTTGCTCTGGGACTTCCAATAATTAGTTCTGAATTCAAATCTCATTTGAATCCTGGAAAAACTGATCCCGTTCCGAGCATCCATCCTTGCCTATCCCTTCCCTAATCGATCCACTCATCCAGCTCCAAGGATTGGGATCCACTGAGCCACTCCTCCAATCAAAACCTTGAAATACCAGGAAGAAAATCAGAGGCAGACTGTTAGAATAAAATGTCAAGATTTTTGGGCCTATTTTTGTTTCCATTCTGAGCACTTAATGAAAAAAAAAAAACAAAAAAACAACTTGAGCACAAAAGTATTCACGCCCTGAAGTCTAAACAGTTCAGCTAGTGACGGCATATAAGCCGAGGAGGATGTCAAAGATTCAGACTTTTTATATTTGACAGCAAAATGTTACACACATCACAGCACGACCTAGGACTAATCTGTCACAAGCCAGGGTAGCAGATAAAAATGAGATAAATAGAGCACAGTCCTTGTTTATTATGACATGCATGATATGGAAACCTAGCAAAGCGTTCGATTTATGGAATATGAAGCGTACCATTGCCTCGACCTGATTGCTCCTCATAATGATGTCCTATCCTGACCATACAAATGAAATGTGCTCCACAATGGTTTTATTCCAAATCACTTTAATCCTTCGCTTCAGATGTCTAAAGAAAGACACAAGGGTAAAATACAGTTAAGCACTGGGCTCCTCGTCCAAACGACCCACAATTATCCACTGGGTAGCTATTAAAAAAAAAAAAAAAAAAACAAAAAAAAAAAGACAACTCAACTGTCAAGACTTGCAAAAACATTGAGTGTGGGCTTAAGCAACTCAACATTTTTGAAGTTCAACACAGCACATTTCTATTTATATTGCAAAAATGGAAACAGAAAGAAGGAGAGAGGAAGGAAAGGACAGAGGGGAAGGAAGGGGCGAGGTACATCTACATACCAAGTTCATCCACATGGACATCAGGACATGAGATGTAAAAATAAAAAAACCAATTGGTGACATTTGGGGAAACTTATAAGAGGTAAAAACCAGGAAGGTGTACATCGAAAGGGCAAAACATCAGTGGTGGAAAGGTTTAGGAACGAGAGCGAGAGCGGCTGTGACGAGGTGAGTAGCGAGGAGATCCTCTGCCGCGGCCACGGGAATTGCTGCGACTGCGGCTGGCACTGCGACTGCGGCTCCTGCTCCGGCTGCCACGGCTTCTGGAGCGTGATCTTCCATAACTTGGGCTGCGTGGACCATCTAATTTCACCTGAATGTAAGCGGTCTCTCCCTGGCAGAAACAAGAGAACTTGACATTGAAAAGACAACATTCCTACGGTGGACAGAGAAAAGATGGCAAAAAGGGCCAGGTTTGCGTCAAACAACGATCGTTTCCTCACGTACTTACCTACAAAACAGCAAAGAAAACAATATCCATGACAGTCCAATCACTACACATACCTCATGCGAGCGGAATTTGGTGTTGTCCAGCTTTCGAACAGCATAGGTCATATCTTCTTTGCGCACAAACTCTACAACTCCAGTCCCATCTCTGTAAACGTCAGCGTAGCATACATCCCCGGCTTCACGCATGTGGTCCTTCAGATCTTGCCAGCTGCCACTCTGAGGGAGTCCTGGAACACAAAAATCACCAGATGAAACGTTGAAAACTGCAGTTAAACATTAAAATATGCTGAACTATCTCCAGCTCTTTAAATGTCTCAAATAAAGCCACCAAAGTTATTTTTTTCCCCCGAGGATGCTTACCTGACACAAGGACCCTGTACTCTGAGCGTCTGGATGGAGGTCCATATCTGCCTCTTGGAGCACCCCCGATCCCACCAAAGCCACCTCTGGAGCCCCTGCCGCTCCGGGGAAACTCCACACGCAGTCTGTAGCCGTCGTAGTCATAACCATCACGCCCGTAGACGGCATCATCCGCGTCCCTAAATTCAGTCACGATGTTTGAGCTTCACGAAGTGGTAAAAAAGGTCATACGTAGCGAGAATAAAGCCGACCACAGCCATGTTAGCGGGTAAACGTCAGTTTAGAATGCTAATCCGGTTCGGTGCAAAAAAGAAAGAAGAACAAAACAAGAAAAAAGGGATACAATTTATACACTTTACTGTGGATGCGCCCATACAATTTCATATAAAAAGTATCTTATAGATCATGCAACGAAATGCATCATTAAGCGCACGGAGCTAACTTTATGTTTTGCATTATAAGCCAGGCTAGGTGACAAGCATGTTAGCATAAATAGATAACTGACGAAACTAAAATACCACGCAGGACTTTATACATGTGAAGTTAGTATGCAAAACAATCAGCCATGACTAAAACACATTTAAACAGTCCTCCTCGAGTATGCAAATATCACTGTTGGTTAGCTACACAAAAGGGCTGCCCGGGGCCTAGCATGCTATATGCTAGTTGGTACTTACCTAGGATCTTCAAATTCGATGAAAGCAAAAGGTGGTCCCCCTCTCCGATTTTTGAGGTCGATATCTCGAATGGTTCCGTATTTGTAGAAAACATCTTCAACATCTTTTGTGCGAATGTCAGGTGGAAGGTTTCCCACATAAATTCGGCAGTCGTTGTTCCCTGCAGGGCCACGCACAACACCCGACATTGCTGCTAACGCCAAGCTCGTTTGTTAAAATACTATCAAGGCGTTGTTAACTGCAATAACCTATATAGTGATGCGAATAATGGTAATATTATCCTGAGACAGCTGTCCGATTCTTGAGCACGATACAGCAAACAATCAAATTGGCGCCGTTTTCGCAGAAATGTGCAAGATATTTAGGAGACACACACAATACCCTCCGCTCCGAGTTGTCAGTCTCTACGCAATACCGGAAACACTACGGCCAGAGCTGACGCATCCGCCAAACAAAATAGTACCACATGCTGGACGACATTAATCATTCGTTAATTACCTCCGCCAAGGAGGTTATGTGACGGCCGGCGTTTATCTGTCTGTCAGATTCCAAAATAACTCGAAAACCTAGAATTTTAATAAAGTTTTCAGGAAATGTTGATAATGGACCAAGGAGCAAATTAATACGTTTTGATGATTTTGGTGATTGTCATCTTTGCTCTTCCAAAGATCTTTAAACACACACACATATGTGTGTGTGTGTGTGTACAGGTATGAGTCACAATATGTGTGGAAAATAGCTGCTGATGACTGCGCCAACTGATTTTTATATCTTAATCACATCATTCACCAGAAACAAAAAACAATTTGCATTTACATCCTAGATGTTGATTCATGATGTGTATTTTTCTATGTATCTACATTTTTGTGGTTATTTTGTAAGTCTGTGAAATGTTTGCACTTCTTTTTTCTAGGGTGATGTCTAAAAAAGTAATAATAATAAAAAAAAGATCCCCAGCAGATTTGTCAGACAGCAAATGTTTTATTGAGCTTATTTCCAGCTCTGCGTTTCAGACCCTTACAGATCAGCGGAGAACACTTTTCACACGACGCACACTGATACAGCAGCTGTACTGATCGTGCCTAAGACTGCAGACACACATCAACTCAACCTCAATCTATCGTGTAACTATTTCTGTTTCTTTACAATCCCAAACTGCAAAGGATTCCTGCATAAAACACAAGAGCTGAATTTATTGTAATATAAACTAAAAATCTCCCCTCTGTGAGACTAAATGTATGGCGCTAAAGCTTTAACTACACTATTAATCACTATGCACTGAAACACACAAGGCTGTGATCTGATTGTCCCCCCCCAACCATCCATTTGTTATTAAACCATCATTTCCCCTGTTGTCATGTGATCATCTTTAAAAGCATCAGAATCCTGGAAACTCCTAATAATTAGCCATTGTCATGGTACTGGCAGCAGAGTTGTTCAGTATGCGTGGCGGGAACCGTAGTTGTGCAGGCCAACGTCACCGCAGTCATCACCGCCGGAGTACTTCCCCTGACATGCCAGACTGTTTGCCTGTGGACAGAGAACACAGTTGACAGCGGTGGTGAAAAGGTTGCATCGGTGCTGCTGTGGAAAACCAGACAAGCGTACCTCTGCTCTCTTAATGAACTGCTCAGCAGCTGCCTTCTCGTTCTCCTTATGTCCCCTCCAGGCTCTGAGGGCGGAGGCCTGCAGGGCTCGGCCAAAGGAGAAGGTCAGGACCCAGGGTGTGGCCAGAGGGCAGTTGTTGATGGCATTCAGGTGGACAGAAGCCTCCTCTTCGCTCTGACCTCCTGAGAGAAAAGCTATCCCTGCGGGCCACAGACGCATCCTCGTTTTCTCCCTGAAAGGTTGACAGATGGAACTAATAGTCTGCCTTACCTGTGACCGCCGGGGGGACGGTGCGTCGCAAGGCGGTGACAGTTGCCATCGCGACTTCCTCTGGGCTGTACTTGGTGGAGCAGCTGTGTCCAGCTGTGACCATGTTAGGTTTGAGGAGAGTACCTTCCAGATACACGTGGTGGTCTGACATGGCTTTGTACACTGCAGCCAGGACCTGCAAAAGAAAAAAAAAAAAAAAAGTTCTCTTCTATTCCGTCCTTGCTGTTACATCATCATCAGCATCATCATCAACAACCCACCTTCTCTGTAACGTACTGACCACGCTTCAGGTCATGATCTCCATCAGGTAAAATCTCCGGTTCTATGATGGGCACGATGCCATGCTGACCAGGAGAGGAGAACTCAGTCAGGACAACACGGGACGCACAAATAAGCTCAGCGGGTTCTTACCTGCTGACAGATGCTGCAGTAACGTGCAAGAACATTCGCGTTGGCCATGATGGCCAGTCTAGAGGGGTTGGTGTCGCTGATTTTAAGCACGCAGCGCCACTTTGCAAAGGAAGCTCCGTCCTTTTTATACTGCGCGCAACGCTCTGATAAACCGTCGAGCCCTATGGAAGACATTTTGAGAAAATAACTGCACGGCTGTTGGACGGCCTCAGCAGTAAAGCACACCCAAGCTGATGAATCTGACCCTGTGTGGTAGTTTCTCCTGCGGTTCCTGCCAGGGGAACAACACCTTTGTCTACCTGAGGTGGGAGAAACGGATGTGAATGGTGGACACGTGGATTCATGTTGGACCTCAAAATGAAAATGAATGGTTGACCTGACCTTGATTCCCACCAGGACGTCACGGTCTCTGATCATTTTGACAAAGGATACGCCGTTGTCAGAGTACTGGTACAACGTCTCGTGGAAGAAGATAACCCCTCCAAGGCAGCTGTTGACGCGATCATCTGCTCCGAAGAGGATCTGCCGGAACTGTCTGCGGTTCTCCTCCGTGTTCTCCACTCCCACCTGGGCCAGACGCTTCCCCATGCTGCCTGTGGAGAGCACATGATCAGGATGTGAGCATCCGTGGCTGCTGGTTAGGAATGGATGGCCAGAGCGGAGATAGTGGATGGTTATGGATGCAAGTTTCCCAACAGGATGTGTGTTACAGACCAACAGACTCGTCTGCAGCCAGGACGCCCTTCCCTGGAGAAACTATACGGAGCGCTGTCTCATGGAGCTCCCTCTTCTGCGCCTCGGAGAGCGTGGGGACCTGGTGCGTCATCCTGAGCGTCCGGCAGCCTTTGGATGTACTGTTGATGATTTATTTACACTGAAAAATCTACCTTTTGTATGCAGTCTATAAAAATACAGCAAGTATAAAAGGTTAAATTTTCTATAATTGTAGACCATAAGAGTGCTCTCCCTTTAGAAACTAATAGCAGAATCAGTCAATTAAACTAAAAAAGTCAATTTTAAGAAGACGCCAAAGAGTAATGAGCAGCAGCAGAAGCACAGAAGCTCTTGAAGGTTTTTACCTGTCAGTGGGCGAAGCCAAAAGCGTCTCCTCCACTGAATCGTTGATCAGTGACAGGGACTCTCAGTCCACTCACGTTTGTATCAGCTCAAGCGCATCACGTCATAAGTTACCGCCTCCGGCGGCGTGGAGTACACACCCACCTTTGCTCCATTAAATTCACAAGATTTTAAATCAATCATTGTTCTACTTCAATAATCTTGTCCCCCTCTTTCATGTTGATGTGTCCATAGTTTGGCCCTCTCCCCCTCTTAGTTCACTGAATAATATTTGGAGTCTGTAAACCTGCAGTGTTATGGTGAAAAGATTGTGTTCACCCGTAAATGTCTTATGGTTTTCATTTTTACACATATATCCCACTGATTGAATAATATTAAGCACAATTTCCTATTGACACTAGCTGTGTATCAGATGAGAGCATCCTCAACCCCACGTTGACCTAATTTAAGTGCTGAACCAGACCCCCATGACATGCTATTTTTACTTTAATTAGCAAAAATGTGCCCCTAGGAACATTTCAAACCTCCAGATAATTTTGACTTCACCGAATTCCTTTGGCATTTAAGAGCAGTTCATGTGCTCGATGGCTGGATTTTGTGAAATACAACTTTCTTCACAGGTTCCAGAGGTACTATGGTAATTCCAAAGAACTTCACATTATTGTTGTAATTTCCTGTTTTAATTCATCACTTTTAGAGCTACATTTGGTATTTAATTTACAATTTATGGAATTGATTAAAAATACATGGTGGTAACCAGAGGATAAATAATGGTTTCTAACAAAATTCAAAATTTTCTGTCATCCAAGTCGTTTTACTATAGATACTTTCAAAGGTTTGGAATTTTGTTCATCTGTAGTCCTGCAGGGGGTTCAGAAAACTGGTCCATCCTGTTACATAACGTGTCTTTTTGACTGGACTGGTGGGAAGGCGAGTCTGGATTTCAGGGGACTCTCTTTGCTATTGTGGGTTAGTGTGCATCTGGGTCACTGGTCTACCTGCCATCACACAGCCACAACCCAGACATGATGGACCTGTCTAAGACAAGGGCCTGAGAGAGAATCCAATGTCAGGAGGCAGTCGGAGACAAGAGGCAGCAGATCCAGCATTAGATACATGATTTCAGGAGGTGCAGCAATTATACACGACCGCCTCCTCTGGGAGTTTTTTTCTTCCTCACTTACCTAATTAAAAACATGTAATGACGATACTTTATCTGGGCTTCAATGTTCCGTCTCATTAAGGCTGTCCTCAATGGCTTTGTGAGTGCTCCTCTAAAACTAGTTCAACCCAAGACTCACCATGTGGAATCCTGTTTTTATTGCTTTCTTTACTTGTTTATTCCAAATGGTGGATTAGGGATCTTCAAATGGAATAGGCTCCTGTATTATTTAAATCTAATTGTGCTAAATTGCAACTTTTAAAGCTTATGACAGGCAGAAAAGCTACCAAACACTCCTTTTGGTCATTTTTTTTTTTAAAGATCTAATTCTAAACATGGATTAAACCTTTAAAAAAACCAAAAATCCATTTTGCTTGATTTTGTCTTGATCCAGGTCAGTTAACGCATACATTTATCAGAGAATTGTCATTTCCAGTAAGCGTCCAGGCTCAGGTCCATTTTGGCCAAAGTTGGAGACACTTCATCACAGTCAAACTCATTTAAGTCATCTGATGAAAGGCCCCTCCTTGCTTTTGCAGTCCAATCAGGGTGGGCCCTGAGCTGCAGGATGATGTCAGCAGGTGTCTTTTGAAGGATGAAAGGGTCGAAGGAAATGCCACGGAAGAGGGGCTGCATCTGGAAACACTCCAGGTTACGGAGGCGTTGGGCTGGGCTTTTACAAAGAAGCTGCACCAACAAGGAGGAGATGGAACAAATATTTGCCTTAAATATGACACACAATAATGATGGATATTCAGGCGGAGGACCCAAACCTCAGTCAGCAGTAAGGTCAGAGCGGAGCTGTAGGACTTGGGGACGACATAATGACAGTTTCTGACCTTGCTCAACATGGTGATGTGATCGAGCTCTGCGGGTACTGGAAACTGAGAGATGAAGTGATGACACAATAAAAAAATGCCCATTTGGAATGAATAAATGTAGAGTTTATGTGACCTGACCTTTCCTGTCACTAGTGCAAACAACAGAATGCCAAGGGACCACCAGTCAGCAGCATGGCTGTAAGGCCCCCCGCTTAAAACCTCTGGAGCTGCTCAGACCAAACAGGAGAAACACAACGTTCAAGATGTGATTAGAGAAAAGTAGGTTTTTCGTAAACAAGTGGTGAAAAAAAGGATGCATCTCTTTTTTCAGCGAGGAAAACGCGACACACAAATTTGAGGCACAGCTGCAGAAGTGGGTCATCGGAGCGGAAGCATGCAGAAGGGGTCCGCTGCTGTCAAGCAGCACACTGTCAACAATCAGCCATCAAAAATATTTTATTCTCCAGGATGTTCACCACAAAGCTCACCCATGTACTGCACTGTCCCGCATATGGTGAACGCCCGTCCTCCTCGTTTCAGCCGGCGGGAGAGTCCGAAGTCGGACAAACGGAGGTGGCCTGAATGGAAACACGTAGTGTCGGTTTTCCTCTACGCACCACGTGCAGACGGGCATCTTTTCATCTGCACTGCTCGTCTCAATCTTCACATGAAATTGTGTTTTTTACCTTGATCACTTACAAGCACATTTTCCATCTAAAAAGACACAAAAAGAATATAGTTATTTTTTAAAAGTACATTCCTGCAGGATATTTACATTTAAGAACAAATTACACCTTTACATCCCTGTGGATGATCCCTAGGTCATGGATGAACCCTGGAATAACAAACAGAGGACATGAGGCAAGAACATATGATGGAAACAACTAAAAGGAAGTGACCAGAGTTGAAAATTTCCTCAAATTGTTCCCAGTAAATGAATATGGACACTGAAAGCTTTAATCTGCAAACAAACTGAAATGTTTGGGTGAAATGTTCCTTTAGCACTCCGTGCATCAGCATTTATACTGTAACTGATGATTAAAAATACAAACCCAGTGCAATGCCCAGCTCTGCCGCAAAGAGTCGAACCTGCTTCTCCTCAAACTGGCCCTTCAGTGACCAGTACGTGTGCAAGTCACCATGGCTACAGTTGCTGCACACTGCAGAGAGAAGGAGACACTTCTGAGATATTTGACACCGAGCTCATGCCCTGGCACAGACCAACGCAAACAGAGGAAACCGCATAAATAAATGGAATCGCATCGATTTGCTCACCGCGTTGCCGGGGAGGGTGAGATGAGGGGGTTGAGGGTGAGTCAAAAAGACACGAGTGGCTGTTTTCTGATTGTTCTGCCTCACGTCAGGCAAAAAACAGCCTCCAGCTCCAGAGAATGGAGCTGAGACGTCCCTTTCTAACTGTTCAACTCACTGATGAAGAGGTGGCGCTGCGTCTGCCAGCAGTCATGCAGACCGTGAATGAATGGATGTTGGAGCTGCCCCTGCAGGAGTGTGTACACACACACACATACATAAACACAAAAGTAGTTTAGTATTCTGCAAAAATACAGTACTACTCGGAAAATTAGAATATCGTATAAAAGTTGTTTTATTCAGGCAATCCAACATAAAAGATGAAAGCAATACATTTTATAGACTCATTACATGCAAAGTGAGATATCTCAAGCATTTTTTGTGGTAATTTTGCTGATTATGATTTTTTCATTGATTTCAAGCAATATTCTAATTTTCTGAGATTTTGAATTTGAGGTTTTCTGAAGCTGCAAGTCCTAATCAGCAAAAAAAACAAATAAAAGCTTGAAATATATTGATTCGCATGCTATTTGTCTATATAATACGTACATTTCACCTTTAAAGTTGAGTTACAGAAATGCATGCACTTTTCCAGGATATTCTAATTTTCCGAGTAGTACTGTACATACTTATAATGCGTGCCCTCCATTCCAAATCCTTTATTAACCCTAAGCCAAAAACAACTATATACATCCCAGTAACATGACTAATAAAAGTAGTTACAGTATATTTGAGAGCCGTGAGCCTCTCAGTGCGATACCTGAATGATGACCTCCTCTTTAATCTGATCCACCACTTCGTTTTTAATGATCTCTGATTTTGGCAGAACCTGTGAACAAAGATGGAACGAATTATAGCGCAAAAATCAATCCCAATCAACAGTGCTTTTGTAAAGATTATAACCAACCTTCACAGCAAAGAGCTGGTCTTTAAAGCTGTCTTTCACTCTTAGGATGGGCCCATATGATCCTTTAGCTACGAAGCCCAGAATCTGAGAGAAAAGATGCAGTTTGTAAGTGTTTCTGCACTTTTATCCCTCACCTGCTGAGGTCGGGCGTACCCTGTAGTGCTCTTGTTCGGGGAACAGGCGGAGCGGGAACTCAGGCAGGAAGACGGAGGTTACATCCACCTCTGAGGTCTGGGTGTTGTCGCCTGGAGGCAGCAGGAGTTCGGGGGCAGCTGGTCTGCAGGATGCAGACAGAGAAAATATGGCCGAGTGTCCCAGTCTGTGAGTGATGGTGTCCCTCATGTTTGAGAGGAAGCCAACACTGAGGCGGCGCTCAGCAGCTGCTCCACGTTTCTGTGTGAGACACATTTGTGCTTTAAAGGTTAGATTACCCAAAGGATTTACCCCGAACATATGCTTTATACATTTCTACTACTAATTTTACTACTCAGTGACTTTGGTGGATGTGAAAAACACTTATCAGTTTGTTTGCAAAGACGTCTGATATATTATCTATTGTCCATCATTGAAGTTCAAAGATCACAATAATCTAATTTAAGGTGTGAAAAGGGTTACTGTTAGAAGCTGATTCAGTATCTGCTAACCTTCATGGTTCATGTTAGATAAAACCATGTTAATCAATGTTTTCATATCGGACAGCCCCCCCCCCCCACACACACACACACACACGCACACATTTTGTTCACACTTTTCTCTCTCGAAGGTTGAACACTAAAGATTGAATCTCTCACCTGACTTTTCCTGCTGATGTCGCCTCCCATTAAATTTTTTGTGCCGCACACGGACGGCTTCGGGAAAACACGTTTGCCTCCACATAGGGAAGAGCTCCCTTCCGCTCCAGTTCGAACAGTCACATCAGCGATCGATCGTCTCCGCAGCTCCCCGCGCGCCATACTTTGTTCCTATTTGTCCAGCGACCTCACGCGCGAACGAAGACTCTTACATCTTTATTGACATAAAAACAATGAACACGAACACATCTGCGTTGGACACGCGAACACGTGACACGCTTAAAGCATTTTTATTGGATTTTTAGTGGCATAGCAGCCCGGACTTTGACAGAAACGAAATCTCTGGTTACAAAAATATCAATGCATTGTGCATAAAAAAAGTACTTTAATAACAAAATTATGACCCATACACACAGCAAACATCTGCAACGTACCCACAAATATATTTTGCCATAACATCAAATTACATGAAATTCCTTTTCCGTTGCTTTTGACATTTAGTCTGCAGTCAATTCAAAGTAAGGTAAAACAGTATAATTTGCCTTCCTTTTAGTAAAAAGGCCTTCCTGTAAGTGTGACAGTCATGCAGCCTTCCTTAGTTTGAACTGATAAGCATCTCACGCCAATCTCTACAGCTGGAGGTGCGTTCGTAGGAGTTCCGTTTCTTCTAACACTTTTGGTATGCAGTGTTCCTGAGCCAGCAGGAGGATGCGCATACTGTTTCACTTCACCAAATTCAGTTGTCAATTTGAAACAGTGTTAGAAATACTTAAATTGTTAAAGGGCCAACACATATATTTGGTCAAAATGGCATCACAATGCCATCACAATACTGTATCTGGAGTTCCCAACGGGGATTTTAACTTAGATGTAATTAAATTGACGCTCCAGAATATTTAACGAAAGTATGAGTTTAACCAAAATTTTGTTATAATTTCAGTAAATTTTAGAAGAAGGGCCCTGGAGAATGTTGGGAACATGGATAAGCACCAGAAATGCCTGATGGACTAAAACCTAACCATGGTCAAATAATAACTATAATTTTTGAATGAACTGTTCAGCAGGCTTATATTAAGATATAACAGATAATTCCTTAAAACAAATAAAGATGCTCAACCGCTTGTGTTTCTTCATTAAAGCGATCCTACGTGTTAGGTGCGGCAGCAGGCTGTTGTGTGGACCATCCATCCAAATTGTGATGGGGTCTTAGCAGAGTCATCAGCTTCACTTGCGTCGGCTGAAGATGCTCTTCTTGCTGGAACTCTTGTCTCCAGTGCTTAGGCCGATCAGAAGCCGCGCCCTTTCGTTTTCCTCCTGCTGCTGCAGACCGTTGTCAGACTTTCCTTCCGATGCTTTGCCTCGCAGGTCCGAACCTGAAGACGGTTTTAGACGCAGCTTCTCTTTTATCACCTATGCAGCAAAGAACAAAACCCAAGTTAGAAATTCAAAACTGTTTGAAGTCAAGGCAGCCACTGACATTGTTAAATAAAGCAGCCAGTTAGCGTGTACCTGTGCTACAAGTGCTTTCCGGCTGTCCCTTTTCACAGCCATGGCAAAGTCCAGCCACGTCCATGTGTTATTGTGGTACTCCAGACAGGGCAGAACTAGGTTCAGGTCCTTCCAGTCCACACTGTTCTTTTCTCCCTACAGTGAGATGATTTTAGGGTCAAATATTTGTCCCACTTGCAGCAAATTTACATTTTTTGTGGAGACTTGAAGACTGTTACACACAAAAACTCACCTTATAGCTGACACAGAGAGGCACTTGGGGAATTTTGATATAGATAAAGGAGTTATTCATAGCTGCTCGTTCCTTCATCTTATCAATGTCGTCAACTGGATGCTGGAGGGTTGATAAAGCACAATGCAACATTATCTTATCTGTATTAAACATCCATTTGGAAGCTGTGCAGAAGTAAAAATACCAATACCTCTGGAGGTTTCCTGAATGACCTCCTGACCCCTGCAGTGCGGTTCAGTCCCTGGGCAACTCCTTTGCTGGGGCCCATAGCACCCATGGTGTCCTCTGATGACTGCCGAGCCTTCACAGGGATACCTGTAATATAGACTGCATCAGTACTGTGGCCTCTAGGTGACTCTGGAGTCTCTCTTTCACTCAATCTCCAGCTCTTTTTTACACACACACACACACACACACACACACACACACACACACACACAAAAACACACACGCATCCCTGCCTCAAGGTCATACACAAAGTGAAAGAGCCTTTTAATAGCTCAGTGGGATGACATAACACTCTAATGGGTTATTTAATACCTACCTACCACACACACACACACACACACACAGATCAGAGAAAATTAAAGATGTTCACTTCGTGGGTATAGCTTACAGGCTGGGGAGCTGCACGCTATCAGACTGCAAAATCAGACCTGTGGTAACCAATCGAAACTTGTCTTCCTCATCTGTGACCTCTTCCTCTTCAACGTTTCTTCCAGGGAAGAAAAATCCCATCATTCTCTTGAAGAACTGGTACATCAACTGGATGGTGAGTGGCACTACATTCACCTGATGATAGAAACAATAAAAAAATCCATAAAAAGCACAAATAATAGTTTAAGCGAATGAAGCTGCTTATCAAGTTTTTTGTTTTTACTTCAAAATGTTCTTTGACTGAAATTCCTCCCACAGGGGGGCGCACTTTACTGAAGATTCGCAACGCAAACTGGCGTCCAGACTGGCAGTTACTCTGAGGTCGAAGGACAACCTTTCACAAAAAGACAAAACATCGCATTAAATCACTTTTCTCCTGACAAGAATCTTAAAATGGTCAGACTGTAAATAAATAAAGTTTTTTTCAACACAAATACACAAAACAAAAACATAAGGCGAAGTAAACTCGCAATGTGTTCTTAGTTGTATGTATGTGCATCCAAAAACATTTGAGCATGTGCATGCAATAATGATGTAAATTCTTCAAAAGTACCAGAGTGATACCATATGATCAAAAAGGGTGGAATGAACATAAATCTTAAGTCTTGGAATTATACATACCCTTACACGCTGCACAAAGAAAACCAAGTACATCAAAAATACAGAATACTGCATCCAAATTGTTGGAATTTCTTTTGCATTGTAATCACATTGTATATTCATTGTTAAAACTTTAGTTGCATTTAATTTTTACATTTATTTTAAAATTTATTGAGAACCAAAAAAGTTGAGAGTACCTTATACGCTGCATCAGGCAGTAGGTTGTTCATTGTGAACCACCCCAACTCTAAAAGATGCTCTGCAGTGTCATCAGATTTGTTCAGCTGCAAAGAGAAAAGGCTTTGCATTTTAGTTTATCTGCTGCCATTGTTGTCGCGAGTGCCTCATCAGCCACTGCTCTCTAATTCCAGGCAGACCCTGCTGCGCTCACCTTACTGTACATGAACCTGTGGAGCTCCAATTCAGCAATTCCAAGTTGACCGTCCTCTTCGGTCAGGCACCAGCGGGCTTGGGCAAAGTAGATCTCAGTTCTCCTCACTACGCTCACGTCTTCGGGAGGCTTACGCAGTTCCAGCTTGTTTGCCCGCTGCAGTTGAAAGTCCTTAAAGCACCTGATGGAGAAGGCATTTGTTACTGAATTCTATCCATCCATCCATTTTCTGTGCCTGCTTTATCCAACTTTGGGTCGCAGGGGTCTGCTGGAGCCTATCCCAGCTGTTAAGTGGGGAGAGGCAGGGTACACCCTGGATAGGTTGCCAGCCTATCGCAGGGCTGTTACTGAATTGTGTCTCATTTTTTCCAGGGCTGGATAAAAGTGAGTGTTGATGTGAGACCTGATGAGAATATTGAGCTCTTCGCTCTTCATCTGCATGTCATTCTTCTCCTGGTTTAGCTGGTTCTGCAGCTGTGAGTTGATCTCCATCAGCTCGTCACTGTTTTGCTCCTCAGTTTGCGCCTAAGAGATGATAAAATGTCTGTAGGATTTAAAAGGACTAAAGACTCGACTGACATTGTCAGATTATCTGTATAGGAAAAAAAAAACACAGGAGAGCAGAACCATCATCTTATTTTAAGAAGCATGATGTCACTCACTCTAATGTTAGAGTAAATCTGCTTTTCTAGACGTCTAATCTGGGCAAGGTGCTGCCTGACAGCCTCCTGAAGGTGCAGAATGCTGCTGCGCTGCTCCTCAGGGTTGCTGGAAATTTCCAGCTGGAAACGCACGCGCTGTTTTTTCTCACTGTGCTCCTACGTGTCAACAAGGTGAAAAAAAAAAGAGAATAAAAAACACCACATTGAGAATATGAACTATTCTTTGTAAACTGTAACCACTACTTCACCTTTCGTCTGGGTTCCACATGTAACAAAAGATTGTTGACAATGTCCAGGATCATAGCGTACTGAACTGGATTAGTAGATATCTCAAGATCATGGTGAATTAGGGTGAAGGTATCCACAGCTCCTGTTGGATCAACAAAGTTACCTCTGCCAAGTTCTTCGACTCACCTTTAAATTGATACAAACTAACAAAATGTACACTGTAAAACGTTACTAAAAATGACACATACCAGCCTGTTTATTGAGCAGATCCTCTTTCTCATGGTTATTTCTCAGCTCGGGGGGTTTAATCTGTGTGGCTAACTCAGGGTTGATATCGTGACTGTAACTGATGTAGTGCATCCGGCAGCTACAGCGTGAGATGATACGTTGAACCTGCTGAGCTTCATTGACCTGAGCTGGCTGGTTCCAGTCTACAGACAAAAAAGTGGTCAATATCCAACAGAGCGTATCTTTCTATACATCTATACATCTGTTATGTTGAGTGATTTACCTGTAGTGGTGCTGACCATTCCACCCACAGCCTGGCCACTCTCCATCAATTCCAGCACCGAGTCATTGTTACGCTGCCTGTGCTCCTCTATGTTTTTCACCTAAACACATTGAAGTGAAAGAGTGAGAACTGAATCACTGCAGAAGCCCATGGTTGTGAGGATGAATTCAAGTGTAAAAATAACTTGTTTGCTATGGTTCTATAAGACACAAAGGACACAGAGCAGCTGGCAGTTTATCGTTTGCATTCGGTTAAGACCAGGTGATATGCTTTCTGACCTCAAGCCACAACTGTCTGTCCTCTTGCTCAGACGGGTTGGGTTCCATGGTGGCAAAGTACTGCATGCCGTCCAGTAGACACGTCCAAGTGGTTTTCTGCTTCAGGGTGTTGTTGTACCAGGCAGGATGGTGCTCACATTGGAGCAGCTGAGCCTTCGCTGCAGACACCAGGACGCAGCCTGCAGTCTCTGTGCCGCGCAACATCATCTAAGTAATGAAAAACAGAAGGGAGGGGAAAATACTCAGCTGCACAATTTTTAATCGCATCCCTCATTTTAATTACTGTATTTGTGAGGCACTTGGACTAAAACAAATAAACAATATTTAGAGTACCTGACAGTTGACCAGCTCGATAAACCAGTTGCGATTATACACGTCATCTGTCTGACAGGCTGCGATGCCACACAGCTGGTCGCTGACACCCGAGTCCTCCTCTGAAAACACTACAAACTTGTCTGTCTCTTCGATTAGTTTCTGGAGCATTGAAGTGCCTGCACGTTGAAAAAAAGATGACAGAGAAACATCAGAGCGTCTCATTGCTACTCTGGTATTTAAAAGTATTTTACCTTCATTTTGACTTTTCTCTGCCCGGCTCGCTGTGGGCATTACAGGTGTGGTAGGGGCTGTGGTGGGAGAAAAGTTGGAAGGAGAGCGTTTGAGCTTCTTGGTGAACAGCTGTGTGTCGATCTTCAGGCCTTTCAAAGCTTCAGTGGAGAGGTTTCTCTTAAGCACAGATGCTTTTTTATAACCATCATACAGTCCAAAGGCTATGTTTCTGTTAGTGGTGGTCCAGGAAGCACGAAGGTCCACCAGACGAAGCTTATGGGCATATGATGCATTAGTCTCATCCTTCTGGTTCACCTCCTACAAAGAATATTTAAAAAAGGCTTTGATTTTGAAAGAGGCTAGAAGATTTAATAAGTCTCAGGCCTTGCTTACCTCCTCTGTGCGGATGCTCTGTCGCTGATAACTCAAGGATGACAGGCTGAGCAGG